>OV656707.1:10000000-12465000 GCA_927399405.1 Agonopterix arenella | reverse complement strand
TGACGTGATTTTTTTTTTAAGTTTGGTACATTTCTAGGCTCAAATTGACTCTTCAATAATATACCGAAAAAAAATGTCGATTATTAATTAGTCCCGGCTCAAACCGTAAAATGACTGGGCTAATAAGCAATGACATATAATTTCGTTCTACACCATCACAATCACAAGACCGTTGTCTAATAAATTTAACAATCATTTCTCTAAACAATGCTCTCAGGACTCTACCAATCGCATCAACCAGTAAATCCTTTTGTCTAATTTACGACCGTCTGATACAAACAAACATATCTGTCGGATCAATCAGTAATTAAAACCGAATAGCAACAAAGTCCCGGCGTACAGTCGCCGAGTAAAGTGCTAATCCCGGTAAGTCCCGGAGGACAAACAACTGACGTGTGCAGTCACACGCCGGCCGCGTGCCGACCCATTACATACACATTAAGAAGATATTTGGCTATTACGGGACGGTTATCTCGTTATCTTCGGTATCGGCTCTTACGGGATTTGGTCTGGGAACTGAAAGTTGCGATTCGATTGCAGTTTTCTGTGGGAATGTACTTAGTACGTGCTAGGCTAGTATCACCGATTGTAAGGTATTAAGTCGGAATGACTGTTCAAGAAATTTTAACAATTATACTTAAAAGCGGTTGTTTAAAAGTTTAAAGGTTGGTTCAGAGCAGACCATCAAAGTGAATAACTTTGACTATGAAAACAACTTTGTATCGTTAAAAAAACTGCTATTCCATAGAAAATGGCAAGTACTGAAATGTATCTAAGTTTACACCCTGTATTCTCACTAAAACTATTCTGTTCAGTAAAACATTTATGATAGTGACATAATATTATTAACATAAATGTTACTGTTAATGTGACAATTTGTTAAACCACAAATATACTAAAATAATATGAAATTCCATATGTACCATCGGGGAACGCAGTGATAATTGACACAACGCACCTCTCTTGCCACTACATGCTTGCTCGGCGGTTTGTCCTGCAGTGAGCCTATATAATACGTTACATACTTAAGGGCTAAAGGGCTTGCTTTAGACCATCAAACTAAACAACTTTTACTACGACACAAACGTCAAAAACACGAAAAAAAAATCGCTATTTCAGGCACTTTTATAGAGTTACTTTATAGATTAACTCTATAAAAATGTAAGTTACTTTTATAGAGTTTAGGTACTATTGAAACAGCAGATTGTTTTTCGCGATTTTGTTATTGACTCCTTAGTGAAAGTTGTTCAGTTTAAAGGTCTGAACCACCTCGTTCAATATTTAATTCATTTAATTTTACACCCTGTATATCGAGCCGCCTTAACATCAATTCCCATTACGGTGCGGCACTACGATTATTCTCTTAACGGTGAGTACCGTTTGCAAAATATTTAGTGGACAAACCGAATCATATACCTAAGCAGATAATATAATTTATTAATAACGAAATGCAGCATAGTAAATTAAAAAACTCATCTAACGAATACTTTAACGTTTAATTTTACAGAAAAGTATGTTTACCTACACAAAGCAATAAAACTCAAAATCAATACACAATAAAAATAAAATCAAAACATCACTTTAATAAGAAACATTACTTCCGATCCCCGACACCATCAAATTACAACAGACGAGGGGTAGGACTCACTTAAATATGAATCATTTCATTATAATACCGTATTCAATCCGAGTAAACCTCACTTCATGTCGCAAGGGGAGCGTACAAATATAAAAATGTATTATATTCGCCTTAAGCCCCGTGGAGACGATAACTGACACTTAATACCATAGAGCGTGACCGCATTACTCTGTGATCTATGGTCCGCGGGATAAGCGCTGTTTCTATGATTCGCTGGTGCTGTGACGAAATTCCCGGGAACTGCAATCGCTTTTGTGCAGCACTGTACTTTTTTGATACAAATCATTTTGCACCACATCGTAAACTGAACAAAGTTCAATTCCAAATTGGCAAATGGAATTATACAATGCACAGTCGGCAACAAAGTTGCTAATCCTCGACAAAAATACTCTATAATTTTTATCGTTGCAACTCACAGATGTTGTGATGCATTGTATGCAGACGAAATAAGATTTAAAATAGACTGTGTTGTTCATTTTGCAGCTATGATAAGGGGAGTGGAAGTTTTATGAGAACAGCAAATTCGGCACGTGTCATACGATGGAATTAGCTCTAATACTTACATTAATAAAGTGTGAAATTGCCACCGGGCCGTTTGTTATAATTCCCTGTTAAGGTTTTTAGGGGATATACTTGTTTGGTTAAATTAGATTGTTCTTTTATAAATTAACGTAGATTTGAGCTTTGTTTTAGTTGGTTTTTTTTAAATAAGTGGAAGGGAGATTTCCTTTCAGCTAAACCGGGGGAGTTTTAAAAATAAAAACATTCTTTGAGTCAACACTTTACACCTGCCTCTTTTTTATATAAAAGAGCGTAGACAGAACAGTAATTAATCTACTCCAATCGAAAACGTGAATTAACACAGCTTTATATTTTGATACAAATTTGAAATTTAACAAAACAAAGGAACTGAGCATTTGTGAACAAATTTGGCATTATGTAAACATTTTCATCACGCCGGCGCCGACAGTCGTTAAATGAAATTTTGAAAAATCGCAAATAAAGTACATTTACCGCTTTTCGAAATCTATCACAGACGATTAAAATAATTTCAAACTTTTGCTGCAAAACTTCAGGTGAACACAACTACAATAGTATAAGAAATGTATATATTACAAATTCCTATAAAAAAATCTGACTTGTTCAAGTACAGGGTGCATTTCCAAAGCAAGCTTTTTTTCTAAAACATTTAATTACGACATTCTTCGATGCGTATCGCAAGTACTAACAATAAAGTCCGTTCCATATTTAATTCCGGCGTGGTTTTACGGTCACACCATTTTATTGATTGCTCCAGCCACTCAGCCGCGACGTCCCGGACTGGATAAACAAGGGATAAAAAAAATAATAAAAATAAAATGGCGGACAGAGCGCCGCCCCCTGCTGCGACGCTGGCTACCGTTTCCAAATGTCATTCTCCACCGTATCGAACATGATGGTTGATAGATCGATATCGATAATCGATTATTAGAAATTGAGAATTTGGATGGGGAATCATAAATTCATTAATTCACATATTCACAAGACGGCCGTCTCGAACATATCTATTTTGCCTAAGTTGAGCAGAAGATGGCTGTGTTCGATGAAGTGCCTCCCTTCTTCGTACTATGCGAACACAAAATCTGAACAGAATAACCTCGATAATTCCAAAAAACATCTACGAAACATCACTAGCAAGCCTGCTTGGCTTCTATTTAACCATAGGAATCCAAACCAACCGGAGCAGCAAATCGATCGATTTTTTTTCAGTCTGATCGTCTTTCAATTCGAACTTTGGTGATATCGCATCGACTTATTCAATTTCTGAAGCTGTCTGCATTCGTCTTGGTGCTATCATTTCCGTTGCGAGTGTTTTTTGTCGATTTATATCGATGTCGATCGATAGACACGGCTCTAGATTCGTTACGCGCATTCCTTGGGTTTTCAAAAAGAGTCTGTTATAGAATTTTCTTACAGTCAGGTGCGGATGACATCGTGACGATGCGTTTTTGTTTTTTGTTTTGAGGGCGATAACTTTAACAAGTAATAATAATATGCCGCACACTGAAAGCTGTCATGATAAATGCATTTAATTTATATCTATAGATAAATGATTAAAACAAAGGTTTGTAAACTTTGAAGATGTGATATCATGACACAAACATGACACGAATCAGACCTAAGAAAAATATTATTTCACACTTGACAGCACTTTCTTAGTGCGTAGTAAATATGAGTATGATATAACTACCTACTAGCTACTCGTAAAAACAAATAGGTACACATTTTTTTCTAAAATGTTAAAAAGCTTGCGTTGATTCACATTTTGCGTTGACTCGACGACGGTCAAAAACATACCCAAAACGATGTATTTACTGACTTAGATTTGTTTAATTGACTTGGTAAAGATTTGACCAAGATCAAACCCATTTTTTTGGAATAACTAGAATTGTCTAAACATTTTTGTAAAGTTAATACCATGTTAATACGCCTACCTATTTATTGAACTCTTTTCAATTATCCTAACAAAGCAAGTCCAATAAATTAAAAACGTCAACCTTAAAAAAACAAGATCAATCAAAAAGTATCATTATAACACAATTACCTACTTAACTGACACCCTAAGGGGTAAATAAATCCCAAGTATTTGTAAGTTCAACATACGAAATCCCGTGAATCAATCAAATATCATTTTTATTACAAGGTCATTAGATAAACCTCTGAGGTCTTTTTGAATTGTTGTCCTTCGTCATCGGATGGGATTATTGTGTTGAAAACTATTAATTATTGTGGTGCGCAAGAGTCGATGTCCTGCGGTGTTTGATCCTGCGCGCGCTAGGGGGCCTAGCGGTGCCGAAATCTATGTCCTTGAGTGTAGACTGACCATGAATCTGGATTCAAATTAAGAATAAAACAAAATTGGTGTTGTTCGGCTTTTGAAATCTAATTTACGGGAAAATTAAATCGGTAATCATATAGATTATTATTCTGCCCCAAGTTTTCATAATAATTTATTCTATATGTAAGTATCATGAGACAGGAGCAAAAAAATGAAAAAAAAAGAATCGATCAACATTGATAAATTAATAAGTAATAACCTATTAAAAAAGAAAGACAAATACAAGAATTATTCTTGATTTCAAATATGCAAAATAAAGGTCTCAATATTCGCATAATTCATGGCCACAGCTCTACAAAGAAATAAAACGGTGTCTTTCCTCAATTCACAAATTGATTTAGAATTCATTTGTCCATGACGAATCGCGGTGCTATGTCTGATTTGATCGACTGCTGGACATTCCACGACTTTTGGCTTTTATTCGTCGTATGTCATACTACTTTTAATAATTTTCTTGGAAGATAGGTAAACTACACAGGAAACTTTATTAGTAATCAAATCTGTAAAACCCTTAAAATTTCTAAAATATCAGTTTTTCTTAAAATATTTTTTTTTATTTCACGGTGTCGCCAGCCATTGGCCTAGGGGGAGGGGGAGATCATACTATTGCTTCAGGTATAATTTTCTTGTTCATTTATTCTGTGAAAATGGACCGAGGACCTGGGCTGCGTTCAGAACCTACGCCCCAGGTGCACCCCGAGTGCAACTTTTCGCACTAACGCCGTTCCGAGCCTCGGTGAAAAAACGCTCTTTGCAACTCGGCTGTCACAACTCAACCGTTCCGAACCTCTGACGGGTTGCAACTTTTAACCATCAAATTCGATGGTTAAAAAACACTCTGACGTTTTGATTATCTGTGGTTACTTGACTTTTCGCTCGTTTTGTATAAAAGCTTGTTTTTCAAACTATTTTTAATCACTTTTTGATTTGCTAACATGGAAAATGAGTTTTTTTATTGTATTTGGAAATGATGGAAGCCCTGGAAGCCCATATTACTTTAAATGACAAAATTTGAGGTTATAAAACAACCGTGATCGTTCCGTACCTCATAGCGAGTTAAAAATTGGCGCGGTCGCTCCGTACCTTAGAGCGAGTTGAAAAACAACCGCACCCAAAGGTCGTGAACGCACCCCTGGTGAAGCCGGCGGGAACCCGTTGGACGAGGGTATCGCAAGATCATTCGTTCGATCGATGCGATCCTTGGGGCCTAGGTCCAGAGATAATGGTGACAACTATCAAGTTCCTGACTTTTTATTACTTTAGTCGCATAAAGATGGTAAGATGGTTTATATAATGTATATATATATGTATAACCGGAGATCATTTCATCATTACTTACAAAGAATAAAACTAATACTATACAGGTTGTAAGGAAAAGTATCATTAACCTTTAAACCACGTACTCTACCCATCAAACTGAACAACTTTGACTATGGGAACAAACCAGTCAAAGCAAAAAAAATATCAGCTGTTCCATACTAAACTGCAATACCTAACCTACACTACAGCAGCAGCAGCTGATTTCTTTTTGGTCTGACAGGTTTGCTCCCATACTAAAAGTTATTCATTTTGATGGGTAGAGTATGTGGTTTAAAGGTTAATGATATTTTTCCTTACACCCTGTATAGTATTATGATACCGTACTAGTATTTATACACGAAGACTTATAGGATAAAGCATGTATAGCAATTACTTGCATTACATTATTAAGGAAAAGCGTAACGGATCATGCAGAAGTCAAATTATAATGAACAGTTTCAATATCGTTATTTGTCAGAAGAAAATTACAACAGATGATTCAGAGTATTCTGTGAATTGATTGATGACTTACACCGACAAGTACGCTTGTTTTCTTTTGGGATTGTGCACAGTGCAGGTGGTGCGATAGAAGGCGAATCATAGCAGTGTGACGGAAAAGTTGTGCGGCGTCCATCACCCCGCCACTGGTGAGACAAACTAGTGTGATTGTCGTAAGAACTCTATAATGTATAACTCACTCACTTAAATCCTATTCTATCCTTTATCCTGAGATCAATCAAACGCATAAGAATCCAGGCAGCTTTCCGTTGGAATAAATTCTAGAACCATATTGAGTAAGGATTATTTCAAAAGTTAAGGTAGAATAGAAAATAATCACTAGTATTTTTCAATATGAATGCAGACGATCTGTTTCAAAATTTAATAGGTTTATTTTGTATACTTAAATTTTGTTTTTTATTTATTGATAACTGCTCATTTTTGATATTTTTTTCTGGAAACGCCGCCTACCTTTCTTCGTTCACCGTTTCGTCTACCCTAAGGTTGTCTGGAAGAAAAAGTGATTAGGCTTAAACGTATTTAGACATAGCTCTGTCTTTCACACTGTTATTCATACTAATGACTGTTACAGCATCATACATAATATATTGAACCATGTTTTTAAGCTTGTTTTAAGCCTAAATACTTGTTGGTACTTACAAGTCAGTATTCTCCCAGATACATTATTTGGGATATTCTCCTTTTTTAAATGATAATCAATAAAATCTACGGCTGACTAAAAGTTTTCTCTGAAAAGCTGTAAATGTAACCTATATTACCTGCTATTTTGTTTACTTTTTTGCAACGGAATTTTGTTTTACTATACTTTATTATAGCTTTCTATGCACACTCAGCCTTTCATCGTGATAACTCAATTATCGCCGGACATTATTAAACCTTAATAACCTTGTCTCTACTTAGTAAATATTGATAAATTATTATTCACATACATATTGTACAGTTTTTATATAGGTAGGTATGTTACTTATTTAAAAGTAGGCTTATGATATGATCCCTTGTTTATTCTTATTGACACTTTAAAATTTAATAGAAATATATGCTCATTCGTTTCGATCATTCTGTAGGCGATGATAAACGAATGTAGTAAGTATAAGTATCTTACGAATTGTCGTATCTGTTTTAAATATTTTTATATTTTACTAGCGTTAACCCGCGACTTCGTCCGTACAAATTATATACCAGATTTTAAGTCAGATCATAAGCTATCAAACAAAAAAAGTTCCATCAAAATCGGTTTAGTAGTTTTTGCGTGATGCTCGTTGAAACAAACACACAAACAAACAGACAGACAAAAAAATCCAAAAATTATTGATATGGAATCAGGGACACCTAAAAACCATATCGTAACTTATTTTTTGTTAATATCTTCAATGTACAGACACACTTCTGTTACAGCTTTATAATAGTATAGATAGATACAGGATGCCGACGGTTTTTTAAGTGGATAATCAGGCCATTAAATTGAAAATCTTTCTCTATGGGACCAACATCCTGGGATTCATCCCCTTAAAAAACAGTCAGTATATTAAGAAGGACCTTGCTTAAGTAGTTATAATTATACTGGGCTTGGCCAACAATATACAGGGTGAAATTGAAATCAATGGTAAAAAAACAGCTATTGCATACATTTGAGTCGAGTAGGCATTGCAGTTTAGTTCACACAGTATAATTTAGGAGTCATATTTGAAGAATACATTGCAAAACTACAAAAATTTGCAAAGGTACGTCAATTTAAAATCCCGCCTCCATCCGCTCGATTTTGAATATCGCTCTATACATGGTGAAATTGATATCATTAGCATCCTTTTAAACTAAGGGTCTACCCAAAATAAAATTAAACATTGAAAAATTTGTCTCGGGCGGGACTTGAACCCGCACTTTTCCAAACCGGGGAACTGCGTCATCCAATTTCGCCACCGAGCCCACAAAAAAATCTGCTGTTGTATACATTTGAGTCGCGTAGGTACTGCAGTTTAGTATGACAGCTGATTTTTTTGTTGCTACGATCGGTTTGCTACAATAGTAAAAGTTGTTTAGTTTGATGGGTAGACTCTTAGTTTAAAAGGATGCTAATGATATCAATTTCACCCTGTATATTTCAAATTTCAATATCGCACACATGCTTAATTATAAGGTCTTGCACTCAGGAGCATGATAATGATAAGAGATGGAATTCTTCTTTTCGCATCAGCATGAGTTATATATCGCATGACCACAGAACATCATAAGAGGGGTTAGAAATGCAAAGAAGCGCTTTTGCTTCGGAGGCGGCTGTCGACACTTGTCTTCCCACTCACGCAGCTACTCATGCCCTCTCGCTCGCACCTCGCCGCGCGCCTTATGGTGTTATGCAAATCTTTGCATAACCCTGTGGCGACACGTTTCACGCCTACTTTGCACTTTTAACCCCTTTTATAATGTTCTGTGGGCATGGCAATCACTCATGCTATAGTGTACCAATTTACATAGTTAGGAATGGTCGTACGGAGGCCGACTACCTATAATGATGCGCCAGACGAGCTCACGTATCATCTCTCGATGAGGCGTTTCGTTGATTGCACAACGTAATTAAATCCTTTTGTAAAATCAAAACCCCAACCACCTAATAACTAACGAATTTAACCCAAACAAAGATATAAATCTTAACATATATAACAATACTACTCCTCAATGAATTACTTATCAATGCAATGAATGAAACTAAGTGCAGAAAAGGGCATTAAATGTAATACAAGTCAATAGAACGGAAGTGTGCACTGGTCATAGGTTAGATCTAAAATAGGACATTTATAGATAAAACAGAACAAATTTATCGGTACGTTCTGATTGAACTCTAAGACAAAGGGATAGAGATAAAATTGCAGTTGATAAGTTGTAAAGATGCACTGGCAGTCTAACGTTTGGTGCATGCCGACCGGCAAATGATGAATGAAGTGTATTTGATTGACTCTTTTACGCATTATTTGATTAGTAAAACAAATAGTATGTAGGTACCATTATGTATCTACGAAAATATATTATACTAGAGTTAACCCGAGACTTCGTCCGCACAAATTATATACCAGATTTTGAATCAGATAATAAGCTATCAAACAAAAAAAGTTTCATCAAAATCGGTTCAGTAGTTATTGCGTGATACTCGATCAAACAAACAAACACACAAACAAACAGACAGATAAAAAATCCAAAAATTGGTGATATGGAATCAGGGATACCTAAAAACCATATCGTAACTTTTTTTTTGTTAATATCATCAATGTACACATGGCGACACATCAAGCTATACAAAACCAACATAAGCTGCACGCGCGTAGGTCGAGTAACGTATAGCATCGCGCGGCCAGCTTATGTTGGTTTTGTATAGCTTGATGTGTCGCCGTGTGTATAGAAAAACTTCCTGTTACGGTTTTATAACAGTATAAAACAAATAGTATGTAGGTAGGTATCATTATGTATCTACGAAAATATATTATACGAGCGTTAACCCGCGACTTTGTCCGCACAAATTATATACCAGATTTTAAGTCAGATAATAAGCTATCAACCAAAATAAGTTTCAGCAAAATCGGTTCAGTAGTTTTTGCGTGATGCTCGTTCAAACAAACAAACACACAAACAAACACCCAAACAAACAAACAAATAGACAGACAAAAAATCCAAAAATTGGTGATATGGAATCAGGGATACCTAAAAACCATATCGTTACTTTTTTTTTGTTAATATCTTCAATGTACAATTGTACAGACAAACTTCCTGTTACAGTTTTATAATAGTACGAGCGTTAACCCGCTACTTCGTCCGCACAAATTATATACCAGATTTTAAGCCAGATCATAAGCTATCAAACAAAAAAGTTTCATCAAAATCGGTTCAGTAGTTTTTGCGTGATACTCGTTCAAACAAACAAACAAACACACAAACAAACAGACAGACAAAAATCCAAAAATTGGTGAAATGGAATCAGGGACACCTAAAAACCATATCGTAACTTTTTTTTTGTTAATATCTTCAATGTACAGACAAATTTCCTGTTACAGTTTTATAATAGTATAGATAGATAGATGAAGTACCGTAAACAGTAAGTTTTTCTTTTTCTAAAAGAAAATACCAAGATCCAGCTACCTATGTCCATCTTTGAGCTATTCCCATAAATGTTCTGTTGTGCCAAATTGGTACGGAAAACTAAAAAATCGTTGCGGTTTATCCTTCATTCCAAATAAGGACGACAAGATTTTCCGATGCCTATTCAGCTAACTGGTCAATCCTGAGTACCAAATATAATTTATTTATCAGAAAAATATAGTATCCGACGAATCTTGGATGTTAGTGATATGTGTTTCAAATTTCTGTTTCTGTAAATTTTTCATTTCCTTACTAATCGTAGAGGATTCCCGTGATTCTGGCTTGCCGCATGCGAGGTCCATTGTATCATGTGTACTGAATTTCTCTTTTGTTAACAAAAATATTTGTAATGCAAAATAGCCTTAAAATGTCGTTGCTATTTGTTTGATAGCTAGTAGCACAGAATCAATACTAGTACTAACTAGTAGCTATTAGTATCGCCGCTTTCAGAATGAGTTATATGAACTTCTTCTAATCGAGTCGATGGCGTGTCATTTTTTTTTTCGCTTTTGTTACTGTATATTTTTGGTGTGCAAATAAAGAATATTTATGTTATGTTATGTTATGTTTATATTTTACCAGCCCTATATTTTGTCACACGGATAGCACTACGCACTACCGGCTGCGTCCATAAACTCCTTTCACATGCAAGTAGGCAGGAAGGGTAAGATATATGAGATAGGCCATAGTCCGAGGAGCAGCTCCATATTCACACGTAAAGTCTGACCCATCGATAATAGATTTATGAACTGATAGATTTTGAAACACCATACCATATTGGCTTTTTAGTGATGGAAAACATCGGAAGGACTTCGTTTCTATGTAGGTTTATTTATCTATTTTTTTTTATTAAAAGCAAACAAAAAAGGTTACAAATGGCGGTTTTGATCTAGACCAAAGAGTAATATAAGTATATTAGAAAAGAGAACCCACTCGTGGCAACATTATGCATCCACTTTATGTCAAATTGAAGGCTAGCTAGCGCCATCTATGTTTCACTGACAATAATTCAACCTATACTATACATACCTACTTATATCTACTCATACCGATGCATATTATTGTTTTGAATGCTAGATTTCGTTCAATCCCGCACCGATCGAGTGAAATTCCAGTATCTTTACTATTCCTGTAATCTAAACATTGGTAAGAGAAAAACAGAAACTCCAGAACATCACTAAATCGGCACGAAATTGAACAAAAACTACAAACAATTCGCGCATTACGCAAGATACGTAGCCATTTTGTGAATCTGTCATCTGTCAATTAGACATTGACATAGACAATAAAATGTTCTTTTTTTCATAGTTCTGCGAAATAGTTAATAGATGGCAGCACATTCTATGCAAACTGAATCGGAAAAAGCCACCAAAAGGCGACTGTCCTCCGCCTGATCTAGACCCTCAGTCTACAAACAGTAGAAAAATGTTTATTTAACAAAACTATAAAGCCGATTTAATTACGTAATCGCGTTCTTCAACCTTTAACACAATCGATGTACCGCAACGATAACAACAGAAAAAATGGACGGTAGCTTGTAATCATTAATCAATCGTTAATTAAACGTGTGCGCAAAACACATTCGCACTCTCTCAATTAACAACAAGATCTATAAAGATAAAATGCAAATTTTCACCTCACCCGCCATCTTTCATGTCTCCCTACTCTTTCTCACTCACCAATTGGTACATAACTCTTTTTCTTTTCAACGTAAAATATAAAGTTTGACAACCAAACCCAATTTTAAAGTGAGCGAAATTATTTCGGCGGCCACTTCATCTCTTTCACACCTGACTAAAGTTCGTATGCCTTGTCTTTTTTAGTCAATAAATGAATTTAAATAAATAAAAGTGTTCTTTTAATATTTATTCGTTTGGAAAGGAATGGAGTTGTTATTTCAGAGTGAATTAATGAAATTGATTACTTTTTCTCGACGGTTGTTAGCGGTTGATAGAATGTAATTATTTCATTATTTTACACTTGGTGCGCTAATGGAAATGTTCCAACTGTTGCATTATGCATTCCGTTTTAATTCTTGTTTTATTTTAACGTTTATTTAATTTTTCAAATCTTGCTTTGAGTTTGTTTCTTGTAGTCATACTGGTTAGGATTGATTATTGTGAAAAGGGACAATGTTAGACTTGGTTTATAATATGTATTCAATAAATCTATAGTTTTCGGGTGGAATCATTATCTATATTCTTTGACTACTCATATAGGGACTAGTTACGCGTGTAATTCTACTAACAAACATTTCTGCCACTTCTTGCGGGGGGCGAGGTAACATGAAATCCGAAACTTTGGATTTTATTCCCATAACTTTAGATTCTAATTTTGAACATTAAAAATCATGAAAAGTAGTCTCGTGTGAACCCCAAACGTTCTAAGTTCGAAATTATTGTTTCGCAATCATAGGCTGTCTCGTTTAGTGATAAGGTATAATATTGAATGTAAATGCACATGATTAATTGATCTTATACCGTTGCAGAGGGGAAATGCTACCGCAAGGCTAGGCCTTATAATAAATAGTCAAAGTCTATATTAGATTATTATCATAATGAGTAAGTAATACTTTTATTTGACACTATTTTCTTTTGCCGTCCGTTCGCATGGATTCTTCTTGTCTTCGTAAAGGAAGATAATTAACTGTATCGTTCACGCTGTGATTAGGACTCCAAAACGGGTAACGATTGTGAGTTCATGCTTGTACCAACACAGAAATCGCGAAAAAAAATTCGCTGTCCCATACAAAAGTGCAAATATAACTCGACTGAAATGTATGGGACAGCAGATTTTTTTTGCGATATCGATATATATTGGTTCCATAGAGAAAATTGTTCAGTTTGATGGTCTGAAGCACCCCTTTAAGTAAGTGTCCCAATTAATGTTATACCCTGTTACAGGATCCTTCTTCAAATATGCTGACGGTAATTATAAGGGGATGTGCAGTAGATTTTATGGTTCCATAGAGAAAGTAGTTTAGTTTGATGGTCTGATCATCCTCTTAAAAAACCGTCAGCAAATTAAGAAGGAGCCTATAGAGTAACATCAAACAGTTTATACAGGGTGTAAAATTAAATGGGACACTTACTTAAAGGGGTGCTTCAGAACATCAAACTGAACAACTTTCTCTATGGGACCAATATCAAAATCGCAAATAAAAATCAGCTGTCCCATAAATTTCAGTAGAGTTATGTTTTCAGTGTTTTATGGGACAGCGGATTTTTTTCGCGATTTCAGTGTTGGTCCCATATAGTAAAAGTTGTTCACTTTGATGTCTGAAACACCCCTTTAAATAAGTGTCCCATTTAATTTTACACCCTGTATATTAGTCTCATTTTGCTCAATCAATGGGAAAAATCAATGCAATGGGATTCTAAAAAGGTGAGATGGACCATAATTCATGTTAAATGAGAGCTCAAAACAAATAGAAATGTTTACAATTACAAGTAACTATCAGAAGCCGATAATAAACTAAGTGTTATCGTAAATGAGCGCACATCTGAATGGACTGGCAATATCACTGATAAAACGGTTATTAAATATGAATATAATAGCTACAAATAAGTGAGATAACGAGGTTTATTCAATGAGTATGAATAATAAAATTAGCTCGGCTATCGATTGCTGCAAATCATTATGCAGCTTATATTTTACCAATTAATTTTTGTCGGGACAGTTTTATGTAACAGTGTACATTTTGTATCAATTTCGCTGAGGCTCGTCAAACCCTTGGAACAGTTTAAGAAAGAGTATCTATTACTACCCTTGGCATATGAATATATAATATATCTATACTATTATAAAACTGTAACAGGAAGTTTGTCTGTACATTGAAGATATTAACAAAAAAAAAGTTACGATATGGTTTTTAGGTGTCCCTGATTCTATTTCACTAATTTTTGGATTTTTTGTCTGTCTGTTTGTTTGTGTGTTTGTTTGTTTGTTTGTTTGAACGAGTATCACGCAAAAACTACTGAACCGATTTTGATGAAACTTTTTTTGTTTGATAGCTTTTATGATCTGACTTAAAATCTGGTATATAATTTGTGCGGACGAAGTCGCGGGTTAACGCTCGTATATAATAATTTAGTACAACATAGAGGCGAAACTATGGTTAAACCAACACGAGATTGGTAGGCGCACAGAACATTATAAGAGGGGTTAGAAGTGCAAAGTAGGCGTGGAACGCCACAGGTTATAGCACATGGTAGATAGTCTGGTTATTTCTGAGTCTGAAAATGTGAAATACTACCTACTTACCTCTAGTAATGCACCTACTCTCTGCTAAAAGTTTATTTAGTCACTGTACAGGTCATAACTTAAATGTAAAGCAGCTATTACATTACCAAACATTTAGGGCCCATTTCGGAATACATTGCCTGATTTGTTCTCTCTATTTTAAAGTGTAACGATCACACAGAACATTATAAGAGGGGTTAGAAGTGTAAAGTAGGTGTGGAACGTGTCGCCAAAGGATATGCAATGATTTACATAACACCATAAAGCGCGCGTCGTGGTGCGAGCGAGAGGTCATGAGTAATTGTAGCAGCGTGAGCGGGAAGACAAGTGGCGACAGTCGTCTCCGAAGCAAAAGCGCTACTTTGCATTTCTAAAAACCCTTGATTCATAATGTTACTGATAAAAATATTAACCATTGTATGAACCAAAACTTCGTTTTATTATTAAAATGTTAATTTTAATGGAGAGCCAATTCGAAAAGCACATGTTTGCGTTGTCTTTGTCTTATTAGAAAATAATATTCATAACTAGCGGCGCCCGCGACTTCGTTAGCGCGGACCACTGACTTTAAATACTCATAAGCATAACTTTTGATTGAAAGAACCGATTGCGATGAAATAAAGCCTTAATGAAATAAGTCAAACCTATGATTTCACTATGATATTTTTCCTATTTTCCCTTGCACAAACAAACAGATAAACGGAAAAATGGTCCCAATGCCCTTGCCGTGTGGTGTCGGCTATGAATAGCACCTTCCCATTTCCTCCCGTGGGTGTCGTAAAAGGCGACTAAGGGATCTACTGAAGGATGGGCAGCAGCATCCTCTGAGTACACACATTGTTTCGATCCAACTGCGATCGCAAACCCGCCTGCCAAGCGTGGCGATTATGGCGGATTTTGGTGGAGGCTTATGTCCAGCAGTGGACGTTTAATGGCTGATATGATGATGCTTATGTATCCTATACGCTCCCAAGTATTTTTGGAAATATCGATAACGTTGACTACTTATATAGGGACTAGTTAAGCGTGTAATTCTACTAACAAACATTTCTGCCATTTTTTGCGGGGGACGAGGTAACATGAAATCGGCAACTTTGGATTGTATTTCCATAACTTTAGATTCTAATTTTGAACGTTAAAAATCATGTAAAGTAGTCTCGCGTGAACCCCAAACGATCTAAGTTCGAAATTATTGTTTCGCAATTATAGGCTGTCTCGTTTAGTGATAAGGTATAAAACTGAATGTAAATTCATATGATTAATTGATCTTATACCGTGGCAGAGGGGAAATGCTTCCGCAAGGCTAGTCCTTATAATAAATAGTCAAAGATCGACAATTTACATCCACGCGCACTTTTATTACATGTATACAGGGTCCAACTTAATGTGCTGACGGTTTTAAGAGTATGATTATGATCAGACCATCAAACTGAGCAACTTTCTCTATGAGACCAACATCGAAAAAATCTGCTGTCCCATTTTGGTCAAGTAGGATTGCAGTTTTGTATGGAACAGTTGATTTTCTTTTCGCAATTTCGACATTGGTCCCATTTAGAAAGTTGTTCAGTTTATGGTCTGATCATGGCCTTAAAAAACCCAGGGTGTTAGGGTAAACACAGTTGCATTATCTAAGGATTCTAATCTAAGGAATGATTGTACCCATAATACTGAACAACTTTCCTTTAAGGAACAACAGTTTTTTGTTGTTGCTACGATCGGTAGACTCTTATTTTAAAAGAATGCCAATGATATCAATTTCACCATTTAGATAGGAGATCTACAGGGTGTAACGAAACACTACTTAAGGGGGTGGCTTGGACCATCAAACTGAACAACTTTCACTATAGAGCCTACATCGAGAAACAATAAAAAAATCAACAGTCCCATACATTTTAGTCGAGTCGGTACTGCAGTTTTGTTGGACAGCAGATTTTTTTATTTTTTCTCGGTGTTGGCTCCATAGTGAAGGTTGTTCAGTTTGATGGTCCAAACCACCCTCTTAAGTAATACTAGGATATTTTGTTACAACCTGTATATTACGTAGCTTGAACCTATAAGCATAACATCGTCCCGCGCATACGCATCGGTGTCAAAGGAGCTGTTAGTTACAGATATCGTAATTTCGTATTGGTCCCATCTCAATGAGGTTATCAACATTAAGTATATCTATCCGCTGCATTCATTCGAATGCGCATACTCAGATAAACTATAAACATCATTATAACGAGAAACGTGTTATGTTAATTATCGTTACTTGATGGATTTTATAGTGCACTGCCTTAATGGAAATAAAGTTCGCTTCCGGATACCAGCATCAAATTTTTATATGTTGTTAGCTTTGACTATTTATTATAAGGACTAGCCTTGCGGTAGCACTTCCCCTCTGTCACGGTATAAGATCAATTAATCATGTGCATTTACATTAAATTTTATACCTTATCACTAAACGAGACAGCCTATAATTGCGAAACATTAATTTCGAACTTAGAACGTTTGGGGTTCACACGAGACTACTTTTCATGATTTTTAACGTTCAAAATTAGAATCTAATGTTATGGGATTAAATTCTAAAGTTGTGGATTTCATGTTACCTCGCCCCCCGCAAAAAGTGGCAGAAATGTTTGTTAGTAGAATTACACGCGTAACTAATCCCTATATAAGGTCTAACAAAATACGGTGAAACTATTTTAAGGGGATGATCAGACCATCAACCTGAACAACTTTCTCTATTGGACCAATATCGAAATCGCGAAAAAAAATCTGCCGTTCCATACAAACCTACTCGACCTAAATGTATGGGACAGCAGATTTTTTTTCGCGATTTTTATATTGGTCCCATAGAGAAAGTTGTTCAGTTTGATGGTCTGATCATCCCCTTAAAATAGTTTCACCGTATTTTGTTAGACCTTATATAGGGATTAGTTACGCGTGTAATTCTACTAACAAACATTTCTGCCACTTTTTGCGGGGGGCGAGGTAACATGAAATCCACAACTTTAGAATTTAATCCCATAAATTAGTTTCACCCCCTTAAAATAGTTTCACCTAATTTTGTTAGACCTTATATAAGTAGTCAAAGGTTAGGTATGTTTTCTAGACCCCAAAACTACCGGGAGACAGTCTCTAAGGTGTCAGGGTCTCCAGTTATGATGTCATAAAATTTTTGTAAGGTGTTAAAAAAAATTGTTCTGACACCTATTGTATGGGGTATTAAATGAAAGGGCTCCATGTGCCGGTTCTACAAATATACTACACTATTACCTTTCAGCCAATTGTTGTGAAAAAATCAGAAAATTATTTTCAAAACATACCAAGTTTGGGCTCCTCCTGGGCAGGTAGGAAACGGCTGAATAAATTTTTGTAAAACATACGCCAAACGACTTATAATATCCTCATATCAAACTTCAATAAAGCAATTTCAAAAATGTTTATGTTTACTATTTTTTATAAATTTTTTCATTAAATATATTTAATATCTGAATAAAGGCCAGGCCACACAGAGACGGTTTAGCGGAAAAGCGGGCCGGAGGCGGACCTGCGGGAAGCGAATATCTCAGGACCTGCGCATATTTCTGTGTGGTAGGGTAAACCGAGCGGGTCCGGAGATATTCGCTTCCGACAGGTCCGCCTCCGGCCCGCTTTCCCGCAAAACCGCCTCTGTGTGGACTGACCTTAACAGTTAGGTCTCTTATAATATACGTTTATGTAGCCAATGTATTTACACTGGTAAGGTATATAGGTATCTATGTAAGTATTACACTTTTTCATAGGTATATAGATTTATTTCATTAACTAGCGTTAACCCGCGACTTTGTCCGCACAAATTATATACCAGATTTTAAGTCAGATAATAAGATATCAAACAAAAAAGTTTCATCAAAACTGGTTCAGTAGTTTTTGCGTGATGCTCGTTCAAACAAACAAACACACAAACAAACAGACAGACAAAAAATCCAAAAATTGGTGATATGGAATCAGGGATACCTAAAAACCATATCGTAACTTTTTTTTTGTTAATATCTTCAATGTATAGACAAACTTCCTGCTACAGTTTTATAATAGTTTAGATAGGTATTACATTATCTTAACACTTTTTGAGGTTTTGAATGCACTTTAATTCAAACGTTAGATTCATGCACTTTTATATTCGTGTTTAACAACTTTTGAAAATTACAACTATTAATTATAAATTCTAGAATTTGGTCTACAAATCTATTAATTTGCTACTAACTGGGCTTAGAATCCTATTTTAACAGCAAAAATGGATTCGCAATCCAACGGGCATAATAATAAAACAATTTAGTTGAATCCATTGACTTCTAACGACTGGACGTAGGGCCTACGCGCTAAAAAATGTCTGAACAAAAAAAGAAACAAAACACATAAAGAGAAACAATTACGCGCCAGTCTTCGTTTGATTGACGGACTACGTGCATTACTACATGCCGTGCTACCACAGAACATTATAAGAGGGGTCGTGCTACTGTGCTATAAGAATTTGAAAAAATAACGCAAGTAAAAAAAATTAAAATGTCATCAGTTTCAGTGTTTTCATTTAGAGTAAGTCCGGGGGAGATGGCCGTAAGGGAGAGATGGCCAACTCAAAAAAAAATCGACAAACACTTGCTGGATGTCGCTAGCTATCTCTTAGGTCGCTTCAAATCGTACATACGAAGACCTGGGCATAAAAATATTCGCGAACATCATACGAAAAAACATGTAAAATCCACCTTTTTACTTTTGCACATTATAAATATTTTATAAGGCATTCATGTTACAAGTTGTGGTTGTGAAGTATTTGAATGTTTATGCGTTTTAAGTCATTTTTAAGGTTGAACCATCAAAATAAGTCACATTTTTGTCAATTATCCCTTAGTGTAACATTCAAAGTTTAATTAAAAATAATAATTAACTAACAAGTGCTTTCATTTATGTAGATTAGCCTGGGACACTTTTTCGAGAATTTTAACACGTCCATAAGTTAGGTAGTGTCAATGGTTGAATTGTTCAGGGCTTATACCCGGACATTCTAACTTCGCACTTCCGTGAACATTTTCGTTCCAATATCTATCTACTACAATATCTACTATAATCTATCACTCTATTACAATGAAGTTTAGACCGAAACGGTTGCGATATATCGAAAATCGAAAGTCCGGGTACAGGCCAGGTTTAGCAATAAATGCGAACCATATCGACGTAAAATCTGTGGATACAATACGCACAAATGTAAGTACAAACATACATAAACAACATGTATCACTCTGAACCCACCAGGGAGACATAACTTAAGCGAGCGAGCCAGATCAAAAGCGCTGGAGGCTCGAATGGACAGTTCCCGATTTACAGGCAGAGCCGGGGCGATAGTGTAGGATATAGTGAAAAATAATGGCGGATAAACGCAGTTTATTGAGCCTATTGTTCTTCGTAGGGGTGAGTTGTAATAGGGTACTAGGAAAAATATTGATACCTACTTCGATTTTAATATCTGTTTAACATTTGTAATTAAGTACAAATATACAGGGTGTAAACATACTCAATACTCAATACTCAATATATTCAACATATTTTATGGGTGCTTTAGTTGAAAGTTAGATCATCAAACTGAACAACATTCACTATGGAGCCAACATCGAAATCGCGAAAAAAAAACAGCGGTCATGTAGAAAATATAAATAGATACCTACTTGACCAAAATGTATGAAACAGCTGATTTCTTTTTCGCGATTTCAAAGTTGGTCCCATACTAAAAGTTGTTCAGTTTGATGGTCTGAAGCGCCCTGTTCGATATGTGCGTTATGCAGCGATTACATTACCGAAAATTTAGGGCCGATTTCGGCATACATTGCTTGCTTTGATCTGATCGCTCACAGAACATTATACCTAAGAGGGGTTAGAAATGCAATGTAGCATTTTTGCTTCGGAGACGGCTGTCGCCACTTGTCTTCCCGCTCACGCTGCTACAATGACTCATGTCCTCTCTCGCTCGCAACACGCCGCGCGCTTTATGGTGTTATGTAAATCATTGCATAACCTTTGGCGACACGTTCCACGCCTACTTTGCACTTCTAACCCCTCTTATAATGTTCTGTGTGATCGTTACACTTTAAAATAGAGAGAACAAATCAGGCAATGTATTCCGAAATGGGCCCTAAATGTTTGGTAATGTAATAGCTGCTTTACATTTAAATTATAACCTGTACAGTGACTAAATAATCTTTTAACAGAGAGTAGGTGCATTACTAGAGGTAAGTAGGTAGTATTTCACATTTTCATACTCAGAAATAACCAGACTATCTACCATGTGCTATAATTCACGAAATTGCCGAAATGTGCCGTCGGAATTGCCCATAAAGATGATTCATAGCTAAGAAATATACCAAATAGGTTTATTGTATTACTGTAGTGTTTATTTGTTTATGACTGGTAAAAGATTACTTGACAACCACAGCGTCTGAATGATGCAAAGAATTTTAACCTTAGGTCATGGAGATAGTAAGTACTACCTTAGGTATGATCTAAGACCACAACCACAACCATCAATACCATAGACGAAATTTTTTCGCTTAGATCAATACCTATTTCCACTTAGATTAAAAACTTTTCGCTTACGCTGAAAGACGTAGCCAAGAAATGAGAGAGCGAGATAGCCAAGTTATGAAAACTTATGTAAACATAAAAGACAGAAATATTATTTTTTGTTTCGGTCACCGTGGCCGATTTTTTTTGTTTAGCAATGTCAAAACTATGGAATGTTGATGACACCTTGCCAAACAAATCGTCTTTTATATGCCCCTGTCACCACACGTCCCTGTTTATATGTATGCAAAAGTCAGACTATTGTTGTTTCATGTGCGCCCACGTTATGGTTTCATCTAGTTACTATATATCTATGCTTCCTGTTGACAACTTTATGAAATTGAATTTAAATGATGATGTCAAAGTGTAGGTAATAAAAAAGACTGTACCTATTGATTTCTCAACTGGTGGGGACTGTACATCTTTCCCAGAAATCGCTACCAATAGAAATATACCTAGTGGGGATTTGTGCAAAAAAACGTACAAACCCAACCGATGTGAAATGTTGCTCGCTTATCGATTCTGTACAAAACTGTTTCCATTTTATTTGTTTTCAAGTGTGATAATTTAAAAAATGTTTCCATACAGAGGCACGGACCCTGAAAAAAGACGGACGTAATGTCACACTAAAAAAAGGTGAATCATGCAAGGTCCTACAATTTCGTTTGTTCTACAAGGTACCTACACTCCCACAGACGCACCAGTTCTAGGCGCAGCAGGCCCGACAACCCGCCGCCATTATGTACCGCTCGACAGGACTTTTTTCAGGTCCGTGTACAGAGGTCGGTTTTTAAGGAAATGATCTGACCATCAAACTCAAGGAATATACTATACTCTCTACTGAGAGATCATCAAACTATACAATCGTCATAATAATGTTAAGGAGATCGAATCAGAAATGAAGGAACACATTCGCAGATAAACCAAATTAGCTAAGCTAAGAATTGCTAGACTAATGTGTCAATGGGCGCGGCATATTGCTCGAACCAATGGCCGATGGGGCCGACCACAATGTGGACCGACGACCTGGTGAAGGCAGCGGGAACCAGTTGGATGAGGGCAGCGCAGAACCGGCCGTTGTTGCGATCCTTAAGGGAGGCCTATGTCCAGCAGTGGTCGTCTAACGGCTGAGATGATGATGATGATATTAAGATGGACCCTATGTACGTAGACCACAGATTATTTAATAGTTACTACCCTAGACTGCATGCAATAAGAGCAACGCTCTTGTCGTGGGACCAAACACAAAATATAATCCTTTTTTGGCAAGGTTAATGCGGTAGTTTTGTCAATCGCCATCCTCATTTCACTTTGGTTATCATGATCACAGAAGTGAAGTGGTTTCTTCAAGATGTTATGCTAAGAAAGCATTTTTAATAAAATGGTTTATAAATAATTTTTTGATAACTTCAAACTTCGAAGAGCTTTTGTTCCAGTCTGTGTTCGAAGAATATTTACTGAAAAAAACATTACAGATAACGAACCAGGCGCCTCAGTGGCGCCAAGAAAGAAATGTCAGACAATGACAACAGTAATTACAAAATGTTACTCCTCTTTATCTCTTAACAACAAGAGAACGGAGCAGATTTACTTAACTAATAATTAGGCAACGACAGAGCAAAACAGAGATACAATAACATCATGTTCCATTAAAATAACGACCAAAACAACTGGAGGTTAAAGGTCTACGATAAAACCCCTGTATTAATTTGCTACTCTTTATAGTGACGAAGTATTTTGTGTAACGCAGGCAATGCACAATGATCACCACCAATGATCACCATCGAAGCATCAAACCCGTACAACATCAAGACTTCATTTGCACGATTCTGCGTGTCGTGTACCTACCTATGCACAAATAAACGTACAATACAAATTGAAGGAAAAACTGAACAATACTTCTAGTTTAGGAATTTGAAATTCCATTCAAAGAACAACTGTTCGGTGACGTTTTTTCTTACAGATTCTAAAGTTGACGCGGATGATTTGCATGAAAAGTAGAAATTTCTTTTTTGCAAATATCAAATATTTTCGTTTCATATGCTGTTCAGGTATCGGTCCTGGGATAACGATTTTCTGGGTTTGTTCTAATTTGGTGACGCCGCTGGTTGTGTATACGTTCTGTTCTAATGGTCTTTTATTTCGATTATTCTCTATCGTACACAAGCAACATTTTTTTACCGCCGATAACCAGCCATGCCCACCAGTCATTCCCACCGCTGTAACTTTACTGACAATGAACACAAGCGAACCCAGGGATTACTCTTATAGGTGATCTATAAGGTATTGAAACCCGAAATGAATATATTCAAAGAAGATGAGGAGTAGGAAAAACCAGTATGGCCAAGAACTGTCAAAAAACATCGATTCGGTACCGAATCAATTCATTTTTGGCGTGTTAAAACTCCTTCGACCAACATTTTCTTCCAGTTGACATTTGTATCCTAGGTCTATGCCTATACTAGACAAAATAAATAGTAATTCAATTCAATTTCTTTATTGCGATAAATTCGATGTTTTTGTAGGATGTTATGTAGAATACAATAAGATTGTCACAATACAGGGTGTAAGTGACAGCCTAGCAAATACTTAAACGGTGAACTCAGACCATCAAACTCAGGAAACGCGAAAAAAAATCTGCTGTCCCATCTTCTTATCGTGTTTTCAAAGCCCTGGTGTCAGAGTTTTTTCAGACCGCGTTACGGCCTCTGACGTGGTTTTTACTACTAGCACCAGAGATAGTAGCCGGGACCAACGGCTTAACGTGCCATCCGAAGCACGGAATCATTTTTCTTTTTCAAACAATCAGGTGATTCAGCTGTCCCATACAAAACTGCTGTGCCTACCCGACTAAAATGTATGGGACAGCTGATTTTTTTTCGCGTTTCCTGAGGTAGGCTCCATAGTGAAAGTTGTTCAGTTTGATGGTCTGAGTTCACCGTTTAAGTATTTAATACGCTGTCACTTACACCCTGTGTAACTTTACCCCTGTGGGTGTAGCAATTTATACAAACTAACTAAAATCATGCATAAACAAGCAATGAAGGAAGCCAAGAATTTTTTTTTAAATCGGAATTTAAAAAATCTATTACATTCTGGTACAATACATAATAAGTAGTAATGGGAGCAGAGTAGTCATTTTATACGTACAGACGTCGAATTCAAAGATAATGAAGGTTATCAAAAACCAAGTAATAAATTGAAGAACATTTTTTTCAACTAGCCGCCACTGATAAAAGTGTTTATTGAATATTAATATCTCTTTCGACGCAATTAAAAACGAGGTTGAACAATTTTTATAGGTCATCGAGAGGTGACTTTTTTAACTGACATTGGAGAGATCGTGGTGGTTTTAGAAAATATAACAAAACAAAGAAATAACAGACTTTATTATAGAAGAATTGGCCTTCCTTGTTACTGGATTATTACTGACAATTATTTTACGACTGACTAGGCAGCATGGGCTATGTTCCCTTCGCCTTTCCATTTCCTCATGGAAGAATTAACAAAAAAATACTATGGTCAAAAAGTTAAAATTAGTTTCCTTGGGTGTCTCATAGGCCCACTTGCGCCAAATGCTGGGGTAAATTGCGTAACCCCGTCTTTAGTAGCACCGACCTAAAGATTGAACGAGTGTTATCGAAGATAGTCTTGCGCCAATGAAAACTAGTTCATAGTTAACTAACCTGACAGTTCTCTGTTTTTCGCTGGCAACATTCTAAATGACCATAGAGTTTATGTAATCCGACAAAATATGAAAAGTGAATGATGAATGAACATAATATATGCACGTCTCTTTCACACTGCATCTCTTTGTATTTGTCTGTCTCATTTGTTTTAGTTCAAAGGAATTAAATGATGCGGTGCACGTTTCATATAATTTTTTTCTGTTAGAGAGCCTCAATTTTGACATTTAGCACGTAGTTTAGTGACTTAAACCTACCACATCGGCGGTTTAAATATAACACAAGTTTAGCCCCTAAACAGGATGGTGGAAGACATAATTATAATTTAATTCCAAATTAGCGTCTAGTTCCGAGTTAATAACGATAACCCTGCTAGACGCAAGCGGGTCTAAGCATGTGACTGAGACAAACACCTCTTTTACTTTTAATTTTTTAACGAATCCGCCAGATTCCGCCATAATAAAAGTTAAAAAATTTAAAAATATTTATTTTTGCAATAAACTTATTGTAGATACATGAATATAGCACTCTAGCCCTCAGTCTAGGTATTCCTGGGTGATCAGGGCTAGGCTTGAAGGGGCTAGGTTCTTTCGAAGAAGTAGCCTCATTGCAAACTGCACTTGCGACAATAATAAAGAAAAAATAACAATTAATGTAACAAAACTAAGAACAGAACTAAGCTATGTGATCTCATTTCTTTAAATAGTAAAGCATATTCCTTGAATTTTAAACCTTCTAGCTATTGTTGTTCAAGAAAGAACGAAAGAAAGAAAGAAAGAAAAGAAAATACTCTTATTTGCAATAACCACAAAACACACGATACAGAGCCCTTTATAGGCAGAACTGACAGACGGACGGACGGACGGACAGCAGCGTAGGCTTAGTAATAGGGCCCCGTTAGCACCCCTTTGGGTACGGATAAACTAGTCGCCTACACGTCTGAGACGATCGACGTAAAGGGAATGATTCGTCTCAAATGTATGGAACAGCTGATTTTCCTCACAATTTCGAAGTATGAAAAAATGTATGGAAAACTCACAGAATTTCATTAAGCTTTATCTTTTCTTTAACTTACCTACTTTTATTAAAACTTATGCTGATTATAATTACTTACACTATCGAGCTTTTGACCCGCGACTTCGTCCGCGTGGATTATCCCTTCAAGAATCGATTTTCGAAAATTCCTTTCTTAGTTTAGTGCACCCCTGCAACCTCCTCCTCTTCCTCTGTAGAATATTCAGGGTGAAATTGATATCATTGGCATTCTTGTAAACTAAGCGTCTACCCATCAAAGTGTACAACTTTTACTATGGGAGCAAACCGATCGGAGCAAAAAAAATCTGCTGTTCCATACTAAACTGCAATGCATACTCGGCGTGTGGTGCCGGCCAAGAATATAGCACCACCCCAGCCAATCCTGTGGGTATTGCAAAAGGCGACTAAAGGGATTAACCGGAGGATGGGCACCAGCGTTCTCCGAGTATATGAACACCCAACTGCAATCGCCAACCCGCCTGCCAAGCGTGGCGATTATGACAAAACCACCCTTTTGGGGGAGGCCTATGTCCAGCAGTGGACGTATAAAAAAAGGCTGAAATGATTATGATGATGATCTGTCAGTCAGTCAGTCACGGAACTCTTTTATACCCAGCAAACAATTTGGTCGTATTGGGCCCCCATTTATATGACTATTTTGACTTATAACAGTTGTATAACTGCTTTATGCGTCTAATGTTCGACTATACGACACCTATACGACTAAAATGTTAGTTGGGTAAGTATTGATTTTTATAAAGTAGCTTTCCTTCGCATCCTCGAACATCTTAGTCTTTCTGTAACTCCGCTTCTGGGCCTTGCGTACCTCCACAGTCAAACCTTGGTTAGGATTTTCTCTATTGGCGGTGCCGGTGGCGTGACGCCAGACCGTCAATCATAGGCATTGCGTATTGCAGGAGCTATACGCCCGTATTAGAGTCGACCCTCATCACCCGCAGCACGGAATTGCATTTTTTCACACTGTATCTTTTTCTGACGCTCAGGAACGTTATTTGCTAGAGCGAGAAAGGTCGCAGCACTGCCAGTATATTACATTCCCGCTATCTTTCTCGCTCTAGCAAATGACGTTCCCGAACGACAGAAATGAACGGAGCGTGAAAAAATTCTATTCCGTGCTACAAGATCAAGTTCAACCCTTAATCCGATCCATCCTAGCACTCCTCAAGTCAGGTAGCAACGGCTTGATTTGCCATCCCAAAGCGTCGTTCTGGGTGTGTTTTAGCGCTGTTCCTATGATGATCGCCCTACGTGCTGACCCACCTTCCAGGAGAGCACCCTACCTGATCAAGCAGGTACCTAAACTAAGATACTTGGATCTGATTGAAACGATTATCTAGACTCGAATCCGGCTGCTTAAATTCAGTGTTCTTATATCTACAATAAAGACTCTGTTAATATTTTATATGTGTTCGTGTTTAATTTGACGAGGCCGATAATTAAGTAACCCGAACAGACACAACAAGCTTAATAGTCTTTCACTATGTTCAGTTTGATAGTCTAAACTCTAAACCTAAAGTATGGTACGCATTCAAGTTTAGATTACACCCTGTATATCTGCTAATAGATCAACATGGCAAGTTATTTTGAATGCAGTGTAACACACATTGTTACTTAGAGAGTTACTGTTCAATAAAAACTGTCCGCTACAATCATAATTAAAAGTTTAATTAATACAATGAAATGTTATTAAAATACATATTCTACGTACGATACTCGGATAGTATAAGAATACAGTCAGTATAAGTAGATTATAGTCTTATCTAATCTCCTACTGCTTCTGGTGCTGGTGCTGGTGCTGGTTCTGGTACTGGTGCTGGAGTTGGTACTTCAAAGTTTCCTGCTCCTTCTAGATCAGTGTCGGTCGG
Source organism: Agonopterix arenella (assembly GCA_927399405.1). NCBI lineage: Eukaryota > Metazoa > Arthropoda > Insecta > Lepidoptera > Depressariidae > Agonopterix > Agonopterix arenella. The sequence continues at coordinate 12,437,115 of OV656707.1, read as the reverse complement.
TGCCAACCCCTGGAATAAACGGCAATAGCATACATAATTATAATCAGCCTGTTAACAGGCTATCTATGCGTCTCATTTACAGGTCCGTCTCACGAATAACTTTGAGAGAACGTGGGTCATACCAGCAGCCCGATTGCGCTACTTTAAAACATTGAAGTTCTATTCTTATCCAATTTCAGTTCTAATCACATTGCAATCCAATTACCTACAATTCAACTGTGTTGAATTCCGCATCGCGCTAAACTCTATGTAACTGACAGTCTTTAACGTCTGAGCAATCTGTCAAAACGGCTCTAACGGCTGTCATGAGCTGTACCGCGATTAGCGCAATACCAATTTGTGTCAAAGTTATGGTTCGTAAGTAATCCAATCACGGTTCTTGGATTGCAATGTGGTTACAACTGAAATCGGATTAGGATTGAACTTAGATGTTATAAATGAGCGCAATTGGAACCCTGGATACATTGTATAGCGGGCCCATACTTATGGGACGTATGGGAAGCCATCCGCCGTCGTCCGCCGTCAACGCAGCGAACGGCGCCGTACGAATCGTGGTTTTTTGTATGGACCCCAGCCGTCGTTCCCAAACTAACAATTTGGTCGTATAGGTGTCGTATAGTCGAACATTAGACGCATAAAGCACCAGTACATGACGAAATTACAGTAATAACGTACCGTAATAACTTTTATAAGTATGGGGGCCTAACACGACCAAATTGTTTGCTTAGTCTTGGCTGAGTATCGGCTACATAGTTGTATTTGCATGGTACATAAACCAACAAATGTTTAATTGTATTTTTTGTAACACCTTGTATACTATATCTACTATTATACCTAATACACGGTTCCTTATTAATCCGCTCATCCGTAGAAACAATGACATATATAACTGCAAAAAATGCAAAATTGGAGCTACAATGTCACAATATTTTAAAACATTCATAGCATTACGTAAATTTTAAATAAAATACATTTATTTTGATTTAAAGCCATATTCTTGGACTGAACGATACTTTAATCGCGTTTCCTGTAAACTTTATTTGAAACTGTACACTGAAAAAAATGTTTTGTTAAATATAACCGAACTTTAGTGACTTCCAAACTTTTTTGTAGCATATAACCAAACGTTTGTATAAAAATAGCAAAAACTTATGCTATTTATAACCAAACGATTGTTTATGTGCTACAAAACAGTTTGGAAGTCACTAAAGTTCGGTTATACAGGGTGTAAGTGACAGCCTAGCAAATACTGAAACGGTGAACTCAGACCATCAAACTGAACAACTTTCACTACGGAGCCTACATCAGGAAACCCCCAAAAAAAATCAGCTGCCCCATACATTTTAGTCAAGTAGGTACAGCAGTTTTGTAGAGGACAGCTGATTTTTTTTTCACGTTTCCTGGGGTAGGCTCCATAGTGAAAGTTGTTCAGTTTGATGGTCTGAGTTCACCGTTTCAGTATTTACTAGGCTGCCATTTACATCCTGTATTTAACAAAACATTTTTTCCAGTGTAAATGTGATTCCTGTAAATTTGTGATTTTGCAGTTAGGTCATTGATTCTGCGGATGAGCTATATGCTGACACTTTTTTAAGGCGATGATCAGACCATCAAACTAAACAACTTTCTCTATGTGAACAACATCGAAATCGCGAAAAGAAAACAGTTGTCCTATACATTTGGCTCGTTTTGTATGGAAGGGCTGATTTTTTTTTCGTGATTTCTATGTCGGTATGCCATAGAGAAAGCTGTTCAGTTGGATTGTAATATGTATAACAAAACTTGAATTTGTGAATGCAGTCACATACTTAATTTGCAAGAAAATTGCAAACACTTTTTTCACGCAACATCCGCTCGAACATCTCTTTTAATTGAAATTTTATGACGATATCTTCTAGTTATTATAAAACACTTAGGGCCTGTTTCACCGCTTTTGGATAAGTTCTTGTTAGCTTATCCGACAGCTCATTTGACATATTTTGTATGAAGAATATGTCAAAATATCTGTCGGATAAGCTAACAAGAACTTATTCGGAAGTGGTGAAACAGACACTTACCCATTTATGTGCAATCCACATTATTGTAGTGTTATCCAGTCGCGGACCAATCAGAGGATTTAGTTGTGAAACATAAACGATTAACCAGCTGAAAATAAATAATTAACGTTAATTTTTTTTTTATTAAGGATGGGTTTGCTCTTGACATCAATCCAGTCCTCATGGGGTCGAAGATGTAGCGAGCTTACTCAGAAGAAGCCTATGCACTCGTACTTTAAAGGAATTCGGGTAAGCGCTCGGAAATACTGACGCAGGCAGGGCATTCCACTCCTAAATTAATTATTTAATTAAATTAATTAATTAACACACGTTAATTACTCATCATCTCAGCCGATGGACGTCCACTGCTGGACATGAGCGTCCCCCAAGGATCGCCATAACGACCGGTCCTGCGCGTTAATTATTGCACACTAAGAATATAAACAAATATGAGCGATAAGGGTACAAACGGCAGCCTTATAACTCGTGCACTCCGTACAGGCTTTCTTGTCTATGGAATCCTGTTAGTTTTAAGAGGATTTTCCTTGCAGCGTGTTCTACAAAGAGTAATATTAGTATAATTATGTGCTCTATACAAACGAAGTTTCGTCCTATTTTCAATATTAACCAATTAAAGTCAACGACATTTTGAAACACAATTATATGTCTGTATTTGAGTCTATATTTTGTAAGATTTCGATTAAAATTAAAATATATAGTTTTAAAGTTACCGTGGCTCAAATATTTTCATACAAATGTTAAATTAATCCTACCATTGAAACTATACAGGGAGTAAAAAAACAACCTAGTAATACCAACATCGAAATCGCAATTTCGATGTTGGCTCAATAGTGGAAGTTGTTCAGTTTGATGATCTGAAGCACCCCCAAAATGCGCGCCGCTGACCAAAACCACACCCTGTAAATTAACGAAAATCAGAGAAAATACAGACACTTATTAGTTTCTAGATCGAGTTTAAAAAATGTTATTGACTTTAATTGGTTAATAAGACGTTTCCCCCACCGAACGACCTTGTCCCTTTCAGAGCCTACTACGTCATTTTATAAGGTTAACCTATTTTTGACTTGGTTGTCCTTCATTATATCACTGTGGTACATTCAAATCCAATAAAATCAAATTCGAGTCACGTTGCAGGTTCTGACCCGAGCACTCGTCTCGCGTGGATTTCGCGCGTCGCGTTTTTGCCTGCCACGAGGCTCCGCAATCCTCATTCTCTTCTTGTTCTTGATCAAAAACAATCCTTGAGATTGGGATAGATTCTCCCATAAACACTTGACTAACGCACAAGCAGAGTCCATTAATTATAAATAATAAAAAAATAAAATTCGAAAATTATAAGAATTCGCACCAAAAGAGAACGCACAATACCGTTTCGCCTACAAAACTGGTAAATTTGAATTTGAATTTTATAAGAAATGCCATTCGATAGAAAAGGATAATTTCCATTTCCTTGGGAAGCACGATATTCCTCCTATCCTGTGTACAAATAATATCAGCTATCATACGATTTGTATTTGTTCTTTGAACATACACATTCGCTAGCTGCGAAACGACCCGAAACGAATACACTTCGTCACGTGGGCAATATCTTTTATTTAATTAACTCATTAAAAATTTTGTCCTAAAAAAATTTACTTAAAAAGAAAAAAAAAGAAATAAAGAAATAAAAAAAATATTTATGTAAAAGAATATATGTCTTATAAAGAATATTTATGTTATGTTATGTTATTTTACTTCATAGCATTTTTAGACCTTAATATTGTCTACACAACACAATAGTGTGTAGGTATCGCAAGTAAAAGTTACTTCAACTTATAAAGTAGATGCACATAATACAGACTTTTTCAAATATTTAGGCTTTCCTTTGAAAACAGTTTTCATATGTATTTTATGGAAATATAAGAAACGAGCGTTAACCCGCGTCTTTGTCCGCACAAATTATATACCAGATTTTAAGTCAGATCATTAGCTATCAAACAAAAAAAGTTTCATCAAAATGAAACTAAAGTCTGGATACATGCTGTCGCCCCCTTTCCCTTTGGGCTTGATTTCACAAAGGTAAGGACGAAGGAGTGCAGCTGCGTTTAGTGATCTGATCATATTATGTTACTTATAAACTTAAATAACCTCCTTTCTTAAGTCTTTTAAGAACATAATATTCGTTTAATATAATTACCAGGAAAAAATAACTTACAAAATCCACATGCAGAAAGATGCCAGCATAATACAGCATTGTGTTATCCTGAAAAAATAATTTAAAACATTGAAGTTCAATGCTTATTCAATTTCAGTTCTAATTACATTATTGCAATCGAGACTTCTTAAGTATCTATGGGATTGACAGTCTGAAACGTCAGAGCGATCTGTCAAACGGCTGTCATGACTTCAAATGATTAACGCGATTTTATACATGTACGAGCGTTAACCCGCGACTTGGTCCGCACAAATTATATACCAGATTTTAAGTCAGATCATTAGCTATCAAACAAAAAAGTTACATCAAAATCGGTTCAGTAGTTTTTGCGTGATGCTCGTTCAAACAAACAAACAGACAGACAAAAAATCAAAAAAATTGGTGATATGGAATCAGAGATAGCTAAGAGAAAAAGCTAAGATAGAAAAAAGAGACGCGCGGCTGAAACGACGCAAGCGCAAAACAAACTTTATTTAATTGTGATTGTACTATTTATTTTGGATTTTTTGTCTGTCTGTTTGTTTGTTTGTGTGTTTGATTTTATTAAATGTATTATCACTATCAGATATCACACTTCTGCTAATACACTATACATCCACACCCGAGGTCCGATTCATAGATGAAACCCCATACCTGGTTCACATCAACATCAACATCATGGGCCTTATTTTATCTAAGTAGATGTTCTGTCGCGTGGTGTGATGTTTTGTGGTCGCTCAATCAAGGCCTCATAAAAAGGCTGAAAGCCACCAAAAGGGCTATGTTCGGCGTTTCCCTGCGAGACCGAATCAGAAATGAAGAGATCCGCAGAAGAACCAGAGTAGCTGACATAGCACAAAGATTTGCTAAACTAAAGTGGCAGTGGGCGGGACCATTTATCGCAGATACGATGGTCGAAGAGTTCTCGAGTGTGGCGACCGCGTAGGTTAGGCCCCCAAAAGATGGACCGACGACCTGGTGAAGGCAGCGGGAACCAGTTGGATGAGGGCAGCGCAGGACCGGTAAATGATAAATAAACTTTATTGTGTATGGACTCAGGTGTAGGTACAAACATTTGCAGGTGATTTGGCATTGAATAAGTTTCACTGAATCCTACCTTTGCAGGCATTTACACAAAGTCTACAATACAATTATACTCAATTAGTTAACTACTATTACTTTCGAGAATCAATATAACGTTGTGGTGATCCTTGGGGGAGGCCTATGTCCAGCAGTGGACGTCCATCGAGATAATGAGATGTTTTGTTAAACAGCGTCTGTTTGGATACGACATCGACATTCGTTGGCTGTATTCTCCACAAATTCGCCATTTCGGGTGCACAGTTCTTCACATTCATTCATCACACCTAACCAAGTTTAAGCAAGATCTAGAATTCCGAAATCTTATAGCGTAGCAGATCTTTGTTATTCAAAAGTTTCAAAACTGTCACACATCTCAACGCCCCGGACATGGCAGGTCATTTTGTTTTTTGTTTTTTTTTTTGGAGCTTTTAAAGGCCTAAGTCGAAAAATAATTGAAGCGAAATGGGCGTGTGATAGCTTATATTAATGCATGCTGCGAGAGAAAGAGATGGGGCGGCACGCGCGGCTGAAACGACGCAAGCGTAAAACAAACTTTATTTATTTGTGATTGTACTATTTATTATATGTAAGTTCAATTCTGCTCTAATCAAAATTAGTAAAATATCAATCTCTTTTTTTTTAATCAAGTCTCGTGTTTCTACTATTCTCCGTTTAGCAGTTCCAAGCGTTTATCGATAAAGACGGAGGCTACTATGGTTTTTTTTCCTATCGAGAAAATGTGTCTTAATCGTATGTGTCTTAATCGTACACATATCCGCAAATCATACTCCTACAGTTAGTACTTCATTATATATGACGCTTTGAAGAATCCTATTTTTTTCACATATCCTCTTAAATTCCTCTTTCTTTGAAAAATATGTAGTCGATTCATTTGTATTTTTTAACCGACTTCAAAAAAGGAGGAGGTTTCTCAATTCGACCGTAGATATATATATATTTTTTTATGTTTGTTCGCGGATAACTTCGTCGTTTATGAACCGATTTTGATGATTCTTTTTTGTCGGAAATAAGATATTCCAAGGTACCACCATGATAAGGAAACCAGGGTCTGATGATGGCATCCCAAAGAAATTCAGGGAAACCTTTGAAAATCGTAGTGCCGGCTAGTGCGTTTGTTAATTTAAAGCACTAATGAATTCACCACTGAAAATTGTGAAATAAACAAAATTTTTACAAAAAATTAAAACCGCCTTGAAAAAATCTAAAAAGTTAAAAAATAATGTCGCAGCCGATGACTATTTGGTTCGCATCATAAGAACATTAATTTGTTTTATAGAAGTCGGTGTCAAGCCAAGCCATAAAACTAATGCAAGCCCTGTCGCGAATCGTACCGGCTTGACAGCGACTTCGATAAAACAAATTAATGTTCTTATGATGCGAACCAAAAAGTCATCGGCTGCAATATTATTTTTTAATTTTTTAGTTTTTTTGAAGGCGGTTTTAATTTTTTGTTAAAATTTTGTTTATTTCTGTAGTATATATACCCTTTATGATCTCCTTTCCTCACGAAAAATGGTCCAAATATAAATACGGCTCCAAAAAAGCTTGTCACAATTACTATTGGAATATATTCCTCATTCATTTTATTACAATTGAATTCGATGGCGACCTTTACGAGATATTAGCTTATCTACAAGGAATATAACACTAAGCAACTAATCACTACGTTTTGAATATAATACTTCTCTCCTATGTCTACAAGCCTTTGATTCAATCAAGATTCAATATTTTGTTCTGACATCACTGACATCACATATCACCATCTCCATGATATGACGATCATAGATATAGTAAAGTGAAAAGTTTTTAATCTAAGCGTTATAATTAAATTTTACAAAGAAATTGAGCCCATATAGATGATAGGAACATAGACGAAGAATTTTTCTACTAATGCGCATAGGAAGTATGATTAAAATGTTCTTTTTTAATATATCTATGCTAGCAGAAAGCTGGCATAGGTATTGTTGTGATTCTAAAATTCTTGTATGCTAGTTATACATAGACAAAAAGAACAAGAAACAAAGACGAAGAATTTTTCGCGGTTATACAGGGTGGTCGAGTTAAGATGGTCCAACCATAGAGATAGTAAGTACTCCAACAGAAAATCTGGGGTAAAGGAAGGGTAGAGGACATAATTTTCGACCTTTTTGGTTCTATACAGGATAATCCAAAAATTTACGGTTTCAAAGTTATTTAAGTTTTTGTGATTTTTCACCGATCTGCTACCTTGTCCCACTAAACTGGTTACTGTTTTCAAACTAGTTACTATTTTGAGCTGAAATTTGGCATGAATATACTTCAGTAATGTATCTATGGAACGACGTAAAGTTTATTACTGAACCATCAAAAAATAACAAAAATATAATTTATTAAAAAAAACTTTTGAAGGCGTATTGTGAAGAAAAAAAGTACTACAGGTGATTTGCCCGTTATCTTAAAAACTACGTCGGTTTATGGTTATTCTATGGAGGAAAAAATCTAAATATGGAGGAATTTTTAAATTATTTAATATTTTCAGAACTATGTGTTCTGAAAAAATTAAATAATTAAAAAAAAATTGTTTTATTTCATTGTTTAAAGATTGTTGTGTAATGTGAACAAAATGAAACCAAAAAATAAAAAAAATTATTAACAAACAACAATTTACCGAAAATTATCAAAATTTCTCCCTTAAACCGAAAAAAAAATAGCACCTTCTTACAAAAAATTATTTTAAACGGAGGAGAGATTGGCATTTTTCCTTTATATTATTTACTTATTGCTTGTGTTATTTTGTGACCCAATTCTTCATCATGGCTGCATTCTCGGGCTTACGCTTTGTCTTTAAAGTCAAGTGGCCATCCATACAAAAAAATCTGTGGGGTTTAAACCAGGAAGATCTCGCCGGCAACTCGAATGTGCCACTGTGACTGAAACACAATTTCAAACTTATGTCGTTCGATATATATACATTACTGAAGTATGTTCATGTCAAATTTTAGCTCAAAATTGTAACCAGTTTGAACTCAGTAATCAGTTTAGTGGGACGAGGTAGCAGATCGGTGAAAAATCACAAAAACTTGAATAACTTTGAAACCCTAAATTTTTGTGCATAGAACCAAAAAGGTCGAAAATGATGTCCTCTACCCCAGATTTTCCGTTGGACCATCTCCCTGTATTATAATAAGATGTCTAATACCTGTCTTAGCTTCAAGCAGGAAGCTGGCATAGGTATTTTTGGCTTCAAGGAAGGCTTCAAGCAATAAGGTGGTTGGGTATTGTCTTCTAATTTCATGGTTTCGAGTAAAACGTAGTGATTACTTTGCTTAGTGGCTTCAAGATAACTTTATGCTTCAAGCATCCTATGCCAGCTTCCTGGCTTCAAGACCAGCATAAAAAATTTTTGCAGAAGTGCAAATTCCGCACCAGTCAAATTTAAATTTCGAACTTCCGTCACACGTACAGGTTGTGGAATGCGGATCCGAATTTCAAAGCCCTCCATTGAATACAGAGATTCTTCCTCTGAGGCCCTCCTATAAAAAGTTTCACTTTAAAAATCTTGGTCAGTGCTTCAATTTCTATGGCATAAAATTATATCTTCAAGTCGTTTTCCAGGCAAACCTACTCTTAAAATCAAAATGAGGTTTTATCTAAGTGTCAGATCAATGTGAGACCATAGTGTCTGAGACATTACCACACACTACCAACAATACCTATGCAAGGTGCCTACCTTGAAGGTCGATTTACACATCCATAAGTAAGTAAGTCCAACTTACCACTTCCTTGCTTACTTATGGCCGATTTACACATCCATAAGTAAGTAAGTAAGCAAGGAAGTAGTAAGTTGGACTTAGTTACTTACTTATGGATGTGTAAATCGACCTTCACCATTAACATCAAATTTGCATCAAAGCTTCTTGCTTTCATCTCTCTTCTTAGCTGACTGACCAGTAGAAAATTGTGTCCTACCTACGTTCTGTTGTTAACAATTTCACCTGTCACCTATATTTAAAATTTTTCACACCTCTAAAAAAAGGGATAGGAACCGAGGATAAGTTATACAAACGTTCGAAACTTCCCCGTTGGTCAAAATTAATCTAACACTCGATCGGACCATTGGGAAAAACCCGTCAAAACCTAACCATTCTAGTCTAACTAAAACATAATATTTAATTGGTAAACCATAAAAAATCTATAACGAGTTCTCATACTAAACCGTCCATTTCTAAAATACCCGAGGCCCGATCGCCGTAACGTTCTATCGCTTGATCGGAGATAGTGGGAGAGCGGAGCGTGCGCCCGCGCATCTAATGTCCATTCTTCGCAACAAGTCCTTTAACATAACTCTTATAAGTACGCTATTAAGCGCGATAATTCTTTGATTATCAGGCCTTGTTATGTAGGATTTGGTCTATAATGACTCAATTATCCGCTTAGGGGGGGGCGTGGTAGGGAACAGTATGTCTTCATTACAAAAGTAGAGTTCGTTAAGTATGGAGTTGACTGTTATTAATGTACGTTTAAACTCACGACCATTATTCCTTTTCGGACTGGTCAGAGGCTTTGCTACAAGTACACACGGCGACACATCAAGCTATACAAAACCAATACAAGCTGGCGGCGCGATGCTATACGTTACTCGACCTACGCGCGCTCAGCTTATGTTGGTTTTGTATAGCTTGATGTGTCGCCGTGTGTACAACTGTATTTTTCGTTGGTTGTTTTAGCAAATCTTCTAACTATTATGGCGACCATAGTGCGGATTTGTGGAGGCCAGTTAGTGGTCAACTTGCTGTCCGTTTATCTAAACTATTATAAAATTGTAACAGGAAGTTTGTCTGTACATTGAAGATATTAACAAAAAAAAAAGTTACGATATAGTTTTAAGGTATCCCTGATTCCATATCACCAATTTTTGGATTTTTTGTCTGTCTGTTTGTTTGAAATGAAACAGATTTATTGTCACAGCAAAAAAAATTCTGCATCATCATTTCATCTAAACATATTAAACGATGTTTGTGTGTTTGATGGGGCATCACGCAAAAACCACTGAACCGACTTTGATTAAATTTTTTTGTTTGATAGCTTATGATCTGACTTAAAATCTGGTATATACATTCTGCGGACGAAGTCGCGGACTACATAGGCCGGTAGGGCAGAAGAGTTCTCGAGTGGCAACCGCGTACCGGGAAAGCGCAGCGTGGGTAAGTATGCCCCCCAAGGTGGACTGACGACCTGGTGAAGGCAGCGCAGGACCGGTCGTTGTAGCGATCTTTGGAGGAAGCTTATTTCCAGCAGTGGACATTCATCGGCTGATATGATGATGATGATGATGATGTAAATAAATACCTGACTATTATAGGTTAGTTTGCTGTTCCCCGCTGTTCCCCAAGACTTTTGAATCTTCCCGAACACATTTTTATAACTCAGATCAAAAAAGACCTCTGTTATAAAGCATAATTATAAACCGGACGATTATTTAAATGATCAAAATGCTTGGATCCGAGTATCACAATTTACTATATAGTATCAATTATTAAATTAAATAGACTGTATGTATTACTATCTATTACTGTATACATAACCTCAGCTTAAGAATCTATATTGTTGTTGTTGAGTCGTATTATGTTGTAGAGTTTCTGGCCGAATCTTCTCTAAAAGCGACAACACGTTTCGAAGGGTGGTAGGTTCAAAAAAAGATCTCCAAAATTTAATAATTTTATTTAGTTTTATGTTATACGAGCGTTAACCCGCGACTTTGTCCGCACAAATTATATACCAGATTTTAAGTCAGATAATAAGCTATCAAACAAAAAAAGTTTCATCAAAATCGGTTCAGCAGTTTTTGCGTAATGCTCATTCAAACAAACAAACCCACAAACAAACTCACAAATAAATGGACAGACAAAAAATCCGAAAATTGCTGATATAGACCATATCGTAACTTTTTTTTTGTTAATATCTTCAATGTACAGACACACTTCTGTTACAGTTTTATAATTGTACGAGCGTTAACCCGCGACTTTGTCCGCGACAAAAAATTATATACCAGATTTTAAGTCAGATAATAAGCTATCAAACAAAAAAAGTTTCATCAAAATCGGTTCAGTAGTTTTTGCGTGATGCTCGTTCAGACAAACAAATCCAAAAATTGGTGATATGGAATCAGGGATACCTAAAAACCATATCGTAGCTTTTTTTGTTATTAACTTCAATGTACAGACAAACTTCCTGTTACAGTTTTATAATAGTTTAGATTAGACAGATTACAAAGCAGTCTCCACAGTGTGATAGCACAAGGAAGAGCCTGCGCACATCGTAGGACGTTATCTATTGGACTGGGAAATATAGCAAAGAATTTATTGGTAATATCGATACCGTGCCGTGATGGGCACTTATGGTGCATTTTCAGCCTCAAACTATAGACTGCTAAACGTTATCTTAGCTGATCTGAGAGCAGATTGACCTTTAGGTCATGAATTGATTCTTAAGTTTCTATTTTAAAGTACAGTCGAGTAAGTTAGATATTGTAAAGCTTTTTTTTATTGATGACTGGGATAAAAACGGGTGGGTATTAGTAACTTTGATGTGTTAGTTTCGATAGGTATCAGTCTAAGCTATCTACCTATATTATAAGGTTATAATGGGACCGAATCACGAAAATGTTTCGCAGTTTTCAGAGTTTCGTAGTTAACGTGCTCTACTATGATTGCCCTGTCCGACTATCTGTCCGTCTGTCGGTCCCAGTTTGTCACAGCATCATTAGTAGCACTCTACGAACGTTTTGAACCTAAATATCAAAAATATAATTTGATAGCTTATAATTTGACCTAAAATCTGGTACGGCACTTGCCCCGACTGACAGGGCTAGTGCCTCTACGGGGTAAGTGCCTCCAGCTTCAAAATTATAGTCGTGAGCATATGCTATTAGTTCCGGCTATGACGTTTGATGGCGAGTATGTCTAAATATATGTCAAGTTTTCGAAATTTTGAAGCTGGAAGCACTTTATCCATAGAGACACTTGCACCGACTGACATATAATTTGTGCGGACGAAGTCGGGTGTAAATTCTAGTAGTTTTTAATAGTAGAGAATATTATTGTGTGTGAAAGAAAATTACAAAAGAAATGAAAATGCAGAAAAAACTTTAGCTCTTACATCTTCACAGTTGAATACTCAAAGGGTTGATCATGGTCATGGGGTGACCAAAGGTTGGGTGACCTTTCGGGGTGACTGTCACCTCATAATGGCCGGTTTTGACATCTGTCAGTCTGAAAGCGCTGGTCCGAAGGGCCACGGACGAGTTTCAATTTCCGGAGGCGCAGGCCGAACAGCGCGATTTGAATTTAGAATTGAGAACGCCTCCATTTTGTATTTTGTAGAAAATGTAAGATCTACAGTTGATCTACCTACAGCCTCTATGTTTGTCAAGGTAGGTTTGGCAGCCAACCCTATGTATGATGATTTCACAATGGTCTTCATTGCAACTCTATAATGCTTGGCCATGCATTTTCAGTTTGTACAAAAAGGTACAAAAGTTTGTCACACTTTGACATACTGGTTTTCAGTTGCTGCCATGTAACGAATTCTTAATTCAGAGGTATATAAATACTGGTAGGTATTCCTTTTTTTTAATCACCACTCTCTTTGACCATTGACCAATGAGTTTTTAATAACCATGAAATCATCATGTCATACAATAACAAATGCGAAGTCCCCCTCGTATAGAATGTCATTGCCATTGACGTTTGAGTCGATAGGTATCAAAAACGGCTATCTTTCCAGACACAATAGATTTTTCCATTGTGTCTGGTTTTATGACCGTTTTTCATACCAAACAACATATTTGATAACTACACTCAAATCTCGGTGTGTTAAAACCATAGAAATAGGAAGTACCAAGTAAAACGAAAAGTCACCTAGTTTTCAACTGGCGACTTTGAATAAAAAATTTGCAATGCTTTTCACATATTCAGGGAGGCGTCATACATTGCTTCGTTGCAGCGGGCCGGAACATAGCATGCGACTTCTGTGCCTGAATAAATCACACTTGATTTATTTTTATTCGGCTGGCAACACTGAGCGTCGCATACATTTCCCGTTTTTGCAGTGCCGTTACTATTCTTTATTTGAATTTGTTTTTTTTTTAATTTATGGTATCTTACCAAGAACATTGTATATAGATTTTTGTATCTTACTATTTTGGTTGTGGTCCGCCCGCCATATAAATTTTTTTTCTGCGTCGTTGTTACTTGTTACGTTTGGGGATATGATCTTTGATTCCTTTGGATAAGGGTATCTCAAACTTAGAGCCCTAGGTACTACTTACTATTAAATTATCCAAAAGACTGCGTACTCCTTACGAAAATAAGAGAAACTGGCCAAGTGCGAGTCGGATTCGCGCACCGAGGTTTTCGTGCCACCACACAATATATTTGGTATAATGTTATGTATTTACCAAAAAAATTTTTTTTCTTTCCGTTCAGGAACCTTAGCGCAAGCCAGACTCACACATGGCCGATTTTTATTATTAGTTGTTTTACTTTAGTATTGCCGCTGATCCTGTGTTGTCTCGCAAATTATAACCATTTTATAAAATAAAAAAAAGGGAAAAATAGTTTAGGTAATGTGTAAATCTTTCCGCGTACCCCCTACGACCAACTGACAGACCCATAGGGGTTCATGGAATCAATCCAAAGCAGTGTTTCTCAAAGTACATCACTTTGAGAAACCCGCAGCTTTGGATTGATTCCATGAATGAGATTTTGGTACAATTCAATTCAATTCATTTACTTTGTTTCAAATCATAGACCACCCCAGTACCCCACTTGTTTCATTAATAATAAATCATAATGGAACTTAATTCTAGGGTGTAAACTTAAATGCACGTAACACGTAGCACTTACGGTAGTTATTATAGTACTCTGTGGTAACACATTTTAAGGGATTCTTCAGACCTTCGAATTGACCAATTTTGAGAATATAGGTAGACCAACTATAAAATCGTGAAAAATAACTGAGTCAAGTTTCAGCTTCTTACCTAAGTATAATCGTAACGTACGCTCTTTGCGATAAATGCCTGTGACAGGCTGACGGACAGACACCGAGCGAGGTGATTCCATAAGTGTACCGTTTTTTAAATGTTGGTAGGGAACACTAAAAATAAGTTATTCCACACATAATGGTCGAGTTATGCCATCATTGACGTTTTCGATGAAACAAAAATAGCATTTTGATATTGACTCCATAGTGTAGGTAAGTTGCGCCGACCCCAAATAATGGGAAATGGGCAAGACAATGATGATGATGAGTGTAGGTAAGTTGTAAGTTGGTCTGACTTGAGCATCTTAATTAAAGCGTCTTAATTCAGATACTTGAGTTAGATAACGTTCCCATCTTTCCAACATGTGGTTTTAAAGTATGTACACTGTACAGTAGTACCAGGTTTATAAGTCTCACCGATGTACCTGCGCAGTTGACAAATTTTAATAGCGCGCGAAATTATATTGACCAATCTGGGCTGCAATCGCGGTAAATATTCGGTGATTGAACTGTTATTGGACTACGTACGAACCATAACTTTTGACACAATTGGTATTGCGCTAATCGCGGTACTGCTGATGACAGCCGTTAGAGCCGTTTTGACAGATCGCTCAGACGTTGAAGGCTGTCAGTTACTTACAGTTTAGCGCGTTGCGGAATTCAGCACAGTTGAATAGTAAATGGATTGCAATGTGATTAGAACTGAAATTGGATAAGAATAGAACTATGATGTTTTAAATTAGCGCAATCGGACTCCAGGATGTGCCACCTGCAATCCGTTTACGCTATTGGCTAATTTGCTTTCGCGCCCTTTCCGCTGCTATCAGACTTTGCACCTTTGATTACTAAATGACTTCGGGTTTTGTCGGGGACTCAGTCCTGCTCTGCGCAAACGAAGATTGACGAGCGGAATTATTTTCCTGGTCATACTGTACTTATCTACAATTATACTTAGGTGACAAAGCTAGGTCTCGTAATTTCAGTAGACGTTAGCACAAAACTATTAATCAAGAAGTATAATCGATCGTCAAGTTGCCACCTCCACCCGGCATTGTGAGCAGCAGTAAACAGATCAAAGTAACATTTCACTGTACATATTAGTGTACACAACGTTGTCTGTTGAATAGAGGTCTCTTGGTCAAGTTGCGTTTTTTTAGTCGCAAATGTATGGAGCGTTTTCTTGAAGGCGATTAAGAATCAATTATTCTGTTTATAAGAAACTATGAAATGAATGCATGTACTGTGAGTTACAGACAGGGTATGTGTAAAATTTCAAATATTATTGATTTTTAAACATGTTACAGCCATGTCGTGCTATTGGAAGAGTGCGGGTTCAAGTCCCGCCCGAGACAAATTTTTCAATCATTTATTTGTTTCTGTAAAATTTCTTCAAATTTTTTTCGGTAGTTTTATGATGTAAGAATAAGAACGTAACAAAATTTGTTAAGATTGTGACGTAACAAATAGAAAGACGGACGGAACAAAGACATTTTAAGAAATGTTGATTATACTTAGGTTACTGGTACGACTCTTGCAAAGGGTAAATATTTATTTGATAAATAATTCCAATCTATAGTAATCTGTACCTTATCTAAAGGTATAAGTACTGAACCTTCCATAGATGTTAGATAATTTGTGTTGTATTGTTCAAGATATTGTGTGAAAAACAATCAAAAGAGGTGAAGGCGAGATATCATACACTACATTACCTACTGAACAGAGCGCTGGCAATAATCGACCGCGAAACCAAAACGCAACGTAAACGCAACAAAACGCAATTTATGTTTGTTCGTTCTAGCTCTTAAAACGTCGGTAGCACAATAGCGAACAGCACAATGGAGAATAACAAAGGCAACAAATCATGAGTGGAGGCGAGATGTCTTATTTAGGATTTCATGCCTCGTAACGTTGTTCTAGGAAGTTGTTATGATATGAACGAGACGTAGGTGTTACAATGTTTGCTTGTAAATGGTGTAGTCGTTTTGAAGTACATTTACGTGTACGTAATAATTACACCTAGGTCCCATTGGGGTAGGCAGAGAGAACGGACGATCTACAGAATTTGACAGATCTCTTTCGCTTCATGCATGCTCTCTGGTTTCGGTAGGTACCGAACATCAGACCTGAGACTGAGAGTCACAAATTTTCTCAGATTATACGGGCCTACGCGTAGGCCGTCTCTTGCTGGCATTTCCCATGTAACTCTCGTTAATCTGCTCTTTTTCAATCTTTCCATATGATCAAATTATCTAAACATACGTTTGTCTATCTTCATCACTACTAATGTAGACCGCCTTTAGTAAGGCCACGCTGTCATCAAATTTAAATAATCACCTACAGTACGACCAGGAAAATAATTCCGCTCGTCAATCATCGTTTGCGCAGAGCAGTGCAAAATCGGGTATTCTCTATCTCGCTCCGAGTCGAATAGCAGACTCAAAGAAATTTAACATTACTTGTTCTTAGAGCAGACTTATGGATGCTTCGGCAGCGAAAAGGGCGCGAAAGCAATAAGCCAATAGCGGCAAGGTGTCACATCCTGATTGGTCAATATAATTTCAAGCGCTTTTAAAATTTGTCAACTGCGCAGGTACATCGGCGGTGAGAGTTATTAACCTGGTACTACTGTACCTACCTATCTTCTAATTATCTCGATCATGTCCACGTAGGCTGTGTTCGTACTTAGAACTGTTTTATTCGGTTCCGTAGTGCTAGGATACCGAATACAAATTGTGCATTGTCACCTCTCCACCCTAAAGTATCAAAACATAATAGATACACAATGCAATCAAAAAAGCGAACACCGAACGAATCGTAATCGCGCCCCCAAAACAAATCCAACGATATCGGCAAAGATCAAAATAACATTTGTACCGAAATCATTTATCAGCGCTGATTCTCTTTCCATTTGGCGTCCCCTTGCCCACACCACCGTTCTGTCGCCCCACCGTTTTAAAGGTGAGGTTATATTACATTGAAATAGCGGTTAGAAATCACAGGTTCCATCCTCGGCTATCAGGTGAGAACGCATGTATCAAGTAGGTAATGTAATAAAAGAGCGGAATTCATTGCTGATGAGACGGTCGGTGTCTCGACAAATTGTCAAAAACAATATTTCTTATAATTATGCCGTTATTTATCAACTAGTGGATTTGCGGTATTAGATCTTCTATCATGATTACGATCGAAGTCAGACCACTCCTCCACCAATCTGTACTGGACCAAGATCCAGAGTTGCCTTAACTTTCGGGAGAGTAAGAGTAGGTATGTGTTGTTCTATATCTAATATATTTAATTTTTAACCGCCTTCAAAAAAGGAGGAGGTTTCTCAATTCGACTATATATATTTTTTTATGTGTGTTCGCGTATAACTTCGTCGTTTACAAACCGATTTTGATGATTCTTTTTTTGTTGGAAAGGAGATATCCCAAGTGTGGTACTATGATAAGAAAACCAGGATCTGATGATGGCATCCCAGAGAAATCGAAGGAAACCTTCGAAAATTGTAGTGCCGACTAGTGCGTTTGTTAATTTAAAGCATATTACATTGAACTAATGAATTCACCAGTGAAAATTGTGAAATAAAGAAAATTTTAACTAACAATTAAAACCGCCTTCAAAAAAAATTAAAAGTTAAAAAATTATATTGCAGCCGATGACTTTTTCGTTCGCATCGTAAGAACATTAATTTGTTTTATAGAAGTCGGTGTCAAGCGAAGCCACAATACTAATGCAAGTACTATCGCGAATCGTACCGGCTTAACAGCGACTTCGATAAAACAAATTAATGATGCGAACGAAAAAGTCATCGGCTGCAATATCATGTTTTAACTTTTTAGTTTTCTTGAAGGCGGTTTTATACATCCTGTATATTTATTCTATTCTAATACCGCTGCTGTTATATTATTAAACCTCAAACTGCATTGTCGCAATGCCCGTCCAAGTATATGTGACTTAGCTTCCTCTATCCCGCTAATCGCTATCGCTCATCCATCGCCACTAAAGCCTCATCCTCATGCACACTCCTTCCACGAGGCAGACTAATGTGTTTCAGGGGAATATCATCTTTGTGGGGAGATCATCATTAATACTCGTTGTCGACGACATTTTGATTAAAATTTAATATTTGTATTAAATCTTTATGCTTGTTATGAATACACAAGTGGACAATTTACTGGTTTTACTTTTTGCTACGAAACGATTTTTTTTTATTTGGTATGTAAGTAATTAGAAACAATTTAATTGTTGGGAAGGTAGGTATTACGGTCGACTACCACAGCCCACCAACTCCACCAACCAACTATAGTATTGAGTAATCTGAAATTGTCGATCATTTCAGTATAAGAACTAAAATATCGCTTAGAACTGACAAAATTTAATATCAATCGTCAATCTTATAAATACGAATACAGAGTTTAACTCACCACATACATACAATATGGTTAATTTTGACGTATGTGCTACGAAAATCCACAGATTAAGTTGATGTGAGATGTTTTAACCCCCGACGTGTTATAAGTTTGACGCCTATGTCGGTCGGTCTGTCTGTCTGTGGCATCGTAGCTCCCAAACGGGTGGACCGATTTCGATGCGTTTTTTTTTTAAATAGTAAGCTAATTTTTGCGGGAGTGTTTAGCTTTGTTTCATGAAAATCCATTCAGTAGTTTTCAAGTAACTTTAAAAATTACGAAATAACAATAAATAACATAATAGAGTTAATCTTTTCAATTTAGAGCATCTTCTATCTAAGTATCTATCTTATACCTAAATGAAAAATTGCAGTATTCAGCTGAGCAGTTGCTTGGTATGCTGGTGATGCTGCTGGTCACACTTTTTTCGTCAAAATATATCTCTACACATAAATAAACTTTTATTCAAATTCTATTTACTTAATTCAAAACCATCTTCAAGATCTAAACACAAAAATATATCTAAAACAGCTCAATTCTTCTTCGAGTTATCTCATTTACTTATTCATAAAAATAAATCCCTACAATAAAACAGTTGCTATTACTAAAATCCCTAAAAATCCCGCCAAAAAGGTCATCCCTGGATGCGACGACTTGACGATAGACGGCTCTTTTTTTTACTTTTTTTTTGCCCAGCCACGAATTCGCGCCATATTGCCCACCACCCCATCTAAATGATAATTCGAGGACCCTTCTTACAATAAAAATTATTGCGGCCAGTTTATTTTATTACACTTTGTATTGTCGTCAAATATCTACGGTTACAATAATAGGGTTTTCGAGTTCGAAAATTGGTTTTGTTCAATTTTCAACTTTATTTTTTGACGGAGAAGAAAAAGGTGTGATGTATTTTTTTATTTTGGTCTCGTTGCATTGTGTTCTAGGACTTGTGGCTCCAGGGCTGTCAAAATATTTCAGTATTTGAATATACCTATCTGTTTAAAATGAAATAAATGGTAGGAATTGTCCTTTCCGTCAATCTATGCCGAAACCTTCTTTATGCTAAAAATGAGCCTCGTGCCTACCACTGCACTAAAACTATTTTTGCCTAGCATAGTTTCTTATTACTGAAGAGATAATTATCATGAGTTTATACGTTACAAAAGTAAAAATAAACATTTAAAACTTTTAAGGGGGTTGTTGAGATCATCAAACAGAACAACTTTCACTATGGGACGAACATCGAAATCGCTAAAAAAAAACTAAATGTATGGGACAAAAAAATTGTTGTCCCATACATTTAGCTCGAGTAAATCTGTAGTTTAGTATGGAACATCGCAAACGTTTCGCATCATGGCGATTATGGCAAATCTCACCATTTTGGGGGACGCCTATGTCCAGCAGTGGACGTCTATCGGCTGATATGATGATGATGATGATGATAGAACATCCGATTTTTTTTTTCGCGATTTTGATATTGGTCCCATAGTAAAAGTTGTTCAGTTTGATGGTCTTGACCACCCCCTTATATGTTTATTTGTATTTTTGTAACACCTTGTATAATTACAAATTGTTTTTATATCGTTTCTGGCCTTATGTGTAGAAAACAGCTATAACACGTTCCACCGACAAAATGGGATTGACGCCTTCGTGACAAAACTTGTCCACCCTAAAATTTATTTCAAAAGAGCACCCCTAGTCGATCTTTGGTAGTAAATACCCCATCGTATTTGGAAAATAAAGATTTCGCGCCTCTTACCCTTTGACCAATTTCCTTTCGATTCACCGCATTTACATTTTGGTATCACTTGTTTTTGGTGCAAATCTTTTTCAGTTTATAGCTCTGGGGTTATCGTAGGATCATCTTGTTTATTTCATTCAAATCTCGAAAACATTTTATTTGTTTTCGTTTTCTAAAGAGTAAGAAATAAATAAACGGTAGGTAAATAATTATTACCTAGTCTTTTAACTTACTAATGCGACAGAAGAAATATAATGTTGCAAAAGCTAAAAAGGAAAATTTCTGATCTTTTTTTACTGTTTATCCGATTATTATCTGATGTGTCTTTACCATCAGCTTTAGCTAGGTATTAATAAAAGAGTCCAGGCATTGTAACCATTTTATAGATATTTCTTTAACGAGAGAAGAGACTACGACGGCCTGTTTGATGCGACACACGTCTATCAGTGAGAAAAATACGATTGAAATTATTTTATGACATAGAGACACAAACCCAAGAGGAAGGATATGCTTTATAAGATCCTTCCTCTTTGACACAAACGCAACAAATATTCGCAATAAAATAAAAAAATCACAGATTTTGTGCCTCACACGACTATCGACCACATTTGAAATGAATCTACGGAATTTGAAAAAATATTGTCTCAAAAAGGTTAGGCTACAGGGCAAACCCTTAACCCGATCGTCTTTGTTTTAGGCTCAAATTGTAGCTGACTAAATTTTCCAGAGGAACGTTGCTCAAATTTTTGATATCATTCCTCGTTTCCAAAATATCGAGCGCCAAAATCCAAAATTCGGAAAAAAAAAATAGTTTTGGACTTGCGAGCGAACGAAAAAACATTTCCAAATGTCAAAAAAAACTAGGTACTTAATTATTGTATTTAACTAGTCAAAGGTATTTTAATGATCGTTAACCTTACTGAGAACACACTGAGTATTAATCTGGGACCCTACTTATAAAACAGCAAATCGTTATTTCTAAAAACATAACGTAAGTAACTAAACAGTGTTATAATTACAACAGATGTTTGTTTAATACCAAAGTGTTGTAATCATCAACCACAAGACAAAGACCACCCCCTTATCTCCCTTCGAGATCGCAATCAGACCCGCCATGTTTGATGCCATTACGAATCAAATTCCCTCCTTTTTTTACTTTTTTTTCCCATTCGCTAGGCACGGGCGTCAGATCTCACAGCCGATAAGTTCTTTATTATCCTGGATGATTTTTTAATCTGTGCACATAGTAATTCTCGTGTTTCACATTAGCACATACATTGTTGGCTGTTATTATAAAATGGAAATAGGAATTCTAAGAACAATAGAGTTGTGTTGAGGGAAATATGTTTCCTTACCGTTTCAAGTTTTAATGAGAGTCTTGTATGATTGTTCATATTTATTGTTGTTTTAGAACTAAGTTGGGGTTAAATCTAATTGATGTATGTTAGTTGAGTCCTTAACTAAAGTCCTCTTTTCTTATTATTACGTGGTTATTTTGCAAATGTTTATGTAGGTTTATGTAGGGTAGTCTATCACAACATGACATGCCATTCCATTTCCAACCTGAACCTTGCTACCACTATGTTCTTAATTTAAACTAGAAGTTTTTGGCCACCACGAAACGGTACGCTCCAGTTGATCATACTTTTTATGAAAGCCTAAATTCTGGGATCGAAAGTATGATAAAATCCTATAGCAGGCTTTGCAGGCCAGACGGGACATGCACTTGGATCACATTGGTCTAATGACATCATACTTTTTTAATAGATACGAAATGAATTTAAAAAGGCAGGAGCCGCTAGAATAGACATGACATAATCGCGGCTAAAAGTAGTTAGCAGCTTTACTAAAACCATCTCAAACGTAGGAATCTAGCCCGGGCCAAACATCCATAACTGGAGTACAAATATTAGTATTCACTATACTTAAGTACAAATATTTGCCCCGTGAGGTGTTCGAACCCGCGATTCTCGGCACAGCAGGCAGGTTCAATACCGACTGAGCTATCAGGCCGTACCTATTTAAGATATTGAAGGGGGTAAATATGGTGGCTATACTTTCGCACACAAAGAAAGACAAACCTAGACTAGCAAAGACTAGCGTCGCCTGTAAGACACCCATGGAAAAAATTAGGGAAGTCCAAGTCTAAGCTGGGCTACGACACGAAACTTAAATTGTGTGGAATAAAACATTTTAAACTTTATGATTATATAACTGTCGCAGCAAAATCAAATAACACCGTATTCTTATTTCCCCGTAACCAAACACCACACTGTCATTGTAAATAACTCCCGGTGACAATTTTCATCCGTCCAACTTTTGAACTCGAGTGAACTTCACCAATAAATCGTGCTCAGTCCAAGTGAAAAAGACTACGAGCCACCCTCAGTAACGAGTTTCAAATTGGAAAATCTACTTAGAGACTAAGTTTGCGGAGAAACTTACGGTTCGACGTTGTTTTTCCAATTTTCTCATCTCCACCTCTCGGCACTGAGGGGTAATGTATGTCTTTGTACATATATGCAGGGGAGTTGGGTAGGTGTAGGTACCTACCTAACGATTAGTGTTTAAGCAATCAGTGAGGACTGAGGATGGATACGGCATGCGGCACGGTATAAGAACGTGTATCTAAGTATAAGTACGCTTTATAGATACTCCCGAGGCGGCGTCTTAACAATTTTTGTTAAAAAGTGTATAGCCCAGTCATTTCACAGAGTTTTGTTAGGCGGAGTAGGGAGTGATTATATATTGGACTTTTAAACTGTAACCGGCACCATTTAGTGACAAAAAGACTATCTTAAAACATATTAAAATAAAAATCGCTACGCAACATAGAAATCAAAATTGTGTTTCCCAGAATGCTTTTTAATTAATAATATTAATACCAATGCACTCATTTAACTTAGATTTTACATTATAAATTATTTTTTAGCAATAAAATAGGCATTGAAATTTAAAAAATGAGGTATTTATGGAATAGATATTTATTTAGATAATACGAATGGATATTTCAAAACCTTCTAAGTAGCCAAAAATATTTACACCATGTTTGAAGTATGTAATAACGGTTTGAGGTATGTAATTTTTTTTCACATAGCTATATATGTGAAAAAAAATTTACCATCAGGTTTTTTAGAACGAGATTATAGCTAGATTTTAAAATTGGAACTGTTGCTGACGTGATTTTTTTTTAATTTGGTACATTTCTAAGCGTAAATTGACTCTTCAATATTAGACCGAAAAAAATATCAATTATTAATTAGTCCCGGCTCAAACCGTAAAATTACTGGGCTATTAAGGTTATTTGCGGTATAGAATTATTTTGAATACTTACCTATTTCCTGAAAAATATTCTTTATTAACAACCTTTTTCCATTCTATTCTATTTTTATTAAATGGCGTTTCCTTAAAGATTTTGCCAGTATCAAGTGTTGAAGATATTATTATAATTCAAGTTAACGTTCATCGTACGGTAATTGATATGGCGATCTTAAAGACCTGGTTTTATACAAAAACACACACCCGAAACCGCCATAAAATGGCGGAGCCGCGTGGCTACCTAAATCGCGAGCCGAACGAAAGACGTCTACAAGAGAGACCTCTAGCCACGGGACTCCAACAACGTTTTCTTCTTCTATCGTGTCGATGGCATGTCATTTTATATTTTTCCAGCCCAGTATTTTGCCACGCGGATAGCACTACCAGCAGCGTCCATAAGCTCCATTCGCGTGCAAGTTTGCGGGCAGGAAGGGTAAGATATGAGATGGGCCATAGTCTGAGGGGCAACACCACACTTACACCTCAGGTCTGATCCATCGATAAAACCCCATTTGGACAGGTTCTCCTTACTCCGGCCGACTTGAGTTCGGAGCCTGTTTAAAGACCTCCAAATCGGCCTGGGCAGTTCATGTCCTGGGGGAAGGCTTTCCGAGGGGGGGACAAACGGGTCGGGTAGCGTGCTCTTTCTTCGCCAGAGGTCACATTTAGCTCGAGGACCATTACCAATACCTTGTATAGGGTAGACACACTTCAGAAAGTTTTTGCGGCTCTTGAGCCTTGAGATAAAAAGGTTGAGAACGCATTCTCTCATGGTTTCATTTTGCTCACAATACACAACAATCTTTGCAACATTACTTTTTAAAATTATTTTATTTTTTCTTGAACTACCTATGTCGATTTTAAAAATGTTCTAACAGAGTGGGGTGATTTTTATTTTTTTTACCCATAGAATAACCATAAACCGAGGTAGTTTTTAAGATAATGAGCTTGTCACTACTACTTTTTTCATCACAATACGCCTTCAAAAGTTTGATTTTTTTTCTCAGAAAATTTAATTTTTTTATTCATTAATTTTTTTCTTGTTGATTGAGTAGGTAATATGACGTTCGATTACTAAGGTAGGTTAATGAATGCCGAAATTCAACTTAAAATAGTAACTAGTTTGAACCAAGTAGGTATCCAGTTTAGTGGCACAAGGTAGCAGATCGGTAAAAAATCACAGAAATTTGAATAAATTCAAAAACCGTAAATTTTTGGATCACCTTTATGTTGAAATGTTGAAAATGATGTTCCCTTTACCCCAGATTTTCCTTTGGACCATCTTAACTCGACCACCCTGTAATTATAGTCAGTTAAATAAAAGTTGACTTTACTAGCTGCAAGCTCAAAAAATGTTCGGACTTAGTATACCACACATTCCCAACACTGCAAAGTTCATGGTAGTACCAATGCCCCGTCACTCCCTTTTGACATCTGCGATATTGAACATTGACAGCCTGCATCTTGCAAGCATAGAGATAGTAAGTACTACGTACACCATTGCAAGATGTTGACAAGATGCAGGCTGTCGCTCATTGACATAAGGTGAATTTTAGTTTTCGCATAGAGATAGTAAGTACTACGAGTTTTCGTTCCTGTAGCGTAAAGTTCGAAATTTGAAAAAGCGCGCGAAATCGGGTCGAGTGCAGTATCTGTTACTGTAAGTAACTTTTAAGTAATCTGTGGTAGTACCTGAAATTCTGTAATTCATTTGAAAGCAATCGGTTTATCAAAACGAAAGCTAAGCGAACCATCGATAATCATCGAATAGATAGGAAACCACTCATTCCCCCAAGCTACACAAATATTTTGCAAAATGATACCGAGTTTAGGTAATTATTTGAGCAGCACTAGCGGCCGTAATGGCGTCGCTTCCGGCGCGGCGGCCATTAGTGCCCATTTCCTGACTACTTCCGGCGCTCGCGGCGACGCGGTGCGGCGTTTTCTGGTAACTAAAGGCGTTAACTGCTGGGCGTACCATTTCGCTTGTAATGTTATTGTAGTGGACGTTTATTAGGCTGTTGGAATTATTTTAGTTGTATTTAAATATGGTTTTAGAGCAAAATGAGAAAGTTTGTTAATCGTTACCAGGACTATTGTGTAACTTGCCCATTATAATATTGATGTTACTTAGATTTATTTGCATTTCTTATAAGTGGTAAAGGCCAACCCAATCTGCCAATATTAATTGGATTTGTATATTAATAGATCATCCTTTCCATCATATGCATTCCAATTCCAACTAAATAAACTAGAATAGTTGACAAAAAACTGGGTAAAAAATATGGTTCATTGACTTGTTACAAAAGAGCGCTGATAGCTACGAAAGAGAGCTAGCAACTCTATCACAAGGTGGCGGTTCGATTCCTGGACTGTACCACTAAAAGTTCTTCGGAATTTTCGTCCTGTTGTATTTGTCATAATCATAATAGGTAAACAAAAGCGCATACCTGATAGAGATAAGAAAACGTGATAGTTTAATTTATTTATTTACCTTATTATGATCTACTATGGATGTTTTCTTAAACCACATTGTCTTAATTTGTCCGGGGGTTCGTTCGAAAAAATCATATGACGAAAATTATGTGAGTACTTTTGTCGTCTTTGTACGAATAAACTATAAGTAGATAGAACAATTATACTTATTATAGACCACCTGAAAGATCTATTTAGCGACAACACAAAAATAATCCATTGACTGAAATTTTTGTTTGTATGCTGTATGATGCTACCATAGAATAGATATGATATCTATTCGGTGACACTGCATTCGACTTTACAGGCTGGCTCACTACGTTGTCACCAGCTTCACGAAGACTACACATCGATACGCCACGCAAGTTACGTCACTTGACAACACACAATTAACTCTTTTACAGGGTAAATTTTAGATCACTCATTAAACTGAACAACTTTCACTATAGAGCCAACATCGAAATCGCGAGAAAAAAAATAGCTGTCCCATACATTTGAGTCGAATAGGTAGTATAGGTAGTATGCAGTTTTGTATGGGACAGCTGTTTTATTTCTCGCGATTTCGATGTTGGGTCCATAGTGAAAGTTGTTCAGTTTGATGAGTTGACTACATGCTAAAGTTATCCGCAGTAATATATATAATTTACCATGTATATTCCGTGCCACCATTTAGGTCCGCCATTGAATTGGTTCCAGATGGAGTGTTGCCACTTTCAGAGACTTTTTCACTAGATCTAGTGATTTTTAGATGTCTTAGGTGGCATTTTTAAAGATTTACAGTCATATCACACAAGTGATTTTTGAGCGTAGGCGTTGATCGAACGATACCGTATCCTAATGGTGCAGTTGCGACGTCGTTGCGATATAGTTGCGAAATCTCCTACGCTCAAAAATAGCTTGTGTGATAATGGCTTATGCCATTTTGTATGCAGATTATGTCTAATGTTAAAACTATCGATAGTATTTTAATATAGTTGCATAATATTGAAATACAATTTACAAATCATCATCGTAACGACATGACCTCATCACATGATAGAAATTATCATATATAGAAATTGTTTGTTTCGTTTCAATAAATACTTAAAAATGCAACTGTCATTCTTTTTTATTTTAGGCATTTTTTAAACACTGAATCCTGAATCAGGATTCATCATCATTGTCTTACCTGTTTCCCATTATTTGGGGTCGGCGCAATATTTCATCCTCTTCCATTCATCTCTCTTAGCCGTCGTTTCCTCAGAGGATTCTGGATCGCAATTCCTTCTGTGTGTGGCGGACCTTATGCAACGCTCCCGCAAACAAATCCATAATTCAAAATGTAGATACAATATCCCTTTTATAACAGCCCAATTCAAAATCTTCAGAAATACAAAGAACCTAAGAAACAAATGTCATTGTAATAGACAATAATTCGATACCATCACGACTTAAACTTAATGGACCAGCACTGTCAACAGGCGCTAAGTGGCGGAAGCAGTTGATTGAGGGGGTAAGGACACGTGACCAACCGATGGCGTCGCTTCGAGTGCCGAAATGAATGATGATGAGTTATACACTGAGGGTAATTACTGGTTTATATTGGGCCAGTTTTGTTTTGTTGTATGTCAAATTTTTTGTCAATATTCGCACTTTTGATGAACTGGACTAGATTGATCGCTTATTACTAATAGCAGATGCTCTACATTTTTTTCCATGCCTAGCTAGATCCTATTTAGTTATAGGATAGATGGCGTAGCGCCTCAATTTGAATCAATACTGAAACCTTGTCATAGTAACAATAGGTAGGATAGGTAGGTTCCATAGAAAAAAATAAGACTCTTACCTAGATTATGCTAAAGATGAAACATAGGCACCTATATGCTACACTACAATAGGGTATTTGACTACATTCAATATCTATAAGTATTAAATTTTTTTCAACACACTTGCTCATAAAATGGCCCTTATTTCACCGCAATTAGGCACATAATGACACCTATAATCAAACTGTGACTTTTCATTACTATTATTCACAAGTGAGTTATAGGTTTTTTATAGTAGGTATCTAAACTTCTTGGTTGAGTTCTTGAGTTGCTTTGTTCTTAAAAAAGTTTCGATACAAAAAAGATCATATTCAATAGTACAAATAAATTTTCTAAATAAACTTTTTATTTACTAAATAAAATGATTTTTTATTATTATTTTCTTCACAAGTGTGTTGAAAAACGTCGTATGATACACGTGTGTATTGATGATTACCATCCTCGGCTCTCTTAAGACCTCAATGGCGCCTCAGCGGTAATCACTAATCACCAACATTACACACTTGTACCATAATGTACTATTTTCCTTTACAGTAAAATAAACGTTTAAAAATATCAGTAAACTATAACAGGACAATTTACAAAAAGAAATGAAACGTAAGTAAATGACGTCAAAAGAGTGTATTTAGTACTAATTTAGTACAATTTTTCACACAAAGGGCTCGTTTTGACGACCGATAGAGTTTCTGATTTGACTAGTTGTAAAATAGCAGGCTTAATAAAAAAGGTAGGTCAGTTGTCGTTGGTATGTAGTAAAGTTTCTGATGCAGTCAATCTAGGAACAATGCAATGGTCAATGTGGTCGTGAAAGAACTTGCTGTCAGTTTCCTATAATAAAAGCTTCGTCAAGTCAATTTGAGCTCATAACAAAGCAAAACAAATCTCACGCGTATCAACCTCAATACTTTTTACCCCTACATGTTTCATAAAAAAAATACCAAACTATAGCTTCTGCATCTGTGTTCTTCCTGTAAATTTTCATACGAAACACGAACGGTAAAAAAAGCAAGAGATCTGCCCGCGGCTCCGCGCAATCACCCGATGGATCGCTCGCAGCCGGGAGGAATTTTAAACGGATACCGAGCGGTATTTTTATTATATTAGTTACTCCCTTGTTCAAGCATGATTTGTGGGGAATCATTCATAAAACACTTGGTAAAGCGTCACGTCTTGGGCTCCTAAATTGGTGCGGAGTGGGGTTTTTTGTGTCAATTATTAAACATCTTCTGAAGTAGACACTATGGGTATCTAGCTGAAGATAAATGACGAAGGGTTTGAATTTAGGCAATTAATTAAACTACATTACAAAACATAACATCCAGAGAAATAACACATGACTAATTAGGGTTTCTCATGCACCTACAGAAAATAAATAGGCGGTTCGATTTTAGTTCGTTCGATAAATAGTTCTATTATAAATATTTCCAATAGGTAAGTACATACTCCAGGTATCTACTTAACCAAACTAAAGACTCATTCGTATGTGAAGTGTTTTTTTTTAATTGTTATATAAGGTCTAACAAAACCAGCTGAAACTATTTTAAGTGGATGATCAGACCATCAAACTGAACAACATTCTCTATGGGACCAATATCGAAATCGCGAAAAAAAAATCTGCTGTTCCATACAAACGTATTTGACTTAAGTGTACGGGACAGCAGATTTTTTTTTTTTTATTTCGATATTGGTCCCATAGACAAAGTTGTTCAGTATGATGGTCTGATCATTCCCTTAAAATAGTTTCACCTAATTTTGTTAGACCTTCTATATGGAAGCATTCGTGGCGCATAAAAACTCGTGGCTCTATCTACAGGAATGGAGACACGATATTGCTAAACAAAGTCTCCTGAAAAATGTCTCTTCTATGAAATGTTCGTCCTTCATATTCCTACATGTCTTCTGTTAAATATTTGTACCAATGAATCCGTGTTGACATTAGTGTTGGAAAATAAATAAAGTCTGCTTTGATCAAATTAATTAGGTTTTTCAAAAACGATAATTGGGGTGATTGTTTAACGATGTAATGACAACGTCCATTATCGCACACTGCTGTTTAAGCAAGCTCATTGACGTTAAATGGACAAAACCACAAAATGCGAAAATGGCGCTGGCCGCTTCACCATTATATTGATTTCGACGCCATTAAAACGAACCGGAAATTAAAAAGAAATAAAAACATATTGCTTTCCCGCGCGATCCGGACTTCACCCAATTTGTTCACGTTCTGTTTTGGAACATCGCCTTTTTTCGTATTCAAAAAACGCCTTAACTGCATTCGTATTACTGATGAAAAATCGACCTAAAGACTGAACGATAAAGACGGTAGTCTCTTCGCTTTTTATTTGAGAAAAATCGTTATAAAAGTTCACGAACACGTGGAATATAGGGTAGGTAGATTTTATTTGGCATGCCATTATTGTCAGCGTGATATGATTATTATATTATCGGGCGATAAACGGGCATAAAAAAAGATATATCGTGGCGAGGCAATCATCTCGACGGGATTACGACGTTATTACACTGTATGATGTGGATTTATCGGGAATATAGCGAGCTAATTAGATTTCTGAACAGAGTGTAGTGAGGTGAAACATTAATCATGACTTGGGGCTTTGATAGCAATTCTGTTAAGTAGGTAGGTACTTAGATTAAAGGAGAGAGTGCATTTATAGAAAGTATGGTCACGGGTATAGTTGATGGCATTACCTACTGGACTGGAGTGTTGTTGGTGTAACAACTATCAATTTAATTAAGTACTTACCTATCTCAAATAATCATAAATTCATAATAGTAAAATACATGGTCACTGGAAAAAAAATCGAAATTTTGTTCTAAATCTCAATTTGTTTTTTAATAAGTTACCTACTCCATCCCTTCCTGAAGGGTCCCGAATAGTTGGCCAATGCATAGGAAGGATTTGCGGAGAACAGAGGAGGGCTTTGCTCAGCATTGGAGCTCAGTAAACTAAATTTAAAGAGTTACCCATTTACCTTATACAGGGCAGATTTTCATAAAAACTAAGAAAATGTCTTGTTACGTCTTGTTACGAGTAACAAGACATTTTTTTTAGTTTTTACGAAAAACTTGTCCCATGTTAAACAAGTCCTCTGTAATAGTAGATTAAACACCGAGGGCAGTAAAGTAAGAAAGGTCTCAGGTATTTGTTCAATAAACATGTGATCTGAGGCTTTTTTATTTACTGCCCGAGGTTTACTCCCCGACGGAGGCGGAAAGTGGCAACTTATTTTAGCGCAGCGGGATGAAAGTTGACGCTTTACGTCCGGAGGGGTGTAAAAAAGGTTACTTATGTTACTATAGATAAACCGCCTATAAACTCGATGATTATTTGAATGACCAAAATGTCTGGGCTTGATAATAATTGAATTTATTTAATGTTACACTATGCAATTTAAAACTGTATTATTTAATTGTACTTTGTATATATATTTTTTTAAATATGGGTGTTGTAGTTTCTGGCCGCATCTTCTCTAGGTACAATGGAACACCTCTATACGCGGTGGTAGATTAAAAAAAATTAAGTTAGAAAGTTGTCTATGTGATATTGTTTTGAAAAACAATTTGGATTTTGACAGAAACTTACTTATTTCCAACCCTGTCCTTTCTATCACTTACAAGCTTTTAATTTTACAGTACCTACCTATGCGTGTAGCGTTTTTATGTTACATTAATCTAACCGATTCGTAGTTAATGTATTTTAATCTTATGGAATAAATCCATCAAGTTAATCAGCCATAGGCTGAGTGATATTTTAGTACTACATTGGCGGCAGCAGTGAAGTGTTACATGTAAAACACATTATGTGATAATACTGATAATATATGATAGGTAATGTGTCTAATGGTTAGCAAATATTTGTATTCTGATATTTATGTTGATGGCTGTCAAAAAATGTATTAGATTTATGATAGTTTTGTATTAATAGGAGATTCAGAGTTGATGTGATTAATTCTGGAATTAATAAGCATTAATAATGATTGGTTAAGAGACCTATATCCTATAACACAAGCGATGTCACAACTGCACCGCAACAACGAAGACGTCGGTCGCAAGCATGCCACCCCCGAGAAAACGATAAAAATCGAGATGTGCCTCCATCTTTATTATTTTGCGTAGGCCCGAAAGAGCGCGCATGACGTTTTTCTCGTTTAAACGTTTTGTCGTGGGTGGCATGCTAGCCGTGCTGGGGTCTGATCTCAGAAATATCGAGACTATATCATTCCGTCAATGCCTCCAGTGCCCGACTATCCATAGAGGCAATTTAACCAACTGCCTATGAGCACGAAGCCGCCTAGTTTTTTTTTTTGAGATGTCTATTACAGCTCTGCTCAAGGAGCAATTACTGCTTTTTACTGCGGACTTTGGAGGGACCACGAAGGGTCTACCGAGCCAAATGAATGAACTTAAACAACCGACCTAAGGGCACCCAGGGTACGGACCTCGGCATAGGACGTTGCTGGGGCTACGGATTGGGTAGCGGGGATCGGTGAGAGGTAGCGGAGATCGTTGAGAGCCGCCTATGGGGCCCCTACATTTATGACAATAATATTATTAAGTCATTAATAATAAAAATAAATAAAATACCGTCGCAAGGGCCTGCAGGGGGCATCTTCTTCTCATCATGTGAGCAGAGCCCTGGTGTCAGAGTTTTTAGGGTTTTTAGGTGTGCAGGGGGCATGAGGGCATGACAGTAGGTATAGAGAAATGTAGCAATTTTCTTTATATTCGACAGTTAAGTAATAAATTTTTATTTTATTTTATTGGTTGACAAAATCAACAGCTATTTAAAAAATATAGACAGGAATAATACCTACTTATTTAATACATTCAAAGCTAATTAATAATCGCTAGTTTCATTGACTTCGGCTAGGTAGGTAGGTAAGTTTACCTACTTATTTAAAAAACTAATTGAATAATTGGATTAATTCGATTGTTCTTCCTTTAAGTGCCATAATTGATTGTTTTTATAAAGTAACAATGTCGAATAACATTTTTCCTAAACAAATTCTGTTGAATAATCTAAGAATTTGGATAACCGAGAAAAAAAACTGCTACTAGAACCGCCATCTATTGGCGAATAGAACTACTACTTAGTTCAGCTACTAGCTACTAGATGCCGCTATCGCATAGTTATTCTCTTTAATCTTCAAAAGATGGCGCTTCCCAAATTAGTATAACTCATTCCTCGATAGATGTCGCTAGCTTCTTTACCTGAGGTCATTGCTCCACAGGTTGAATTTGTACTTTTTTTCGCAGACACTCGGAATCAGTCGCAGGTGATCCACGTAGATATTATTTCTCATAGACCGTTCAAGTTATAAAAACAGGTGTTTTGTTATTATTTGCACACAGCGATCAATATTATCGTGTTTTATAAAACAAACTCTTGTGGTTTGCTACTAAATATTGTGTGCGACTTTTCAGTGAACGTATTTATGTGCTAAGTGTGACAAAACAGAAACTTTCTCGGCTTATCAATTTCGCGGTGTGTAAAGTGAATCGGACCAAAATGAGTTGAACAAACTTGAAACGGTAGTTGGACACTTAAGTATTTGCAATTTGACCCAAGAAAAAAAATACAAAAATGACCACGGACAGATTCCACAAGTAAGTATTTCCTTGTTGATTATGATTATCTGCACTTGCAAATAGCTAGATAAGATATCGATTACTCCTAATCATTATAAGTTCGCATCATAAAATTATATACTTACCTAATCAAGATTTCGAATGAAACGGATTCGAATTTTCGAACGTCGCAATCCAGACCCAGCCCAAGTCAGGTCAGGGACGTATTTCCAAACATTGCGCCCCTGGACAAATATATTTGGCCGCCCCCCTGTTGTGCTGTGCAGATCTGCACGAAGAACAATGTATTCTCTCTGGAATTGCCGCATACGAGGGGTTAAATGCAGCTTGATTAAAAATAAAATCCGGAGCGAGCGAGGCGAGCTCGACAGTTTTCCGCAATACTCGTATGTCAGAGCTTTGCTGTGACCATCAAACTGTCAGTCTGTGTTACAAGTTTTTCGGTATGTTTGATAATGCCCCTTTAGATCCCATCTAATTTCTTTAGGGACGAATATCCTCCCCATCGGTACGCCCTGCAGGCTGCCCCAGGCGGCCCCTAAACCGGTCAACCTTGCCTATTTTGCCTTTAGAAGAATACATACCTGGCCATATTAACCGACATGATATTTCTGGCCCATTTCCATTCACAAAAGCTGGCTAATTTGTGTTCGGATCTCGGAAGAAGTCTACTCTCTACTGGATCTTTTCAGAGAGTTCTTCTTATCGTGTAGGCAGCAACAAGCAGAGTTGAAATACTTATTTTCCAGCTGGAAGACGATTTAGTTATAAATGTTTACAGTTTTGGCAAGAGTTCGTTGTCTCGTGTACCTAGGTAAGTAAATCCTGGAGCGTGCGAAGAGAGCTCGTAATTTTCCAGCACTCTATTATTTTGAAACGACCAAACAAACACATAACTAGGTGCTACTGGCGAATCGGTTGTCGCATGAGCTCTTGAATTACAAATGAATAGGATATAAAGGGATGAAATACGTTCGCAGAGGTAGGCCATGGTGGAGCGGACAAACTTGACTTTAAGTCTTGTCTCCCAGTGGGGTGATCATAATCTAGTCAACTTCAACGCCACCAAAACACAGGCTTGTCTGTTCACCGCCAAAAGGAGTTCGTTTAATCTGACTCCTACTTTCCGGGGTACATCTATCCCTGTTTCCGACAATCTTGAGCTTCTTGGCATGAGGTTGAAACTCAATTTCGGCGCTGACATCGAGTCTAAGGCTCAAATTGCGGCCAAAAAGCTCAGCATCTTAAACAAAGTGAAGCGGTACTTCACTCCTGGACAGCTCTTAATGTTGTATAAAGCTCAGATCCGATCTTGTATGGAGTATTGCCTCCACATGTAGGATGGCTCAGCCAAGTATCAACTAGAAGCACTAGACTCGGTTGAACGCAGAGCCAGAAGGCTCATTGGCGACAGTAAGCTGGCGGAGACCGAGCTTCATACCCTGGCCCACCGCCGCAAAGTAGCCTACTTGTCGGTCTTCTACAGATTGTACCATGACGCGGCGCCCGGCTCCTTAGCCCACACGCTCCTGACTAGGGTGCTACTCTACCTAGGTATGTCTTGTAAAGCGTCCAGCTGTTGCAAGAATTGACAACACGGTCTGCGAATTCCACGGAAAATCTATCTGAAGTCAGGTATCGCGTTAACCGCGTTTTAAGGACGCATGGGAATGTACAGAATGTATGGTAGGTATGTACGCGGAAACGGATAGTATGTACTTTGACTACGGTACGATATGTTTCGTATAATTCTTTTTTTTTTAATTATATAGCGATTTGGCGCCAACCAGCAGGCCCAGTCCTATCAAAGAGTATAGGTATAATTTAATTAGGTACCTAAGCATCTACCTCTCCTGACCTCTACCTACAACGACACCACCTTAGTTTAGTCACGTTTAGGGACATTGAACTAGGCAGCCACGCCACGCCATGCGTATCTCCTCTCTGTTTCCGCATAACACGTGAACTCAATAATATAGTATGACCATTGACCATATACAGAACAAACAAAACGCTAATGAGCAGGTTTTTTAACACTATCGCTGCAAGCCCAAAACCATGATCCTCGCGCAGTGCTAAAATTGAACCCCCTTGTTGTCGTGCGCACAGTCGTAACGGTGAAACGATCAAAATGGTTCACCTCGTGAGTCACCCACACAGGCGTAACATTAAGGTGATCATGAGCACAGGCGAAATGCAATAGACCTGACTTCCCTCGTAGGTCGTGCGCACAATCGTAAAGTTGAAATGTGGCTCGCGTCGTGCGACTCGTGCGTCACACGCGCAGGCGTAAGGTGTTCGGTGACTCGCGCGGTAGGTGATGAGCACAGGAGAAATGCAATTGAACCGACTCGTTACGTGGGTTCTTAAGCACTGCGGACCCTACAACGTAGGTCGTCAGCAGCGAAAGTGTCTGAAGACTAGACAATTTGATACCCCTAGAATAACACGTTTCCATAATCTAATTAGGATTAGTCTAAAACTAGGTGCTACAACTAGGTAAGTACATCCCTAGGATACCTACCAACTATATGTTATTACCACAATTGTATAAATACTTACAGTAGCTGGTTAGAGGTTTAATCAGCTACTGTACAGCTACTATAGAGCTTGTGGTACTACTTGAGCACTATTTAGCATTTTAAGGTTTCATTCAACGTGGATTTAGGTTACGTATCAAATGGTGATAGGTGGCTAGCCTTTCGCCAGGTAATTCTAAATTGTCAGGGACTTTGTCATCCATAAAACACTACCTACCAGGTTCATACTCGAAAATATAAACTGGTAAGCTAAACCCTCATTGTCATATGCCACCCGGCACCTTCACGGTTGCTTGCACACAATCATCGAGGGTAACTGGTGGCGCCATCAGCTGATCAACTCCAGTCCTCATAGTAAAGAGAATAGAGACGATTTCCCAGTGGCTTTATTGTTGTCAGCAGTTTATCGATTGTACAATATGATGTCAGGTTACCATGGTGACTGCACTCTTTGTTCCATGCTATTTCCATGTTACCTCAGTTGCAATGTTTCTTACGTAAATAAATATAAAACTGTGTCGGGCTGGCGCATGTCTGAATGTTTCTTGGGGATGAAATAACGTAGGTATGTACTATTTACCTACTATTAGTGCTTCGCCCACAAAAGCACTGCACAAATCGAATCCATTAGTCGTCTTACAACCTCCACGGGTCTGAATTCATAGCCAAGAAACTAGATGGCACCATAAACATACTCAGTACCGCAGATACCTACACAGACACCGCAGTTTTCCTCAAAAATGTCTATAGGCGCAATCAGAGTCTAACAGTTAAACCCTGATTGCGCTGGTTTGTAGAGTATACTTAACTTGTATACTTGACGGCCCGGTAGCACAGTCTGTAGTGAACCTGCCTGCTGTGCCGAGAGTCGCGGGTTCGAAACTCGTAAGGGACAAATATTTATATGATGAATATGAATATTTGTACCCGAGTCATGGATGTGTTTGTATCTATACAGGGTGGCTCATTCAAATCGGTCAGTATGGGAAAGTCTGAAACTATAAGACATACGAAGATTTGTTCTTAGGAACCATGTCACCGATTTTGATAAAAAGAAAAACTGCATTCATACATTTGAAAAAAAAGTGTACCCAGCTGGGGAATCGAAACCGGTTGTTTTGAAAAAAAACTTACCGTTTTTCTGTTTAAATAACGATTGTGAAGGTCTTAAGCAGCAAATGTCTCTATGAAACACGATGTCTAAAATGAATAAAATGCATCCCCAGCTGGGTACACTTTTTTTTCAAATGTATGAATGCAGTTTTTCTTTTTATCAAAATCGGTGACATGGTTCCTAAGAATAAATCTTCGTATGTCTTATAGTTTCAGACTTTCCCATACTGACCGATTTGAATGAGCCACCCTGTATATGTATTCTATATCGTTGTCTATTCAATATAATTCAAGTCCAGGTACTTTAAATGTGACTAGATAATTTGTGTGACAATGTCCAAGATATATTTTTTTATTTTATTTATATCGTTAGTCTAACTATAGTACACAACATATAGTATAGTTAGACTCTAATTATACTATACTACTATGTGTATGTACTATGTGTACCACCTTATTGAATCGGTATTAAATCGGCATGGTGTTTTTTGGCAGTTTCCGACAATGGGTAATTATGATGATCACAGAAACAAAAATTATTAAAAAATTGCCTAGTACTCACATAATACGGTATCGATCTTGTAAATCGTATAATCGGAATCTTACACAATAGCCCTACTGAACAGCATTGTCTTGATGTAGCTCACCCCACGTGTTTTCGAGCATTGATACTACTTTCATCTTTCAAAGAAAACGAGGGTTCTATACTGACCCAAGCGAAGGAGGATTGAGCTTTCCAGACAGCCCAGTTTCGACTATTTCGCTTGGAACAAAAGCTCTCTTATGCATGCTGTTTGTGAAAATTTCCAAATTCAAAAAAAGTATACCTAGAAATCACCTGTATTTCCTTACCTGTATATTAGGTTTAAAGAATTTTATTCTCATTAAAAACATACATGAGAACAGTTTTAAGATAATAAGAAAATCGACCGATATACAATCGTTCTAAAATACTAAACAATAATATCTAACACTATATATAAAAGTTAAATCATGTGGTAGGCAACGACGGACAATAGCGCAACGTAGGTACGTAATTGTTGTTGGTTTTTCTGTTGAGCCTTGTAAAAATGCAGGTGGCATGCAAGCAAGACAGCAGATAGTTGTAGCAACGTTTCCAACCACCCCAAAAAGGATTATGTTCGTGAGTTTATATATGTATGTAATTAGTAAAGTTTTTTAATACGTTGTCCTTTGTACATCGCCGCCCACTTACATTGTATTACAATTTTATTAGACGTTTGTGACCTACCTACTCTTTACTTATTATACGTATATTACCTTCCAAAACTAATAGTTGGAGTACAATACCTTTTTTCTTCTGCATCATAGACCCTTTGACTATTTATTATAAGGTAGCATTAGGTAGGTAGGTAGGTAGGCCTTGCGGTAGCATTTCCCCTCTGCCACGGTATAAGCTCAATTTGATCATGTGCATTTACATTCAATTTTATACCTTATCACTAAACGAGATAGCCTATGATTGCGAAACAATAATTTCGAACTTAGAACGTTTGGGTTTCACACGACACTACTTTTCATGATTTTTATCATTCAAAATTAGAATCTAAAGTTATGGGGAATAAAATCTAATGTTGCGGATTGCATGTTACCTCGCCCCCCGCAAAAAGTGGCAGAAATGTTTGTTAGTAGAATTACACGCGTAACTAGTCCTCATATAAGTAAGTAGTCAAACCATAGACCCAACCCAAAAGCATACTTCTACCCTAATCATCGTCATCACCCTAGCATCGTCCTTGTCCTAATGCAATTACAATATTCATTATTATAATAACACATCAAACTTATTTAACTACGAGCGTTAACCCACAACTTTGTCCGCACAAATTATATACCAGATTTTAAGTCAGGAGTGCGATTTTTTAATCTCATACGTTGAACTCAGACTTGTTGTTTGACTTAAAGCCAAATCAGCAGTAGAAAGATGCGTATCTCCATAAATTTTCAACTGCTGAGTTCAACGTATGAGATTCAAAAATCGCACTCCAGATCATTAGCAATCATAGCAATAGCATCAAACAAAAAAAAATTTATCAAAATTGGTTCAGTAGTTTTTGCGTGATGCTCGTTCAAACAAACAAACACACCAACAAACACACAAACAAACAGACAGACAAAAAATCCAAAAATTGGTTATATGGAATCAGGGACACCTAAAAACCATATCGTAACTTTTTTTTTGTTAATATCTTCAATGTACAGACAATCTTCTGTTACAGTTTTATAATAGTATAGATACCTACTTGTAAAGGTACATAGAATAAAAATGTACGTGTAGTTAAGTACCTAGTCTGTGTGAATAACTAGGTTCTACCTAGATCATGTCTATGTATTATAGCTTGGGAAAATTCGTAATTTGCGACATTCGTTGTGCCGTAACATTCTTAATTGTATAATTAGCTATTTAATCCGTTGGTGCAATAAAAATCAAGTTAATATCCATCTGCATTTTCTTTCTTTCTCAAAGAACTAAAACCACAAGGTACAGTACTGTCCACTTTTGGGTTGGTCAAAGCCTTGCCACTCTACTAGAGT
The DNA here is from genome assembly GCA_927399405.1 of Agonopterix arenella. Classification (NCBI taxonomy): domain Eukaryota; kingdom Metazoa; phylum Arthropoda; class Insecta; order Lepidoptera; family Depressariidae; genus Agonopterix; species Agonopterix arenella. The sequence goes on along the minus strand of OV656707.1, from coordinate 12,397,196 downwards.
GCGATTTTTTTAAGTCACACGGTCAAAATCATGATCGAATGATGCATAATCTCCATAATAATTATGACATTTTCTACTGCTGATTTGAACGTGTGGCTTTCAAAAATAGCACATCCCGATAAAGATTATGTCCATGTACCAACCTGAATACCAACAATCATCTAAAGCTATAGGGGTATAGGGCTAGGTATTATGTGCTATTAGGTACTTATTATCGTTTACAAGATCGGTAAAGTATTATACTAAGCTACTAATACTAAGCTATTTTTTAAGTACCTACCTAATATTTTGTTTCTATGATCTAAATACAATACTTCATACTGTTACGAGCGACGGGTTTCGGGATTGGAGTGAAACGCTAAGTCCAATTTATTTACAGAGTTTATTAGGTTGCACACTTACACACGGTCCACCTCGCAGAGGTTCCCCTTTACACAGTCCTCCTCGCAGAGGTTTCCCCTTACACCACTGTTCACTACGTCACTACTATGACGTCACGACACGCGAAACTATAACGACACGCGACACTATGACGTCACGGCACTACACTGACACTTGTCTACTCACTGTTCCACTTTACTTTGCACTTTACTTTTCACTAGTACTTTTCCACTTTTACTTTTCTTCCTTTTTGTTTCGCACTTTTCACTGTTAAATCAATACTGACTTGCGTCCGCAAACTCGCGGCCTTATATACCCCTTAGAATTTTCTAGATGCCCGAATTTCGTTAGTCTTTTCTTTATTCCTTTGTTCCCTTCCGGATATTCCTAATCCCGCCTTCTTTCTCGAATCTTCCTAAACACGCCCCATTTTATTGTTTCTTTACAAATATTTCTTCTCTCTCTTCGTTCTGGAACATTCCTATTGTTTTTGGTTCTTTTCAAATATTCCTTCTCTCTCTGTTTTCTAGAACATTCCTAAACACGCCCATTTTCTGTCTCTTTCCAAATATTCTTACTCCCTCTTACTTTTCTAGAACATTTCCAACAACAATAAAATCTAGAATTATTTTCGACGAGTCTCGAACCATCGACCCCCGGCACGGGAGTCAATGCGTCTACCGCCGAGCTACGAAGCTTGTTGACAAACCGGCCGAATTTTTGAATGCCTTCCTATAGCTGCGTCATTTCACAGCATCCGTGACACTGCCCCTCCCTTAGTTCTGCTCGTCCCGAGCATCATTACTTCCGAAATAACGAGCTAACCGATCAACGTGCACTATCTTCAACGGGCTCCTTGGCGATCGTCGGATTCGATATGTGACGTCATTTATTTTGGTCACTACCTCATACGGCCCTTCCCAACTTGCCTGTAACTTCGGGCACTTCCCTTTCCTTCGAACTGGATTATGCAGCCATACTGATGTTCCTTCCTCAAACCCTGTATAGTTCGCCTTTCGGTCATATCGTGTCTTCGAACGGTCACTGGAGTTTTGACCTGCTTCTCGAAGTTGTTCATAGATGTCGACCATTTTCTCCCGCAGTTCGCTCACATAATCACTGATACTTTTAGGAGTGCCTGGTGCGCACCCTGATAGCAAATCCGCTGGAAGCTTCAATTCTCTCCCGAAGTTTGCTATCGCTGGCGTTGCTGAAGTACTCTCATGAACAGCGGTTCGATAGGCCAACAGGAAGAGAGGTATGTACTCATCCCAGTTATCCTGATGATTATCGACGACCTTTGCAAGATGCCGTTCCAAGGTTTGATTGAACCGCTCCACCATTCCGTCGGACTGAGGATGATAAGGAGTAGTCCGGGTCTTATGAATTCCGAAAATCTTGCAAACTTCCTGGAACAACTGTGACTCAAAGTTCCTGCCCTGATCACTGTGCATTTCTAGCGGAACCCCAAACCGGCAGAAAACTTCGTTTACCAACTTGGTAGCCACAGTTATCGCTTCCTGATTTGGAATGGCAAATACTTCCGGCCACTTTGTGAAGTAATCCATTACCACAAGTATATACCGGTTTCCTGACTGGAAATGGTCCCGCAACGTCTAAAGCGATTCGTTCCCAAGGCGCCCCAACATTATAAATTTTCATTGCTGCCCTGCTCCTCGTATGAGGTCCTTTTACAGCTGCACAACTTGTACACTTGCGGCACCAATCCTCTACATCGTCTCTACAATGCAACCAGTAAAATCTTTCCTTTACTTTCTCCAAGGTTTTCTTTACACCCAAATGCCCTCCAGAAGTTCCATCATGAAAAACTCGCAGAATTTCTTTCACCTTAACTCGTGGGACCACTAACTGTAGATAAGAGTCTTTTCCATTCGATGTCTCCCATTTCCTACAGAGCAATCCATTATGTATGACGAGGCTCTTCCACTGAGCCCCGGCACGGGAGTCAATGCGTCTACCGCCGAGCTACGAAGCTTGTTGACAAACCGGCCGAATTTTTGAATGCCTTCCTATAGCTGCGTCATTTCCAGCATCCGTGACAATACGTTCTCCTTCAATAGACAAAATAACATGACAAACATACTAAATACTAAACTATAAAGGGACTTTGCTGACGGTTTTAAGGGGATGATCAGAGTATCAAACTGAAAAACCTTCTCTATGGGACCAACATCGGAATCGAGACAAAAAATCAGCTGTTCCATACGAAACTGCAATATTAGTTAGGTACAAGCCGGGATAAAACTTCACCGCGAACTTGTGCTGAAAAACAAGCTAATTTCAATCATCCTTCTTCTAACTATAACTTTAACTGTTTTTGTTCTGTACATTGAAGATATTAACAAAAAAAAGTTACGAGATCGTTTTTAGGTGTCCCTGAATCCAAATCACAAATTTTTGGTTTTTTTCTTCGTTTGTCTGTTTGTTTGTTTGTTTGATCGAGCATCACGCAAAAACTACTAAACCGATATTGATGAATTTTTTTGTTGTTTGGTACTTACCTTATGATCTGACTTAAAATCTGGAATATAATTTATGCGGACGAAGTCGCGGGTTAACTCTAGTAAGTACATAAAATATAAGTAAAATTAATCATATTCCCTTTACGGGTTGGTCTGTCGCAACAGAAGCGGACGAATATCAGTTACTTAGGTATATATTTTTTTTATTTCTCCCACCCTACTTTATTATGATTATGAATAAGGCTACGAGTAAGAATGGAATAAGGCATAGATTGCATAGAATTAATGCCACCTTCGTGAACGATTTTTTTGGCTCGAGTCACAGCTAGCAGATGTTTTCATTAACCAAACACTGCAAGAGAAACCGAGTGTGCATGGGACGCTGTTAATTGGGTAAATTACGCAGTTGCTAATAAAATTGTATATCGTTACCTACGTTAATTTATTTATTGACCAATCACATTATCGTCTGTAATCAAAGAGTTGATAGCTATTATAAAACACCTGATGTTATTGGTTGATAGCAGGAAGCTGGCATAGTAGGTATTGTGTTGATAGACATTGAATTGTCAAAGAATAGAAAATGTATATTATAATAATATAATATACATTCTCTATTTTTTTAAATGCGGTGGGTATAAACCCACCGAATTTAAATGTGGTATATTTCTTTCAGACTCCTAATAATATTAAAGAGCGTCGTCGGTGGCGCGTTGCGCAGAGGTATGGACACCCATTTATGACCCGGTACGGGTTCGAATCCGCACGGACAACATGCCATGTACCAATGAGTTTTTCTAACTTTGAGGGGCTGCCGCTCATAGCGCATGAATTTTGTTTGTCGTACTATCTCTATACATTCAATCTCAGTGGTAATGATCTTTAAATATATTAGGTACATACTTATGTAAAAATAACAATATAGGTATAAATGTTTTCATTTTGCCTCCTGTTTTTAGGATTAAATTAAGTATATAGATAAATGATTAATTTTCATATGGTTTTGTAAAAGAATTATTTGTAACTAGATTACCGCGGCGAACTTCGTCCGCCTTAAAATCCCGACACACACTTGGCCGTTTCTTTTTAGCCTATGTTCATCACGGATAATGTATAAGCAATCTAATGGTGAAAGAATTATTCAGATCAGTCCAGTAGTTTCGGAGCCTATTCAATACATACAAACAAACAAAAAATTTAATCTTTCTTCTTTATAATATTAATTGTCCACGCGGACGAAGTCGCGGGCAACAGCTAGTTTATTATTCTGACTCGCCGAAGTCGCGGATTATCGATCGACAGTATAATTTTTAATTAGACACGTCTAGCCGCTTCTGGTTCCTATTCCTAATCTATCTAGCAATCATCATCATCATCATCAGCCTATAAACGTCCCACTGCAGGGCACAGGCCTACCCTCAGGGAGGGTGTATGGGCATTAGTCTACCACGCGTGCCCAATGCGGATTGGTAGACTTCACATACGCATCAGAATTTCTTCTTCAGTGTATGCAGGTTTTCTCACGATGTTTCTTCACCGTTTGAGAGCAGTCGGTATTACGTACATGAATTAGAAAAACTCATTGGTACATGGCATGTTGTCCGTGCGGATCCGAACCCGGGCCCCCATAATTGGGTGTCCAATTCCATACCTCTCCGCAACGCGCCACCTACGCTCATCTGGCAATATCAAATCATATAATTTGCCAGAACACATTTTACAATTTAAAGATGTTACAATATATTACAACCTTACATATTATAATATACATTACGTTGTCCAGTGATCACTGTATTCAGCCTCCTGACAGGCGTGCAAATATTTTAATTTTATATTAATGTCAAAGGTGAAAAATGCATAGAGATAGGAAGTACTACGTGAAAAATTGAATACAAATGTTAATCTATCATGTTAAATCGCTGTTTAGCGATAAGACCGCCTGTTTTTGTGCCTTTTGTATTTCCTTATAGTTTGCTCTCTGTATACTATGTTTTTTGGTGTCAAATTAAGTAGGTATAATTGATTGATGTTACAATAATAAAAAAAAGGATACAATGTAAATAATGTCAATATCTACTTATAATGGTCAATCTGTAGTTATGTAAACATTACACACAAAAATAAAAATAATATCACTAAATATCACTTCAAAATCTCCTAAAACTGCCCTGCTAAATCCAAAATTGTCATCATATGAACAAGCGCCACTATCCAAAGTTTTATGTTTAATGTAATTTCTTAATTTTTTTCCAGAGCAGCCAAAGATGGTCTCCTGGAGGTGCTGCGGGAGGCAACACGGAAGGAATGCAACAACAAGGATGAGTCCGGCATGACTCCGACACTCTGGGCTGCTTTCGAGGGTCATATAGAGGCTTTAAGATTATTATGCGGAAGAGGGTATGTAAATAAAGTATGCAATGTAATAAAAGTACAAACCGAAAGTACACAAATATAACGGCCAACCAGTTTGTGCTAAAGGCTCCAACGTTCTCTCCGTTTATCCGTTTATGTGGGATTTTTAACCACTAAAAACAAACCCATTGGTCTTCTCAGCGCATATCGAAAGGCTATAGGGAAACGACCCTTCCTTATTCCGGTACTACCTCCATTAACAAAGAATCTATAATATTGACAAACGAAAGAATTTTTGCTTCGTTTTCTCGCATTTTTCCTAGATTTTTTTTCTTGTCGTTAGCATAGAAGAATGAATTGCTTCGTCTATGCCGTTACTAACTGGCATCAGTCTTGCTCTAAACACACGGCTTAGCCGATTTTCCCCTTTTGACAGTTTGCTTTTCCAAATCCTCTCAAGTTAACTCCTGAGGAGTTCTCCTTTCGGATCTAAGAGACCAAAGGAGGAGGAGGATTGGCCAGGAGGTAGATTTGGTCTACTAACATGTATAAAATCGATAAAATTTGGTATGAAGCTCTAACACGTCAATAGGCAAGACAGATTATGTTTCCTTGTCCTCAATACTTTCTTGCTTTGTAGATCTTTCCTTCACTGCCATTTGCATCAACAAAATGTAAGTGCAATTAAAATTTGTGACGATATAAAGTGCCATTAATAAAACATTCTATATGGCTTGTAATACGATAACAATATAATTGTATAATCCGACGAGGTATCAAATAAAATTGGTACAACTTTCAGTGTAAATAATCCCTACTATTATAAAACAGTAAGAGAAGTGTGTGCATTGAAGATATTTAAGAAAAAAAAAGTTACGATACGGTTTTTAGGTCTCCTTGATTCCAAATCACCAATTTTTTGTCTGTCTGTTTGTTTGATCGTGCATCACGCGAAAACTACTGGACAGATTTCGATGAAACTTGTTTTGTTTGAAAGCTTATGAGAAGTAGGTATATTATTTATCTCGCTACAATCGACGAGGTCGCGGGTAAATGTTCGTTTTAAATAGTACCAGGGGCTGCTGCAGCTTATAAAATTATCTAACTAATCCTTTTTTTAATTAAACGATAGTAGTAAGTACAAAACAGACCAGACTTGTCCGTCATCAATTCATCACCTACCGGCCACACTGTTGGGGCTCAAGGCTCTGATGGTGAGGATATTTTACGCATGTCCAATGCGAGTAGGTGGCCCAGCGGCCGCAGTATGGCAGCGAGGTATAGCGTTATCGCGCGAACGAACCTTATAGAAGGCGTGAAATATCCTTTATCACGCGCATCATGCTACTGCCGAAAGTGTCTATGAACGGATCAGGGCCTATAGACAAAGTATCTATCGATTAGCGTTAGGGGGAAGCCAAACGAGCGTAATTTTATGAGTTGTGAGGCGCGTATTTTGAGTCCGATTCATATAAAATCTGGGAATGCATTGTCTATGACCTCAGCCTTTATATGAAACGGATTCAAAATACGCGACTCACACCTCACAAAATTACGATCGTTTGGCTTCACCCTTAACGACAGTAGAAAACATAAAAATGAGAGACTATATTAAGAAAAAAATTTATGAGTTGACGTGTGGTCACAGATTACTTAATAGTCACGTGCGGTAGCGAAAGCAAACGTCAAAATGTTTCGATCGCCAATGTCAAATCCATATACATTCTGTCATTTCTACTATCGATGATAGCGTCTACGCCAGGGACGTTGGTCTACGCCAATAGAAATGTTACTTTGTCTATAGGCCCAGGGTGTTATTGTGTAGGTAGCTACCAGATTCGATCGGTATCAAATCAGCATTGTATTTTTTGACAGTTCTTGGCAATTCTGCTTCCTATTATTTGAGAAACACAATATTACATTCAAAACAATCATATAAATACATTATCCATCTTGCATCGACGCAATCGGAAACTTAGGTACACAATACTGATTCGCACACGAATTATATAAGGATGTAGGAAGTTTATATCACTTTCGAATATGAATTCCGATGAGTGACATTCAAAAATACCTAAACGTATCAAATTTTCATCCAATTTCAAACCGATTCGTTAACGCGACACTAAAAAATACTTGTCCAAGCTATTTATACTGAAAATCCTATCAGTAATTTCCGGATCAATCCAATTACACTATCTATCAAGACTATACTCACGAGCACTAATAACTAGGTAGCTCTAATGAGATTGTGAACTACTTCGTGAAGACAATGCGATATCGTTTTTCACTATCACTTTCTTACATTGTTTTGTAATCCTAAGTAATACTGATACTAATAATTAATCATCCGATTATAAATGTCGGATGCTCGTTTCAACTTTTTTAATTATATGTCTAGGACAGCTTTCCTTCCTCTATTGGGAGATGAATCGGTTCATCAAAACAAAAAATGGAGCTTTAAATCAGAATATTTTGTTTACGGCCATAGTCTTTTTCCCATCGCTGTAACTCCTGTAAAACAGGATGAACTGCTGCGACCACTCACAACACCTGGCAATGAAGTCCAGTGAAATGGATCTAATCTGTCTTGGAATCCAGAAATAAGAACATTAAAGTTGAGTCTTGTAATTACTTGTAGTTATCTGGTAATTCCAATTATGGAGCAATTGCTCTTATAAGAATCACAATTCAGTTCGCCTTCTAGATGACTAGACATGTGTATATTTAAATAAGAACTGAATCGTGATTCTTATAAGTGCAGTTGCTCCATCTCCGTAGTTGCAATTACCAGATATAGTTGAAATCACAAGAATCCGCCGTACTGAAAATCAAGAGCGTATACTCCTTCATTGTGATTTCTCCTAATTATAGAATGATTGGTCGACTTGCCTTTCTAAATGGCCTTTTTCAGACCTCGAAGCCATTCAGAACACATTGCATCTGTATAACTTCTAGCATAGCAATTAGAAGTTGCGATTGAAGATTATGTAAACTGCCAATTTTGTCTTTTTTATCTGTGTCTCTATGTGTCTGTTAACTAATAGGTACACTGACTTCTGCTAGTTATAGTTTTTTTATCATTTTATTTTTTGTTATTGTTGACATAATCTAATGGAAGTATTGTATTAATTTGTTTAACTTGCTTACCATTTCAATGACATTTCTTTAGTAGTTCTATGCATAATTATTTTGTATTTTAATGTTTTTTTTGTTTTGTTTTGTGCAAGTCTGGAAAGACTGGGTTCGGTGAGCCATATTACTTTATATTGCAATGTGAACAGCATAATGTACCTGAATACCATACACAATAAATGATTTTGATTGATTTGATTTGATTGTCCCTTCCCCTGATAAACCCATATAGGACAGGTTTTCGTGGGACGGGTTTCATCATTGTATTGTGTTATTGATATTGTAAATTTCTTTATTCAAAAAAATAAAAAATCAGTTTCTCCTTAAAAGATGATGCACTATTGGCAAATTTTTGGATTTCCCGTTATGTTCTTTGTTCTACTTCATATTATAACAGAAACAATTGGCTATCACAAGGATTTAATTGTCATACTTATTTGAATGTGTGGATTTAAAAAAGTAGCACTCCTTAGGTAATTATTATTTAACACTTTCACCTAAAGATATTCCAACATAATTTTAATTGACCAATAAACATTTTATGAAGTGTTTTATGTTACGCTAAATTAAGTAACATTATATTTAATTATGATCATGAGTGCATAAATTTCATAAGAGGGCATCACATAAACCGCATCACGCACGTCCTGAGATAATAAATGACTTCAAACAGCTCAAATTATACAATTAACACAACTCTTAGGGGCCGTTGATAGTAATAATTTAATTTATTTACTTTATAAGTACGTGTGTTTGTATGTATATAAAAAGTGTGGATCATTATTTTGAAAAAGTGATATTCATATCATAACACTTGACATTATAAAAAAAAGTTGCCGTCGCGAGACAGATGTGCAACATGCAAATAACGCACTCTCCCGATTTCGCGCGGTTTTTTCGAATGTAGAACATTACGGGACGTTCGGCAAATGTGAAACAAGAAAAGCGTATCATGCCATAAGAGCGTCATTCCATTTCCGTAACTGCATACGAGTCGGTTTTACTGCCAAGGCCAATAGATGTTTCACATCAAAAAACAAAACCTAACTATCTCAAATTGTATATATTCCAGAGGTGAGCCCGATAAAGCAGACTACTTCGGCAATACAGCCCTCCACCTGGCCGCAGCGAGGGGTCACAAGGAATGCGTTACTTTCCTGGTAAACTTTGGTGCCAACATGTACGCCATCGACGTCGACGGCCACACTGCCCAGGAGTTGGCGGCCATTAACGGGAGAGACGATATACTGAGGTATTTGGACACTGCTACAGCAAAACTGGAAAATAATGATAAGTAAGTAATTTTATATGTATTGTACTTTATTAGAAGCTCTCTCAAAGACTAATTAAGCTAATTAAATAAAGAGAGCTAATTAGGGCCGTGTGGTATAGAATGGACCACCCCATTTCTACTCGTGGGGTTCGTAGCGAGGCGACTAAGGGATAAAGGTTTCATATGCATTGTCCTATCACCACTTTACTCGTCATTCCGTATTGAAATCATTTCATCCTTTACATCCTTCAATTTGCCAAACGTGAGCGTTGCCTGCAATAAAGTTAGCAGTTGTAGCAATGTTTCTGACCACTCCAAAACCGATTATGGTCGTGACTTTATGTAAGTATGTACACACGGCTACACATCAAGCTATACAAAACCAACATAAGCTAGCCGCGCGTCGTTATACGTTACGCGAACTACGCGGGGCCAGTTTATTTTGGTTTTGTATAGCTTGATGTGTCGCCGTGCGTACATATTATGAGAGTGTTAATTAAATAAAAATTTACCATTTTAACGGGTTCGGAACTTAGATTAATTTCAAGAAAGTGTTTAAAGCCCGTTAAAATGATTAATATTTGCATCTTGTTTAAAAACGTAGGTAACTTATAGCATGTAGGATCCCACTGAAGGACAAAAGCTTCCTTTCACGTATAATTGTAGTTGTAGGAAGTAGGCCAATACGTAGGTAGTATATAGGCGTGGTGGAGCCACGCGGGCCCAGTGCTGATTGGTGGAGGCAAGTTAGTCTTCAACTTGCTATCAGAGAATTTTTATGCCGCCTCAATAGGCATGTGACCTGGCACGAATAGTTAGTTACACTGCCATTTGAAAGACATATTAAACAGGATGCTTAGGACCATCAAACTGAACAACTTTTACTCCGGAACAAGAAGCTATGGAGCCAGCCATTGACATTTTCTATGGAACAGCCGATTTTTTCTCCATAGTAAAAGTTGTTCAGCTTGATGGTCTGCTGCACCTTGTTCGATATGTACCTACGCATAAAATTGTATACACCTACCCTTTATAAAAGGTACGGTACAATCAACAAAAATTCCTTCGCGAAATAACTTTTTTTGATAAGTATAAATATTTTTCAGGAAAAAAGCTAAATCACTGAAAGAAAAAGCAAAGAAAGACCACGAGAAAGCGCAAAAGGTATACCAAAAACGTCAGACCAAAGCCGATGTCCTAGCTTCGAAGGAGCTCAAGAAGTTGAGCAAGGAATGGGACCAGGGCTACAATGAAGACATATCCACCATGCCGCATCGACCCAGCACCGTCTTGATGGCTTTGAAGCAGAAGATGACACGGTCTACCAGTCAAGGTAAATGTAATATTTATACAACTTTAGACAATAACGTAACATCTATAAATCCGCTCAATATTGAACTTATTTGGTCATGGTAGAATTACTTCTACGTATACATATATGTCATACTACTATAGTATTTTATTTGCGTGCATTTTTTAAAGACATTATGACACCCCTCTTTTTACGTCGGGAGTAACAAATGGGTTCTCGGAGTCACTAGGAGTGCTGAGCCAGATTCTGTACAAAAATAGTTGTCAAATTTAATTACTGTAGGTGTAGCATACTAATGTACCCCACTTGAACATCAGACGCGTCCTTAATAATCAGCAAGCCTCATATAGCCCAGTCATTTTACGGTTTGAGCCGGGACTAATTAGTAATTAACATTTTTTTCGGTATAGTATTTAAGAGCCAATTTGAGCTTAGAAATGTACCAAAATTAAAAAAAAATCCCGTCAGCAACAGTTCCAAATTTAAAATTTAGCTATTATCTCGTTATAAAAAACCTGATGGTAATTTTTTTTATACATATTATTAAGGCATTACCATTAAACATACTTCAAACATGGTGTAAATATTTTTGTCTACTTAGAAGGTTTTGAAAAATATATTCGTGTTTTCGATGGAATTAATTGGTTATTCGAAAGATCCATAAAATAGTAACATTAAATAAAATGTAAATAAAGCTACTTAAAACTAAACTAACCTAGAATGTGGTGCAGGTTCGGTCCTTGTGGGAGGGTACCCAGAACGCTTGCCGCATTTCCTCGCTGAATGGCTATGCTAATCCGTTGAGCGAGGAAAGTGCCAGCCCTTGGGTCCCCTGTCGAGTCTATCAGTCGCTTTGACAGGTCTTTAAAAAGCGCCTGCGCATTAGGTCCCCACCAAAACCCATAAAATGGTATTGGGGCCGATATCCCGGTACCAGTAGGCCTTTCGTTTTTCGGCCGCCTCCGCCGCTGCGCCAGCCCTTCGACTCGTGCCCTGTTAGTGAGACGGGGCCAGTGTGTCCACGCAGGTAGCGTCCCACACTAGCGCCCGACCCATCTTCCAGGGGACGCGAGACATCCCGTCTGGTCTCTTGCCATCGCTCCGTATGATGCCATTCGGCTCGAGAATGGCAGGAACGTTGACTGTGGCAAGAGACCTACGTATGATTTCGTTAAGGGTGACATGGCGAGGGAATCTGCCGGCACTCTTTTCACACGAGAGTCCGTGGTGACCCAAGCGATCGACGGCCGCACCACAAGGACATTGGTGGCGGATGCAAATTTCTGCGCCGACTCGAAGCCCGATTGCCACGCGCAAGGTGTTGGAGTCCAGGTAGGTTCCTGTGTTGACCGAAGGATAGGCGTGTAGCCAATACCCGGACTCCTTTGTGGTCGATGCTAGGAGTCTGGCGCGGTCGTGACCTTCTGTGTTGGTGACAAGTGTTTCAAAGGTGATTTTGCTAGTAATGTCGTCCCAGCTCCTCTGTATTTTCGGATCGGAAGGGAAATTTTGATTCGGGCCAGCAGTAACCCAGGCTTGTCTTGCCTCATCCAAACACGCGACCTCATAGTTTGAGGATACACCTAGGATATTTCCTATTTTCTAATAAAAACCGAATTTTTTTAAATTTCAATGCCTATTTTATTGCTCAATAATAATCTATAATGTTAAATCTAATTCAAATGAGTGCATTGGTATTAATATTATTAATTTAAAAGCCTTCTGAGACTCACAATTTTGATTTCGATGTTTGCGTAGCGATTTTTTTAAATACGTTTTCAGATAGTCTTTTTGTCACTAAATGGTGCCGGTTACAGTTTAAAAGTCCAATTAATAATTACTTCCCACCTCTCCTAACAATACTTCGTAAAATGACTGGGCTTCACCTACCAAATCAAATTCAATTACATACCATCGACCTGGAGTGCTATTTTTTAATCTCACTCATCCTAATTTATACATACAATACATACATAAACTCACGCCTTTTTTCCAGACGGGTAGGCAGAGACTATGGATCTCCATTTTGGCCTTGGGTCTAACACACCTTTCTTGCTTTCTCTAGGTCCATGCATCTTGGCATGCATTCCCGTCGATTTCGGCTACTTTTAACCTGGCATTTTTAATGACGTCCTTGATCTAGTCTAGTTACGTTCTCCTAGGTCTGCCTCTACCAATATAGGGTCCTTCCTAATATGCTGACACTTTTTAAAGGGGATGATCAGAACATCAAACTGAACATCTTTCTCTATGGGACCAATAATCCAACATCCAAATCGCGAAAAAAAATCTGCTGTCCCATACAAATCTGCAAACCTACTTGAGTGAAATGTATGGGACAACTGATTTTTTTTTTGTGATTTCGATGTTGGTCCCATAGAGAAAGTTGTTCAGTTTGATGGTCTGATCATCTCCTTAGAAAAGTGTCTGCATATTAAGAAGGACCCTGTATTTCATTCCACACATGCCCTTATATGTAGGTATATCTGTTTCGTGAGTAGACTTTCATTCATCCTTTCGAGATGTCCAAAGTTTGAGTGTGGACTCCAAAGAATCCTAATTTATATCCGAAAGTGACATCAATTCCATAGTTTGGCATCACTTTCGAGTACGTGTAAGTTGACGTGAACGTCCTGACATACGAAGAATAAGTTCCTAATCCATTACCTATGATACCACAGGCAACCTACTAGCGGATGAACAACCGCGACCAACATACAGCGCGCTAGTGGGCACAGTCAACTCGGGCGTGCGCGGCCGAGGCGCCGTGTACAAGAAGGCGCTGGCGAGCAAACTGCGCAACGGCACCGTCGGCAGGAACGGACCTACCGACGACTTTAAGGTAAGTTAGTTTTGAACAGCCTGAAGAATCCCGTTGCACTGCAAAGGTCAATTATCACTAAAGAGTCTTAATCATCATCATATCAGCCATTAAACGTCCACTGCTGGACATAAGCCTCCCCCAAAATGAGGGGGGGGGGGATTTTCCATAATCGCCACGCTTTGCAGGCGGGTTGGCGATCGCAGTTGGATCGAATCAATGTGGTCTTAATACTTTGTTTCAATTCAGTCTCGTCTGATCAGCACGTCTAGTATGAAAGTATGATTTCTCTACACGCGCACGACGCGCCTGTGCTCCATAGAGAATGACCTCTACCCGCGCTTTTCTGAGACCGAAAGCTACGTTTGTCGCGACATGTAGTGTGGAATATAGTTGAGTCACTCTTAAGAAGAGAAATCATGCTAGACATGCAGAGCTAGGTCTCAAACTAATATTTAAAAAAAAAGGTTATAGCGTATAGGATCCCATGGCAGGGCAAAGGCAAAGGCAAATAAAGGTAAGAGGAAGTGGGTCATACTACACCACGAAAGTCCAGTGCGAATTGGTGGTTTACCGTGCTGTTAGAGAATTTTCAAGCCGCTGTAATAGGTCTCTGACCTGGCTTTAACGATTAGATACACCGCTATCTAACGCATCTTTTTACCAACTGATTAACTTGCCTTCCGAAACAGACATACCTAATATGCTGATAGGTTCAATAAGAAGGTTCAAATCTTAAATAAATATGATGTCTTAAAAGACCTCGCTAAGTAATGGAGTTCCAGCTGATGTAAATAACACAAGTCTCAATTCTCAATTTAAAGACCTTGCACACTAAAAAATTACATTAAGAATTGACATACAAATCTCCAAAATGGCAGGTAGGCGAAGTGGAAACAACGGGGCGTCGATCCGTGACGTCACTGAGCGGCCTGCGACGCGACTCTGAAGTGATGTACGTGGGGACCTTCGGCGCGGGCCCGCAGCAGCGCGGCAACGTCGCTGACGTCTTCACCGAGGCACCAGACAATCGCAAGGCTACTCTTACAAGGTACTACATCATCATCATCATCAGCCTATCATTGTCCACTGCTGAACATAGGCCTCTCCCAAGGCGCGCCACAAAACTGTCCTCGGCCTTCCTCATCCAGTCGCTCCTCGCTACCTTTTTTAGGTCGTCTGTCCAGCGGGCAGCAGGACGTCCCACACTACGTCTACCAGTTCGCGGTCTCCACTCCAGAACCCTGACACCCCACCGGTTGTCAGTTCTTCGGCAGATATGACCAGCCCATTGCCACTTCAGCTTGCTAACTGTCTGAGCTATGTCAACCACTTTCGTTCTCTGACGTATCACTTCATTTCTGATGTTATCTCTCAGAGAAACACCGAGCATAGCTCTCTCCATAGCTAGCTGCGCGACTTTGAATTTATGAACTAGTCCTATCGTCAGGGTCCATGTTTCCGCACCATAGGTCATTACTGGCAGGACGCACTGATCGAACACCTTCGTTTTGAGGCATTGTGGTAGAGCCGAGGAAAATATATGGCGGAGTTTCCAGGTACTACAGCATTACTATATTATAGTCCTTGCAGTACGGCAACGGATGTACCTACTTACGCAGAGCAACGGAGGGGGCCTTGCGGGGAAGCGGGCGGCGGGGGTCGCATCACGAGATCTGTATATATCTGTATGAAGGTGTCGGGATTGCCTTGCAAACCTACGCATGACAATGTAAGTACAGGGGCGCGGCGCGCCGGGGGGCGGCGGCATCGCTCGCCATCAAGACCGTTACAATATCGTAAGGCTTATAGTAATACTGTGGTAAACCGACACCGAGTCCCGGACTCTGTTTCGAACGATGCGTTCGTCGGTCTAACTCCTGAGGATGCTCCTTGATGGACTGAAACACGTGTAGAATAGAAAACATTTGGTGGGCAGGTTGCCTTGCATAACGTAATACAGCTTTGTCTATAATTCATTCCAAATAAGGACGACGAGATTTTCCGATTCCTACTTAGATTTCTGGCCAATTCTGATTACCAAATATAATTTATTTATCAGAAAGATATAGTATCCCAGATATCTTGGACGTTACTAAAAAGAATAAGTGAGAGTAAGTGTTTCAAATCTCTGTTTCTGTTATGCAAAATAGCCTTAAAATTTCGTTGCTATTTGTAATGGAGTATAGGTACTAGGTATTTAGAAAGGATGTCTCTATACAATATACGTGTTATCTATCTATTCATCTTCAGATAGTTTTCTTTCTTGCTCTGATCCAACATATAATTTTACTCTACAGGTCAGCCAGCCAGCCAGACTTCGCGGCGCCCACCGGAGAAGACAGTGGCATCGGTCAAGAAGTATTGCTACAGGAACCCGCCAGTATATTCGATAGACCTGGCTTCGGCAGCGTTGCATTCAGGTCGGTGCTGACGTAAAGAGGGGTGTAGAAACATTTGTTTATCTGTGGCTTCGAAGGATAAACCGTTTTCAATTCGGTTGTTTATTTTCCTGTACTAGTACATACTTTTAAGATTTCGCGATAGCTGGTATTTAAGAATGGATGGCTGACTATGGTCGTGCATTTATGTTTGAGTGTAGTATTTAAGGTGCCATTCATAGATAACTACGTATAGATAAACTTGAGATAAATTAACCAACGTAAATGTGAGGTAATAAAAAAAACCTTGTGTGCAGTTCACACGAGGTAGAATTGAAACGTTATGTAGGCCGCTATTACATTATCATATTTAGATCATATGAATATGATTTCATATCTGTCAAATTCTATGATCATAGTAAAATGATGCAGTTCCTAATTTTTACATAATACACTTATATGATCATATGTTTTTGTAGTTTCGGTATTCCAGTCGAAATTCTTTGATTTGGAAGACATTTTCTGAGCCTAGACTAGCCTCAAAAAATGACGTCTTCCAAATCAACGAATTTTGACTTGAATATCGAAACTACAAAAATCGTAATAGTATATGACGTATATATTATCATATGTGAAACATAAGTGTATTATTTAAAAATGAAGAACAGCGAATGTCATAGAATTTGACACATATGAAATCATATTTATATGATCTAAATATGATAATGTAATAGCGGCCTGTGTCGCTTTTTCGTTTTATCGAGTTTCAAATCACAACTGTGCTATTTGCTAAAGAAGTTTTCACTTTAAAAAGCTTTTAATAAAGATGTGATTCCGAAGAGATCATCGAACTTTTTAAATTATATTTTTTTTTCTAAAACAAGTAAAACTCATTAATTCGTACTTCAATCAATCAGTATATGATTATTGATTATATCTTTGCTTCCTATTCTATAGTACTCATATGAGATGAGGTCAGGTTACAAAATAGTTTCTTGAGTAATTTTATACAAGAGTTTACTATATTACGTCAACAAAATGTCATACAATAAGTTTGCATTACAGGAGGTCTATAACAGCTGCACTAGGAGCGATGCCGACGGCGGCTGCTGCGGTGGGCGGTGCTGCCGGTGAGGACCTGTCCATAGGATCTGCTGGCTCGCTCGCCAGGCACGCCTACCAACCTGCTGATTGGAACACGCCGCATTCTGGTAAGTTATCGTATCTGCTCCTCTATGGTTATAATCATAAGGGACTTTCCATTAACAGGGTACCGAGCTTAGAAAGAGAAGGTACTTAAATGAAGCACGTGTCTTGTCATATTCATCGATAAGAGATGCACATAGCAAATTCGTTCTAGTTAATAAAGGAGATCGCTACTTATTGCTGTCCGTTTCGACGTAACCACTTTTTTGTACTACGACGGCTGTCTGACTCCGGAGTCAGTCATCTAGCTTCATAAGAATTGTATAGGATTTTATGACTATCGCTGTCTCATACGTGGTTACGTTGTGATTCAGTCTAACAGCGTAAGCGAAAAAATTTTCGTCTAAGGTACCGAGCCTCGAGTGCTGCCCTCTGCCGTTTTCAGTTGCCTCATTTGCAAGTAGTATGATGCGCACGACAAGGCTTTATGACGCTTTTTATCTCGTTCGTTCGAGCGCAAATAAAAATAGCTAAGGCGAGATAGCGCTATATCACGCTGCTATATTAATGCCGCTGTAGTAAGTATTCTGCTCGACACTGGTAAACGCCTTGAAAGATTTTAGCTTATAAATATGCATGCATAACGACCGTAATACTTTTCGGACGATATGGTCACTTACTTTTTAAGCTAGCAGTTGTAGCGAGAATAAATCTCTTAACTCAAACAAATCTCCATGGTTTACAAATCCTTTCCATCATTACAGAAAGCTCAACAGTAACGTCAGACGAAGAAGGTGAGGTAGAAGAATCAACATACGCTTCCCTAGAACGGTTCCTCACGGCCTGGGGCCTGTCGCAATACGTACAGAAATTCAAAGACGAACAGATAGACTTGGACGCCTTGATGCTGCTCACTGAGAGTGACATGAAGTCCCTAGGCCTCCCTCTAGGTCCTTACAGGAAGCTCGTGACAGCTGTGCAAGAGAGAAAGCAAGCTTTGTCGCATCCTGGGACTATGATCGATACAGCGATTTGAAGTGATTAAGGGTGCTTTTCCACCACAGATGTGCGAGGTAGCGGGGCGGTGAGCGAGGAAACAAACCGCCAATAGCGCGTTCGCTCTATCACGTCATCGGGAAATTGAAGCACTCTCATTGGTCGATTTTTTCCTCGCTCATCGCCTCGCTACCTCGCACATCTCTGGTGGAAACGCAGCCTAAGAATAACACTAAAAGAGTCTACCTTATTAAGAAGAGTCTTAAGTATATTTTACAACCGATAAAGCGCAGTGAAGCTAATTTTAAATGGAATGTATTCATGTCTGATACAGTTTTATTTTGAAGGTTACATTGAAGGTAATTTTCAGGTAGGTACCTACTTACTTAAATATATTAAAGATCAATATCGCAACGATGGCCACACTGCTGTGTACTTAAAATATTATTTGGATACTAAACTTCAGCTTTCCTAAATACAGTTTAAAATCAATCATAAAACTTTGTCAATCTTCTGCACTTCGTAACGCAAGACTCGAAGATCTCTTGGAAGGTAAGCGGACTATAATTATCTTTATTTAATTACCAGTAGATTACTCTTTTAGTGTTGTTTTGATTAATATTGATAGGCAGATTATCGGGTAAAAATTAATTCAGGATAAAAGTAAGGAGTTGAACTAAAAAACCTAATTTTATTATGTACCAGATATGATTTGCTTGTCGTAATTAATTACTTGTTTGTAGAACATTTTATTGTATAAGATCCCATTCTAAAATAACACCCTATAAATTATAAATGAAAGATTACACTGTCAGTGTAATCATTCATTTATAGTGTGTTATTTTAGGATAAGATGCAATGTAAGCTGATATGTGTTAAATACCTACACATAGCTTACATTGCATCTAATCTAAATACGCGTGAAGCTTAACAATCAAATAGAAAAGAACAATCAAAAAGAGAAGACCAAGTTTAGAAAAGAAATTGTTTTACACCTGGCTGCCAGATAGCTACCCTAACAGGTACTTACCTGTCTATCTAATGTACTTTTAAATATTTGTAACATTATATCGGCTGGTCTGATAATAATGTTGGATTAATTCTTAAAAAAATACGATTGGCACTTTGCATTCAATAAGCTAAAAGTCACAAGCTGGCAACACTTTGGTCAATCCCTAAAATATGATTGAGCGCATATCTTACGGCGGGATCTTATATTCTTAACATAAATATTTTGAATGTTCCAGTCAATATTTTATTTTCATTACACGTTAACGTGTGTTGTGTGTTTTCCACTCATTTTCTTTTTGGGTCATTTAAATATGATGCTTTCTTTTACCAGTAGCATTACTGTAAATGAAGAGATTAATGTACCTTAATGTATTTAAATTAAAAAATAATGTTGCCTCATAAAATGTGATACATTGAAAAGAATCATTCCATCCAGTGTACGTCCAATGTCGCCATATTTAAACATTTTATTGTACAAATAATAATATACGTTTTGTAATATTTTCAGAAGTGTCTTTCATTTTTAACCTTCGACAACGGTCAGGTCATGATCATGAGCTCTCATCAGCTCTCATCAATTCGTGCGTGCACGTGTGCCCAAATGACGTATCAGTCGCATAATGTCACAAAATATCTTGATGCAAAAAGTCACATTCGCGTAACGCCATTATTGAATGACACACTGGCTGTTTGTGTGAAGGATAATTTGGATGAGAAAGATTAGGTGTGTTTGTGAGTGTAAGTGTGTTAACGTATTTTCGAGTCACTAAATAGGCAATAGGCGAAGTAGAAAGGCGATTGAAACAAAATAATAGATTTATCAATTTTTATTTGAGATATTATAAATACATTTCAAGTGGAAAATAATTCTAGAAATCTCCATTATCGAACCCGAATTTAACTAAATTAATTAATTTACAAAAGTTCCGCGAACCCAAACTAATTGGTTCAGTACCTATCTCGTCATACTATTCTGACTATTTTAAATATAATAAAAAACATTGAAAGTTATGCGAAATAAGTGAACTCGAGAGATATCTCACACAAGGGACGGATCTCAATCCTCAGTCACATACATGCGTACACAGCTATCTATAATTATAAAAGAAATTAAAATATACAATACAAAATATCCTTCAATCATTCAGAACTACCTCGCACTACCATTATATAAATTGTAAAAAAGGATAATACAATAAATGTTGAACTACGTTATACTATAAGATATGTTTATTCTAAAATTTGATTAAAAATGAGCATTTGTTTACGTAAGAAGGCACAACATTTCCAATATTTATAAAATAGATTAATTGCGGTGTTCTTTCTACATTATAAAACATCGAAAATCACCTTCAAATTCATTACAATATATAAAATTATAAAAGATCTTATTACATACCTACTACATTTTGTTTCCATTGCGATAAACTTATGGCGGAGTCGTGAACACTACTTACTCCTAATTACAATACTTCCGATAAAGTACACCTTGTTATTCTATTAACTAAAATTCGTAAGTTTGTTCGAAATGAAACGTCACGCGGAAGTTTCGAAGAGACGAGTGGTGTCAGAGTTTCGTAAAGCCGTGCGCAGAGACTGTGGAGCTCGCCCGGAGTACCTTCGTCTCGAGCCGGACAAATGCTGGAAAATTCCGAGCGAGCCCTGCTACAGCCAACATAAATGTGCCAATAGTAACAGTTATTATATCACTCTATCAACCAGATTCGGGCCACCCATTGAACAAAATTCAGTGTATGATTATTTTGAAAAATAAAACAGGTAAGAATTTTCACCATTGAAAACTATGGGTTTGTGGCGTCATACACTGTAACGGCATTCGTTCGAAACTCGTAACCATTTTCATTATTTCCTGAGTCCGTATTACTCCTACACCCGCGCTTTAATACATGAACGCTAAATACAAATTGCTTTTGGAAGACAGTTTCCTTTTCTTATTGTACTTCCACCTCAGTTGGTTTAATCTGCAGCTGTCGTCGTGGTAGTACGTGTACTCCGGATAAGGAATATACGCCCCAGTGACAGGGTCAATAGGGACCATAATCGGCAGATCCGTCATCGAAACGGGCCGGTCCTCATGTCTCTCGTACGACGAGGTCGAGTCGTAGCCTTTAGGTTCTGCGTACTGAGGACTGCTGCTTTCGAGCTGGTTCTCGATCTCCTGGCTCTGATTACAGACCGGCACACTTCGACTCGTATCCGCCGAAATGTTTGACCTAGACCGCAGTATCGGTCGGGTCGACGAGAAGTCGGCGGAATGTTGCAGACTTTTCGACCTAGTCCGTAACGTTTGTGGAGGTGTTTCGTCTATTCGCGACAGCGTGTGTCTCCTCACCGGTCGATAGACTTTTCTATCGCCGAGTTTAGGTCGTTTTATTTTACGGTGGGAGTTGTAAGTTTCTAAGGAGGACGTCGACGGTTGTCTATGGTTATGGTTAACGGGGGAGGGGTTACGCGCGGGTGCTTGGGGGGCGGGGGCGTTGGCGAAGTGCGCCGCCACAAGGTCCCTCATCTGGTCGCATGCTCAGTAGTTGTAGGGCCCGTATTGGGAGCCGTGGTAGTAGGGGCCGGGGTACGCCTGGGGCGGCGGGTACCCGGCGTACGCGTACTGCTGCTTCTGGGGGTACACTGTTGGAAATAACATGGACTTTAGGGACATTGCATCTTCATCAAACCAAGTACCATACAGATTTCTGATGACAGCAGTAGAATATGTTTTATGATAACAGGCCAACGTGATTATTGGGTAATATTGTTTCATAAGTATTTAAGCAGTCATGACTGCTTTTTTTGTAGAGGCCGCAATTCATAAGAAGTCTATAGGGCAATTGGTATTTATGTATAGGTGTGGTTATGTTCGATATGGACAGCATTTTTATATCTTTGTAGCAAGCAAGAAAATGCGGTAGCAATGATATCTTTAAGACAAAAATGATGTCCATTGTAGGAATAGTAGGTTATCCAACTCATGCACATCAAAGACATCCCTCCCTTTGAAAGATATTTACAAATCATTAGTTATTTCTTTTGGTGACCTAAAATAGTTTATATGCAAAATGTTTTCCATCATAAAAAAAATTATATGCAAATGTATTGTCTTCATAAGTCTAAATCTTCATTGGAGATTTTCCATTGAAACTTATGTTGTAGGTATCCTATATTATTTTCTTTAGTGCCTCTACATTTTTATTCGACGAGCTGTCCCACAAAATTACTTAGAACAATCATATTCACCACAAAATTACCTCTAACAATGGTTTCATTATCTTCACTACCTTGCAAAGGTAAAGCACCTTCATAGCGATCAACGACTAGGTACGTTTTCAGATCTGCATGGATTCCATCTTTTTCTTTAGAACACCTAGACTTGCTATGCGCACTAAACGTAAAATACATTTGGACGGCATGTCTCTCGCATACGTTTATAGGGCATCATGAGAGAATCACTGACAGCTTTAAACATTTAGATAGTGAGGATTGATAAGCCTTTGCTAAGTGTGGAGGCTTCTAATCTAAAAGATGAAAGCTTTTACCCGGCATGAGGTACTGCATGTTAAGCGCCTCTTCGCGCTCTCGCTCGCCGCGTAAGCAAATGGCCGCCGATGAGAACAAGATGGCGGACAGCAGCGCCAGCCCGACGCCGCACCACGCGACCATGTACGACCAGTCGTACCGCACGCGGGCGTTATCTCGCAATATCTGGTTTATACCGGTTTATTGCGGTTTTTGTGTTGTTGGAACAGTTTTGTTGATATATTTTAGTCGATTTTATGTGTGAGTTGTGTAGTAGTATTATGTGAAAATTGGTCGTGGAGTAAAAATTTTGTCCATTGTCATTTTTAGTAAGTATAATTATTATGTTCAATATGTACAACACCAGTTATATTTTGGGAAGCATGTTAGTATTGCGTTTGGCGTAAACCAGATATTAAGAAATAGCGCGTTTATTTATAATGCATTAATTCGGTCGTAGTGCCGCCGTCCGTTAACGCAGTAGCCAAGTTTCATAGAAACATGAAAAGAAAGAAAAGCAATTTGTTAGTATTAGATACTTACATGATCTCGCTTATTATTTAAGTTATGGTTGCGATGAACTTATCAAAATAAATAACTATAAAATTATCATAATGGTGAAAGAAACTCTCACGAATGCATAATGATAGGTGGGATTATAAACATTAAATAAGTGTAATATTGATATTCATTTAAATATTCAATTAAAGTAAAAGTTTTATTATGTTACTTACATAAAAAGTTGACATTTTCACCATTTTTTATATGTTTTTACATAGACTACTTATAATATTTAAATACGAATACTTAGATCTCGGAATATTACATAACTAGACGATGACACAACCTAACCATATTAGATCTAAATTTGAAAGAAATGTACAGAAGATGCATCCTGAAACAACAACCTCCAAAACCGCCAAGCGTTAATTCACCACAAAATGGCCGCCGTTACAAGATGGCGGTCTAACCTGGCATTATGTACTGCACGTTATTCTGTTGTTCCCGCTGCTTCTCGTTGCTGAGGGAAATGGCAGCGGAGAAGAATAATATGGAGCTTCCAAACGATACGGCGACTGCGAACCAGGCGAGGATGTACGACCAATCGTACCAAATCGATGAGTTGTCTTTTAGCACCTGCCGTGGGGCGAGTGTCAAAAGAAATAGATAAATACTTAGAACCTTTATACTGATATCTTTTAAGTATATTTTTTATTTTCATGAAAAGACGTGTAATAATTGTAGGTAATTGATAACCGAACTTGTTAGGTGTATTCTAGACCACCAGCATCACAATCGAATTCGAAAATGGTAGTCTAGGTACCCTTATTTAAATCTAGAATACCGAGACCGAGCTCCCAATACTATTATTAGGTAAACATGATGTTTCATCCAGCATATTGACTTCAAAGATATTTTACAACGAGAATCTTTCAGTTAAAACCAATATCGCACACAACTTTATTTAACCTAGATACGGGAGGTACGCTTCAGGATTTAGCTGATATAAGACGGATAAGTTTGTACCTACTTATTTTAGTTTTTATCATCGTGAGGAAACCTACATGTTTCTTTAAAGTGTGTGATCATTATCCATGTAAAGTGACGGCAGGCCCGCTGCCTGTCTCACTGCTAGTAAATGTGGATCCTGGATGGTTTGTTTTGGTATGCTATGCTTCTTTGTGAATTTTAGCCTGGTTCCTTTTTATTTTGATAATGTATTGTTAAGTACAACTTACGTTGGGCCACTGCTGGTAGAACTCCTCACCGACCACCTTTTCTTTTTCGTAGAACTCAACTCCATGCCATAACGCCATCGCGCCTGCCGCCAGCAGACCTGGAACACCATCATAAAATGTATTATTCTCTTGAAAGTAGCGGTCAAACATACTTAGATAAAGCTCATGGACTCCGGCAGGACTATTTTTAGGGGCGTGCATGGGTCGTTGCTTAACCATAAGTTTACGTAGGACATAGGTCGACGAAGCAAAATGTTACAGCTTATTGGGCCTTCCCACTACAAGCGCAACTTTCGGGGCCTCTTTAGAACTAGAAAGCACAGTATTTAAAAATTGAGCGGGCGAAGCAAGCTCGACATTTTTACACCAAGACTCATCCTTACTATATAAGGTCTAACACAATTAAGTGAAACTATTTTAAGGGAGATGATCAGACCATCAAACTAAACAACTTTCTCTATGGGACCAATATCGAAATCGCAAAAAAAAATCTGCTGTCCCATACATTTAGGTCGAGTAGGTTTGTATGGAACAGCAGATTTTTTTTTCGCGATTTCGGTATTGGTCCCATAGAGAAAGTTTTTCAGTTTGATGGTCTGATCATCTCCTTAAAATAGTTTCACCTAATTTTGTTAGACCTTATACACATAAGTAGGTACCAAAAATTAATAGTTATGTCTCACTAGTTGGTTTCACATGAAATGTATCTTACTTCGATTGTTTAAATGCAATAATGTACCTAAAGCTTGCAAAAGTATTGACGAAGATTTTAGCTCTTAAGCTTTGACTCTACATTCAGTAACGCTGACTTGTCTGACGAGTAGGTAATGTCTGGTTCATCATCATCATCATCTCAGCCGACAGACGTCCACTGCTGGACATAGGCCTCCCCCAAGGATCGCCATAACGAGCGCTGCCCTCATCTAACGGGTTCCCGCCGCCTTCACCAGGTCGTCGGTCCACCGTGTGGGGGGCCTACCCACGCTGCGCTTTATCCGGTACGCTGTTGCCACTCGAGAACTTTTCGGCCCCATCGGCCATCGGTTCTGTGAGCAATGTGCCCCGCCCACTGCCACTTCAGTTTAGCAATTCTTTGGGCTATGTCAGTTACTCTGGTTCTTCTGCGGATCTCTTCATTTCTGATTCGATCTAGCAGGGAAACTCCGAGCATAGCCCTCTCCATTACCCTTTGGGTGACTTTCAGCCTTTTTATGAGGCTTTTAGAATGTCTGGTTAGAATCAATTAATTCGTTTAAAAGTTAAATTAAGAATTTATTAGGAAGGTACCTTCCTAAATCCCCTTAAAATAGTTTCACCTAATTTGGTTAGACCTTATATAAATTCTTCGAATGGTTACGTCATCATTATTCGCGTCTAAGTAGGTATTCTTACGCATAGCTTATTTTATACATATTAGATTAGGTCATAGTATAGGTAGGCTATGTATCATAAGCTATGATCATCCGACTATCTTATCTCATAGTTACGTTTGATGGTCTGATCATCCCCTTAAAATAGTTTCACCTAATTTTGTTAGACCTTATATAGGCCTCCAAAACGTTGGCGCATCGTAAGTGATGCGTTTGCGCGTATATCGTCTGGCAGCAGGAAAAAGTAGGTTGCAGGAGGCAATTAAAGCGTGGAATTTTATTGTTTTCCAAGGGAGTGATGTATCTGTTAAGGAGTAACTGTTTAGTAATCTGTGCGTGTACTTACATGTGACAAGCATGAGTATGGCGGTGGCGGTGATGTTGCCGGGGCTTCGTTTCCAGCAGCCGACCACGCCGGTCCAGAAGGCGATAAAGAGGGAGAGGAAGGCCACGATGAACAGAGCCACTGTTGACCGAGCCATGTGCAGCCTGCAATCCACATTACAATCACGTTACGATAATCTTCAGAGAAATAATCACGAAAGTGTTTGATAAAAACATTCCTACCTTAGGCACACGCTTCAGACCATCAAACTGAACAACTTTCACAATGGGACCAACATTGAAATCGCAAAAGGTCTAATCACCATTGAAAGTTTTGTATGGAAAAGCATTGTTTAAAATTCTCTTGTAAAGTGACTATTTTTAAGTCTTTTGAGAATAAAATTCTTTAAACCTAAAAGCAACTTGGTTTTTTGCGATTTCGATATTGGTCCCATATTAGTTCGATGGTCTGAAGCACCACCTTTAAGTACCTTATGTACCTAATGCATTTAAATTTACACCCGGTACATCAAATTGTTTTAAGGTTTTGAGCATATTATTAAGTTAATAAGCGATAAGACCGGCTTCTTAGCGATAGGACCACCTTATTTTGTGCCTCTTGTATTTTTTTACTTTGTATTTTACTGTTTATGTTTTGGTGTAAAATAAAGAATTGATTGATTGATTGATGATTGATAATAAATAGTTTGATGCTCTATTTTTTTTAAATTGGACAAAATATAGAGATTTTCGACCGGGCTTTATAAGTACCAAAGTAGGTATATATGATTAGTATGAAAACCTACTTATCTAAATAGTTAAGAACGATTTGGGTCCGTCAGAACTCAACAACCTATTTGTTTCAATTTTGATCGTTATTGACGATTGGATGTCGGCCCACTTCGCGCCAATTTGCAATCTGTTACAAGGTCGCAACGGTTGACTTTTGATTAACGATTAGCACTGTCTCGAACAAGTGGCAGTTTGCTTTTATTTCGATCAATATAATATAGACAATTATCTGTACCTACCTATAATATAGTTGTTTAGGAAGAAATGTTCTGACGAGTAAGAAGTTTGAGGAAGAAGGTTCGATCTAGAACTAAATGGATACACTAACACTTTTCGATCCTATCTAGGTATCCTTAGTGCTCTAATAGTTAGTGCTACATTGTTTAGTTAAACAGTTAATCTGTTTGAATAATGAAATATTGCAACCTGTTAACATATGTAGCGGAAGGTCCTTTCTCGTATACGAATACGCACAAAGTAAAAGAGAGCTAAAACGGGCTATACTTTATGCCGTGGACTATCTAGAATCGAATAGTATTTAGTGCCTACTTATATTCTGATCACAAGGGTTGTTCCGCTCTTTTGTTGCGACTGCGATAGAGCTCTGGATTTTTTATATCATTAGCGTGTGACGTATTGCGTACACAGTCACTGCAACCTAGTAGCCTCCGTAAAAGTTAACGGCGAAATGCATACAGCGGGTTTCTCTACCCCCCCATATCGCCGCGCAGATACCTGCTGGGTGTGATGCAGTCCTTGTTTTGTGGTCAGACTATAATAGTAACGTATTGAAACCTTTTGTCATTCCATCATCCAATATACATATTAATCTATGATTCCATCTCACCGCCGAATGTCTCCCTTGCTTCTTCATGCATCCCAGGAACAAAGAAGGAAACATTTGCATGATAAATACGGCTTTCAACTTGTCCCCTATTTAGCCTGGTAAGAAATCAGCGATTTTATGCAAGTAATGGGCCTCTTGTTTGTATGTAACCTTAATGCCAGAATAAATGAAAGAAACAACAGAATTTACCTGTTCATCGCGTCGTCCGACAGCCCCTTAGTCTCGTTGTTCTCATCAGGTATGAAGTAGTCCACATTGCTGCAGTGTGTCTCCACCGGCGACAGGTAGATCTCAACTGTAATACAAATTGTTTACTATGTTAATCTTTTGTTTGTCGTCATAACATAAAAGATGTAATAAACACCCTAGTATTACTTAAAGAACTAAACTACTTTTACTGTGGAAACAACGTTGAAATAAATAAAAAAGTTCTGCTGTCCCATACATTTGAGTCGTGTATATAAGGTCTAACAAAATTAGGTGAAACTATTTTAAGGGGATGATCAGACCATCAAACTGAACAACTTTCTCTATGGGACCAATATCGAAATAGCGAAAAAAAATCTGCTGTCCCATACATTTAGGTCAAGTAGGTTTGTATGGAACAGCTGATTTTTTTCGCGATTTCGATATTGGTCCCATGGAGAAAGTTGTTCAGTTTGATGGTCCGATCATCCCCTTAAAATAGTTTCACCTAATTTTGTTAGACCTTATATATTGAGTCGGGTACCACAAGGTTTTTTTAAAGTTATCCTAATTCGTATACGAAACTGATACCAAACTCTATGGAATTTATGCATTATTCGTATACGAATTAGGATACGCAACTTTAAACTAAAGTAGGTAGGTACTCCTATGACTAATCCTTCCTTACTTTCCTTTCCTCCTTTAAATGTGACTAGATAATTTGTGTGACAATGTCCAAGATATTTATTTATTTATTCCTTACAGCGACATGAATTTCTCATCTCACGCATTAAGTATAGATATTATTTGTATCCAATATAATTATAATGTTTGAATCTTGAAATAATTCGGGAAACATGTAATCTATACAACGTGTTAATGAATAAGCGCAAAACCTCATACACCCTAACTGATTTATAACAAAATAATTAGATTGAAACAATAATTTAATTATTTTGATATATTTGATCGCATTTTAAGTTTTGAGGGAAAAATGATTTGTTATCATTTCAGCAATGAATGAAAGCGCTAACGTACTCATGTGTTTTGGTAGTTAGTAGGGTGAGTGTGCCCGTCCGGTGTGTTGACATCGGGTTCAGTAAATTCAAAATTTTACAAACAAATTATTTAATATTTTGAAAAAAATTGCCATACCCATATGCTCACGACTATAATCCCCGAGGGGATTGGGGGAAACCTCAGAACATCCGCGTTTCACGTTTCGTTTCGTTGAAAAAAATTGCCTATATTTAAACCATGATAATTCGATTCTGCTCTCGATTCTAATCAAACTACTTTCTAGTTTTGCGTTAATTCATTAACACGTTGTATACTAATATTATAAAACTGTAAATGTTTATTTGTTTGTTTGTAACAGCATCACGCAAATACTTCTGAACCGGTTTTGAAGAAACTTTTTTTGTTTGATAGCTTATGATTTGGCTTAAAATCTGATGTCGGGTGAATATATCTTATTTATGCGGACGAAGTCGCGGGTAAGCTCTAGTGTACAATATTTTTGTATCATATTGTGGGAAAACCAAACGAACATGAACATGCAACTTGGAATGTAAGAATGAAACAAGTTGTGGCGTAACGTAATAATAAACAAGATCCTACCCTACCAAATGCCAAATTATTGAGTCACGATCGAGTCTTGATATTCGTCATCCAATCCGGTTACTTATTAAGTTATTAGAATTTAAACCATTCAATAAAATTACAATCGGTACAGTAAGTACGAAACTGCAATGCCTACTCGACTCTTAATGTATGCAACAGCAGGAGTGCGATTTTTGAAACTGATGCATATCTCTATAGTAATTTTGACATTTTCAACTGCTGAGCTCAGCGAATGAGTTTCAAAAATCGCATTCCAGATTTTTTTCTGCTCCGATCGGTTTGCTCCTATATCTATAGTAAAAGTTGTTCAGTTTGATCATCATATCAGCCGACAGACGTCCACTGCTAGATATAAGCCTCCCCAAAATGGGGGGATTTGCCATAATCGCCACGCTTGGCAGGCGGTTTGGCGATCGCAGTTGGATTGAATGTGTGTACTCAGAGGATGCTGCTGCCCATCCTCCGGTAGATCCCTTAGTCGCTTTTTACGACACCCATGGGAGGAAATGGGGTGGTGCTATTCTTAACCGACACCACACGGCACGACTTAGTTTAAAAGGTTGCTAATGATATCAATTTCACCCTGTACCTATAGGTATACCATAGCAGATTTCTAAGCAATAAAAACAGGTTAGTAAAGGCAACGTATGAATGAGTGAAGTCAAATTCTTATACATACATAATATCATTTTAGGTAGGTATAGGTACATCATTAATCGATAGTTTTGAAAAATCAAAAATCATAACCATTAGCATTCCATGCTTAAAGTGAGGCTTGCTGCAACTGCACTGCATGCTTATGAACCTATAGCTGACAGTTGTAGCACAGTTTCTTTTTTTTATTCCGTTGTCTCTGCCTACCCCAGTGGGAGACAGGCGTGAGAATATGTATGTATTTGATATGAGCTTGCGCTTGGCTTCAGCTCTCACTCAGAAATCCTATAAACTCTTCTTTAAAAATTCTTCTATTTGCATTTGCTTGGAAAAGCGGACGCAGGGAGAAAGTTCCAAACCTTAGTAGTTCTCATTATAAAGGAGGATGCAAACCTTTTTGGGCGGATTCTGACCCACCCCTAATGGGATTAAGGTCATGAGTTAATGTAACTAGCTCACCCTAGCTCCCAGCTGCCGAGCGCGTGGAGAGGAGGAAGAGACCATGGATCATACCCTTTGTGACTGTGATGTCTTGGCGGCAAAACGCATGTGCCTCCTCGGAGATGGATACCCAAAACCGGGAGATCTTAGGTTTCTTCCCCTAAATTGTATTGCCTCCTTCATTGACCATGTATTTGAAGGGTAAAGAAAGCAAAAAGTATTGGGGCTAACACAAAAGATCCTACTGGGTCGAAGTGTTACTGGCTTACCAGCCCCCTCAACAAGATAAGATAATGTAACTATGTAGGTGTGTAAATGCTCTTAACACTGTTCTAAGCAAATACTTATATCGAATTATTCCACCACTCCAACCCCATAGTTTCCGATCCGATGAACCAGGAAGTAAGCAGCTCGCTGTGCAAGATACAATAGCCCGGAGGCACGAGTTCTCGCAACCTATTGTTTTACTAGCATCGGCATCGTCTGCTATTTCATACCGAATGCTATTCAAACGGTCGCTTTTTGCCTTTGAATTGGTTACGACTATTATTTTAATGTGCTTGTGTGTGTCTTAGGTCTTAGCAGACAATACTTAGGCAGAGATTCACAGACGAGTCCGAACTCTCGTATGTATGTCGGTATACATACATTTTCGAACCTAGCTACGACTAAACATGCGCTCTAAAAACATCTCTGAGACGCAGCATGATGTACTAAAGACAAAGTGCACCAAAAGGTCTCTGAAAATGCTTAAAACAAACTCATGCGCAGACAGTTAGAGTATATTTCGAGATAAGCTCTTTAATCTGTAGCCATCTTCCATTAGGTATGGCTCTCTAAGTATTTTCAGTACCTAGTTCAATTAAGTTCGGATCTAGAACATTTGAGCGAAAGACACTTGCGCGAAGGACAGTTGAAAGACATTTCAGCGAAGAGAAATTTGAGCGAAAGAGTTGCGCGAATGGACATTAGCGTGAAGGGAAATTAGCAAAAATGGACACTAGCGCGAATGGACATTAGCGCGAACGGACATTTGAGCGAACGGGACACTTTAGCGAACGGCAAAAAATCTGCTCTTCCATACAAAACTGCAAACCTACTCGAGCCAAATATATGGGACAGCTGATTTTTTTTCGCGATTCCGTTGTTGGTCCCATAGAGAAAGTTGTTCAGTTTCATGGTCTGATCATCCCCTTAAAAAAATGTCAGCATATTAAGAAGGAACCTGTATGTAAGAAAGGAGTGCTGAAATGACGGCAAAGAGATGAATGGAAGAGGATTGACATATTTATAATGGGAAATGGGCAAGAGAATGATGATGATGATTATGCTTTACTTACATTATAGTCAAAGATTTTATTTGGTCGGTATAGACCAAAAATAATCGTAGTTTCCTACCTATAAACCATCTGACCATAAAATACAAAAAAAACTTAATGAAAAAGTACTAACTAAAAACCTACTTTATTGTCTCGCAGATTAAAAGATAATACAACAAAAATTACACTGCCATTGTCGTAGGTTCTCAGAGGTAAGACCCACTTAAGATTTCAATATCCAGTGCCTCTCATTCTACCTTACGATAGGTTCTGGTGAAAGAAAGCGATGTACATATTTATGTTTTAACAGCCGCGCTTCAAAAGCTTCGCCATTCAATTTCACTGGAAACAATTTTCGTTTTGCAAAATGATACGGCCAATTATTGCACCTGTGAGTGAGGAAATTATTACTAAGTATACCTACTTATTTATTTTATTGAAGCTGTACTTACTTGTGCTTGTTGCAAATGGATAAATTAAAGTAGAATAAGTCATTGGAAATTCGAATCAAATTGATTGAACGATCTTGAATCCTAAAGTTAAACATTAATTTTACAGTATAACACGCTTTTACCGTATTTATTCCAAATTATTAGACTGATTTCTCGTAGTGATTATATTCTCTTTGAATTTCTCGGCAGCATTACAACCATAGACGAAGAATTTTTCGATTAACGGAGTATCAAAGAGAATATAATCACTACGGAGTATTATACATAGAGATAGTAAGTACTACAGGAGTTTCCATCTCCTTATCCATGAATCCATCCAACCCTGATCCAACCCGTAGAGCGTCACGTGACTCCTGCCAAGTTCACACGAGTGACGCCTACCTCTATGATCCAACCACAAGATGGCATGTGGCAGTTGTAATCAAGGAATATAATAATATTACAACTGCCACATGCCATTTTGTGGTTGGATTATAGAGGTAGGCGTCACTCGTGTCAACTTGACAGGAGTCACGTGACGCTCTACGGGTTGGATCAGGGTTGGATGGATTCATGGATAAGGAGATGGAAACTCCTTTGCATCTTGTTTGTGAATGTGGCCCATTGATGTACAAATTGAAGTCTCCATTATGGTCATCATCATCATCATTGGCCTTTCCATCTATAAAAGATGATTTAAGCTATCAATACGTGAAGTCGTGGGTTCGATTCCCACGGGGGACACCTAGTGATATGTCACTTTGTGCGTTTTTCCCCAGTTAGTTAGGACATTGCAGGCTGAATCACTTGATTGTCTGAAAAGAAAAATGATTCCGTGCTTCGGATGGCACGTTAAGCCGTTGGTCCCGGCTACTATCTCTGGTGGTAGTATTAGAGTCGTTACATAAAAAGCGGTCTGAAAAAACTCTGACACCAGGGCTCTGCCCACACGATAAGAAGAAGATCAATGTCAAAAACATCGACGAGCTCAAAAATGTTAAATCCTTCAGATCGTCGAAGGATTTAATGTAAGTTTGACACATGACATAACGAATACCGAATTGTCAGCTCGCCGATGTTTCAACGACAAATTTAAGGTTGTGACGATGTGTGCGCTTAGTTAATTGCATTGCTGCAACTTTTTAAGCACAATTAGATTGACTGAGTTGTCAGCCTTCAGTTCACATTTCTTCTCCATATTCGAGTCTCTTTCTTTCTTATCGGGGGTGGCAGAGCCCTGGTGTCAGTTTTTTCAGACCGCCTCACGGCCTCTGTCATGGTTTTTATGTAACGACTACTACCACCAGAGATAGTAGCTGGGCCCAACGGCTTAACGTGCCATCCGAATCACGGAATCACTTTTTCTTTTCAGGCAATCAGGCGATTCACCCTGCAATGTCCTAACCAACTGGGGAAAAACGCACAAAGTTACATTTCACTAGGTATCCCCCGTGGGAATCGAACCCACGACCTACGTGTCGAGAGCCAATGCTCTTAACCATTAGACCACGGAGGCAGTTTAATCGAGTCTAATTTAAGTAGGACACAAAAGTACTATAATACCTAAGTACGTGAAGCAATAATAATGTCTAAGTATTGTGAAAATATTTTATATAGATAGGCTTAATGATGAATATTCAATGAGTACAAGTATGAAACAGCAGCATTGTTCTGCCCACATAGCAATGGTATGCGATGCAGTAATCGCAGAGTGACAAACTGACAGCACACAATCGTTCGTGTGGTCTTTATTTATTTTTCAATGTTCAGCACAAGTATAACAATATTTTTACGACTAAATATATTTCCTGAGGGTAATCAGAGATATTCTAACATTTGTACTAAGAATATCAGGGACTAACTGGTTAACATATATGCCTTCCGCGAAGTCGCTCGAGATAAATTACAATTACAACCAAAACGGTCACCCATTCAAAGTCTGACCAGTAGGCCTCGCATGCCTACTCCGAGAAAACGATAAAAATCGAGATGTGCCTCCATCCTTATTATTTTACGTATGCTAGAAAGAGCGCGCATGAGTTTCAAAAATCGTACTGGACACTATGCCAACAAGCACATCTTTTTCTGATTTAGTTTTCTGTATTTCTTTGCCTTTTGATTTTATTTCAGAATCCTAGTAAAGAGAAAAAATACATTCCATTCCATATCCATTTAAAGAGATAGTTTGGACCATAAAACTAAACAACTTTTAGCATGGAGCCAACATAGACAAAAAATTTAAAGTACTGTTTCATACAAAACTGCAACTGTCTCATAACAACAGATTTTCTTTCAGTCTTTTCGACGTTTTCTCCATAGTACAAGTTGTTCAGTTTTATAGTCTAAGTAGTCAAAACCATCTCTTTAAATATTACTAAGCTTGTTTGGTTACACCTTGTATTTGCTTTAAGTGTCTTTCGCCCAGACTATCTTCAAATAAATCATACTTATTAAAAATCGCTGCGCACTCATGACACGCAACCAAATACGCTAGCAGCAAATAGGTGACCGGGTTTGCGCGACATTTCAGAAGAAGGCCCGTAGGCGCACGCGCACGCAGGTTAGAGAAAGCAGATTGTCCTTGTTGTGAAACTTGCGAAGTGGACAGGTGTAACGGGTGTTTCATATTTGCGTTGCTCGTGGTCGTCCTGGGTCGGTTTTAGCAGGTTTTTTGAACGGTAAATTAGGATCAACATTTTTTTTTCTTTTCAAAGAAAATATATTTTATAGAGTTGCTCAAGGATTCGCTACTACAGTAGGTACTACATGGTTCTACAGACAGGGAGTTAAAAGGACATCATAATAGGTTGGGGAAAAAGTCTTTTCATTCAAATTGATGCCATTTTTGAAAAAGCGGAGCAAGATCGGCGTATCAGTAGTTACGACGTAGCTGAAGAACTGGGAATAGACCACAAAACAGTTTTGGCGCATTTTAAAAAAACTGTGTACACAAAAAAGCTCGATATTTGGGTACCTCACGAGCTCACTGAAAGAAACCTAATGAACCGTGTACTCATTTGTGATTCTTTATTACGACGTAATGAAACCGAACCATTTTTGAAGAAGCTGATAACTGGTGATGAAAAGTGGATCACGTACGACAAGAACGTGCGAAAAAGGTCGTGGTCAAAGGCCGGTCAGGCTTCACAGACTGTGGCGAAACCCGGGTTAACTCGCAACAATGTGATGCTGTGTGTGTGGTGGGATTGGAAGGGCATTATTCATTATGAGCTACCACCAGGCACCAGGCAGGACCATCGATTCTGAACTCTACTGCAAACAACTGATGAGATTAAAGCAAGAAGTTGCGAGAAAGCGGCCGGAATTAATCAACAGAAGGGGTGTGGTTTTCCATCATGATAACGCTAGACCTCACACATCTTTAGCCACTCAGCAAAAATTAAGAGAGCTTGGCTGGGAGGTGTTAATGCATCCGCCGTATAGTCCTGACCTTGCACCTTCAGATTTCCACCTGTTTCGGTCTCTTCAGAATTCTTTAGGCAGTGTCAGGTTAACATCACGAGAGGCCTGCCAAAACTACTTGTCGCGGTATTTTGATCAGAAGCCCCAAAATTTCTATAGCAATGGGATCATGTCCCTACCTACAAGATGGCAAAAAGTTATCGAACAAAATGGTACCTACATACTTTAGTTAAATGTAAATAAACTATATTAAAAAATGTTTTGAATTTTCTTAAAAAATGCGAAGAAACTTTTTCCCCAACCTAATATTTAGATGGCTAAGCGCCGGATAGTCACCGGTACCAGAGGAAAACTAAACCGGCCTGGTTTAGGAGTACCTACATCAAAGAGGAACGACTTAAGGCTGATGATATGACATTGCAGACAATACACAGCAATTTTTTAAATACCATAAAAATGTTAAGGGTGTATTATGTAATGTAATGTAATTAAACTAAATAAATTCTCTAAAAAACATAGGCGGAATTTTTTTTGGACGTGCTATAGTGCGAATCAGCCAATCGATCTTCTATGGGACGACCAAACAATCAGTAAAAAATCAATGACCTTCCGAATTCGGTCGGTTAATATAATGGAAATTGGCCGCCAACTTCACACTGGTAAAAATTCAGATATTCATTGAAAAATAATTTTAAAGAAATCGCTGTAGCACTGTTCTAAGTATAACTACATATATTCAGATTATATGATATACGAGCGTTATTTACCAGAATTATATACCAGATTTTAAGTCAGATCATAAGCTATCAAACAAAAAAATTTTCATCAAAATCGGTTCAGTAGTTTTTGCGTGATACTCGTTCAAACAAACAAACAAACACACAAACAAACAGACAGACAAAAAATCCAAAAATTGATGAAATGGAATCAGGGACACCTAAAAACCATATCGTAACTTTTTTTTTGTTAATATCTTCAATGTACAGACAAACTTCCTGTTACAGTTTTATAATAGTATATAGATATCCGACCTATCCCGCCATTGGATGGATGAATGTGCTGATCAGGTCAAGTTAATAAATCTCATTGGCTACTTCTGCAAGTCTCATTCACGCTACAGTATAACTTCAGTCTTAAATACATAGTAACCACTATGCCACCTGCTAACTTCAGTGTAGTGTTAGTTATCTTAAAACTGAAGCTATTATATTGGCTGCGAAGTCATTTAGCTTAAAATAACTATAAAATGTAAATGGACTTCCTCGTTTTGCCATCTTATCTTATGCAAGTATTACGTGATCTTCATACATTTAGAACAATGGGAAACGGCACGTAGATTTAGCAAATTAACGAATTGTGACTTACAAAATATGATCTAGGCAGCCTGGAGACTGGAACCTAATACCGTACCTAGATAGTTTGTTCTCAAATCAGTAGATTTAGTAGTCAGCATATTTTTCAGACAGGGCAAGTTGTTTCATTGTCTGATACATGTAATGACAGAGATAAAGATGTTGTTGTCTTATCCTATACATCACAAGACTCACAAATAAGGGTAAGCTCGGATCTTTGTCTGTCAACACGCGGGCCGAAAGTCAATTAGTGGAATCAAGTCGGTACTTAAGTCGATTTTCTATGAACACTTTTACCCACTCGAGAACTTTTCGGCCCCATCGGCCATCGGTTCTGCGAGCAATGTGCCCCGCCTACTGGCACTTTATTTTAGCAATTCTTGAACTTTTCTTTGGGCTATGTCAGCGCAGCGTGGGTAGGCCCGCCACACGGTGCACCGACGACCTGGAGAAGGCGGCGGGAACCCGTTGTATGTGGGCAGCGCAGGACCGGTCGTTATGGCGATCCTTGGGAGATGCCTATGTCAAGCAGTGAACGTCCATCGGCTGAGATGTTGATGACAATGATGACTTTAACCGTAGCCTACTGAGGCCGAGAGATATAAGTCTAAGCTTATAAATAACCGGCAAATCCGCGATTTGTAATATCCAAGACCTACTTAGCTTGCCTTCCGAAAAACGAACGCGCTCGAGTTGGAAAATATACCTCTATAACGATCATGATCGTTTCAAATTCCAAAGTTTAATGGAGTTTCCGTCTTGCAGTAGGATAAAAACTGAATCGATTATATCAGTTCGTAATTAAATGTCAGTCTTTGAAGTTCCAATGGAAAAGTGAAAGTGAAACTCGACAGATAATTGTCGGGAAAAGTAAGACGTGGAAATACAAGGCGCGCGCATTTTCTTTCCTGTGTTTCACTCCAAAATTAGAAGATCGTCAAAATCTAAACAAAACACAAACAGACAGCGCTTTACTTTAGAAGTATGAAAATAGGCGATCATGCTTGAGGGTCTACAGTAATTGGAGGGACATTCATTTCATTCATTTATCATCTATACTATTATAAAACTGTAACAGGAAGTTTGTCTGTACATTGAAGATATTAACAAAAAAAAAGTTACGATATGGTTTTTAGTTGTCCCTGATTCCATTTCACCAATTTGTCGATTTTTTGTCTGTCTGTTTGTTTGTGTGTTTGTTTGGGTGTTTGTTTGTTTGAACGAGTATCACGCAAAAACTACTGAATCGATTTTGATGAAACTTTTTTTGTTTGATAGCTTATGATCTGGTATATAATTTGTGCGGACGAAGTCGCGGGTTAACGCTTGTTTACTATAAATATACGCACAGCTATAGGCTTCCTCTAAGATAGGAATGGCGAACCTTTTTATGTCTACGTGCCAATAATGGGCCGAAAAATTGTAATTCTAGGATCGGTAGGTATTAAGGTAATGTATTTTTGTGACGGTTGGAAGAGAAAATTCACAATCTTCAATGTCTTATCTCACAGAGTTTTATAACCTTCCTCAATCGGTAATAATCGGTACCATGTCGACATGCTGTTTTTCGGCAGTTCTTAGCTCTTCTGCTATGTGTCTGTCGTTTTTTATGTGAACGAACCAATCGTTTATATATCAGTCAATTAAAGAAATATTTCTAGATCATTTGTAGTTATCACCTATTGTCGCAAAAAGCTTCAAATTAATTCTACACACAACCTGTATCACAATTATTAATACATAAAGGGAAGCTGACACTTTTTTAAGGGGATGATCAGACCGTCAAACTGAACAACTGCCTCTATGGCACCAACATCGAAATAGCGAAAAAACAATCAGCTGTTCCATACAACACATCAAGCCTACTCAAGCCAAATGTATGGGACAGCTGATTTTTTTTCGCGATTTAGATATTGGTCCAATCGAGAATGTTCAGTCTGATGGTCTGGAGTGTGATTTTTGAAACTCATTCGCTGAGCTTAGCAGTTGAAAATGTCAAATTTATTATGGAGATATGTGCATCTTTCTACTACTGATTTGGCTTTAAAAAATCGCACTCCTGAAGTATGATTTTTGAAAGTCAAATCAGCAGTAGGAAGATGCATATCTGCACAGTAATTTTGACATTTGCAACTGCTGAGCTCAGCGAATGAGTTTAAAAAATCGCACTCCTGATCATCCTGCTAAAAAACTGTCAGCATATTAAGTTGGACCCTGTAACTATAACAGACAATAACATGATGGATGTATGAAGATTGAAGAAGCGCTTTCTCTCTTCACTTGCGCGCAGAAATGCGTGCGCAAGGCGCTGCGCCTGCGACTGCGCGGTCAGGCAACGGTATCGAACTCGTACGTCTACGTACGTCCGCTCCGCGCAAACTGAATATGAAGTGCTTCATATCTCTTTCAATGTAACACTACCATTAATCGTTCTTTACCGTATTACGTATATAATTATGGTATGGAATGGTACAGACCTATGATGGGGCTAACTTGTTAAGAGGATACGTGTAAAATTCGTACGGCGCTCCATAAAAAACGAAATTCCGTCCTAGTTTGAACGTAAATAAAGTAAAAAAATATATAATTAGTTAACACAATCAAGAAATCAATATCTGTGTCGGTACTCGGAACTTTGCCACATTTCCGTCAAAATGTTTCCATAGGTCGATATGTGCTTCCTGTGGTGTTATGCAGAAGAACCTAATTCCTAATGAAGCCGAGAGAGCCGAATTCGTAATGAAGCTTTTCCTCGATTTTATGCGACTCGGTACGGAAATGTGACTATGAAGCGGGTGTCGTCAGTCGTCTATGACATCATTAAAATCGGGCCATTTTTGTACGACTTACATACCTACACCTACCTAATGTTTTGTACGACGTCGAAAAAACATTGTTATTAATAGTTTGTACACTTATAGATTATTTCAACGATATAGTACAAACGAGATTTCTTGAATTTCATCAAACTTACAAGATTTTTATTTTTGTTCCAAAATGTAAAAAAAATGGCGGGGATAGATACATCCCTATCATTATGTTACTTTTACGCTCGCAATCCATTCCCAGTATTCTAAATTAGTTTAATTTAAACTCAATAGGGCATGCAACAAATTTTTAACGACTAATCGACGGCACACATCCTAAAAACGAATGAGTAGGTCAGCATTCCTTCACGGTACGCCGAGTGGTTACAAAACTCAAGATATGCCTGTAGATACGCCACCGAGCCGGAGTTTGTGAAATTCTGACTGACTTAGTATTTAAAACTTAATTAAAATACATGCGCACGACTGTGCAAACTTTCAAAGTAATCAGCAACTTGTTTATAACTAGCAAACTGCCTTTCAAGTGTACATCTGGCTACTATCTTTGTTGGTAGTAGTCGTTACATAAAAACCACGTCAGAGACCGTAACGCGGTCTGGAAAAACTCTGACACCAGGGCTTGCTGCCCGCATGATAAGATGGTACATAATAATACCATGCGGAAACTTATGGCACATATGGTTTCAATATGAATAGCCTGCCTCCGTGGTCTAATGGCTGCCTCCACGGAGGTCGTGGGTTCCATTCCCACGGGGGGACACCTAGTGAAATGTCACTTTGTGCGTTTTTCCCCAGTTGGTTAGGACATTGCAGGCTGAATCGCCTGATTGTCTGAAAAGAGAAATGATTCCGTCCTTCGGATGGCACGTTAAGCCGTTGGTCCCGGCTACTATCTCTGGTGGTAGTAGTCGTTACATAAGAACCACGTCAGAGGCCGTAAGGCTCTGCCCACACGGTAAGAAGAATATGAATAGCTATCTGTTCCAGGCTACTTCGTCTGTATGTTATTTTTGCGCTTATGTCCTTCCTCAGAATTTAAGCTATCTCTATACCACATTTCATCAAAATCGGTTCAGCGGTTTAGCCGTAAAAACGTTATAGACAGACACAATAAAAAAAACCGCATCAAAAACGATTTAAATATTACTGTTAAAAAGTTAATATGTATTCCAGTTAGTAATAATATTAGTAAAATACGACAATAATGACGGAAATAACCGTTTGTTGGCAGAAAACAGGTTGTTAAATCAAGGTTTATATTACCTTCACGATTTACATTAAAAGAAATGTACGATAATGATATCAACCGCAAAGAAACGTTTAAAACTTTGACTACTTATATGTTTAAAATGACTTGGCACTATACATGGCTGACTTTTAAAAGTAATTCCAAGCCATAAACTGCACCTCCATGTTATGTCTATTAAGGTCGGCCACATACATCCGGAATTCCGTAGCATTCTGATTCGGAATTGTGATTTGATACCTTAATTTCGAGCTGAATTCAGGACTGGGCAAATCCATACGAAATCCTGTCTCTGTTTCCGCCAGAAACAATTCTGCATGTAGGTACTTAGCGTATATGGTAGTTAGGTATGTGGCGGGCCTATAAGCGAAGCCTGGGTTCTCTCTTCTACGGTTCTGTGGCTTGGACAGTATACGAATACGAGTATTACAGACATTTTGATTTAATCGGTATCCTCAGAGACATGGTGTTTTTTGACAGTTCTTAGAAATTCTGATTTAGTTAATTAATTTCAGGCAGTGGATGATTATCACAGAATCAAAATATAACTTTAAAAAAAATATATTGTCGTAATACGTTACCGATCTTGTAAACGATAGAATTGGGAGCATAGACAATAAGCCCTACACAAATTACACAAAACGGCTACGGGCGACACGGCGGCAGTGTAAAAGACATCAACGACACAATCATCCATTCATTGTCGTCTTTAAAAACTGCGGGGCTAAACGATAGCAATTTCACGTAAAATATTATATTTTAAACGAAAAATACCTATTAAAATTACTGTTGATTAGAGCTTCGGAACGAATGTGGTATTGATGTTAATCGACAATTATAATTATAACATTACAAGTACCGCAAAGTTCAATATTTTTTCGTATGTTCATTAAGTTCAGAAAATGTTTAAAAAGTGAAATGTTGTAAAAAAATAGTGTATATCAAAAGTTTTTTTTTTATATTAAGGGCCTGTTTCACCACTTCTTAGTAAGTTCTTGTTAGCTTATCCGAAAGATATTTTGAAATATCTTTCATACAAAATATGTCAAAGTATCTGTTTGTGTTTAATTGTTGTATTTCTGTGTATTTTGGGGTGCAAATAAAGAGTAGGTAATTATGTTAAGTATGTTTC
Source organism: Agonopterix arenella (assembly GCA_927399405.1). NCBI lineage: Eukaryota > Metazoa > Arthropoda > Insecta > Lepidoptera > Depressariidae > Agonopterix > Agonopterix arenella. Next base: position 12,354,667 of record OV656707.1, on the reverse strand, counting down.
TACATCAACAAACTAATAAGTCAATCAGGCGATAAACTACAAAATCGTTCGGGTAATTTTTTTAAGGACCAACAAATTTTCAGTAATTCGGTGTCAGGTACTCCAGTAAATGTTCCCGTGGATGTTAATTTATTTTCACATTTTATTATCTATATACAATTTTGTATATTCGAAGTATTAATTGTTTATTCGAAAGATCCATAAAATAGTAATAATAAATAAAATTATAAATAAAGAGACTTAAAACTAAACTAACCCAGAACGCTGGCCGCATTTCCTCGCTGAATGGCTATGCTGATCCTTTGAGCGAGGAAAGTGCCAGCCCTTGGGTCCCGTGTCGAGTCTATTAGGCGCTTTGACAGGTCTTTAAAAAGCGCCTGCGCATTAGGTCCCCACGGTCCGAGAGTTTCGTTTACGTTACCAAAACCCATAAAATGGTATTGGGGCCGATACCCCGGTACCAGTAGGCCTTTCGTTTTTCGGCCGCCTCCGCCGCTGCGCCAGCCCTTCGACTCGTGCCCTGTAAGTGAGACGGGGCCAGTGTGTCCACGCAGGTAGCGTCCCACACTAGCGCCCGACCCATCTTCCAGGGGACGAGAGACATCCCGTCTGGTCTCTTGTCATCGCTCCGTATTCGAAGTACGTAAAAACCTACATAATCCACGTATCTAATCACGATGTGTAAAACCATTAGGCATTGTTTGTTCGTATGATGCCATAGTGTAGTAATCAAGGATGGTATCGTGACATCATTCATTCTATTCAGTCATCTTATATAGGTATACTTCATCATAATATTAAATTAGACATTACTAATTTGGACGCAGGTGATTTTATAATGGGATTTTGTCACATATCTTTAGAAAAACCCTCAGCATTTAAAGTCCACAACCACATACAGTGGTGGCTCTTCCTATGTAGGTAGGATCCCCCCCAACTAACAATTTGGTCGTATAGGTGTCGTATAGTCGAACATTAGACGCATAAAGCAACCAATGGCGAAATTACAGTAATATAACTTTTATAAGTCAAAATAGTCATATAAATGGGGGCATAACACGACCAAATTGTTTGCTGGGTCATTCCAAGACAGATTGAGCTCGTTGGACTTCATTGTCTAATGTTGTGAATGATGGTCACCGCTGTTGATTCTGGTTTGTAGGAGTTACAGTGGTGGAAATGTGTGGTGGGCCTATGCCCGATGGAGAAAAATGGTAAAGGAAAACATCGTGAGGAAACCTGCATATGCTGAAGAAGAAATTCTGTTGCGTACACCTATTATGTTTACAAATCCGCAATAGGCACGTTTGGTGGGAAAAAATTATCTGCTGCTTCATAAGTACATTTGAATCGAGTAGGTAAGGTAGATAGGTAGGTACTTCAGTTCTGTATGAAACAGCAGATTTTTTTTTCAGCCACTAACTTTTTTACGAAAATCTGTTCTCCTTCCTCCTCTCTTTGTCTGTGGTTTGTCAGATTTTCGTAATTTACACGTAAAAATTTTCGTTTAAAAGTTAGTGTCAGTTGCAGAAACGTTCATTAAAGTTAATCCTCCATTAAATCTCCTGCTGTCACTTTTTGTTTTGTTGACACAATAAAAGCTAGCAAGAGATTTAATGGAGGATTATCTATAATCAACGTTTCTGCAACTGACCGTCAGTGACTCAAAGATTTCTATCCTAGCATAGAAACTAAAAAAAAATATTATATTTAATTGGTTAATATTGAAAATAGGATCTAACTTCGTTTGTATGCAGCACGGACTATCCTCTAAATCTAAAGCAACATGAATACATATTTTAATTTATTTTTAATGATCACACTATACCCTTGAAACACAGTAAAATTACCTTTGCATGTGTAGATCAAATTAAACCGTTACCGTTTAGTGTGTTCTCGGCTTTAATCGTAGTCTCCAGACTTCTTAATAGCGTCCTTACTTTATTATGTGGTGTTGTGTGACCCATGAATTGCTTCATGGTATAACCGCAGTAAAATTTATGACCAAAAACCTTGACTGTAATGTTTGAAGTAGATATGTTCACTAGTCACCTACACTAGTTAGCCAATTTCAGAGTCGGCCAAATAGAAATCGGCCAATCGTTTATGTATTTGTAATAACAAGTAATAGCTATTCTGTTGTGTTCTGTACGTCTACCAGTTCGCAGTCTCCACTCCAGAACCCTGACACCCCACCGGTTGTCAGTTCTTCGGCAGATATGACCAGCCCATTGCCACTTCAGCTTGCAATTTTCTGAGCTATGTCAACCACTTTCGTTCTCTGACGTACCACTTCATTTCTAAAGTGATCTCTCAGAGAAACACCGAGCATAGCTCTCTCCATAGCTCGCTGCGCGACCTTGAATTGATGAACTATTCAAGGTAATCTGGATTAATTTATAATAAAAAAAATAGTGTGTTATTTTGATAGCTATGCGAATAAAACAATTCTGAACTAAAAAAACTCAAGCACTCTACAGGGTGTTGCAGAAAGGTGTGGTCATATTTAAAGGTGTGCTGGAGACCATCAAACTGAACAATATTCGGTATGGAGCCATAGAAATCGCGAAAACAAGTCAGGGTTGTATACTATGAAAGTTGTTAGATTGATGGTATGAAGCACGAAAGCCAATAGGTATTATCAGAGCTTGGTATAAGATCTAGTTCTAAGTCCTATAGTTATGTATATTTATGTATAAAGATATAAGTACATTGATTTCAAAAGTTTTAAAAAGTCGGGTCGTCATTATTCAGCTAACCCACGATCAAACGAAATTTTCTATAGTTATTAAATATTTGACCTACTAAAAAAAAGTCTTAGCCAAACTGTATTCATAAGCAACATCCATCATCATCTAAGGTTAGCGTAGACGGTATTGAATACAATGTAATAGTTGGTAATTACCGCTAATTTACCGATGAGAACAAAGGACACCTGCATAAATACATAGCTTTAGTTCTCTTATTTCTATACCGTAGGTGGATGAGATGGAGGAATAATTGAAAATACAGTGTGAAATTGATATCACTAGCATCCTTTTAAATCAAGAGTCTACCCATCGAACTGAACAACTTTTATAATGGGAGCAAACCGAACGGAGCAAAAAAAAACAGCTGTTCCATAAATTTGAGTAGCGAACTCGCGCGTCGACATTGCAGTTTAGTATGGAACAGCTGATTTTTTATTTGCTGTGATCGGTTTGCTCAAATAGTAAAAGTTGTTCAGTTTGATGGGTAGACTCTTAGTTTAAAAGGATGCTAATGATATCAATTTCACCCTGTATAGGTAGGTACCCATACGTACCTACTACCAATTAATTTCAATTTATTGACAGTTAAATTGAAATAAAACGAAACTTTATTATTTCATTTAAATAGCTGACGGTTTTTATAAGAGGATCTGATGACCATCAAACTGAATAACTTTCTTTAAGGCCAACGCAACATACAAAAATAGCGAAAAAAACAGCTGTTCCAAGTAAAACTAAATACTATCATATATGCATTAAAGTACCTATAAAAATAAGTATAAATTGGTTGCTCTCCAAAAGTGCTATTATTGAATTTCATTTTCAAAATCGTGATCGGATGATGCATAATCTCCATAGTAATGTAGTTTTCTACTGCAGATTTGAACGTCTGACTTTCAAAAATGGCACTCGAAGCCTACCTACCTAACACAATTAGGGATCAGGTGTGAATTTCCCACTTATAATGATCATATTAAATATCATATGTATCCTGGAGTGCGATTTTTGAAACTCATACTTTGAACTCAGTAGTTGAAAATGTCAATATTAAGACTATGGAGATATGCACCTTTCTACTGCTGATTTGACATTCAAAAATCATACTCCAGGAGTGCGATTTTTGAAAGCCAAATTAATTGTAGAAAGATGCGTATCTCCATACATTCTCAACTGCTGAGTTCAACGTATGAGATTCAAAAATCGTACTCCAGATCACGTTTGAGAGTCGAGTCGGCAAAATAAAAGTTTGTCAATAAAGACCTTCGCAATGCAAACAATTGCTTCAGAGTTCAGTATTGTCAATAGAAAGAATAATGTCACTCTAATAATACGTGGATTGTGTGCCTTTTGCCGTTGCAATAGGCCTTACTTTTGTATTCAAATGTTTTGCATCTTTCGACATCACATCACTGTTCAAGTGTAAAATACACGAGTAGGTATACAGGGTTCTTCTTAATATGCTGACGGCTTTTAAAGGTGATGATCAGACCATGAAACTATACCCATGTTTCACCTGACAAAAATTATGGCTTACTCGGTCTGAAATAAAATGTACTTGTTCTTTAATGGTTCTTTGATCTAAGTCGGTTCACACACAACCACACACAACTCGCAACGCAAAGCAGCGCTTTGTTTGTGGAAGTTCTTCCACGAAAGAGGATAATCTTTCAGTTCAATTGAATGTTAGGTACCTGGTGAAGGCGCGCAAGAGCAAGATCGAAAACATCCTAGTTATATATTTAAAGGGGTGGTTTTTATACCATCAAACTGAACAACTTTCACTATGGAGAATTGCAGACGACGTCGATAAAAAAATATTTTATTCCGTATATTGAATTTTGAGTAGTGTAGCTATTCTGTAGTTTTGTATGAAATAACAGATTTTTTCGATGTTAGCTCCACAGTGAAATTTGTGAAAAGCTGTGCTGTCGATGACTGGGCAATCACGTAAACCTAAAACTGAAGAAGTTCTTCCCTTTTAGGTTACAGGACTTCTATTCGTACAAGAATATAGGTAGCCGCAATGATATTATACCAAAAAGAAGATTTGAAAAAGACTCAATTCGGTGTATTCTTTCAATAGTCCGCGTCAAGCAATGCTATAAGCACATACTACTTTAATTACGGCTATTAGGTAGGTAGCCCAATCAATAAATCAGGATTCTTGCATGCCACAATAAGAACGGGATGTAGGGAAATTAAAAGCAGTTGTTTCACTTCTTAAAATAGCATGTGAAAGTCCATAGAGAAAGTTAAGTATGCTGGGCGTAGTGTATATAATTAAACCGCCGTAAAATAATAATTATTTATTTACAACTAATATTGTACATACGAAAGTGAATAACAGTTAAAGTACAGGAGGACATGATTTTATATACTAAAGTATAGATATTTTATAGGTACTACTAAGCTCTAAATGAGCTAGATGGATTTGGATTAAACAAGCCTCACTCCAGTAAACAAAAATTATCGCTGACATAACCTCAGGGTTAAAAGCCCCCATCTTGTTCTTCTATCGATTCGATGGCATGTTATTCTAAATCTTTCCAGCCCAGGAGTGCGATTTTTGAATCTCATTCGCTGAGCTCAGCAGTTGAAAATGTCAAAATTACTATGGAGATATGCATCTTTCTACTGCTGATTTGACTTTCAAAAATCATACTTCAGGAGTGCGATTTTTTAAAGTCAAATCAGCAGTAGAAAGATGCGTATCTCCAGACATTTTCAACTGCTGAGTTCAACGTATGAGATTCAAAAATCGCACTCCTGGAGTGCAAATTTTTAAACTCATTCGCTTAACTTAGCAGTTGAAAATGTCAAAATTACTATCTTTCTAATGCTGATTTGACTTTCAAAAATCGCACTCTTGAAGTATGATTTTTGAATGTCAACTCAGAAGTAGAAAGATGCATATATCCATAGTTACTTTAACTTTTTCAACTGCTGAGTTCAAAGTATGAGTTTCAAAAATCACACCCCAGTAAAGTCCCCATATAAATAAATAAAGAAAAAAAAGTTCAAATGTAGGGAAACGAATCTTCGTATATATGTTGTATGTATGTATGTCGTATGTACCTACATTATACTGATGTCACACCATTGTAAAGGCTAGGCAATTTGGAAAAGCTAAACAAAATCATAACTAAAAACTACCTGTGTACTGTAATAAAACCTCAAGTCGAATTCTGATATCTGCAGGTGTTTGTTGCCATAATGACTCAGATAATAGTCTCGAGGGAAATAAGCCTAGGACAACATTCCAGCAAAGAATGTTGTATTGTTTGTTGGACGTCGTGAATTCCTGTTAGTATAGCCACTGTTGGCGATCGCTATCATAACCTAAACGTTTTTGTAATTAGCTAACGAGGCTATTTCTATTGTGATTATATCATTAAATACACGACGAAAGATTATAGAATCAAATACTGCTAGCCGTAAATAGTTCTTAGTACAGAATTCATTGTTCTATTTACTAAACCGATAACACTGGATTTATTAATTTTAATTTGTATACAGGGAATTACTGGGGCGCAAGACAGCTCAGCTGAAGTAGGACTAGTCCGGACATGTCTGCCGCATGGATTCGAAAAGCTGGGCTAAAATAACTATTTTGGCAACCTAGGTCTTTTTCTAGGCACGTCGTTTTTTACCACGGACTGGGTTCCCCAGAATGGTTGCCAGCGTCAGGGTAAACCCAGAAAAAGGTTGAAAGGCAACCTTCTGGGAGAGTTGGTCGATAGTTGCGCACAATGAGGATTTGAGAGTAAAACGGGGCGTTTGCCCACCAGTGGGACACTGAATAGGCTACGTTAATTGTACACACGGAAATACAGAAGAAAAACAGCATAATAGACAAAAGGCGAGCTTATCTGTAAAGAGATTTCTTCCAGCAAACCAGATTTTATTGTGACCTAATCTAGGTTTTAATTTCCAATATTTATGATATGCCTACTATATCTTCTTCGACGCGAAACAACTGGTTTTCTCTTAATCACCAAAAGATGAAAGTTCAATTAATTATAACACTTTATTGTACACACGGACATAATAATACACAAAGTTGAGAAAACATGTACAAAGGGCGAGCTTATCTCTGAAGAGATTTCTTCCAGCAGACCCGTAGAAGAGACAGTTAACAATTACAAGGCAAACTTATTGTGTACAAACAAACAGTATAAATAAATAAATAAATAAATGTAATATATACCTACAACATACAATATATATTAATATATGTATATAATTATATATATGAATATCACTTAAGATAGAGAAAGGTAGTGCTCTTTCGTTCAAAATTCAAGAGATTCAAAACCGATAACTAATCTGAATATTCATCAGATCAGATACCATTAGGTACGGTCTATTCGCAGATCTCAAGATTAATATTCAACAGTAGACTGTAGATGTAACCGGTTGTTCATATAACATACCGTAAAAACGATATTTAGATAAGAGTCAATAGTCAGCAATCAGCAAGCATCGTTTAAAAAAATGATGAGCGCATATGGCGTATACTAGTTTTATCATGACATCACTATAAAGGTTTTATATATTTTGGGTTGATACTTGAATTAGAAGAAAGGTACAAATTATATATATAATTATCTCTCTCTCTACCTTTGTTCCCCTGGCGCTACTGCGTCATATTCTGGGGCTCACAGCGTAAAGAAACCTACAGAGTTTGTTAGATTTTCACATGAACCTACTTATAACAACGCTGACAGTTTGTCTGTCAGTCTCGTCTTCCTATATAAAAGATTAATAGAATTTAGGACGAAAGAAAATACAGAACCAAAACGATACGACGAAATTAAAATGCAAATACGAATTTCTTGACAGCTCCACCTTGAAAACGAACCGGCCCTACAATGACCTTCTCAGCTGCCTTTAATCGCTGTCAAGTGGAAACGAGATAAAAAAAAACTATAAACGGCCTGCGCGGGCGCATCTGCCTTCAGAGCGAGATGCAAATAAATGACGCGCCTGCCTCAGGACCGGTTGGCAGTTTGTGGAACGAAGATTTCACCTCTGATACTTACCATCGATTCAAAAGCGTGTATAAAAATATGGAGGGCATTCATATTTTTGTGGTTGACCGAGAATTGAATGCTAACATTACCATTGCGGCCGGTTTTTCGTTGACAGAATGCAAAAATGAAAAACTAGATTTTTTTTATGGCTTTACAAAATCTGAAGCAGTTATTATGAAACCACGAAAGAACTACCGTTTCATATTATTTTCATTGCAAAGATACACTCTTGAATTTGATGAAACGGGCGACCGCAAGATCAGAAAAGATCTGACACAGTGACTACTGGTAGCCACAAGGTGTGGGGCATCAGATATGTAGACGATACCTGAAGCCGTTACTCCACCCACCTCCAACTAAATGTAACATAGTAAAAGTTGTTCAGATTGATAAGGAAGAGTTTATGTCGTGCCTAGTTTTATCTCACTCATCATCACCAACAGCATAGCAGATTTTTTTGCGATTTTGATGTTGATCCCTTAGAGAAAGTGGTTCGGTTTGATGTTCTGATTATCCCCTGAAAAAACCGTCAGCGTATATATTAAGAAGGATCCGGTATATGTACCTAAGCTAAGTCTCACTACAGCCCCCTCTTTTAATGTGTGAGGAAGTCTTGCTCAGATATTCGCAAAAAGATTATTAGTATCGGGCATAGGCCCGACTCACATTCCCAAGACCGTGTTTCCTGTAAACCAGATTGCTACTACTGCAACGACTCCTGCAAATGACTTTAACAGCATTCAAGCTACACTAAACTACACTTTAGACGGGCAATCGATTGTATGCTTTCTGGTCAAGGCCAAATCACCCGTTAGCCAAATTCTCTGTTTAAAGGCCGATCACACGATCACAGACTTGGTCTCAGTCAATAAAGAGCGGGCGCTGCTCCTCTTCAACCATTTTTGCTATTTGGCCTTAGCAAGAAGCATGCGATCATGTGCACGTCTAAAGGGTAAGAAGAAGTGAGGCTATACCTAAACCTGAACACATTCCCGATTGATATTGTCCCACGGAGAGCCCATTAAATACCAACCTTGTATGAATTTGTCCACATCAGAATTTTCACTTTAATTATAGCTGAGCAAAACTTTCTAGAAGATCTTAACTCGGTGGCGTTAGATGACAGAAACGCTCAGTTTTACGAGAAAGTAAGGTGAGTCGACGATTAGCAGCCGAGACATCGAGAGTAGTCTTTACTGGGAATCGCAGTCGAGTAATCGAGTCGAACTGAGATCGATTTCCGCGACAGATCGTGATTTCGATTCCACTTTCAACGAATCAATAAATTAAAAGTGTTGATACTGTGTGGTCTGAAATAGGGTTTATTTATAATGATAATTATCCTATGGTTTTCACTAAAGGTAGTTTAGGTTTTCCTGGTTTGAGATCGAACAAAACCTTATAGAAGTATAGTATTTATTCTGTGCTTATGTCATTACTCATTACGGTTAATCTAATTTTGTTTTAAGCTCAAAGCCATGTCCTAGGTATATTTCCCGAAAAAGGAATTATACACAGACCATAATGTATCGGTAAAACTTTTGTACCAACAGCGATCAATTACCGTTGGTACTTATTTATAAAAATTCTTAAAGCAACGACTAACATTAGGCATCTGTCTATGGTCTAATTGTTACTCTATAAAAGTATCCCAAAGAATGAAGACCATAAAAGGACACATCACCTGACTATGTTGCTAAGCATCCCTAACTTTGTTTAAGAACACCTTGTTTTCTTAAGACATTTTAAAAGTCCATACATTTTATGTTCATGATAATGTGAACGTGGAATTTAAACATTTATTTCCATGAATCACCTGCTATCAGGTAAATAAAAATAAAACTTATTAAACTTAACAATTTTCACACCCTCCTGCGGTCTGCAAAACTAATGCAAAGCTTACGAAATAATATAACGAAAACGTATATTCAGTAACATCTCTGTCTCTCACATTGTATGCATTGTAAGCAATGGATACATTGGGCTGCCTATGGCAGACGAAAATGTTTTCCCCACGCGTAAAGAACTAAACTAAACAAATGACCGATACGCATATTGTTTGATTGCATGATCCATGACTATTAAATAATAGGTGTTGGTTGCAAATTCATCAAATCGAGTTCTTGCCTAACCGACCGTTCAAGTTTGTGTCACGGAACACAACACTAAATTAGAAACAATTGTTTATTACTTTTACTTTTTTATTTCTTCGCATAGCTTAGCTTCTACATACCTAGTCGTATGTTGACGCTCCTACTCGAAATGCAGTAGGTATCCCTTTTTGGAGTGCTCTCTCCAAAAATATCTTACTACATTTGGTCGAAACAAAAACATTTTGAAATAGACATCAAATTGAAGACCTCGATAGTTCTTTCTTTCCGAGAAGCTTAAAATGTCTCTAAATCCTTGTTTAATATTTTCAGTCGTTTCATTACCACGGTTTTGCGGTCAGCTGCAGCTTTATGTCGGTATACAGACATGTATCTAGTTAATTGTATAGTTAAAGCTGCAGGCGAAGCGACTGCATATAACTGCATTCAAATGTTAAGCGTATTTTAATGGTGTTAATTAAAATAATCAGGGTCGCGACCTCGTCCGACTGGACTGTGGGCGACGACGGCCTCAAGTTCCGTACTTATTGTTTATTTAGACACACTCTTAACATAAAACCCACTGTTTCCACGTTGGCTAACGTTTTGTTTTTCTTTTTTATCGGCCAATGGTGAACGAACCTACCAGCCAATGTTCTTGAATTCTTGAATCCAGTCCTTCGTAAAACTTCTTGGCCATCTTGAATTTTTTTCTGGTTTCGCTTCCATTTCTAAACAACTTGTAATTGTAACCATGATTGAAGGTGGTTGGAAAATGGGCGCTTTTCTGGCCATAAGTGTATATAGCTTTTCTGAATTATGTTACGCGTAAACTACCTAACTAGAAAGTTAAAAGGTCAAATGCTAGAAGTTAATATAACCTGCGTGTTACTTCTTACGTTACTATTATAGCTACCTCAAAGGCTTTAATGCTAGTCTAGGGCATAAAGAGAGGTAGCATATACCTACTACTTATGCTGAGTAATAAAGTAATAACTATTAGGGCCATTTCACACAAACTCTTTTGACGTGCGTGTCTCGAAGAAAGAATCTCTAAGGCCGAGCCAGGCATATCTTTTGATCGTGAATCAAGTCTGAGTAGAGCGTCGAAAACAATTTCAACATACGGGAGTTCGAAACATTTCGTTTCTTTATCTATCAGCCTTAGATTCAACCGCTCGTTGATCGCAGCGATGCTGCCGTGAGAAAGGTTTTCGATATTTAATTTATGTCATCATCATTGGCATTTTCATCTTTAACAGATTTATTTAACGAGCACGGGTTGGAGCCACAGGCACGGCCGGCGGCACGTAAGGCAAGTAAATATGGACTTTCTGAATTTGTTGGGTATGCAACGCCCCCCACAACGACCAACGATCTGGTGAAGGCCACGGGAACCCGTTGGATGAGGGCAGCGCCGAACCGGTCGTTGTGGCGATCCTTGGGGAGGCCTATGTCCAGCAGTGGACGTCCATCGGCGGATGATGGGGCACCGCGTTGGATTCACCCGTGTGAAAAGACTTTAAATAGAGAAACATATGTTAGGAGAAGTACGTACGTGTCTTATCTATGAAGATAATGACGAAGATGGCTAATCAACAAAGATGAAATATATTGTTTTGATTTAAAAACGTGCTGCTGTTTCAAATACTAAAGATCAAATAGAATTGACAATCGTCCATTATCTCTAGCACAAGTCTTTCAACGTATCTTTCAATGCATTCGTATGCATTGGGTTATAATAACATCCTATTTGGAATGGAAGTATATGTCCTTCCGTAGAGTATTGTATAACCAAGGGTCTTCTTAATATGCTGACAGTTTTTTAAGTGCATGATCAGGAGTGCGATTTTTGAAACTCATTCTTTGAACTCAGCAGTTGAAAATGTAAATATTACTATGGAGATATGCATCTTTCTACTGCTGATTTGACATTCAAAAATCATACTCCAGGAGTGCGATTTTTGAAAGTCAAATCAGCAGTAGAAAGATGCGTATCTCCATACATTTTCAACTGCAGAGTTCAACGTATAAGATTCAAAAATCGCACTCCTGACCATCATACTAAACAACTTTTTTTATAGGAAAGGTTGAAAAAGCGAAAAAAGAAACAGATACTGCATACAAAACTGCAACCTACTCGACCAAAATGTATGGGATAACAGATTTTTTTCGCTCTTATGCATTTATAGCAGAGCCCATCCATCATTCCGAGTTCATAACTTAAATTAGACGGATGGATCTATACATACATAAGTATAGCATTACCACAGAATAAATACTAGTACTACCGTATTACAACAGGAAAACATCTTTAATAGACCCTGCTAAATAACAAATCATATTAAACATTAAAATCGCATATCATTTCCTGGCAGTTCTCTGTTCGAACAATATTTTATCTACTTCTGGACATTTTCAATACATAGAAGACGGCAATAATATACCGATCCCAAATAATGGGCTAAGAGCAAGAGGATGATGATGATACTGATGATAATGCAAAACCACCGGACCTACTGCCTATCAGAGATATTATTATACCCAGTCGTTGCAAATCTTGAATTTATAAACCGGCACTTATAACTGCCTTTCGTTGTAGACATAACCACAACTCAATTTCTTTTCTTTCTATTATATTAATCAAATCAAATCAAATCAAATCAAATATACAATATATATTAATCAAATATATATTGACTCTCGTATTATTTAGCTCATAGGCAATCGAACCCTTTGTACGTTCAGACATGTGAATAGCCATGTCCCGGAACGTCCCTTTCGATGAAACGCATCTTCGCGAGAACACAATCGTCAAATGTTTAGCTTTTGGGCTAATTTGTTGTAGTTGTACCTACCTGGTCATCAATATATCATCATCATCACAACACAATCTATCAAGGCTTATTTAATTCTAGTCACAACGTTAGCTGATTCAATCGACACCCTGTTAGCACAACGTGATTTATCTAACGTAAGAATGCCCACGAATCAAGCTATTTTATTCCTTACAGAATAAGACATTAAGAGTTTATGAGAGAATGACAATAGTGGTCAACCTTGGACACATTGTTTCGATTGGTTTTGATCCTACAAGCACGTATCACCCTTCACAGTTCACACGCATGCTAAAGTCAATGTTACATTCTGGGTTTGGAATGAAATACAGTAAACAGTTGGTAGTCTCCCAAGCTACAGAGAGAAGTTTAACCTTTGTTGTCCTGCAATTTCTTAGAGATTCGATTCAATCAGAAAAAAAGTTGTACAGTCGAAACCCATTAGCGCGCTCCATACAAACGAAGTTTAATTATATTTTGAATAATAACTTTAACACGATTTAGAAACTAATATTTTTCGTTAAAATGTTTAGTTTCCAAGATACAGTCGGAGTATCTTTACCGGTCCTTACCTTACCTCTTTACCACGATTATGACAAGGACGAGACAATTTTTTGGACCTACCATACAAATGCTGATCAGGCGATCGATTTTAAGGTCGAAAAATGTTTTCGACCCATGTTCCTTAGGGAAAGATTTTAGTTGCATCGTCTTAATACACCCTTAAAATTTTGTTAGTAATTAAAAACTAGCAGTGTATATTTAAACTGAAATCTGTCAAACCAAAGACGCAGAGATTAACATCAGGATCGTGTTTAAAAAATTGCATTGTAAATAGGATCTACCTAACTTCGTTTGTATATACAGTGGGAAGGTAAGGTAATGTCTCTGGGAGGTAAATATCTCTGGTGCTGACCATAACCTACAACCTCTTAAAAGTCAAAGTAAACCACAGAACAAATCAAATCAAAGAAGCACAAAGTCAAAATACATCAATAAGACTAATAGAAACATTACCATACGATTCGCACGACGACGACGTCCTAATTAATACCCAGACAACACGATCGGCCTAGACCTTTGTGAAACTGATTCGACACAAACTATCCGTGTCGGCCCCAAATACAATTCTAAACAATTAAAAAATCCTCTGCCATGACTCTTATATCCTCGATGTATGTACGACAGCACCTTGATTCTCGGGACATGCTAATTTGCTAGACAGAATAGTTCATCCAACCTTTATGGCAGATTATATTTATGGTGCGTCTTACTCGATCTGAATATATGAATATGACACGTAAATGAGGCCCTGACTTTCGAGTGAAACCAATGGTGATGACCTAGCGGAAATAGCAGTGAAAGAAAGGTTGCGAGAGAGTTTATCGAACCTTCGTTTGAATTCAATGACGTAAGTATGGCTAGACTTGGAAAGTGCTGATGAATAATGATTAACAGATTCCAAACGTCCCTTATGTTCCTACAAAATACTTGAACTTGGTTTTTTTCGTTCAATACCTATGTGGCAACTGGAATACTTCAAAAGCAGCATAGCAAGACACATACGCGGCATACGTTTCCCATGGAAGCACTTTTATCAATCATCATCATCACCCTATACAGGGTTTTAGTTAGACAGTGGCATTACTTCAAAAGGGTGATTTTACTTATACTTTTCATAAAACGTTTTAGGAAAGACCAAAATTTATTTTCCTAATTTCCTATAGGTTCCTTGGGAAAAGTTGTTGAGTATCATGACATGAGTATAATCAATTAATCACTCTACTATCTACACATACATTTTATACGTCCCATGGAGGATGGAGGAGGGAACACAGTTTATGCGCAATTTATGTATGAATATGAATAATTGTACAAGACATACGTATGATTTTATGAAACTGAGGTTGTAAGGTTAGAAGCAACGGATTTTCACGTGCTGTACCTACTGCCTCTTGAAAACTTAGGTTTCATGACTAACGTCGAAGCGATAGGATAGTGAAATCTTAGAATGAATCACAAAATACTCACATACATCAGTCTTTTGCGAATTATAATTTCAACAGACTTGAAAAATTGCTCAGGTATGTTTTCTCATACGAAGTTCTTCGAGACAAGCAAATTTGGTTTTTACAATCCAAAGCATAAGAGCTCGTGTAGGAGACATCGCAATGCTGAGCCAGATAAAGTGGCTTCCTTTGAAACCGGTTCGTGAGAGAAATTCATCTCGCTTTTTAGATTTCATTGATTAATGTGCTGATGGTTTAACTTGTTTTGGGTGAGGCAAGTGTGCCACTTATTTTTACTTATAAACTAAATTAATTGTTTTTCTTTTACCTTTATTTCAATGCTTCTTTTGCATGCAGAAGTATGTTATATTAAACATTGTGTCGGTTTTACCTTTTCAATTTTAAGTTTATCGTGTTTATTTAGTTATCAAAATCTGTATCCAGATATGTAATGCTTAAACAGTGAATTTCTTTCCATATATTACACTCAGAAACTCGGATCTATATTCATCATAATCATAATAATCATAATCATTTATTTCATAAAAATATCAGCCAAAAGACGTCCACTGCGGGACATAAGCCTCCCCCAAAATGGGGGGATTTGCCATAATGGCCACGCTTGGCAGGCGGGTTGGCGATCGCAGTTGGATTGAATGTGTGTAATCAGAGGATGCTGCTGCCCATCCTCCGGTAGATCCCTTAGTCGCCTTTTACGACACCCACGGGAGGAAATGGGATGGTGCTATTCTTAGCGATCACGCGATAGTTTGTTTCAATCGAAATCTATATTATGTATCTTATATTATGGGGGCTGGCAAGCCAGCAACACTTATCGGCCTTATGGGATCTTTTGTGTTGACCCCTAGATATCTATTTTCTTCACCCTTCAAAAACGAAGTAAATGAGGGAGGCAATACCGTTCAACGGAAGAAACCTGTAATCTCCCGTTTTGTGATTCATTCTAAGATTTCACTATCCATCTCAAAGGAAGAACGATCCGTTTAGCCGTCAAGACAACCTTGGATCTAACTAAACAAACCTGGCTCCATACAACAGTAACGGTGAAGAACATCTCCACCTGAGCGACGAAACTTTTGTGGGGAGGAGATGAAGGGCCTTAGATAAATAAGTTAGGTAAATAAGAACCCCCGAACGCTTGTTTGCCGGCCCTTAATTCCTGGTAGTTCACAAGAATTTAAACGTCAATGTAAAAGTTACTTGCCACCAACTGTAATGTTTAAAGCCAACAATACCTGTATTTGTTATGTTCTTTAGCAACAGTTACACACCTGTTTCAAACGATTTACCGTACATCTGTTCCACTGACCACATCATTCCTTACACACGACTATGACTCATGTCCCCTTTTAATTGAGCCCATAATCCCATAACAGGGTCCCCGTAACGCACCAATGGTTTTTAGAGTAATAATTACCATGTATGTATGATCAATTAAAAGTAAGCACTGTGATTGTTTTGCGTGGTTTTTCTTAGAAACGATAGAACGTATAATTAAACGTCTTTTGATGAACGCGGTTGGTATTTAGCGCAATTTGAGAGCAGGTGGTACGTTCTACCGTTACGCTTTATCTTTATTGACGTCTTGGTAGGTAGAATACAGTACGAATAATTATAATTTAAACTATAGCATACAAAGGCATTATGCATTGCAAAAACTACTTTAAGCCTACAATCGCTTCTAATCCTAAAACCTTGTAGATATTGTATCTCCTTATGTACAAGGTGAAAATACAAATAAACATTTAAGGGGGTGGTTAAGACCATCAAACTGAACAACTTTCACTATAGGACCAATATCAAAATCGCGAAAAAAAATCGGACGTTCCATCCATCACCATCATCATATCAGCCGATAGGCGTCCGTATGGGACAGCAGATTTTTTTTCGCGATTTCGACGTTGGTTTCATAGTGAAAGTTGTTCAGTGTCATGGTCTCAAACACCCCCTTAAAAGTTTTGAATGTTTATTTTTACTTTTGTAACACCCTGTATAATCTAGTTGTACGTTAAGTAGTTTTTAACCCCAAAACTACATACTAGAATTGTACTTAGATATGCACCTATACAAACTACAGTGTGAAATTGATATCATTAGCATCCTTTTAAAATCAATTTCACCCTGTATATATATTACAATAGTATCTACACTACTAACTTTTTGTATTTTAAAGTAACAACAAAATCTATAACCGTCGAACGTCTATTGTAGGTACTAACTACCAACCGATTTAGCAATCGATTTGATCACAAAATTACACTTGACCTTTATTTATTTGTAAAAGAATACGCTTCGCTTATTTTGACCATGGTTTTATTCACACATTGTTTGGAGGTGAAAGAAATATGACATAGTTTTGGTGCTTTTAGTCATGGTTTTAGGTTGAATTGACATGGATCATAAGCTTTTTAAAATAAATTTAAAAATGTATAGGTACTTTACTATCATAACTTTCCTTAGTGGATAGATAATTAGATAGAATACGAGAGGATACGAGATAGTTAAGGGTACCAAGAAGATATTCATTTGTACCTATGAATACTCCATTCGATCAGTCGGTTAAACAAGGTGATAAGCTTTATAATTAGGTCACTATTAAAAAGTATTACATACCAAATTCAAATTTCACCTTCGACTTAGATCATAATAAATTATAACTAAATTTCACCGAACACTGAGTAATGACAAGACTCAGACTAATGCAAATTCTATCTTATTTTAATAGAAGAAAGGTTTTTTTTCACAAACCTGTGGGAGGACGCTCCTTAGGGTAGCAGATCCTGAACAGACCCCTCGTCCTCGTGAAGAAGTAGTACTTGTTGTTGAGACTGTCGAGAATCTGTGAGTTGCCAGCCGGGTTCTCTCCTGCGTATGTCTGGAACAATCGAGATTTGAACTTTAGTTTGATAGCAATAAGACTGATTTCAGGATATTACATAGGTACACAATATTAGGCCAATAATCATTATTCTTGCAGGAGAAAAAGTAAAAGGACTATAGAAGCTAATGGAAGCTATTTTATCTAGACAACCAAAGAGACGACCTTAATAAATCTAAACAATTAAGTACTTAATTGAATTTGACTGGTTCCAGGAAGGAACCCTGGGTAGGTACCCAGGGCCAGTCAAATTACCACCTACCTAGGTGGAATTCGATACGTAATTAGGTAGGTTCTAGTACCTCCCTATACGATACCTGATCAAGAAAATGAAAATAGCTATGGAAGAATTTATTCCATCAACAGTAATAATTAATAAACTAATAATACAATAATCTGGTTGTTAACAATAGATCTATTTGGCGGCAGTTCACAAAGTAAAGGTAATTATGGAGGAAACCGGCGCGGCGGAATCGGCATGGCCGGCTCCCTTCCCGCATTCCATACAAGACATGATTCCCAGGGACGCGCACGGGATTTTTTCACCTTGAGCGTAACTCTACGCTACGTATACGTAACCACAGAATAATAAGAGGACAAGGCGTAACGTGACTAGCAGGTGAAGTTACTATCGTAGAGATATACCCACTAGCTTTTTTCAGATTACTTTATAGGAAATGCTATGCTGATTCTCTTGCGTTTCGATATAAAAGGTAGCCCTAATTTATTTTCACATTCTAGGTACCTACATGCAATAAATCCCAGGACATTAAATATCCCGCCCGCCCAATCGATCGATATCGTAAACATTTCTCGTCTGTTTTATTTTATTTATTTATTTGATGATGATGAGGACCTGAGGAACAGGAGACCGATACGATCGAGGTGGGGTCAGATACAGTGGGCTATAACCGGCAGCCACACGGTTTGGTAATCATAATCCTTTTTTTTGAGATGACTATTACAGCTCTGCTCAGGGAGCAACTACTGCTTTTTACTGCGGACTATTGGAGGGACCACGAAGGGTCTACCGGGCCAAATGAATGAATTTAAGCAACCGACCTAGGGGCACCCAGAGGGGTACGGACCTCGGCATAGGACGTTGCTGGGGCTACGCGGCGGATTGGGTAGGGGGGATCGGTGAAGGTCAAAATCGACTATGGAGTATTCAAATACTTGAAATCAAATTATAGATTAGATTATAAAATAAGAACGTATAGGCTTCGCAGACCTCTCAGTTTTGAAGTTAAATTAAAACAAGGCCAGATCGCCCCAGATAACCCGTTCTTCCACTTCGCGCTGGATCAGCATGATTATATTTATATTATTATACTTAATAGACCAAATGATTGCAAAATTAGACAAGTTTTACTTATTGTAGATTTTACGGCTTAAAATACCGGTTTCACTGTTATATTAGTGGACCTGTCTGTCTTGTTGTTTTTAATAAGATTTATTGTTATCTGCTAAAATTTTGATAATTCGAGGTAATTTGACAAGTTATAAAGTCAACACCAGTTTTGAGTTGCGTAAAACAAATGAATGTCGATTATTGTAGAATGTTGATCGATGTCGAAACAAGGAAAGATCGTACGTACCTACCTAATAAAATGATTCAGATACTATCGTAAGGTACATAGTTTTTCTTGATGGACCCTCTGAGCGACACCATAGCCATGCCACAGTATAAGAAAGAGTATCTATTACTACATACAGTACGGACACTCCCTTTCTCCCTCCAACTTTTTACCTCACCCCTTCTATCGCCCTCTGGTTACTCGGCAGTTACCTAAGAAGAAGACGTGAGGTTCAATTTCTTTGGTTTCGCATGTGCTGACGTCAACTTGTCAATTTCATTTTTTTCTTCAAAAGTTAAACTATAATAGCTCGCTGTCTGATGATTTGCTGAATCGATTGGGATTTTTCATTGTGACAAAATCTTCGTAAAACGTCTTCTAAATGTCTAAATTTCAACCTACCTGCTCAACACGTCTCTTCATCCTCACAATGAATTGGCGGTTGTTCCCTTCCGAGAAATTAGATGACTGAGCAACTCGTGTGGATGCCGACATTTCGTTACACTGAACTGACAATGAAAACTGTCCCGATAGTGACATGGTTCCTATTGTCGGTGTTACACAAATGTTGTTTAGGCAATGTAATGTACCTAGTGCAAACGTACTATTGTTAGTAATAGGTAAAGATTATTTTGTACACATATCCGAACGGTCCGAACCTCCTCGGAAAGAAAAATCTTTGGTAACTGCAAAAAATGGGTGATGCACATCAGCTATATTACACATTTCTATCTTTTATGTATTGTAAGTATTCATTTACATTTACATGTCCTATCTTATTTTCTTCTTTGTCGATAACCCCATGGCTGAGGGACATGATGGTCTTGGATTTGATCTTGGGGCCTGAAGTATATTGGCCTGTAGTGTTGCCTCGTATGTAATATCTTTGATCGCGTAAATTCGTATACCTAGGTACTACCTACGTTATTTCTAATATATGTATAAAATTCTCGTTACCTGTTGAGAATAGGTCGAAAAGTATATTTCAGTAAGTCGCGGGCAACAGCTAGTTTTAATAATAAAAAAAACTCTAGTATGGTGATAACTCATAAGTAATGAATGTGAAGTGAATACTAAAATAAGAAAAAATCCATCTCTTCTAAAATATGCCATACGAATTATTTCTTTACCAGATACCTACGTCCTTAAATGAACACTGGTTTAATTCGTAATACATCACAGAAACATAAAACAAACGAGAAACTAACCTAACCTAACCTAACCTAACTAAGGTACACTGTTGTGTTGTGTTGGATTTTTGTTTAGTACTTTCTTAAGCAAGGATACTCCACTTTGTTTTACGAGTACTGAATTACCGATTACCTACCTACAAATTATACCTAAGTATAGCAATAGTTTATTGTTTTCCATTACTTGGTCCTCAACATTCTAATGGCGTAAATAAACTTATTAAACCAAATTATCTATCCATCTTTACTCTATTATATTATAATCAGAACTATGTGCTGTCTCTCAAGCTTTATAATCGTGGAATGCGATGTTTACGCCGCAAAGTAACAAACCGGTTATAATAACTTCCCAGTGTGTGGTCACTGGTCACCTCGCTGATCTGATCACAGCCGAGAACGTATCGTGACTCGTGAGATAGATATAGAAGGGGAACAATGTCTTGTTTAATTTATGGATCATTTTACATTCAAAACATTAAAAAGAAATTAGGTACGTACAGCTTAAATAAAATCTGCCGCGATTATCAAGACTGCAGCAGTGAGGATTTTTTTACCAAAATACAGCCTCATCTCTTTCGAAACCCTTGTGACGACTGACGAGCTCTATGTGGATTGAACATACTTTTACTGCTTACCTTGCTTACCATTTCTTCCTCTTCCGAGTGCAATATTACAAAAAGGATCAAAGTTTCATTACAGAGCTCGTCACACGGATCCAGGAAGCATATCTACATACAACTCAACCTCACAAAAAAATACTTAGGTATTACGGTCTTGATTTGCACGGCGCATGATTTTCTGTACGTCACCCAATTTGAAATGTGGTCTACATTTTAAATACCTAACCCTTAGAACGTGTTACAGTCACCTGTAAACTTTCGTAATTGAGCTTCTTTGACAGAAAACAGAAAATAGATTGCTGTAACAGGTTCTAAGATGACTTACATTTCAATTATTGGGTTATAATACGTCCAATACCATAAAAAGTTGGTTTGGTTGCAGCAACGGGCAACGTGTCGACCACCCCGAAAGGGTGAATGTTACCTACAGTATTACGGGTAGAACCGAAGGGATTAATACTAATGACTAGGGTTCTAGTTCAAGGAGATTCTTTTTCTTATACTTTGTTCAGGGCCAGTAAAATATAAAAACATCACTGACGAACTATTGCCACGAAAAGTAGAAGTTCAGCCTGTCAAAAGATTCACAATTTCAGGCTTATGGAAGCATTTGGACAGATTCTTAACTGGAACAGGACAGATCAGCAACTGGGCAGATTAGCAACTGAACAGAGTACACAGGGTGTTAGGGTAAACAGTTGCATTACTTTAAGGGGTGATTGTACCCAGGATACTGAACAACTTTCTCTAAGAACCCTACAGGAAATTCGTAAAAAAATTGGACTTTCCGAATTTTTTTTTGCGAATTTCCCTTAGGTTTTTTATGGAAAGTTGTTAAATATCATGGGTACAATCACCCCTTAAAGTAATGCTACTGTTTACCCTGTAACCCTGTAGTCATTATCATTAAATAATTAAATTCAAATTAAAATAAATGTCGCTGTGCGTTAGCATTAGCAGTCCGTATTGATTATGATTCAGACAATGTACCTTCTAAATTGTCGTAATGTGCTGTAATCCAGTAATGTAAATTAGGTTATTACAAGAATAGCATTGTAATCGACTTCTTCAATACGACTTATGTAACCAACTGTCAAATTAACACCTTACAGAACATGCTGTGACAGCAATTTCGACACGCACGTATCGATTCAACTTTTTATCGATACGCAATAGGCAAGAATCCGATCGCATTCCCACGGACACTTTGCGCAAACGTAAGTACACAAAGTTACTTAACGTAATTATAAACCGTAATGCCTAAGCATTAAGAGTTGTGAAAAATGTAACTAATAGTCCATTTAACAAGGCTACTGATTGAACGCTTATATCTTCCGTGCATAGCCGAAAATGGCTTGTTTCTTGGGACATGGTAATTAGAAGTTTAGAAGCTTAGGCATTGATGCGAATCGTTCCTTCAACTTACGAGTTCATCGCTCGTCGTTTTTATCGAGTATCGGATGGCAGTCGATGGGAAGGGAAAGTACAATGAAAGTTGTTAATACTTATTCTATTATAAATATTATATGTAATTTGTACTTACGACGTGATGATTTGCTGATATACAGGGTGATATTTATATCATTAGCATCCTTTAACTAAGAGTCCACCCAAACTGAACAACTTTTACTATGGGACCAAACCGATAGGAGCAACAAAAAAAATCTGCTGTTGCATACATTTGAGTCGAGTAGGCATTGCAGTTTAGTATGGGACAGATGATTTTTTTTTGTTCTGACAGGTTTGTTCCATAATAAAAGTTGTCCAGTTTGATGGGTGGAGTATGTGATTTAAAGGTTAATGATACTTTTCCTTACACCCTGTAAAAGCAGCTGTTTCACTATTGGTATCGAAATGGATAATATTTAGGTCCGCCACATACATACGGAGTTCCGAAACGAAATTCCGAATCAGAATTGTTATTTTGTATAGGATTTATGCAAAACGGAATTGTGGAGGGGAAACTCCATACGATAATCCTGATTTGGAATTCCGATATGTGTGTGGCGGATCTTATAATGTTAATGACATTTCAAGCACCGTTTACGCCATCCTCTATGGTTTGTTGTAACCATTGTGAGTCAAACGCTTTTTTTTTGTTCTGACTGGTTTGCTCCAATTTCATAAATTTGTTCATTTTGATGAGTAGAGTATGTAGTTTAAAAGTTACCTCATCATCATCATCATATCAGCCGATAGACGTCCACTGCTGGACAAACGCCTCCCCCAAAATGGGGGTATTTGCCATAATCGCCACGCTTGGCAGGCGGGTTGGCGATCGCAGTTGGATTGAATGTGTGTACTCAGAGGATGCTGCTGCCCATCCTCCGTTAGATCCCTTAGTCGCCTTTTACGACACCCACGGGAAGAAAAGGGGTGGTGCTATTCTTAGCCGACACCACACGGTGAAAAGTTACCTAATGATATTTTTTCTTACACCCTGTATACACATAGGTGGACAAAGTGACATTTCCTTTCAATTTCGGCCACACTTTCGCCACGCATCCCACGGTGACTACACTGACTGCCACCATCTTGCCACTTATTACCGCCTCATTGTCTACAAACTTTCGCTTACTTACAACAACTTGCCCGTACAAACATCCATTTGCTAAAACTAAATATTTGGTGAAATTGACAATTTGTGGGACAATAATTATATGGCATAGAATGCAAAGTTTAAATTTAAACACGGAATTAGGTTAAGTGAGAGCGCAGCTGTTTCTTCGTTTCATGTTTGATTAAATAATAGATGGTTAGAGAAAAAGTCTGTTAGTGTGTGTTACAATTACAAACTGTAATAATATTACCAGACTCAAGTATTACCTCCAGGCACAGTATAAGAAAGAGTATCCATTACTACATACAGTACGGACACTCCCTTCCTCCCACCAACTTTTTACCTCACCCCCTCTATCGCCCTCTGGTTACCCGTTTATTTCTTTGTTTTCGCATGTGCTGACGTCATCTTGTCAATTTCAATTTTTTGTATGCAGTGTCCGGGCTGTGCTCCAGTCCAGTCCAATCATAACCAGTCAGTATATTATCATAACTGCTGATTATAGATTGTACTCAAGAATTATAATATGTATAAGATTGTAATTCAAAACGCGGGATTTATGTCACTTTCTAGTATGAATTAGGATATGTGATGTGATCTGACCACAGAGCACAGATTGTCATTCAAAATGAACACTGGCATTTGAACAAAAACATTCACGAAATATCGAAAATCTAAAGTTCGTTTAGATTCAGAAAGGTGTTAAGTATATCCGCTAATCCAACATGTTTTTCTGTTTCTTCCTGTCAGTTCATGGATGAAATGAAATCGACAAAATTTCAAAAGACAATAGAGTAGACCACAGATCACAAAAACTAAAGATCTCTATGGAATAGACCATAGTTACATACAGGGACCCTGCATTCAATGCATCATTAGTCATGTTAAAATAGGCAGCAATTGGTGACTATATACCTAGGTGTCCTAGGTGTTATGATGGGTACATTCTTGTCTAGGCGTGACTGTGTCCCAGAATCAGGGTATCTAACTTAAAAACACTAAGTAACTTTTAAAAATTGTCTTTTTATTATTAGGCTACTCGTAGGTAAAGGCACGAAAGCAGTAGGTAAGAAAAGCAATAATAAATATTATATGTAATTTGTACTTACGACGTGATGATTTGCTGATATACAGGGTGATATTTATATCATTAGCATCCTTTAACTAAGAGTCCACCCAAACTGAACAACTTTTACTATGGGACCAAACCGATAGGAGCAACAAAAAAAATCTGCTGTTGCATACATTTGAGTCGAGTAGGCATTGCAGTTTAGTATGGGACAGATGATTTTTTTTGTTCTGACAGGTTTGTTCCATAATAAAAGTTGTCCAGATTGATGGGTGGAGTATGTGATTTAAAGGTTAATGATACTTTTCCTTACACCCTGTAAAAGCAGCTGTTTCACTATTGGTATCGAAGTGGATAATATTTAGGTCCGCCACATACATACGGAGTTCCGAACCGGAATTCCGAATCAGGATTGTTATTTTGTATAGGATTTATGCAAAACGGAATTTTGGAGGGGAAACTCCATACGATAATCCTGATTTGGAATTCCGATATGTGTGTGGCGGACCTTATAATGTTAATGACATTTCAAGCACCGTTTACGCCTTCCTCTATGGTTTGTTGTAACCATTGTGAGTCAAACGCTTTTTTTTTTGTTCTGACTGGTTTGCTCCAATTTTAAAATTTGTACGAAAGCAGTAGGTAAGAAAAGCAAGACAATCTGTGAACATTATAACTTTATGCAAATACATTTTCTTGGTGCGCAAACTGCGTGCGCCTGCGACGACATTATGAAGGAACACGTACGGAATGCTGTTTCCCTACAGTAAACATCGCATCAGTTTAACTACAAGAATACATTTATATACCTGTATAGTAATATTACACAATTATTTGCATAACTTTTCTTTGGATATTTGTAGAAAGCGATTATGTTTCCGAGGCTGTTTTATACAATCCGTTAATAATGAATGTTATAAATAGTTTTTTCTGAGGTAGGTTAAGGTTTTTGATTTTTACCCTTTTGGAATAAGCTAAGTTGCTTATTCGAAAAGGGTAAAAATAAAAAAAATCTCGGTTACCTATACTTATACATTGTCTGAATTAGTTTTGATGGATTCGTTATAAAAAAATACCTCGTACCTACCTAAGAATAAAAAAAACTGTTAGTCAGAAAAGATCTCGTTGTGAATCGTTTTTTTCTGATCGTAAGGACAAACATGCTCGCCCTTTGTACATGTTTTCTCAACTTTGTGTATTATTATGTCCGTGTGTACAATAAAGTGTTATAATAATAATAATAAACATTTCAATTCGTATTCTATTCGTAGGTAAACTCGGCACCAAGATAAGTGCATAATGTGCTCAGCTTGGTACCTATTAAATATTTTAACGTATTTGTTTTCCCATGTGAGCATCTGCTGCGATCAACCTTAGATCAAAGTAAAAGGTCTTAGCTTCTCTCTACTCGATATATTTAGGTAGCATTCGAAAATAAAACATATCGTCAATTATAAATTTTTATGAAAGGTCGCAATTACATTTTGAAAATTTCAGATTTACAGGGAATTTTCGATTACGTAGAAGTAAACTAGTTTTCAGATTTTTTTAACATTCGCTCGTTGTATCGCGTAGCTTGCTATCCACTTTAAAAGTCAAATATAACCCTATTATAATAACAATGGTTTATAAAAAGTGAGTGAAGTTACAATGGCATCACGGGTCAGGTTCAGGTACTTGAGCCGACGCGAGCGCATCGTCCGGGACACTCGTCCCGTTGGCCTTGCAATGCCGAGTGCAAGGTATTACCCCGAGCACTTGCACATTATCTCATGAAGCAGGCTAAAATGCACCATATCCTAATGTAGACAAGGGAAACTTTGATTTGAAACACTATATGGGATCGGTTAGTACTTTATTGGTTAGGCGTGAATTGTGAATCAATTTGATGTCCTGGCTTAGACAGGACAGGACGAAAATACCTACCACAGATCGCTAAGCTAGTTATCCTTCGAAGGGGAACAGGTACTTATACCTATTTACCTACAATACACTATGGTACTTATTATGAACATAGGTAGGTTCTTCTAGGTACATTCAGCAGCAATAAGTTAGTACTACGACGTAGAACCAAAGTGTATACAACTTATTGCTGCTGACTGTACCTACTATGTGATGTACGTACACACGGCGACACATGAAGCTATACAAAACCAAAATAAACTGGCCGCGCCTAACGCGAGTAACGTATAACGTTGCGCGGCCAGCTTATGTTGGTTTTGTATAGCTTGATATGTCGCCGTGCGTACAAACATGGTTCTTCTTCGTCATTTCGCTTTCAAAAATCGAGGATCATATTCGAGGAGTGCGATTTTTGAAAGTAAAATCAGCAGTAGAATGATGCATAATAAAAATAGTAATTTTGTCATTTTCACCTGCTGAGTTCAACGAATGAGTTTCAAAAATCGCACTCCAGTTATCAATAAATTATGTCTTTGTCTATGAATTGGAAGGTTAGCAGTTTTGTATTCACAGCTGATTTTTATTGCAATTTCGTCAGTGGTCCCATCAAGCACGTAGTTAGGTATCCAGACTTTTGTTTCGGGGGGATATTCACTAAAAACAATGAGGATAAATCCCACCTATCCTCCCCTGGATACGTAGAGAAAGTTGTTCAGTTTGATGGTCTGATCATCCTCATAAAAAACGGTCAGCATTTTAAGTAGGACCCTGTATACAATACCTATCGGAAAAGCAATGGTTTTGTTTGATGACAAAGTTGACACGGCTGGTCCCTTGTTACATAGACAATTTAGACACGAAATTTTGAACCTTATGAAAATCACGATTGAATGATGCATTAATCTCCATTTTGACATTTTCCACTGCTGAATTGAAACGGTGACTTTCAAAAATTCCCGGGGCACGCGAGACGTGAGAAAATATAGGCCTTGCCGTAACAGGAACTGAATTAATAATAATAACAGAAGAATTCCTATACTTATTTCATTTTTGTATGAAGCAGACATCCAACCAATTATGAATTGAAATTAAACTTGACAGCCTTGACTGTGCCTCTTACAAAAACTGTACATAAGTAAGTTTTTTTATCTAATTGCCAAGATATACATATACTAAGATTGCTAAAGAATAATTATTATGTATTAGAACGTCGATGGCGCGTTGCGAAGAGGTATGGACACACAATGAGGGCCTGGGTTTGAATCCGCGCGGACGACATACTACCAATGACTTTTTCTAACTTATGTACCTAAGTACGTAGGTAATACCCACTGCTTTCAAACTGAAGGAAAACATCGTGAGGAAATATGCATACTCTGAAGAAGAAATTTTCTAATGCATGTGAAGTCCACCAATCCTAATGGCATGGGCACGCGTGGTGGACTAACGCACATACACCCTCCATGAGGGTAGGTACCCTGCAGTGGGAGACGTTGATATAATAGGTTAATGATGATGATTATAATTGAGTATTCTGTCTGTGATATGGAGTGCGATTTTTAAATCTCTTACATTGAACTCAGCTGCTGAAAATATATGGAGATACGCATCTTTCTACTGCTAATTTAACTTTCAAAAATCGCACTACTGGAGTATGATTTTTGAAAGTCAAATCAGCAGTAGAAAGATGCATATCTCCATAGTAATTTTGACATTTTCAACGGCTGAGCACAGCGAATGAGTTGCAAAAATCGCACTCCAGAATAGTATTGACGTGGTACCTGCGTATTGGTAGGTACCAAACAAGATAATAATATATTATAAATAGCTCACACCTGTTGGTATCAAGTTGCGGCATCATGTGCTAGTAACATTAGTCTATGGGTATAGGCAGTAGTAAAATAATACCTAAACAGGTTTCATGTCCACCTGAGACAATAGAGGTTCAAATTCAAACTTATTGCTTCTGTATAAAGTTAGGTAAGTACAAATACGAATACACGTATACAGGGTGTTACAGAAGTAAAATAAAAATTGAAAACTTTTAAGGGGGTGGTATAGACCAACAAACTTAACAACTTTCACTATGGGACCAACATCGAAATCGCAAAAAAAAAAATCTTTTGTCCCATACATTTAGCTCGAGTACAATTTAGTATGGAACATCGCAAACGCATCGCATCATGGCGATTATGGCAAATCTCCTCATTTTGGGGGAGGACTATGTCCAGCAGTGGACGTCTATCGGGTGATATGATGATGATGATGATGATGGTTGAACACCAGATTTTTTTTCCCAGATATTGGTCCCATAGTGAAAGTTGTTCAGTTTGATGGTCTTAATCACCCCCTTAAATGTTTATTTGTATTTTTGTAACACCCGTATAGGTTGTGAAGTTTACCACATAGTCGTATTGAGCATGTGTGGTGAACTAACGCCCGTACACCCTCCTTGAGGGTAGATGCTCTGCAGTGGGACGTATATATGCTGATAATGATGAATTGATCATAATGGGCCTAAGATATCCACTGGAACGAGTCATTCGTTGCCGAAATAGATTTTGCTTAAATAGTAATTACCTACCTAAGTAAGTATAGATAAGCCAAATACTTTGGATAAGCAGTCATTTTACGTTTCCGTAGTCAAACAAGGAACCCTTATAATTTCGTCCATTCTGTCAGTATGTATGTCCGTATGCGCCGCCTCAATTACTCCCTCATTTTTGCACCTATTGCATCGAAATTTGGCATGATGACAGATAAAGATAACAGTAACATAATGATAGAAATGTGGTAAGCGAGTCCGACACGCTCATGGCCGGTTTTTTCATCAACTATGTATGAGGATGATGATATTGGTTTTGCTTAGGGAGTGCGATTTTTTATTCTCATACGTTGAACTCAGCAGTTGAAAATGTATAGAAATACGCATCTTTCTACTGCTGATTTGACTTTAAAAAATCGCTCCCCTGGAGTATGATTTTTGAATGTCAAATCAGCAGTAGAAAGATGCATATCTCCATAGTAATATTGACATTTTCAACTGCTTAGCTCGGCGAATGTGATTCAAAAATCGCACTCCTGACCACACTAACGGGAAAATGGGTGTGAGTTTGTATTTGTGTTAAAGCTATTTTTCTCAAAGTTTAATTTATATAGCTTATTTTCTAACCACAAACGATAAAAAAAAGATGAAATTCTATCAATCCCAACTTTCTAAGTGTGCCAGAATCTTGAAGAAGATGCGCGCAGTTCTTTTAAATATATGTTTCCTTAGTAAGGTTTATAGAACCAAATCCATTTGTAACAATTCAAAGTAAAGTACTTAATTAAAATTTTAATTAAACAACCTAGTAATCTAATCGACTTAATAACTTAATTCGATCAATATTCTCGTGCTAGAGCACTTTCGTTCAATTTTCAAATGACAAAGTTTCTCTTGGACACCTGGAGGATTCTATCGTAACACGCGACGCTTGCTATATTTAGACAATTTGTTAAATAATGTACTAGATAACGATAGTCTGTGGTTTTTTGGACTTTTCTTAAGATCTATCTGATCTTAGATGGAGAAAGCTAAAAACATCCTATACATATGCAGCATCTTGGTACCTATATCACGCGACAAGAACTATAGCTACATAATAAAGTTTCGGTTCATGTATGTAACTATTACATTTTTTTGTGCCGTGTGATGTTGTGGTCCGGCTTCGAATAGCACCAACCCATTCGGGTTTCGTAACAGGCGACTAATTCCTTGAGGCACATCTTCGAAGCACAAACCCTGTGCTACCGTTTCAGCCAATGCATCTGACCCACCTCTAATCGTATCTCGTATCATAATCATAACTCAAATGTACGAGACAATGTGTGAGCGGGTTTTTTTTTTCAAATTCAGCTTGGCAAATATAGCAAAAGTTGTTCAGTTTGGTCTGAACCACACCACTGAAACTTTCGATACGGTAAAAAAAAAAATCCAGTATAGTTTGTTAAACGCACTTCGATATTATTATGTTCTGAGTTTTCATAATATCTCTGACTACCTCGGGGAATATATGAGTATATATCTAATGCTATGCTTATATGCTGTTACCCCATCGCACTAAATCGCGCTAAAGCGGCCAGTTCAGTGTCAATTAAACTTGACAGAGACCCAGATTAACACCACGTTTAACACCATAGAATGCAAATTACATTTCTACGCAAACGAAGTCGAGTCGCCAGTAAAAGATAATAAATGATGACCAGTGAAAGTCCTACCATATTATGGCACAGAAGAGCGGTTGTGAAAGGCAACTGCTATAATAACGATCAGTAGACTATGGTAGATTATCCACACTTTCGAAGGCTTAAAGTTTATTTGTTTTAACTAACTATGCTCGCGCTCCGCTAAAATGTTCTGCTTATGCAATAACGGTAACTGGTAAAAGTGCAAAAGTATTGAAAAATAGGGGAGACCTTTGGCCTGTACCGCTCTTTTAGCAGTTTCTAAATATTCAGTATAAATACGTAATAAGCTACATACTTCAACAACATTATTGTAAGTCTTTACAACGTGTTAATGAATTAAAGTAAAACTAGAAAGTAGTTTGTTTAGAATCGAGAGCAGAATCGAATTATCATGGTTTCAACATAGGTAATTTTTTTTTAAATATTAAATAATTTGTTCGTAAAATTTAAAATTTACTGAACCCTATGTCAACCCACCGCACGGGCCCACTCACCATACTTACTACCAAAACAAGATTATTAAAATGTATCCATGAGTACGTTAGCGCTTTCATTTATTGCTGAAATGATAAAACAACAAAAAAATTATTTTGTTGTAAATCAGTTGGGGTGTATGAGTTTTTGCGCTAATTCATTACGTTGTATAGGTACCTACCTTTGTTACTTTTTTTTACAAACACCCTTCAGTCACAGTAAAAAGATATCCATCTCTTTTCTGTGCTTCGGTCGCCAAAATTTCCAACGTACCGATGATCTTCAATCGATGTCGGTTATTTGATTTTCTCTGATCGATATTTTTAGAAGATACCCTAAATCTGGAATTTCAAACGATGACACTTCGAATTCCCTCAGAACTACCAAAAGTATCAACTGAGGTCAGTAAGTGAGACAACCTTAACATTTTGTTAATCACCTTCTTTTGGTGTCATCTCTTACCAGAGATTGGCCATCATAACATAATGGTTATTCGGACCCTGGAAACTGCAGCCCCAAATGGTGAGGTGGTGTTGATATCGAACCATTCAGACAGGTTCTTAAGCCAGGAAAAAGGCTTTCGTCTCCCCAAGAATGTCCCATAAAATAATCTAGTGAAGTTGGCATTATCAACTTCCGCAAACCAAGAGTAGCTTACTCTATTCACTTCTCACAGTGACCCGAGTTACTGTTTAATTCCAAGTTTTTATCGTTTTCATTTCTTCTTTCTTATTCATCCTCTGCAGGACCGCCTTGTTGCTAATTGTCTGTCCATTATTATAATCTTCAACATCCTCCCCGGATGTCAAAAACCTCAAGTCGTTTACACACTTAGTGTCCTGCATGATTCAACACCGTAACCTACAGAAGAATGAAGAATACATAGCATACTTTTTGTATTTGGAGCGCGCTCCATACATAGATAGATAGGTACACACGGCGATACATCAAGCTATACAAAACCAAAATAAGCTGGCCGCGCGTAGGACGAGTAACGCATAACGCCTCGCGACCAATTTATATTGGTTTTGTATAGCTTGATGTGTCGCCGTGTGTAGGTACATCTGCGTGGTTTGCGGTGACTCTTATCATGACCTAAATAAATTACTATAGATTGACAAAGCTGTCCGATGTGCTGTCCGTTTAGATAATCCGACTCGCGATCCAATACACTCTGTGTCAAAGTAAGTACCTGTATAGTAGTAGAAAATCTGACAACATACAAGTTATGGCAGTAATTATAGTAGGTAGATACTCTGTGATACAAGCATAGAGATTAAGTGGTTTCTAGATTGTTTCCATATTGTTTCTGAAAAATATCATCGACTTTCATTAGTTAGAATTTAAAAAATATAACCGCTTCGTTTGTATGGAGTGCGCTCCACTAAGATGTTTTTATATGCGTACCCATTTATTCGTTTACCATTTCTAACCTGTGTTTCTAACACATAGAGCGCTTACAGACGAGCGACATTTCGCAGAGAGTCGCGCGACTGTTGCACGACGGTCGCGCGACTCACGGGGCGACCGTAAACTATATGAGCGCGACTCTCTGCGATCCACGGCGATCGCAAAGTGTCGCTAGTCTGTAAGAGCGCTTAGGTAAGTGTTAATGGTTCTATCTTATGATCTAACGGTAGGTACCTAAATAAACATTCAAACATACCTATTATTTATATGTTTTTGAAAAAGAAAGACCGACGTTTTATATTTTGGTTGATTTTATGTGACGCTTAATTTTTGCAAAATACCAAATTCACAAAAATACTTACTTGGCCATCCATTTGTCTTACCTACCACCATCTAACCTACCTAACATCATTGTTCGTACCTAACATCATCCTTTCGGTTCCTTTACAGCATCTACCTAACTTATGTAACATTCGATAGGTCCTCACGTACGTTACGATATAAAATAACAGTGTTAGTGTACCTACTTATAGTATAATGATAGAACGTGTAGGTAAGTAAATAAACAGTGTCACACATTCACCCAGGAAATCAGCCACCGAGTTGCATTCACACTGCCATTACCAGTTGCAATGACGCTTGACCGTGCAATATCCGCACGAAGACTTGTGCAAGTTATTATTGCATGTTCCGCACGTACCTAGGTTTTGTTCATGTCAAGTAAGTAATTAGTAATTTAAAGGAAACATAATTTTGGAGCCAAAATGTATTTAACTTAAGGTGGTTTCCCTCTGCAACCGCTTTAATAAAAAGTCAAAAAAGTTTTAAATTTGTAACAAAACATTAAAAACTTTTCTGAGCGCAAACTCAAAATTATCTGGCCGTTTGAAGTGGAAAAAATGTTACGAAGCCATATTTAAAAAGAAAATCTGTTTTATTTTAATGGCTAGGACAGTTTTTTTTCCAAGAGAAGTCAACCAGCTGCACTGGAAAACTAAATCATAGATTAAAAACTTTTTGCTTACGCAGCCCTGTGACTGGAATCCTACCTGCACTGCTAGCATGCCACCTACGACAAAGCGTTTAAACGAGAAAAACATCATGCGCGCTCTTTCTGGCATACGTAAAATAATAAAGATGGAGGCACATCTCAATTTATATCGTTTTCTCGGGGGTGGCATGCTAGGCCTACAGGAATCAATCTACAAATTTTGAATATTTGCGCTCAAGATTTTCGAAACGAAAGGGGTTGCACGGATTGCAAATTATTTACCATTTTGGTAGTTTTTCTATCAGGGTTTGCCTTGATGAAAAACTAGACCTATTGACAGTCAATAGTTCAACTTTTACAATATTTTTTTCTATTTAACCAAGAAAGCGGAATAGAATTATTATGTGTTCAGTCGGAAGTCGTGAGAAGTGGGTGGCATCGTGCTAAGAAAGCAGGTTGACGCGGTTTAAACATCCATTGTTGGTGACGTAGCTTGGTGACAGTGAGTAGCTACACGGTTTTCTGTAATTCTATTACGCATTATGGTTTTTAGTTATAAGTAATATAGTTTATTTACAGCACCATAGAAATCTTAATAACACATTGCTTCTAATTCTACGCTTGTGAAGACATGTTTATGCTCATCAACAAAATGTATGTTCAGTTTACGATAATGTTTAATTGAATTGAATTTGAAACCGAAAGAATGAAAAATATTTTTTTCTATTCTTTCAGTGTTTCTATACTTTCAGAGAAGTCTTGTTAAGCATAAGCATGCTACTAAAAATAAGTTTTAGTTTTTTCAAGCAGTTTTAGTTTATTTTAACGGAATAAACAAACACGGTACAGCATCCGGTCCCTTGCGCAGGTAAGATAATAAACAAACTCCTTTCGACTGTCACAATTTTTTTACTTCCTGCCTTATTAGTTCTTTAACCTACCGATGAAGCGCGAAGTAATTATCGTAAGTATTTTGGATATTCTTTTGTTCCATATCATAGATTATTTAGAACAGGAAAACTCTAATAAGTCTAATGTAATAATATAAATACAGCCATGCTGTACAAAATGCAGTGAAATCAGCATAGAAATCTCAAACTGATCTTGCAAATTTATATAAAACTACTTTCTTTGCTTTTTGCATAACATATTCGATGGACAGTGGCCAAACGAAGAAATATCTATGAATACTTAAGATCACATCTTCAAAGACATTTAAAATACGATTAACATATCAGATCAGTGTCTAGATTTGTAATTGTATAACAGTGTGTTGGCTAGCGCTTCCACGATATGCATGTTCGTAGATATTCTCACAGTTTTGTCACTTTCACGATCGATTTCTCCCAAGCTTTCCACTTTGTCGCCATGGCCAAAACGTTCTAAGTATATTAGTTGATTTCATTTTGGATAGGTATTCAATACCTATAGTACATAGGTATAATATAGCTAAAAATGACAATAATTTTCTACAATATTTTTTCGAAGATTTGTTTTCTTAGAGCAGGCTTTCAATAATTACATAAATAATATTTTTGCTTCACATTAAATTATGAACCAGAATGCGATATTTTAGTCTTCCGAATTTATTCCTTAATTTATCCGTCATCTGATTATACTTATAATTTGTTGTTATTTTATAGGTATGTTCGGTTTTTTTTTATGGATCCTTTTAAGGATTTTTTTAAGGATTTATTATTTAAATGGATCCTTATTTGTGAAATAAAAAGTTATTTAAAGCCAACCCTTATTTCGGATAAAAATCCGCAGCAGGTAGACAGATTAACCATAGACAGGGCGTTGCAACAAGTGGATTGCACCGCAAAAAATTCATCACCGACTTGAAAGATACCAGACCCAGTCAAGTGTTTCTGAAAAAAAACTCTGAAGCACATGACAAGCAAATTACGCGTGAGTTGTTCCAGTCTTTGTAAGTTACTCGCTTTCTTACAAAAAGTTCAAAGCTTGAAGATTTTTTGTGGCATACATTATCAACTAAAGATTTCGGGGATGACAAGGTAAGTCAAACAATTCGGTTTTGTCTTGTCCCATCACGATATTTCTTTATCAGT
Source organism: Agonopterix arenella (assembly GCA_927399405.1). Taxonomy (NCBI): domain Eukaryota; kingdom Metazoa; phylum Arthropoda; class Insecta; order Lepidoptera; family Depressariidae; genus Agonopterix; species Agonopterix arenella. Next base: position 12,318,954 of record OV656707.1, on the reverse strand, counting down.
TCAGCATGGCATAGCATCAACTTCTTTATCTGCACGAATGAGTGCACAGGAGCTGCTCACGGAATAGTACAGTTACGCACACATTTGTTCGTGCCATTAATACGTGCATATTTATGCCTAACGTGTCTGCTCTAACGGTGCCACGGCAAGGACTCGAAAAGAACGTGCTGCGATGATTTTTATCGGCTTGATTCGATCAGCTATTTTTTTTAGCGGCCCTGTATAATGAATGGAAGGAAATGGTGTAAGTTTAGAGATACGAGGCAATGCAATGCAATGACTATTAAATTGATGTGTTATTGTTTTGGATTTTTACCAGTACAATTGATGATTCAATGTAGGTAGTAATAAATAATAATTCTGCCGAGGACAATCGAGATGTCGGTTTTTAAACTTTTAAAATGTGTTTGAATGCACCTGCATTAGGTACCTACCTGCCTACATAAAAAAATAACTAGGGGTCAACAATTTTTTTTTTAAATTGAATCTGGTTGCATTTTACACAATTTTTTTTTTCGCCGTATGTAGCTGATATTGAACGGATCCGAAAAAAAATAACGTAAAATTATGTTGTTGATAAAATTAAGAATATCTTACCTGGATATTACTCCGCTTTACTTCAATATAGAGCCAGTTGTCCGTTGAAAATGCTATTGCCATAAGTGCAGCAGCCACGATTGCGGTAATAGTCGCTATAGACAAAGTTACGGCTGAGCAAGGCATTTTTACAACCTTCTAAGAGACAGGGAGAGATAGAAGAGCTAGGAAATATAATCACAATCACAACACTTTGTATTTTCGGGTAGTTCACCTATACAGCATTTTCGTAAACACTTAACGGATCGGAGAACACGACAGCACACTCACAATATAATAAAAACTCATATGAATGCGGTCATCGCCTGCAGCGTACCGAGTTCGCGCGCGAGACTTCTTTGCCTACTTCGCTTTGCCTTGTCTCGCCTTGCCGCTCTCTTGCGGATGTGAAACTTTCGAAAGCGAAGTAACTCCGCCAAGTGGCGGGAATGTAAATTAAAAACAGGTTTTTTGTTTTGCCAGCTTTGAAAAATGTTTATATGGTAGATGTAAAATCTTTTATCTGGTATTACTGATATTTTTGGTAGAAAACCTAAAGTGTCAATGTCAAACCAGTGCTGCCACCTTCGCGCTTTCGGCGCTAGATCTAGCGCTTTTTTGGTATGTTTAGCGCCGTATAGCGCTTTTTAAAGTCTTAATAGAGCAACATCATTTGTGTTTGAATATGCTATATTTTGTGTTTTTTGATTGGAATATGATAAATATTGATAACATATTGTGGTCAAAACATTTCCATAGAGTGTACAGTGTCCGGGAGATTAAAAAACGAACGCTTATTTGAAGTGTTATTTTTGGACTTACGAATTGACTGACTTAAATTGACTTTTAAATGGGTTTCTGAAAGGCTGATTAGACTTTTTAGAGAACTTTAAAGGACTTTTTATATGTGAAAGGAATTTAGCGCCGAATCTAGCGCTTTTTTCACAGTTTTAGCGCCCAATCGATTTTTTGAGGTGGCTGCCCTGATTGACACTGACAGTGACAGAGTGCGCAACGCAACGCAAGTTGTTTTGTGTGTGTTTTGATTTTTATTTAGCCAGTTTTCTCGATAATTTTAAACTTTATAACTTCAAAACTTCCTTTAAACTAAAAATGACAGATTCAAATAATTTCGCGGAATACGATGAAATGTTAACATCGATATTAGTGAACGAAAAGTCTATTCTTGGGTTCCTTTCAACAATATTTAACTTTTTAGCAAGACGGTAAGTATTCTCATAAAATCAAATTTCTCCAACTAACCCTTATTACTGCTTACCTAAAGCAGCCCTGTATCCCTGAGCAGTTATAAGTACATTTTAATTTCCTCTACTAACTTTAAGTTTCGTTCTAGAACCGATTTCTACTACATCCCAAAAGGTCCTTACGAGAACATGGGCTTTCCTCCCGGAGTAGCCGAGGAGCTGGTAGTGAAAGTCCTCAGAAAATGTGACCCTAACAACTGGAAAGGAGATGGACCGAAGAATATTCCAGATGCATCCGATGTCAATGATATCATGTGCTCAACAGTCGCTAACGAAGTTGAAGTCATAGCTACCGACGACAATGAAACTGCCATTTCTTTAGAAAATGCAGAACCAAATATAATACCAGAAACCACTACGAAAGACGTTCCTTTGGGTAGTGAGAAAGCACATGTTTCTAAAACCTACGTACCACCAGTAATACCAACTCAAGAAAATAGTGAAACATACAACGGTGCGAAGAGAGATAAATATTCTTGGTCGCAAACTATTATGGAACTTGGTACGTAGTTGTTTTTCTTATAAGTAATAAGGAGACCAGACTTCTAACCGTAATTCATCAGCCTATTAATGTGGTCACAGAACATTATAAGAGGGGTAAAAAGTGCAAAGTAGGCATGGAATGCGTCGCCACAGGTTATGCAATAGTTTGCATAACGGTGTGGTGCGAGCGAGAGGGCATGAGTAGTTGTTGCAGCGTGAGCAAGAAAATAAGTGGCGACAGCTGTCTCCAAAGCAAAAGCTCTACTTTGCATTTCTAACCCCTCTTATAATATTCTGTGACTGTGGTCTACATCACTTGGATCAGGCCTGGGCTATCTTGATGATTTCAAACCCTAGGCCTAGCATGATGTCAAGTGAAACGGAGAGAAGGTGCGAATTCGCTATGTCGCCCTGCTATGCTATAACCCTACAAGTAATATTGCTGTACCTCTGATGCTACATGAGTGCAAATGAATGAATGAAATGAAATATACTTTATTTACACCAAAAGAAAATACAATGCACAATAGGAAACATAAACTGAATATGGTACAAATAAGGCGGTGCTGTCAAATGCTGTCAATCAAGAAAGAAAGCTAATCTAAACATTATTTGTGATTGACAGTCGAACGTTGTGGCACGTAGAGCACTAATTTAAGATATTTTGCATATCTGCTGAAATATTGTTTAGAATATTACTATTACCTAATCTGTAATTTAGTGGAATCAGACAGAGAGAGTACATTCATAAATCATTTGCTTATTGTATGGTGTTATATTGGATCGATGTAGCTGTGGAATGCTTGTGTTAGGAGTGTGCTCTCCATTTCTCAAATTGTTTGTGTAACTTGACTCAAAAACCAGTTTAGAACCTTGTTTTAATCAAGAATGTTGTGTTCTCTAACTCTAGTGATACTAGCGCCAACTATTGTTCATTTTAATTATTAACTATTATTGTTTTTTCCAGATATCACAGTAAGGCTCCCACCAGGCATTAAATCTTCGAAAGACCTCAAAGTGACGATAAATCCTGGTGACATTTGTGTGGCCTGCCGGAACGGAGACGTTATAATAAAGGATGCATTCCCTTTTAAAATAAAAGCTATTGACACCTTCTGGAGTATTAGTGAAGGAAAATTGTTGATACATTTAGGTGAATATTGTAATGCAATTTACATTATTACGTACAAACCATAGACAATATGACTATGGACGAGTTACGCATGTAATTCTACTAACAAACTTTTCTGTTACTTTTTGCGGGAGGGTGAGGTATCATGAAATCTTTGATCCTCAATTAAAATAAGCTGTCTCGCTTAGGCCTCTGCCTCGAATTTTGCGGGCAGCGGGGCGGCGGCGGCGGCGGCGCGGCCGGTCACCGCTTGACTGGAGTGCACCGCTCGTTGCCCGCCCCCGCGCCGCTGCCACGCCACTGTTTTCGAGAACCGGTCCATTTGATTTTACGCATAAGATCCTGCCGCTCCCGCGCCGCCGCCGCCGCCGCCCCGCTGCCCGCAAAATTCGAGGCAGAGGCCTTAGTGATAAGGTATAAAATTGTTTCTAAATGCACATGATTAATTTGATCCGGTAACATGGCAGACATAGATTAATATGTATATTGGATATAGATAGGTAACGCGCTTTGAATTTTAGGACGTCCTAATTGCTTTGCCGCTTATTAGCACTAGGGTGCGCCACATTATGAAATAAATTGAAAAAGACATCGACAGACACGAGGATCGAACCTTAGCTACCCGGATCGTAAGCCAGTTGTCTAGAACGTTAGACGAACAAGACAGTAATTGATATGGGCGAAATATCTCACTACTAAAGCGCAGCGCGTGAGGTGTAGTGCGCTGTTACTCCAATATGAACCCTAGTTCAATATCGTTATATAAAGTGTTCCACTTAGTTTGTACTAAGATAACATAGCATGGTAGAGGGGAAATGCTACCGCAAGGCTGATCCCCAGTTATTAATGTCTAAGGTATGTCTAAATATGGGATATGGTTATGGTTACGGGACGGAACGAAGCCTGCCCGAAACCCGGGTTTGTCTGATGCACCCTGGGCAGTTAGCGTAGATAGTACCATTGCTAACTGGCTAATCTTTCCACTACAGTACGAGTGAATGTAATGCGATAAAGAAATTATAATTTTTCAGTTTCAGGATAAAATAATAGTATAGTTTAGGGGTAGGCAGGCTTTTCCTTAGAAAGAAAAAGAAATCACGATTTCAATGGTTGTGTCCATGGCTGGGTACGAGGTTAAACAATCCATAACATTATACAGATACTCCTAAATCCCACTGGACATTAACAGAAATGCAGTGCTAGACGTAATTTGGTCGTCAACCACGTCTACCAAGTAGTTTGGTCTTTGATCAAAAGCTACTGACGCGAGTAGCATCTTTGGTAGCTGATGTGCTAGAAACAAGCAAGGGCCATTAATTTAAAAAAATTACAAAAACATCTTTGGTATTAAAACTGTCATAATTCCTGTCCACAGAAAAAATGCAAGAACGCTGGTGGAATAAACTTTTGCATGCTGAAGAAGCTATTGATTTATCAAAGATTGATTGCTCTAGGCCACTTTACGAGCTACCAGATGACCACATTGCAAAGGTATCTTTATTATTTGATATAATGCCTACAAACATTCATCTGTTTCTCATCGGGGTAGAGCAAAACAATCTCTTGCTACAATGCTGTTTTAGCGTTGTTTCACATGTACCACGACCACACCATATGCAGCGACAAAAGGTGGTCGAGCAGTGGGTGGTGGAGATGATGTCATTGATAGGCTCGGTTACCTATGTGCGAATAGTTTGCTGCAGCTTTTTGCAGTTGCGTTGTGGTACCGACAAAATGTCGATGTCGATGTGGTTGCGTTGTCGCTAGTGGTTGCGTTGTGGTTTGTTGTTGTAATACCCATGCTATTGTCCACGTGTGAGCATCGCTTCCCAACAAGGTGGCGGGATCAAATAGTTTTGATCATATTTTCTTGGCGATAAAGGTACAAATGTTCAACCTCACGGTACATTTAGTACAAATGGAGTACTATTTTACCCATATACTAAATTTCAAAGTTGTATCTTGATGTTCAAAAGAAGGGGAGCGCAGGTATGCGCCAACTGTCGTTGCGTTGACGCGATGTGGCCGGTATCACACACACAGTCGGTAATGACTGCAAAATGTGGTAGAGTGTAAATTCTACTATTCATTTTCAATAGTACAACATATGCGACCGACCACGTGGTGTACTTGTGTGGTTATGGTTGTGGTACGTGTGAAACAACGCTCAACATCACTGACTTTATTTATTCCAATACTTACCCGTCATTAAGTTTTAAAGATAGCAATCTTGTAGCTCCCATATCATATTTTTATACGGCTCGACAGCTCAATCGGTAGTAACCTGCCTGCTGGACCAAGGGAGGGTCATGGGTTCGAATCCCGCAAGGGGAAAATATTTGTATGATGAATATGAGTATTTTTCCCCAAGTCTTGAATGTTTGTAAGTATCTTTATAATATGTTATGTACAGTTATGTAAGTATTTTATATACAGGATGTTAGGGTAAACAGTTCAATTGTACCCATGATAATGATCAACTTTCCTTAAGAAACCAACGGGAAATTAAAAAAAAAAATTCACTTTCCATACTAAATGCCATCAGCGGATCGAACGTTTGTATGAAAAGTCGAAATTTACTTTTGCGAATTCCCTATAGGTTTCTTAGGGAAAGTTGATCAGTATCATGGGTACTACACTAATGCAACTTTTTACCCTATCACCCTGGAGTGCGATTTTTGAAAGCCACGCGTTCAAATCAGCAGTTGTAAATGTCAAAATTACTATGAAGATTATGCATCTTTCTACTGCTGATTTGAACGTGTGATGTTCAAAAATCGCACTCCTTTAATGTTGTCTAGTCATCATCTAAACTATTATAAAACTGTAGCAGAAAGTTTGTCTGTACATTGAAGATATGAACAAAAAAAAGTTACGATATGGTTTTTCGGTATCCGATTCCATATCACCAATTTTTGGATTTTTTGTCTGTCTGTTTGTTTGTGTGTTTGTTTGTTTGAACGAGCATCACGCAAAAACTACTGAACCGATTTGGATGAAACTTTTTTTGTTTGATAGCTTATTATCTGACTTAAAATCTGGTATATAATTTGTGCGGACAAAGTCGTGGGTTAACGCTCGTAATTCATAATATAAGTCTGGGGTGCGATTTATGAAACACATACTTTGAACTCAGCAGTTGAAAATGTCAAAATTACTATGGAGATATGCATCTTTCTACTGCTGATTTGACTGTCAAAAATAGTACTCCTTAAGTATGATTTTTGAGAGTCAAATCAGACATATTTTGATATTTTCAACTGCTGAGCTCAGCGAATGAGATTCAAAAATCGCACTCGTGGTATTTTAATTTTAATGTGGAATTGTGGACTAGAGAATATGTGTGATAATGTCCAAGATATTTATTATAATTATGCTTTCAGGTGCGAGAGATGCAATGGAATCAAGAACAAAAGCTGAAGGGCTTGCCAACTTCTGATGAAAAACGTAATACAGAAATATTAAAGAAAGCATGGAACGCTGAGGGTTCCCCATTCAAAGGTCAAGAATTCAACCCAAATATTTTTCAAAATAAATGATTAAACGAACAATGTCTTACAAAATAAAACATTACAATAAAACAATAAAAACTTAATGCCACATTTTAAATTTTATTTCCTTATTCGGTCGATTCGAAGCCGTGCCATTGTGAAGAGATTTGCCATTTTGTATTCCCTACCAAACTGCTTACCAGCTGCCAAAGATCCAAACCAATATAAACAAAAAATGGTTTAAAACCATGGAGTAAGAGGAGATGGCATATCGGCTTGTTTCTAAAGAAATTGAGGTCGCCAACAAAGGGGGTGAGGGGAGCTTGGAGAGACAAAACGCATCTAGTGGTCAAAAGCAAAACCACTTAAGGTTCAGGTTTAAGTAACATTTAATTTCGCTACTCGGTAGATGTCTTACGTGTGACGTCTAGTAAATAGTAGAGAAACTTAATGAGATGGAAGCAACAATTAAAAGCAATTAAAATAAAAATCTCAGTAAGTTTGCAGAATGTGAAATTTAGGTGAATTATTTTTGAATATAAGTATAATCAATGCCTAAAACCTGTCAATACTCTAGGAAGGATTATTTTATATATAGCTGTTGTTTAACTAACGGGAACCTGGAGTGTGATTTTTGAATCTCATACGTTGAACTCTGCAGTTGAAAATGAATGGAGATACGCATCTTTCTACTGCTGATTTGACTTTAAAAAATGGCACTACTGGAGTATGATTTTTGAATGTCAAATCAGCAGTAGAAAGATGCCTATCTCCATAGTAATATTGACATTTTCAACTGCTGAGTTCAAAGAATGAGTTTCAAAAATCGCACTCCTGAACAGCGTTATTTTGTTCTAAAGCGTCATGTTCTATATTCTAGAATCTAGAGAACCAATGGAAATCAAAATGTCCATAAAAGGTACTATACAAATCCATCCGGAGGCACGACACAGCCTCTGCCAAGATAATACAATTAGTACTCGTCTTGGCAATATTTCAAATATTATTGATTTTTAAACATGTTACAGCCATGTTGTGCTATTTCGAATCAAATTAAAGATTGAAAGTGCGGGTTCAAGTCCCCGCCCTAGACAAATTTTTCAATCTTTAATTTGATTTGGCAATATTTTTTTGTTTGTATACTTTGTACCTATATCGGGTATTCTCTGGAACTACTGAACTAAAAAAGGTTCCTACATTATTCTTGTATTGAGTAATAATGGGCTACCACAGACGAAGTCGTAGGCAACAGCTATGAGATATATTTTAATTATAATGGAATGATGAAGTGATTTAAAGTAAATTGAGTGTTTTTGTTGTAGTGGTTTTGTTATGGTGCGAATGATTTCTATTAATATATTTAGTTCTATTAATTTTATCGAAGTCTTGATGGAGGGCTTTGTTAGTTGCTACCTAGATCAAGTTTTTTTCCGACTGATTTCTGACTGTACCTACATTTGATTTATCCTGGGTGCATTGAAAGTAACTCAACGCCGCCGACGACGAACGCAGAGGCCATGTTTGGGACTGCTTCCAGGCAAGAAACACTTGTGTGTTTTGTGGCGTTTGCAAATAACAGTATTTTCTTTCTTTCTTTATAGGTAACTATACTTATTTACCCGCCAATTTGGGACCGATATTGTCGTCAATCACTCAAGATCTGACTTCACAACTGGAAGTTATTGGCTATGGTAATGGTGTTGATTTCATTTTGGTTAAGATCCTGACGTATAGTGTATTTGTTTGTACCCACAGTTTGTACCATTATTCCTTTTATTGGTGGCTATGACCACAGAATAAATACTTGATATGACTGTAAAAAAAGAAAGAGTACCTATCTATTACTACCATTTACTACATAACCTTTACTACTCTACCTACCTACCCTTCTGCCCTTCTCTACGCATTTGGCTCAGTATTTTTAATGCAATGCAAATACCCTACTCAACTATAAGTTAAATTAAATAAGTACCTAAATTGGTTAAAAAAATCAAGGCCATGCACATATGCACAGTCATTGTTATTTTAAACTGATACTACATTGTGCTGATACCTGTGTATACACACGGCGACAAATCAAGCTATGCATAATTGAGCTCTATGTTTATGAAAATAGAGTTCAACTATGCGTAGGTTGATCTGTCGCCTTGTGTAAGAATTGAGTTGATTTCATCACTTGTTTGCGAACTACTATCACAGATTATTTAATATGCTGCTATTTTAGCTTCCCGAAATTGTAACGTCCAAGGTCATAGGTTAGAAATAGCGGTATAGGTTATCTGACGTTTTATTCCTTTGGGAACAATAAATTGAATCGTTTATTACATAAACATCGGTAACATCGTAAAAAAACAATAATTAGACTGTGCGCATTGAAGTTTTTTGTTCAATATACAGGTAAGTATGTCCTATACATTCGACGACCCGGTTGGTGTAATGGTTACCACACCGGACTGCCAAACCAGGGTCCTGGGTTCGAATCCCGGTTCGGTCATGGATGTTATACCTATGTTCGTGCCGTTGAAGTATGGTTTCCATAACAAAAAGCCTATAGTGAGTGCTTACTTGGGATCATTATAAAAGTAGGTATGTGCCTGTGATGTAAGTATTATATAGGTATTCATCATCATCAGGGCGCAGGCCTCCCAGCGGCGGACTAAGCCCGTCTGAGGCCCGGGGCGGCAAAACAAAATGAGGCCCCCCGGTCCTTCCAGAAATCGATATAGTCTACTATTTTTTTGAGCTGTGGCAAAAACTTAACATAGGCGCCCCTTATGAACGTAGATAGCAATCATTATTTCCCAGAGACAGAGAGTTTGAGGTTCAGGTTCAGGTAAGGTTGTTGCAATTAAATCTATCTAAAATGTAGAGCGAGCTGGAGATTGTTACTATTTAAAGTGTAGATTGGGCGAGCGAAGCGAGCTTGAAATTTTACTAAAATATTATTACTTAGTTCAATGCAAATCTTGTTGCAAACCTGCATTACGATCTACATCCAATACGCCTGAGATACAATCGTAACCAGGAGCGAGCGAAGCGATCTCGAGTTTTTACAGCAATAGGTACAATTAACGAAAACTAGGAGGAAGCGTAGCAAGATCGAGATTTTTCTACAATGAGACTAGATCTAATACGATTTTGAAACATTACCTATATTACCTACTCAATTTAGCCTCAGCCAAAATTAAGGCTATTCATCTATGAATCAAAAAGCTAGAGCGAGCGAAGCGAGCTCATGATTATGCCAACTAAATAATAACATGATTAGGTAGCCAATTTCAAATCGAGTTTATTTGTATGTGTAACAAAAACTGGACCGAACAAGCCTAGTTACAGAGCGCAGAAAGAAAAGAACAACAAAAGATTCGTAATAATTTTAATTTTAACACAAATTTTTACTTTCTTTGATTATGTGTGAGTGGCCTTCAACTCCTCATGCTCATGATTATGCTAACTAACATAATAACATTGTTGGGTAGCTCACGCCGAAATCAAGTTGATTTGTGTGTGAAACAAAAACTGAAGCGAGCAAACTTAGTTTAAGAGCACAGAAATAAGATAATAAAAGCTTGAGCGAGCGAAGCGACCTTGAAAATTCGCAATATTTTTGACTCTATTTCTGGCTTTTTTTAATTATGCGTGAGGCCTCCAACTCCAAACCGCAGTCCCAAGACCGGAGGCCTGGGCCTCCAACACCAAACTGCCTCTTGAACATATTTTGGATTTGATTAAAATGGACTTCTCTTCTCAAGATTTGGAGGCTCCCCTGAGTATGTAAAATTTTGTATGAAAAATTTCAAAGCTTTATATCTTCGTAATTATTTTATAAAATGCAAATGTTATTTGTGACGCGGCAACTAGATTTTCTAAACTATTTTTCCATATATAAAATATTACTTTTATTAATTCTACGCGTATTGTGCGTCAAACTTTTGTATGGACTGAAACCGCCTTAATATCTTCAATGTACAGACAAAGTTTCTACTACAGTTTTATAATAGTTTAGATTAGATAAGAGTTTTTGTCATGAATGTTTGTATCTTTATAATATCTATTCTTTAAATGTTGTCTAGTCATCTTAATGTACTTAACCGTGAACAAGATAATATGTGTGTGACAACTGATAATGGTTCAAGGTTAGTATTTAGTATTATTATGCTGTTTCAGGTGCGAGAAATGGAATGGAATCAAGAACAAAAGCTGGGCTTGCCAACTTCTGATAAAAACGTAATGCTGAAATATTAAAGAAAGCATGGAACGCTGAGGGTTCCCCATTCAAAGGTCAAGAATTCAACACAAATCATTTTTAAAATTCGTTTTATTGTCCAATACCTATACTTATTATAATTTTATAATATAACATAAATGAATTATGAGAAAAAAATTCTAACAAAATAAAACTTTATACAACTAACAAAGTTTGTAAATGCACGATATAGGTAACAATAAAAACTTGATACTTCATTTTAAATTTTATTCCCTTATTCCGTTGAGTCGAAGCCATGTCATTGTGTTTGCCTTGCAAATCTTTGGCAAATGCCTCTTGCCAATGGCAAGAGATTTGCCATTTTGTATTCCCTACCAAACTGCTTACAAATTGCCAGGGACCTAAACCAAAAATGGTTAAAACCCAGAAATAACCAATTTCCCAATCATACGGTTTTCTTCTAAGAGTCTATGTGCCTCTCTTAAATTTTCAGCATTGATCGGAGACAATGTTTTTGTTAAGGTCGTTTTCAACTTTCCTTCTTCCAACATTTTTGACACAGTCTTCAATATCTCATGGGACTTATATTTATCTTCAGTGTTATACTTGAGTCTAGTTATCATCATTTCATAGACCAGAGTAGCGCTCTTGTCTTTAAGTTGTTTTATTTCAACTGGACCACTGCTGTCAACCAAAAGGCAGATTTTTCCTTGTGGCTTTATGGCCTGAATCAAAGTGTTCCAGTATGGAAAAGGATCGTAATTTACCAAAATGTAATCAACCCCATTACCATAACCAACACCTTCCATTTGCTTAGCGATATCTTGAGTGTGATTGATGACAATATCGGCTCCGAATTGGCGGGAAAATTCATTTGTTTCTTGCCTCGAAGCAGTACCAATCACGGTGAGCCCCAAGTTTTTTGCCAACTGTGAAGCGATTGACCCAACGCCGCCAGCACTGTTTATTATCAATATAGATTTTCCCTTATCCTTTTCCGATATCTGTAATCTGTCATATAATGACTCGTAAGCAGTAACAGCAGTTAAGGGTATAGCAGCGGCTTGTTCAAATGAAAGATTCTTCGGCTTTGGTCCCACCATGATTTCGTCTATGGTGGCGTATTGTGAATTCGAACCAGTTCTTCTCAAGTCGCCAGTGAAAAAGACTTCGTCACCGACATTGAATAATTTGGCGTCTTCACCTTTCGCGACGACTAAGCCGGCGCCGTCCCAGCCTAGAATCTTCGCAGTATTTTCTGTAGCTGGGTCACTCGTGGCTCGTTTTTTCGCATCAATAGGGTTAACGGCAGTCGCTTTAACTTCAACCAATACGTCATTTTTAAGAACCGTAGGTAAACTCACTTCTAAGTCGACGAAGCTTTTCTTAGCGGATATCGGCAAGTATTTGAAGAAGCCGACTGCCTTCATAGTTTTCGGTAAATTACTGGCCATTGTGAAATTGAATGAGACTGAGCTTGTGCGGTATTGAATAAAATTATCAAGACAATTACAGAAACGTCTATGAATTATCAGCTATTTAGTGTTATAACTTATAAGGCACTGAACAATTTAATCGAATCACGTTTTATTTTAAGGTTATATCAGGTTACGTTATCAGTCGACAGTCGTTATCTATGACATTTAACGGTTTGACCAGGCCTATGACAGCTTTAGTTCCAACAGTTCCGTTGTGGCGCTGAAGTCACATTTTCCCTCACGAAACGTCATCATATTAGGACAATGATAGGACGCCATTTACAGAACTTACAGCAACCAGCAGCGTCATGCCGTGTTGTTGCGTCAGAAGCTTATATCTTGTGTTTTTCCTCGTATTTTCGCTTGAGTTGAGAATCCTCGAGAAGGCCAAATTCTTCTCCGTTGTATGACATAATAATATCGTTGATTAGTTTGATTTTTATGGATGGAGATGGAGTGGAACCAGTGAATTAATTTTTTTTATTTGGGAAGTTTGTTTAAGGTTGTGGCATCGATGCCATGTCAGATTTCAGGAGATAGAGACACTGCTGTGGACGTGTGTCAGTCGGACGCTGATAATGGAGTGCAGGATCGCGCTAATTTAAAATATCCAAGTTTAATCCTAATCCAATTTTAGTTCAAATCACATTGCAATCCAATAACTATTCAACTGTGCTGAATTCCGCATCGCATAATGATATTTACACATTTCAACCCCATCGCTCCCCAACAGGGTATGAAGGTATTTCACGTCCGCCACGTTGTGTTTTAAAATCATTGTTGTTTTTGTAATCAGCGACCCGATAAACTATACTAGCAATACCCATCTTGATTTTCTGACCTTTCAGGGGTTGAAAAATTTATAATCTATAGATCCAGCAGTGTGGGCATATATATATATATTTTTTTAATTTATTTACTGGCCCGTTTACAAGATCTTTAGGCCAAATCTTCAAGTAAAACAAAATCTAAATTTTCTCAAGCCTAACAAAACGTTGGTGTTCGACGTTTTGCAGCTTCTTTGGAGTTTTTGGAGACAATCGAAAGTCGCAGGAAACGTCCATAGAAAAGAGGTGAACTGACCGCATTGCCGCGCTAAAAATGACGGAACACTTTTGCTGTTTACGACCCATACACCATCATATTTCACTGAACTGTATGTTGTTCACTTGCATGACACTTTGTTACGTAAAACGACACCAATTTTACGAACCGAAACTCACTATAAACAATAAAAATTCGACAAAATATGTGGACTCCACGTAGCTAACGAATCCCCGCCAAAAACATGTGGGCATAGATATTACTTATTATCTCTATGGGTGTTGGTTGTGCGTTGATATGTCAGTCAGTCAGTCACTTTATAAATGAGAAAACTTTACTAAAGACATCGGCTGTATGGACTAGACCCTTTGCCTTGAATTTAACTAGTAAAAGTGTGTTCAGTTCCGAGGTTCAGTTTAAGGTTCAGTTATCATTTCTTTTAATGAGGGATTTTCCAGAAGAAAAAAAAAGTTAGGTCCTAATTTCTCAATAGATGGCGTTGACCAGAGAGGGGTCCAATAGGTATGAGCAAATATATGAATTAAGATTAATTATAAAAATACACAGTACAAGTTATTAACAATCTGGGTGTTATTGACGATCCGGTTGGCGTAATAATTGCCACGCCAGACTGTCAAACCAGGGTCAAATTTTTCGTCTATGGCTTCGCTTTTCATTCACGGAATCTGACGTACGATTTAAATATTTCCGGTTTATTTTTATTGAAATTCTGTTTCTGTTAGGTTTTTGTAGTTTGTTATTGTTTCTCGTTTATTGTTCGTATATTCAAAACGGATACGTAGCCCATACAGCCACGTCTAATACTCGATTCGTTGTTGACGAACAATAACACTGAGTTAGCTAAATAATAAACCAACAACAATAAGAAAGGGTTTGTACTGTGTATTTTTACTATTAATATTAATTAATATCTTTGATCATTCCTATTGGACCCCTCTCTGGTCAACGCCATCTATCGAGAAATTAGGAACTAACTTTTTACTTTTTTTGCTTTTGGAAAATCTCTCAAAGGCAAGGGGAACTAGCTAGCTAAACTCTGACACTGAACTGATAACTGAACGAGTTTTGCGCGGGAATTCAGAAGAAAAGGACGGGCTTTGTGTCTTAATTAGTTTTTCGTGGCTATTATTGTGTTAATATGGTGGAATTAGTTTAATAATGTGCCATTAATGGAGAAAAATATAGTAAAAGTGAGAAATAAAGAAAGGCGCTCCCGTTTGATTTGGATAGAAAACCTCACGTAAAAATGTGTTAGGGTTTAGGTTAAGAAATGGATGTTACATTGTAGTTGTGCAGTGCTAGTGGAAAATAAAGACATTTAAAAACGTCAAAAATTTACATTACTTTGGAGTTGTGCAGTGCAAGTGGAAAATAAAGACATTGAAAAACTGAACACTCGGCTTCGGCCTGAAGAAAACTTACTCTGATTTAGACATTGTAAAACTGAAGACTTAGCTTCGGCCTGAAAAATTGTATTCCGATTCAGACATTGAAAAACTGAAGACTTGACTTCGGCCTGAATATACAGAAGAAAATTAACATATGACCAGGCTATATGGGCTAGTTCCCCTTGCCTTTTTGTAAGGAAGAATTAAAAAAAAAATCAGACTCGGAAATTCATGTTTTTGTTTATCTAAATAAATCGAAGGCACTAAAATTCTTTAAATTCTATTTTTAGTCCAGTACAGGTTTGCTTAAACTATCTTTTAAATATGGAAGAATGCATAATCGAAGTGGAGAAGAACTACAATAGTTTGAAAGAGGACCCTGAATCTCTTCTATTATTTGTGAATAAATATGTTAAATTGAAGCTAATTAAAAATACTTCATACGACGGCTTTATACATTCTATTGACCCTATAACACACAGGTAAATTTGAATACAATGCCTTTTTATGTTATTATGTTCTTTATTATGTTCCAAACAAATGTTTACTTAGGTACACTGATTCTTTGGTGACTCCGAAAACTCCGAATGCTGTCTTTGCCAAAGAATACAAGGTGTGAAAACCAGCCAAGAGGGTGTCGGACTCGCTCAAGATAGGGTTCCGTAGACATTACATCATAAAAAACTTTTTCTGACAAAGTTTTACGAAATCTTCAAAAGCAAACGATAGTGTGATTTAATATTGTGTGTTTTATTCCACGTTACAAGAGCTATCCAACGACACTCGACTCGATTTAATAAAAAAAACTAATTTTTTCCAACCTCCTTTTCGTTTTATGGGAGCATAGAGAAATATGTAACTCATCACCACCCCAAGAGGAGTGGCCTTACGCATAATTTCCCATACTTTCCCCTCTGTCAAAGTCCCACCCCCGCTATGGCCCCATAGCAACGGTCCCTCCCCCCTCGCAAAGAAAATAGCAGAAAAATTTTCTATAGAGAAATAAACAATACCTACTCCTCTCGGGGCATTGACACGAGTTACATGTTCCTCTATAGAGGGAGTAGAAAGAAATGTTTTTCTTAACACCACATTTCCATTTTTGGGTACTGTAATCTGTCTTCATGCTTGATTTCGTTTCAATAGGTGCAATAATAAGCGAGTAATTAAGGCGGGGCATACCGACAGACAGAATGGACGAAAGTATAATGGTTCCTTGTTTGACTACGAAACCCTAAAAGGTGTTAGGGTAGACAGTTTTGCATTACTTTAACGGGTCATTGACATTATTGATTCTCATTATTATGAACATCTTACCCAAGGGGACAACGGGAAAGTCACAAAAAACAATTTACTATTCATACAAACATCCAATCAGCTGGATGCATTTAGTATGGAAAGTCCAATTAAACATGTATGCTAATTTCCTATAGGTTTCTTAGGGAAAGTTGTTAGTGATGATAGTGATGATGATTTTGATTAATCATATTCAGTGATTATCGGAATTTAGTGATTAATCGAAATCCTCCATTATCTCAGCGTATATCTTTAAGTTAAATTTAATTTTAAATATAAATGTGTCCGAATTCTAAATCGAATCAACAGAATGCAACGCACTTCATAAATATGTAAAAAAAAAATGTATTCCTCAAACCATCATTTATTGCCTCAGAAGCATTTTTTTCTACTGTCAGTTTAATAAAAAACCGAAAAAGATATAAACTGATATCAGACAACTTATAACATATTATAGCCCAGTCATTTTAAGGTTTAAGCCGGGACTAATTAGTCATTGATATTTTATTTCGGTATAGTATTTAGGCGCAAATTTGGCTTAGAAATGAACCAAAATTAAAAAAAAACCGTCAGCAACAGTTCCGAATTTAAAATTGAGGTATTATCTCATTATAAAAAACGTAATGGTATTTTTTTTGCACATTTTTAAGGCATTACCATTATTTCCACCTCAATCAATCAATCAATCAAAATCATTTATTGTGTATGGTATTCAGGTACATTATGCTGTTCACATTGCAATATAAAGTAATATGGCTCACCGAACCCTGTCTTTCCAGACTTGCACAAAACAAAACAAAAAAAACCATTAAAATACAAAATAATTATGCATACAACTACTAAAGAAATGTCATTGAAATGGTAAGCAAGTTAAACAAATTAATACAATACTTCCATTAGATTATGTCAACAATAACAAAAAATAAAATGTTAAGAAAACTATAACTAGCAGAAGTCAGTGAACCTATTAGTTACCGACACATAGAGACACCGATAAAAAAGACAAAATTAGCAGTTTACATAATCTTATAACAATTAAATACAACTTAACACTATCTATAATCCAGATACTCCTTCGTACTATAAAAGCATTTTTCCGATAGCCACATATGTAACATTCTCTTAAATTTACCTCTCCTAAAAAAAACTCGTAAAATGACTGGGCTATTATGTTGCACCGACACTGATTGGGCTACAGCGTTCATTATAATTTTTATTGAAAGTACTTACGATGAGCTATATTGTAGAATATATTCAGATTTTTTTACTCCAGTATTTTAAAAGTTAGAGGGTTGCGTAAACTGGTGCCATTGAACGGTAAAGACTCTTAACAATAACTTTTTTCTTTTCTTTTCAGTATCATACTATCTGTACCCAAAGGAGATGTCTATCAAACAACATTAATACCAGGACATGCAATATTAGCAATATCTGAATTACCAGCTACAGTTGATCCACCATCGACAAAATCACCACCGGCACTAGAAACAAATGAAGAAATATTAACAAGAAAACTAAATTTAATAGCCTGGT
Source organism: Agonopterix arenella (assembly GCA_927399405.1). Classification (NCBI taxonomy): domain Eukaryota; kingdom Metazoa; phylum Arthropoda; class Insecta; order Lepidoptera; family Depressariidae; genus Agonopterix; species Agonopterix arenella. The sequence goes on along the minus strand of OV656707.1, from coordinate 12,301,040 downwards.
TTAAATTTAATTTGCTTCCAGTTGAAGAATCTGGGAGAAATATAGTGGTTGGCAGTGTAAACGTGTTACCATCATATAGAGTTACAGACATTTATGCAGAAAATCCTGTTGTGGCGTTGCAAATAAGAAAAATTATGGAGCGAATGCCACAGGACTTTCAACCTTAATAATTATGAGTGTGATTCAGTGGTGTTAGGATGAATATAAAATGTTGTGGCTACAATGCTCAAACCATCTAAAATTATTGGTCTTTTACACGATAATGAAATATATTTTTATGAAATTGAATCAAATTTCATTAGGTATTTTCTAAACCAAATTCTTTGTTTCTTACCAGTAGGCCTCGAATGTACCCCCGAGAAAACGACAAAAATCGAGATGCGCCTCCATCCTTATTACTTTACGTATGCCAGAAAGAGCGCGCATGACGTTTTTCTAGTTTAAACGCTTTGCCGTGCTGGGTGCTATTTTTGAATTTCACATGTTTTCATTGATATGAAAATGGCATTCAATGGCCCTGACTGTCATATTCAAAAATAACACTTGCTATCAGGAAAGCGATTGTTGAAAGTCACACGTTCAAAATCATGTTCAAATGATTCATAATCGAATCTCCATAGTAATTATGACATTTTCTTCTGCTAGCCTTTAAAAAAAATCACACTCCTGACATAGTTTAATAAAATAATCAGTGGTGAAGCTCAGCGGTCGCGGCGCGGCGTGTCCAAGCGCGCGCGGTGTGCGGGGGGCAGCAGGGGACGAGTGTACCCTAATTGAATTCGCTGTTAGGGTACGCGCGCAGGCAGCGAGGGCCGGGACGCGCTCCTCCCGGCTCTCGTACGCCCCGCACGATTGGCCTGTCGCGATTGCTGAGCTTCACCACTATTAGTTTTTATTAAACTATGCTCCTGGTTCCTGTTTTGGTAATTTCTGAACGACGGATTTTCTAAATAGAAATATAAAAGAAATATAGTTCCAAATGATTCGATAGATGGGGTTGATGAGAAATGGATGTGCAACCTTGCTGTTACTAAGTAAAAATAGAAAATTGTTTTTAGGGTTCCGTACCCAAAGAGTGAAAACCCTATTTTACTAAGCCTACGTTGTCCGTCCGTCCGTCCATCTGTCCGTCTGTCTGTCCGTCTGTGCGTCCATCGGTCCTACCTATTTAGGGCTGTAACTTAAAATAAATAAAGTGAAAAAAGTAAAATTATTATCTTCGGACCTACAGCAAAAAATCTTTCTTTTATTTATTTCTGTGTTCGAACCAAAGAGTAATATAAGTATATGTCACGTCAACGCCATCTATCGAGTTATGTTGAAATACGTTTAAACTGGGTAGTTATCAGAAAATAGCCCATTCCACGCATTGAAGTTTATGTAATTTAGGCGCTGAGCTGAGCATACGATTAGCATTGTCCACCACGGTCAGAAACGACTTCAAATTATCCTTGCCGCTGTCCACGCATACCTGTGGCGACACGTTCCAAGCCTACTTTGCACTTCTAACCCCTCTTATAATGTTCTGTGAGTGTGCCAAATTATGCCCAGACTGACCTTTTCGATCGAGCCCATACAGCCATGTCAGACGTAAACAGTTTCAAAATTTTCGACCAAAATAATTTGTAGGTAAATAATGAAATTTTGATCATCTTTTCTCTCTTTATTATTTTAAAGAAACACATTTTGAAAAATTCGCGACCATCATGGCGCCATCTATCGATCCCCTTGAAAACCACTAGAAATACACTAGTTAAAATGGTTATTTCGCTGACGAATTTTCTACCACAGATCATTAAGAATATGGTTCTCTACTGACTGAAGCACAAGCCCTGTAAAAACATTGTCATTGAGCACTTATCAAGTGGTATTAAATAGCTGTCTAGCATGATTTATCTTCTTGCGCGCGACTCTGCTTCATTCCACACTACTTGTCGCGGCAAGCGTGGCTTTTCGCTCCGCTCGCCGAAAAGCGCGGGAACGAGTTATTTTCTATGGAGCAAAGACGCGTTGCGCGCGTGTAAATCATACGAGACGTACAGTTTAATGAGGGATTTTCCAGAAGCAAAAAAAATAAAAAAGTTAGTTCCTAATTTCTCAATAGATGGCGTTGACCAGAGAGGGGTCCAATAGGTATGAGCAAATATATTAATTAATATTAATAGTAAAAAAACACAGTACAAACCCTTTCTTATTGTGGTTGCTTTATTATTTAGCAATCTCGGTTTTAATGTCCGTCAACAACGAATCGAGTATTGGACGTGGCTGTATGGGCTACGTATCCGTTTTGAATATACCAACAATAAACACGAAACAATAACAAAGTACAAAAACCTATCAGAAATTGAGAATATCAATAAAAATTAACCGGAAATATTTAAATCGTACGTCAGATTCCGTGAATGAAAAGCTTCGATCTTTATTAGCAAAGCAATTTCAATATTCTTTATTTTGAATGGAGCAAGGCCCATACAGCCAAGTCTGATACTTTATTCGTTTTTTACAGACAATAAATAAATAATAAATAACGCTCACAGGCACATACTTTGTAATGACCCCACGTAAGCCTTCCCATTCAACAACGGCACAAACATATTCCGTCCATATCCATGACCGAACCGAGACTCAAACCCAGGACCCTGGTTTGACAGTCCGGCGTAGCAATTATTACACCAACCGGGTCGTCAATAACACCCAGATTGTTAATAACTTGTACTGTGTATTTCTATTATTAATATTAATTAATATATTTGCTCATACCTATTGGACCCCTCTCTGGTTAACGCCATCTATTGAGAAATTAGTAACTAACTTTTTTTTTCTTCTGGAAAATCCCTCATTATTGAAAAGCGTTTACTGTTAAAACAAGTGACAATAGGTGACTGGAACAATCGTATAACTGACCCTGTGTAAATGGGCCTTACATCTAAACCGCAGTGTGCAATCGTGACATAATTTATCTCTTTTAGCCACACCGCTCTAGGAAATATGGATGATAAGTTAATAACTGTAGGTATTCAGTACATATGGGACAATCGTATACACCTACTCTTTGTCGTATATCACTGATAAGAACGTACGTTTATATATGGAGTTGACAATTTAAAAATTACTACTTTCATTCAAATCGCTTAACATGTAAATTTCGACCGTAAAAATTAACTTTAGTCTAGTCTACCCACGCTTATGCCGTTTACGTTTAGCGATGAGTGGTCAAAGTAGGAAAATACAATATTTCGCGGGAATATGCGGTACGTTTACACAGATATTAATTTCAATTTACTTTTGAGTAGTTTGGATTGGAAATTATTTACAATTTGTCTCATTTTAGCGTCATTAGGTTTTGTGTTCACCGGTGTTGTGTTATCGTGGGGATCGCCAGCGATTCCAAAGTTCAAGAGCGGTGAAGCTAATCTAGAAATTACTGACGTAAGTACCTATATTGTACTTACCTACTCAGTTATTTTTAAAGGATAAAAATATTTTCCTCACAATAATGATATCGTAACAAAGTTATTTATTTGTATTGGTCTGAATGTCTGAATGGTCTGAGTCTACTCTCTACTGTCTAGTCAAATAAAGATAAGACAATATTTCCGAACTTGTTACACAAATCGAGATTACGCTAGTGCGAAAGAGACAACATTCCTATGACGTCTATATGATGTTCGTCACCATATCATAAGAATAATTAATACTCTATAGAAGCGAAACTCGCGCGCCAGACGCGTTCAAGGTTAATAACCTACCGTCTAGCCTCTGCTGAGGAGAAAAGTCTGTCGGGGCTTGCATCGGTCGCCTCGCGCTCAGCCGTGCACGTTATACGTACGATTTTAATTAATCTTTTTTCACCATGCCTTATGACTGATATCTAAGTCGAACTAATATACTTATTTTACCAATAAAAATAATGAGAAATTTTAAAACCTCCTTTTGTTGAATTCGGTTAATAAGTTGTAACACATTATTAAATACATCATAGATAACTTACCTATAAAAACGAAGTAAATAACAGCCTACGAAATTCGTTATTTTATTAAACAGCCCTGGCGGCCTCCGTGGGCGACAGCGGAGCATTGCGGGCCGCGGGGGGCAGTAGGTGTTTATAACGCGGCGTTTAGAGCACGCACAAAGGAGATTCCATTCTATAGTGTATTAGTTATTCTATGACCATATCATGTGTACGTAGTACTTACTATCTCTATGCATATCATATCGCCAGTTCGCGCGATAAATTCTAATTTTATTATTTCTGTGGCCTTGACAATGTTTTAAACAAAGAGAATGAAATAACTACGTGATACTGAACAACTTTCCCTAAGAAACCTATAGGAAATTCGCAAATTTTTTTTGGACTTTCCATATGTAAGTAGTAAATGCAATCAGCGAGTGAATCGAACGTTTGTATGAAGAGTTATAAAAAGGCGAATTTCCTATAGGTTTCTTAGGGAAAATTGTTTAGATGCCCCGAATACCGGCCCTTTAGCCAAAGAGTATACTTATATTAGAACTAGCTTTGACTACTTATATAGGGACTAGTTACGCGTGTAATTCTACTAACAAAAATTTCTGCCACTTTTTGCGGGGGGCGAGGTAACATGAAATCCGCAACTTTGGATTTTATTCCCATAACTTTATATTTAATTTTGAACATTAAAAATCATAAAAAGTAGTCTCGTGTGAACCCCAAACGTTCTTAGTTCAAAATTATTGTTTCGCAATTACAGGCTGTCTCGTTTAGTGATAAGGTATAAAATAGAATGTAAATGCACATGATTAATTGGTCTCATACCGAGGCAGAGGGGAAATGCTACCGCAAGGCTAGTCCTTATAATAAATAGTCAAAGATAAATAGAGTTAACCCGCGACTTCGTCCGTTCATATTATATACCAGATTTGAAGTCGAAAAAAATTTTCATCAAAATCGGTTCAGTAGTTTTCACGTGATGCTCGATCAAACAAACAAACCGACAGACAAAAAATTTATGATTTAGAATCAGGGACAGACCTAAAAACCATATCGTAACTTTTTTTTTGTTAATATCTTCAATGTACAGACACACTTCTGTTACAATTTTATAATTTTAATTAATTATTAATTATTTTTTTTAATTTTTTTTTATTATTTCTTTTTATTTTCAGCGGAGACCTATAATTGGCTTTCTGTTAGCCATCCATATTTTGTATTGTGTCAACAGCTGTTGGTCTTCCCAAGAAAATAAAATAAAATAAAAGTTAAGATAATGTATAGTGAGCATTAGAGAAACCTGACCCCTCTATCTTAATATTTATAAGCGCACCTAAGTACTTTTAGATATCAGACCTTGCATAGCTATCTTATTTTAATTATTTGCTTATAAATTAAGTACAAGATCACAGTGATATTAGGTATTAGTTCAAGGACTATATAAACGAGTTATCTACCTATCTCTTTTACCAGAGAAGAAACGAAATTTATCACGAGGACCTAATTTCTACCAATACGGACTGGGCCCGCAAGTTAGGGTGCCCGGCCCGCGTCCGTCTCAGGCGAAACACATCTGATAAAACTAAAAAGTTAAAAAATAATATTGCAGCCGATGACTTTTTCGTTCGCATCATGAGAACATTAATTAGTTTTATCGAAGTCGGTGTCAAGCCGGTACAATTCGCGACAGGGCTTGTATTCGTTTTTTGGCTTGGCTTGACACCGACTTCCATAAAACAAATTAATATTCTCATGATGCGAACGAAAAAGTCAACGGCTGAAATATTATTTTTTAACTTTTTAATTTTTTTTTTGAAGACAGTTTTAATTTTTTGTTAAAATTTTGTTTATTTTACAATTTTCATTCATTAGTTCAATATAATAGTAGTGCTTTAAATTAACAAACGCACTAGCCGACACTACGATTTTCAAAGGTTCAGATCAGGATCAGATCCTGGTTTCCTTATCATGGTACCACCCTCGGAATATCTACTTTTCAACAAATAAAGAATCATCAAAATCGGTTCATAAACGACGAAGTTATCCGCATACACACATAAAAAAATATATATATATACGGTCGAATTGAGAAACCTCCTCCTTTTTTGAAGTCGGTTAAAAATGTGCAACAACCATTAGCCGGGTCTAGTACGAAATTCTCGAAAAAAGTGTCTGAGTCAAAACTACACAAACCTACATGTAGTAATAATATACGCCTAGTCGGCCGATCAAACGAAGACTGTCGCGTAATTGGTTCTCTTTTTACGTTTTGGTGCTCTTTTTGTTCGGACACTTTCGAGCGCGGACCCTACGTCCAGTAGTTGGTAAGTCAATGGCAACAACACGTAGATTCCTTAAAAATATAAATTCTTCGTCTTTCGTTGTCGCCGATGAATAGCACCAACCCACTCCGGTGTCGTAAGAATTGGCTAATTCCCTCGCACACATCTTCGACGCCAAAGACTTGCTGCGGGTTGTACCTGACTCCACCTTTGATCGTATCGGAGTCCGAGTCCCATTCCATCAGATAAAGGAGGGACAGAGTGTTAGGGTAAACAGTTGCTTTACTTTAAGGGGTGGTTCTACCCATTATACTGAACAACTTTCCCTAAGAAACCTATAGGAAATGCTCAATTTTTCGGCTTCTCATACAAACGTTCAATTAGCAGATTGGGACCCATACTCTACCTGCTTCATACAGCCGATCTCCCAACCAACCAGAACTGTACCACCGGTACATTCGCCGATGACACAGCAATTCTTGTATCTGATAAAGACCCCGAAAGAGCATCTTCCATATTACAAGAAAGCCTGAATGATATAAGTGTATGGCTGAAAAACTGGAGAATCAAAGCTAACGAGACGAAGTCCGCACATATCACATTTACCACAAGGAGAGATACTTGCCCCCCTGTAAAAATAAATAATCAAGAAATACCGCAAAACGATTATGTAAAATATTTAGGCCTCTACCTAGACAGGAGACTGACATGGAAGAAACATATTTTTACCAAAAGAATGCAACTGGGACTGCAATTCCGTAACATGTACTGGTTGCTAAACAGGAAGTCTCAACTAAGTTCAGAAAACAAACTTCTTTTGTATAAAGCCATCATAAAGCCTATCTGGACTTATGGTATCCAGCTCTGGGGAACAGCTGCCAACTCCAATATTGAAATTATACAGCGCTTTCAGTCAAAGGTCCTGCGAACTATAATGGACGCACCTTGGTATGTCACAAACGACATACTCCACCATGACCTTAATGTTCGCTACGTGAAGGAGGAAATAGTAGAGTTCACACGAAATTATCAGAAAAGGATACTAAACACCCAAACATACTAGCTCAAAATCTAATGAGGGAAGAGGCTCAGACCCGCAGACTTAAGAAAAAGATACCACAGGACAATCTACTGGGAGGGTAACCGTTCCTTAAGACACTTTAATTTGGATGCATCACTGGGTGCATACCAAGCAAGCCAACATTAATATACTTCACACTCTTTGCTGATTGTCCAAAAAACGACAGATTGCAATCCTTTGCAATCTGTCGTTTCTTGTCAAAGGAGAGAAAAAAAAAAAAATTAGCAGATTGCATTTAGTATGGAAAGTCCACATACTTTTTGCGAATTTCCTATATGTTTCTCAAGGAAAGTTGTTCAATATCATGGGTACGATAACACCTTAAAGTAGTGCAACTGTTAACCCTAACACCCTGTAGTAATGACCTCAAAATATCCAGCGTGCCTGACTGCTTTTCTATAAAGATTAGCAGTCGCCTTCGTCGAAATCGATTAGGAATCCATACCTCTTTTTCCTAATTTAACATCGGCGGTCAAATGCATTCCTTGCTAATTCTAACCAACGATCCCAGCGTCTTTAGGATGATTCTGGTCTGACACAGTGTGATTGCGGTGAACCTATTCAGTCGATGGGTCATCTGCTGGAATGTCCGCTGTGCCCGAAAACCTGCACGAGAGAGGATTTAAATACACCTACTCCGTAAGCTGTCAGGCTTGCCGAACACGTGGCTACTAAAATATAAAAACACCACTGCAGAACCATTGGCACGAAAAGAAGAGGAAGAAGATCTCGCTCTCTGATCCTATCTGGGGTTCTATTGCGGTTGTACAGTCGCCATCAGATATGTCGTAGCATACAAGGTGTTCAAATATTTCTGAACAATGCTAATTTTCAATAAATTCCTTACAGTAAATGTAACCAATTATATCTAAACATTTATTTTGTCATAAATATCTGAACAGCTAATTTTCAATAATTTCTTCACAATGTCATTTAAAATTGATTATAACAACGGATTAAGGTCTTTTTTCGTATACTGCTCAGATGTTTATGATCACCCTGACTGCGTTGATATATTTGATGTTCTGGGCGTTCAGATATTTTTAATTGGTTATTTGTAAATAAAATTAGAAAATTAGATGTGATAATGATTAGAAATTAGATGTGATGTGATAATGAAAATTAGAACTGCTTAGAAATATTTGAACACCTTGTTTGCTATGATATATCTGATGGTGACTGTACCTATAACAGGTGATCGATCAATAGAATCCACGTAAGATTTTGAGTCCTTTCTTTTCACACTAGTGATTTCCCGAAGTATGCAGCTTGACATCGTCACCGCAGTTTTAATAACAAATACGGGGCTAGAAGGCGACAGACTTGGCGATATTGCTGCGATTTTAAACACTATAGACTAAGAGATAAGTGTACTTTTTGCAACCATCAGCTGCAAGGCTGATTCAGTGTTTATCGGGTGTAGAGCATCTCTGTAATGGGGATGGACCCGGTCTGCCTGCATAACTCCACTCTGTTTAGAAGTTACTGCTGTTTAAAGGTCAGTAAAAAATTAACGATCAGCTGCAAGGCTGATCGTATGATATTATTGTAGTGTGTACTGTAGTTATGTGAACAGTACAAAAACTGACATGAACTGCCAGTCGGTTTAGGAGATACAACTGTTCAAAGGTCGGATCTTTGAACGGCTGATCTCCTAAACCGACTGATGAACCATGTCAGTTTTTATACTGTTCATATAGTTACAGTGCATGCTACAATAATATCATACGATCAGCCATGCAGCTGATCCTTAATTTTTTACAGACCTTTAAACATCAGTAACTTCTAAACTGACTGGAGTTATCCAGGCAGTTATGGGTCCATCCCCATCACAGAGATGCTCTACACCCCATAAACACTGAATCAGCCTTGCTGCTGATGGTTGCAAAAAGTACACTTATCTCTTAGTCTACTAGGCGGTACAAGAGGAATTGCCGAGAAGTCGCTAGTGTGTGTTATCTTCTGAATGTGCTTAACTTAAACTCTATATTAACAGGCGCAGAGTTCATGGGTAGTCTCACTGTTATCAGTGGGGTCTCTGCCAGGATGTTACTTCGGGCAGGTGTTGAGCGAGCGCGTCGGCCGCCGGCGCACCATTTACATCTCTTCTGTACCTGGTCTCGTAGGTGCGGTAGGTCTTATTCTTTTCTCTATCTATTATTAATTACTAACGTGGTAACATCTTCAGATGCTTAAGAGAATGATGTCACATGTTTTCAACTAATCAAGTAACGAAAGTGTAAGTAGGTATACAAATGAACATAACTATAATCAGAAAACTATTACAAAAATTATAGGTGCACCATATGCAGAGCTGACTGCAAACCTCCAGTAAAGGAGAGGAACCCAAAGGACATAGGGGCGCCAAAGCAATTTTAAATTTAGGTAGCAGGTTTATAAAGTCTCATCGATGTACCTGCGCAGGGCTGCGTTCAGAACCTACGCCCCAGGTGCACCCCGAGTGCAACTTTTCGCACTAACACCGTTCCGAGCCTCGGTGAACGGTTCTGTACCATAGAGCGTGTTGAAAAAACAACCGCACCCAAAGGTCGTGAACGCAGCCCTGTTGACAAATTTTAAAAGCGCGCGAAATTATACTGACCAATCAGGATGTGACACCTTGCCGCTCTTGGCTTATTGCTTTCGCGGTCTTTTCGCTGCCGAAGCATCCATAAGTCTGCTATTCGAGTTGGAGCGAGATAGAGAATACCCGAATTTGCACTGCTCTGCGCAAACGAAGTTAGACGAGCGGAATTATTTTCCTGGTCGTACTGTAACTACATTTTTGAAAGTTGTGACACAGCCTCACACTAAGTTTTTTGGTGTAAAATCTTCCCTTTTCAATGGAGACGATCCATTACTTTCTACACCATAATTCATTCATCTCTATCAAAGCCTTGATTTTTCATAAATATTATCACTTTTCAGGCAATAATTTTATTTACAAAATCACCTATGTTGATGATCTGCGCGAGATTACTGATGGGGATAACGACTGGAATAACAGCAGTGGTATGTACCTGTTGAAATTGTTTCTATTAAATGAGTTATTTGTAGGTAAACCGTCGTTAATGCGACCCTCCTACATTTGACTTAGCACCTAAAGGCACGTCCCAAGTTAAAACTGACTAGAATCGCGAATACTTTACAAATGCAGTTTTAACTGACTTCAAAAAAGGAGGCCATTTAGTAACGACTCAATAACATTTATTGTCATATTTCCATACAAATCTTAAATTAATTAATCCTAGCATTCAAACTGTAGAGGATATAATTCGGAGCGCGCTCCATACAAACGAAGTCTGGATCTATTTTCAATACTAACCAATTAAAGTCAATTAAATGTTTCAGAAACAATCTAGAAACTAATCTCCATGCTTGTATGTTGTCAGATTTTCGTTAAAATATACGTACAGTTTCAAATTCATTTAAGATTTGTAAGGACATCTTTGAGGCACTAACTTTAAAACTAAACATAAAGGTTAGTCTCTAGATTGTTTCTGAAAAATTTAATTGACTTTAATTGGTTAGTATTGAAAATATAACTAGACTTCGTTTGTATGGAGCGCGCTCCGAAATGGTCCTCTTAAGGAAAATGCTTTATTAAGCTTTTATACCTTATTCCAGGTCTATTATTATATTTGAGAGCGGCTTACTTGACTTCCGTTTCCGAGCGAACATTACCCTAGTAAAGCGCCATCTGGTGGACACAATCAGCAGCCAGGCAGTGGGGGGGCACGGCCAATGAAGCCGGTGCCCGCCATTTTATTTTCATTGGCGTTTTGAATTCCTACTGAGCGGACATGTAACGGAAAGCGCTGCCTTCCCGTTACCGCCATTTTTAAATATAAATTTTAAATTTTCTTTTTCTTAATATCGATTTGTTTTTCGATGGTTAAATGATTAATTTGCATAGTTATTGCATTAACAAGTGCCCGTAAATAGTAAAGTGCGTATTTTCGTCGTCGTGTCGTCGGGTCGCAGGAGTGATGGAGTCTTCGAGGGTGGACAAAGACGCGTTTGTTGCAGAAATCTGATAAGTAGACTTCGAGCATATTACTTATAGATTACAATTTCCATTGTTCGTATGGTGTAGTATGCTGAACATTTCCAAAGAATTCTGAATGTATGGCGGTTGCATATTTCTGTGCATGAACCGTTAAATGTTACACTGCAGAGAAAAACATTTCTAAATCGTTTTCGTCTGGTTTAATGAATGTGATTGAGTGGCAATCTATATGTGTGTCGTTAAAGCTAACTAAGATGTTCGTAGTATTATTTTTCCTGTGTTTCTACCCCCGTCCAGGGACGTATTTGTAATGTGTCTATAGGAACAGGTCTGCTGCGGATGAAGCACAGAAGCGAAGACATTCTAGTCTTAATATCCAGGCTTGCGCTGTCCGTGCGTAACGACAGTTCACCAAGCAGGTATCAGGTTAAGGTACGGTAACATAAGTGGCCTGGGGTCGACACTCGACGATTATCCCACCGTTTGGTTACTGTAGTATATAAAGAAGATTAGTAATGTCGTCGCATTGCTATTTTTCTGCCTGTGTAAAGCCGATACTGGACAAGCTACCGACCCGGTACGGCACTCCCTGCCGGTGTTCGCTTAGCTCACTGGTACCATGCGGCGGGCGGTCTCCCCACGCACTACCATTACCACGAAGATCTGCCGTCCACGCTCCTGCTGGCTGCATGATACCGTGATGATCTGCCGCCCACGCTCCTGCTTGCGGCATAATACCGTGACCTGCCGCCTACATTCCTGCTGGCGGCATATTACCGTGATGATCTACTGCACACGCTCGTGCTGGCGGCGTAATACCGTGATGACCTGCTGCCTACATTCCTGCTGGCGGCATAATACCGTGATGATCTACCGCCCACGCTCCTGCTTGCGGCATAATACCGTGACCTGCCGCCTACATTCCTGCTGGCGGCATATTACCGTGATGATCTACTGCACACGCTCGTGCTGGCGGCGTAATACCGTGATGACCTGCTGCCTACATTCCTGCTGGCGGCATAATACCGTGATGACCTGCCGCACACGCTCCTGCTGGCGGCGTACTACCGTGATGACCTGCTGCCTACATTCCTGCTGGCGGCATATTACCGTGATGACTTGCCGCCCACGTGCCTATACTGGGGGCTCAACACCACGACTACCAGCCGACCACGTGCCTACTGCCTGGTGGGTCGGTATCCCGCGTGGCATCTAGCATCGGGAACCAAACACAAGGTAAAAGAATGGAGGGAATTAAGTGTCCCGGTACCTATCGGACATTAATTGCCCCCAATCTCCCATGACATACGCAGAAAGCCATTTCCATAAACTTTTTCTTTTCATGTTCTGTAATGGTCATCAAATTTTATGTCTGAAACTTTCCAGCGTACCGACTGCTACCTGGTCATCGTTTCTAGATGCGCCCGTATCCACGGAGGACTACGTAAATTTGAAATTCCTAATAAGATTAAAGACATTCATGATTTCGCGCAGGAATCGGAAAGCATTATCACGCTGTAATCACCGTTCGTGGTTTTTATTTGGATTCTGTCGTCTAAACGAGTCCCTTTTTTGTTTTTAACAAGCTTTTATTTAAATGTGGTTGTTAAATGTGGGGTACCTACCTGCAATACCCACCTACTAATCTAAATGAGACGATCCTAATTCGAACCTGTTGGGTGGTCCTCTTTGGTAAATATTACATTCAGTGAAAACAAGATTATGCAGAACTTATAAATCAGGATGACGTTCCGGTGCTCGAAATAATATATAAAATATTCATAAGTGCTTAAGGGATCCAGGCTGTCCGTTTAACGAATTTTCACTTATAAAGTTGCAGTACAAAGATCGAAATAAAAATTTACAGAAGGTCACGTAACTCTGTTCTTTCTGGCAATCCAATCCAGAGTTTAGTAACCCTACGTTTGGTAAAGTTCAATTAATTATTGGTGCCTTCTCCAAACACCAACATTTTCTATTTTTGCAAAGGATTCTAATCATTTCAATCGGAGCAGGAGTATCTGATGGTTACACAATACACGTTGGACGAATACCCAAGGTTGTTAATCAATAATTCTATATTTTGGTTTGTAATATCATGCAAGCAGTTTCAGAAAGTCACACATTTTCTGAAGTGCATTCTTTCAAAAATGCATTACTTTATAAATAATATATAATTATATCTACCTACTTTATGTAATAAAATAACTGATAGCTAAGCTATCTTTGTATGTGGCTTGATGCGTCGGTCTGCTATTCTCCCACACAATTTTGTCCCATTAATTTGTTGCAGTATTAGCACCACGTAATAAATAATGAATGCACGTTACACAAAAACTGCAAAGAAGGAAGCTGAAAGATAGCTGCCTATAAGGTGTGTTCTTGGCATATCAATTATACCGCCGAAGGGTTCTATTCTATCCGATATTTCGTCATGCTTCGTATTGTGACTGTCGCTTTCTATATATTTAAATACTTGAAACCTGAACTGAAAAACATATGTGATGAAATCACACATAAATAAAATCCCTTTTACGAGGGTAGTTCATAATTTTTGTGATGTCGTGCCTGCGCGATATGCCTAGGTTTTTGCGAAATGCATTCTTATGACCGTGGCCATGCCGTGACCATGTTTTCCTGGAGGATGTTCCGAATCCAGTCTATACGCTGTACGCTCATAATGTTTCTTATCTGTCATGTGCGTGTTGCGTAAGGTTACAATATTTGAAAAGCCGTTATTATTGTTAATATTTGAAAGACAATGGGTTAAAATCTTATAGGTACTTGAAAAGTTAGTCGTTTTCGTTTTTAATACTAATTCAGTATAAATTAAATAGTACGATTGAGTCTTTTATGTGGAGTGAGCTACCAAAACATGCTATTCAGCTTGGGTTGACAATCGTTTTTTATGACATCATTTTATCAACTATCTTAATTTATGCTAACCGAGTGTTATCGGTTGACTGGGCATCTTTCAAACATTCTAATCGCTCGTTACATACCTACCTGACATATATGCATAACTTAGGTAATATCCTTATTTTATCAGTTGGTGTTTTTATTATGCTGAATGAAGTCTATTATATTATTTGCTGATCAATCATCAAAACTTGTTCACGGTGACCGGTGGCTTGAGACCTGTTCGTACCAGAGGGAATTGATTCCTGCCGAATAATGACTTGCACGAATTTTTGCCTCACCTTTAGGCCTTAAATGTAACCCAGAGCCAAATATATAAAGCTTCGGTATAACTGCTAAGCTATTTGTAATATCTAGGTGTTATGAATGTCCTCTGCAAGGAGACTACGGATATGTGCATGTATGCGAGCAGAATTCTTAGATGAAATACTAACGTTGTTATATTGTCGCTATCGACATTCATACAAATAACAGTGACAGTTTGTGTATTTTACATTTGAAGTTTCTTTCTCAGTCAGCTTGTCACCCATTAATTTTTTATTACGTCCTACGGTACAAATCTACCTAGGTTTCATGATGAATTATTATTGTCACGCCGCGTATTCCTGGATTCATCAGAAGTCTGCAAAGCGAGTCGGATATTTGCACCTGACGGCTGACGAACCATCTTGTTGTAAAATTCAGTTGAACCCCATGAAACCACCACTTTCAACTGAATGAAACCCATTCACTCACTGCTATTCTATACGGTGTTGTACGGTGAAGATGAAGTCCGTTGAGATCAAATCACGGCTTTGACTGTCGTTGCTCCCTACATTTATCTTTTTATCGATGTCGATATTACATTGTGCATCCCTATGCCATTGTCAATGGTATTCTAATATCTTGTGATTGCAGTTTTTATTGGTATCAGTTTGAAATAATGTTGGTTCTCACACGAAACCACTCAAATTCAAAAACAAATTTGGGTCACGCACCATGCCAACCATATTCATAAAGAATGTTATATAAACATTTTTGGTTTTCGCACAAAGCAAACCAATTTGAAATAATCAATGAACTTCGTATAAATCACATTGGCGTCAATCCAGAAGCAATCCAGCAGCCGATACCAAACACTTCTCAAATATAATAATAGACCTGGAATAAGGTATAAAAGCTTAATATAACAATTTTACCTGTAAATAAAATTATTATTAAGCATACTTACCTTATTCCAGGTCTATTTTGTACACCTGTCTGCTGTAATATCGTCCTTCCAGATCTTAAAGAACGAAATCATAAACTATTTTTTAAGGCATAGCAGGATATGATCGTGCTGGCGTAGTGGGATAGTCGTGCTCGCTCTCTGACACGGTCACACCTACACTAGTCGTGTTGTTTGCTCGCATTCTGCAGCACGATCACGCTGAACGCTAGCTGAATTCAAATCTTCAATGAAAATAAAATGGCGGGCACCGGCTTCATTGGCCGTGCCCCCCCACTGCCTGGCTGCTGATTGTGTCCACCAGATGGCGCTTTACTAGGGTAATGTTCGCTCGGAAACGGAAGTCAAGTAAGCCGCTCTCAAATATAATAATAGACCTGGAATAAGGTAAGTATGCTTAATAATAATTTTATTTACAGGTAAAATTGTTATATTTTGCGGAATATAAACTCAGCAGTTACAATATCGACATATCTAAGCATCCAATCCAATCCAATATTTGAGATAAAATTCTCTATTTAAAACATAAATATTTTTTCAGGTAACAATGATATACATAACAGAAATAGCTGACAAAGAGATTCGTGGAGCACTCGGGATGTTAGTACAAGTAATGAACAATTTTGGAAGTTTGATAATGTATGGAGTCGGCCCGTTCGTTTCATACACTACGTTGAACACTATTGTTTTTGTTATACCTATATTATACGTGTCACTATGTATATGGATACCGGAGTCGCCGTATTATCATTTGAAGGATGGGAGAGTGGCAGCGGCGAGAAAAGAGTTTATGGCCATAAAGGGAACTAAAGATGAGAAGGTAATGGAATAATCTTCATCATTTTGTGTGCGAATTGCTTATTAACACCATAGATTAATATGTATATTGGTTATAGATAGGTAAGTCGCCTTGAATTTTAGGACGTCCTAATTATAAGCGTTGTCACTTAGTAGCACCAGGGGGAGCCACATTATGAAATAAAATTGAAAAACTATCGGCCGACAGGAGGATCGAACCATAGCTACCCGGATTGTGAGCCGGTTGTCTAGACCGCTAGACCAACAAGACAGTGATTGAAATGGGCGAAATCTTTCACTACTACAGCGCAGCGGTGAGGTGTAGCGCGCTGTCGCTCCCATATGAACCCTAGTTCAACACATAGTGCTTCGAAACATAACCGATAGATGGCGGAAGCTCTCTATGGAAAATCAGCGTTCCACTTAGTTTGTACTAAGATAACATAGCATGATTAACACTTGACACGTAATTTTCTAACAGTACAGGGTCGTGTTAAGTGTTGATAAGACTCGCGGGTTGAAATCCAAATTTTACATCGTGCACACAAAATCGCTACTATTTACCTGACCATAAAAATAAAAAACCTGCTTTGGGGGTGCTACAATCGACTATAACCTTTAATGACAATGTTTCAAGTACAGAAATTAGTTCCTATGATTTTCCGCAACATGGCGAGGTTTTTTATTATCCTGGTCAGGGATTTTTTTTTTTTCATAAATAAATATTAGTCATGACAGCAAAATCTAAATATTTTCAAAAACCTTTCACGACGTTAGATATATTATAAAGGTGAAAACAAACTGGGCTTATGTGATGCCACGCCACGTTATATGATGTTACGTTAGAAACACACTAGCCCTACGCTACGCCACTACTCAGCCTCGTCAGCAACAGAAACAAACTGGGCTTATGTGATGCTACGCCACGTTATGTGATGTTACGTTAGAAACACACTAGCACTACGCTGCGCCACGTAGTCAATGAAGCGTCGATCGTCGGAGTATTCGCACGTTACTGGGCAGCAGCTATGAGCGGAATGATGCGCCGCAAACGTCTCATCACGTGTTAACACGCAATACATGCGATCTGACGCGTACGCAATGCACGTAGAATGGGATTTGGTCCCTTCAGCGACGTCACGTAAGATGAATGTGTTTCTAAATAATGATTTTTCATATATTTATTATGAAAACTGATTTCTTCTGATGGACGTGGCATCACGAACGTGGGATCACATAAGCCCAGTTTGTTTGCACCTTAATGGTCGGCAAACAACTTGAAGACCTTCACCGCGCAGGATGGATAACATTCGTATACAAAAGCGCTACTGCGCGCGCATGCCCCTCACCCCTGCCCATTTTTAAATTGTTTGCCGGGAAGAGGATAGTCATTTGTTGTATGTTTTCACAATATTCATTCGGTATTTCCTACCAGGAGGAGCCCAAACTTGGAGCTTTGAAATGATTTTTAACCGACTACAACAAAACAAAAAGGAGGTTCTCAATCCGACCCATATGTTTTTTTTGTATGTTTGTGACCTGTTTACTCGTCAATTATGAATTGATTTTGTGATGATTCTTTTTCGGTTTGGTAGATCTTACTACATTAGATAACAAGTGGCTGAAATTATATTTATGTAGTACCTATATTTTTAGATTACGCTCAGAAAGCCTTTTCATTTGATACACCACAAGATATGGGTTTCAGACAGAGTAGGTTTATTAGGATTCCGCACAAGATAATACTCAATCAATACCTGCTATAATTATAAGGGTTTTATTTTATAGTAAGACGACCCTATAGCTGCTATAGGGTAAATAAAACCCTTTGTCACAAACAATCACGTAAATCGTAATTACCTGTGAATTTCTATGGCAATGTTCCTTTGATTATTTATTATAAGGACCAGCCTTACGGTAGCATTTCCCCTCTGCCACGGTATAAGATCAATTAATCATGTGCATTTACATTCAATTTTATACCTTATCACTAAACGAGACAGCCTATAATTGCGAAACAATAATTTCAAACTTAGAACGTTTGGGGTTCACGCGATACTACTTTTCATGATTTTTAACGTTTAAAATTAGAATCTAAAGTTATGGGAATAAAATCCAAAGTTGCGAATTTCATGTTACCTCGCCCCCCGCAAAAAGGTGCAGAAATGTTTGTTAGTAGAATTACACGCGTAACTAGTCCCTATATAAGTAGTCAAAGCAAGGTTCTAATGAAAGGCTTACATTTCAAATTAGTTGACTGCACTGAGGTATATAATAATAATAAAGTAGCAATTTTATTATACTTACTATTAAAATTCGAATAATATTTCTTTTTAATTCCAGTGGGTAGACGACCAAATGGATGTTATAAGATCACACGTAAGGGAGAGTATGGAAAACAAAACGACACTCAAAGAATTACTCACTAATTTGAAATACAGAAAAGCTATTTACATCGTAGCAGGTATCTATGAATGGAAAAAATATAAGACACTGAAAGTTAGCTTCTGACCACTCTAAAAGGGATTATGGTTGTGAGTTTATGTATACAGGTTGCTTCTCGATATGCTGACGGTTTTTTATAGGAATGATTAGACCATCAAACTGAACAACTTTCACTGTCGGACAAACGGTTTGCAGTTTTGTATATGGAACAGCGGAACTGCAGATTTTTTCTGGGGAAAGTTTGTGACGATATTTTTGGATGTTTGTGACGTATAACATAACAGAAACACATGGCTGAACAGATTTGGATGACATTAGGCACACAGATAGAATATGTTCCGGATTAACAAATGTGATCATGTGATCTAAACAAGAAAAGAAATCACAAAAAAAGTTACGGTATGGTTTTTATGTGTCCCTGATTCCATATCACCATTTTTTGTATTTTTTGTCTGTCTGTTTGTTTGTGCATTTGTTTTTTTGTTTGATCGAGCATCACGCAAAAACTACTGAACCGATTTTTATGAAACTTTTTTTGTTCGATAGCTTATTAACTGACTTAAAATCTGGTATATAATTTGTGCGGACGAAGTAGCGGGTTAACTAGTACTTTTCTAAAGACAATGCAGGCGAAGTTGCGTGCAAAAGTGATATTGAAGTTGGTTTGGAAGTCAATCTGGGTAACATTATGAAGTAGAGTTGATAAGGGTAACTTACTAAATAATTAGTAAGTTACCCTTATCAACCTTACTACTACCTTACTAAAGCGAAAATAAGTGCTATTTGTTTTTTTACTTAAATATTTTTCAGGACTGAAGGTTTTACAATACATGACTGGTAACTCAGCCATCCAGTCATACTTAGAAATGATATTCAGACAAAGCAGTTCAGTATCTGGACCGCATGTCAGCATAATCTACGGTTTCGTACAATTAGGAGCGGGTAAGATAAATATTCATAGGTAATTTTTTATCTTGGAAATGGTTATTGTTTGAGTTAAAATACAGGGTGAAATTGATATCATTACCATCCTTTTAAACAAAGAGTCTACCCATCAAACTGAACAACTTTTACTATGGGAGCAAACGAATAGCAGCAAATAAAAAATCGGCTGTTCCATACTAAACTGCAATGTTGACGCGCGAGTTTGCGACACAAATGAAGGCAACAGCTGATTTTTTTTTGCTCCAATCGGTTTGTTTGGTAAAAGTTGTTCAGTACGATGGGTAGTCTCTTAGTTGAAAAGGATAATAATGATATCAATTTCACCCTATATAGGGTATAAGGCAGACGCTCCCGAAAATTCAAAGGGGTGAAAGTACCCATCAATATGAACATCTTTTGCACCCTACATACAGGGTGTAACAAAACACCCTTTTGACTATTTCAAACTAAACAACTAAGGAGCCAACATCGAAATCACAAAAAAGAGATCAACTGTTTCATAAAAAAACTGCAGTACCGACTCGACTCAAATGTATGGGACAGCGGATTTCTTTTTTCGTGATTTCTAAGTTGGCTCCATATTGAAAGTTGAGTTTGATGGTCTGAAGCACTCCCTTAGGTATTACTAGGGTGTATTGTTACACACTGTATTGGTAGTGTTGAAATGAAAATAGTAGTTAAAATGGGTATGACAGGGTTGGGTTTATAGTAGGTTTATTTTGTATACTTACTTTTTGTTTTTACTAATAACTGCAGATTTTTGATATTTTTTTCTGGAAACACCGCCTACCTTTCTTCTTTTCACCGTTTCCTCTACCCTAAGGTTGTCTGGAAGAATTCGCTTCTTAGCGATAAGACCGCCTTATTTTGTGCCTCTTGTATTTTATTGGTGTTTATGTTTATGTTTTTGGTGTAAAATAAAGTATATTTGATTTGATTTGATTTTGTATGACTATTGTTGGAGTTAAAATTTATATTGATAGTCAAAAAGGTTATGGTTGGAGTTAAAAATGGGTTTGTTGGAGTTAAAATGGGTATTGTTGGAGTTAACATGAGCATAATTGGAGCTAAAATGGATATCGTTGGAGTTAAATTGTGTAACCGAGAGTAAAAGGCTAAGTTTTAATTAGACATCAGTGATCGTGGTTCTTAAATAAAAATGTCTTTCTTACAGGTTTAGGGGCCACATTCCTAGCCGGGTGGTTCGGCCGACGAATCCTAATGTTCATATCGTGCCTAGGTGTAGCGGTATCTTTAACCTGCGTCGGACTTTACTTTTTCCTTCAAGACTTCATCAAAGTCAGTCCAGAAACACTATCGTCTATTTCAGCATTACCCCTTATAGGTATTTTAGGGTTTAACATTCTCTTTGCTGTAGGCATTGGGAATTTACCATATGTTATGCAAGCAGAACTGTTTCCTATTAATGTTAAAACTGTAGCATCGAGTGTCGCGACTATGTTAGCGTGCGTTCTTAGTTTTTCAGTAGCTAAATGTTATCAGGGCATCAAGGATAGTTTTGGGCATTATACAGTATTCTGGTCGTTCGCTTTCGTTGCGTACGCTGGGGTGTTCTTTATTTACTTCTTTGTGCCGGAAACTAAAGGGAAGACTTTGGAAGAAGTGCAAGACAGTTTGCAGAATAAAGTTGGTGAGGCACAAGCACTGAACACAGGTGATGATAAGGCTGCGAATGAATTAGATGATTAGGTATTTAGTGTGTAGAGTTAATAAATAATAATAAAATAAATCTGCATATGTACAATATAATTTATGAAAGAGACTGGGTCTTTTAACGCATGATTATTAAGGTCTGGATCCAGAATTGCATTTCTTGTTTTGTTTCCACTTTTGTTATTTTGTATAAATAAAAAATATTATTATATTATTCTTAAATAAATAACGCTAACAGGCATATTATATTATACAGGGTGTAAGTCTTACTGATCAGTGACAGCATTATATTTAACGAGTGTTAACCCGCGACTTCGTCCGCACAAATTATATACCAGATTTTAAGTCAGATCATAAGCTATCAAACAAAAAAGTTTCATCAAAATCGGTTCAGTACTTTTTGCGTGATGCTCGTTCAAACAAACACCCAAACAAACACACAAACAAACAGACAGACAAAAAATCCAAAAATTGGTGTTATGGAATCAGGGATACCTAAAAACCATATCGTAACTTATTTATCTTCAATGTACAAACACACTTCTGTTACAGCTTTATAATAGTATAGATTAATCATGTTTAAAAATGATGTTGTAAAAAAGCAGTGTGAGGCACAGTAAATAAATAAGTTTAAGCTAAATACCCTAAATCCACCCTTTAACTTACAATCCAACTTATACCTTATTAGTTTGTGATAAGTTTTGGATTGTTAACTTAATTCTAATCTTTTCGTATCTAAATGGCCTAATGACCTATGCATTATACTGTCCTAAAAGCGAATCGTCTTAATTATCTAGTACAAAATGGATCAGCCGTACCAAATAGATAGTATAATTGTACCTTTGTTATAAGCATTGTATAAGTCAGAATTCATAAAATAGAAACAAATAATGTGACCATATAATTGTATTTGCTGAATAAAAATACATAAGAAATACATGTTGATTACTTAATACCTGATACTACAAATGTACGTAAATGTATCCTTTGTTGTTTCAACTATACAGAACTGAAAGAGGCTTTATAAATTACCGTGTAAGGTCTAAATCCTCTTGGGGTTTCCGTAGGAGTATAGAGGCGCAAATGGCGTGTCTGCAGGTTCGTCCCCGCTCTCCTCGGAGGCGTCGGACTCGAAGGTGTTGTCCGGGATGTCGTAGAGACGGATGAGGGGCTTGTTGGGGTCCTTCATTATCAGGTATTTACCTGGAAAGACAAGAGCAACAAATTGAGTTCTATAATAGGGTTTTTGGATATTGGTGGAAACAACAGTGCTTTGGCCTTTCCTCTTGTTTGTGGTATCTGGGAGTATTCGTTGTAGATAGTTACTTTGTTAATTAAGTACTTTTAAATATAGTTTATATCTATATACTTTTCTTAAGTTCTCATGTAAGTGAATTATTGTAATTCTTATGAGGATAATAAAGATTCTTAAACCCGAGATAGTTGATGTACCAATATTTTTAAAAGTTTCTTTATATTATAAGACACCGGATAATTCTGATATCAGGATTTAATTTTAACCTGAGCTTTGTTGAGTAGGCAGACCACCAACACGTTGGTCAGGTGACAGAGTAAGGGTTGCGGGTCAAAGATCCATCACATTAGCATAGGACGGTGAGGAGTGGCCTATGCCCCACAGTGGGTTGATTTAGATTGAGTGGCCGGCTGATGGGGCTGGCACGGCATTGTAGTGCGTCGGGAATGTTGGGCAGGCTCCGAGCCAGCACTAACTGACTCCTGAATGTGTTCAAAGACCAGTGGGACTCCCCGCTGTTGCATCACTGAGTGAAGCTCCACACCGGGTTTTAAAAATAAAATGTTTTTTGTAACTAACACTAGCTTTAAGATAAATGTATACTAACACTATATGGACATCTTGTCTGAAATAAATTATTTGAATTTGAATTTGAAAAGCAATCATCCGCCTCTCCATTGCAAACGGGAGACAAATCAGAAAACTAAAAGAAAGACTTTGGACTCACCATCCTTCTGCTTCATACAGATATCTATGATGCACCGCAGAATACCCCAGGCGTTATCCATGGAGAGGTTGATCTGCGCCGCGAACTCGTGCGGCTTGAACTGCTGCGTGCCGAGGATCACGTGGCGCGAGTTGTCGCGCACTTGCGACCGCGACACGTATCCGAACTTGATCTGGTCGGACCCTGCCAGCAAGGCCTGCGAAAAATTACCACAGATTATTCTATTAAAGCCTGATCAGAAAAATCAAATACCGGACAAGAGCGTGTCGGACTCGCCCAAGATAGGGTTCCGTAGCCATTGCATAAGTAGAATAAGTAAAAAGTAGTAAAATAGATTAATTAAGTTAAAATGAAGTTTTGGAACCTAATATTCACTTGTATTTCATAACATTTTCAGATTTTTTACTTCAGTATTTTAGAAGTTTTTGACTTTGAGCGCAAATATTTCGAGACAGAAGTATTATGATGATTTAGTTTCTATGGAATTTTGTTCCATTGGAGAAGACCTATTCAACGACACCTCACTGAATGTATTAAAAAAAAAAACTAAAATTTTTTCCAACCCCTCTTGTTTCTTCATAACTACTACATTTCTGTTTTTGGGATACTGTTATCTGTTTTAAAGCCAAATTCCAAAAAGTGAAAAAATGAGCGAGCTATTGAGGACGGCATACAGACCGGATATACAGACAGATAGACAGATGGACGAAAGTATAAGGGTTCCTTGTTTGGCTAAAATACCCCTAAAATATCTTAACCAAGAGCTACAAACCTGCACAGTCCATTTAGCCAGTTTACAAGAGTTATTCCTCAACTCGTTGGCCAGGACAGCGCCTCGCTGGGTGTCCAACTTCTGCCGCCACTCTACTCCGTTGGCGACCTTAGAGTCCCACTCGTTGAGGGCCTTGATGGACAAGAACTGGGTCTCGTTCTGAGGGCCTTGCATCACAGCGTCGTGCTCGCATCGGGCTACTAGGACCTGTGGAAGTTTTGTTAAGATATTTGATTAATAAGAAAATAATTCACAGATCGCGTGCTTTACACGACCTTTGGGTACATTAAAAATGAATTCAATAAATGTCATTTAAAATTAATATTTTTTTCTAACTAGGGGGCTGGTCATACTGTGTGAATGAGACACAATTCTCCGATATTTTCATTAGTTCTCTAGCATGTTCCGATACCGAACTTTAGGTTTTACGAAGGAATTCAGTACATTTATCTTTGAAAACATACTGTCTTCTTATCGTGTGGGCAAGCCCTGGTGTCAGAGTGTTTTCAGAGCGCCTTCGGCCTCTGACGTGGTTTTTATGTAACGACTACTACCACCAGAGATAGTCGCCGGGACCAACGGCTTAACGTGCCATCCGAAGCACGGAATCATCTTTCTTTTCAGACAATCAGGTTATTCACCCTGCAATGTCCTAACCAACTAGGGGAAAACGCACAAAGTGACGTATCAGTAGGTGTCCCCCGTGGGAATCGAACCCACAACCTCCGTGTTGAGAGCCCAATGCTCAACCATTAGACCACAGCGGCAGTTCAAACATTCTGTGGATATACTTCTTTCTTCCAACTTCATAATTTATACACAAAAAGCAATAGTCAACAAAAATGTGACTTGTGTAGGTAGATGGTTAATATTTTGCTTTTGTGATAAACGTATGTTATATTAAGTTGTATTATGTGAGATATTTACTTCATTACCTCTTAAGTTTGCATGTTCTGTCAATAACATCTATATTTTAATTTAAAAGTAACATTGTTTAAAATTCTCTTGTAAAGTGACTAGTTTTAAGTCTTTTGAGAATAAAATTCTTTAAACCTAAATGTACTCACAACACCATTGTTAAGGTTCCACTTGCGGTAACGGTAGCCGACGGAGGCCACCTCACCATCCTCCTCCTCGGAAACGAACGGGTTCGGTTCCGGGAACTTGTATTTAGGCTCGGTCGGTCCGTTCTTCAGCACCTGTCAATATAAACACAAAAAATATTATTTATGGGCAATGACGTTCTATATACCCAAGGACTCCACATGGGCGTGCTGTTAGATGGTCCATATAGGACGGCAAAGTTGAGCTCAACCTATTCCTTAGTCGTGTGTTGATCGCAAACCCGTTAGGATGCCTAAATGTGTCATTAAAAAAGATCCGAAATAAATACACTAACAACGCAAAAAAAAAGTATAACCTATCACGGGAACTTTAATTTATTTATGAAAGATAAGACGGGAAAAATTGTAAAGAACGTAGCAAAACCAAATGGTTTTCAAGTGATTTTCAATAAATATCACACATAGGAGTCTTGTATGTCAAAACGCAGTGATTAGTAGTAGTAGAGGGGTTAGTGATTAATATTCTCGATTCTTTTGTCAGTCATCTAAAATCACCATAAGTAGCTTCGACTGCGTAATTGTTTTTATTACTGCTAAGTAATACCAAGATTATCAAGTAGTTACCGAGGACATTTGAAAGGACTGCAGTGTCAGCGGTAATGTACGGACAAGATCAGTTGAGGCGGCAGTTAGTGGAGGGCATGGAGTGGCAGGAACACATACAACATTCCATGCAATACAAGGTAGGAAGGTACAATAACAAACCTGCTGACTGAAGTTATGGTTGATGAACGTAGCCTCGAGCGCCAGGTTGCGCGGCGAGTTGATGGAGTTGCCGTCATCAGCCGGCGGCTCGATTGAAGTTTCGTTCACAGTCAGCAGGTCGAACTCTGTGTTGTCACGCTTGTCCAGGAACAGCTTGTCGCCTGCAAGTTGAGAAGTTTATAACAGTGAAGATTTTTTTTTTTATGTGTGATAGGTAAACAATTGACCCCAATCTCACCTGATGATGATGCCGAAGATGTAGCATGCTTACCTAGAAAAATGAGAGTGATCTCGCCTTGAAGAGGACAGGGAACAGGTCCGCAGGCAGTGCGCATTCTAAAAGAAGAAGGAAACTTCTTCGTGCGAATTGCTGGTAGGTCAACGACATAAGTGTGGAAACCCAGGCTGTGTCTCGTCCCTCGCAGATGAAAGGGAGACGAAGGTATTAGTTCGTTTAATTCCATCGCACATTGTTGAACAAGATGTTGTTTAGTTTGACGGTCTGAATTCACCGTTTCAGTATTTGCCTAGCTGTCCCTTACACCCTGTATTATAAGGAGCAGTGTGGGGATCACAGATGTTGACTATACCTGAAGGAATTAGGCGCCTCTCTTATACGGTGAAAGCAACCACTTACCAATCTTCTCGATGACGATGTCCCAGGAGTAGTTGGAGCGAGTGCAGCACATGATGGTGGCTAGGATGGCGTCCGTGGCGTACACGGTGCCCGTCGTCTTGCTGAGGCGACGGATCACCGGGTCGTCCGTGGTTGTCACCTGATGGGAATACAATATTATCGGTAAGGGTTGAGCCTCATCTGGCACCACGGAATCGAATTTTTTTACTCTACATCCTTTTCTGTCACTCCGGAACGTCATTTGCTAGAGCGAGAAAGGTCGCAGCACTGCCGGTGCTGCCGCATTCCCGCTATCTTTCTCGCTCTAGCAAATGACGTTCCTGAGCGAGAGATAAGGATGGAGCGTGAAAAAATTAGATTTCGTGCTGCCAGAGGCCTAGGACAATTCTTACAAACGGGTTCGCTCTCACAAGAAAAGGCTATGTATGCTGAGTCAGTGCAAGTGAGAAAGGAATACACCACTGCTTACTATTTATAAATAATGGCGTTTTGCTCGCGTTTAACACTACTTTTCTGTCAATGTCGAGTGAGTTTTGGAGTATTGTAATCTCAAGGATGGTTTTATGAACAAAAACACATTTGAAAACCAGAGAGAACCCTATACGTGACCTGCATTATTACTGTATAAGCGCGATAAACACTAAAACGTATTAAACCTTAGCGCGTACGCGCCCCATTGTGGATGACGTGTGTCAGGGGACACAAGTTAAAAGTGTTATTACGGACATAAAAAAACATACAGACGAACAAAGGACCTCCTCCTTTTTTGAAGTCGGTTAATAAACGACAGAAACATTGTAAGACCTAAAAAATTTATTGAAACATGCCTAAAAACCCATTGGATGAGGGCAGCGTCGTTATGGCGATCCTTGGGGGAGGCCTATGTCCAGCAGTGGACGTCCATCGGCTGAGATGATGATGATGCCTAACAAAATTGAAACAAAATATTACCGTATGGAAGATACGGTCAATGCGCTGAAGCACTTTCTCATGCTTCACATTGACGCGGTCGTAAGCCTTGTCGTAGTACTCCAGGGTACCACTGCAAACAATGTCTTCACCTGGAACGTAACAAAAACAACTATTTGATAATTCATTTATTCATTGCATTTACACATGGCCGACAATCTACACATCTTCTACACTAATATAATTTTTTATTATACACTAATATATTTCTATTTGTGCATAACACAACCGCTTATGGTCAGATTTGTGACTACTGGACCGTAAATGCTGGTTGGCAAAGAAAACGGCTAATCCCGTTTCGCCTAAAGACTGGTAAATTTGAATTTGAATTCTGTAAGAAATGCCATGTTAACATAATTAGAAAATGATGATTTTCATTTCCTTGGGAAGCACGATATTCCTCCTATCCTGTGTATTATTTCAGTTACCATAC
This sequence comes from Agonopterix arenella, assembly GCA_927399405.1. Lineage (NCBI taxonomy): Eukaryota > Metazoa > Arthropoda > Insecta > Lepidoptera > Depressariidae > Agonopterix > Agonopterix arenella. Next base: position 12,273,091 of record OV656707.1, on the reverse strand, counting down.
GATTTGTATGTGTTCTTTGATCATACACATTCACCAGCTGTGAAATGACCCGAAACGAATACACTTCGTCACATGGGCAATGTCTTTTCTTCACCATGATGGTGTCAAACTCAAGGACGTGCCATCAACACTATATCTATCTATACTATTATAAAACTGTAACAGGAAGTTTGTCTGTACATAGAAGATATTAACAAAAAAAAAAGATACGATATGGTTTTTAGGTGTCCCTGATTCCATTTCACCAATTTTTGGATTTTTTGTCTGTCTGTTTGTTTGTGTGTTTGTTTGTATGTTTGTTTGTTTGTATGTTTGTTTGAACGAGTATCACGCAATAACTACTGAACCGATTTTGATGAAACTTTTTTTGTTTGATAGCTTATGATCTGACTTAAAATCTGGTATATAATTTGTGCGGACGAAGTTGCGGGTTAACGCTCGTACTATTATAAAGCTGTAACAGAAGTGTGTCTGTACATTGAAGATATTAACAAAAAATAAGTTTCGATATGGTTTTTAGGTATCCCTGATTCCATATCACCAATTTTTGGATTTTTAGTGTGTCTGTTTGTTTGGGTGTTTGTTTGTTTGAACGAGCATCACGCAAAAAGTACTGAACCGATTTTGATGAAACTTTTTTTGTTTGATAGCTTATGATCTGACTTAAAATCTGGTATATAATTTGTGCGGACGAAGTCGCGGGTTAACGCTCGTAACATTATAAAAACACGAACAACAAAACGCACCTTCTTTAATTCCAGGCAAAGAAAGCTTAGCAAGTCGAGGGAAGTCCATGTCCTCGATGGTGACCCATGTAGGTCTCACAGTAACAGATGCATCCCGGATCTTCATCGGAGCACCACGCTGGCCCCATCTCTTGCCAAGTTTACGGTCACGTTGTTGCTGTTAAAAGAAGAAATTAGTTATGCCTTATATTTAAGTTTAAAACGTAATTTTTGAACATCAAAAAGCCTGTTGGTCTAGCTAGTGGATATTAGTCTTGCTTTCTTAGGTTATCGACTGCGTATGAGTGAACTTCATACTAGTGAATTAATCACTTTGTATGTGGCCAACTGCACACACTTCTCACGAATAGCCGTGGGATCAGAAGCTACAGATATAAATGAGTAGCCTAGTTTTAAATTACGTCAAATACACCTATACCCGCACTCCACCGTGGCACCAGTTTCTTTTATATCGTAACATAATCGAATATCCTAACTCAGTCTTACATTGCTATATAAAATAGACATAAATCATGCCAAGGTGTTGCTTGGGTACAGAGCTACTTAAATAAGCATAATGAAAAAAAATTACAACTAAAAAAAAAGGCTATCGCAGCTGTCTATACCACAATCTCCCGATTTCGCACGCTTTTTTCGAAAATTTCGAACGTTGGCAGCTGTCAAACGTGGCGTGGCGCCATGGCGCGCTAATAGATGTTTCACATAAAAAAAATAATTGTTGATTACCTTGCTCAACATAGTCATGCCACCAGGCGTACGAGCACCCCTGGCGCCCCTGCCTCGCTGTCCCCGAGCGCGTCCACGCTGGTACGGAGGCTTCTGCACACGAGTCGTGTCCACCAGGTGGAACGTAGACTCGTCTTCATCGTGGTAGTACGCGTACGACGATCCAGCGCCAAATTGAGATGCGTACTTATCTGAAAATGATATTGAAAAATGTTTTATTGTAGAAACAAGGAGTATTTTTTTTAAGACACTTTAAAAAAAAATTGAATAAAAAAAAAGAAAAAAAAAGAAACAAGGTATATACAAGTGTTCAACACAGAATACTATGAATGATATGTAGCCTTCGTATCGGAATGACCTAATAGCACGATGACCTACTAAAAGCAAAATGTCCTATTATCAAATCAACCTAAAAGCTAATTGACCTGTTAACAGGGTTAGAAATTATCAAGATAATTATTTTCTTTGATAATTATCCAAGCTGATTCATAGTTTTGAATAAAATTTTTAACTAAAAGCTCTAAAATGTCTGTTTTTGTTTAAATAAATGTGTATCATGCGCTCACAATCTTCGGCATTATCGTTTCGTATCACAAAGAAAAACGAATAATTGAGAAAAACAGCAGAAAACTGAGAATAATTATTTCGTGATTGTGAGCTTCTTTTTTAGCAAATCGTGATCGGTTCATGATCAGACACGCATGTTGTGACATTACCACAATCCTAGCGCAAGCTTTTTGCTTCTTCAATAATTTTATAATTATTAAGATAATTATCATTTGAAAATTATCAATGATAATTATCACTTCTAACCCTGCCTGTTAACAAATTGTACTGAAAGCAAAATGAACTAAATTTAATACATCCAAAATCAAAATCAAATTATTTTATTCGAAATAATATCACATAGATAGCTTTTTGATGTCATTTTTTGACTCTACCACCGCGTCGGAAGGTGTTCCGTTGAGAGAAGATGCGGCCAGAAACTCTACTAAAATTTAAACCAACTATTATCAAATGATCCCATTCTTATATAGTACAGCCAAATACATAAATCAGTCTGTCTGCTCCGTTGTCTGAAAGAAATCGCTTCCTAGCGATAAGACTGCCTTATTTTGTGTCTCTTGTATTTTTATCTCTGTATTTACTGTTTGTTTTGGTGTCAAATAAAGTATATTTGATTGATTGATTGATAAATTGATTGGGTATACTTAGTACTTACCCAATCACAATCAGACTGACAAATTCATGAAATAGTTAAAAAGAACGGTAACTTATCAACATCTGTTGTGTAATTGACTTTAGCGCAATATTTATCATTAAAACTACATACAAATTAGGGTCCAAGACACGTATATACTTGGCAGTTATTAATTATATCCACTTTGACAGTGAATAAAAAAGCCTCTAGACCAGCGGCAATCATAACCTCAAACGTCAGCAATGATGAGTATTAATTAAGTTTCTCAGACAAAAGGTGTAAGGTTTATCGACTTACTCTGGTACTTCTTATCCTGTATGACCGTCCAGTCGCTTATCTTGCCCAGCCGATCCCCTTTGCTGAAGGGCTGGTATGGCATGTCCCGAAATTGATCCGGCATTTCGCATGGACCCCATCCTGTCGGATTGTCCTGGATTAAAGGGGCCACGAACTTTATCGGCTCTTCGGCCGGTAATACGTGTTCTGACATCACGGAACACTCAATAATAAGTGTGGAAATTTAATTAATCTTTGAAAAATGGGCATGAATGCCACACGACACTTTCTAAAAAGAACACAGATAAAAAATCATAGACAAGAACATAGAAAAGTTGGAAGAGATGTCAAACATTCGATCGAGACGATTAATCGATTTTGTTAAGCAGTATATTTGCCTTTCTTTTTCTCGCTAAAGAAGGCAAACGTTGGCTTCTCTTTCTGTTACCTTTAAAACCGCCATGAAAAACAGAGAAAGATAAAATGCTGGACAAACACGATTGTGTACCATAGATTTCAGTCCTGTTTACACGGTCCGAGAAAAAAATATTTTTTTACGAGAAGAAAGCCTTTAAGCAGGCACTACCCCGAGACTACTTCTCCCCGAGAACGGACGAGGGACGAGAACGAGAGTGTGGATACCGTTCATTGTTCTCGCGGCATCGTGAGCCATAGTATTTTTCCTTTGGAAGTTCTTGCCGAGGATTCTCGCGAGAGTGAAGTGCCTGCTTTAAGTCCGCCACACACATACGGAATTGCAATCCGGAATTCCGTATGTGTGTGGCGGACCTTAGAAAATAAAAGAAATAACAGTGGCGGACTAAGCCCGTCGGAGCCCCGGAGCGGCGAAACTAAATGAGGCACAGGAAGGTGGAATAGGTATTGTGGAGTACAGACTGCCTAGCGGTGAAACATAAAAATATTCCTTGGCGGTCGGTAATTTTCGTCCTTCTTTCTTATATTTCCGTCGCGTCAACTTTGTCCTTTTCTAATCCAAAGAAAACTATTCATAGAAAGGAACGAAGTAAACACGTTGGAAACATAAATGAACAGCATAGCTAGCACGTTACACGTGATACGACTATATCACGCCATTTATCTCGTTCGTTCGCGCGCAAATAGAAAGAGAGAGAAGGTGCGATAGCGCTGTATCACGGTGGCATACTACGGCGGCAGCAGCAGGTCTACCCAATATCAAACTGTACAAAAACATACACAGGGTCCTTCTTAATATGCTGACACTTTTTTAAGGGGATGATCAGACCGTCAAACAGAACAACTTTCTCTAAGCAACGAACATCGAAATCGCGAATAAAAATCAGCTTTTCCATACAAAACTGCAAGCCAAATGTATGGGACAACAGATTTTTTTTCGCAATTTTTATGTTCGTGCCATAGAGAAAGTTGTTCTGTTTGACGGTCTGATCCAAACTGATCCAAAGAGTAATATAAGTATATTAGAAGTCTGATCATCCCCTTAAAAAAGTGTCAGCATATTAATAAGGACCTGAAGGACCCTATTCATATAGGTACTCACGGCGACACATCAATCTAAACAAAACCAACATAAGCTGGTCGCGCGACGCTATACGTTACTCGACCTACGCGCGGCCAGCTTATGTTGGTTTTGTATAGCTTGATGTGTCGCCGTGTGTACATAGTCATTCCTGGCAGTCGCACGCAGATTGCCGTATGAGTGATAGAGCTAGATTAGACTAAATCTGTTACTTAAACACTTCTTTTTAAGCAAATTCAAACAAAATTCGTCAGCGATTTAGGGCAGATTTCGGCATACATTGCTTGCTTTGATCGCTACACTTTGAAATAGAGAGAATAAATCCAGCAATGTATGCCGAAATCAGCCCTAAATGTAGGGTAATGTAATCGCTGCTTAAATCAACGATTGTAGCACAGAAAGAGAAGAGATAGCGGTTGCTCCTCTTCTCGTGGCCCCGCCCGCTCGCAACTCGCAACCCACATGACTACTGCTGTTGCTAAAATACCTAACCTAGGTATTCTGATTTTAGGTTACGTAGATATGTTTAGGTTATATTTTAAACTGTAAGGTTTAGGTTATATTATTTAATAGGTATTCTATTATGAACAGGTGACAGTTTTTATTGACAGTCAGTGTTTGTTTTATGTTAGTACCTACCTGTGTTATTCTAATTTCCGTTCTACATCCCTAGGAATAAAGGTGAGTTTTGATGTTGATGTTTTACTTTGTTCTGTGTTTTTGCGTGTAGAGGGGGAATGAAAATATCATTTTGCCGGCTGTAAGTAAACTGTCGCGCGAGGTAGGCTGAGGCCGATGTACCTATCATGTAGGTAGTACATTGACGTTTTATTACTTTTTAGTCGAGTCAATGTATACAATAGGCATCGGCGGCCTTGGTATAAAATAGCAATGATATTTTAATTAATAACACGCACAACAGGTGTCTCAATAAATACTGTGTGTTACCCATGCAGAAGGCCAGAAAGGTAGAGCACCCTTTGGTATAGGTAAGGTACCGTATAGGTTAGGTACGTACATAGGTACCTATGTAGGTGCAAGAATCCTACCTATGGTACAGTTAACAGCAAAAGTCAATAAACTTTAGTAAGATTAAAATTAATCTTAAACAAATCTAAATTTTAAAAAGATATACTTAGATGTGTCACGAACTCACGAAAGAGCGTTGAACGATGAACTTCATCGAATAGCCCAGTCATTTTACGGTTTGAGCCAGGACTAATTAATAATTGATATTGCGGTGTTGGGCGTAAGTTAAACGATAAGTTCAGAGTTCAGACGTATAATGAACCAATATACTCTTAAACAATAGCATATAGGTACCTAACTTAAGGCTATGTGTGTGTGGGGGGCTATGCCCACACTACATCACCACCGCCGATTTATTTAAAAAAATGCAAAAAATTTTTTTTCCAATTTTATATTTTGCTGACTTCTTCAAGAACAAAATAAGAACGACACAAACAAAACTACATTTTCTGTTGAGCAAAAAAAACATTTTAATTAATTTTAATACTCTGGTAAATGTAGTTATTCAAAATACTTTAAAAATGTATAAAACAAGAACTGTATTTAAATATTCACAATAACTTAATTAATCAATTCAAACAACAACAAAAAATCTGTAAAATATATTTTCTAAAAATCGTAATTGTTCAATTCCGATCAAAATTCTATCTCCCTTTCTTACGTATTTAATAATATTCATTTCACATTTATATTTATTTATTTCATTTTATTAATCATCGGGCAGGCGGCAGGCCTGCCTTTTTATTATAAAATATTTATTTATTTTATAGTCGACTTTATTTACATCTTGGTACTTTTTATACATTTTTATTGTAATGGGCCATTTTTTAAGACTTTCATACAATCTCCAACTATTCTCACAGAGAAACCTCGTTTACACTATGATCGAATGAAGGGTTTGAACCCATTTGTACCATTTTAATATATTTATTTTATTTTTGAACCCATTCATAATTGAATCCTTTGGTTGACCAGACTTTGAATGGGTCACATTTGGGTGATCAATCCATTTGTTCCCTAAAATCCAATAAACCAAAGTATTCCCTTCTCATTTGCTCACTTGAGTCTCTTCCAAAAAACTTCCAAATCCAAAAAAAAATCATAAAATACCTCGTTCTGTCCATTTCTCTAAAACCCATTTACTTTCCGTTTAATCAATCACAATACTGACATTTCATACCGTCATTTCTATTTCCTATCAAAATAATAAATAAGTCAAATCCAGTGTAAATAGTCATATCCGAGTTTCTTAAACTTGTTGCGTAATAAAGACCCTAAATAAAAAAAAAAATATTCCTATAAAGTTTAAAAAAAAAATTTCTTTCCTAAATACAAATCATTCAATCCAAATCAAGGCACAAAGCTTCATGAAATACGATCGAATTGTTGACATCACAACCATATATGGAAAGTTGCTACCGGTATCAAAATTCAATTCGTACCTAAAGTTTGAATTTAGGCATCTCGTTACTATTTATGTGTAACAACTTTACCTATTGTTGCGAATGTCTCTAATCTCTATGTTAATAATTTATAATGTACGAGCGTTAACCCGCGACTTCGTCCGCACAAATTATATACCAGATTTTAAGTCAGATCATAAGCTATCAAACAAAAAAAGTTTAATCAAAATCGGTTCAGTAGTTTTTGCGTGATACTCGTTCAAACAAACAAACAAAAACAAAAACAAACAGACAGACAAAAAATCCAAAAATTGGTGAAATGGAATCAGGGACACCTAAAAACCATATCGTAACTTTTTTTTTGTTAATATCTTCAATGTACAGATAAACATCCCGCTACAGTTTTATAATAGTTTAGATGATACCTGCTGTTTTTTTTCAATAAGTATGCCTAAAAATGGTTTGACTTTAAATGTAAAATGCAAACTCAATGTGAAAAGCATCTAAATGACAACTTTCCGAATTTCGATTTTTTCTGTAAATTATTTAAGTAAATTAATAATGTAACAATTAATCTTCCTTCCTTTTGATATAAAATGTTTCTATGCTACGGACAACTACATTATTTCAATACCTATCAATTATAAAATTGGGTCCAAGTTCATTTCGCACACACTGCAATTTGTTCTCTTCGCATTTAAAAAAAAAACTGTATTAACTTTAAATTACATATTGTGTTATTATGTCGTCTACAAGCGTTTTAATTTATAATAGTAAAAAAATAAAAAATTAAAATTAAATTTAAATTTTATATTCGGAGTTAATTTAAATTTTTTTACTGTTATAAATTAAAACGGAGTTTGTTTTTTTTTTTTTTAATACGACTAGAAGAATAAAGAGTAAAAATTGGTGTAAACTTGTTAAAACAACTTAAATTAATAATATTGCGGTAAAAAAAATTCAAATTATATTTATGTAATAGAGTCAATGAATTTTGACAAACACACTTTAAAATAGTTTGAATTAAATAAAAACCTTATAATATTGCCAAAACATTTTCCGTGCTGTGATGACTTGAAGCTGCACACTAGGACTCGAACATCACCCGGCTGCATCCACCTCTGACTCCAACATCTCCCGGCAGCCTGGATGTTTTTGAAATCCCAGAATTCTTCAAAATGTTTCATTTCTTCCAAAATAATTTCATTTCTTCATTTTCTTTAGTTAAAATTATAAGTAGTTAGTTTTCTTCGTCATAAAAATTATATTTTTTGTATATTTCTTCATTCTTCACTACACGTTATTTATTTCCTTTATTTCTTCTTAAAAATTTCTTTCTTCGTAATGTTCAATAAAACAAAAAAAAAACTTCTTTCTCCTTTAACTATTAATAAACTTCTTTCTTCTTCATTTTCATTCTTGATTTTCAAAATATTTTTCTTCTTTCAAAACCAGCTGCGCAGCCCTGGCAAGGTCGCCATGCGGTGTTGGGCGTAAGTTAAACGATAAGTTCAGAGTTCAGACGTATAATGAACCAATATACTCTTAAACAATAGCTTATATCTAACTTAAGGCTTTGTGTGTGTGGGGGGCTATGCACACACTACAATATTTTTAATCGGTATAGTATTTAAGAGCCAATTTGAGTTTAGAAATGTACCAAATTAAAAAAAATATCACGTCAGCAACAGCCCCAAATTTTTATTTATGTAGTGTACCTACTTTTAAACTGTAACCATCACCATGGTGTGACAAAAAGACTATCTGAAAATCTATCTATCTATCTATACTATTGTTACGAGCGACGGGTTTCGGGATTGGAGTGAAACGCTAAGTCCAATTTATTTACAGAGTTTATTGGGTTACACACTTACACACGGACCACCTTGCAGAGGTTCCCCTTTAAACAGTCCTCCTCGCAGGGGTTTCCCCTCTCACCACTTTTACTGTTCACTACGTCACGACGCGCGACACGCTATGACGTCACGACGCACGGCACTATGACGTCACGACACGCGACACACACTACACTGCACTACACTGACACTTGTCTACTCACTGTTCCACTTTACTTTGCACTTTACTTTTCACTAGTACTTTTCCACTTTTACTTTTCTTCCTGCTTGTTCCGCACTATTCACTGTGAAATCAATACTGACTTGCGTCCGCAAACTCGCGGCCTTATATACCCCTTAGAATTTTCTAGATGGCCGAATTTCGTTAGTCTTTTCTTTATTCCTTTGTTCCCTTCCGGATATTTCTTAATCCCGCCTTCTTTCTCGAATTTTCCTATTCACGCCCCCTTTTATTGTTTTTTACAAATATTTCTTCTCTCTCTTTGTTCTAGAACATTCCTATTGTTTTTGGTTCTTTTCGAATATTCCTTCTCTCTCCGTTTTCTAGAACATTCCTAGACACGCCCATTTTTTTTTGTCTCTTTCCAAATATTCTTACTCCCTCTTACTTTTCTAGAACATTTCCAACAACAATAAAATCTACAATTATTTTCGACGAGTCTCGAACCATCGACCCCCGGCACGGAAGTCCATGCGTCGACCGCCGAGCTACGAAGCTTGTTGACAAACCGGCCGAATTTTTGAATGCCTTTCTATAGCTGCATCATTTCACAGCATCCGTGACACTGCCCCTCCCTTAGTTCTGCTCGTCCCGAGCATCATTACTTCCGAAATAACGAGCTAACCGATCAACGTGCACTATCTTCAACGGGCTCCTTGGCGATCGTCGGATTCGATATGTGACGTCATTTATTTTGGTCACTACCTCATACGGCCCTTCCCAACTTGCCTGTAACTTCGGGCACTTCCCTTTCCTTCGAACTGGATTATGCAGCCATACTAATGTTCCTTCCTCAAACCCTGTATAGTTCGCCTTTCGGTCATATCGTGTCTTCGAACGGTCACTGGAGTTTTGACCTGCTTCTCGAAGTTGTTCATAGATGTCGACCATTTTCTCCCGCAGTTCGCTCACATAATCACTGATACTTTTAGGGGTGCCTGGTGCGCACCCTGATAGCAAATCCGCTGGAAGCTTCAATTCTCTCCCGAAGTTTGCTATCGCTGGCGTTGCTGAAGTACTCTCATGAACAGCGGTTCGATAGGCCAACAGGAAGAGAGGTATGTACTCATCCCAGTTATCCTGATGATTATCGACGACCTTTGCAAGATGCCGTTCCAAGGTTTGATTGAACCGCTCCACCATTCCGTCGGACTGAGGATGATAAGGAGTAGTCCGGGTCTTATGAATTCCGAAAATCTTGCAAACTTCCTGGAACAACTGTGACTCAAAGTTCCTGCCCTGATCACTGTGCATTTCTAGCGGAACCCCAAACCGGCAGAAAACTTCGTTTACCAACTTGGTAGCCACAGTTATCGCTTCCTGATTTGGAATGGCAAATACTTCCGGCCACTTTGTGAAGTAATCCATTACCACAAGTATATACCGGTTTCCTGACTTAGTGACTGGAAATGGTCCCGCAACGTCTAAAGCAATTCGTTCCCAAGGTGCCCCAACATTATAAATTTTCATTGCTGCCCTGCTCCTCGTATGAGGTCCTTTTACAGCTGCACAACTTGTACACTTGCGGCACCAATCCTCTACATCGTCTCTACAATGCAACCAGTAAAATCTTTCCTTTACTTTCTCCAAGGTTTTCTTTACACCCAAATGCCCTCCAGAAGTTCCATCATGAAAAACTCGCAGAATTTCTTTCACCTTAGCTCGTGGGACCACTAACTGTAGATAAGAGTCTTTTCCATTCGATGTCTCCCATTTCCTACAGAGCAATCCATTATGTATGACGAGACTCTTCCACTGAGCCCAAAGTCCCTTCGTGTCTGTCCCGTACCTTGCCACCTCACTCCACTGAGGCTTAGAATCATCATTCCTTAACCAGTTCAGGATTGGCCCGACTCCTGGGTCCTTTTCCTGTTCATGGCGCATCGCTTCGTTGCCCCACTCATCGTTGATGGAATCAGTTCTGATAACCCTGAGTGAAACTGATTCCTTCCCCTCCTGTTTGCTACAGTGCTTACAATCTTCTGGACATGGCCTTCTTGATAGCGCATCTGCATTGGAATGAACTCTTCCGCTTCGGTGTTCTACTTCAAAGTTGAATTCCTGTAGTTGCTCTAACCATCTTGCAACTTGACCCTCCGGATTCTTAAATTGAAGCAACCATTTCAATGCAGCGTGGTCAGTCCTGACTAGAAATTTACGTCCCAGCAGATACTTCTTGAAGTGTTGTACAGTCTTCACCACCGCCAATAATTCCCGTCTAGTTACACAATAGTTTCTCTCAGGTCTAGATAATGACTTACTGAAGTAGGCTATTACATTTTCCTGTTCACCATGTCGCTGTGAGAGCACACCTCCAATCCCGATGTTACTGGCGTCCGCATCTACAACAAATTCCCCCTGAACATCGGGATATCCAAGAATTGGCGCCTTACTTAGACGTTCTTTCAATTCCATAAAAGCCTCTTCACACTCTGAATCCCATGTGAACGTCCTCTTTTCTTCCGTAAGTCGATGCAGTGGCTTCGCGATGTCCGAAAACCCTTTCACGAAACGACGATAGTAAGAACAGAGCCCAAGGAAAGCTCTAACTTGTGTCTTATCTCTCGGAGTCGGCCACTCTCTTACAGCAGCAGTTTTGGCAGGATCAGTCTCGACTCCTCTCTCAGAGATCACATGTCCTAGGTAATTGACTTGCCGTTTAAAGAAAGAACATTTCTTTGGACTTAACTTGAGATTTGCTCCACGCAGTCTTTCGAAAACTTTCTCTAACTTCTTCAGATGATCATCGAAGTCTCGACCAACAATGATGATGTCGTCCAAGTAGACCAGACACGTATCACCCAGAATTCCCGCTAGGACATGTTCCATCAATCTTTCGAAAGTCGCAGGGGCGTTACACAATCCAAACGGCATTACCTTGAACTGCCACAGTCCTTTCCCGGTAGAAAACGCGGTTTTCTCCTTGTCTTTGGGGTCTACGTCCACTTGCCAGTACCCACTTTTCAGATCGAGCGTTGAAAACCACTTCATTCCACTCAAGGTGTCTAAGGTGTCGTCGATTCTTGGTAAAGGGTAGCTGTCTTTCTTCGTCACTTCATTAAGCTGCCGATAATCCACACAAAATCTCGTTGAGCCATCCTTTTTCTTAACGAGAACTACTGGTGAACACCAGGGACTCGATGAAGGTTCGATGGTGTTACTCCTCTTCATGTCCTCTATCATTTCCTCCACTTCCTTCTCACGAGCAAACGGAATGCGCCTAGGTCGCTGCTTAATTGGCGCTACATCTCCTGTATTAATCGTGTGCTTCACCAGGTCTGTTCTACCAATATCTGCGTCGTTCTTAGAGAACAAGTCTGAAAAACGCAGCAGCAAGTTCTTCGCTTTCATAGCCTGTAGCTTAGTCAAGTCCTTGCTGGAGTCTTCCATAACCTTCGATACTACATCCCCCTCAGCCTTATGTTTCTTAGGAGGATTTTCCACACATTGTCGCAACCATAAAACTTCCTCACAGTGACCAACAACCTCCCCCTTCTCAATCGTCAGGTCCACATCTCCGACGTTAAGTATCGGGATTGAGGTAGATGAAACTGATCCGACAACCGTCCTTGCCGGAATCCAACAAGTTTCAGTTTTAACTTTCTCTATCACAGCACATCTCCGTGGTCATCTCCCATCGTTACTCTTGGGCAAAACAACAGGTACCAAGGTCTGTGATCTAGGCTTGAGAACTGTTCTTTTCACACAGTAGACCTTTCCCGATGATCCACCTTTCATCGGAACCTCCTCTGTGTTACACCGTAGCACTCCACTTTTCATGTCTATATTGCACTGGTGATTTTGTAAGAAATCTAAGCCAATGATGCAATCGTCCACTATTTCAGCTACAATCACCTCATGTTTGAAAGGAGTTTCCCCGATCTTAATCGAAACTCCCAACTCTCCCTTAACAGGTACGCGCTGGCCGGTAGCTGTTGTTAACTGTAGGTTGGTTCGCTGCAGAAGTCGTTTCTGGTAACTTTCCATCTCGCTTAAAAGTCGAGCATTGATCACCGTCCTCGAAGCGCCGGTATCCAAAGTTAGTTGACAGATTCTACCATTGACCTCTCCTTTAACTAACAGACTATTTCCGTCCGATGTTTGTTTGACTCTAATGGTTGGGGTTGCAGCATACCCGGCCAGCGCCCACCCCGCAGCCCTGGCTGGTTCTAGTTTTCCTGCTGCTCGTCAGTCGAGACTCCAACATCCCGACGGCCTGTGCGCTTCGGGCAGGAGTTGCGAATATGCCCTCGTTCACCACACTCGTAGCACACATAACCGAAGCTACGATTTCTTGGCGCTGACGCTCTAGTCACCACAATCTCCCTGAGGCGAGCGGAACGAGGGTCCTGACGTACGGCTTCCACCTCCAATGCATGAGCAACAGCGTCCCTGAGTGTAACATGGTGCCCAAGTCGCACTGCAGCTCGCACCTCCGAGTCCCGTATACCATCCGTAAAGGCCTGTAGGAGCATGTCATCGATGGCTGCTGGTGATGACTGGAAGGCCTTTCGCACGAGCTTCTCCACTTCCACGGACCATTGCTGCAGACTCTCGTTAGCATGTTGGTTTCGTTCCTTCAATCGCGCCCGATACATGTGTTCGAGATGTCCATCGCCGAATCTAGCCTCCAGAGCTCCAAAGAGACCGTCGAACGTTAGATTTTCGCCAGCACCTACGGCTTCCAGCACGGTGAGAGCCTGTCCCTGAAGTGCCAATGTCAACGCAGACTGCGCCTCCTCTTTACCCCAGCCATTAACCTTCATTGCTGTCTCAAATTGTAGCTTAAAGGCGGCCCATGACGTCTGTCCATCGTAAACCGGAGTCTTGACGCCTTTTGGTTGTATGGGTGAGTCAAAAACAGCAGCGACACGACTATGAGATTTGCTCTGCTCAACTTCTCGCCGGATTTTGGCAAACTCACCCTCCACACGATCCAACCTCCCTCCGAACTCACCCTTCACATTATCCAACCTCCCTTCAAACTCACCCTTCACACGATCCAACTTCCCTTCTACGGCTTCGACTCTCTCTACTGCCTGCTGCAAGCCTTTCGTAATATCTTTGTGAAGGGCCTCCTGCAACGTGCGCATTTGTTCCTCCATCAGGCATGTCTGTTTCTCCTGACGGCGCGCCTGTTCTTCCATCAGGCGTGTCTGTTCCTCCTGCCGACGAGCCTGTTCCTCCATCATAAGCTGGATTTGATAGAGGAAGTTTCCTGGGTTCTGCTCCGGAGTGCGCTGCACTTCACCTCCCTCAGGTCTTCTCACTGGAGTGCGCTGCACCTCAGTTGCAAGGGCCGCATCTTCCTGCCGCGCTTCCGTCATGGCCCGGGTGGTGACTCCCTTTAACTCCTTTGGCACCAGCGGCATCTTACTCCAATCCCACTTCTGACACCAAATGTTACGAGCGACGGGTTTCGGGATTGGAGTGAAACGCTAAGTCCAATTTATTTACAGAGTTTATTGGGTTACACACTTACACACGGACCACCTTGCAGAGGTTCCCCTTTAAACAGTCCTCCTCGCAGGGGTTTCCCCTCTCACCACTTTTACTGTTCACTACGTCACGACGCGCGACACGCTATGACGTCACGACGCACGGCACTATGACGTCACGACACGCGACACACACTACACTGCACTACACTGACACTTGTCTACTCACTGTTCCACTTTACTTTGCACTTTACTTTTCACTAGTACTTTTCCACTTTTACTTTTCTTCCTGCTTGTTCCGCACTTTTCACTGTGAAATCAATACTGACTTGCGTCCGCAAACTCGCGGCCTTATATACCCCTTAGAATTTTCTAGATGGCCGAATTTCGTTAGTCTTTTCTTTATTCCTTTGTTCCCTTCCGGATATTTCTTAATCCCGCCTTCTTTCTCGAATTTTCCTATTCACGCCCCCTTTTATTGTTTTTTACAAATATTTCTTCTCTCTCTTTGTTCTAGAACATTCCTATTGTTTTTGGTTCTTTTCGAATATTCCTTCTCTCTCCGTTTTCTAGAACATTCCTAGACACGCCCATTTTTTTTTGTCTCTTTCCAAATATTCTTACTCCCTCTTACTTTTCTAGAACATTTCCAACAACAATAAAATCTGCAATTATTTTCGACGAGTCTCGAACCATCGACCCCCGGCACGGAAGTCCATGCGTCGACCGCCGAGCTACGAAGCTTGTTGACAAACCGGCCGAATTTTTGAATGCCTTTCTATAGCTGCATCATTTCACAGCATCCGTGACACTATTATAAAACTGTAATAGGAAGTTTGTCTGTACATTGAAGATATTAACAAAAAAAAAGTTACGATATGGTTTTTAGGTGTCCCTGATTCCATTTCACCAATTTCTGGATTTTTTGTCTGTCTGTTTGTTTGTGTGTTTGTTTGGGTGTTTGTTTGAAAGAGTATCGCGCAAAAACAACTGAACCGATTTTGATGAAACTTTTTTTGTTTGATAGCTTAAGATCTGACTTAAAATCTGGTATATAATTTTTGCGGACCAAGTCGCGGGTTAACGCTCGTAGATTTATAAAACAATCGGTAACATAGAAATCAAAATAATAGGTAGACAGGTAGCGAGTTAAAATTTTCACAATATTTATTCAAATAAAACAATATAGGCAAAAAAATCTAATCCGCAACTCAGGCTTCGCCAACCTTAATCACATTCACTTCTGTATCCGCTACAAGCTTCGTCAATGGCATGGCAACACACAAGATAATCCGTATGCAAGCTTTGTCAGACTAGGTAAGGTACCACTAATAAAACTAAAGGCACTGCCCTGCACAACCCCGGCTCGAAGGTCCCTAAGATGTTGGCCGCATTGCCCCTCTGGATGGCCAGAGAAATTATCTGTATTGGAAAGGCTCCCGAGCGGCATTTGACATACATTGCTTGCTTTGATAGCTACACTTTAAAATAGAGAGAACAAGCTAGGCAATCTATGCCGAAATCGGGCCCGACCAACTGCAAGTCTAATCGCTGCTTTATTTCCCTAACAAAGTCATTGGCATCGACCCCCCAAGCATAGATTAATATGTAGGTGTATTGGTTACCCAAGGGCCTCCAGTCAAAGCGGCTGAAACGAAATCATACCCTCCCTTGCTGCATGCCGCCAGCGACGCGCAATGCATGTTACTTAACTATAATATTTACGCTAACAAATAATACAAAAATCCCACCTACCCCTCCTTGACCGTTACCTACCTCGAAATGGTTTTCGATTAGCATAAAAATAATTGACATACTTACCTACCGCGAAATCCGAAATAACTAGAGGAGTTATCTCAAAGCTTCGCTCAGTGGAGTGCGATTTTTGAAACTAATTCGCTGAGCTCAGCAGTTGAAATTGTCAAAATTTCTATGGAGATATACATGTTTCTACTGCCGATTTGACTTTCAAAAATCGCACTCCTGAAGTATGATTTTTGAAAGTCAAATCAGCAGTAGAAAGATGCATATCTCCATAGTAATTTTGACATTTTCAACTGCTGAGTTCAGCGAATGAGATTCGCACTCCTGAACTCTAAACCACCCTCCGTTTAGAAACCATCCGTGTTTTTTACCACAGATTACTGATTTTTACACCCTATGGGCAACTATATCTTATTGCTAGTACGTTAAGGTTTAAATTAATTTGAAGAAAAGACGGGCAGCGCACACTTTTCAGAGACATTTCTGATCTTTACCTACATTTAAACATATGAAGCTTTTTAGCTTATCAAAAGAACTGACAAAGTTAGAAGATGTAAGCTAACGCCAACCCAACTATTAATTGACTTCTTTTAATACAGAAGTCTGTGTAATTTTAGATTTCTACACACATAATTTACTCCAGCCATTATTATAATTTCGCTATATTAAGATGTCAGAAATAAATGTTGTTTCAAAAGTAGGGAAAGCCCCTGTATTTTTCTCTTGCAGCAAAAATTTAAGCGTTCGGGGAATATGTGGTCCATTGTCTTACTACTTTGTATGCTGTGGGCATATAAATATCCATGAGGTTTCGATGTTGACTGATAATGTTCACACACACACAGTCACAGTCAGTCAAGTTGCAGACGCGATACTGTGCCCACGCGCTAAATATTTTGCTCGTATTGTGAACTAGTGATAAAAATATAATCTCTACATTTTAATTAGATTTAATAACTGGGTAAGTAATTTATTAAGCACTTCAGTACCTTCCTAATTAATAAAACTGTAGCAAAATGATTGTGGTTTTATACACACTATAAAATAAATCCTAAGATGTGATTGTCTGGTTGTTTGTTAAATTCGGTATTCTTCAGAGGAAGCACGTAGTGATTGTAGTGTGAATATTTTACGCAAAACGACCCGCAAAAGCCGGTTTTAATCTAGAGTAAATAAGTAATAAATATAATAACATAAGGTATTATTTTTTGTAAATAAATAAATAATACCTTATGTTATTATTATCTTTACCTTATTTACTTATTTGTTATACTTATAATTAAGTAGGATTAATTTTATTGTTATGTAAATAATAACAACCTATTTAAAATATTAGTATAACAATTATACGGAATCGTTTACCTACATAAATAATCTAAACTATTATAAAACTGTAACTGGAAGTTTGTTGAAGATTGACAAAAAAAAAGTTGTGATATGGTTTTTAGGAATCCCTGATTCCATATCACCAATTATTTGATTTTTTGTCTGTCTGTTTGTTTGTGTGTTTGTTTGAACGAGCATCACGCAAAAAATACTGAACCGATTTTGATGATTTTATTTGTTTGATAGCTTATTATCTGACTTAAAATCTCGTATATAATTTCTGTGGACAAAGTCGCGGGTTAACGCTCGTAATGTATAATAATATTGTATCAGTAGGCCTATCATGAGTTTTCACTGTACGGGACTATTGTAGTTGCGTCGCCGATTTTGTATGGCAGAATTAGTTCTCAACGTAATCACTAGGAGCGCTGTACGAAATCTATATACTATTATAAAACTGTAACAGGAAGTTTGTCTGTACATTGAAGATATTAACAAAAAAAAGTTACGATATGGTTTTTAGGTGTCCCTGATTCCATTTCACCAATTTTTGGATTTTTTGTCTGTCTGTTTGTTTGTGTGTTTGTTTGGGTGTTTGTTTGTTTGTTTGTTTGAACGAGTATCACGCAAAAACTACTGAACCGATTTTGATGAATCTTTTTTTGTTTGATAGCTTATGATCTGACTTAAAATCTGGTATATAATTTGTGCGGACGAAGTCGCGGGTTAACGCTCGTTCAATATAAAAACTGTAGTTTACTACAGCAGTTTTACTGTAGTTTACTTCAGTGTAAACTCATGGTAGGCCTACTGGTACCTAACTACATCTCGGGCATACATAGGTATACTGAACACCTACCACCTAGCCCTCTAGGTCCCAGGTGTCCTACAGGGTGTCCCGTAAATAATGGTCCAACGTTAAGGGGAAGACAGCTTACCTAATTACCTATAACTAATTTTGATTGTTTTAAAAAAAATCCATAGGGTTACCAAGAAAACAATTTTTTTCGGGATTTTTCCATTTCGTCTATCGGACTTCAAGTTTTATAAAGCTGTCCCTTCCCTGCAAATAATAACATTTCCAAGATCTGATTTTTGTAAAATATTGCTGAATAGTCTACCAATGTATGGAGGTAACATTTTGTTACTAACTTTTAAGAATGACTTGGAAAAAAAGTGTGTGTGTATAAATTTTTTTTTTAATTCAATTATTTTTTTTAATGAGACTGTTTAAAAAATGGATACATTAAAATACCGCTTCAATTTATCTATCTAGCTATCAACATTTCCTCTGAAACTGCAGATTTGAGCGGTAGGTTATTACTTAAACTCTGAAATCTGAACACAAAATGGTATCTTAATTACCAATTCCGGCCCTTAGGCAACCATTTTAGACACTACAATACGTTTAAAACACATTATAATTTTAAATTTATCTTTTAAAATTAGCGCCTCGTTTCAGATTACGATTACCCTAGCCCTATGGATTTTTAAAAACAATTAAAATTAGTTTTAGGTAATTACTAATTAGGTGAGCTGTCTTCTCCTTAAAATTGGACCATTTTTTACGGGACACCCTGTATTACTTGCTTGACTTATAATTATAATGTTGATGGTGGGTGTACCTACTTAATATGTAGATATGTAAATACCAACCAATATTGCTTCTAAAGTGCCTTTTGAAGTGTGTGTTATGGGAATTTAATCTGAAACTGTAAAAAGTACGAGTGGACCCTTTTGAGAGTTTTGAGACAAAGAACTTTTTTTGCTGCGCATGGGCATGAATGCAGTCAACCCGCGTCTGTTTTAACAGACATGCGCCACGAGAGTCGCACATGGTGTTAATGGCAAATTCGTTATGTCCAACATGCCCCTCTGCAAACAAACAGACAAATAAGTAGGTATTCCAAAAATAGTCTTAATTCTGTAACTAATAAATACATAATTATATCAAATATAAACTTGCAAATACTCAACGAATAGTTTTTAGTTTCTACAGGGTGAAATTGATATCATTGGAATGCTTTAAACTAACAGTCTACCCATCAAACTGAACAACTTTAATTATGGGAGCAAACCGAGCCGAGCAAAAAAAATCGGTTTGTTCCCATAGCAAAAGTTGTTCAGTTTGATGGGTAGACTCTTAGTTTAAAAGGATGATATCAATTTCACCCTGTATATATGGCTATAGTATAGCCATTCACCTATAGAAAATAAGTGATTCAATTCAATTCAATTCATTTATTTTATTGCAGATCATAGATCCATAGTGTTAGTAACAATGACTTAAAACTATGTTAGTGACGAAAATTTTTTTTAACACTTATTTAACATTAACAAAAGGGGCAAAAGCAAAAGTTGCTCCGATTGAGCAAAAAAAAAATATGCATACTGCTGCTGTTGCATACGTTTGAGTCCAGTAGGCAGCGGCGGCTGGTGCAGTTTAGTACGGAACAGCTGATTTTTTTTGCTCCCATAGTAAAAGTTGTTCAGTTTGATGGGTAGACTCTTAGTTTAAAAGGATGTCAATGATATCAATTTCACCCAGTATACCATAACTTAGTGGGCCAGAATTTAATTTATTACTACTCTGTGCCATATTAGTCAAACATTTATTCAAACAACGATTTATAAAAATTTCTTAGCTGACGATAAATAATAATTATGATTATAATATCCTAGAGTTAACGATGCGATCGACTAATTATGGAGGAATGTAAAATGCAGTACAGATAAGGCGGTCTTATAGCTTAAAGTCCGAAATAGAATTAACTCAAGAAATTGCGAACATAACAAAAATGTAGAAGTTATTTTTTTTTGTCTAACTATAGTTTTACTATTATAAAACTGTAACAGAAGATTGTATGTACACACGGCGACACATCAAGCTATATATAACCAACATTAACTGGCCGCGCGACGTTATGCGTTACTCGAACTACGCGCGGCCAGCTTATTCTGGTTTTGTATAGCTTGATGTGTCGCCGTGTGTACATTGAAGATATTAACAAAAAAAAAATACGATATGGTTTTTAGTTGTCCCTGATTCCATATCACCAATTTTTGGATTTTTTGTCTGTTTGTTTGTTTGTTTGTTTTTTTGAACGAGCATCACGCAAAAACTACTGAACCGATTTTGATGAAACTTTTTTTGTTTGATAGCTAATGATCTGACTTAAAATCTAGTATATAATTTGTGCCGACAAAGTCGCGGGTTAACGCTCGTCCTTTATAAAAATATACCAACCTATATGAGTGATATAGCACGACATACTTATACAGGGTGTAAGAAACAGTCCTCCACAGACTGAAACGGTGAACTCAGGCCATCAAACTGAACAACTTTTACTACGGTGCCTACCTGAGGAAACGCGAAAAAAACAGCTGTTTGAGTCAGGTAGGTAAAGCAGTTTTGTATGAAACAGCTGTTTTTTTTTCGTGTTTTCGGTCAGTCAGTTTGATGGTCTGAGTTCACCGTTTCAGCCTGTAGAGGGTTGTCCCAACAACCTGTACTTATAGCACATAATTATTCATAGTCAACGATTCCGTAAATCTAGATTATCTACCTCTACTCAACAATAAATACTTTTTCTAATTAGAACGAACGAACTTATAAATAAGGCCCGGAATTTCAAGAGGGAAAAAAATGGAGAGTAAACCACTAGTTAAATAATTTTTTGTTAAAATTTTGTTTATTTCACAATTTTCAGTGGTGAATCCATTAGTTCAATTTAATAGTAGCTTTAAATTAACAAACGCACGAGCCGGCGCTACGATTTTCAAAGGTTCCCCTCGATTTCTCTGGGATACCATTATCAGAACCTGGTTTCCTTATCATGGTACCACCCTTGGAATATCTTCTTTCCAACAAAAAAAAGAATCATCAAAATCGGTTCATAAACGACGAAGTTATCCGCGAATAATAAAAAAAAAATACAATAAAAAAAAATATATATTAGGTCTAACAAAACTAGCTGAAACTATTTTATGGGGATGATCAGACCATCAAACTGAACAACTTTCTCTATGGGACCAATGTCGAAATCGCGAAAAAAAAATCAGCTGTTCCATACAAACATACTCGCCATAAATGTATGGGACAGCAGATTTTTTTTCGCGATTTCGATATTGATCCCATAGAGAAAGTTGTTCAGTTTGATTGTCTGATCATCCCCTTAAAATAGTTTCACCTAATTTTGTTAGACCTTATATATATAGAATTGAGAAACCTCCTTTTTTGAAGTTGGTTAAAAAACGTAAACGGTGCCGGAACATAATAAATAACATAAAAAACAATAATTGCTTATTGTTTCAGAACATGGAGAGGGAGAGGGGGAACAGAATAGTGCAGTACTTGGTGGCATTGTCCAGTAAGTTGTTCAGTAAGCTATACAAAACCAAAATAACTTGGCCGCGCGTAGGACGAGTAACGTTTAACGTCTCGCGATCAGCTTATATTGGTTTTGTATAGCTTGATGTGTCGCCGTGTGTACCTTTGTGAGACGTGGAGAAAAAATCTAATTCAGTCCGAAGGTCGTGCGTGGAGGACAAGAGGTCCTGCTATAAGAGCTCGTAGTAGGCCTCCTGTGAATTTTTACAATTGATTTCATCAAATTCAATCAAAGGCAGGTTGCGTTATTAGTTATTACGCAGAGCCTATCCCAATAATTCGACACTCCCTAGGAAATTTGTAACTCAATTTTGCAATTTGCAAAACTCACGACCGTAATACCTTTAGAAACAATGCTACAACTACCAAACTCGCTGTTTAAGAATGTAGTTGTAGTTGTAGCAATTAGACTAAGAGATAAGTGTACTTTTTGCAACCATCAGCTGCAAGGCTGATTCAGTGTTTATGAAGTGTAGAGCATCTCTGTGATGGGGATGGATCAGGTCTGCCTGCATAACTCCAGTCGGTTTAGAAGTTACAGATGTTTAAAGGTCAGTAAAAAATTAACGATGATATTATTGTAGTATGCACTGTAGCTATGTGAACAGTACAACAGAGATGCTCTACACCCCATAAACACTGAATCAGCCTTGCTGCTGATGGTTGCAAAAAGTACACTTATCTCTTAGTCTAAATACTCACATTTAGCTATTTAAGTTTCTGGATAGAATGACGTGTCAAGCGGCGAGATGTGGCTAGCCTTTCGCCCCCATAAACCACAAAGTAGGCGGTGTCTGCCCCAGACTTACGAGAGAGGTTAGGTTAAAAAAAAACTAAAAAGTTAAAAAAATAATATTGCAGCCGATGGCTTTTTCGTTCGCATTATAAGAACATTAATTTGTATTATCGAAGTCGCTGTCAAGCCGGTACGATTCGCGACAGGGCTTGCATTAGTTTATCGGCTTCGCTTGACACCGACTTCTATAAAACAAATTAATGTTCTTATGTTTTTTGATGGCGGTTTTTATTTTTTGTTAAAATTTTGTTTATTTCACAATTTTCACTCGTGAATTCATTAGTTCAATTTAATAGTAGTGCTTTAAATTAACAAACGCACTAGCCGGCACTACGATTTTCAAAGGTTCCCCTCGATTTCTCTGGGATGCCATCATCAGATCCTGGTTTCCTTATCATGGTACCACACTTTGAATATCTTATTTCCGACAAAAAAAGAATCATCAAAATCGGTTCATAAACGACGAAGTTATCCGCGAACTCACATAAAAAATATATATATATATATACAAGGTGTCCCGTAAACCGACGTCAAACCGGCGACCGGCGACCTCATTTGTTGTGAACTAATTTTAAACGTAAAGTAAGTGCTCATTGAAAATAAATAATTTTGTTTTTTTTTTTATTTCAATGGCTATTTTATTGCTCAAAAATAATTTATATTGTTAAATCTAAGTCAGATGAGTGCAATGGTATTAATATTATTAATTTAAAAACCTTCTGGGACACACAATTTTGATTTCTATGTTGCGTAGCGAATTTTTTATTAATATGTTTTAAGATAGTCTTTTTGTCACTAAATGGTGCCGGTTACAGTTTAAAAGTCCAATTAATAATTACTCCCTACCCCGCCTAACAAAACTCCGTAAAATGACTGGGCTAAAACCCCAGGAAATATAGTTGTAACTTGTAAGCATTATAGATATGTGAAGAAAATGTTACTTTGTTTCAGTATCTGTGGCCACAGTGACCATGGGCATGTCTTCGGCATGGCCTACCCCAGTCATACCAAAGTGGCACGGCAACGAAACTCAAATCGAAATAAATAAGGTGAGTAATCAATCACTAATCATAATCACAGACAAGCACGTATCCAGACTTTGGTTATATTGTCACACTTGATGAACGGCTCTCGTGGAAACCTCACATAGATAACTTAAGCGGGAGGGTAAGACGTCTTATGTTTATCTTCAAAAAGCTGCGCCATATTTCTGGTCTCCCCCTACTAAAAATGATTTATTTCGCAATTGCCCAATCAATCATTTCGTACTGTATTCCAGTGTGTGGTGGCGCTTGTAAAACCCACCTATTGCAAATTGAGGTAGCCCAGAGGTCACTACTAAAAGTAATGGCATCAAAGCCCTACAGATACCCGACCACACAGCTATATTCCTACTGTGATGTACTGACTGTTCGCCATTTGTTCATCAAGGAGGCCACGATGAGACAGCATGCATCCCTAATCTATGATCCCTTAAAAGATATCCCCCGTATGAGAGGACGAGTCTGTCACACTGTGTGCTATAAGACCGTTTTCATTAACAGATCCCAAATATTTCTTGGCCCATATCTCTATAATCGTATTAATGAAATACTACATTATATATAAACTTAATAAATATAAATGTAAAAAAACCGTAACAAACTGGCTCAAAACACTCACATACGATAACACTGAACACCTTTTAACTACTAATCGGTAACATGCACTGCACACACACACACACACACACACACACACACATACACACCCACCCACCCACCCACCCACCCACACACCCACGCACACTCACACACACCCCCACACAATAAATATATATTTATATACACACATATTATATATACACATAGAATCATTGAACTACTAGTACTCCTCTTTTTTAGTCTTTTACTTATACCTAAATACTATGTTAAACTTACGCTAAACTTACTTGTAATGTAACAAACATGTTACCCGTAGCTCACCAAATTGTAATCCTGGGAGGGCGTTGGTATCTCTAGAACTGGCCCAGTGCCGTGTTGAGGTCCAACGAGCCACAATTTAACGATATGTGTTTTTTGTGTCATAAATACATTTTAAATTTAATTTAATATAGTCTAAAAAGTAAATTTTATAAGTTGGTCGACTATTACTCGTAAACTTGTAATGCCTACTTAGCGGTGATAGTTTTCCTTTTAATTTCGTTATATATACTACTGCCATGAATTTTTTCCCATATACAGAAACAACGGTTTAGCTGGCTGGGGGGACGACGACACTTACCTCTAACAAAAATTTTCTCTTTAAATCTTAATATTTCGCTAACGGAACCCTAAATCGAAAAATGGTTTTCCCACATTCATAATATTTTTAAACCACCTATCCAACTATACCCCACACTATGGGGTAGCCGAGATAAAAAAAAATCCATTCTCACTTGGCGTGTAGGAGGCACCCTAAAAAAAATATTTTTCAAGATTTTATTTTACCACTTTGTCGGCGTGATGAATATGTACGGCCATTCCAAATTACAGCTTTCTAGTACTAAGCGTCTCTGAGCTAAGCCGCGGACGGACGGACAGACGGACTTGGCGAAACTGGGTTTGGGTTGGGTTTCTTGTTGACTTCAGAACCCTAAAAACTAGATAAAACTAACAACTGTATCTCAGGCGAAACTATAAGGGTTTCTTGTTGACTTCAGAACCCTAAAAACTAGATAAAACTAACAACTGTATCTCAGGACGAGATACCGTGGATGCTGTCCATGGGTGCCCCCGGCTTCATGGCCCGTAGCTTCATATCCGGCTTCACTTCGCCGGCTTCATAGGTGGACGGTGGACAACGATGATCCACTGTCCACCAGTTACGTATTTCTATAGAGATAAAATGAACAACTGTATAACAGGACGAGATAGCATGGATGCTGTCCATGGGTGCCCCCGGCTTCATGGCCGGTAGCTTCATATCCGGCTTCACAGGTGGACGGTGGACCACGATGATCCACTGCCCACCAGTTACGTTGTTCTATAGAGATAAAATGAATAACTGTGTAACAGGACGAGATAGCATGGATGCTGTCCATGGGTGCTCCCGGCTTCATGGCCGGTAGCTTCATATCCGGCTTCACTTCGGACAGGCTCGGGAGACGAGCCACTATTCTTTGGAGTGCCCTGCCTTATGGTGCTGGAATGGTAATTATTTTATTTTATAATTGCATTGACGTCAAATTTACAATTTTATTATAAATGTATAGAAGAGGTAAAGTAAAACAAGACTTGTATACTTCAGCTACTTCCATAGGATAATGTCTTATGGTATTTTGCTGTGGGGCCGTGCTGCAGATGTTGAGGCGATCTTTATCCTTCAAAAGAGGGCAATTCGAGCCATTTATAATCTGCGTTGTCGAGATTCACTACGAGATCTTTTTAAAGATATCAGTATCTTGACTTTCTACAGTCAATATATTTACGAAAATATTTTATACGTTCGGAAAATCTCTTTCCCAAAAATAGTGACGTTCATAATTACAATACAAGAAATAAAAATAAATTAGTATTCCCACATTTTCGAATCAGTAAGGTCAACACTTATCTTTCATACGCTATTATAATAAGATACCAGAGGATATTCTAAACCTGCCAGACAAAAAGTTTAAGTCATGTTAAACAAGTCCTCTGTAAAAAAGGCTACTCTCTACTATAAACTCGATGACTATTTGAATGACCAAAATGTCTGGTCTTAACAATGTTACTCTATGTAATGCAATATTACATTTTAAGTGTACTTTGTATATTTTGTTTTGTTTGAAAGATGTGTGTTGTAGAGTTTCTGGCCGCATCTTCTCCCAACTTCTTCTGACGCGGTGGTAGAGTCAAAAAATGACGTCTAAAAGCTATCTATGTGATATTATTTTGAATAAAAAATTTTTGATCTTTGATTTGATTTGAGTATAGATAGGTGTATAGATATCATCCCACTGCTGGCACAGAAACGAATGGAATAAGGCCAAGGGGGAGGCCTTTCTCTTCCACTCGTTCCTGTTTTAAGCAACCTCTTTATTATTATTTTATTATTTTATTCATTTTAGGAAAACTTACGGACTAATTACAGGATAGTAGGGTATCAACATCACATGGGTTTCTGGCCATTGTTCGTAAGTTGGTCGTCTTTATTAGTCATTCCACCATGTCTTCCTGGGTCAACCCGGACGCCGCCCAGCAAACAATTTGGTCGTATAAGGCCCACATTTATAGGACTATTTTGACTTATAAAAGTTATATTACGGTAATTACGAAATATACTAGTGCTTTATGCGTCTGATGTTCGACTATACGACACCTATACGACCAATTTGTTAGTTGGGCGGCGACCGTTTTTGGGCATCTAGGGCAAGATTACCTACCTAAAAAAATTAGGTAACAACCATAATGATTTGATTTGATTTGACTTAGCTTATAAATCTTCAACAATGACATACTTATTACGACGAAAACACCTTGACATTTTTATTACCTGGGTCTATAGTATGTATGTATTGCTTCTAACCGATTTCGGCCACGGCGACTGCATCAACTCCGTTGTTGGTGCTGATGAGCTCTCATGTGGCTAACATAGCCAATCTTCTTGGAGAAGATCCTCGCACATAGCAGGCACCCTGGACACGTCATTTTTCATAGTTATATTGTATAGCCGCTGGGCTTTCAATTCTTCACGTTTGGCATCTAGGTTTCCATCAGCCCCCCCACTTAAGTAAATATAATCTAACTTATTTTCCAGATAATCGTGGCAACAGCGTTGAAGTCATGGCTGCTATATTTAACACAATTCTTCTGGAGCTGTGCCACGGGCATGCTCAGTACTGTACGTATAAACAAAGATATTGCATTTACACGTGGTCGATAATTGATTGTTTACACTCTTTCTGATACAAAAATATAAATTCTACCCGTTTAGACAAAAACATAAAGTGTTTCATGCTACTCGATCATGTATAGAAGAATGAACACTGGTAATTCTGCAACCTTTTTTTTTACATTTTCACCAGGAAAAAACAAACCGAATGACAAAACTGAATTACAGTCTTGGTTCGGTCATGAATTTTATGCCGTTGTTGTTTGGTTGCCGTAATCAAGGTCTCAAGGCTGCAGTGCTTCAGTTTTGTCCATAGTGAGAATTATTGGTTTTCATGCTCATTACATTTGAATCCTCATTTTACTTTACACCTGATCATATCGGTTCCCGTTCCACCAGATTTAGGAGGGTGGGTAAGAACTAGAGAGTACACCTATGTCTAGCGAACACACTTCTGCACTAAAAAATAACTTCTGCACCCTATTTCACTTCTTTTCTAATAAAGCAGTCGCTAATTCACTATAGTTGCTGTATTCGAAATCAGCCTAAAGCTCCTATCACAATTTTCATACTTCCATTCGACTGGTATAAACTAAACAACATTTTAATAACATCCTATATTAGTCATCTATATTTTCTACTGAAAACGTAAGCTTCAACAAAATGTTATCGTAATTTGAGCCTCTGATTACAGTTCACAAAATTCTCAGAAACATATTTTCATTTCAGGTCATGGCCCTTTACTTCGCAGAAATATCAGATAAAGACATAAGGGGAAGGCTTTCTTTACTCACCAAGTTGACTTTCAACTTGGGCAGTCTTCTGATGATGTGCATCGGTCCCTTCGTGACTTACGAGACATTGAACTATGTACTCCTGGTATTTCCATTCAGTTATTTGATGGCTTGCTGGTGGATACCAGAGTCACCATACTATTGCTTGAAAGAGGGTAAAGTGGATGCTGCCAGGAAATCGTTGAAGATGTTGCGAGGATACAAGGATGAGAAGGTGGGTAAAACTGTAATAAACTAAACAGTTGGTAGCAAGGTGTGGAGGTAAAGAGAGGGGAAGAAAACAGCACTGTCGTCGAATTCAAGCATTTTATTAGTTTATGCAGCAGGAGTAGGATACAATTTCGATTTATTTCGAGGATCAGAAGCTTCGCCATCTCCATGACAGTCTATGAAATAGCATTGCATACCTTGTTAAGCACTGACAGCTACAGCTAGGTATGTTTCTAATCATTCTGCAATTTAAGAAGGTCGTCAGTTAATGTAAGTATGTAGGTATGTTAAGCGTCTTTCAGAATAGCGTATCCTAAAATTAAGTTTTAATGACTAGATCGCTTTAGATGGGATCCCACTCTAGGAAGTTTATCATAAAAAGAACGAAGGTATTGTTACCAGCGACGGGTTTCGGGATTGGAGTGAAACGCTAAGTCCAATTTATTTACAGAGTTTATTGGGTTACACACTTACACACGGTCCACCTCGCAGAGGTTCCCCTATACACAGTCCTCCTCGCAGGGGTTTCCCCTTACACCACTGTTCACTACGTCACTACTATGACGTCACGACGCACGACACTATGATGTCACGACACGCGACACACTATGACGTCACGACACGCGACACACTATGACGTCACGACGCACAACACACTGTCACGGCACTACGCTGACACTTGTTTAATCACTGTTCCACTTTACTTTGCACTTTACTTTTCACTAGTACTTTTTCACTTTTCTTTTCTTCGCACTTTTCCACTGTTAAATCAATACTCACTTGCGTCCGCAAACTCGCGGCCTTATATACCCCTTAGAATTTTCTAGATGCCCGAATTTCGTTAGTCTTTTCTTTATTCCTTTGTTCCCCCTTCCGGTTATTTCTTAATCCCGTCTTCTTTCTCGAATTTTCCTAAACAAGCCCCCTTTTATTGTTTCTTTACAAATATTTCTTCTCTCTCTTTGTTCTAGAACATTCTTATTGTTTTAGGTTCTTTTGAAATATTCCCTCTCTCTCTGTTTTCTAGAACATTCCTAAACACGCCCATTTTTTGTCTCTTTCCAAATATTCTTACTCCCTCTTACTTTTCTAGAACATTTCCAACAACAATAAAATCTAGAATTATTTTCGACGAGTCTCGAACCATCAACCCCCGGCATGGAAATCCATGCCTCGACCGCTGAGCTACGAAGCTTGTTGACAAACCAGCCGAATTTTTAAATGCCTTTCTATAGCTGCGTCATTTCACAGCATCCGTGACAGTATGATGGAAATCAAAGTTCTTTACCTATCGTATATCCTGTAAATAGAAATATTTAATTCAGTTAACTGTTCACAAATTTTAGACGCTTGACGACGAGCTCCTTCAAATGAAGTTAGACGTCAGGACCGAGATGCGGCGCTCGGGGTCTCCGAAAGAACTTTTTACTGGCAAGCAGTACAGGAAAGCGGTCATCATAGCAGCTGGTAACCGCCCTTTTATTATGTAGATATGGCAGCTAGAGTTTTTGAGCGGGAGGATCATCCATCTAGAAGAAAGCTCAGTAAACCGAAGTGAAGCCACGTGAAGCACTCTATAAAACGGTGTTACGATGCTTGACTAGTACAGCTACAGAAACAAGATGGCGTCGGGGAGTAGAGGGGGTAGGGTGGGTGTGAGCATCAATTATACTTAGTTAATTATGACAAAATTTACAAAAATAATATTTTTGTTAAACATAATATACGTTTCGTGAGATATTCTCATATCTAACGTCGAAACTATTTTTGCAAAATAATTCCTTTTTCGACATTAGATATGAGAACATAGGAAACTGTTAATTTTTTTTGACTTTTCATACAATCATTCGATCAGCTGACAGCATTTAGTATGGGAAGTCCACACATTTTTTTTAAATTTCCTATGGGTGCCTTAGGAAAAGTTATTCAATATCATACCCCAGTCATTTTACGGTTTGAGCCGGAACTAATTAATAATTGATTTTTTTTCGGTATAATATTGAAGAGCCAATTTGAGCCTGAAAATGTAACAAAATTAAAAAAAAAATTACGTAAGGAACAGTTCCAATTTTAATATTTAGCTATTATCTTGATCTAAAAAACCTAACGGTAATTTTTTTTGCACATTTTTAAGGCTTTACCATTATACATACTTCAAACATGGTGTAAATATTTTTGTATACTTAAAAATATATTCGTATTTTCTAATAAATACCTCATTTTTTAAATTCCCATGCCTATCTTAATGCTCAAAAATAATTTATATTGTTAAAACTAATTGAAATGAGTGCATTGTTAGGTATTAATATTAATTTAAAAGCCTTCTGGAACACACAATTATGATTTCTATTTTGCGGAGCGAATTTTTTTAATATGTTTTAAGTTAGTCTTTTTTTCACTAAATGGTGCCGGTTACAGTTTAAAAGTTCAATTAATAATTACTCACCACCCCTCCTAACAAAACTCCCTAAAATGACTGGGCTATCATGGGTACAAGCACCCCTTAAAGTAATGCAACTATTTACCCTAACACCCTGTATCTATCATACGTGAACCTAGCTAAAGAAAGTTCTATAATAATAATAATCTGGCTATCGTTTAGACCGCCACCTTTTACTTAACGACGAATTATATCGTTGGTTCTGTTTGTCAATCTGTCTCCTGCTGTTTTGGATATAATTTCAATTAAATTAGCTTATTTTGTTCTAGGTCTCAAAATAACGCAGATAATGACTGGTGCTATGACAATCCAGCAATACTTAGGTCTCATAATGACGGAGAGTGGCATCCAATGGAAACTTTCAGTTGTGATCATTTCTTTTGGTGCAGTGAGATTTTTAGTCAGTGAGTAAGATTTTTGATTCTTTAAATGTTTTTAGTGTTTGTGACCGTCCCAAAAATGATTAATATTAAACTGGCCTAGCATGCGCAGAATAACCATTCAAGAGTCCATAACTGGTGATGATACAAACCAATGAATAAAGGTTTTGTTTGGACATTGTCTAGACTAATTTTACCGAATTTCAGAATCAGAATCTAGTTTTTAGATGTGTTCATTTTTTATTATATTGTATTATAATGACTAGATATAATATATATTTAGAAACAAACATCATTGACTTGGTTACAAATATTTGTATTCATAAGATTAATATTAGTGAGATTTAAACCTCCAACCTTCAGTATCGTAAGCAGGTTAACTATCTCCCAACCGGTCCCCGTGTTTCTCTAAATTTCTCTCAGTAACACAACATTTTTTTTCTTTACAGGTATAATGCCATCGTTCTTAGCTGACAGGGTGGGGCGTCGTCCGCTCCTCATCTACTCTTACCTAGGAACAGGCATCTGCCTTGCAACAGTCGGCTTCTACTTCTTCCTTCTAGAAGTCATTCGCGTAGATCTAAACTCCTTAACCCCGTACGGCTTCGTCACATTCACTGGAATTGTTCTATCCAACATTATATCTACTATAGGATTTCAGTCAATATTAGTCGTGATCCCTGGTGAAATATTTCCTTTAAATGTGAAGGCGGTTGCTATGACTTCGTTAAGTATATTTGGCGGTCTTCTTAGTTTTGCAGTTGCAAGAGGATATCAACTCTTGAAAGATCTTTTAGGCCTCTGTGGTGTATTTTGGATATTCGCAGCTGTAGCTTTTGGTGGGGCTTTGTTTTCTTTGATATTTGTACCTGAAACTAAAGGGAAGAGTTTGAGGGAAATACAGGTTCTGCTGCAAGGTGATTTGTATGAAGCCGATCAAGATGTGGAATTGAAACCGGTTGTTAATGGTGTTGTATGTGATGATAAAGAATTGCAGGAATTAAATAAGAAAGATGATTATAAATCGTAGAATTGAAATAATGATTCAGAAGCATTGCTGTGTGCAGAGTATTAAACGCGAATTTTAATTAACTACTATCAAGGGTGTAGATAAGATCCATTATTTTTTGTTTAGAATTTTTTGGAAGGGTTATTACGATAATAATAATAATTATAAATAGTCTTTATTTTTTCTTGTCACATACAATATACATTATGACTATTCGAATCAGTTATTTATTAGTAAGCGAAAAGTTTTAAATCTATGTTTATTACCTGTTACTTTATATTTGTTCTAAACCTAAAACCAACTGAAGTGGTGCTCTAAATTTACTAAATTAGAAACATGGCCGACTATTAGGAATCGTACGAAAAAATAGATCTCATTAATTTTGAATCAAGACTGTTTTCCCTGGTTCTAGAAGGCTTTAATATGAGGCTATTCATGTATGAAATAGGTTAAGGTAGGTATATTTTTATAATTAAATAAGCTAACTGACTGAAAGAGACTGAATGATAAAATTTCAGGCAACAATGAACTCTCAGATAATGCCTGATGATAATTGATAAATAATTAGTTACTTAAATATTGACTGATTGTTTTTTGACACCATCTCCCCGTATCACAACGACATAGGTTCGGTTGCTCGGAAACAGCGCGACAATAATAAATCTGTTAAAAACCTATTCTTCAAATTTCTTTTAGACCGTCGTTCCTCTTAAGATACGCGTTTTTAGGGTTTCGAAGTCAAAAAGGAACCCTTATAGTTTCTCCATGTCCGTCCGTCTGTCCGCGGCTTTGACTTATGTAGGGACTAGTTACGCGTGTAATTCTACTAACAGACATTTCTGCCACTTTTTGCGGGGGGCGAGGTAACATGAAATCCGCAACTTTAGATTTTATTCCCATAACTTTAGGTTCTAATTTTGAACGTTAAAAATCATGAAAAGTAGTCTTGCGTGAACCCCAAACGTTCTAAGTTCGAAATTATTGTTTCGCAATTATAGGCTGTCTCGTTTAGTGATAAAGTATAAAATTGAATGTAAGTGCACATGATTAATTGATCTTATACCGTGGCAGGGGGGAAATGCTACCGCAAGGCTAGTCCTTATAATAAATAGTCAAAGTTCCGCGGCTTAGCTCAGAGACGCTTAATACTTGAAAGTTACTAATTTGGCATATGTCTACATATATTCATCACGCCGACAAAGTGGTGAAATAAAATTTGAAAAATATTTTTTTTAAGGTACCTCCCCTACACGCGAAGTGGGAATGGATATTTTTTCGTCTTCTTCATGGTGTGGGGTATCGTTGGATAGGGGGTTTAAAAATATTATGGGTGTGGGAAAACCATTTTTCGATTTAGGGATCCGTTAGCGAAATATTAAGCTTTAACACGTTCCGGGACAGTGAACGAGACACAATAGAACTTTTATTGTTATCACGTCTATAGCCGGTCACTGTCCCGGAACGTGCTAAAGTGAAAATTTTTAATAGAGTCAAGTGTCGTCCCCCTCTGCCAGCTAAACAGCAGTTTCTAGATATGTGAAAAAATTCTTGGTATTAGTACTTATATACAACGAAATTAAAAGAGAAATTATCACCGCTAAGTGGGCTTTACAAGTTTACGAGTAACAGTCGATCAACTTATAAAATGTTCTTTTTAGACTTTATTAGCCGTTAAACCGTAGTATACAACCAAAAGCCCCCTTTTACGTCCATTATTATATCGTGACGGGCACCCACGGAACCCTACCCGCCCGCACGCACTTGGCCAGTTTTTCCTTCTAGTCATGTATGGTTTTTATTTGAGTGTTGCCAGGCGAAACTAGTGCCAAAACCTATAGTTATCGTTTTCAGATTAAATATTCAGATGTTACGTTTACGTTACGTTATGTTACTACTGTAACAGGAAGTTTGTCTGTACATTGAAGATATTAACAAAAAAAGTTACGATATGGTTTTTAGGTGTCCCTGATTCCATTTCATCAATTTTTGGATTTTTTGTCTGTCTGTTTGTTTGTGTGTTTGTTTGTGTGTTTGTTTGTTTGAACGAGTATCACGCAAAAACTACTGAACCAATTTTGATGAAACTTTGTTTGATAGCTTATGATCTGACTTAAAATCTGGTATATAATTTGTGCGGACGAAGTCGCGGGTTAACGCTCGTTCCATATAAAACGTCAATGTCTCTGGGGGCTCGACTAAAATGTATGGAATAAGTAGTAGTATTTTACCTCGATTTCAGTGTTCAACACTGAAATAAAACTGACAACTAATATTGGCTCGGCGGTGGAATCTGCCGAAAAGGCAAAAGAGGATAAAATATGCAAGGGTAGCTTTCGGTTTCGAAACCCTTGGACCGTGGAGTCCCGGCTGGGATCCAAGGGCTGGGCGCTTTCCTCGCTCTACGGATCAGTTCAGCCGTTCAGCAAGGAAACGCTCTGCCAGCATCTACCATGGCTACCCTCCCGCGCGGTCCAAAACTGCACCACATTTTAGGTTAACTTTAATTTCCTTAATATTTTTATTTATTTTTAGTGTACTTTTATTTGTTTCATTATACTTATTAAATGATTTCATATTCCATACTATTACTAACAGTTGTTTAGTTTGATTGTCTGAAACACCCTCTAAAATATGTAACGAATTAAAGTTTACACCATGTGTAATAAAAATGCATTTTCAAGTTTTGCGTCATTTTTTAAGGGTTTTTACGTCAACAAGGAACCCTTATAGTTTCGCCATGTCCATGTCCGTCCGTCTGTCCGTCCGTACAAAAAAACTAGAGTGCTGTTTAAAAAATGCCTAAAATAAAAATGTATGAAACGCCAATAGAATGACAATTGCATTTTTAAGTATTAATTAAAACGAAACAAACAATTTCTATACATGATAATTACTATCATGTGATGAGGTCATGACGTTACGATGATGATTTGTAAATTTTATTTTAATATTATGCAACTATGTATATCAAAAGACTATCAATAGTTTTAACATTAGACATAATCTGCATACAAAATGGTATAAACCATTATCACACAAGCGATTTTTGAGCGTAGACGATTTCGCAACTATACCGCAACGACGTCGCAACTGCACCGTCACGATACGGTATCGTTCCATCAACGTCTACGCTCAAAAATAACTTGTTTGATATGACTGTAAATCTTTAAAAAATGCCACCTAAGATAACAAAAAATCACTAGATCTAGTGAAAAAGTCTCTGAAAGCGGCAACACTCCATTCGGAACCTAATTCCGAATCAGGTTTATTCCGTATGTATGTGGTGGACCGAAAGCTGTAATTTGGCATGGGTACTTATACATATTCATCACACCGACAAAGTGGTAAAATAAAATCTTGACAAAATATTTTTTTAGGGTACCACACGCGAGTTTTTCTTTTTGTTAGAGTCACGTGTCCTGCCTGGTAAACGGTTGTTTCTGGGTATGTGAAAAAATTCATGGTTCTATAGTATTAGTATATACAGGATGTAAGTGACAGCCTAGCAAATACTGAAACGGTGAACCCAGACCATCAAACTGAACAACTTTCTCTATGGGGCTTACCTTAGGAAAAACGAAAAAAAATCAGGTGTCCCATACATTTTAGTCCGGTAGGTGCGGCAGTTTTGTATGGGATAGCTAATTTTTTTTTCGCGTTTCCTGAGGTAGGCTCCATAGTGAAAGTTGTTCAGTTTGATGGTCTGAGTTCACCGCTTCAGTATTTGCTAGGCTGTTTTTACGAGTAATAGTCGATCAACTTATAAAATGTACTTTTTAGATTTTAGTATCCGTTAAACCGTAGTATACAACCAAAAGCCCCCTTCTATGTCCGTTATCATATTGTAAATTTGTGACAGGCAACCACGGAACCCTACCCTGCGCGTGGCCCGACACACGCTTGGCCATTTTTTATTCTTTCTAAGAAGCGAAATGAAATTATGGACTGTGTCTTGGGTATTTTATTATAAGTAGGTAGGTAGGGTAGGTTACTAGTTTTGTATTTTTATATTCTCTTAAATTTTCAGTTTTTTTATGGTGTAAACGTTATTGAAACGATAAAAATAAATAAATTTATAAACAAAGAAGTTTATTTTATTGCAACTAACCAGTATTTTATTATAGGTACTTACTTAATTCCTTCTTAAATCAGTATACTTACACATTATTTATATTTATTTAACTGTCCTTTCTTCTCCCAATTTAGTAAGACTTTCGACACATATTCGTTTACATGTTTAATCTCTCCTAGTGAATAGTACATTATGATACAAGTGAGCAAAGTTGGTCATTACATCCGAGGCGGGATTGCAGCACGAGCCGTCAGGCGAGTGATGCATACTAGCCGAGGGCTGTAATGATCAACGCCCACGCGTTTCATACGACGTTTTTCAACATACTTGCTAGGAAAAAGTGATAAAATTTCGTAAAATACAAAAATTTTAGATAAATATCTGTGAAAAACGGCGCTGGGCTTGTTTTTTTTTGCGTTCCGTACCTTTGGTTGAGATAGCTATGCGCGCGCAGGTCGACGAACAGGTAAAGACGTTAACCGACATTCAACCAGCGATATTTTGTTGCAAACAACATAATATTAAAAACTTTATAAATTTATGTATTTACAACACAAATTTTAATGTTAATTTGTTAACTAAAATAAATTGTTTGATGAAATTAGGCGTTTATTTATCATATTTTAACTAAAACAGATTAATTTATTCAGAAATTAGTTTTTTTTTACATATAAACTTTTTTCTGAGATTTAAAATGAAATTTTCGCACGCGTGTTCTATAAGGTGCATTATGTATTAATAAGAGCCACTTTACGAGCAAAAATGTTGAAAACTAAATTACACAAAATCTACGAAATAACCTACAAGCACAACAAATGCAAAATCATGTAAATTATTTCTTCGTTAAATTGCTATGAAGAAATTATCAGGCGAAATATGATTCTTGGGTCGGATACTTGAACGAGTATGTAAAATAGTGACTGCCCAACGTTTAAGGCATCCACTTGTGTGGCATAACATTACACTTTTTTCATAAACAATTTTACTGTACTCTTGGACTTTACAACTAGTTTGTTTCTACAAAAGTGTGTAAACAAGGAAAAATTTACTTTAGATATTATGCAAAAATGTGTTAAGTTCAGTTTTGTTTTAATTGGAGTGATTGTAATCGATACAACTGATTGATGGATTGTTTTTAATCAAAACATTGTGATTTGAACGTTGTTTAAATTAAACTATACTTGTTGGTTATACTTTGTGCGATAATAGCGAAAAGTTATGTAAGTAAGTTTCTGTCAAACACTTCTTTCTAATGTATTTTCAAATACAAATTGTTTATTTGTGAATACATGAGTCCTTTACTGTGCGTCCCGAATCACGCCAAAATCGCCAACAGCGAGTGCTGTGAGAGCGATAAATGTCGTTCCGATTTGATCGTGAGCGCGACCACACCGTCGAAAACGTGACGTCATTCATGACGTCACTACCGACGCCATCTTGCAATAACAGTGCTTACGGCTCCGAGCGTTAGCACTGTGAGCGAGTTGTCAAAAGTGACGTTTGACAGTTTTGTTGTGGTAAATTTTTGAGCGAATGTTCAAAAGTGACGTTTGACAGTTTTGCGGTCGTATATTTTTGGTTTGTTTAGGTCTCGATTTAGGTTTCTATAGTAGTATTGGATTTGATTATGTTCTTAAAATGACAAATAAAAGTTTAATAACGATGAATGAATGAATGAATCAAATATACTTTATTTACACCAAACACATAAATACAGTACAGAGCAGGTCACAAAAATATTTATGGTACAAATAAGGCGGTCTTATCGCTAAAAAGCGATTTCTTCCAGACAAACTTAGGGTAGAGGAAATATCAACTAAGAATACGGGTCGGTTTTAGTGATGAAGAAAATAATAGGAATATTTGAATGTTGTGATGTGAACGGTGTGAGCGCGATATCTAGCGTTCCGAATTGATAGAACGCTAGTTAGCGCTGTAATCGCTCACAGCACTATTTTTATGAATCGGAACATACCGTTACAAATGTAAAAATAGGACGGAATTTCGTTTAATCGATACGATATGATACGATGAATCTCATTCGCTGAGCTCAGCAGTTGAAAATGTCAAAATTACTATGAAGATATGCATCTTTCTACTGCTGATTTAGCTTTAAAAAATCACACTTATTAAGTACGATTTTTGAAAGTCAAATCAGCAGTAGAAAGATGCATATCTCCATAGTAATATTGACATTTTCAACTGCTGACTTCAAAGTATGAATTTCAAAAATCGCACTCCTGGTACATAATTTGTGCGGTCGAAGTCGCGGGTAAACTCTAGTATTGTAATAAAGTCATTATGTCCCGCCAAAAGGGCATAATCATCATCATAATTATTTAAGAGCTATACGCTCTTGTCGGTGGAGTATTCGCCAATCCTGTCTCTTTTCCACATGTGCCGGCACTTTTGGTACCTATATACAAACAATAACCTAATAATAAACATTTTTTTTATTATTTTTATATACGTGGCTTGAGTTCTTGATATAAAACGACATCAACCTTTTCCATTGACCGAGAAATGTCACTACCTGCATGGCTAGCATGCCACCCACGACAAAGCGTTTAAACGAGAAATACGTCATGCGCGCTCTTTCTGGCATACATCTATACTATTATAAAATTGTAACAGGAAGTTTGTCTGTACATTGAAGATATTAACAAAAAAAAAGTTGCGATATGGTTTTTATTTTAGGTGTCCCTGATTCCATTTCAACAATTTTTGGATTTTTTGTCTGTCTGTTTGTTTGTGTGTTTGTTTGTTTGTTTGTTTGAACGAGTATCACGCAAAAAATACTGAACCGATTTTGATGAAATTTTTTTTGTTTGATAGCTTATGATCTGACTTAAAATCTGTTATATAATTTGTGCGGACGAAGTCGCGGGTTAACGCTCGTAAAATAATAAAGACCGAGGCACATATCGATTTTTATCGTTTTCTCGGGGGTGGCATGCGAGGCCTACTGTTATACTTAACTCTGTCTTGCTCTTCTCTGACTCTCTTCCCCTCTATTTTCTTTTCCAAGAAGGTCCAGATGTCAAAAAGGAATACTTCATCATCTTAGCCGATTGGACATCCACTGCTGGACATAGGTCTCCCCCAAGGATTGCACACTTACAAATAATAATACATTGGTACCTACCTACTTTCAATATGAATTTATTTTCTCGTGAGGGGGAACCATCGCATCGTGTGGATACAAAATACGCCCCGAAATTGAAGCGTGTACAAACGGTGCCACATCAAGCTATACAAAACCAAAATAAGCTGGCCGCGCCGCGCTTAGGACGAGTTACGTATAATGTCACGCGACCTGTGGTTTTGTATAGCTTGGTGTGTCGCCGTGTATACTTCAATTTAGAGGGGCGTATTTTTGATTCACACGCACGACAATGTTTGTAGTGTTTAGGTAGTTATTCATGGTAGGTATTATATTACCGTACTCTACTCTATAATAAAGATATGGCTTGGCGTTACCTACTTACAAAAAAACTGCAAAGTAAAGATATAAATGTATCTTTTTAGTAATTTGCCGTCGTCGTCTGTACTAATTCTACTGTAATGTTTTCATCAAAATTTCCGTGTGCACAAATAAAAAAAATATTTGGGTGAAGTGCGAGTCGGGCCAGAAGGTCCAATAAGTAGTTTGTATTTGTATTGTATTTCTCATATTAAGGAACAGGAGTGCGATTTATCAATGTCATACGTTGAACTCAGCAGTTGAAAATGTCAAAATACTATGGAGATATGCATCTTTCTACTGCTGATTTGGCTGAAGTTTGATTTTTGAAAGTCAAATCAGCAGTAGAAAGATGCGTATCTCCATAGCGATTTTGACATTTTTAACTACTGAGCTTAGCGAATAAGATTCAAAAATCGCACTCCTGATAACTTTCTCTTTCACAAAAAAACCGGCCATACCATAGAATATTATTTAAAAAAAAATTTTTCTCCGGTATCCTTACCGCAAGCCCGACACACACTTGACCGGATTTATTATTTTAATGTTTTACAGGATGCTCCAGGAGTGCGATTTTTGAATCTCATTCGCTGAGCTCAGCAGTTGAAAATGTCAAAATTACTAATTTGCATCTTTCTACTGCTGATTTGACTTTCAAAAATAATACTCCAGGAGTGCGATTTTTGGAAGTCAAATCAGCAGTAGAAAGATGCGTATCTCCATAAATATTCAACTGCTGAGTTCAACGTATGAGATTCAAAAATCGCACTCCTGACAATCAAATTGAAAATTGTTCACTAGTATAAGGAGCCAACATATAGAAATCGCGAAAAAAATCAGATGTTCCATAGAAGGTAAATAAATGTTAATAGCTACTCGACCTAAATGTATGAAACAGCTAGTAATTTTTTAATCGCGATTTCAAAGTTAGTCCCATTGTAAAAGTTGTTTAGTTTCATAGTCTGAAGCACCCCCTTAAGTATTTAAGTTTACAACCTGTATAATTATGACGCTCTATATACACGCGGTAAGGCCCACCACACACATCTGGAATTGCAATCCGGAATCCTGAATGAGGATAACGATTTCATATGGATTTTCCCCCTCCACAATTCAAATCCTATACAAAATCACAATCCACATTCGGAATTCCGGATTGCAATTCCGGATGTGTGTGGTGGGCCTAACAGTAAGTACTTATCATGAGTTCATGACACGTTCGTGGACACGATAATAATACTTTATAATCATAGTACCTATTCACACAAATCACTATACATTGTGTGGTCTATGTGCAGTAGTGCAGACTCAAGTGGTAGAGTCGAACACTTTGAATATAGCGAACATGGTTCAGTTACCTCTCTTTTGTTTAACATAGACCATACCTAATCTAATACATGGAAATAACGACGAGTTTTTGAATTTTAACAATGTAATTATTTGACACTACTGTGCGTCAGTCATCCATACTTCATACCTACTCGATGCCTACTGTGGTGGTTGCGTGTGAATGAAATTCAAGTTCTTTTTTTTTTATTTATTTATTTCCTATAGACACAAGAATATTATCATTACAGGAATATGCCTGTATACACACACACACACACACACAGTGTATACACACTGTATATGTTGTATATCTAAACTATTATAAAACTGTAACAGGAAGTTTTTCTGTACATTGAAGATATTAAAAGAAAAAGTTACGATATGGTTTTTAGGTATCCCTGATTCCATATCGCCAATTTTTGGATTTTTTTTTTTTGGGTGTTTGTTTGAATGAGCATCACGCAAAAACTACTGAACCGATTTTGCTGAAACTTTTTGTGTTTGTTAGCTAATGATCGGTCTTAAAATCTGGTATATAATTTGTGCAGACGAAGTCGCGGGTTAACGCTCGCACTATATATATTGGGTATATACCCAATAACATTAAATGGTATTAATATTGCTATTTAACTTACATTAGGTAAGATACAAAGTGTTCTACTTATACATTCATACAATATTGGTTCCTTATTAATATGCTGACATTTTTTTAAGAGGATGATCAGACCGTCAAACTGATCTAC
The DNA here is from genome assembly GCA_927399405.1 of Agonopterix arenella. Classification (NCBI taxonomy): domain Eukaryota; kingdom Metazoa; phylum Arthropoda; class Insecta; order Lepidoptera; family Depressariidae; genus Agonopterix; species Agonopterix arenella. The sequence goes on along the minus strand of OV656707.1, from coordinate 12,231,134 downwards.
TTTCTCTATTGGACCAACATCGAAATCGCGAAAAATGAAGCTGCTGTAACACGTTCGCGGACAGTGAACGAGACACAATAGAACTTTTATTGTTATCAGTGCTGACTGCTATAGCCGGTAAATGTCCGCGAATGTGTTAAGCAGCGTGTAATCGCTGCTAAAATCCACAACACGTCGGCAAGATAATAAAAAATCACACATTAAACGGCCCTTTCGTCATAAATCTTACCCGGCACAAAGGATCCCATCATACTAGCTACGTTCCCGCGCTGGATGACCAATGAAATCCTCTGTACCTACAGTAGGCCTCGCATGGCACCCCCGAGAAAACGATAAAAATCGAGATGTGCCTCCATCTTTATTATTTTACGTATGCCAGAAAGAGCGCGCATGACGTTTTTCTCGTTTAAACTCTTTGTCGTGAGTGGCATGATAGCCGAGCAGAAATAACCCTGAGCGGACATCGTTGCCAACGTTGCCATTTAGGTAATAATTATAATTATAGTAAAGTGCAATTAAGTTTATTCTGAATTACGGAACCCTCGCGCGAGTCCTACACCTACTTGTGCATCTTTTAAATACGGATTTTGTACTTATTTTATCGTGTTTATCTTATCAGATATAATGAAGATATTGTGAATAGAATATGCGCTTCCTCATTGAGTCATTTTAGATTCTCGGCACAACGAAATGAAAATATCTACTGGTTGAGTGCGAGTCAGGCTTCTCGCGCAACGAGGGTTCCGTACCCTACCACCAGCATCACATAACATAATTATTTAAAAAGTTCTTTTTTCTCCGGGAGGTTTAGCGCGAGATCGACTCCGACTTAGCTGGTTTTTATAATTTGTTGCTATACTGTAGAGTTTGCTCTACAGGGTGAAATTGATATCCTTAGAATCCTTCAACTAAGAGTCTACCCATAAAACTGAACAACTTTTACTATGAAAGCAATTTAATCGGAGCAAAAAAAAAAAAATCTGCTGTTGCATACATTTGAGTCGAGTAGGCGTTGCAGTTTAGTATGGAACAGCAGATTTTTTTTGCTCCGTTCGGTTTGCTCCCATAGTAAAAGTTGTTCAGTTTGATGCAAAGACTCTTAGTTTAAAAGGATGCTAATGATATTAATTTCACCTAATATAATTAAGTAGATACCTAATGACAACACATTTTTTTTCAGGGAATATCCATAGAAGCTTTACCGACTTAAAATGAAGGAATGTAAGAGAAAAGTACAATACTTTGCTGCCGTATCTGGTAAGAATTCGCATATTCTTGTTAAACAATTCAAATTTTGTTTTTCAAATCATAGTTTATTTACCTTTTGACTTTTAATTAAACCAAAAATTTATGTAATTTACAGTCATCATTAATATCATTCATATAAAAATAATATTGCAGCCGATGACTTTTTCGTTCGCATCATAAGAACATTAATTTGTTGTATCGAAGTCGCTGTCAAGCCGGTACGATTCGCGACAGGGCTTACATTAGTTTTTTGGCTTGGCTTGACACCGACTTCTATAAAACAAATTAATGTTCTTATGATGCGAACGAAAAAGTCATCGGCTGCAATATTATTTTTTAACTTTTTAGTGTTTTTTAAGGCGGTTTTAATTTTTTTTTTAATTTTGTTCATTTCACACTTTTCAGTGGTGAGTTCATTGTTCAATTTAATAGTAGTGCTTTAAATTAACAAAAACACTAGCCGCACTACGATTTTCAAAGGTTCCCCTCGATTTATCTGGGATGCCATCATCAGATTCTGGTTTCCTTAACATGGTACTACCCGTGGAATATCTTCTTTCCAACAAAAAAAGAATCATCAAAATCAGTTCATAAACGACGAAGTTATCCGCGAACACACATAAAAAAATATAAATATATACGGTCGAATTGAGAAACCTCCTCCTTTTTTGAAGTCGGTAAAAATAATGCTCGTTTAGGTTTTTTGTCGTTTTATCAAAACGAAACCGAAACGAATACGATACACAGACACACACACACAACTAACATAAATGAACACACCATTCACCATTTTAAACAAATATACATAAATTGCATAATTAGGTAAGTGTTCTTTGTCAACAGTATCTTTTGTGTCGGTGGCAGTAGGATGTTACTCAGCATGGCCCGCAATAGCAATGCCAAAATTCCAAGACAATGAAACTAACATTGTTATTACGACTGTAAGTATCGAAAATAAAAATCTAAAGTTAGTACCATATATTTCATCGTCATCACATCAGCTTGTAATCGTCTACGTCTAAACAGAGCGCGAAACAAAACTCGCTGTCCTCTGTCTTCCTCATCCAGACTCTCCCCGCTACCTGTATGGAGGGCCGGCCGGAGAGCGTCTCACACAAAGCCTGACAGTTCGTGGTACCTAGTTTTATTTTACTTATCAATTTATAATCATCATTGTCATCCTTGTCCGTGTGGCGTGTGGTATCGGGTAAGAATAGCACCATCCCTTTTCCTCCTGTGGGTGTCGTAAAAGGCGACTAAGGGTCTACTGAATCTACTGAAGGATGGGCAGCAGCATCCTCTGAGTACACACATTGATTCGATGCAACTGCGATCGCCAACTCACGTGCCAAGCGTGGCGATTATGGCAAATCCCCCCATTTTTGGGGGAGGCTTATGTCCAGCAGTGGACGTTAAATGGCTGATATGATGATGATGATGATGATTGTAATCCTATATACGTTCCACTGCAAGGTATAGGCCTACCCTCAGGAAGGGGATATGGGCGTTAGTCCTCGACGCGTGCCCAATGCAGATTGGTAGACTTCGCATACGCAACGGAATTTCTTTATTGGCGTATGCAGGTTTCCAAACGATGTTTTCCTTTAAAATTCTAGATGCCCTGAAACTTCAGAACATCCACGTTTCACTAGTAGTGCCGATACTCTGTCCAGTGTGACGGGGAGTGAGCCCGTCGCCACTTTTAATGGACAGTGGGTACAATACATGCCTCGAAATTGAAGCATGTAGGTTTCCTCACGATGTTTTCCTTCACCGACAAGCCAGTGGTGTTATTACAAATCGTACATAAATTCTGAAAAACTCATTGGTACGATTCGGCCTGGACGGGGATCGAACCATCGCCTCCGCATCGCATAGAGTTATTATATAAGGTCTAACAAAATTAGGTGAAACTATTTTAAGGGGATGATCAGACCATCAAACTGAACAACTTTCTCTATGGGACCAATATTGAAATCGCGAAAAAAAAATCTGCTGTCCCATACATTTAGTTCGAGTAGGTTTGTATGGAACAGCTGATTTTTTTTTTGCGATTTCAATATTGATCCCATAGAGAAAGTTGTTCAGTTTGATGGTCTGATCATCCCCTTAAAATAGTTTCAGCTGATTTTGTTAGACCTTATATATTATTTTTATAGGCAAGAGTACCTAATAAAAGTGTTTTTAAATTTCCAGGACGAGATGGCGTGGATGGTGGCAGCGTCATCGCCAGGATTCCTACTGGGAAGCCTGGCCACGCGACACATTTCAGACAACTTCGGAAGACGGACAACTATACTGGGAACTGTAGCACCTGCTGCAATAGGAACTGTAATATTATTTTGAACTAAGAAAACTGTTAAGTTTACAGTTTTATAAGTACATATATCTGTATACAGTTTTCAGAATGCTTCCTCCCATCCAAAATATACTCAATTAAGTCATCAGTAATTACTTGACTGCTCTCTAGGGCTATTGTCATCCAGAGCGATAATTTTACAACGAATGTATGTTTTGCTATTAATGCGAGTTTGCGCACATCTATCTTCTGTATAAAAATTGCACGATGATATACCTATAACATCTTAAGTTTAACCGTCAATACCACATATACCATGTCAATACAAATTTGGTATTTGATTTCAGATACTCGTCGCAAGTGTTGTGATTCCATGGTTACTTTATGTCGCAAGATTTCTATGGGGAGTTGCAAGCGGTATGCTCGGGACTGTGAGTAAAGTTTTTATTGATGAATAAATAAAATAAATCAAAACATCGTGAGGAAACCTTCATGCTTCAATTTCGAGGCATGTATTGTACCCACTGTCCATTACAAGTCTCACTCCCCGTCACACTGGACAGAGTTTCGGTACTAGTGAAACGTGGATGTTCTGAGGTTTCAGAATATCTCTGACTACCCCCTCGGGGAATATAGTCGTGAGCAAATATGCTATATATAATAAAATAAAATAAAATAAATAACATGAATTCATCCTAAGAATATATTTAGCCATCATCATCATCATCGGCGATGGACGTCCACTGCTAAACATAGGCCTCCCCCAGGGATCGCCATAACGACCAGTCCTGCACTGCCCTCATCCAACAACATTTTGCCATATCAATTTTAAATAAAAGTAAAATAATTTTTCTTTCATCTTAGATAATGAGGTATTAGAGCCCTCTACACTGGTGTTTTAATCGACCATTTCTCAGCGATTTCATTCAGGGGTGCGATTTTTGAAAGTCATACTTTGAACTGAGCAGTTGAAAATGTCAAAATTACTATGGAGATACGTATCTTTCTACTGCTGATTTGACTTTCAAAAATCGCACTCATGGAGTATGATTTTTGAAAGTCGAATCAGCAGTAGAAAGATGCATATCTCCATAGTAATTTTGACATTTTCATCTGCTGACCTCAGGAAATGAGTTTCAAAAATCGCACTCCAGATGCAATCTGAACTGACACCGGAGAGAAATCGCTGTGCAATCGCCGATCAAACCGCCAGTGAGAAAGGGCTATTAGTGCTATAACATTCTTTTAAAATTTGTATTTTGTAGGTGGCAGGTCTTTATTTCGCCGAGGTAGCAGACAAGGAGATCAGGGGTAACCTGACACTGGTGACGAGATTCATGTTTCACTTTGGCAGTCTACTGATAATGTCAATAGGCCCGTTCGTGTCATACGACACTCTGAACTATATGCTGCTCTCGTTGCCTTTGATATTCTTTGTCGCATGCTGGGCTATTCCGGAGTCACCTTACTTCTATCTGAAGGAGGGTAAAGTGGATGCTGCTAGAAAAACTTTGGAAAAACTCAGAGGAAATGTGGATGAGAAGGTATTTCTTTTTTTTCCTTTTATTACCATCGTCCTGCACCCTGAAGCCTTTGTCGTCGAACAAAATTTTGTTTGCTTCTTATCTACTTATTCATAATTTTTTCTTCTATTTTTTTGGGTTACTGTTAACTGTCTATATGCTAAATTTGATTACAATAGGTGCACAACAAATAAGCGAGTAATTAAGGCATACAGACAGGGCATACAGACAGACAGACAGAGTGGACGAAAGTATAAGGGTTCCATGTTTGATTACAGAACCCTAAAAAATTGGCGTCAAACTTGAGGTACTTTGTAGTTTGTTTGTGAGTTTGTTTGTCTTTTACAATAAAGTATTAAATAGATTTTTTTTCAGGTGTTAGAAGATGAGTTAATGCAAATGAAAGCACAAGTTAAGAACGAAATGCGTCGATCGGGCAGTTTTACGGAATTAATAACTGGCAAACAATATCGGAAGGCCGTTATTATAGCAGCGGGTGAGATAACCCTTTTCCTCTCTTTACCTTAGACTTATATACAGGGTGTCCTGTATACCGACGTCAACCCGGCGGATGCTGATAGGTTAGGTCATGACTAAGCAGAATATGAAAATTTGACTTTAGTAAAAGTGCCTTAGTTTTCGAGATATATAGAACATTCGTAGCCGTGGCACTGAAAATAGTGACTAAGGTAAGGTAGTTTCACGAATTTCATAAAACTGTCCTTATCTCGAAACTGTCCTTTTCCTAAAGAAAATGTTGACAGATTGATTGATTGATTGACAGATTTTTTGTTATTTTTTTTATTTTAGTATATTCTGGTTAGGCATGAACAAACCTATCAGCATCCACCACGTTGACGTCGGTTTACGGGACACCCTGTAGAGTATGTATCAGCAGGATACTATATATAATCTTCTTGGTATAAGCATAATAGTACAGGTATAAGCATTTGGATCCATAACCTCCTAACAAGCGTGGAAAAAAGAAAATTGTCAATGGTGGTCCGCAATGTTAGACTTTCTTTCGTTCGTCTCCGTCATCGATGTTACCAACGTCATTGTGTCCCTTACTACCCATCGATCGTGCTGCCGGACGACTCACACTTCGCTTCACTTCCCTCGGCCACAACTCTGACAAAGCTTTCATCTGCCGCTACCATGTGTCCTGCCCATTTGCATTTAAGCTCAATGACTGTATTTATTAACATTCCTTCTTCTTCCTGCCCTTATCCCATTATTTGGGGTCGGCGCAATATGTCGTCCTCCTCCATTCATCTCTTTTAGCCGTCATTTCTGCGCACACTCCCTTTTTTCACATGTCATCTTTCACACAATCCATCCATCTTTTCTTTGGTCGTCCTCTCTTCATGCAGCCATCCACATTTATATTCAACATTCGTCTTGTAATATGAAACTCATCTCATCTCATCACATGTCCATACCACGATAATCGATTACCGCGTAGCTTTTCATTCACAGGAGCCACTTTCAAACTTCCTCTAATATACTCATTCCTAATCTTGTCCATTCTAGTAACACCACACATCCATCTCAACATTCGCATCTCTGCTGCATCCAGTCGTTTTTCATCCGTCAATTCAACGGCCCAACAGGTCTTACGATGGTTTTATATATTTTCCTCTTCAACTTAAGGGGGATTCGGGAGTCACAGGTCATTCCCGTAACTTGTCGCCATTTCATCCATTCGGCGTTTCACGTCTCGATCTATATCGCCATAGCTTTGTAAAAGTGAACCGAGGTACCGGAATTCGGAGCAGACTGGCAAGCGTAATAGGCACAAAACTTATAATATAATATTTATAAACATTTATTAACTGTATATCTGATGCCACTTTTATTTCAGGCTTAAAACTGACGCAGTTATTATCGGGACAAGTTATAATTCAACAATACTTGGGCCTCATAATGAGAGAAAGTAAATATGACATGAAACTATCGACTGTGTTTATAGTATTTGGCGTTGTGCGATTTGTTGTTGGTAAGTTGAACTTAATTCTAACTTTAAAATTGGGAGTCGCGTTGCAGGTTACATGACGGTCGCGTATCAGTTGCTTGCTCTCCGGTCTGCCACAAAGCTCCACTATTTTGTGGTGGCAAAAACAATTCGTGAGAACGCCCAAATATCTATTGTCCAGTCATGCACGTTTTGCTATTCATATTGGAGATTGGCAAAATCATCGAAATAAAGATGGAGCCACAATTTAAATATTAGAATAGAATAGAACTTCAAAATTTTTGAGGACGAACCAATCTCTTCAAGAATATTATTACATGATTAAAGCAAGCTATGCTTTACATTATTACCTATAATATGTGACACATTGTTATGTTATGATAGTAATAAACATTCTGGTCACCAAGAAATATAATATGGTCGTGCATGCTATGTCACCAAATTTAAGACATTAATCTCGAAACGGTTTTCAATTCAGCTACCAAAAAAAAAGAAAACATACCGAATTGCATGGGCAATGATATAGAACATAAAAGAGTCGAAAAGGAAAAGTGAAATAAGGTAGGTGAACCACGAGTAAAAATAGTATGAATAACCCTTTGAATCAGCCATAATTTTGATCAACACGCAATTATTTAATAACTGCAAAGATATATACCAAAAACCTATTTGTATTTTGAAGCAATGATTTTAAAAACACCAATTTAATTGTTCACAGGTGTTATGTCATCGTTCCTAGCCGATATGTATGGGCGGCGTCCTCTACTTATTTATTCCTATTTAGGTACTGGACTGTCTCTTGCCATCGTAGCTATATACTTCTTCTTGTTACAAGTAGTTAAATTAGACCATACCACCCTAAGTCCCTACGGTGTCATAGCATTTGTAGGCATATTGGGATCTAATATAATTTCTACAATAGGTTTCAATTCTTTAATATCGGTTATTCCTGCTGAAATCTTCCCTATGAATGTTAAAGCTGTAGCTATGACGTCATTAAGTATTTTTGGTGCTACATTAAATTTTTTTTTAGCAAGAGGTTACCAGTTAGTTAAAGACATTGTGTGTTTGTCTGGTGTATTCGTATTCTTTACTGTTTTTTCTACAGCCGGAGCAGTATTTTCTTATTTCTTTCTACCTGAAACTAAAGGAAAAAGTTTGAAGGAAATACAGATTTTATTGCAAGGTGATTCATATGAGGCTGACGAGATAGTGGAAAACTTGAATCCTGTAAAAGTTTTTGTTGATGACGTCGAAAGTAAAGAGCTTAAAGAGTTGGTTAGAATGAATAGTGACAGATGAAGGAATCTGATTATAATTGCATATGCTCACGACTATTTTCCCCGGGGGGGTAGTCAGAGGTATTCTGAAACCTCAGAACATAATTGGACTAAGTAAATTAAAAGAATTGTGAAAAGCATGGCGAGTACAGCAAAAATACAAACTAAGAACTGTCTACATAATTGTTAAATAGGTTTAATAGGTATTACATAGTACTCTATGGTTATTACCATCGAATAAATTGTATTTGTAACAGATTTTTGTTTTTTATTTATTTGCACAAATATTTATTTTTCATTGATATTTGAGCTCAAACAAGCTATACCTATTATGTATATCTGATAATGGCCGAAATGGTTTGGTCCGGTACCTCAGTACATAATTATTATATTATTCTGAACTTTAGTTCCAATTCTTACATACATACAGGGTGCATCTTTAAGGGGTTTGATACTGAATAACTTTCCCTGAGAAACCTATTATATAAGGTCTAACAAAATTAGGTGAAACTATTTTAAGGGGATGATCAGAACATCAAATTGAACAACTTTCTCTATAAGACCAATATCGAAATCGCGAAAAAAAATCAGCTGTTCCATACAAACCTACTCGACCTAAATGTATGGGACAGCAGATTTTTTTTTTCGCGATTTCAATATTAGTCCCATTAAGAAAGTTGTTCAGTTTGATGGTCTGATCATCCCCTTAAAATAGTTTCACCTTATTTTGTTAGACCTTATATATTAATTCACACAAAAAAAAATCGACTTCTCATACAAACAATCGATCAGCTGATTGCATTTAGTATGGAAAGGAAAGTCGAAATTTTTTTTGCGAATTTCCTATCGGTTTCTTAGGGAAAGTTGAGTATCATTGCTACAATCACCCCTTAAAGTAATGCATCTGTTTACCCTAACACCCTGTATACAGGGTGTAAGTGACAGCCTAGTAAATACTGAAAGGGTAAACTCAGACCATCAAACTGAACAACTTTCACTAAGGAGCCTAACTCAGGAGACGCGGAAAAAAATCAGCTCTCCCATACATTTAAGTAGGGTAGGTACAGCAGTTTTGTATGGGACAGCAGATTTTTTTTCGCTTGTCCTGAGGTAGCCTCCATAGTGAAAGTTGTTCAGTTTGATGGTCTGATTTCACCATTTCAGTATTTGCTAGGCTGTCACTTACACCCTGTATACCCGATCTGTGAGAATACCTATAGGTACAGAGGCTGGGATGGAACGGGATTTTTTAAAGTATTACATATTATCTTCTTTGTTAGGTACGCTTTAAATATCAACGAATTTATAAAGTAACTAGAGTCAACCCGCGACTTTTTCCGCACAAATTATATACCAGATTTTAAGTCAGATCATTAGCTATCAAACAAAAAAGTTTCATCAAAATCGGTTCAGTAGTTTTTGCGTGATACTCGTTCAAACAAACAAACACACAAACAGACAGACAAAAAAATCCAAAAATTTGTGATATGGAATCAGGGATACCTAAAAACCATATCGTAACTTTTTTTTGTTAATATCTTCAATGTACAGACAAACTTCCTGTTACAGTTTTATAATAGTTTAGATAGATCACGAGTACAAAACACATAATATCATCTGATGATGATACCTTATTCTTGCCTCTTGGTATCTATCTACGAGTAGGTATAATAAAGTGCTAATAGAGTCCTATTCGCATTTGTCCAGATTTTAGGGTTCCGAAGTCAAAAAGGAACCCTTATACTTTCGCCATGTCTGCCCGCCTGTCCGTCCGTCTGTCCGCGGCATAGCTCAGAGACGCGTTATACTAGAAAGCTGTAATTTGGCATAGGTATACATATTAATGACGCCCACAAAGTCGTAAAATAAAATTAAAACAATTTTTTAAGAGTAGTTAATTAAAAATAGTGAGGGTACAGGAAAACCATTTTTCGTATTAGGGATCCGTTACCGAAATATTAAGCTTTAATGCGAAAATTTTTATTAGAGTGCAGTGCCCCCCCCCCCCTTCCCCCCTCCCCCCCTCTCCCAGCTAAACGGTTGTGGTTGGAGATGTGAAAAAATTAGGTGAAACTATTTTACGGAACAATATTGAAATCGAGAAAAAAAATCTGCTGTCTCATACATTTTAAGTCGAGTATGTTTGTATGGAACAGTAGTTTTTTTTTTGCGTTTTCAATATTGTTCCTTTAGAGAAAGTTGTTCAGTTTGATGGTCTGATCATCCCCTTCAAATAGTTTCAGCGAATTTTGTTAGACCTTATATATAACGAATTTAGAAGGAAAACTAGCACGGCTTTACAAGTTAACGAGTTTTAGTCGTCAAACTAAAAAAAATTACCTGGAGACGATTAAAACGGAGTATAAAACAAAAAGCCCCCTTCTAAGTCCATATTTAAAGTGACGGGCAACTACAGAACCCTACACTGCGCGTGGCCCGACATGCACTTGGCCGGTTTTTTTATCATAAATAGGTAGACACAACGCGGCTTTTGTTTTATCGGGTTTATCTTATCAAATATAGGTAAGCAATAAAGATATTGTGAATGGATATGCCTAATTGAGTCAGTTCCGATTCTTGTTTCAACGAATTGAAACTATCTAAATCTAAACTCAATTCGTCTACAATAAAATGAAGTAATGACAAGCAACACATTTTTTTCGGGGAATATTCATAGAAGCTTACATAGACAGTGGAAAACTCAAATACTTGAAAATGAAGGAATGTAATAGAAAAGTACAATACTTAGCTGCCGTATCTGGTAAGAATGCGAATTTTTTTGTTAACCAATTTAAGTGTGTTTGATTTTCAAAAATTATAGTAATTACTCTGTGATCATAGTTTAGCCACAGTATAAGAAAGAGTATATATTATTACTACAGTTTAGCTTTCTAGTTTATTTACCTTTAGAGTTGTATCCTTGGTTCTTCTTTTTATTGAGTGACAACTGTACTTTTAAATAAATTTTTGGCTGCATTTTTTAAGGATTACTAATTTACAGTAGTCATTCATAAAAACAATATTTCTTTTGGTTTAGGATGATATTTAGGTATTTATATCCACGTTCGATTAGAAAATTCGAATAAAATGTGTTTTTATGATTGTTATGTAATCACTAATCATAAAAAAATGTTTTAAACAGATGACCGAATCGAACGAGGATAATGCTAAATAAAGGTAGGTAATTCTAAAACAAGACAATACCAAAACGAATATGATACACACATAAAATACAACAATACACAATTTTAAACAAATAAACATGGATTGCCTCATTAGGTAAGTGTTGTTTGTCAACAGTATCTTTTGTGTCGGTGGCATCAGGATGTTACTTAGCATGGCCTGCAATAGCAATGCCGAAATTCCAAGACAATGAAACTAATATTGTTATAACGACTGTAAGTATCGAATTAAAAGTTAGTACCTATTTATATTTCATCGTCATCAGCTTGTCATCATCATCATTCTCTTGCCCATTTCCCATTATTTGGGGTCCGCGCAATATGTCATCCTCTTCCATTCATCTCTCTCAGCATTTTTTAGGCCTCTCCCAAGGCGTGAAACAAAAATCTCTTTCCTCGGCCTTCCTTATCCAGGCACTCCGCTACCTGTCTGGAGGGCCGGCCGAAGAGGGACTCTAGAAAATATTCATAGTTATGCCAATGTTAGTACCAGCATTATTAGTAAATTCTTGCATTCATACGAGTATTCATATAGGCAAGAGTACCTAATACAGGTGTTTGTAAATTTCTAGGACGAGATGGCGTGGATGGTGGCAGTTGCATCGCCAGGATTCCTACTGGGAAGTTTGGCCACGCGACATATTTCAGACAACTTCGGAAGACGGACAACTATACTGGGAACTGTAGCACCTGCTGCTATAGGAACTGTAATATTTTTCGTTTTCAGAATACTCCTCTCCATAATATACTCAATTTTTTCAACTGATTGATCTCATAACTCTGAAATTTCTTGACTTCTCTGGGATCATTGTAAACCCTTAGATTAGAGCGATAATTTTACAACGCGCGTGTGTTTTGTAAATATGCGAGTTTGGCGAAACTCTATCTTTAAAATTGCACTGTGATACATTATCTTGAGTTTAACCGTAATTAAATAAATGCTTTTATTTCCTACAACTATTATTCTTGTACGTAAGTAGATCGCACGTCATACCGTAAATACAATTTAGTATTTGATTTCAGATACTCGTCGCAAGTGCTGTGATTCCATGGTTACTTTATGTCGCAAGATTTCTATGGGGAGTTGCAAACGGTATGCTCGGGACTGTGAGTATAGTTTTTATTGGTGAATGAATAAAATATATGAAAGAAGGCATGACGAATGAAATATATTAAGCGAAGGTACCATGGTGAAGATAATGATCTTCTCCGAAAAGAAGTGCGCAGCACCCTTAGCCCTCAATCGACGTAAGTGCAAGAAAAGATGAATGTGGATGAAGCGAGAAAAGTTTAGAATGTCAGAATCGTAGCGTGTGGCGAGCCGTACTCTCTGGCTGTCATGGCACAATGGCGTGAGTCTATGTATCTAGACCTAGGCACAGTATAAGAAAGAGTATCTTTTAATACATACAGTACGGACACTCCCTGCCTCCCACCAACTTTTAACCTCACCCCCTTTATCGCCCTCCAGTCTCCGGCACTTACCTAAGAAGAAGACTTAGGTTCCATTTTAGACTTCATGTTCTCAATTTAAATTTTTTGTACGCAGTGTTCGGGCTGTGAACTAGGTACGTATGTGGTTGTAGGGGTAGGTATATTATTCTTTATCGGGAAAAATTAATAATAAATAAATAACGCTCACAGTCACATACATTGTAATGATCAAAAGCAAGCACTATAGGCTGTTTATTATGGAAACCATACAACAACGGCACAAAGATATAAACACCCATGACCGAACCGGGATTCGAACCCAGGTTTGGCAGTCCGGCGTGGTAACCATTACACCAACCGGGTCGTACTAACTAAATGACTAACTTTCATCATATTTTATACTAGCCCATTATTTTCAGTTTTAAGGCATCGTCAAAATCTGTAGGGTGAAGCCAAAGAGCGTAATTTTGTGAGTTGTGAATATTTTGGGTTCGTTTCATATAAAGGCTGAGGTCATAGATAATACATTCCCGGATTTTATATGAAACGGACTCAAAATACGCGACTCACAACTCACAAAATAACGCTCGTTTGGCTTCACCCTTTATGTTCATACCGTGTGACAGCAAGTGAGACATATATAGAGCATAACTTGAGTTCCATATACAAGCCGCAATAAGAACCCGCCGTTTCTACCATATACATTTTTTTTTCAGTCTTTTGTTTCATTGAAATTTTCCAAAAGATTTTTACCAATCAATACGGTATTTTTGAGAAATTTCTGAGAGAGGTCGAGAAGTTCTATGGACAGTTATACACATCAACACGAAGACCCGCTACAAATCTGGCAAACGACCCAAGAGCTAGATTGACCCGGCACTATACGGAAGATATTCCGGACATCAGCCTGTACGAGATTAGTATGGCTCTCAAACAGTTAAAGAACAACAAGGCGCCGGGTGATGACGGGATTACGGCCGAGCTTCTGAAGGCGGGTGGAAAACCGGTCCGGAAGGCCCTTCAGAAGCTGTTCGATTCCGTCATACTCGAGGGTAAAACGCCGCAGGCATGGAACAGAAGTCTAGTGGTGCTCTTCTTCAAAAAGGGCGATAATGCCCTGTTGAAGAACTATAGGCCCATTTCGCTTCTTAGCCATGTCTACAAGCTGTTCTCGAGAGTCATTACGAACCGTCTCGCGCGCAGGTTTGACGATTTCCAGCCTCCCGAACAGGCCGGTTTCCGAAAAGGCTTTAGCACCGTAGACCACATACATACGCTTCGGCAAGTTATACAGAAGACTGAAGAGTATAACCTGCCCCTCTGCTTGGCGTACGTGGACTACGAGAAAGCCTTTGATTCGATCGAGACTTGGGCGGTACTGCAGTCTCTTCAGCGATGCCAAGTAGACTACCGGTACATCGAAGTGCTGAAATGCTTGTACAAAAACGCCACTATGTCAGTCCGACTACAGGACCAGAACTCGAAACCTATCCTACTGCAGCGAGGTGTGAGGCAGGGAGACGTTATATCTCCGAAACTGTTCACAGCTGCACTGGAAGATGTTTTCAAGGTTCTGGACTGGAAAGGGCTAGGCATCAATATAAACGGCGAGTACATCAGTCACCTTCGGTTTGCCGATGATATAGTCATCATGGCGGAAACTATGGAGGAGCTCAGTCGAATGCTCGATGATCTTAGCAGAGCCTCCGAACGAGTTGGTCTGAAGATGAACATGGACAAAACGAAGATCATGTCAAATGCCCATGTTGTACCTACTCCTGTTATGATCGGAAACTCGGCGCTCGAAGTTGTTGACGATTATGTTTACCTGGGACAAACTATTCAGTTAGGTAGGTCCAACTTCGAGAAAGAGATCAACCGTCGAATCCAACTCGGTTGGGCAGCGTCCGGGAAGCTACGTAATATCTTCACGTCCCAAATACCGCAGTGTCTTAAAACGAAAGTCTTCGATCAGTGTGTGTTGCCAGTGATGACATATGGAACAGAGACGTGGTCGTTTACTCAAGGCCTCATAAAAAGGCTGAAAGTCACCCAAAGAGCAATGGAGAGGGCTATGCTCGGAGTTTCCCTGCGAGATCGAATCAGAAATGAAGAGATCCGCAGAAGAACCAGAGTAACTGACATAGCCCAAAGAATTGCTAAATTAAAGTGGCAGTGGGCGGGGCATATTGCTCGCAGAACCGATGGCCGATGGGGCCGAAAAGTCTCGAGTGGCGACCGCGTACCGGAAAAGCGTAGCGTGGGTAGGCCCCGCACACGGTGGACCGACGACCTTGTGAAGGCGGCGGGATCCCGTTGGATGAGGGCAGCACAGGACCGGTCGTTATGGCGATCCTTGGGGGAGGCCTATGTCCAGCAGTGGACGTCCGTCGGCTGAGATGATGATGATGAATCAATACGGTAGGTATTAGAGTCCTTCCACACTGGCGTTTTGATCCCCGATTTCTCAGCGATTTCATTCAGATGCGATTGCATCTGGCGCGCCGGCGAGAAATCGTTGTGCAATCGCCGATCAAAACGCCAGTGTGAAAGGGTTGTTAGAGACGCTATTTTAAAATTGGTTTAAATTTGTAGGTGGCAGGTCTTTATTTCGCCGAGGTAGCAGACAAGGAGATCAGGGGTAACCTGACACTGGTGACGAGATTCATGTTTCACTTTGGCAGTCTACTGATAATGTCAATAGGCCCGTTCGTGTCATACGACACTCTGAACTATATGCTGCTCTCGTTGCCTTTGATATTCTTTGTCGCATGCTGGGCTATTCCGGAGTCACCTTACTTCTATCTGAAGGAGGGTAAAGTGGATGCTGCTAGAAAAACTTTGGAAAAACTCAGAGGAAATGTGGATGAGAAGGTATTTCTTTTTTCCTTTTATTATCATCGTCATGCTGTATTTTTCGTCCACAAACTATTTTGATTTTCTTCTTAGAAATCTATAAATTTTTCTGCTTTTTGAGTACTAAGACCGGATTCGACCAAACTTTGATTTATAGCAGAGTAACTTTACAAGGAACAATTTTACTCCTCATGTTTACTCCGAAATAACTTCATTAGTCTTCTACTACACTAAACCCATACTAAAAGAACGAACGTGTAATCCACCTAAAGAAAGAGGTCGTTGTATCCATACTTATTGCAATGTGAGGTTATACTGTTTTTATTTGTTAGGTTTTTTTTATTACATTTTTTTAAAATTATGTGGCATTGACATTTCATTAGTCTTGATATAAGATAAATTGACCATTTAAAATTTACTCTCCACTTATTCATAGATTAGGGTTGGTAAAACGCAAAATCAGTTTACTCTAGAGTAACCGGTGACTTAATCTAAGAATAAAATTTACTCGCGCTTGGTCGAATCGGCCCTAAGTATTATCCGTCTACATGCAGTGTAGGTGCACAGTAAATGAGAGAATAAATATGAGGCGAGGCATACAGACAGGCAGAATGAACGAAAATATAAAAGTTCCTTATCTAATCTAAACTATTATAAAATTGTAACAGGAAGTTTGTCTGTACATTGAAGATATTAACAAAAAAAAGTTACGATATGGTTTTTAGGTATAACCTTGCCTGCCTTGTAGGAGGCGATGGTTCGATCCCCGTCCAGGCCGACACGTACCAATGAGTTTTTCGGAATTTATGTACGATTTGTAACACCACTGGCTTTTCGGTGAAGGAAAACATCGTGATGAAACCTGCATGCTTCAATTTCGAGGCATGTATTGTACCTACTCTCCATTACAAGTGGCGACCGGCTCACTCTCCATCACACTGGACAGAGTTTCGGTACTACTGGTGAAACGTGGATGTTCTGAAGTTTCAGAATATCTCTGACTATCCCCTCGGGAAATATAGTCGTGAGCATATGCTATGCTGATTCCATATCACCAATTTTTGGATTTTTTGTCTGTCTGTTTGTTTGTGTGTTTGTTTGTTTGAACGAGCATCACGCAAAAACTACTGAACCGATGTTGATGAAACTTTTTTTGTTTGATAGCTTATTATCTGACTTAAAATCTGGTATATAATTTGTGCGGACAAAGTCGCGGGTCACGCAAAAACTACTGAACCGATTTTGATGAAACTTTTTTGTTTGATAGCTTATTATCTGACTTAAAATCTGGTATATAATTTGCGCGGACAAAGTCGCGGGTTAACGCTCGTTTAACTATAGAACCCTAAAAAAAAGGGCGTCAAACTTGAGGTAGCGGTAGGTACGTTGTAGTTTGTTTGTCTTTTACAATAGCATAATTAAAAGAAAAAAAATTGCAGGTATTAGAAGATGAGTTAATGCAAATGAAAGCACAAGTTAAGAACGAAATGCGTCGATCGGGCAGTTTTACGGAATTAATAACTGGCAAACATTATCGGAAGGCCGTTATTATAGCAGCGGGTGAGATAACCCTTTTCCTCTCTTTACCTTAGACTTAGAGTATGTATAAGCATAGGAATAGTTAATAATAAGTGTACTGTTATTAACAATTCTAATGGTTTACTTACTTAAGCAAGCAATAAGTAGAGCATGCGCATCTGGAACGACCCTTCGCCGAGCAGAGCGTGAGCAAAGGACATCATCAAGGCCGGATTCGACCTAACTTTGATTTATAGAAGAGTAAAAGGAACAAGGTAATTTTACTCTTGTTATTTACTCCGAAATAACTTCATTTGTGCTCTACCACACTAAACCCATGATAAAAGAACGAATGTATAATCCACCTAAAGAAAGAGTTCGTTGTATCCGTACTTATTGCATTGTGATGTTATACAGTTTTAATTTGTAAGGTTTCTTTTTTCTTAAATTTTTTTAATTATGTGAAATTGACATTTCATTAGTCTTGGAATAAGCTTTACACCGTCAAAATTGGCCGTTTAAAATTTACTCTCTACTTATTCATAGATGGGCTGGTAAAACGCAAAATCAGTTTACTCTAGAGTAACCGGCGACTTAATCTAAGAATAAAATTTACTCGCGTTTGGTCGAATCGGGCCTAAGTATTTATAATTATGGCATGACAGCTGTAGCCGTAAATTTTATTACGACAAAAGTGTATGAAAAGGCAGAATTTTCAAACTTAAATCAAATCCAATATACTTTATTTTACATCAAAACATAAACAGTAAAATACTACCAAGGATAATAATCCTACAGTTTTAGTGCACTACTAAAAGTCTGAGACCGTCAAGTTCTAACAAAATATAGCCTTAGAAAATTTCATCAAAAATATATGAAAAGACAGGTTTTTTGATCCAAAATAAACATTAAAATAAGTACGTAATTTTGTTGTTGTTCATACCTACCTATGCTCGCGGTTCATACTCGATAAGGCGCTTTCTATAGCTTGTTTAAACCACAGAGTAGGTACCGACCTACTATAATTATTACTAACTGTAACTTAGCTTTAGCTCGCCAGGAAGTACCTACTTAATCTTCTTGAGGTCGCCCAAGATCGCCATAATGTCAGGTGTTGTCATTAAAGTATTTTAAAACCAAGGAGCGCCATCTATTGAGCAAGTGATGTTACTGAAAACCTTCCCATTTTAGTACAAGTTGTTCAGCTAAAATGTTGTTAAATAGGTTTCGATGGAAGAAAGACTTTTCTATGTGAATGTTCAGATGGCTCTTAAGACAACTACAGGGTAATATTATTATTATTGTGGTAAAATATTGCGTAAGGTAAGATTGACTGTCCTGCCCTCTTTAACAAAATAGCTCTTAAGGTCCCAGCCCTTAGACTTCGCGGGCGTAAATAGCTCCACAACTACACACCCCACTCACCACTAGTAATTATAGACCGAACAATATTTTAATCCGTACATGTACCTATTGAATGTTATAAGTTCTGTGACGACTTCAACTATGACTTATTTTGTAGCAGTGCCTCCAGCTTACGCAATTATATTATTAGAAAATGTATAGCTCAACTCAGCGATTGAATAAATAAACTTATAGTACTAACATTATAAGTGTTTATTAGCGTTTTCAAATTTGTTAAAAAAGAAACCTATGTGGAATCTTGTAATTGGCCTATAGCTGACTAAATTTGTAAACAAATTTGTTTTATAGCTGTAAGCTCCCCAAATAAAATAAAATAAAACAGAACAGAACAGAACAGAATAGAATAAAATAATGGTAAGTGGTAATATGGGTTATATTATCATTGACTACCTACCTACAGCGTAATTTTCGGATACATGTGAAAATACGTTTATTATTAAATTTATTCTGTTTAGCTTCGATGTTTTGGGCTAAAATAGAAAAAAAAATGCTTTTTTTCATGACTCAACACTGGATTCAACCTAATATTTCCACCAAGTACGGAAAATTTTTAAGGGTAGGTAACTATGGAATAATATGTATTATAATACTTAAATTTGTTCCAGAGGCGGACTAAGCCTGTCTGAGGCCCGGTGCGGCAAAATTAAATGAGGCCCTTCCTCTGGTTTTTCCAGAAATTGATAAATTGCAAATACTTGACATGGGAGCTTCCCTCCGTGGGCAACAATTTTATCCTAGGGAGTAAAACCTAAACCTAAAACGTGGAGCGAGCAAAGCGAGCTCGGGGTTCATAAAATCTAAAATCTATAGAGGGCAAAGTAAACTCGAGATTTTACTGCAATATGATTAGCTAGTCGCAAATAATATGATGTAAAACCAGGAGCGACTTCTGCAATACGACAAGTATACAAAAATAAAAAATCCGGATTTTACTGCATTAATATTAGGTCATTGCAAACCTGCAATACAATCTACGTCCAATGCGTCTAACTTCTGCGTTACGATTATAACCAGAAGCGGGCAGAGCGAGCTCGAGGTTTTACTGCAATAGGTACAATAAGGTTGAAAATCCGGAGCGAGCGTAGCAAGATCGAGATTTTACTACAATGAGACAATCAATTAAAAACGAGGAGCGAGCGAAGTAAGCTCGAGAATTTACTGGAATAATAATAATGACGTACCTATATTGTAGTGATCTCATCATTGCAATTTACGATTTCAAATCAAGGCTGTATGTGAAATATGAATTTGTATGAAAAAAAAAGGCTGTAGCGAGCAAAGCGATTATGCTAGTTGCATAATAACTTGATTACTTGACTGTGTAGCTCGTGCCGAAATCGAGTTGATGTGTGTGTGTGTGTGTTAAAAAAAAGGTGGAGTGAGCGAGCTTAGATTCAGAGCACAGAACCAAAATCAAAAAAGACTTAAGCGAGCGAGCGAGCTCGAAAATTCGCTCTATTTCTGACTTTCTTTGACTACTTACGGGGCCTCCAACTCCAAACTGCCTCTTACACACTGAACATAATTTATTTTTCATTGGTTAGTATTAAAAATATAACCAAACTTCGTTTGTATGGAGCGCGCAGCAAAAACTATCCTCTTAATATTGGAATTGAGCCCCACGATAATGCCCCATGGGCATACTGCAACCGGCCATGTCCACTGCAAATAGTTAACTTAATAAAACTAATGACTATTGTAGTTAAATGTAACAAACTTCATATTTGCAGTGTCTGCTACTCAGTCAGGTCCCTGCGGATCACTAGGTTTAATACTTACATTTACGGTCCCATGCATAGTTAGTGTAAGTAGCATTGTTCATAATTTTACATAGAATAGGTACATGTACATGTCATAAATTGCCGTTGTCAATTAGATATTTTTGTTTGTTTTAGTATATATATTTTTACATAGTGATGAATTGAAAGTGATGAATGACTGAATGACATCATTAATCCCATATAAGGAATCATAGATCCCACATAAGACCATTTGGGCGACCTAGGTTTTTTTCTATGCACGTCGTTTTAGGAAGCTATAGATTTCGTCTCGCCACCTTTTACTACTGGGGACCAGTTGGTAGTAGTTTTGGCCCACAGGTCGTCTGGCCTGCGGCAGACATGTCCAGCCCAATCCCACTTTAGATTGGCAGCGGTGGTGGCGACGTCTGTCACTTGGGTTCTGGAGCGAATGATCTCATTTCTGACCCTGTCGATCAGTTTCAAGCCAAGGATGCTGCGCTCAATAGCCCTTTACTGGCCTAACGAAGCGCAAAACCGGCACGCATGGAGAGATCGGAGGGAGGCCTTTGCCCAACAATGGGACAGCGACGGCTGATATAATAATAATAATAACGTCGTTTTAGAATGTTGTCTTTTTCTTTTCAAGGCATTTTCTGAGTCGGTCATATTCTAGGTCAGTTCAGTTACAGTATTTTTTTTACATTCTTCTATATGTCAAAGATGACAGGCGATGTCAATGGTGATAGGCGGGGTAAGACCTTATACTGTGGTAAGACCAAAGGTCAGACATTAGCTTTTACCCACGACTTCGTCCGCGTGAAATTAGAATATCGTTAAATCCATTGTAAATGCACCTTTCGGCTGCTTTTCTACCAGAGATGTGCGAGGTAGCGAGGCAGTGAGCGAGGTCCGCCAATAGCGCGCTCGCTCGATCACGTCATTGGGAAATTGAAGCACTCTCATTGGTCAATTTTTTTCTCGCTCTCCGCCTTGCTATCTCGCACATCTCTGGTGGAAACGCAGCCTTATATTATTATATCCTCCGTAGCAGTTTTCTATCTACAGCGGTTTAGGCTGTGCGTTGTTTGTCAGATAGTTATCTTTTATAAGTATCCTTCCCAATTTCATTTGAGCTAAATGACTATATTTATTAACTGTACCTCTATGATACCACTTTTATTTCAGGTTTAAAACTGACGCAGATATTATCGGGACAAATTATAATGCCACAATACTTGGGCCTCATAATGAGAGAAAGTAAATATGACATGAAACTATCGACTGTGTTTATAGTATTTGGCGTTGTGCGATTTGTTGTTGGTAAGTTGAATTTAATTCTATCTTTAAAATTGGGAGTTGTGTTGCAGGTCTGTTACTGAACGGCATAGAGAAACATGTAACTCGTGTCAACGCCCCGAGAGGAGTAGGTATTGTTTATTTCTCCATCTCTCATTGGACCGTTGCTATGACAATAACAGTAAAACGCATTGAATTAAGTAGTCCATCGGGGCTAGGGAAAGTATGGGAAATTATGCGTAAGGCCACTCCTCTCGGGGTACGAGTTACGTGTTTCTCTATGCTGGACGGTCGCGTGTCGGTTGCCTGCTCTCCGGCCTGCCACGAAGCTCCACCATTTTGTGGTGCCAAAAAAATCCTTGAGATCATCCAAATATCTATTACAGTACAATGTCAAGCACATTTTGCTGTTCATATTGGAGATTGGAAAAATCATTGACATCACGATGGAGCCACAATTTTTAGATTAGGATAGAATAGAACTTCCTAATTTTTGTGGACCAATCAAAGCATATTATTACATTACATATGACGTTACGTTATGTTATGAAAGTAATGAACATTCTGACCACCAAGAAAGAGAATATGGTAGAGATTTAGTGTGTGCATGCTATATCACCAAAATTAAGACAACGGTTTTCGATAGCTAGATAACAGCTACCAAAAAACATTACGTTTACGTTTACATGTAAACATAAGAAAGTTTTTTTTATTATTTCAAATGGGTTTGCTCTTGACCTCAATCCAGTCCTCAAGACAAAGATGGGGTCGAAGATGTAGCGAGCTTACCCAGAAGGTGCCTATTCACTCGTACTTTAAAGTAATTCGGGTTGTAAGCGCTCGGAAATACTGACGCTGGCAGGGCATTCTACTCCTTGGCTGTGCGCATTATAAAAGAATCAGAAAGGCGCTTAGTGCGGATTTGTGGGATATCAACCAAGAAGGGGTGGTATCCCTGGAAGTCCGAAGGTAGAAAGGGAAGGCGGGATGAGCTCATGCAGCTCTTGGGCACACTCACCGAAGTACAATCTGTAGAAGACCGACAAGTATGCTACTCTGCGGCGGTGGGCTAGGCTTTGAATCTTAGTCTTAATAAAAATACCAATTTAATTGTTCACAGGTGTTATGTCATCGTTCCTAGCCGATAGATATGGGCGGCGTCCTCTACTTATTTATTCCTATTTAGGCACTGGACTGTCTCTTGCCATCGTAGCTATATACTTCTTCTTGTTGCAAGTAGTTAAATTAGACCATACCACCCTAAGTCCCTACGGTGTCATGGCATTTGTAGGCATATTGGGATCTAATATAATTTCTACAATAGGTTTCAATTCTTTATTATTGGTCATTCCAGCTGAAATCTTCCCTATGAATGTTAAAGCTGTAGCTATGACGTCGCTAAGTATCTTTGGTGCTACATTAAATTTTTTTTTAGGAAGAGGTTATCAATTGGTTAAAGACATTGTGGGATTGTCTGGTGTATTCGCATTCTTTTCAGTTTTTTCTATTTCCGGAGGAATATTTTCTTATTTCTTTGTACCTGAAACTAAAGGGAAAAGTTTAAAGGAAATACAGATTTTATTGCAAGGTGATTCATATGAGGCAGACGAGGTAGTGGAAAAGTTGAATCCTGTAAAAGTTTTTGTTAATGACGTTGAAAGTAAAGAGCTTAAGGAGTTTGTTAGAAAGAATATTGACTGATAAAGGAATCCGATTATAACTGGGCTAAGTACCTATATAAGGTCTAACAAAATTAGCTGAAACTATTTTAAGGGGATGATCAGACCATCAAACTGAACAACTTTCTCTATGGGACCAATATCGAAATCGTGAAAAAAAAATCAGCTGTTCCATACAAACCTACTCGACCTAAATGTATGGGCCAGTAGATTTTTTTTTTGCGATTTCGATATTGGTCCCATACAGAAAGTTGTTCAGTTTGATGGTCTGATACTCCCCTTAAAATAGTTTCAACTAATTTTGTTAGACCTTATATAAGTGTGGAGAACATGGCGAGTACAGCAAAGCTACATACAGAAACTGCTTACTTAATTGTTAAATAGGTATTACAATCAAATAAATTATATTTAAACACATTCTTGTTTTTATTAATTTTTATCAATATTTCTTTTTCATTGATATTTGATTTCAATCAAGCTATATGTAACATATATCTATGTCTATGTCAGTATAAGAAAGAGTGATATAACAATAAATAATTATATAATATAAGTTGTATTATATTACTTTCTTATAGGAATAAATAAATATAAACTAGATCTAAACTAATTATAGTATAGAAGAAGAACTTATAACTAAGGAATGAAATATTTATAGGCGACAAAGGTTAAAAACGAAAATATAATAAAAAAAGAAAAAGAGTATCTAGTACTACTTGGTACATACACACCAGCCTAATAATTAAATTAAATAATTATCTAAACTAGATCTAAACTAATTATAATATAGAAGAAGAACTTATAACTAATAAATTAAATATTTATAGGCGACAAAGGTTAAAAAGGAAAAAAATAAAGAAAGAAAAGATGAAAGATGAACCTATGCCATTCCAGGAGCCCGCCACTATTGGTTTCCGGTCCAAAGGAGCCTAAAATACTGGCGGCGCTGCCGCGTTGTATTGCCAGAACTATGCGTTGGACCAGAAACGAGCCGGAGCGGGGGTCGCAGCCCCTGTCCCGGAGCCGTCGGCTCAATTCTTTAACGAAGCCCTTTGCCTCTGCACACCAGGGGCCGGCTGTCTCCACGGCGAACGGGACAAATATGTAGTCCACTTCCAAGCAGGAGTATGTAGAGTGCTTATATTGAACTTTAGTTCCAATCCTTAGATATACCGGTAAATACCGGTGATGTAACATAGGTACAGAGGCCAGGATGAAACTTCAAAATCAAGAGGCTATGTGAAAAAAATAGGATTCTTCAAAGCGTCATATATCATGAAGTACTAACAGTAGGAGTATGATTAGCGGATATGTGTAAATTGAACATATAATTGAAGTTTTGATTAGAGCCAAAACACGATAAAGACACATTTTCTCAATAGAAAAACAAGCCAAAGTAGCCTCCGTCTTTATCGATAAATGCTTGGAACTGCTAAACGGTGAATAATAGAAACACGAGACTTGATTTAAAAAAAGAAATTGATATTTTACAAATTTTGATTAGAGCAGAATTGAACTTACATAAATAGTACAATCACAATTAAATAAAGTTTGTTTTACGCTTGCGTCGTTTCAGGCGCGCGCGCCGCCCCATCTTTTTCTCTCGCATCAGGCAGTAATATAAGCTGTCACACGCACATTTCGCTTCAATTATTTTTCGACATAAGCCCTTAATAAAAAAAAATTTAAGACGACAGGCATTGTATCCAAGCCAGAAGTAGACACTTTGAACACTTGTTGTTAGTAATTCCTAAGTAAAATAACGGATTATTGAAAAAAATTGAAATTAATGTTTTTACTTTTACTCATAAAAAAAATTATGTTTGCAATATCCGAGCGAGATAAAATGCGCAGGAGAGTCAAGCCGCGTCTCTCATGCTAGCCCGGGTTAGGCTCCAGAAACATTTAACCATTTTTTAATGAAGTTTTAATTCACATGGATGACGTACTAAGATTTTCAAAAAATCATAACATTTTTTGTGGCACATTGACATACCATTATTTTTGTGGCAACTGAAAGAACATATTTGCTACAGTTTTAAAAAAATCAAACCTCTTTTAAACATTTTTAATCGAATTTTAAAATGTTCTGTGGGGTTTGACCCAAATCTTTTTTCTAGAATTAACTGTCAAATTAATGCACTTAATCAACCAAGGTTTTTATTTCTTTGAAAGAACAGTTATTAAATAATCACCTGCCATAAAAAAAATCCGAAAAAAAATTTTAAAATGAAAATGTGCCTCAACGTCAACATCTCAAAATTGTCAATAAAAAATCATTTCTCGTAATCGGGTGAGAAACGATTTTTTTCCTGGTGGGTCCTGATAGGTACCCAAGCGAGCTAAAAATGTATATCCATAAGATATGGACCACCCTGTATACGTTACCGTATACATTGTACCTGTACCTGCATATGTTACAAAAATACAAATAAACATTTTGTATTTTTGTAACACCCTGTATACAGGGTGGTCCAGATCTTGATGCTTCATCATCATCATCATATCAGCCGATAGACGTCCACTGCTGGACATAAGCCTCCCCCGAAATGAAAGAGATTTGCCATAATCGCCATGATGCGATGCGTTTGCGATGTTCCTACAGATCTACTCGAGGTACAAAATGTATGGGACAAAAGATTTTTTTTTCGCTATTTCGATATTGGTCCCATAGTGAAAGTTGTTCAGTATGATGGTCTTAACCACCCCCTTAAATGTTTATTTGTATTTTTGTAACACCCTGTATATGGAATCTGCTCTTCACTAGCTTTCATTTGATACCCATATTGTATTATTTTACAAAAAATGGATTATTCCCTTTTATTTCTCTTTTTTAATTTGCAGATGCCATCTTGAAATAATATAGCATATGTCACTCTCACAATTTTTATGGATCTAAGGACACCTCATACTTTCAAACCCATGAAGCCGTTTAGGTTGTAGGGCTTGACAAAGAAATAGACATACAAATACATACGCTCGAAAAACATAACCCTCCTTCTGGCGTAGTTTGGTAAAAAGGAGCAGGGCCAACGTCGCACCTGATTACATACTAAGCTTCCTTCAATTAATTCGCAGAGTAGAATTATTTCTTCTAAAGTTAATGTTAGAAGCAAAATAAAATAAAGAATATATAAAAAAGTCACGGTTATAGGAGGACTATTTTACTATTAACCATTAATTCTCTATTTCGCCGAAATTCGGAATAAAGAGATACGAGCTTTAGTATCCAGATTTATATTTGGCTTTGGCAGAATCTTTTCGCAGTGGTTTGGAGGTCGTTAGATTCTTACGACAAGCTTTTTACTACCATTCAGTGAGGCTACCAAAGTAGCCCAGACAAATTAGACGTTTATGTCTAAATAATTCGTGTAGTTTTAGAAATTGGAAGAGCTTTTCCTATGGATATCACGATTAACATAATAAGTTCCTGAGTCATAGTTTCCTTTGTCACGTTTTTTTCACTGATATCTCCAAAACGGTTCCGGAAATCCGAATCAGGGCTTCTACCCGGACATTCGAACTTCGCAATTGCGTGAACTTTTTCGTTCCAATATCAACTCTATTACAATGAAGTTTGGACCGAAACGGTCGCGATAAATCAAAAAGTCCGAGTACAGGGCCAGGATTGAATTTTAGAAAAAACAAAACTTTTTTCTAAGTTAATAATATGTTGTGTGGTACGGATCTCTCAGTGCGCGAGTAGCCCGACTCATACTTGACCGGTTTTTATCTTTATTTTATTTCTGAGATGAGACATTTGCCTTGCAGTAGTACAGTCCTATAGGGTATAGGATTACTTGTTTTGATATTTATTTTTGTACCGGAACGGTGTAATAAGGGAGTGAAAATGTTTGGAACCACAAACTAGCCTCACTCGATAAACAGATTAACAAACACGTAAACAAAGTAGGATACAATTAAAACAATGATAATATCTCGAGTGAATTTGCGAATGTTACCTCCGAGGGTAGTTCCCACTGATAGTCAAGTGAATATGCGACTTATTATGACTTTAGTTTACGCTTTGTTAAGGTTTAGTTAGATGAAGTTGGGATAACGGGTTCGTAGTAGCTTTGTTAACTAGTTATCGTTACATTTTATAATACGGTTTCGTTAGTTCGTTGGACCCTGTTTTGTTGCTTTATGGGCTTTATGACAGCTATATTATATATATTATAAGTTTTTGAGAGGATGGTCATGCTCACATTGCCGGTGTGATGCGAGGAAGTACTATGGATGCGATAGGACGCTGCCGCGGTGCGCAGGCAACTTTGGACTTTCGATATGTCGTTATTGTTTATGTCAGAACTTCATTGGAATAGAGTTGACAATTGTACTATAGTGTTAACGATATTGACAATCAGAAGCCCATGTAACCTTGGATGGTTGAAGTTGTTGATTTCTGTATAGCTACCTGTACGTGGTTCTACTTGCATTGTAATTTTTGAGGCTACTTTGAGTTTTGATTAACAGAAACAAAATTTAAAAAGTACGTGGTTCTACTTGTATTGTAATTTTTGAGGCTACTTTGAGTTTTGAATAACAGAAAAAACATTTTAAAAATCTATTCTTGGGACGGTTTTATTAATTTCCAAGACCTAGTAGAATAGCATGTTTTTAATAAACACGAGCGTTAACCCGCGACTTCGACCGCACAAATTATATATCAGATTTTAAGTCAGATCATAAGCTATCAAACAAAAAAAGTTTCATCAAAATCGGTTCAGTAGTTTTTGCGTGATACTCGTTCAAACAAACAAACACACAAACAAACACCCAAACAAACACAAACAAACACACAAACAAACAGACAGACAAAAAATAAAAAAATTGGTGAAATGGAATCAGGGACACCTAAAAACCATATCGTAACTTTTTTTTGTTAATATCTTCAATGTACAGACAAACTTCCTGTTACAGTTTTATAATTGTATACAGATAGATACCTAATCAGTGTCGCGGTCAGTGGCGGGTGTGTGTGTGTGTGGCGGTCTGAAAAAACTCTGACACCAGGGCTCTGCCCACACGATAAGAAGAAGAAGTGTTACCAGATCCATGAGTTAGGAATAAATTATCCCAGATTAGTAGTGTAATATTGGGCACTCTAGGCCACTTCGTTTCCTTCAGGCTCACCCTGTTCGCCTTCAGTCACTCGTTGACCTAGAGTGCCCAATATTACAAAGATATTTTTCGTTCAATCATTTACTCAGACATTCTAATTTAAATTCAACCTGTGTCGTTATAACGCGATCAGATGAGAGCCATGGTAAGATCACTCCTTGAACGCACTGTCATCTAGGATGTTAAATCGTTTATTTAACAAGAACAGGAACTCGTTTTATCTGTCTATTTGTCGAACAGAAAACATTATTTTAATCAAAAGAAGCAAAAACCTCGTGCTTTGAGCTTTCAGGTACCTTGCTCGGTCTCGTCGGCTAGTGTCGGAAGTTGTGCAAGGTACCTTAATTGCTCATCGCACATTAGAGGAAACCCCTAAGGGTTTTTTTAGTATCCATTTGAGGTTCGACATTACAGTGTCAGTTCTCAGGTAGGATTTCAGGGTTTTTGGTATCCATTTGAGGTTCGACATTACAGTGTCAGTTCTCAGGTAGGATTTCAGTTCATAGAGATATTACTTTATCAAGTTTCAGATTGGCCAGATCGATACTAATTGATATTTCATATCACAGGCATGTTTGAAGTTATGGAGTGTAGTCAAGTCGGCCAAGCTTAACTAACACCACATGGTCTCAACCAGCCCAGAGGAAACTGTTTCACTCTGGTATATATACTAACATCGTTGAAAACTTTAATAGCGCGATTTAGAAATCGTTATTTTAATGCGCGAGTTTTCGCTAGGCCGCTGTACACTAACGTCTTTAGTAAACAGAACCAGTAACAATACCTTTATAAAAGAGTCGATGTACCTCATACAGCTGGATTAAAGACGCGGCATTAAATAAAAACTGAATTCCCCGGTTAGTATTTGATTACCGTAATATGATACTAAGGATGTCGTCATTGCGATTATACAAGGTGTTAATTTTAATATTTTGTTAGGTATCCACTGAAATATACGATAATATAAGAAGGATATTATTATTAAGTTGATTACATCACAATACTAAAGGGATTAACTCAAGTCTGTAATAAGATAATGTAACCAAAAATTCTTCTTGTTATTTTATCAACTAAGTTGTGTACTAGTTCGTATTTAGTAGTGAACTTACGTAAGTTTAGGTGTGTTTATATACCTACTTAGTTTTATTCAGTATGGTTTTATTTAACGAATTTCGTTATCATTTTATTATTAAATAATAAATAAGTAAGTATAATAAGTAGGTAGGTAGGTAGGTATAATAGGTAGGCAGTTATTGTCTGAAATATATGCGTGATAAAATTAAATATGTTTATATCTTAATTAATAATATTATATACCTAGATATAATTTATAGTGATGACAAAGATATTTAATTAGCTACATAACACGTTAAGCTTCTTACCTACCTACAAAATAGATATTATCTTTCTTCAATATTTATCAAAATGACACACTGTATTTTTTTCGAATGTTGATTCATACTGTGAAACCGAAGAAAACCTAAGTAAGCATTTTTATCGTAATAAATCAGAATGTATTATGTGATAAAAGTGACTCGTAGAATGTTACATAGTATTTACTTGAATTTAAGGTTCAAATTACATTGATTAGAACCTTTACATTACGTTTTTAGATGGAGACTTAAGAGTAAAAAAGCTTACCTAATTATTGCAATCCATAATTTGTAACATACTTATTTTGATTTTGCTCAACAGTAGTCGCAGTATAAATTATCGTGAGTGATTTTTAATAAATTCAGTTTCTTCAAGAAAAAATGTAAGTAGGTATGAGAACAATTATTTAATCATGCAATCATTAACATTATGGTTATGATTTAATACCTACAACATGGGTTCGAATCCTAGTTGAAACTTATTTTGATATGCCTAGTTGCAATTATAGTACTTATATTTTAAACACATTAGGTACAGTTTAACGTTCGAGATCTGAAGGTAGATAATTTATTAATTTTTGCTTAATAGTTTTATTAACTTTCAGGTCTGACTCCGAGTATGAAATTGTAAGTGAAGAGGAGAGAGAAAAGGTTGATAAAACGAAAAAGAAGACCTCTAAGAAATCTACGTCGTTGAGTAGTAGCAGCGTGGGGAAGCGAAAAACGTCATCGACTAATTTAGCTAGGTAATTTGATTTTTAACTCGCACCTACACCATAAATTTTTTTTGATTGATTTTTCTTAATAAACAAAATGTTATGTTATAGCTATTTGTTTGCTTTTACAGTGCGCGCAAGAAGACAGCCCCAGCAGCGCTCGACGTGTTTGGGTTGACCAAGGATCAACCGCAACCGTCATCTTCAAAGCCAACAAAGCGGAACGGGACTCTGGAGTCCTGCTTCGTAAACCGGGTAGCAACAGGCAACCAACGACGGGTGACCGAACAAAGTGGTGAATACTATATTGATCTTAAAGTATATAATACTACCGACGCCGAAGGTTCTAAGCCAGAGGAACGTTGGAAGAAGGCTCTCGTAAGGGTGAAGTTCTTTACGAATGACGACTGTCCGCAGTGGCAAAATGTCCAAAATCTTGTGAGATCGGCTCATGAGCTGTTTGAGGACATTCCACCTTCTTTTTATAATAATTTTAATAACTAGTCACATCATTTTTTGATTTGTTGAATTTTGATAAAAAATAGTAGGTAGGTACAGTTAAACCGTATCTATAAATACTTAGCGTTAATTATAGTTAATACGTACTGTTGATAAAAAACTACAAGAGTTAAATTATTCTAACATGCCTTTTTGTTCAAGCTGCGGTATTTTAGTTGTAAGAAACAAATGGACAGGTCATTTACGAAGTAACGTACACAAAAATAATGCCGCTGCATCTGTTTACGATAACGTACAGATAATAAAATCCGCTTTCCGGGGTCGTATCGCGAGCTATAGGATTTTAGCAGTGACTGAAGAGGAAGTAAATTCTATAAATACGTTTTTTGTCAGAACTAGTTTCAAAATCAAGTCACTTTTAGATCGATCACTTAAAAGTCATATATGTGTTAAAGTTAATATTGAACTTTTTTCTATGTTTTTGATGTTCAAAAATGATACCCAGGAAGTGAAGTCTTTTGGAACAAAAAATTTTACACTTCATTTAAATTATGACTTCGATTCATTATTTTTAGATGTCAAAAGTAATTTGATAAAAAAGATTGAAGAATTTCAAGAGAGGGACAGTGGGTGGACATTTTTGAACAATTTACACTTAGAACTGAACATAAATAAATGTCAACCATTACGAGGATCAAATTATATAGACTTACCTAAATTTATCAAAAACAAAAAGGCATGCCTGAATATTCAGAATAATGACGAATACTGTTTCTTATATTGCGTGATGGCGGCCCTATATCCTACCACAAAACACTCCGTAAGACCTTTATCATATGCAAATTTCCGGGATATGTTGCAAATTAAAGATATGTCGTTTCCAGTCAGCTTTAGGGACATTTCAATTTTCGAGAAAAATAATCCTGCTTTAAGCATTTATGTTTATGGTCTGAAAGACAAAAAGATTATAACTGGACCATTGTACAAATCGGAGTCAAGTAGCTATAAAAAACGTATTCATTTGTTGCTTCTTGAAAATGGTGAATCATCGCATTATTGTTTAATCAAAGATCTGCCGCGTCTTGTTAGACGACAAATAACAAAACATCACGGCAAGTTATACTATTGTGATACTTGTTTACAATTTTTTACATCAGCTGCTAAACTTGATGAACACATTTGTGGAGGCGTCGTTACTGTGCTGCCTGAGAAAGGGTCAGTTATACAGTTTAAAAATTATGAACGAAAACAAAATGTTCCTTTCGTTATTTACGCTGACTTTGAAACTATGCTACAACCTTTTCAGGGCTGTGAACCTGATCCAAATAATGCAAGTACAACAGACTTACAGCGTCATGTGCCCGTTGCGTTTGCTTATCAAGTCGTTTGTTCAGTTGATGAACGTTATAATCGGTTTGTTAGTTATCGCGGTAAAGATTGTGTGCCAAAGTTTGTTAGCTCACTGCATAGAGATGTCGCGGAAATTCATGAAGTTCTAGGTACTATTATCCCTATTATATTCAGTAAACAGGATGCTAAAGATTTCGAGTCATCTACTCGTTGTCATATTTGTCATAATTTTTTATGGAATGATAGAGTAAAAGATCATTGTCATATCACAGGACGATATCGCGGTGCTGTCCATCAGTACTGTAATTTACAGTATCGGCTTCCTAAATTTATTCCAATTTTTTTTCACAATCTTGCAGGATATGACTGTCACCTGTTTATCAAAGAATTGGGAGTAACTCCCGGCATGATCAAAATCATACCAAAGTCTAAAGAAAACTATATTTCATTCACTAAATTTATTCAAGTTACAAACGAAGAGTATATTCAGTTAAGATTCGTAGATTCATTTAAATTTTTAGGAACAAGTTTAGGAAAGTTAGCGAAAACAATGAAGAAAGATGAATTTACTAGTCTCCACTATTTCTTTCCAAATAAAGACGAGTTTAGTTTACTAACAAGAAAAGGTATATATCCCTATGATTATATGACTGACTGGAAATGTTATGAAGAAAACTCTTTACCGCCGCAAAGTAAATTTTACAACTCACTGACGGGTGAAAACATATCATGCGAAGATTATAAGCATGCGCAATCGGTATGGTACCAATTTAAAATAAAAAGTTTAGGGGAATACACGGACTTATATCTGAAAACTGACGTTCTTCTGTTAACGGATATATTTGAAAATTTTCGGCAAACGTGTAAACGTCATTACCAGCTCGATCCTGCATTTTATATCACTGCACCAAGCTTATCTTTCGATGCGAT
Source organism: Agonopterix arenella (assembly GCA_927399405.1). Lineage (NCBI taxonomy): Eukaryota > Metazoa > Arthropoda > Insecta > Lepidoptera > Depressariidae > Agonopterix > Agonopterix arenella. The sequence continues at coordinate 12,197,725 of OV656707.1, read as the reverse complement.
GTTGCTCAAAACCGGTGTACAACTAGAACTTATTGATGATTTGTCTATCATTCGAATGCTACAAAATGGAATCAGAGGCGGTGTATGTATGTGCTCTCATCGATACGCAAAAGCAAATCATAAATATCTAGATGACTATGACTCTTCCCAACCAAATTCATTCATAGTTTATTTAGATTGTAATAATTTGTATGGGTATAGTATGTGTCAAACATTACCCCTCTCTAATTTTAGATTTTTAGAGCAGAACGAAATTGATGGTTTATGCGTTTCGGATATACGAGATGACGCTGATTACGGTTTCATACTCGAGGTTGATCTGCTATATCCTGAAAACGTACATTGTGATCATAACGATTTCCCGTTTTGTCCAGAGAAATGTATACCACCTGGTGGGAAGAATGTAAAGCTTGTACCAAACTTGTACAATAAATACAACTACGTGATCCATTACGTTCATTTGAAAAAATGTCTAGAGCATGGGTTAGTATTGCGTAAAATTCACAGGGCTATCACATTCAAACAAAGTGCTTATTTGAGACAATACATAGAGTTTAACACAGAGCTACGGCAAAAAGCACAGTCTGAGTTCGAACAAGATTTTTTTAAACTGTTGAATAACAGCGTTTTTGGTAAAACTCTGGAAAACAATGAGCGAAGGGTTAACGTACAATTGATAAACCAATGGAATGATACAAAAAATATAACCAAAAAGGAAACTAGTGCCGATAAACTCATAGCTAGTCCTTACTTCCATAAGTAGTATAATATTGGGCACTCTAGGCCACCTCGTTTCCTTCAGGCTCACCCTGTTCGCCTTCAGTCACTCGTTGACCTAGAGTGCCCAATATTATACTACGAGCTTGAAGGAAACGAGGTGACCTAGAGTGTCCCAATATTATAAAAATATCTTTTATGAAATCATTTACTCATGCATCCACGATGCATAATTCTAATTTAAAACCTTTCCGATCAAACGCTTTCCTAATGTATCAGTCAGCTGTGAGAGCTATCTGAAAGACTCATGTAGTCAGTGCAGATACAAGATTATAGTAGCAGATACCACGTTGACACCGGACACAACAGACGTTAAAAATAAATAAGTAATAATGTCTTTAAAAATAGATGATGTTGTGGAAGTAGTTATTGTTAAACGCAATGAATATGGAATTCATAATGTTCAAATAATCGGTTCAGACTATTACGAAGGTATTTTAATACCAATTCTACACAAAAACCAATATGGTACATGGAGTGGAATTTATTATGAAGGACTCAGGGTACCTGCTCGAGTGATTAGTATGAACAATAAATTTATAGATTTCGAGGAAGTACCCAAACCGTGAACGAGCAAATAAGGTATTAGTTATTACCTACTACGACAGGAATATAAATAAACGTTGTTTTCTTACATTACTTTCATTCTTATAAAGACAGCATCCTTATTTGCACCAAAATGAAATTTGTGAAACAAGCTCAATCTTTAAAAGTTGAAAACCTATGTATAAATTCTAAGAATATTACTTCTCGTCATGGAAATCTCCTACCGAATACAATAAGGTGCTTAATTTGTGGACCATCAAACTGCGGAAAAACTAATTTAGTCATTGGACTTCTTCTACATGAAAATGGGTTAAATTATCGAAATGTGTATGTTTATTCCAAGACTCTTCATCAGTCCAAGTACAGATTCTTGGAGAAAGTTTTAAATATGGTTCCAGGTATATCTTTCGCTAAATACCACGAAAATGAGACAGTCTTAAGTCCTCAAAATGCTAAACCTAACTCTGTTATAATATTTGATGATGTTGCATGTGAAAATCAAAATAATATTAGAGATTATTTTGCAATGGGTCGTCATAAAAACATAGATTGTTTTTACCTTAACCAGACATATACCAAAATTCCCAAACAGCTTGTAAGAGATAATGCGAACCTTTTGGTTATCTTCAAGCAAGACGATGTGAATTTAAAACACATTTATGATGAGCATGTTAATACAGATATGACGTGGTTCGATTTTCGAAAAATGTGTTCAAAAATATGGAATAAGTCGTACAGCTACTTAGTGATTAATAAAGATTGTGATAAAAATAAAGGGTGCTATAGAAAGAAATTTGACACATTCGTGGTATTCGACTAGTTGATAATACATTAATAGTATATAAGTGTATTGCTTTCTTACGTTTATCATTACGTGGAAATTATTCAAAGCTTAGACACGTTAGACTGAATTAAAATGGAAAAATCTATAAAAAGACAAGTTGTTAATGCAGCTGAAGCTGTAAAAAGAAAGGTACGAAAAATGCGTAATATTGAAACTGATAGAGATAAAACACTTGAAAACGTTTTTAAACCAATAATAAATCCCCTTAATCAAATGTTGGCAACAAAGAAACAAAGCACACAGTCAAAAAAAAATAAAGTTAAAAAGATTAAGTCTTTGAGAGATAGCTATTCCGATGCATCGTCATCTAGTGAACCGTATCTGGATAAAACAATCATGAAAAGGAAATCTGACATTATAAATAATGAAAAAGATTTATCAGATGTAAACACAGATGAAGATGATAATGACAATAATAACAGTTTTAATGACCATGATATTAGCAATATGTCCTTTAAAACTGTTGATTCAGCTCAGAATAGTCCTGCACGTAATGCATCATCATGGTCTTTATCTTCAGAGTTTTATGAAGATGTTCCGTATGGTGTTAGGAATGAACGTGGAAAACTTATGATGGGTTCAGCTCGTGTAACTACAAATGGAGAATATATAACAATAGGTGGGCATACGTATGATAACACTGTAGGAATACGTGAACTGATATTCAAGAAAGTACCTGATACGAACTTGATAACATCCGAAGACATACAAAATTATAAAACCATGTTGATGGATACAAATGCGCATAGACGCGATTTTGATTCAACTAAACCAATAAAGAGCAATAAAGGACGAAAATACTTGAATATTATCAAACCACTATTCAAACTTCGTAAAGTTTCTGTAAGTACTGACGGTAGTGTTGCTCAAGGATCTGGCTTACCGTCTATGAAAAAGTGGAACAAAGATGTGGATTACGTTTACTGGGATGATCCTAACGAATTAGTGGAAAGACTAAAGATATTAATTGCATCTCGAGATGCAGGTAACACTGGACTGGATAATGAAATAATATCGGTTCTAGAAGAGTTGCGTGAAAGTGGAATTATTGTATAATAAATAAAGTCATCATAGTTGTTTTGTTTCATTTGTATGTTAACTTTTCAATTGATAGGTTCTCATCATGAATATTGATAAATTTGGTCATCATGTTCATAAACGAATGCGGTTATCTGAAATATTTGATTTAACCGATAAAACTTTGATGAAAACAGAAGGAGGAGAATTCGATTTGAAAAAAACAAGACTAAGAGGTGTTAAAATACCTTCGTCAGCTGATGATGCAGCTAATAAAGAATATGTTGATACTGTTATTAAATTATGTTGTAGCAAGGATGATGCTTCGGCACTCCTTAAAAGTATAAAAGCAGACGTAAACAAGGTTTTAAATCACTTCAAAAAGGAGTACTATACTAAAACTGAAGTCGATAAAATTGTAAAAACAAAATGATAAAGCAGCAAATAGTGAAAGAACTCCATAAAGCAGCTCGAAAAAATTTTATACGAAGATCTGTGATTCTAAAAGGAATTGATGATCTATGGCAAGCTGATCTAATAGACTTTTGTTCATTAAAAACCCATAACAAGGGTTTCAAGTTTATCTTAGTTGTAATAGACTGTGTTTCTAAATATTCATGGGCAGTTCCAGTCAAAACCAAGACAAAATCTGAAATAACAAAGGCGTTTCATCATGTATTGTGTACGAGTCATCGCCGTCCAAAAAATTTACAAACTGATATGGGTACTGAGTTTTATAACGATGAGTTTGAACAATTAATGAAATTATTTACCATTAACCATTATTCTACATTTTCTATAAAAAAAGCTTCAATTGTTGAGAGATTAATCAGAACTTTAAAAAACAATTTGTATCAAACCTTTTGCTTGAATGGTAGTTATAAATGGATCCAAGGACCACTAGATGATGTAGTAAGGCTGTATAATAATACAAAACATCGTATTACAAAATATAAACCAATTGAAGTTACTCAGGCTAGTGAAAATATAGTAATGGGTAACATTAAAAAATCACAAATTTTTATATCAAAACCTGATAGACAGAAGCTCTTTGCAGGTGATTACGTTAGAATAAGTAAATATAAAAGTATTTTTCAAAAAGGGTACACTCCAAATTGGTCGACAGAAATTTTTACAATTAAAAAAGTTAATAATACTATTCCTATAACATACATTATTGAAGATTTACGTAAACAACCTATTCTAGGAACATTTTATAAACAAGAACTTCAAAAAACCAAATATCCTGATGTATATTTAATTGAGAAAATTATTCGGAAAAAGGGAAATAAGATATTGGTTAAGTGGTTAGGTCTCAGTGATGATGAAAATAGTTGGATTGATAAAAAGGAAATGGTATGAACTTAGTATTCATTACCTAATGAGATATGCAAGGAGGAGGTCTTATTAATAAATTAATAAATAATCTTCCATTCGAGTTACACTTACCTGGATATAATTTTTGTGGACCTGGTACTAAACTACAAAAGCGATTATTGCGAGGTGATAAAGGTGTTAATGAGCTAGACAACGCTTGTATGCATCACGATATAGCTTATTCTAACCATCAAGATTTGGAAAATCGACATAAAGCAGATACAGTGTTGTTAAACATGGCTAAGCAAAGACTTAGATCAAAGGATGGTTCGCGGGGAGAAAAACTTGCTTCTTGGATAGTAACTAAAGCCATGAAAGCTAAATTGAAATCAGGAGCAGGAGTAAAGGGTTTTAATAAAGCTGTTTCAAAAATCAAGTCTCACCTCAAAAGGTCAAAACCTAAGAACACGAAGGCTGCAATCAAATGTGCTTATTTTGCAGCTAAAAAATTTCTCGCTAATAACAAGAGAGTTCGTTTACCACGCGTAATACCACTCCCAAAGACAGGCGGAATTCTACCTTTACTACCAATCTTTGCAGGCCTTTCAGCCTTAGGTACACTGGCAGGAGGAGCAGCTGGCATTGCAAAAACTGTGAACGATTATAAATCTGCTCAACAAAATCTAAGTGAATCTAAACGTCACAACAAAGTGATGGAATCAATTTCATTGGGAAAGGGTTTATACATTAAATCACACAAGAAAGGCGCTGGACTGTTTATTGCGAGTTCAAAAAACTAAACGAAAGGTTACCTAAACGAGCCCTTACCAACTTAGATATTATAAAATTTGCTAGAGATATACCGTACTTTAGAGGTGTTTTTATGAAAGATCGATTACCTAAAACGCCTAAACCTATCGAATGTGGTATTGTTAATTTAGATAATTCTGATGGTGATGGAACTCATTGGGTAGCCTATGCGAAATTAAATAATTATTGTGAATATTATAACAGTTATGGTGATTTGAAACCTCCTTTAGAGATTGTTAATTATTTTAATCTCTTCGACATTTTTTACAACTACAAATGTTATCAAGAGTTTAATACAGTAAATTGTGGTCATTTATGTATTTCATATCTTATAAATTTTTGGAATAAACATATAAAATGAGAAAGCTGGTTTAATATTCAACATTAATATAATGTCTTTCACTGTATCAATAACTGGTAATAAATCGATTTTATCTAATAATTATTATCCAACTTTACAATTAGAAGGTCAATATGAATGCGCTTTATTGTATCTATCAACCTTTAATTCTATTCCTAATATTGATGTTAGAAATAACAAATTTCATTACGGCAATAATGAAGTTATCGAAATACCCGAGGGAGCCTACGAACTCCAGGACATCTGCGATTATTTGAAGGCCAATATAAAAGATGCTGTTTTCAAATTACACTGTAACAATAATACATTAAAAACATCAATTTTTTGTACAAAAGAAATCCATTTTGAAAGAGAAACTTCTTTCGGTCAACTTTTGGGATTTGGAAATGAAACACTCAAAGCAAATATATTACACGAGTCACAGCATACAGTCAACATTCTATCAACGACAGTTGTGAGGGTTGAATGTGACATAGTGACAGGATCTTATATTAATGGAATATCAAGCCATATTATCCATGAATTTGCGCCGAATGTACCACCAGGCTATAGAATTATAGAAATACCTAAAAACATTATTTACTTCCCAGTAAATCAAAACAACGTAAATTGTATTAACATTCGATTGTTAGATATAAATAATAATTTGATTAATTTACGTGGAGAAGAAATTCAGTTATATCTACACCTAAACAAAAAATGATTGAATACAATAAATATATATCGCCGCTAACCAAAAACATCAGTACCATTCGATCTATCGGTAAAGAAACACCAAGAAAGAAAATAAAACTGACAAAAGAAAATAAGAAATTCCTTAAACTAATTGGATTGTTAAAATGAGCATTCTAGACATATCTAGTATTCCTTCGTACGATAACACTATCGACAGTGTTGAAATACATTCATATAAACCTTACGTTATCACTTTTAATAGAAATGATGAAATTCGTATTCCTATAAATCAGCAAGATTTGTACGTACTACCATCAGCAAGTACTTTATATTTGGAGGGGGTTGTAAAAGTTCACCACAGAGAAACGAAAGTAAGGTCACAGAGCGTGCAATTTACCAATAATCCCTTACTTTACTTATTCCAAGACATTCGCTATGAATTAAATGGTGTAGAAATAGATAAAATAAAAAATGCTGGAATAACAACAACGATGAAGTCATTAATATCGATGAACGAAAGTGAAGCAAAGATGTCTAAAGCTTGGGGTTGGGATATTAACGGAACAAAGAACAAACAGAGTGGTGGTTTCTCTGCATCTATACCCCTTTGTAATATTCTTGGTTTTGCAGAAGACTACAAAAAAGTAATAATAAACTGTAAGCATGAACTGATACTCTTACGGAGCAATACTAACCTTAACGCATTGAAATTAGGTTCGGGAGAAGTTGTGGATGATGTTGAAATACATAAAATAGTTTGGCGTGTTCCGCATGTAAAAGTGTCCGATAGAGAAAGGCTAAACTTCCTTAAATTATTAGAAAAAGATCGATCACTTCAGTTAGTATTTCGAAACTGGGATTTATATGAATATCCATTATTACCAAAAACTACTAAACATACATGGTCTATAAAAACCTCATCTCAAATAGAAAAACCCAGATACGTTATTATAGGATTTCAAACGAACAGAAAAAATAATGCCGCAGCAGATATGACCCAATTCGACCATTGTACTATGCGAGATGTAAAAGTCTATCTCAATTCAACTTACTTCCCATACGAAAGTTTAAATGTTAATTTTACCGATGGCAAAATTGCTTTATTATATGAACAATACGCAAGATTTCAGCAGTCGTATTTCGGTCGTAGAACAGAACCGTTGTTGAATTTAGAAGAATTTAAAGAAAAAGCACCTCTATTTGTCATCGATTGCTCGAGGCAAACTGATAATCTCAAGTCGGGACCTGTCGTTAACGTGCGAGTTGAACTCGAGAGCAACACAGAAATACCTGATCAAACTTCTGCATACTGCCTTATCCTAAACGATTGCATTGTGGAATATAAACCGTTGAGCAATACAGTCAAAAAGATATCATGAATAAGGATATTATTTTCGTAGATATTCAAGGCTTTAAAAATTTTAAAAATGATTTTATTGTTAAAGAACTATCTATAGCTACTATCGAATTTACACAAACGTTTCTTATAAAATCTCCATATTCATTTCATAATTTATCGAATTTTGAAAAGAAACAAATCATATGGTTAGAGAAAAACCGAGGAATTCGATGGAGTGAAGGTTTTATTGACTATCGTGAATTTAAACGTGTGATCATACCATATTTAGAAAATAAAAAAATATTGACAAAAGGCTTGGAAAAAATTAAATGGATTAAAGAACTGTGTTCAACATGTCAAATAGTAGATATAGGAGAAAAAGGATGTCCTAATATTTTAAAATTACGTAATGATTATTGTAAAAACAATATTAATTTTAATTGTATAAATCATACAAAAGAATGTGCTTTAAATAATGTAATATGTATTAAAAAATGGTACGAAGACAATTATATGTACAAGTTCTCTTTGTTTGATTGATTGTAATATTTTTTTTATTCTCTTTATTAAAATTTAATTAAGCAGATAATGTTAAAAATATAAAATGTTAAATTGCATGTTAGAATTAGATATATGATATAAAAATAGTAAATAATAAATCATTTCTTTGTGAACAAAAACATTTTTTTTTATTTATACCTAACATATTATCACTTATTTTAAAACCTTAGTGAAATTATTTAAACAAATTTTAATTGATAATAGCATGATACATTTTTTTATTTTGATCGCTCTGTCTTACAAGTCTGAGAGTAATTTCATAAAATAATAATACTTAGGTCTAAATTATTACTGAATATATTAAATTACAGATTATAAAAGCACTAAAATTATACAAAATTATAATTATTTAATTACTTTTTTTTTTTTTTGTATATTTCTTCTTTAATTTTTTTTTATTTATTAATGAACATGAATTACATAAACTAAAATTAAATTAAATGTATTTAATAAGTACTAAAGTAAGTATTCCTCTTGCATTTTATTCGCTCCAAACGGTAGTACCTGAAAAAGAAAATATAAAATGATTTTTACACTATTAATAACAACGCAGTATCGAGCTGTAAGGTTGAAAAAATACATAGATACATAATGCCCACACCTACGTCGCACCGTGGGTAGGTTGAGACCTATGAAACAATAAGAAAAGAAAATAAAAGAGTATAATTATGTACTAACCTATTTACTTGTATCTGAGCGGTCTCCCAATTCTCTCGAAATCAAAAACAATGTGTGTGATACTGATTTCATCACAGGATCTTCTTCATCTTGCGCTGCATAAATGGATCTCAGCATTGGTCGACCCTCAATTATTGAATCTCGTTCAACTATTTGATTTACTTCTATCTTGATGGTAAATTTAGGAACACCAAACGTATCAGTTGCAAGGTAGCTAGTGATGACTGGATTCACTGGTCTAGACATTCTGATTATGTTTTTGAACTTTAAGTATGAAATAAAAATGCGGATGCTCCGTACTAAGGTTACTTAATGAATGACGAATAATTTAATTATGAAATAAATAACTTGAGGCATGGAAATTTGAAACTTAAAAACTGCAAAACGATCTATGTCATCATAATCGGTAGCTTCACATGACCGACAAGTATGAACTTGAATTTGCTTTCCATGCAATTTTTCATTACGGGAATGGTTTAACACGTGTAATCACTACCTATACCTACCTATGTGAAAATGATAAAACTATTTTTGTTTAATTAAGGAAATATATAAATAATAATGTAAGTACCTATCTAAGAAATTTAAATCAAGTTTGATCTTGTTTCATTCTTGAGATGAATTGACGTGATCTTTTTAGGTAAACAACTCTTTAGTCACTTGCACATAAGCATTTGGAGAGGTCACTTAATTTGTTATTGAATTAAAATATTATAGGTAATCAGGCATTTCGGTAAGTTTAATTCATCTCTTTATAAAATATTTAAACTATACTGGGTGTAAGTGACAGCCTAGCAAATACTGAAACTGTGAACGCAGACCATCAAACTGAATAACTTTCACTATGGAGTCTACCTCAGGAAACGCAAAAAAAAAATCTGCTGTCTCATACAAAACTGCTGTACCTTCACGACTAAAATGGAAATGGGACAGCTAAATTTTTTTTCGCGTTTCCTGAGGTAGACTTCATTGTGAAAGTTGTTCAGTTTGATGGTCTGAGTTCATCGTTTCAGTATTTGCTAGGCTGTCACTTGCATCCTGTATAGGTAAGTACCTCATTAATCCTGCTTAATTACAGTTATCTAATGATTTTACTTTTACATTTTTTTGTTTTCAGATCATGGAGGAAACTACCGTTCCTTACTTTTATAATCAAGATCTCTTGAATAGATTTGATGTAGATTACCCTGAGCTAAGAAACAAACGCGATCATGGAAAAACAAAATTTAAGGAACAAAAGAAATCAAATAAGCGTGTTAACAAAAAGAAGTCAATTATTTCACCTACATCCTTTGTAATTTGCAAGAAACCGGACAGACCTCTGCGGTTAATAAAAATATTAGTCTATGATGTGAGCGAAATTGATTGTGTTAGAGAAGATAGTGCAATACTTAATGCGCAATATGTTGTCACCGAAAGAATGGACGAGATTATGGATCAGACAGAGAGTGTTATTAATAAGATTTCTAAAAAGTTGACAAATTACACTTTGTAAAATAATTAATATTTAAATGATCAGATTTATGGACACTGTAAAATTGTTTCTGTTAAGTTTAATAAACAGTAAAATGAAAATGAACTTTCAAATTATTTACAAATTCCTTCTTCCTCCAAATTCTAAAGTGAAACAATTATAGTTAATTGAAGTCTGAGTATGAGTCGAATTACTAATAAGCTAATAAAGTTAAGTATACATATATATCTTTATCATAATATTTTATTATCTGTCAGCACAGCTAGCATGCCAAAGCGCTTAAACGAGAAAAATGTCATGCGCGCTCTTTCCGGCATACGTAAAATAATAAGGATGGAGGCACATCTCGATTTTTATCGTTTTCTCGGGGCTGGCATGCGACGCCTACTGGTTTTACCTCACCATATTTTTGTGTGATAGACATTATGTCTATGTAGGGAAGTAGGGTACTATAAATAAAAAATGATATGAAGTAGAAAAAAATTTATTATTAGCACGCTATAAAAGTGCTAGCTGAGACATTTAGGCTAGCGTAACTTATACAATAGGTAAGTAAGAAATTAATATTATATCATTTTGAAGTTAAACATAAAATAATGTTGTCTGCTATACATATAAATTTAGTATTATAATCAGTTTTATTCATTGAAATATAATTCACACAATCTTTTTACAATACCACCTAACAGTCGATGAGTAATCAACCTATCTATTTCTTCATTATTATACTTAATATTATAGCCCGCTCGCAACTGACTAGTCACCGCCTGAGACATGGGATGGCGTGAAGCTCCGAATTGATGACGCGACGATCGCTTGCATGCGTTTATTCTACGTCCCACCTCCCTTGCCTCAGGCGGAGATTAGGTTTTGTGCGCAAGGTATTAGAAACTATCAATTTAGGATAATGTCTACACTCGTACTGTTACTGTTGATAATAAACTACAAAAATTTAAGATTTTAAGATACATTCGCTACCCCACGCCTTGGTAGATATTTTATCTTGAGAAATTGAACGTTTGTCATCATTCGCTGAGAGTGCAACTTTGTTAACACTTCTAGTAAATATTTCATGTTTGATTGATTTAAATAAAATATTTTTTTTGCGAATGACATCTTTATTAATAAGAACTTTCTCGTAATCTGATAAACTCAATTCTCGCACAATGTTTGCTTTAACACCCTTTGCCTTTTTTATTGTTTTTTCTTTGGTTTTAATGCAATATAACTTTGACCTTAAACCAACAAAGTCCGTTATAATTTTCCCTCCCATCTCATCCTTAAACAAACCAGGTATCTTTTTGTTTTTAAGTGGTAAATTAAATTTATTATTTTCGCTATAATTGCTTGTATCAAAGTAAGGTAAGAATTTGTTTTTCATGTCTCGATAAAAATCATCTGTGGTAATATTATAGATGAAACTATCTGTGTCAGTATAACATAGCTGAACTCGATCTCCATAGAAGGGTTTCACTACATTATAGTGAAAATCGTACATGTGAGCCTTGGATAATTCCAATACCGAAAAGCCTATGTAAATTGGCTTATCTAAGATGACTCTATCTGGTTTCATTTGTATTGCAACCAAACTATCATTAAAAATTGATACACTATGGAAGTAAGGACTAGCTATGAGTTTATCGGCACTAGTTTCCTTTTTGGTTATATTTTTTGTATCATTCCATTGGTTTATCAATTGTACGTTAACCCTTCGCTCATTGTTTTCCAGAGTTTTACCAAAAACGCTGTTATTCAACAGTTTAAAAAAATCTTGTTCGAACTCAGACTGTGCTTTTTGCCGTAGCTCTGTGTTAAACTCTATGTATTGTCTCAAATAAGCACTTTGTTTGAATGTGATAGCCCTGTGAATTTTACGCAATACTAACCCATGCTCTAGACATTTTTTCAAATGAACGTAATGGATCACGTAGTTGTATTTATTGTACAAGTTTGGTACAAGCTTTACATTCTTCCCACCAGGTGGTATACATTTCTCTGGACAAAACGGGAAATCGTTATGATCACAATGTACGGTTTCAGGATATAGCAGATCAACCTCGAGTATGAAACCGTAATCAGCGTCATCTCGTATATCCGAAACGCATAAACCATCAATTTCGTTCTGCTCTAAAAATCTAAAATTAGAGAGGGGTAATGTTTGACACATACTATACCCATACAAATTATTACAATCTAAATAAACTATGAATGAATTTGGTTGGGAAGAGTCATAGTCATCTAGATATTTATGATTTGCTTTTGCGTATCGATGAGAGCACATACACACACCGCCTCTGATTCCATTTTGTAGCATTCGAATGATAGACAAATCATCAATAAGTTCTAGTTGTACACCGGTTTTGAGCAACATCGCATCGAAAGATAAGCTTGGTGCAGTGATATAAAATGCAGGATCGAGCTGGTAATGACGTTTACACGTTTGCCGAAAATTTTCAAATATATCCGTTAACAGAAGAACGTCAGTTTTCAGATATAAGTCCGTGTATTCCCCTAAACTTTTTATTTTAAATTGGTACCATACCGATTGCGCATGCTTATAATCTTCGCATGATATGTTTTCACCCGTCAGTGAGTTGTAAAATTTACTTTGCGGCGGTAAAGAGTTTTCTTCATAACATTTCCAGTCAGTCATATAATCATAGGGATATATACCTTTTCTTGTTAGTAAACTAAACTCGTCTTTATTTGGAAAGAAATAGTGGAGACTAGTAAATTCATCTTTCTTCATTGTTTTCGCTAACTTTCCTAAACTTGCTCCTAAAAATTTAAATGAATCTATGAATCTTAACTGAATATACTCTTCGTTTGTAACTTGAATAAATTTAGTGAATGAAATATAGTTTTCTTTAGACTTTGGTATGATTTTGATCATGCCGGGAGTTACTCCCAATTCTTTGATAAACAGGTGACAGTCATATCCTGCAAGATTGTGAAAAAAAATTGGAATAAATTTAGGAAGCCGATACTGTAAATTACAGTACTGATGGACAGCACCGCGATATCGTCCTGTGATATGACAATGATCTTTTACTCTATCATTCCATAAAAAATTATGACAAATATGACAACGAGTAGATGACTCGAAATCTTTAGCATCCTGTTTACTGAATATAATAGGGATAATAGTACCTAGAACTTCATGAATTTCCGCGACATCTCTATGCAGTGAGCTAACAAACTTTGGCACACAATCTTTACCGCGATAACTAACAAACCGATTATAACGTTCATCAACTGAACAAACGACTTGATAAGCAAACGCAACGGGCACATGACGCTGTAAGTCTGTTGTACTTGCATTATTTGGATCAGGTTCACAGCCCTGAAAAGGTTGTAGCATAGTTTCAAAGTCAGCGTAAATAACGAAAGGAACATTTTGTTTTCGTTCATAATTTTTAAACTGTATAACTGACCCTTTCTCAGGCAGCACAGTAACGACGCCTCCACAAATGTGTTCATCAAGTTTAGCAGCTGATGTAAAAAATTGTAAACAAGTATCACAATAGTATAACTTGCCGTGATGTTTTGTTATTTGTCGTCTAACAAGACGCGGCAGATCTTTGATTAAACAATAATGCGATGATTCACCATTTTCAAGAAGCAACAAATGAATACGTTTTTTATAGCTACTTGACTCCGATTTGTACAATGGTCCAGTTATAATCTTTTTGTCTTTCAGACCATAAACATAAATGCTTAAAGCAGGATTATTTTTCTCGAAAATTGAAATGTCCCTAAAGCTGACTGGAAACGACATATCTTTAATTTGCAACATATCCCGGAAATTTGCATATGATAAAGGTCTTACGGAGTGTTTTGTGGTAGGATATAGGGCCGCCATCACGCAATATAAGAAACAGTATTCGTCATTATTCTGAATATTCAGGCATGCCTTTTTGTTTTTGATAAATTTAGGTAAGTCTATATAATTTGATCCTCGTAATGGTTGACATTTATTTATGTTCAGTTCTAAGTGTAAATTGTTCAAAAATGTCCACCCACTGTCCCTCTCTTGAAATTCTTCAATCTTTTTTATCAAATTACTTTTGACATCTAAAAATAATGAATCGAAGTCATAATTTAAATGAAGTGTAAAATTTTTTGTTCCAAAAGACTTCACTTCCTGGGTATCATTTTTGAACATCAAAAACATAGAAAAAAGTTCAATATTAACTTTAACACATATATGACTTTTAAGTGAACGATCTAAAAGTGACTTGATTTTGAAACTAGTTCTGACAAAAAACGTATTTATAGAATTTACTTCCTCTTCAGTCACTGCTAAAATCCTATAGCTCGCGATACGACCCCGGAAAGCGGATTTTATTATCTGTACGTTATCGTAAACAGATGCAGCGGCATTATTTTTGTGTACGTTACTTCGTAAATGACCTGTCCATTTGTTTCTTACAACTAAAATACCGCAGCTTGAACAAAAAGGCATGTTAGAATAATTTAACTCTTGTAGTTTTTTATCAACAGTACGTATTAACTATAATTAACGCTAAGTATTTATAGATACGGTCTAACTGTACCTACCTACTATTTTTTATCAAAATTCAACAAATCAAAAAATGATGTGACTAGTTATTAAAATTATTATAAAAAGAAGGTGGAATGTCCTCAAACAGCTCATGAGCCGATCTCACAAGATTTTGGACATTTTGCCACTGCGGACAGTCGTCATTCGTAAAGAACTTCACCCTTACGAGAGCCTTCTTCCAACGTTCCTCTGGCTTAGAACCTTCGGCGTCGGTAGTATTATATACTTTAAGATCAATATAGTATTCACCACTTTGTTCGGTCACCCGTCGTTGGTTGCCTGTTGCTACCCGGTTTACGAAGCAGGACTCCAGAGTCCCGTTCCGCTTTGTTGGCTTTGAAGATGACGGTTGCGGTTGATCCTTGGTCAACCCAAACACGTCGAGCGCTGCTGGGGCTGTCTTCTTGCGCGCACTGTAAAAGCAAACAAATAGCTATAACATAACATTTTGTTTATTAAGAAAAATCAATCAAAAAAAATTATGGTGTAGGTGCGAGTTAAAAATAAAATTACCTAGCTAAATTAGTCGATGACGTTTTTCGCTTCCCCACGCTGCTACTACTCAACGACGACGTAGATTTCTTAGAGGTCTTCTTTTTCGTTTTATCAACCTTTTCTCTCTCCTCTTCACTTACAATTTCATACTCGGAGTCAGACCTGAAAGTTAATAAA
Organism: Agonopterix arenella; assembly: GCA_927399405.1. Classification (NCBI taxonomy): domain Eukaryota; kingdom Metazoa; phylum Arthropoda; class Insecta; order Lepidoptera; family Depressariidae; genus Agonopterix; species Agonopterix arenella. The sequence continues at coordinate 12,182,090 of OV656707.1, read as the reverse complement.
ACTATTAAGCAAAAATTAATAAATTATCTACCTTCAGATCTCGAACGTTAAACTGTACCTAATGTGTTTAAAATATAAGTACTATAATTGCAACTAGGCACATCAAAATAAGTTTCAACTAGGATTCGAACCCATGTTGTAGGTATTAAATCATAACCATAATGTTAATGATTGCATGATTAAATAATTGTTCTCATACCTACTTACATTTTTTCTTGAAGAAACTGAATTTATTAAAAATCACTCACGATAATTTATACTGCGACTACTGTTGAGCAAAATCAAAATAAGTATGTTACAAATTATGGATTGCAATAATTAGGTAAACTTTTTTACTCTTAAGTCTCCATCTAAAAACGTAATGTAAAGGTTCTGATCAATGTAATTTGAACCTTAAATTCAAGTAAATACTATGTAACATTCTACGAGTCACTTTTATCACATAATACATTCTGATTTATTACGATAAAAATGCTTACTTAGGTTTTCTTCGGTTTCACAGTATGAATCAACATTCGAAAAAAATACAGTGTGTCATTTTGATAAATATTGAAGAAAGATAATATCTATTTTGTAGGTAGGTAAGAAGCTTAACGTGTTATGTAGCTAATTAAATATCTTTGTCATCACTATAAATTATATCTAGGTATATAATATTATTAATTAAGATATAAACATATTTAATTTTATCACGCATATATTTCAGACAATAACTGCCTACCTATTATACCTACCTACCTACCTACTTATTATACTTACTTATTTATTATTTAATAATAAAATAATAACGAAATTCGTTTAATAAAACCATACTGAATAAAACTAAGTAGGTATATAAACACACCTAAACTTACGTAAGTTTACTACTAAATACGAACTAGTACACAACTTAGTTGATAAAATAACAAGAAGAATTTTTGGTTACATTATCTTATTACAGACTTGAGTTAATCCCTTTAGTATTGTGATGTAATCAACTTAATAATAATATCCTTCTTATATTATCGTATATTTCAGTGGATACCTAACAAAATATTAAAATTAACACCTTGTATAATCGCAATGACGACATCCTTAGTATCATATTACGATAATCAAATACTAACCGGGGAATTCAGTTTTTATTTAATGCCGCGTCTTTAATCCAGCTGTATGAGGTACATCGACTCTTTTATAAAGGTATTGTTACTGGTTCTGTTTACTAAAGACGTTAGTGTACAGCGGCCTAGCGAAAACTCACGCATTAAAATAACGATTTCTAAATCGCGCTATTAAAGTTTTCAACGATGTTAGTATATATACCAGAGTGAAACAGTTTCCTCTGGGCTGGTTGAGACCATGTGGTGTTAGTTAAGCTTGGCCGACTTGACTACACTCCATAACTTCAAACATGCCTGTGATATGAAATATCAATTAGTATCGATCTGGCCAATCTGAAACTTGATAAAGTAATATCTCTATACCTATGAACTGAAATCCTACCTGAGAACTGACACTGTAATGTCGAACCTCAAATGGATACCAAAAACCCTGAAATCCTACCTGAGAACTGACACTGTAATGTCGAACCTCAAATGGATAATAAAAAAACCCTTAGGGGTTTCCTCTAATGTGCGATGAGCAATTAAGGTACCTTGCACAACTTCCGACACTAGCCGACGAGACCGAGCAAGGTACCTGAAAGCTCAAAGCACGAGGTTTTTGCTTCTTTTGATTAAAATAATGTTTTCTGTTCGACAAATAGACAGATAAAACGAGTTCCTGTTCTTGTTAAATAAACGATTTAACATCCTAGATGACAGTGCGTTCAAGGAGTGATCTTACCATGGCTCTCATCTGATCGCGTTAGAACGACACAGGTTGAATTTAAATTAGAATAGACCATCACACATGTCTGAGTAAATGATTGAACGAAAAATATCTTTGTAATATTGGGCACTCTAGGTCAACGAGTGACTGAAGGCGAACAGGGTGAGCCTGAAGGAAACGAAGTGGCCTAGAGTGCCCAATATTACACTACTTCCATAGTGTATCAATTTTTAATGATAGTTTGGTTGCAATACAAATGAAACCAGATAGAGTCATCTTAGATAAGCCAATTTACATAGGCTTTTCGGTATTGGAATTATCCAAGGCTCACATGTACGATTTTCACTATAATGTAGTGAAACCCTTCTATGGAGATCGAGTTCAGCTATGTTATACTGACACAGATAGTTTCATCTATAATATTACCACAGATGATTTTTATCGAGACATGAAAAACAAATTCTTACCTTACTTTGATACAAGCAATTATAGCGAAAATAATAAATTTAATTTACCACTTAAAAACAAAAAGATACCTGGTTTGTTTAAGGATGAGATGGGAGGGAAAATTATAACGGACTTTGTTGGTTTAAGGTCAAAGTTATATTGCATTAAAACCAAAGAAAAAACAATAAAAAAGGCAAAGGGTGTTAAAGCAAACATTGTGCGAGAATTGAGTTTATCAGATTACGAGAAAGTTCTTATTAATAAAGATGTCATTCGCAAAAAAAATATTTTATTTAAATCAATCAAACATGAAATATTTACTAGAAGTGTTAACAAAGTTGCACTCTCAGCGAATGATGACAAACGTTCAATTTCTCAAGATAAAATATCTACCAAGGCGTGGGGTAGCGAATGTATCTTAAAATCTTAAATTTTTGTAGTTTATTATCAACAGTAACAGTACGAGTGTAGACATTATCCTAAATTGATAGTTTCTAATACCTTGCGCACAAAACCTAATCTCCGCCTGAGGCAAGGGAGGTGGGACGTAGAATAAACGCATGCAAGCGATCGTCGCGTCATCAATTCGGAGCTTCACGCCATCCCATGTCTCAGGCGGTGACTAGTCAGTTGCGAGCGGGCTATAATATTAAGTATAATAATGAAGAAATAGATAGGTTGATTACTCATCGACTGTTAGGTGGTATTGTAAAAAGATTGTGTGAATTATATTTCAATGAATAAAACTGATTATAATACTAAATTTATATGTATAGCAGACAACATTATTTTATGTTTAACTTCAAAATGATATAATATTAATTTCTTACTTACCTATTGTATAAGTTACGCTAGCCTAAATGTCTCAGCTAGCACTTTTATAGCGTGCTAATAATAAATTTTTTTCTACTTCATATCATTTTTTATTTATAGTACCCTACTTCCCTACATAGACATAATGTCTATCACACAAAAATATGGTGAGGTAAAACCAGTAGGCGTCGCATGCCAGCCCCGAGAAAACGATAAAAATCGAGATGTGCCTCCATCCTTATTATTTTACGTATGCCGGAAAGAGCGCGCATGACATTTTTCTCGTTTAAGCGCTTTGGCATGCTAGCTGTGCTGACAGATAATAAAATATTATGATAAAGATATATATGTATACTTAACTTTATTAGCTTATTAGTAATTCGACTCATACTCAGACTTCAATTAACTATAATTGTTTCACTTTAGAATTTGGAGGAAGAAGGAATTTGTAAATAATTTGAAAGTTCATTTTCATTTTACTGTTTATTAAACTTAACAGAAACAATTTTACAGTGTCCATAAATCTGATCATTTAAATATTAATTATTTTACAAAGTGTAATTTGTCAACTTTTTAGAAATCTTATTAATAACACTCTCTGTCTGATCCATAATCTCGTCCATTCTTTCGGTGACAACATATTGCGCATTAAGTATTGCACTATCTTCTCTAACACAATCAATTTCGCTCACATCATAGACTAATATTTTTATTAACCGCAGAGGTCTGTCCGGTTTCTTGCAAATTACAAAGGATGTAGGTGAAATAATTGACTTCTTTTTGTTAACACGCTTATTTGATTTCTTTTGTTCCTTAAATTTTGTTTTTCCATGATCGCGTTTGTTTCTTAGCTCAGGGTAATCTACATCAAATCTATTCAAGAGATCTTGATTATAAAAGTAAGGAACGGTAGTTTCCTCCATGATCTGAAAACAAAAAAATGTAAAAGTAAAATCATTAGATAACTGTAATTAAGCAGGATTAATGAGGTACTTACCTATACAGGATGCAAGTGACAGCCTAGCAAATACTGAAACGATGAACTCAGACCATCAAACTGAACAACTTTCACAATGAAGTCTACCTCAGGAAACGCGAAAAAAAATTTAGCTGTCCCATTTCCATTTTAGTCGTGAAGGTACAGCAGTTTTGTATGAGACAGCAGATTTTTTTTTTGCGTTTCCTGAGGTAGACTCCATAGTGAAAGTTATTCAGTTTGATGGTCTGCGTTCACAGTTTCAGTATTTGCTAGGCTGTCACTTACACCCAGTATAGTTTAAATATTTTATAAAGAGATGAATTAAACTTACCGAAATGCCTGATTACCTATAATATTTTAATTCAATAACAAATTAAGTGACCTCTCCAAATGCTTATGTGCAAGTGACTAAAGAGTTGTTTACCTAAAAAGATCACGTCAATTCATCTCAAGAATGAAACAAGATCAAACTTGATTTAAATTTCTTAGATAGGTACTTACATTATTATTTATATATTTCCTTAATTAAACAAAAATAGTTTTATCATTTTCACATAGGTAGGTATAGGTAGTGATTACACGTGTTAAACCATTCCCGTAATGAAAAATTGCATGGAAAGCAAATTCAAGTTCATACTTGTCGGTCATGTGAAGCTACCGATTATGATGACATAGATCGTTTTGCAGTTTTTAAGTTTCAAATTTCCATGCCTCAAGTTATTTATTTCATAATTAAATTATTCGTCATTCATTAAGTAACCTTAGTACGGAGCATCCGCATTTTTATTTCATACTTAAAGTTCAAAAACATAATCAGAATGTCTAGACCAGTGAATCCAGTCATCACTAGCTACCTTGCAACTGATACGTTTGGTGTTCCTAAATTTACCATCAAGATAGAAGTAAATCAAATAGTTGAACGAGATTCAATAATTGAGGGTCGACCAATGCTGAGATCCATTTATGCAGCGCAAGATGAAGAAGATCCTGTGATGAAATCAGTGTCACACACATTGTTTTTGATTTCGAGAGAATTGGGAGACCGCTCAGATACAAGTAAATAGGTTAGTACATAATTATACTCTTTTATTTTCTTTTCTTATTGTTTCATAGGTCTCAACCTACCCACGGTGCGACGTAGGTGTAGGCATTATGTATCTATGTATTTTTTCAACCTTACAGCTCGATACTGCGTTGTTATTAATAGTGTAAAAATCATTTTATATTTTCTTTTTCAGGTACTACCGTTTGGAGCGAATAAAATGCAAGAGGAATACTTACTTTAGTACTTATTAAATACATTTAATTTAATTTTAGTTTATGTAATTCATGTTCATTAATAAATTTAAAAAAAATTAAAGAAGAAATATACACAAAAAAAAAAAACAAAAAAAAAAAAAAGTAATTAAATAATTCTAATTTTGTATAATTTTAGTGCTTTTATAATCTGTAATTTAATATATTCAGTAATAATTTAGACCTAAGTATTATTATTTTATGAAATTACTCTCAGACTTGTAAGACAGAGCGATTAAAATAAAAAAATGTATCATGCTATTATCAATTAAAATTTGTTTAAATAATTTCACTAAGGTTTTAAAATAAGTGATAATATGTTAGGTATAAATAAAAAAAAATGTTTTTGTTCACAAAGAAATGATTTATTATTTACTATTTTTATATCATATATCTAATTCTAACATGCAATTTAACATTTTATATTTTTAACATTATTTGCTTAATTAAATTTTAATAAAGAGAATAAAAAAAAATATTACAATCAATCAAACAAAGAGAACTTGTACATATAATTGTCTTCGTACCATTTTTTAATACATATTACATTATTTAAAGCACATTCTTTTGTATGATTTATACAATTAAAATTAATATTGTTTTTACAATAATCATTACGTAATTTTAGAATATTAGGACATCCTTTTTCTCCTATATCTACTATTTGACATGTTGAACACAGTTCTTTAATCCATTTAATTTTTTCCAAGCCTTTTGTCAATATTTTTTTATTTTCTAAATATGGTATGATCACACGTTTAAATTCACGATAGTCAATAAAACCTTCACTCCATCGAATTCCTCGGTTTTTCTCTAACCATATGATTTGTTTCTTTTCAAAATTCGATAAATTATGAAATGAATATGGAGATTTTATAAGAAACGTTTGTGTAAATTCGATAGTAGCTATAGATAGTTCTTTAACAATAAAATCATTTTTAAAATTTTTAAAGCCTTGAATATCTACGAAAATAATATCCTTATTCATGATATCTTTTTGACTGTATTGCTCAACGGTTTATATTCCACAATGCAATCGTTTAGGATAAGGCAGTATGCAGAAGTTTGATCAGGTATTTCTGTGTTGCTCTCGAGTTCAACTCGCACGTTAACGACAGGTCCCGACTTGAGATTATCAGTTTGCCTCGAGCAATCGATGACAAACAGAGGTGCTTTTTCTTTAAATTCTTCTAAATTCAACAACGGTTCTGTTCTACGACCGAAATAAGACTGCTGAAATCTTGCGTATTGTTCATATAATAAAGCAATTTTGCCATCGGTAAAATTAACATTTAAACTTTCGTATGGGAAGTAAGTTGAATTGAGATAGACTTTTACATCTCGCATAGTACAATGGTCGAATTGGGTCATATCTGCTGCGGCATTATTTTTTCTGTTCGTTTGAAATCCTATAATAACGTATCTGGGTTTTTCTATTTGAGATGAGGTTTTTATAGACCATGTATGTTTAGTAGTTTTTGGTAATAATGGATATTCATATAAATCCCAGTTTCGAAATACTAACTGAAGTGATCGATCTTTTTCTAATAATTTAAGGAAGTTTAGCCTTTCTCTATCGGACACTTTTACATGCGGAACACGCCAAACTATTTTATGTATTTCAACATCATCCACAACTTCTCCCGAACCTAATTTCAATGCGTTAAGGTTAGTATTGCTCCGTAAGAGTATCAGTTCATGCTTACAGTTTATTATTACTTTTTTGTAGTCTTCTGCAAAACCAAGAATATTACAAAGGGGTATAGATGCAGAGAAACCACCACTCTGTTTGTTCTTTGTTCCGTTAATATCCCAACCCCAAGCTTTAGACATCTTTGCTTCACTTTCGTTCATCGATATTAATGACTTCATCGTTGTTGTTATTCCAGCATTTTTTATTTTATCTATTTCTACACCATTTAATTCATAGCGAATGTCTTGGAATAAGTAAAGTAAGGGATTATTGGTAAATTGCACGCTCTGTGACCTTACTTTCGTTTCTCTGTGGTGAACTTTTACAACCCCCTCCAAATATAAAGTACTTGCTGATGGTAGTACGTACAAATCTTGCTGATTTATAGGAATACGAATTTCATCATTTCTATTAAAAGTGATAACGTAAGGTTTATATGAATGTATTTCAACACTGTCGATAGTGTTATCGTACGAAGGAATACTAGATATGTCTAGAATGCTCATTTTAACAATCCAATTAGTTTAAGGAATTTCTTATTTTCTTTTGTCAGTTTTATTTTCTTTCTTGGTGTTTCTTTACCGATAGATCGAATGGTACTGATGTTTTTGGTTAGCGGCGATATATATTTATTGTATTCAATCATTTTTTGTTTAGGTGTAGATATAACTGAATTTCTTCTCCACGTAAATTAATCAAATTATTATTTATATCTAACAATCGAATGTTAATACAATTTACGTTGTTTTGATTTACTGGGAAGTAAATAATGTTTTTAGGTATTTCTATAATTCTATAGCCTGGTGGTACATTCGGCGCAAATTCATGGATAATATGGCTTGATATTCCATTAATATAAGATCCTGTCACTATGTCACATTCAACCCTCACAACTGTCGTTGATAGAATGTTGACTGTATGCTGTGACTCGTGTAATATATTTGCTTTGAGTGTTTCATTTCCAAATCCCAAAAGTTGACCGAAAGAAGTTTCTCTTTCAAAATGGATTTCTTTTGTACAAAAAATTGATGTTTTTAATGTATTATTGTTACAGTGTAATTTGAAAACAGCATCTTTTATATTGGCCTTCAAATAATCGCAGATGTCCTGGAGTTCGTAGGCTCCCTCGGGTATTTCGATAACTTCATTATTGCCGTAATGAAATTTGTTATTTCTAACATCAATATTAGGAATAGAATTAAAGGTTGATAGATACAATAAAGCGCATTCATATTGACCTTCTAATTGTAAAGTTGGATAATAATTATTAGATAAAATCGATTTATTACCAGTTATTGATACAGTGAAAGACATTATATTAATGTTGAATATTAAACCAGCTTTCTCATTTTATATGTTTATTCCAAAAATTTATAAGATATGAAATACATAAATGACCACAATTTACTGTATTAAACTCTTGATAACTTTTGTAGTTGTAAAAAATGTCGAAGAGATTAAAATAATTAACAATCTCTAAAGGAGGTTTCAAATCACCATAACTGTTATAATATTCACAATAATTATTTAATTTCGCATAGGCTACCCAATGAGTTCCATCACCATCAGAATTATCTAAATTAACAATACCACATTCGATAGGTTTAGGCGTTTTAGGTAATCGATCTTTCATAAAAACACCTCTAAAGTACGGTATATCTCTAGCAAATTTTATAATATCTAAGTTGGTAAGGGCTCGTTTAGGTAACCTTTCGTTTAGTTTTTTGAACTCGCAATAAACAGTCCAGCGCCTTTCTTGTGTGATTTAATGTATAAACCTTTTCCCAATGAAATAGATTCCATCACTTTGTTGTGACGTTTAGATTCACTTAGATTTTGTTGAGCAGATTTATAATCGTTCACAGTTTTTGCAATGCCAGCTGCTCCTCCTGCCAGTGTACCTAAGGCTGAAAGGCCTGCAAAGATTGGTAGTAAAGGTAGAATTCCGCCTGTCTTTGGGAGTGGTATTACGCGTGGTAAACGAACTCTCTTGTTATTAGCGAGAAATTTTTTAGCTGCAAAATAAGCACATTTGATTGCAGCTTTCGTGTTCTTAGGTTTTGACCTTTTGAGGTGAGACTTGATTTTTGAAACAGCTTTATTAAAACCCTTTACTCCTGCTCCTGATTTCAATTTAGCTTTCATGGCTTTAGTTACTATCCAAGAAGCAAGTTTTTCTCCCCGCGAACCATCCTTTGATCTAAGTCTTTGCTTAGCCATGTTTAACAACACTGTATCTGCTTTATGTCGATTTTCCAAATCTTGATGGTTAGAATAAGCTATATCGTGATGCATACAAGCGTTGTCTAGCTCATTAACACCTTTATCACCTCGTAATAATCGCTTTTGTAGTTTAGTACCAGGTCCACAAAAATTATATCCAGGTAAGTGTAACTCGAATGGAAGATTATTTATTAATTTATTAATAAGACCTCCTCCTTGCATATCTCATTAGGTAATGAATACTAAGTTCATACCATTTCCTTTTTATCAATCCAACTATTTTCATCATCACTGAGACCTAACCACTTAACCAATATCTTATTTCCCTTTTTCCGAATAATTTTCTCAATTAAATATACATCAGGATATTTGGTTTTTTGAAGTTCTTGTTTATAAAATGTTCCTAGAATAGGTTGTTTACGTAAATCTTCAATAATGTATGTTATAGGAATAGTATTATTAACTTTTTTAATTGTAAAAATTTCTGTCGACCAATTTGGAGTGTACCCTTTTTGAAAAATACTTTTATATTTACTTATTCTAACGTAATCACCTGCAAAGAGCTTCTGTCTATCAGGTTTTGATATAAAAATTTGTGATTTTTTAATGTTACCCATTACTATATTTTCACTAGCCTGAGTAACTTCAATTGGTTTATATTTTGTAATACGATGTTTTGTATTATTATACAGCCTTACTACATCATCTAGCGGTCCTTGGATCCATTTATAACTACCATTCAAGCAAAAGGTTTGATACAAATTGTTTTTTAAAGTTCTGATTAATCTCTCAACAATTGAAGCTTTTTTTATAGAAAATGTAGAATAATGGTCGATGGTAAATAATTTCATTAATTGTTCAAACTCATCGTTATAAAACTCAGTACCCATATCAGTTTGTAAATTTTTTGGACGGCGATGACTCGTACACAATACATGATGAAACGCCTTTGTTATTTCAGATTTTGTCTTGGTTTTGACTGGAACTGCCCATGAATATTTAGAAACACAGTCTATTACAACTAAGATAAACTTGAAACCCTTGTTATGGGTTTTTAATGAACAAAAGTCTATTAGATCAGCTTGCCATAGATCATCAATTCCTTGTAGAATCACAGATCTTCGTATAAAATTTTTTCGAGCTGCTTTATGAAGTTCTTTCACTATTTGCTGCTTTATCATTTTGTTTTTACAATTTTATCGACTTCAGTTTTAGTATAGTACTCCTTTTTGAAGTGATTTAAAACCTTGTTTACGTCTGCTTTTATACTTTTAAGGAGTGCCGAAGCATCATCCTTGCTACAACATAATTTAATAACAGTATCAACATATTCTTTATTAGCTGCATCATCAGCTGACGAAGGTATTTTAACACCTCTTAGTCTTGTTTTTTTCAAATCGAATTCTCCTCCTTCTGTTTTCATCAAAGTTTTATCGGTTAAATCAAATATTTCAGATAACCGCATTCGTTTATGAACATGATGACCAAATTTATCAATATTCATGATGAGAACCTATCAATTGAAAAGTTAATATACAAATGAAACAAAACAAATATGATGACTTTATTTATTATACAATAATTCCACTTTCACGCAACTCTTCTAGAACCGATATTATTTCATTATCCAGTCCAGTGTTACCTGCATCTCGAGATGCAATTAATATCTTTAGTCTTTCCACTAATTCGTTAGGATCATCCCAGTAAACGTAATCCACATCTTTGTTCCACTTTTTCATAGACGGTAAGCCAGATCCTTGAGCAACACTACCGTCAGTACTTACAGAAACTTTACGAAGTTTGAATAATGGTTTGATAATATTCAAGTATTTTCGTCCTTTATTGCTCTTTATTGGTTTAGTTGAATCAAAATCGCGTCTATGCGCATTTGTATCCATCAACATGGTTTTATAATTTTGTATGTCTTCGGAAGTTATCAAGTTCGTATCAGGTACTTTCTTGAATATCAGTTCACGTATTCCTACAGTGTTATCATACGTATGCCCACCTATTGTTATATATTCTCCATTTGTAGTTACACGAGCTGAACCCATCATAAGTTTTCCACGTTCATTCCTAACACCATACGGAACATCTTCATAAAACTCTGAAGATAAAGACCATGATGATGCATTACGTGCAGGACTATTCTGAGCTGAATCAACAGTTTTAAAGGACATATTGCTAATATCATGATCATTAAAACTGTTATTATTGTCATTATCATCTTCATCTGTGTTTACATCTGATAAATCTTTTTCATTATTTATAATGTCAGATTTCCTTTTCATGATTGTTTTATCCAGATACGGTTCACTAGATGACGATGCATCGGAATAGCTATCTCTCAAAGACTTAATCTTTTTAACTTTATTTTTTTTTGACTGTGTGCTTTGTTTCTTTGTTGCCAACATTTGATTAAGGGGATTTATTATTGGTTTAAAAACGTTTTCAAGTGTTTTATCTCTATCAGTTTCAATATTACGCATTTTTCGTACCTTTCTTTTTACAGCTTCAGCTGCATTAACAACTTGTCTTTTTATAGATTTTTCCATTTTAATTCAGTGTAACGTGTCTAAGCTTTGAATAATTTCCACGTAATGATAAACGTAAGAAAGCAATACACTTATATACTATTAATGTATTATCAACTAGTCGAATACCACGAATGTGTCAAATTTCTTTCTATAGCACCCTTTATTTTTATCACAATCTTTATTAATCACTAAGTAGCTGTACGACTTATTCCATATTTTTGAACACATTTTTCGAAAATCGAACCACGTCATATCTGTATTAACATGCTCATCATAAATGTGTTTTAAATTCACATCGTCTTGCTTGAAGATAACCAAAAGGTTCGCATTATCTCTTACAAGCTGTTTGGGAATTTTGGTATATGTCTGGTTAAGGTAAAAACAATCTATGTTTTTATGACGACCCATTGCAAAATAATCTCTTATATTATTTTGATTTTCACATGCAACATCATCAAATATTATAACAGAGTTAGGTTTAGCATTTTGAGGACTTAAGACTGTCTCATTTTCGTGGTATTTTGCGAAAGATATACCTGGAACCATATTTAAAACTTTCTCCAAGAATCTGTACTTAGGCTGATGAAGAGTCTTGGAATAAACATACACATTTCGATAATTTAACCCATTTTCATGTAGAAGAAGTCCAATGACTAAATTAGTTTTTCCGCAGTTTGATGGTCCACAAATTAAGCACCTTATTGTATTCGGTAGGAGATTTCCATGACGAGAAGTAATATTCTTAGAATTTATACATAGGTTTTCAACTTTTAAAGATTGTGCTTGTTTCACAAATTTCATTTTGGTGCAAATAAGGATGCTGTCTTTATAAGAATGAAAGTAATGTAAGAAAACAACGTTTATTTATATTCCTGTCGTTGTAGGTAATAACTAATACCTTATTTGCTCGTTCACGGTTTGGGTACTTCCTCGAAATCTATAAATTTATTGTTCATTCTAATCACACGAGCAGGTACCCTGAGTCCTTCATAATAAATTCCACTCCATGTACCATATTGGTTTTTGTGTAGAATTGGTATTAAAATACCTTCGTAATAGTCTGAACCGATTATTTGAACATTATGAATTCCATATTCATTGCGTTTAACAATAACTACTTCCACAACATCATCTATTTTTAAAGACATTATTACTTATTTATTTATAACGTCTGTCGTGTTCGATGTCAACGTGGTATCTGCTACTATAATCTTGTATCACAGACTACATGCGAGTCTTTCAGATTGCTCTCACAGCTGACTGATACATTAGGAAAGCGTTTGATCGGAAAGGTTTTGAATTAGAATTAAGCATCGTGGATGCAAGAGTAAACGATTTCACGAAAGATATCTTTGTAATATTGGGACACTCTAGGTCACCTCGTTTCCTTCAAGCTCGTAGTATAATATTGGGCACTCTAGGTCAACGAGTGACTGAAGGCGAACAGGGTGAGCCTGAAGGAAACGAGGTGGCCTAGAGTGCCCAATATTATACTACTCAGATTGACTGCAAAATTATCGTGTTTTTATTAACTGACTTCAAAAAAGGAGCAGGTTTCTTAATTCGACCGTATATACTATATATATTTTTTTTTAATTTGTGTTCGCGGATAACTTCGTCGTTTGTGAACCGATCTTGACGATTCTTTTTTTGTTGGAAAGAAGATATTCCAAGGGTGGTACCATGACAAGGAAACCAGGATCTGATGATGGCATCCCAGAGAAATCAAGGGGAACCTTTGAAAATCGTAGTGCAGGCTAGTGCGTTTGTTACATTAAAGCACCACTTTTAAATTGAACTAATGAAATGTAATCTTACTGTTGTGTTATCTTTGTCATAAAACTGTACCTTAGGCTAAGTTTTTTACGTAAATAAATAAATTTTAAATTATAATTATATTATAATTCACCACTGAAAATTGTGAAATAAACAAAATTTTAACAAAAAATTAAAACCGCCTACAAAAAAATTAAAAAATAATATTGCAGCCGATGACTTTTTCGTTCGAATCATAAGAACATTCCTTTGTTATATAGAATTCGGAGTCAAGCCAAGCCAAAAAATACAAGCCCTGTCGGAATCGTACCGGCTTGACAGCGATTTCGAAAAAACAAATTAATGTTCTTATGATGCGAATGAAAAAGTCATTGGCTGCAATATTATTTTATATATCTATCTATACTATTATAAAACTGTAACAGCTAGTTTGTCTGTACATTGAAGATATTAACAAAAAAAAGTTACGATATGGTTTTTAGGTGTCCCTGATTCCATTTCACCAATTTTTGAATTTTTTGTCTGTCTGTTTCTTTGTGTGTTTGTTTGTTTGAACGAGTATCACGCAAAAACTACTGAACCGATTTTGATGAAACTTTTTTTGTTTGATAGCTTATGATATGACTTAAAATCTGGTATATAATTTGTGCGGACGAAGTCGCGGGTTAACGCTCGTATATTATATTTATATTTTATAGTATACACTGTGGAATCGGGGTCGTTTTGATGCCGGGACAAGGTGCTTCAGACCATCAAACTGAAAAACTTTCATAAAGCATGACGTCTAATCTATGCAGAACCCAACCGGGAGCGCATCAATCAACACAAATTACACTATTTTGACACCAAACATAATATTCAATGTTATCAATAAAGCTTTGCTCACGGGACTAGAGACGCAACCCTATTTCAGAGGAAACTGAACTTTATTATAATGACACTATAATTTAAAATGCAGGGTGTAAAATAAAATGGGAACAGGGTGCTTTAGACTCTACAAATAAGATAAGATAAGATAAATGTTTATTTTTAACTTTTGCTTAAAACTATTACATTAAACGGTAGACCAAAAACGAGGCAAGCCTGATACGCGAGGTCTACGATAAATAATAATAAAAACTTACTTTATATTAGGAATATTTAGGATTAGAAGAATAAGGAGATCATAATTTCTTTGTGGCAACATCGCGCTTCATAGATAAAGGTAAGAAAAATCAGAAATTTGTCTATGATACAGAACAGTTACGGCGCGTTATACTAGGTTTAAGTTATTCCTGGTTTATTAGTAGACATTTTGCTTATTCTTAGTTTATTCTTGGTATAACATTTTATACCACGTTTATTTGTACCAGTGTTAGAGTATGTTCAGACTATTAAACTGAACAACTTTTACTATGGGTCCAACTTAGAAACCGCAAAAAGAAAATCAACTGTTTCATACATTTTGGTCGAGTAGCCATTGAAATTTTCTATGGTTGATTTTGTTTTCGTGATAATTGGCTCCATAGTGAAAGTTTTTAATTTTCGAAGCACTGTATTCGATAATTTTACACCCTGTATATTCCGATCGCTGATTATCTGTTTACATAGAATCTAGTTATAGTCCAACTGACTGACTCATCACAATTTAGGGTCTTCACGCCGATGAGGTCTACATAGGGTTTCTTCACATTTAATAACTCAAGAGAAGTCATAATCATTTGTGTTGAAGGGTGAAGCCTATAACGGTCTGCTAGTTGGTCTACCATCTGGTAGAAAACTACTATATTAGATTTAGGCCGAGCCAAGTAAGCGGAGAAGATTAAAACCGCCTTCAAAAAAACAAAAAAATTTAAAGATAATGTTGCAGCCGATGACTTTGTCGTTCGCATCATAAGAACATTAATTTGTTTTATCGAAGTCGCTGTCAAGCCGGTCCGATTCGGCGATTTGGCTTGGCTTGACACCGACTTTTATAAAACAAATTAATGGTCTTATGATGCGAACGAAAAAGTCATCGTCTGCAATATTATTTTTTTACTTTTTAGTTTTTCGAAGGCGGTTTTAATTTTTTGTTAAAATTTTGATTATTTCACAATTTTCAGTGGTAAATTCATTAGTTCAATTTAATACTAGTGATTTAAATTAACAAACGCACTAGCCGGCACTACGATTTTCAAAGGTTCCCCTCGATTTATCTGGGATGCCATCATCAGATCCTGGTTTCCTTATCATGGTACCATCCTTGAAATATCTTCTTTCCAACAAAAAAAGAATCATCAAAATCAGTTCATAAACGACGAAGTTATCTGCGAACACACATAAAAAAAATATATACGGTCGAATTGAGAAACCTCCTCCTTTTTTGAAGTCGGTAAAAAATCTCCTCATTTTTTGAAGTCGTTTAAAAAAATATATACGGTCAAATTGAGAAACCTCCTCCTTTTTTGAAGTCGGTTAAAAACCTCATCCTTTTTTGAAGTCGGTTAAAAAGGAGCGTGTACGGGTTACACTAATCGAGCAATCATACGTCCTTAATTATGCTCTATCAATTATACCACATGATTAGGCCTTGACTAGTTACGCCCTGCCATGTGGAACGATTCCGAGAACGTAAATAAACAGAATCTGACCTTAACCGAATAAAGGAACTATTTCGTCTCCTCCAATACATACCTAATAGTATAAGATATAGACGTACTTTTTGTTATCATCAGCTGCAAGGCTAATTCGGTATTCATAGGGTGAAGAGAATCTCTGTGATAGGGATGGACCAGGTCTGCCTGCATAACTCCAGTCGGTTTAGGAGTTACTGCCGTTTAAAGGCCAGATAAAAGCCAGCTGCAAGGTTGATTATAGGATATTATTGTAATATGCACTGTAGCTATGTGAACAACAGTACAAAAACTGACAGATCATGTCATTTTTTGTACTGTTTTCATAGCTACAGTGCGTATTAAAATAATACTTGCATATTCATTCATATTTAATTTTAGGAACCATACTATACTTTTGAACGGCTGTAACTCCTAAACCGACTAGAGCTATTTAGGCAGACCTGGTCCATCCTCATCACAGAGATGCTCTTCACCTTATGAATACTAAATCAGCCTTATTGTAGCTGATGATAACAAAAAGTACGTCTATCTCTTGCAACATGACTCAGGGTGCCAGGCACTTCAATAAATACGTGCTTAAATTTATCATCTCGTCCATTACTTCTCTTCGTCTCTTCCCCGATCCTCCAATCTCCGTTAGCGCCCCGAGCACCTCGAGAAAACAATATCGTTGTGGCATGAGTGCAAGTTTTTCGTATATTCACCTATGTCATCTTGACCACATAAAGAGAAGTTCCAAAGGGCAGCTTCATTTTTACTTCGTAGGAAAGATGTTCATACATCCTCGCGAATGAATTTAATGGTGACTGACAGCAGTAAATGCTTGTAGGATCGGATCGGGAAGCATCCTCGTTCAGACATCGTTCTATTTTTTGTAAGTCCATTTTTTGTATAAAAGATGGCTCTGGCAGGCCTTAATTTGTTAAAATTTTCTCTCGTTATGTAGGTTAATTACCACGGATACTGTTTGCGATATCCTGAAGAGTTTTCGCGATTATGGACTTGATAAATACGTATAAAAGAGTCGTATAGTTATGAAGAGCTTTCGTAAGTTATACTTGTGAAATCAAATCCCACACAAAAGCTTTAGTTTGAACAAACCTTTACACAAACAGAGCATCCTAATTACGAATCTGGGCCGAATAAAATCCTCTAGCTGTCGATGAGAATATTTTTTCTAACCCATTCATTGGTTAGTCGATGGATTGCGATTGTTGCTAGACAGATTCGATTAATGCGTCCATAGGATAGCGGGAGCTCACAAAGGATATTGATGACGCGGCAGTGGAGGGATGACAGCTCCCTTACTTGATCGACAGCCTGCTAATTACCATTTTCAGTTTGATTATGTAAACACTGCTTTATACTGCGCCTTTGGACCAGCTTCGGACCACTTCGGACGCTTGGTACAAGATTAATATTAATCTACCATTTTGAACATGTATGTTAACAAAGGCTTCTAAATAAATTAGGACAATTATTATTCTGAAACTAGATTTTGTGTTCATTTTAGGTTACCTGTAGTACTCTGTGATTTTAGCAGGTAAGTATTATAATAACAGTTTTAGTGCTTTATCAAAATATATCAAAGAAGAAACTGAATGACTGACTGACTGACATATCAACGCACAGCCCAAATCGTTGGGTCTAGAGATTCCAAATTTGGCATGTAGGTTAAGGAACTCATAAGGTATGAGGTCTAGGGGTGCACTAAGAAAGGATTTTTGAAAATTCACCCCCTAAGGGGGTGAAACGGGGGTCCAAAGGTAGGATGGGGAAACAAGATTAGTTAGACTATTTTATTCGAAACTTCACATGAGTACTCCTATTGATAAATTTCAGGTTTTATCAGAATTCAACCCCATTCATAAAATGAAAAAGTCAACATTAAAAAAAATTACCCATAAAAAAGTCCACGCGCACGAAGTCGCGGGCAACAGCTAGTGCATAAATAAAACGCAATTGAGTAAACCTAAATTGAAAGCTAACAGAGACTAATTTGTTTCCATGCTGTGCATAGAGAAGAATACTTATAGGAATATTTAAAAAATATTATATATTATACAGGGTGAAATTGATATCATTACCATCCTTTTAAACTAAGAGTCTATCCATCAAACTGAACAACTTTTACTATTGGAGAAAACCGATTGGAGCAAAAAAATAATCAGCTGTTTCATACTAAACTGCAATGCCTATTCGATTCTAATGTATGCAACAGCCGATTTTTTTTTGGCTCCGATTGGTTTACATAGTGAAAGTTGTTCAGTTTGATGGGTAGACTCTTAGTTTAGAAGGATGCTAATGATATCAATTTCACCCTGTATTTAATTTCGATTGGAAGACATGCCGATCTTACCCAATCCCGAATATTTTTCTCGAATATGCAGAGGCCATCTAGATATTGAGTTGTTCCAAGGATAAATGGATAGTAAACCATAATTGGGGTCCTTCATATTGTTGTGACATTTTTTAAAGGAAATAATTAGACTGAACTACTTCCTCAATGGGATCAAGCACGAAATAAATAAAAAAAACCGCTGTTCCATACAAAACTGCAATCGTACTCGACTAAAATGTATGGGAGAGCAGACTTTTTTTCGCGATTTGGATTTTGGTCACATAACTAGAGAAAGTTGTTCAGTTTGATGGTCTGATTATCTCCATCAAATAACGTCAGCCTATATTTAATTTCGGCTCGAAGACGTTCCGATCGTACCCAGGTATTTTTATTATTCACGAGCGTTAACCCGCGACTTTGTCCGCACAAATTATATACCAGATTTTAAGTCAGATCATAAGCTATCAAACAAAAAAGTTTCATCAAAATCGGTTCAGTAGTTTTTGCGTGATACTCGTTCAAACAAACAAACAAACAAACACACAAACAAATACACAAACAAACAGACGGACAAAAAATCCAAAAATTGGTGAAATGGAATCAGGGACACCTAAAAACCATATCGTAACTTTTTTTTTGTTAATTTATCTATCTGTCCTGGGTTCAATTCAATATCCAGATAGCCTCTGTAGGTACCTATATCCGAGAAAAATATTCGGGATTGTCTATACTATTTATTATAAAACTGTAACAGGTAGTTTGTCTGTACATTGAAGATATTAACAAAAAAAAGTTACGATATGGTTTTTAGGTGTCCCTGATTCCATTTCACCAATTTTTGGATTTTTTGTCTGTCTGTTTGTTTGTGTGTTTGTTTGTTTGTTTGTTTGTTTGTTTGAACGAGTATCACGCAAAAACTACTGAACCGATTTTGATGAAACTTTTTTTGTTTGATAGCTTATGATCTGACTTAAAATCTGGTATATAATTTGTGCGGACGAAGTCGCGTGTTAACGCTCGTATATTATAAAACTGTAACAGAAGTGTGTGTGTACATTGACAATATTTACAAAAAAAAAAGTTACGGTATGAGTTTACGGTAGGTACCTACGTATCCCTGACCCTAAATAATTTTTTTTTGTCTTTCAGTCTGTCTGTTTGTTCACGCATCACGCGAAAAGCTGCTAGACCGATTTTGATGACACTTTTTTTTACAGACGAGTGACACTTTGCGGTCGCCGTGTGTCGCAGAGAGTCACGCTCATAGACTTTACGTCGCGCGACATAACAGTCGCGCAACCGTCGCGTCGCGCGACCCTCTGCGACCGCAAAGTGTCGCTCGTCTGTAAGGCACTATTTAGGTCCGCCACATACATCCGGATTAAACCTGATTCGGAATTAGATTTCGTATGGAGTGTTGCCGCTTTCAGAGATTTTTTCACTAGATCTAGTGATTTTTTTGTTGTCTTAGGTGGCATATTTTAAAGTGATTTTTGAGCGTAGGCGTTAATGGAACGATAACGTATCATGACGGTGCAGTTGCGACGTCGTTGCGGCATAGTTACGAAATCGCCTACGCTCAAAAACCGCTTGTGTGATAAAGGTTCACGCCATTTTGTATGCAGATTGTGTCTAATGTTAAAACTATCGATAGACTTTTGATATAGTTGCATTAATATTGGAATACAATTTACAAACCATCATCGTAACATTCGTACCGTCATAACCTCATCACATGATAAAAAGGCAATTATTGTCATTCATTTGGCGTTTCATACATTTTTATTTTAGGCATTTTTTAAACAGCACTCTAGTATTTTTTGTAACCGTAGTTGACAACACTGAATCCTGAATCAGGATTCCGGATCGCAATTCCGTCTGTGTGTGGCGGACCTTATACAGCACCTAGAGCGCTAAGTCACGACGACGCGACGTTCTGCTTACGGCGCAAGCACGTGCAAGCTGTTTTGCGTTGAACCAGCAATGTTCCGCAAATATTTATCGAATGCAACCCCAGGGACGCTAAGCATCTCCACCGCGTCCCCTGCACGTAGGGATTCCCACTGGCATGCCTCCAGATAGCAGAGACTATGGAAATCTACCCTGTCAACTTGTTTACAATATTTATTGAGGAATATTTCTGTAAAATTCCAAGTTAAATTACATTAAACAACCCTGTTTTCCTTACCTACCTTGCATATTTTGTTTTGTTTAAGAGATGTGTGTTGTAGAGTTTTGACCGCATCTTCTCTCAACGGAACACCTTCCGACGCGGTGGTAGAGTCAAAAAATGACGTCAAAAAGCTATCTATGTGATATTATTTTGAATAAAATTTGATAATGATTTGATACCCAAAAGGTGCCAAAGGACAGCTTAGTTGCTTTTCATCCGTCCATCCGTCAGTTCTAAGGGCAGTGTCTTTTTTTTTTTCGAATTGACATATACAGCATTGCTCAGGGAGCATCAACTGCTTATTACTGCGGACTATGGGAGGACCACACCAGTGACGGCGAAGCGCCCTGGTAGGTTTACCGAACCAATGCATGAGCTTAAGCAACCTGCCCAAGGGGCACCCCTAAGGGGTACGGACCTCGGCAATGGGCGTTGCTGGGACTACGCGGGCTACGATTGGGTAGTGGGGATCGGTGAGGGCTGTGTCTTTTGAACTGTAATAGGTAGCGATAGCGAGTTGAAATAGTATTTGTTATTATTTTTTATTTTAGCAAATAACAAAAAATAAAAAGTGAAAAAACTAAGGGGCTCTCCATACAAGAACTAGAAACGGCTTTTTCAAGGTTTTTTGTTTTTGCTCTATCGTAAAAACGACAATATTTATTATTGTGTAGCTTCAAACTTGGTGTGATTATAGAACATACTCTAAAGTAATAAAACAACAACAACCCAGCCAAGTGTGTTGGGTTCGCGCTAAGGATCCTGGAGATAATTTTTAGGGTTCCGTACCCAAAGGGTGAAAACGGGACCCTATTCATAAGCCTACGTGGTCCGTCCGTCCGTCTTTCCAACCTATTCAACCTAGGGCTGTAACTTTTGAACCGTAATAGCTAGACAGTTACAATTTTCACAGAATATGCTTTATTATGGCGAATTTAAAGTAAAAAAATAAGGGGGTCCTTATACAAGAAACTGGTTTTTATCAAAATGTTTTCTTCTCGCTCTATCATAAAAACGGTAATACCTAGCGTCAAACTTGGTGTGATTATACTTATATATATATATATATATATATATAGTATTGGTATCATTAGGATCCTTTTAAACTAAGAGTCTACCCATCGAACTGAACAACTGTCAAACCGATCGGAGCAACAAAAAAATCAGCTGTTTCATACTAAACTGCAATATGTCTACGCGACACAAATGTATGCAACAGCCGATTTTTTTTTTGCTTCGATTGGTTTGCTCCCATAGTAAAAGATATTCAGTTTGATGGGTAGACTCTTAGTTTTAAAGGATGCTAATGATATCAATTTCACCCTGTAGAGCAAACTCTACAGTATAGCAAACTCTACAATATAGCAACAAATTATAAAAACCAGCTAAGTCGGAGTCGATCTCGCGCTAAAGGTCCCGGAGAAAAAAGAACTTTTTAAATAATTATGTTATGTGATGCTGGTGGTAGGGTACGGAACCCTCGTTGCGCGAGAAGCCTGACTCGCACTCAGCCGGTTTTTATTTTTCATTTATGATATTTTATTTAAAGTATGTGAATAAACTAGATGACTGATTTCGGGGTGGACAAAAAATTTGCTACAACTACCAACTAGTTTATAAATATAATTGAAAGAACCAGGAACTCTACCAGGAGTTCAGAAGCAATGAAGAACTCGTGTCTCCCACGAACTCCTTTGGCGCTGGAATGTTCTCAAGTCTTCATCGCATTGTATTCCTCCGGCCCATTTATTTTTACGGCCACGAAGCAAAATAGAATATTTAGCGAATTCGCAAGGAAGTGTTTTGCTGAATTCTGGTCGGCCGCCAACAGGATTTAGGAAGCTGTAAATTGCCTGCCTCTTATAACAAACAGCTTTTGCAGTTTGTTGGAATTAAAAAGAACGACCGGATTTTTTGGGATATATTTCTTTTATTGAATAATAGAGTAAATAGCTCACAGAACATTATAAGAGGGGTTAGAAATGCAAAGTTAAGCTTTTGCTTCGGAGACGGCTGTCGCCACTTGTCTTCCCGCTCACGTTGCTACAATTACTCATGCCCTCTCGCTCGCACCACGCTGCGCGCCTTATGTGGCGACACGTTCCACGCCTACTTTGCACTTCTAATCCCTCTAATAATGTTCTGTGAAATAGCTTATATTTGTACCTACATTAGTTAGGTACCTACTACTCGTTTTAGACTACTAATTTTAACAAGTTGTAGTACTGGTGTAAACTTAAATACGTTACAATACATTATTATATGGGGTGCTTCAGACCATCAAACTGAATAACTTTCAATATGGAGCCAACACCGAAATCAGGAAAAAGTCTGCTGTTTCATCCATCTTATTTATTTTTTTTTTATTGGGAAACCAACAGCAATATAATACAGTGGTTACAAGAGTATAAAGCAGAAAACCAATAACAGGTTTTCACTGGTAGATACAGTATAGTTGCGAAAAAACAAATGGTTAAATATTAAAAAAAACGCACATTTTGATCGAGTAGCTATTGACATTTTATATGAAACAGCTGATAACGTTTCACGATTTCAGTGTTCGCTCCATAATGTAAGTTGTTCAGTAACTCATATAATACAACCAACCAACCAAATAATTCTGCATTCTGCATTCATTTAATTTTGCATTCTGTATATTTCGATTTCCGGTATACATAAAGATACCACTTAAGATCTTATAGATTATTAGCTCGCATAAAATTTTGCTGTTGCATTTTGCTATTGTTAGAGCACGAATTGCCTCTTTTTGGAACAGGCTGCGTGGCTCTGACAACAGTATATTAAGAGTGGTAAGCGAGGGTTTCAATAGCTCAATGTTTAGGTACCTACTGGCTGTCTGTCCACCAGGACGCGAATAAAAAATGACACCAAAGTCTATTTTTATATTTTTTGTTAGCATGTAAGGTTTTTATTTATACTGTATTATTATTTTTTTTTGTATGTACATTTCTATAAATGGGTTTTTTGCCTAAAAAGAAAAAAAAATAGTTTTTTTGCGTCCTAAATTATTGCAATCCAACAGTAGCTCAGGAGATCACTCGCGCTAAATAGATCCCTACTGAACCGTGATTGGACCGTGTGTGAACTTACTTTTAACACATTCTGTATCGCGCTAATCATTTGACAGCCGTTAGAGCCATTTTGACAGATCGATCAGACGTCAAAGGCAAGTCACAAAGTAGGAGTCGCGCTGCAAGTCTGGGGGAGGTCAGACGCGTGCGTATTGGCATCTGTTAGGCTTGCACGTGGCTCCGCCATTTTGTAAACTCTTTTGTGTTTTTGTGTTTTAACTATAAAACGTTAACTTGAGATTATAATAAACTACTTGACATTGGCAGAAATGCTACTAATCATTTTCCTACGTGTACTCTCCAAATAACGGGACATTGGCACAATTGTGATAACGCATCGGACGCCATTAAATAAAAATAGAATAGAATAGTCACAAAGTACCTAAATATGTCAACTTTTTTGTTGTATAGTAGTAGTTTGTTGCACAGTTGTATAGTAATTGGATTGCAATGTGATTAGAACTGAAATTGGATTAGGATTGAACTTCGATGTTTCAATTGACGACCCGGTTGGTGTAATGGTTGCCACGCGGGACTGCCAAACCAGGGTCCTGGGTTCGAATCCCGGTTCGGTCACGGATGTTTATATGTTTGTGTCGTTGTTATATGGTTTCCAATAATAAACAGCCTATAGTGCTTGGGATCATTTCAATGTATGTGCCTGTGAGGGTTATTTATTACTTATTATTATTACTTAACATATATTACATTTACACGACCGGCCCTGAACTATTGTTGCAACTCAACAGCATTAGAGAACCGGTAGTTGCACAAGGATGAAGATACAATAGAGTGATCGTCTCTTCCGCGTCGTCGTCCAGGTCCATTCTTTCGGACTTGACCAACAGTGGCCTGTCATCTTCTTGAAAGATAATTATTCAGCTTGAGCTCCTCTCCTGTTAGCCCAGTCATTTTACGGATTTTTGTTAGGAGGGGTGGGAAGTAATTATGAATTGAACTTTTAAACTGTAACCGGCACCAATTAGTGACAAAAATACTATCTAAAACATATTAAAAAAAAATTCGCCACGCAACATAGAAATCAAAATATTATGTCCCAGAAGGCTTTTAAATTAATAATATTAATACCAATGCACTCATTTTAATTAGATTTAACAATATTAAATTATTTTTGAGCAATAAAATGGGTATTGAAATTTAATAAATGAGATATTTAATAGAAACTACTAATGTATTTTTGAAAGCCTTCTAAGTACACAAAAATATTACACCATGTTTGAAGTATGTATACTGATAAAGCTTTAAAACCTAGCAAAACAAAATTTACCATTCGTTTTTTTAGAACGAGAAAAATGCAAAATTAAAAATTTGGGGCTGTTGCTGACGTGATATTTTTTAATTTTGGTATTTTTCTAAGCTTAAATTGGCTCTTATATACTATACCGAGAAAAATATCAATTATTAATTAGTCCCCGCTGAAACCGTAAAATGACTGGGCTATGTATCCTTGGGCTTGTATTACGACCTAACCCCAGTGTGCAGCCTTTAGATCTGCACGTGCAGCAGTTCCTATTAAGTCATGCCAACAAAACAAAAACCGTGTTTAAACTGAAATATTGCAGCTCGTTTACAATCAAAATACAGTCCGTCTATATACACCCTTAGTCGAGTAGGTACTGATGATAACTAACTATGGTATTATTATGCACGTTTTATGTTGCATAACGATGATAAAATAAAATTCTATCTAATTAAGAGCAGAAGGCGGAAGTCACGCTGCCCCAGTCTGACGGAGGTCGGTCGCGTATTGGCTTCCTTAGTCTTGAACGTGGCTCCGTAATGTTATGAAGCTCCAATCACTTGAGATTATAAAATACTGGACATTGCATCGGCAGAATTGCCGCGATACACGCAAGCAACCGGCCATTAATTAAGAATTACAAACAAGAGCAGAAGGCAAGCAATTAAGTAGTGCAACAGTGCAACTGCTTGTATGTGAACGTCAATATTTTCGAACAATCAAATGACGAAGGGCGAATCACGCTATCCAAGTTTCGAAAGAGAGCTACCCCACTAAGGTCCGCCACATACATACGGAATAAACCTGATTCGGAATTGGTTCCGGATGGAGTGTTGCCGCTTTCAGGGACTTTTTCACTAGATCTAGTCATTTTTTGATGTCTTGGGTGGCATTTTTTAAAGATTTACAGTCATGTATATTGTAAAACGGCACAAGGGTCAATCCGTCTGGTTCCATTCTTCAAATTAAAAATTAAATAAATTTAAACTATATAGTTCAAAACATTTTGGTAGACCATATTTATTTAAGGATTACAATTTCAGTGCAATCACAAAGTTTGAGATGAATCTCAAAGGAATTTATTAAAGCTCAAAGGAATTTATTAGCAAGTCTGACGCACGATAGCTCAAAGTTTATACAATAAACCGAACATAACCTTTCTTTTCGCTTCGTGTTGGATTAACTATAGTCAGTGCCGCGAGACGTGGTACAGCGGGGCATTGACATTGACAGCGAATATTATGATATCTAATTTATACACGCGGCGACACATCAAGCTATACAAAACCAAAATAAGCTGGCTGCGCGTAGTTCGAGTAACTTATAACGTCGAACTTGCGAAAAAAATCTGCTGTACTATACATTTGTAGAATAGTAATAGTCGAGACGGTAGGTAGGTACTGCAGTTTTGTATAAAACAGCCGATTTCTTTTTTGCTAGTTCGACGTTGGCTCCATAGTGAAAGTTTTTCAGTTTGATAGTCTGAAGCTCTTCCTTAAGTATTAAGTATTACTAGGGTGTTTTGTAACAGACTGTATATAAAAACGATGCTTTCGAAATGTGTAAGATAATTAGCGATAAATATAACGACACTCATATATTGTAGTGCAGGGACTCGGCTGGCTGTACTACGAAAATACAATATTTACCAACATTTTGACCGTATCGATTTTTTAAATATATGGTAGTACATAAACGCAATGCCACGTCTCTGGGCACTGATTAATGATATATAGTCAGTAAGCTTTGAGAAATGTCTGAGTTCATAAAGCTGCGGTGTTTGAGGTGCATATCATAAGCACAATAACCTTTTGCCGTCGCGTCGGGCTTACTTAAAACTTTCGCGACGGTAGAAATTTTAATAGACTAAGAGATAAGTGTACTTTTTGCAACCATCAGCAGCAAGGCTGATTCAGTGTTTATGGGGTGTAGAGCATCTCTGTGATGGGGATGGACCAGGTCTGCCTAGTAACAAAGAAAGCTGATTACATTTGCTATAAAACGTTTTTTATTTTAAATCTCTAATTTCTATAGTTTAGAAAAAAATGAAATATTAAAAGTGTAGTACTTAGTATTGCAGGTCAATGTATTAAACCCTCACAAATTGTGTTTATTGTGCGTACTTAAAAGTCTTATTCACAAAGCAAGTAATCACTACGTTTTAGTCTTATTGACTGCACTCATCCTATACAGGGTGAAATTGATATCAGTAGCATCCTTTTAAACTAAGAGTCTAGCCATCAAACTGAACAACTTTTACTATGGGAGCAAACCGATCGGAACACCAAAAAAATCTGCTGTTGCATACGTTTGAGTCGAGTAGGCATTGCAGTTTAGTATGGAACAGCAGATTTTTTTTGTGCTCCGATCGGTTTGCTCCTATAGTAAAAGTTGTTCAGTTTGATGGGTAAACTCTTAGTTTCAAAGGATGCTAATGATATCAATTTCACCTTGTAAATTTCATCGTGCCCTGGAGTGCGATTTTTGAAAGTTACACGTTCAAATCTGCAGTACATTAGTATGTCATAATCTCCATAGTAGGTAATTTAGACATTTTCCAATGCAGATTTTGAACGTGTGACTTAAAAATAGCTAGCAAACCTTGTGTCGTGGTTATGGTTGTGAGTGAAATACATGTACCTGCCAACTTAACATAATATGTATTATTTATGTAAAGCTCAAGAAATATTTCAGTTTCACCCCAATAGCTTTTAAATTTCCCCTCCGCGTCTACCTACACGCTGAGAATTCATGTGAGTGTGCCTAAAAAGGAAACACCCCCTCAATTACAAGTAAACATTAGACGTTAATAAATTATGTGCCGAATTTTCTCGCATCTGTGTCTCAAGACTCCGCTTCGGCTTCGCTTTTTTTAGAGTTCCGTACCAAAATTGGAAAACCGGACAAGTCGACTACCATGGGTATGTAGAACTATATAAGGTCTAACAAAACTAGCTGAAACTATTTTAAGGGGATGATCAGACCATCAAACTGAACAACTTTCTCTATGGGACCAATATCGAAATCGCACGTGGTTTTGGTGCGCATTTTGTATGAAAAAATCTGTTGAGGATATAAGTCGTACTGCGTTCCATACAAAACGAAGTTCCGTCCATGTTTCAACATTTAGTAGGAAATTAAAGTACAGAATTTTTTTTTTAACGCAATCTATAAACAAAAATCTGTTCTTTATACAATTCATTATCTAATATTAAATACAATATAAAAGGACAACGGATAGAAAAAAACAAAACAAACAGAAAAAAAAAACACCTAGGCTACTTAAAGGTAAAAATGTCCTCTAAAGCCCCTACTCGGGGCAGAGTGCCTAGGAGGCTGGCGGCGTTGCCTCTTTGGATCGCTAGGCTGATCCTTTGTCCAAAAAAGCTGGCAACCGTCCTGTCGCCTTTATATTTGTCTGTTTTCGAAAATTACTATGGAACCCTTTCATTGGCGAGTCCGACACACACTTCGCCGGTTTTTCTATGATATTTGTGACTACGTGCGCAAATTTAGTTTGACAGCTGACTGGATAGGACAACGTCTCTCGGGTCAGCAAGTCGAAAATAAAGATGAAACAGAAGAAAAGTCACCTACCGTTCGATACTTTCGAATATCGAAACAAAAGCCTTGTTTTTTGGCCGTGTACGGAACACAGATTGCGAGAGTCCGACTAGCACTTGGCCGATTTTTTATAAGAACCGATGGAAGTTGTCGGCGACCGAAATGTTTTTCTTCCATATTATTTCTCGCAAATCCAATTACCGTGATCCAATATAACTCGGTTTATCACAGCCTCAGTTGCTTGGCGTTAGTGACAAAATATAGCAAGAAATCTGTATTTTAGTTTCTTGTATTATATACTCATTTTATTTCTTTTAATATTCTGTCTTAAATTACAAAACACATACATACTTATTTATGTATGTAGTTTATACTAACCCCCGTAATCCCTTTCGGGGTGGTCAGAAACATTGTTACAACTACTTAGCAATGCTCACAATGCTCACATTTAGCAATTCAGTATGTCAAACGAGTGACGTCACTGGAAGACTCCGTGGTAACATTGTTAAACGTAAAATAACTTGCCATTAATAAAAAAAAGAATTACAATATCAGAATTTGACATTTGATGTTTCCGTTTCTGTTTCCAGCTTAAAGGTAGAAAGTGAAGCCAAGAGTTTTTTTTTTAAATTAAGCAAAGGTTTTCTCCATGGAGTTCGGATGATTTAATAACGACCAAAAAATATGTCCCTAATAGAATAGCTGTCACATTTTCGTTTTGCTACTGTTTTTGGCTGACTTGTCCATTTTACTAGAAATTTACTCCTAACTACTAACTTTTTTCCAAAAAAAATCCTTAATTTTTTCTTATTATTATGGCTGCCGACCAGTACGGCATTTAGTTGTCGTAATAATGACTAGGTCCAAATTTGCCCCTGTTCTTTGTTAAAACCGGACGTACAAAAAGTAAAAAGAAAGCAAGCTTTAGCTACACGAGCAACTAATATCTCTTCATCCTGTCCTGACGACCGCCTTGACATACGACCCTATTAGTGCGATGGTTACCACGCAATGCCGGAATTCCGGACCAAAGATCAGTTACGGGTGTTTATGTTGTACCGTTGTGGTCTGGATACCAAGGTGCAGTACCAAGTGCAGTCAGTAGCTCAGTGCCCGAAAAAAACGGACCTCATGTTTTTTTTGCAGGGGTGAATCCAAAACCATATCGAGATAATTGTCTGAATAACAATATTTTCGATGTTAGAGATTTAAAATGAAAGGATTTTTGATAAAATAATGCAGTTTTTCGTTCAAGCTAGTGACGTCACATTACGACTTGTAAACTCCTTGGTAAACTTAAAATCAACATAAAATTACTGGTCATTAAGATAATACAGGATGTTAGGGAAAACAGTTGCATTACTTTAAGAGGTGATTGTACCCATGATAGTGAACAACTTTCCCTAAGAAACAAACTGGAAATTCCCAAACAATTTTTGACTTTTCATACAAACGTTGGATCAGCTGATAGCATTTAGTATGGAAAGTCAATTTTTTTTTACAAAAATACTAATAAACATTTAAGGGCTTAGACCATCAAACTGAAGAACTATTCAATATGCAAACAATATCGAAATCGCGAAAAAAAATCTGATTTTCCATACTAAACTACAAATCTACTCGAGCTAAATATATGGGGCAGCTGATTTTTTTTTTCGCGATTTCAATGTTGGTCCCATAGTGATAGTTGTTCAGTTTGATGGTCTCAACTTTTAAGGGGGTTGCCACCTAAAAGTTTTAAATTTTTATTTTTACTTTTGTAATACCCCGTATACATTACTCCAGGGGAGCGCGTAGTTTCTCTATGATTTTGATTACTCCACTTACGCGCGGCCAGCTTATTTTGGTTTTGCATAGCTTGATGTGTCGCCGTGTGAACTAATCTCTAAACCGTGCCAAGTCCTTGTATGGTCGGTGAACAATATTTGCCTGTAACCGTTGGGCCTAATTCCCACTGTTATGTAGACGTATGAAAAGTCTTTTCATACGTATGAAAAGTTTTTTTTGCAATTTTCGTATTGGCTAAGAAACCAATAATATTATGGGTAAAATCGCCCTTTAAAGTAATGCTTTTTTTACGCTAACACCGTATACAGGGTGAAAATATCATTAGCATACTTTTAAACTAAGAGTCTACCCATCAAACTGGACAACTTTCACTATGGGAGCAAACCGATCGGAGCAAAAAAATAATCATCTGTTGCATACATTTGAGTCGAGTATAGGCATTGCAGTTTAGTATGGAACAGCTGATTATTTTTTTTGCTCCGATCGGTTGGCTCCCATAGTGAAAGTTGTTCAGTTTGATGGGAAGACTCTTAGTTTAAAAGGATGCTAATGATATCAATTTCACACTGCATAGGGTCCTTCTTAATAGGCTGACACTTTTTTAAGGGGATGATCAGATTATCAAACTGAACAATTTTCTCTATGACACCAACGTCGAAACCGCGATAAAAAAATCAGTTCTTCCATACAAAACTGCAAACCCACTCGAGCAGGGACAGCTGATTTTTTTCGCGATTTCGATGCTGGTCCCATAGAGAAAGTTGTTCAGTTTGATGGGCTGATCATCCCCTTAAAAAAGTGTCAGCATATTTAGAAGGACATCGAAAATAAGTTACGCTTACCTACCTATGGAATAAATCATTTTGTAAGTGTTGAATAAATTAAATTAAAAGTTTTGGTTACAGAAAATAGTGAATTCTAGTTAACGATTACTTAGTAAACCTACCAAAACCAAAGTTTATCCCGTCCGTCCCGTCTATTTGTTGACAAACAACGAACTAGTTCCCTCTGGATTAAATACGAGGTGTTTTGAAAAAAAAGAAAATATTTAGAATTACCGATTCAATTCCATAATATGCCTGGTGACTGGTAAGTGAATCAGACTGGAAATATCATGGAAAATTTAAGGTCCCCAAAATTTTGAAGCTACTATACAGGGTGGTCAAGTTAAGGTGGTTTAAACGAAATGAAATGATCAACTTTCTCTACTGGGACCAACATCGAAATCGCGAATATATACGCAAAAAAAGCTTTCTGTTCTTCTCTATGCTTCAGTGGTTTTTAATTTGTGGTGGATATTATTGGTAAAGTAGAATATTGAGACTAAAAAGTAAGTAAGTATGTACAAATTTACAATCTTAATAGTAATTATTTACAGAGGGCCACCGCATAGTCGAATGCATTTTCTATCTATCTTACGACAGATAGAAAATGCATTCGAGGTCGCTATCGAGCGGGAGAGTGCCCAGGACGCTGGCGGCGTTACCTCGCTGTATCGCAATGCTGATGCGTTGCCCGAGGTATGCGCCGGCCCTGTTGTCCCCCGAGACCTCTACCAGGCGCGACGACAACTCCTTAAAGAGTTGTCGTGCGTCCGGGCCCCAAGGTCCCAGGGTCTCTACCCCGAATGGTGCAAATATGTAGCCCTTGCCCAGGGCTGCATATAAGCGCCTCTTCCTCCCTCCGCAGAGGCAGCCGCCTCGCCTGCTTTAAGAGAGGTAATGAGGTAATGTTATAATATAAACTGAGAGTTAATTTTAAACAGTAGTGTATTACGCAATTCCTAAATATTATAAGTAAAATATCGTAGCTTACACATTTCAAATAAACAACATCGACTGTAAGTAGCAATTAGAATCAGTAAGTAACAGAAATAGCCAATTTGTTTCGCGAAGTACAGAGGGAAAATCGCCCTTTTACCGTTCATCTTACAGTTTAGTTTATCAGGGAGAGCCAGAAAGTGAACTCAGCGTTTCATTCTACGTAAGACGTCTCCTTACATAACTCTTATATAGTCATAATAAGTATAATAATGGCTTGAGTAGCAGGTTCTCGTATTTTGAACGGTCTCTCCAGGGTCTTTATTATAGGATTACAACGTAATTACGTGGTGGGCTCTTCTAGATATGGGACATTTCTTTTTATTCTGTCCGAGGAGGGACCTTGAAGGGGAATAACATTCTTTACTGTAATGAAACGGTGGGCTCTATATGATTTGTTGTTATTGTAAAGCTATTTTTAGCTGTCTTGGTATTAAAAGGACACTAGTGTAACCTTTTTTAAGGTGGTTTAAGTCCATACAAAAGTTTGACGCACAATACGCGTAGACGGAATTAATAAAAGTAATATTTTATGTATGGAAAAATAGTTTAGAAAATATAGTTGCCGCGTCACAAATAACATTTGCGATTTAAAATATAATTACGAAGATATAAAGCTTTTAAAATTTTGTATGAAAAATTTCAAAGCTTTATATGTTCGTAATTATTTTATAAATTGCAAATGTTATTTGTAATGCGGCATCTAGATTTTTTAAACTATTTTTCCATATATACAAACTTACTTATATTAATACTGTCTACGCGTATTTTGCGTCAAAGTTTTGTATAAAATTGACCGCTCTGCGACCACCTTAACGGCGGACCCTAAAGAGATCAACGATCGTCGTCACGGGTCCCTAGAAAACGAAGCATGTTCAAGCCTTGCCAATTTGACAACATCAATCAATACATATTTTTTTAAATTGCCCTGGTTCCCCTTGGCAGCTTGAGGCATAATTCGGCTCTCCGTGCTCGTGGTGAGTTTAGAAAACCCTGAAGACCTGATGTAGAACGGCATAGGTTTACTTTAGAATCGAATGCGGCAATTTGAGCAGTGTATTTTTAGTCAGTAGCTAGAATAATTTCAAGATAACATACAGTACAGTAGTACCAGGTTTATAAGTCTTACCGATGTACCAGCGCAGTTGACAAATTTTAATAGCGCGCGATATTAAATTGACCATTCAGGATGTGCCACCTGCAATCCGTTCACGCTATTGGCTAATTTGTTTTCGCGCCCTTTTCGCTGCTATCCGACTTTGCACTCTTTGATTACTAAATGACTTCGGCTTTTGTCGGGGACCTGCTCTGCGCAAATGAAGATTGACGAGCGGAATTATTTTCCTGGTCCTACTGTAGGTACCTAACTAAAGGACACACTGGGCAAAAATGTATGGCCACTCTGGTCCAAGAGCCCCCCGCTATGACACAGGTAGGGATAGTTCGAGGATACCCAAACGTACATGGCACGCAAGGGGCATCATAATATTTTCGAGGAAAAAAAAGATACAGGGTGTTTTATTTTGACAGTCGTTTCAGGGGGCAGTCGTTTTGATATTATGGCCCCGAAGGGTCTATGTCTTTCGGGGTGATCAGACACTTAGCTAAAACTACTAAAAGTTATTATTAAGCGTGCAAAAGTAATAAGGCTCACGTTTACTATTATAAAATCAAACACCTTGATTTCTCGATACTCCGTATTTATTTCGATTGGCACTATCACTTCAACAATAATTTACAATATTGGCTCCCGGTACGTTCGTTCGTCACGACGGCCAAGCTAGGAATGACCTCCCCATTTTGATCACTAATAAAGTTAACGTTATCCACTGTGTAAGTCAAATCGAGTACTGTACTCATGACAATCGAGTACAGTACTTTTTAAACATATAACCAAATTAATACTTTTAAATTAATAAAATAGTTAATGCATTATTCCTTTTTATACAATATAAATTACTGACATTAAATAATAAACAATAGTGGGATGTCATTATCCTAACACTATACTGGCAATTTCAAGATGAGATAACGATTTTCTCGTTTTAAGTGTTGTGTGTTTTGAGGGCTAAATATTCTTTTGCATTAATAATAATCAAAAACAATACCTCATACTATCCACATTACACAAGGCATTCAAGCAACAGATGTAAATAGCAGCTAAATGCTAAACATTAGTATGAAAAACCGCTAAACAAAACACCCTGTATCTTTTTTTCTCTCGAAAAGATATTGGTGCCGTATATAAAAAAATATTCTATATAAAACCCCCTTTCAAACGTAGTATGCCACTTATGGGAGGGCACTTAGACAACTTCTGCCCACTGTACTTTTACTAGGTCCTTAGTTAGCGAGTCTGATTAGTTTCGATAGCTTAGTGGCTAAGAGCATATTGCGGAATCAAATTACGCTTGCTATAACATGTTTGCTATTAAAACTGTCAATTGTCTTTATACCCTGATGTAATCACAAATTATTGGTTATTATCTTCATAATGATTTTAGAGCTCGGTAATTTTTTAGTTCTGCAGCGGGCTCTACTACCATTAACGCTGGGTGGACGGAGTTTGAAAGAGCCAATGAAATGAATATTCTGAATATGAATACAGGATGTAAGGAAAAGTACCATTAACCTTTAAACCACATATACTCTACCCATCAAACTGGACAACTTTTATTATGGGAGCAAATCTATCAGAAAAAGAAAATAAGCTGTCTCATTCATTTGAGGCGAGTAGGCGCTGCAGTTTAGTATGGATATGGAACAACTGATTTTTTTGCGCTGATACGTTTGCTCCCATGGTAAAAGTTGTCCATTTTGATGGGTACAGTATGTAGTTTAAAGGTTAATAATACTTTTCGTTACACCCTGTATAACACACTCAGAGAATAAAAGTCGTGAGCATATTATGCTGATGCAGTCTTTTCTTGGTTTTATTGTATACACAAAAGGAATACCTGTTAGTAACTAACACGATGTTATAATTATTAATATTATGTTAACCAATTCCCAAACTGCAATTTTCTAAGATACGAGTTAACAACTTATTCACAAAGAAACAAGTCAAATAAAACCCAATCAATTAACTTTTCATATTTAAATCGAGTGATTAGTCAAGTCGAATCACGACTGAAATCACTTTTCGCGCGTTTATGAAAATAAATGTGAAAACAAATTTAAATTTAATTAAGTGCTCCGAGAAATATTGTCGACGGCCCGTTTCGTGGTTCTACAATTTAAATTGAAGTAATTTGAAAGAAGTTAGCGCCGAAATTTCCCTAAATAATTTTCTTTGTGAACGCCTTCTCTGACGTCACGCTCTTACCAGAATTTATTGTGTTCTTACAAAGATTTCTGTAATAGCCAATTTAATGTTTCAATTGGATGCTTTCATAAATTCCATGGACTGGTTAAGGAGGGGCGGGCTACTTTATAAGGTTACAGGAAAACTTATCAGTTTTCATACGTAGTTTTTAATATCAGTATATATATAAACCGCTTCCGCCACCGCCTAACGTGCCTCCGTGGTCTAATGGTTAAGAGCATTGGCTCTCGAAACGGAGGTCGTGGGCTCGATTCCCACGGGGGACACCTAGTGAAATGTCACTTTGTGCGTTTTTCCCCAGTTGGTTAGGACATTGCAGGCTGAATCGCCTGATTGTCTGAAATGAGAAATGATTCCGAGCTTCGGATGACACGTTAAGCCGTTGGTCCCGGCTACTATCTCTGGTGGTAGTCGTTACATAAAAACCACGTCTGAGGCCGTAAGGCGGTCTGAAAAAACTCTGACACCAGGGCTCTGCCCACACGATAAGAAAAAGAAGGAGAATAGCAGTATAGGTCTTGTCTTGACATATTGTACTACTATAATTTTGAAGCGCATTCTGTATTGTCAAAATAAGATCATAGGTAGTACTAGTATTTATTCTGTGGTCATAGGCTCTGCTCAAACGCGCCACGGACATTGCTGTAGCGAGTGGCGGCCACCCCGGCCACCGCACCGGCCTCACGTGTGCGGCGACTCCTTAGCGAATCCCTACAAAATGCATGAAAACGAATAGCGAGAATCTCGCATTGAAAAGTGAGAATATTACTTTGAATAAGGAGAATATCAAATTGAAAATATTCTCACTTTTTAATGTAAGATTCCACTTCTAATGTGAGATTCTTACTTATTCATTATGAGATTCTCTCGTTCGGAAACGGAACACTCTTGGAATCACCTCGGTGTCTGTCCGTCCGTTCATCACCGGCAATTTTATTTCATCAACATCAACGTAGATCGTGAGGTCGTGGGTTCGATTCCCACGGGGGACACCTAGTGAAATGTCACTTTGTGCGTTTTTCCCCAGTTGGTTTGGACATTGCAGGCTGAATCGCCCGAATGTCTGAAAAGAGAAATGATTCCGTGCTTCGGATGGCACGTTAAGCCGTTGGTCCCGGCTACTATCTCTGGTGGCTAGTAGTCGTTACATAAAAACCACGTCCTAGGCCGTAAGGCGGTCTGAAATACTCTGACACCAGGGCTCTGCCCACACGATAAGAAGAAGAAGAACGTAGATGAGATACAAAATATTCGTCGGGCGGGTTACAAAATAATTCTGGAAAAAGATGGCTACGGCAACCGAGTCTGCATTTGTTATACTCTCTACAAATTTAATGTCTATGAAATGTAAAGAATACAGAAGATACGTATCTCGTTTACTTCGAATGGAACCCGAACGTGGTAAAAGGGTCTTTCATGCCTTACTTATCGATGGGGTATGACTTTTGTGTTACATTTCGATCATGTGAATCTTTTGTATTCAACCGCACCCTCTTGCTTTGGTGTAAAAAGGCAGCTTTCGTCTCATCTGTCATGTTTTTAAAAAGTAAAGTAAAAATATCCGTAGGTATCTAAGGTTCCAACGTATACAAGTTAGTAACAAAACACCCTATATGTGATAGTGATTCACAGAAAAAAAATCAAGCAAAGTTTCGCACATAAGCGCCATCTATGGAGAGAAACGAACAATACTCAGGAAAGGACAGAATTATCTTGTCGCACAACAATGGCAGCTCTACCTAATAATAAAACCTTTGAAAGATGTTGATGTAAAATTTATTGTCAACCAATTGAATAGGCCTCCTTTTCAAAGAACCTGCTCAACGAGGCATATTGCTTCCGATTCGATGAATAATGCCTCCGTAAAGATGTTTTATACCAGTTTAGATACATTTTACAAACCTGGAGGGCAATTGCGGTAAATAATTGCAAAGCTTAGCTTTTTACACATTTCGCTCAATACGAGCTAATCACGGTACAGCTCATGACAGCCGTTAGATCCGTTTTGATAGATCGCTCAGATGTTAAAGGGTGTCAGTCACAAATAGTTTTTAGCTCGATGCGGAATTCAGCAATGTGATCAGAACTGAAATTGGATTAGGATTGAACTTGGATATTTTAAAATAGCGCAATCGCCCTCCAGTTTTGTTTCATAGGATTGATTTTCCATCCATATGCTCACGACTATATTCCCCGAGGGGGTAGTCAGAGATATTCTGAAACTTCAGAACATCCACGTTTCACTAGCAGTACCGAAACTCTTTCCAGTGTGACGGGGAGTGAGCTCGTCGCCACATGTAATGGACAGTAGGTACAATACATGCCTCGAAATTGAAGCACGCAGGTTTCCTCACGATGTTTTCCTTCACCGAAAAGCCAGTGGTGTTACAAATCAAACCGAATCAACCGGGTGTTGTGTGGATTGATTTTCAAACAGAGAATATTTTCAAAACCTGCATGCTTCAATTTCTAGGCATGTATCGTACGCACTGTCCATTCTATAAGTAGCTCTTCCTACCTGTGACAGAGTTTCGGTACTATAAATCGCGAGTAAGTGTCTAATTGTCATGCGATAAAATATAATTCCCGGCCCGGCCCGGTAGCACAGTCTGTAGTGAACCTGCCTGCTGTGCCGAGGGTCGCGGGTTCGAATCCCGTAAGGGACAAATATTTGTATGATGAATATAAATATTTGTATCCGAGTCATGGATGTTTGTATCTATATATGTATTCTATGTCGTTGTCTAGTCATTATAATACAAGTCTAGGTACTTTAAATGTGACTAGATAATTTGTGTGACAATGTCCAAGATATTTATTTATTTATTTATTTACTTATAATTAAGGTGAGATAAGGTACACTGCTAACCTTTTATCTTACCATATAGCATCACACGGGTCATGGCCCGAAAATATTCAAAATTAGACATGAACAGTAGGTAATGAATAAATTCAACAAAATTCCATGTTGAGTACAAAATAATCGAGAGCGTACGTTTTGACATGTATGACCAAAGTACATATAGTTCATAGTACAGCAAATTCGTCCTAAAAAAGTCTCCAAGGAGAACTACAATATTAACACAATAAGACTCAATGTTGCTTGATTCTCGAGACTTCGTACGCTTGTAGAGAATTTTGTGCGTACAGTTGATTTCAATAAAGTGGGCCATGTAAAGGATGTATTGGGTCATTAATTTGGGTGATATTGGCTCATTGGGCCGATACACCCTCGTCCGACCCGACCGTATTTATTATACCTATCAGTTCACTGAGCGATGGACCTTCAATGGAGGTAAAAAGCTAATTAGTGACACGATTTTTCCGATATCTTATGATATCTTATTTCTATGTGGCTTAAAAACTAAAATGAAATCAAACAATTCAAACTTAAATTCAAAATAATATTACATAGCTTTTTGATTTATTTTTTTTGACTCTACCACCGCTTCGGAAGGTGTTCATATTTTAAGTAAAACAAAATGTAATTATGATATAAATACAATATTGTTACGAGCGACGGGTTTCGGGATTGGAGTGAAACGCTAAGTCCAATTTATTTACAGAGTTTATTGGGTTACACACTTACACACGGACCACCTCGCAGAGGTTCCCCTTTTAACAGTCCTCCTCGCAGGGGTTTCCCCTCTCACCACTTTCACTGTTCACTACGTCACGACGCACGGCACTATGACGTCACGACACGCGACACACACTACACTGCACTAGACTGACACTTGTCTACTCACTGTTCCACTTTACTTTGCCCTTTACTTTTCACTAGTACTTTTCCACTTTTACTTTTCTTCCTTTTTGCTTCGCACTTTTCACTGTTAACTCAATACTGACTTGCGTCCGCAAACTCGCGGCCTTATATACCCCTTAGAATTTTCTAGATGCCCGAATTTCGTTAGTCTTTTCTTTATTCCTTTGTTCCCTTCCGGATATTTCTTAATCCCGCCTTCCTTCTCGAATTTTCCCAAACACGCCCCCTTTTATTGTTTCTTTACAAATATTTCTTCTCTCTCTTCGTACTAGAACATTCCTATTGTTTTTGGTTCTTTTCAAATATTCCTTCTCTCTCTGTTTTCTAGAACATTCCTAAACACGCCCATTTTCTATCTCTTTCCAAATATTCTTACTCCCTCTTACTTTTCTAGAACATTTCCAACAACAATAAAATCTAGAATTATTTTCGACGAGTCTCGAACCATCGACCCCCGGCACGGGAGTCCATGCGTCGACCGCCGAGCCACGAAGCTTGTTGACAAACCGGCCGAATTTTTGAATGCCTTTCTATAGCTGCGTCATTTCACAGCATCCGTGACACTGCCCCTCCCTTAGTTCTGCTCGTCCCGAGCATCATTACTTCCGAAATAACGAGCTAACCGATCAACGTGCACTATCTTCAACGGGCTCCTTGGCGATCGTCGGATTCGATATGTGACGTCATTTATTCTGGTCACTACCTCATACGGCCCTTCCCAACTTGCCTGTAACTTCGGGCACTTCCCTTTCCTTCGGACTGGATTATGCAACCATACTAATGTTCCTTCCTCAAACCCTGTATAGTTCGCCTTTCGGTCATATCGTGTCTTCGAACGGTCACTGGAGTTTTGACCTGCTTCTCGAAGTTGTTCATAGATGTCGACCATTTTCTCCCGCAGTTCGCTCACATAATCACTGATACTTTTAGGGGTGTCTGGTGCGCACCCTGATAGCAAATCCGCTGGAAGCTTCAATTCTCTCCCGAAGTTTGCTATCGCTGGCGTTGCTGAAGTACTCTCATGAACAGCGGTTCGGTAGGCCAACAGGAAGAGAGGTATGCACTCATCCCAGTTATCCTGATGATTATCGACGACCTTTGCAAGATGCCGTTCCAAGGTTTGATTGAACCGCTCGACCATTCCGTCGGACTGAGGATGATAAGGAGTAGTCCGGGTCTTATGAATTCCGAAAATCTTGCAAACTTCCTGGAACAACTGTGACTCAAAGTTTCTGCCCTGATCACTGTGCATTTCTAGCGGAACCCCAAACCGGCAGAAAACTTCGTTTACCAACTTGGTAGCCACAGTTATCGCTTCCTGATTTGGAATGGCAAATACTTCCGGCCACTTTGTGAAGTAATCCATTACCACAAGTATATACCGGTTTCCTGACTTAGTGACTGGAAATGGTCCCGCAACGTCTAAAGCGATTCGTTCCCAAGGCGCCCCAACATTATAAATTCTCATTGCTGCCCTGCTCCTCGTATGAGGTCCTTTTACAGCTGCACAACTTGTACACTTGCGGCACCAATCCTCTACATCGTCTCTACAATGCAACCAGTAAAATCTTTCCTTTACTTTCTCCAAGGTTTTCTTTACACCCAAATGCCCTCCAGAAGTTCCATCATGAAAAACTCGCAGAACTTCTTTCACCTTAGCTCGTGGGACCACTAACTGTAGATAAGAGTCTTTTCCATTCGATGTCTCCCATTTCCTACAGAGCAATCCATTATGTATGACGAGACTCTTCCACTGAGCCCAAAGTCCCTTCGTGTCTGTTCCGTACCTTGCCACCTCACTCCACTGAGGCTTAGAATCATCATTCCTTAACCAGTTCAGGATTGGCCCGACTCCTGGGTCCTTTTCCTGTTCATGGCGCATCGTTTCGTTGCCCCACTCATCGCTGATGGCATCAGTTCTGATAACCCTGAGTGAAACTGATTCCTTCCCCTCCTGTTTGCTACAGTGCTTACAATCCTCTGGACATGGCCTTCTTGATAGTGCATCTGCATTGGAATGAACTCTTCCGCTTCGGTGTTCTACTTCAAAGTTGAATTCCTGCAGTTGCTCTAACCATCTTGCAACTTGACCCTCCGGATTCTTAAATTGAAGCAACCATTTCAATGCAGCGTGGTCAGTCCTGACTAGAAATTTACGTCCCAGCAGATACTTCTTGAAGTGTTGTACAGTCTTCACCACCGCCAATAATTCTCGTCTAGTTACACAATAGTTTCTCTCAGGTCTAGATAATGACTTACTGAAGTAGGCTATTACAGTTTCCTGTTCACCATGTCGCTGTGAGAGCACACCTCCAATCCCGATGTTACTGGCGTCCGCATCTACAACAAATTCCCCCTGAACATCGGGATATCCAAGAATTGGCG
Organism: Agonopterix arenella; assembly: GCA_927399405.1. Taxonomy (NCBI): domain Eukaryota; kingdom Metazoa; phylum Arthropoda; class Insecta; order Lepidoptera; family Depressariidae; genus Agonopterix; species Agonopterix arenella. The sequence continues at coordinate 12,140,405 of OV656707.1, read as the reverse complement.
CCTTACTTAGACGTTCTGTCAACTCCATAAAAGCCTCTTCACACTCTGAATCCCATGTGAACGTCCTCTTTTCTTCCGTAAGTCGATGCAGTGGCTTCGCGACGTCCGAAAACCCTTTCACGAAACGACGATAGTAAGAACAGAGCCCAAGGAAAGCTCTAACTTGTGTCTTATCTCTCGGAGTCGGCCACTCCCTTACAGCAGCAGTTTTGGCAGGATCAGTCTCGACTCCTCTCTCAGAGATCACATGCCCAAGGTAATTGACTTGCCGTTTAAAGAAAGAACATTTCTTTGGACTTAACTTGAGATTTGCTCCACGCAGTCTTTCGAAAACAACTTTCTCTAACTTCTTCAGATGATCATCGAAGTCTCGACCAACAATGATGATGTCGTCCAAGTAGACCAGACACGTATCACCCAGAATTCCAGCTAGGACATGTTCCATCAATCTTTCGAAAGTCGCAGGGGCGTTACACAATCCAAACGGCATTACCTTGAACTGCCACAGTCCTTTCCCGGTAGAAAACGCGGTTTTCTCCTTGTCTTTGGGGTCTACGTCCACTTGCCAGTACCCACTTTTCAGATCGAGCGTTGAAAACCACTTCATTCCACTCAAGGTGTCTAAGGTGTCGTCGATTCTTGGTAAAGGGTAGCTGTCTTTCTTCGTCACTTCATTAAGCTGCCGATAATCCACACAAAATCTCGTTGAGCCATCCTTTTTCTTAACGAGAACTACTGGTGAACACCAGGGACTCGATGAAGGTTCGATGGTGTTACTCCTCTTCATGTCCTCTATCATTTACTCCACTTCCTTCTCACGAGCAAACGGAATGCGTCTAGGTCGCTGCTTAATTGCCGCTACATCTCCTGTATTAATCGTGTGTTTCACCAGGTCTGTTCTACCAATATCTGCGTCGTTCTTAGAGAACAAGTCTGAAAAACGCAGCAGCAAGTTCTTCGCTTTCATAGCCTGTAGCTTAGTCAAGTCCTTGCTGGAGTCTTCCATAACCTTCGATACTACATCCCCCTCAGCCTTATGTTTCTTAGGAGGATTTTCCACACATTGTCGCAACCATAAAACTTCTTCGCAGTGACCAACAATCTCCCCCTTCTCAATCGTCAGGTCCACATCTCCGACGTTAAGTATCGGGATTGAGGTAGATGAAACTGATCCGACAACCGTCCTTGCCGGAATCCAACAAATTTCAGTTTTAACTTTCTCTATCACAGCACATCTCCGTGGTAATCTCCCATCGTTACTCTTGGGCAAAACAACAGGTACCAAGGTCTGTGATCTAGGCTTGAGAACTGTTCTTCTCACACAGTAGACCTTTCCCGATGATCCACCTTTCATCGGAACCTCCTCTGTGTTACACCGTAGCACTCCACTTTTCATGTCTATATTGCACTGGTGATTTTGTAAGAAATCTAAGCCAATGATGCAATCGTCCACTATTTCAGCTACAATCACCTCATGTTTGAAAGGAGTTTCCCCGATCTTTATCCAAACTCCCAACTCTCCCTTAACAGGTACGCGCTGGCCGGTAGCTGTTGTTAACTGCAGGTTGGTTCGCTGCAGAAGTCGTTTCTGGTAACTTTCCATCTCGCTTAACAGTCTAGCATTGATCACTGTTCTCGAAGCGCCGGTATCCAAAGTTAGTTGACAGATTCTACCATTGACCTCTCCTTCAACTAACAGACTATTTCCGTCCGATGTTTGTTTGACTCTAATGGTTGGGGTTGCAGCATACCCGGCCAGCGCCCACCCCGCAGCCCTGGCTGGTTCTAGTTTTCCTGCTGCTCGTCAGTCGAGACTCCAACATCCCGACGGCCTGTGCGCTTCGGGCAGGAGCTGCGAATATGCCCTCGTTCACAACACTCGTAGCACACATAACCGAAGCTACGATTTCTTGGCGCTGACGCTCTAGTCACCACAATTTCCCTGAGGCGAGCGGAACGAGGGTCCTGGCGTACGGCTTCCACCTCCAATGCATGAGCAACAGCGTCCCTGAGTGTAACATGATGCCCAAGTCGCACTGCAGCTCGCACCTCCGAGTCCCGTATCCCATCCGTAAAGGCCTGCAGGAGCATGTCATCGATGGCTGCTGGTGATGACTGGAAAGCCTTTCGCACGAGCTTCTCCACTTCTACGGACCATTGTTGCAGACTCTCGTTAGCATGTTGGTTACGCTCCTTCAATCGCGCTCGATACATGTGTTCGAGATGTCCATCGCCGAATCTAGCCTCCAGAGCTCCGAAGAGACCGTCGAACGTTAGATTTTCACCAGCACCTACGGCTTCCAGCACGGTAAGAGCTTGTCCCTGGAGTGCCAATGTCAACGCGGACTGCGCTTCCTCTTTGCCCCAGCCATTAACCTTCATTGCTGTCTCAAATTGTAGCTTAAAGGCGGCCCATGACGTCAGTCCATCGTAAACCGGAGTCTTGACACCTTTTGGTTGTATGGGTGAGTCAAAAACAGCAGCGACACGACTATGAGATTTACTCTGCTCAACTTCTCGCCGGATTTTGGCAAACTCACCCTCCACACGATCCAGCCTCCCTCCGAACTCACCCTTCACATGATCCAACCTCCCTTCGAACTCGCCCTTCACATGATCCAACCTCCCTTCAAACTCGCCCTTCACACGATCCAACCTCCCTTCTACGGCTTCGACTCTCTCTACTGCCTGCTGCAAGCCTTTCGTAATATCTTTATGAAGGGCCTCCTGCATCGTGCGCATTTGTTCTTCCATCATGTGTGCCTGCTTCTCCTGACGGCGAGCTTGTTCCTCTTGACGGCGAGCTTGTTCCTCTTGACGGCGAGCTTGTTCCTCTTGACGGCGAGCTTGTTCTTCCATCATGCAAGCCTGCTCCTCTTTCAGTGCGCGCAGTTGTTCCTCCTGACGGCGAGCCTGCGCCTCCATCATAAGCTGGATTTGATAGAGGAAGTTTCCCGGGTTCTGCTCCGGAGTGCGCTGCACTTCACCTCCCTCAGGTCTTCTCACTGGAGTGCGCTGCACCTCAGTTGTAAGGGCCGCATCTTCCTGCCGCGCTTCCGACATGGCCCGGGTGGTGACTCCCTTTAATTCCTTTGGCACCAGCGGCATCTTACTCCAATCCCACTTCTGACACCAAATGTTACGAGCGACGGGTTTCGGGATTGGAGTGAAACGCTAAGTCCAATTTATTTACAGAGTTTATTGGGTTACACACTTACACACGGACCACCTCGCAGAGGTTCCCCTTTTAACAGTCCTCCTCGCAGGGGTTTCCCCTCTCACCACTTTCACTGTTCACTACGTCACGACGCGCGACACGCTATGACGTCACGACGCACGGCACTATGACGTCACGACACGCGACACACACTACACTGCACTAGACTGACACTTGTCTACTCACTGTTCCACTTTACTTTGCCCTTTACTTTTCACTAGTACTTTTCCACTTTTACTTTTCTTCCTTTTTGCTTCGCACTTTTCACTGTTAACTCAATACTGACTTGCGTCCGCAAACTCGCGGCCTTATATATCCCTTAGAATTTTCTAGATGCCCGAATTTCGTTAGTCTTTTCTTTATTCCTTTGTTCCCTTCCGGATATTTCTTAATCCCGCCTTCCTTCTCGAATTTTCCCAAACACGCCCCATTTTATTGTTTCTTTACAAATATTTCTTCTCTCTCTTCGTACTAGAACATTCCTATTGTTTTTGGTTCTTTTCAAATATTCCTTCTCTCTCTGTTTTCTAGAACATTCCTAAACACGCCCATTTTCTATCTCTTTCCAAATATTCTTACTCCCTCTTACTTTTCTAGAACATTTCCAACAACAATAAAATCTAGAATTATTTTCGACGAGTCTCGAACCATCGACCCCCGGCACGGGAGTCCATGCGTCGACCGCCGAGCCACGAAGCTTGTTGACAAACCGGCCGAATTTTTGAATGCCTTTCTATAGCTGCGTCATTTCACAGCATCCGTGACAATATTAAATTATATAGCCTAACATTGTCAACAAAAGGCATTTCGGTCATTCATTTCATTCATTAGATATTAGTAAGCTTTTACACAGTTTGGCAAGTTTAGAATATCCTCCGGTATCTTATTATAATAGCGTGTAGAGTGCCCCATGTAAGATGACTGTGTTGACCTTACTGAGCTGAAAATGTGTGATAACCATAGAGAAATTACGCGCTCGTGATAACCTACAAAAACAAACATTTTTATATCTTGCATTGTAATTATGAACGTCACTGGAACGTTTTAGGGAAAAAGAGAGACTTATACGAATTGAAATGATTTTAAATAAATTAAATTATTTACGGTAAATATTTTAATTCGATATGTCATAAATCATAATAACAAAGTAAACTAGAACTAGGGATCATTTATTCCTATACGAGATATTCCAAGAAGGTACACATTCTATATGTTTTATAAAATATTTTCTTGAATAAATTGACCATGGAAAGTAAAAATACAGATAAAAGTATCTCTAAAAAAGATCTCGTACAGAATCTCAACGACGCAGATTATAAATGGCTCGAATTGCCCACTTTTGGAGGACAAAGAATCGTCTCGAAATCTGCAGCTCGGCCTCATATTATCAAAATACGATAAGACATAGTACTATGGAAGTAACTGAATTACACAAGTCTTGCAGTACCTATATCGGTTGCTGCCTTACAAATGCACTCCAATCCAAGATCTGGTGCTTTCAATCTAACTATGGGTAGTATAAGAAACTTTTATACGAAGTCTCCTTTAAAACGAGATCAAGAAGAGTGGCAACAGGCAACTTTAAACAGATTTAAGTATAAATTAGGGATGTTATGGATTTCGGATACGGATTTCTTTTTTTTCGATAAACAAATTACTATTATTATTTGTACCTATGTGAAGAAGATAGTCCATTATGAATACGTTATATCAGAATAGTTCTCACGCAAATACGTATATGAAACGTTGTAGCCTAATCCTCTGAGCTTGTTTATGACCTCCCGTTAACAACTCTCATGAGATTCAGTCGACAGCGACAAGTTATAGTCTCCAATATCGGTCATTAAGTAGAAGCACATTAGTCTTTTTATTTGTCAAAATCTTTCATATTTTTTACGTTTTGTCCTTTGTACCTTAAACAGTTTTTAAAACGTGTTATCATGTAATTGGCGCTGTAAAATTTAAATGTTGCTGTATTAGAGATTAAGTAATTTGCTGTTTGATAACCAATAAAGATAAATAAATAAATAAATATAATAAATGGTATCAATATCGTTCGTTACTTAGCTAGCCACTGTAGCGGACTGTATGAGAATGAGGTGAAAAGGATAGGCCGGGTGCTTGGAATAATATAATTCAATAAAATAAGAAAAGTGAAAAATAGTACAGCGAAGGCAGACTTAAAACGTAAGACAAAAAAACTATAACTTTCATAGAGCTAACAAAACATGAAATGCAAAGAGGTTGCAATTCGCAACAGCCACCATTATAAGTTTACACCCGCCATATTATACAACAACATACACCGTATGTCTTTACAACAAAATGACTATTGTCATTATCATTACATTAACAATCTCAAACAGACACGAATGAAAGACAAAAATATTTAATTATTTACTTCACCACGATCCAAAAGATACGAATATACCTTCTTGCAAATATAGATACTATTGCAAGGGGGGTGTAATGTAAGAGGCTGCTTCTGTCTTAGATTGCTCTACGTGTACGTATACTTATAGTGTAATAATAATATGCTTAAGTTCATAATATAAAACTGTCTAATATTGTGTCCACACACAAGTCGTAACTAAAATGATCGTGAAACAAAAAACAACGCAGAAAAAGCTTGCAAAAGTTTCCAATCATTGTAATCACTACTTCTCTTTTTTATTAAGCGCGTGTTAATTCGTTATTTAAAAATAATAATAATGTTAAAATAAAGTCAGTGCTCCTTATTTCTTGGTTATTTTCGGTTACGGATAATGGACTCAACAACACCCCTATTACGAGAAAATCCAACTCGGCTGTCGCTTCAGACTTTATTTTAACCGTTTCATTTAAATAAGTAAGTCAAGGAAACTTTAACCAGTAGAGTTCCGGTTTTTGCTAACGTTTAGTGGATGCATCGTCGTAAAGTTCGGACCATGGTTAAGTTGGATAAGTGGATGCGATAAAGTACCTGTAAGCTTGATTAAAATAGTAATTTGATTAAAATGTTACACGTAATATCTGAAACATCGAATCAGTTTTTATTTTTTGTTCTCTTCGACTATTTTAGCCGAAATTAAGACGTGCAAGGATGGTTTAGGTTTTTCTAATGATTGATTTAGTGTAGCTTGCACCCATGGCTAAAAATTTAACCTAATATTGTAGTAGTATTGAAGGTATTTAAAAAATAATGGAATCATACCTAAGTTAAAAAAGTTCCAATTGAAACAGCACAATAAGGCTATAATAATGTTTACAACAATGTTAATAAATATGTCTTATTACTAACCAATATTTGGAACATATTTCAGCTCGTATTAAACTGTTGATTGAAAACGGTGTAAAAAGTTTAAAGGTAGCGTTCAGTTTTCGATGAAAATTTTAATACGAGAGTTTCATTTTTGCGTTGGTTCGCACAAATAGTTGCTAGAAATATATGCGGCTAACGATATTTAGCTTTTAGACGTGCAAGTTTGTTTAATTTAAATCAATGGTTTGTAATCAGAAATTTTAATGGTGGCTTGCGCCTATACAGGAGATTGTGAATTAAATTTCAATTTCATATGGCAGTCAGTGTAGTAGTTGCGTATTTCAGAATAACGTAGAACTAAAGTATTACTAGAGTAGCCAAATTGAGGGCGAGACGTAGTTATACCTACTATGACGTTCAGACTAGCCTTCCCACGAGGTGGAAGAAACGTTGTGCGGCTCTAATGGGTTAGTTTTTCGCAGAAGCGTTTAAATCCTATAAGAATAAGAACATTCGTAGTTCAAATCCGATCATTCAGAAAGGGATTACTGCCGTGGGTTTGGTTTAATGTCATGTTATCAATTGCTGTGGTTGAACACGGCCTCATCATCATATTTTGTGAATGCAACGCAATTTTTCTCCTATTTCTGTTTACCATTTAATTTTCGCACCAGGTTTACCAACATAGGCACGTTATGACACCATGACACGACACATTTTGCTGTGGCAGGCAGCGAGCGCTGTTTGCCGTCCCGCCAGGATTATTAATCTTGTTTAATGATGCAATGGTTTCGGATTGTTCCCTGTTCAAATTTATTTCCTCTTTTCTCCTAAATTTGGCTCGGTAAAATCGTGAAAGACATTACCGTATTTCACGTTGACACGAAGTAAATGAGGTTTAACCTTAGCTGAGCCGCGGAAAGACTCCCAAATGAGAAGCTTTTATCCCATTTTATAAATTGACAGAGATGACAACGTATACCTACACAAGTTGTGATAGTCCATAAAGCTTATGAATAAGTAAACAATCATCGCCGAATATAAAATGATTTTAATATTTCTAAGGAGCCGACCCCAGCTTCGCTGTTAAGGAATTTAGGAGGTTTTGAATAAACAGAATATTTAATTTTATGCTTTCAGATTGAATATCGGCTTTGACGTTTAAATGGGCTTTGCTTTCGTATGTATACCTATCAGATATAGAAATGCAAAAAATTTCAAAAAACTTACTAGCTAGTGGCAGTTGTTTTGTCTAAATTTTGCGTCACGTACCTACAGGGTATTTTTTGGATGACTGGCATAGTGACAATGTATGGAAGTTGAAATTTTATTACGATTTCCATTATGCTTCTATAATGATTTTTTCCCAAAATTGTTATCCTCGCAGGTAACTAATAACAAATACAACCTGAGGTAGAGGAAGAGGATGACCACACTATCAAACTGAACTACCTACTTTCTCTATGGAATTAATGTCGAAATCGCGAAAAGAATAGGCTACCCTATACATTTTTGCAGTTTTGTATTGCACAGCTTGATGGTTTGATTACCCCTTAAAAACCATCAGGATATTAAGGACCCTATATGACCTTATATAACAATATTCTACCAATATATACTTGTTCTTGTGTCAAAAGAAAATTATAGACCGAATCCAGCGTGAGTCGGATCGCATTAGTGTGATTGATAGACACCAATTTGAAGCAAGAAAATTACGATACAGAGGTCGGAATTACGTTTCGGCTTGGAATAATTGTATAGACGAGTGAATCTCCTAATCGAAACGCTACCGTTGTTGCTGAAACGATAGATAGACGATCAAATAAACACAGGGCTACAGTACGACCAGGAATATAATTCCGGTCGTCAATCTTCGTTTGCGCAGAGATAAAATATCATTCTCGCAGAGGAAAACGAAGTCCCCGTCAAAACCCCTAGTCATTAAGTTATCAAAGAGTGCAAAGTCGGAAAAAAATTTGCCAATAGCAGCAAGGGATTGAAGGCGGCACATCCTAATTATGAATAAAAGTAAACTGCGCAGGTAAATTGATAAGACTTATAAACCTGGTAAAAATGGTATAAAATGTACATCTCTTGGGCTCTTAGCTAAAATGGTCATGAAAACGGTGCAAGTCTGTTAATTGCAGTTCAAGCTTTGGGTACGTGCAAGATTTTTTGTTTTTCTAATATTTCCGCAAAGCTATAAATGTAATAGGTATTTAAAAATTAATAATAAAATACCTTCGAGGCAATCATTGAAAAAATAATTTGAAGACGAACAACTAATAATTTCGTCCAAATTGGCAAATAACAATAAAACCATCTCGGTTCCGAAAGGTACAGTAATATTTTCTCTAACAGGCTATGAAATTATGAATCTTAAAAGCAGGGACCGAAACCGGTATCGATAATACCGGTACTTTTCGGTTACAACCTTTATTTTTTTACAGGTATTTTTAGAGGTAACCTTCATATCATTCTACTAACGGTCCGCGTACACAGAGATGTATTTAAATAAAACATTGTTTCTTCATAAATATAAGGTCTAACAAAATTAGGTGAAACTATTTTAAGGGGATGAGATTCAGACCATCAAACTGAACAACTTTCTCTATGGGACCAATATCAAAATCGTGAAAAAAAATCAGCTGTTCCATACAAACCTACTCAACCTAAATGTATGGGACAGCAGATTTTTTTTTCGCGATTTCAATATTAGTCCCATAGAGAAAGTTATTCAGTTTGATGGTCTGATCATCCTCTTAAAATAGTTTCACCTAATTTTGTTAGACCTTATAAAGTAAGTATTAAATTTTTAAGTAAGTACCACGTTAGTCGTTACTAAATACAAATTAAATCAATTGTAATAAAAAACTTAAACTCAAACGTGAACATTTTATGCTTTTGGGTACAATAAAATGTAAATAATCATCTCCTTTATTATCTCGAGCTGTCCAATGTTGTAGAAACACTGAATAGTGCGCGCGTCGTTCGTTGGGTGCTCCAAAATTTGCGTCACCCGCTAAAACAACGACTTTGTTCAATTAATTTTGTACTTTTGATTAGTAGAAATTAAAGTTCATTTTTCAGTGTAAACCACGCGCGCTTTTTGCCGCTCCGTGTATACTGACCCTTACCCGCACTCACTCGCATTCTCTTGAAGGTCATATTTAGGTTACCGGTATTATAATCGGTTGTTACTTGGTTAAAGGTAACATTTAAATAAAGGTAACCGAAAATTTTCGGTCCCTGCTTAAAAGTGATAAACGCTGTCTGCGGAACACAGACAATTGTGTAGCATATGTTAAGAGCTAGTTAAGAGCTATAAAAGAGAAGAAGTCAAACGACAATTTAATATTATTGCAGACTTCTCAATTCACCGTTCACATTAAATCGCCGTAACTTCAAACTTAGATCTTGTATTGTTGTTTTTAGGATTCCTTACCCTACAGGTTCATTCCTAAAACGAAAAATCGATAAAAAGCCGCAAATGTACAGGATAGCCGTTTGGTACACAAGTACTTTAGGTTAAAACAATCATTGTGACCGTCAGTTCATAAAAATATTTCCCTTAGGGAGTGACTTCATCAATATTTTGTATGGGATACAATTTCTTTTTCCTGAAACCTAACCTGGAAGAGGTCAGAACCGACGGTGCACGGTGCGAAATGCTCCAGTACTCAGACAGACGGTTTAGACTAAGATATAAGTGTACTTTTTGCAACCATCAGCAGCAAGGCTGATTCAGTGTTTATGGGGTGTAGAGCATCTCTGCGATGGGGATGAACTAGGTCTGCCTGCATAACTTCAGTCGGTTTAGAAGTTACTGATGTTTAAAGGTTAGTAAAAAATTAACGATCAGCTGCAAGGCTGATTGCAGTATGTATTATAGTATGCACTGTAGCTATGTAAAAAGTACAAAAACTGACATGAACTACCAGTCGGAAAAGGTCGGACCTTAGAACGGCTGTATCTCCTAAACCGACTGATGAACCGTGTCAGTTTTAGTACTGCTCACATAGGTACAGTGCATACTACAATAATATGATACAATTAGCCTTGCAGCTGATCGTTAATTTTTTACTGACCTTTAAACATCAGTAACTTCTAAACCGACTGGAGTTATGCAGGCAGACCTGGTCCATCCCCATCATAGAGATGCTCTACACCTCATAAACACTGAATCAGCCTTGCAGCTGATGGTTGCAAAAAGTACACTTATCTCTTAATCTAGATGGACAGCGTAGACTTAGGAATAGGGTCCCGTTTTAACCCTTTGGGTACAGAACCCATAAAAAAGATGCTGGTAAGCAAAGATAGGTAGTATAATAACTTAAGCTTAACCAGCAGTAGGACACTCAACAGGCTACTGTAATGTCTTATGCATGTGTGATAATTTTATTTAAAAAAACCATCTTTCCTGAAAGTCCTTTTTAACCGACTTCAACAAAGGAGAAGGTTCTTTCTGTTTGTCTGTTAGTATAATGTTTTTAAGTTCACAGATATTTTCGTCAATTGCGGGCCAATTTTGTTTAAATTCTTTTTCTAATATCTGTGACCAAACTATTTATTTTTTATGCAAATGAAATCAAAGGAATTAAAAATAATATTTCCCGACTTGTGTTGTAACTAAAGGCTGTTGTTATCCTGAATAAAACCAAAAAATCAAAATTAAAGACTTATGTTTTTCACGATGCAGAACCCTCAATGCGTAAGCCCATCTCGCACTTGTCCAGTTTTTCCTTTTCAGAGCTCTATCCTGTATTCTTTGCGAGGAGTATTTTAAAACGTTAAGACTTCACCAACGAGATATTTAAGGAGACGTGCGCATTTACAAGTTTTTCATCATAAAATTTATCATAACTGTATTTTAATTGGTATCAGCTTCAGTGCAGTATAAATTATATTTACATAGGTATACAAAATTCAATTAATCGAGGTAACATACAATTTGCAACATATTCACGTACGATGTTGCTACAACAGTAATATAGTTAATTTGATAATTTCGTTATAAATAATTATAAAAATAATCGGTATTTTGTGTTTTCATAATTTCGATGTAAAGTTATTGGCCACTCAACATATGGAATAAAGTGGTGAGTTTAAATACTATTTAAAGCCTGTTTCAAAGCCTGAATAGCAATCTACTGCATATTAGGACTTTTTCTCTCTATCTCTCAAAAAGTTTGTGTATTTCTGTCTACCTTTTTCTTACTCAACCTACTTAGCTCAATTCCACCGGAGAAACGTCCATTTCTTACACGTTTAAACGTTTAAACGTTCTACAAAATCCTTCGTCGGCGTCGCTCTGAATCGTCTGTCGTCAAAGTCCTTTATGCCCCTTAACAGAATTCGCTTACCTAAGAATCGTACGTCGCGTCGTCTTGTCACTTTTTTCTTCACTGAATATTTCTCGAGTTATCTCAAAGTTTGCAGTCGAGGAACTGCCCCCAGTTAAGCCAGTCAAAAGCATTTTAATTAATGTTGTCCAGTTGTTCAAAGAAAAATTTAAATAGCGCTGTTTGATTCACCCGTACTTGAATAGTGGGATAATCTCGTTTGAAGAGATTTCATTAAAACCTCTGGAAGCTTTGCAGATAGAGTTTTTAGTTTGTTCAAAACTGGATCTTTGGATTATGGAAACTGGTTGAAGAATTACTAAGTGACCCAGATCGTGTCCTCCAACATAAGCCACCGAACAAATCGTGCCAGTTTTGAGCATGGAATTCATGTAGATGTTTTCCAAACTTTTCGCTCCAGCTTCCATATCTGGAACGATACACTAGGTATAGCAAACGCGTCTAACACACGATCCCCTACTGTAACAACTCAGCAATTATCATGCCACTTTTAAACGCTGCTAAAATTTGGTTTAAATATGATTCTGTTTTAGAAGTAGCTGTCATTCGCTGATTGGTCAATCAAAAACTAAATCACAATTATAGGACGTTTTACATATCGACGGGGCCACAAATCTATCATCGTATTTCCTCAACCAGTAGACACCCCTCTAGTCATCTCAGGTTGTCGGTCCAGTGGGCCTCTTACGAATAAGCAATAACAAAATGGCTCATGAAATTGATTCCGCCCAATGCATCTTCATCAGCACCTTGGGTTAGAACTCTGCTATACAGGGTGCAAACTGAACAACTTTCACTATGGAGCCTAACTCAGGAAACGCGAAAAAAAATCAGCTCTTCCACGCAACGTATCGTACATTTTAGTCGGGTAGGTACAGCAGTTTGATGGTCTTCGTTCACTGTTTCAGTATATGCTAGGCTGCACTTACACCCTGTATAGTCTTAGTTTACTGAATAAACGACGAAAATATACTAAAATTAATACTAATAGCATCACAATAATCCGTTAAAATATCGCTCCAATTGGTAAAGCATCGCTTACTTTCAAGATTATGAAGTTCGAAAGCTCCGAAGTGCGTTTATCTACATAATTTATTGTTCCTTTCCCGTATACTTAGCAAAAGTTTGAATTAATAAATTAATTTCCAAAATTAATGATTTATTTCTTACATAACCCGAACACTTACATAATTATTATCGTTTAGCAACACTGAACGAAAATAATTATGTACCCTTGTGCCGTGGCAAAAGGGCAAATGTCTTCTATGGGATGCAACGTGCGTATGTACGTACGCTTCTTACTTGAGAGGTTCCATCCGAGTAGCAGGGTAGCAAGGTCGGCAGCGGAAAGGGCAGCAGTAAACACCAATGTTACACAACTTTGGAGCAGAGCTACTTATTCGTGCCCTTCGCTTCGGAGACGGCGGGCCCGTGGGGTCATGAAGCAAAAACTTTTATGAGGGACCTGGGCAAACGTTTACGGGATGCAGGTAAAGGTCCTCGTGTTAGGTCATACCTAGCCCTACGCATATCATTAGCGATTCAACGCGGAAATGCGGCCAGCATTATGGGCACCTTCGGGCCAGGTATGACCTGGGGCGGGCTTTTAGACTAAGTAGAATTAGTAAAATTTGTAGTTTATAATGCTTAGAATGGTTTAAGTTTAGGGTAAGTTTTATTTGTGCTTTTACTATTTTATTCCCTTAATAAACTGTATTATCATCATTATGTACCTAAGTGTTCGAGATAGCCTAAACACAAAGAATAGCAGTTTTTTATAGTGTACGTACTTATAATACTGAAAAACATTTCCGAAGGAACTTATAGGAACTTAACAACAACAAAAAATGGTATTGTTCGGTCTTGCAATACTAAATGAAATCAGCTGATCAAACGTTTGTATGAAAAGTTGACTTTCCTATGTTACGAATTCCCCTTAGGTTCCTGGGCAGGTCGAAGTCTCTGACTACTCTCGTGGATTGAAGGTCAAGCATATTAATGTAAGTATGTAAGCTTTCTATGTAATAATTATACGATTGTAAACTCCTGCTTCCTTTACGTTTATATTATGTTATTTTCTACGTGGCATCTCATGCCGTCCTATGCCGTCTTATTAAAATATTAAGAGCGCGAGGTAGAGATGAAGCGTCAAACGAACTCTGTATGGTTTGAAGATACGTTTGAACATAATATTCACTTTGACATAATTGTGAATTTGCTGAAGCATTCACAGAATGAACACCCGCTTCCGCCTGTCACTCATGAATACCAAGTCAACTTTTACAAGGCTCAACAAAACTTCACTAATTTAATAAAAATTCAAAACCAATAACAATTACGTACCTACGTTGCGCCATTGTCCGTTGTTGCCTACCAAATAAATTATCTTTACTATAGTGTTAGATATTATTGTTTAGTATTTTAGAACGATTGTATATCGATCGTTTTTTTTATTATCTTAAAACTGTTCTCATGTAAGTGACTGTATGTGTTTAATGAGAATAAAATTCTTTAAACCTAAACTTTTTTGGATGTGTATTTTATACATTTATTTGTCTATGTCTAATCAGTATGAAACAACTTCATTTTTGGCAAGCAAATGTACCTTAAATATGCTTAAGAGCCAAGCTGGATCTGTACCTAAAGAATGCCATGCAAACGGGACCTATTTACCCACTAAGCGTACGCTGGCCGTCCGTCCGTCTGTCTTACCCTTAAAGGGCAGTATCTTTTGATCCATAATAGCCACAGAATTTTTACAGAATATGACTGTTTACAAAATACAAAAAAATATGGGTCCCTATACAAAAAACTAGTTTTATCAACGTTTTTTTTTGCTCTATCGTAAAAGCGGTAAAATCAAACTTGGTACAATTATAGTGAAAACTCTACAGTAAAACAAAAAATTTATGAAATTTTGATTTGATTCGATTGAATGATAAATATCGGCCAAGTGTGAGTCGAGCTCGCGCTAAGGTTTTCGGCGAAAATAATTTTTTTTGGTGGTATACGGAACGACTTCTTGTGTATGTCACGCACTGCTGGGGCGAGGCCATCGAGAAACACGGTGAAGCACTAGCTGTCTCACTTGACATCTCGAAGGCCTTTGACAGGGTATGGCACGCTAGTTTGAAGAAAGAAGCTTCCTGCTTATGGCATCCCCGCTGATCTCTGCAGCTGGATATCTGATTTCTTGAGTGAACGGTCGATTAGAGTTGTCATTGACAGCTGCTCTTCTGACCTCATGGCAATTGATGCTGGAGTTCCTCAAGGGTCTGTTCTCTCCGCGACACTTTTCCTGCTACACATAAATGACCTCCTCGTGTCAGGTATTGTTGGGTATGCAGATGACAGTACTGTCACAGAGAGATACATTTCCGGCGCAGGGGCCAGCGGGGATGAAATACGTTCGCAGAGGGAGGCCATGGTGGAGCGGACAAACTTGACTTTAAGTCTTGTCTCCCAGTGGGGTGACAACAACCTAGTCAACTTTAACGCCACCAAAACACAGGCTTTTCTGTTCACCGCCAAAAGGAGTCCGATTAATCTGACTCCCACTTTCCGGAGTACATCTGTCACTGTTTCCGACAGTCTTGAGCTTCTGGGCATGAGGTTGACCACGAAACTCAACTTCGGCGCTGACATCGAGTCTAAGGCACAAACTGCGGCCAAAAAGCTGGGCATCTTAAACAAGGTGAAGCGGTACTTCACTCCTGGACAGCTTTTAATGTTGTATAAAGCTCAGGTCCGATCCTGTATGGAGTACTGCTGCCACCTGTGGCATGGCTCAGCCAAGTATCAACTTGCCGCACTCGACTCGGTTGAACGCAGAGCCAGGAGGCTCATTGGCGACAGTAGGCTGGTGGAGACCAAGCTTCATAGCCTATCCCACCGCCGCAGAGTAGCCTGCTTGTCGGTCTTCTACAGATTGTACTTCGGTGAGTGTGCCCAAGAGCTACATGAGCTCATCCCGCCTTCCCCTTTCTACTATCGGACTTCCAGACGCACCGCGGGATATCACCCCTTTTTGGTTGACATACCACATATCCGCACCAAGCGCCTTTCTGAATCTTTTATAATGCGCACAGCCAAGGAGTGGAACGCCCTACCTGCGTCAGTATTTCCGAGTGCTTACAACCCGAATTCCTTTAAAGTACAAGTGAATAGGCTTCTTCTGGGTGAGCTCGCTACATCTTCGACCCCATCTTCGTCCCTAGGACTAGATTGAGGTCAAGAGCAAACCCATACGTAATAAAAAAAAAAAAAAAAAAAACGACGGAATCCTCCAAAAAGTCCTCCGAGTTGTCCGACTCGCACTTGGCCGGTTTTTTACTTTTAAGATTTCTAACAAGGTAAGCACAGTAAGGCACACGACAATTATTGTTGGTGAGAGCCAGTTCAATTAAAACCCGGAAAGCCATAATGCCCTATACAAACACCAACATATTACTAACCGTGTGTGCAGTGTAGGTGTAATGGAATTGATACATAGATATAAGTTTAGTCTGTTCGTGTGATTATCTTTTATACTTACTTAATAATAAGGATGAGTCCCTACCGGCGTACGATCAAACCAGTTATGATTTATAGTGCGTTGATATTTGTTAATTTAAGTAAACAGTGTATTGTCATGTATAAATAAATAAATTATGTTTTTATCATGTCATGTGATTCTGCTACCTATTTGTATTAGATAAATACAATTTTTTTTTTCAAATACATTGCCAATCTAAAAGTGAACAATTTAAAGGGGATGCCTAACGGTCCAGTAATATAAAAAATAATAAAAATCACTGACAGCAAAGTTTTAACGAGTGTCGCTCTTTAACGATCGCAACTTGTCTGAACTATGACAAGAGAAAAAATTTAAACATTAAAATTGTGTCGGCTCAAACTTCCTCTCTTCCGGTAAGTTTTCAAAATTTTATCGTTTTTACGTCCTATTTTTAAACGTTTAAAGCAAAAAGCGGGAAAACATTAAGAAATTTATCGGATTCTAACGATTATACCTTAGCAACTTTTCTCAATAACGTGGCATTCATAGACATTATAGTAAAGGGGTAGTTAAATATTATAATGCAGAACATAAAAACAATACTTGACATCCATAAGTGAGATGTCAATAGTAAGAAGCATCTTGATTAACAAAAACATCTTGAAACATTGTCACCAGGCCTCCAGCTGGAGGACTACGTCATTTCCTTACGTTAGGCTGAATTTGCTTTAAAAGTGGTGCCATTTGTGTAACTGATATTGCCGGTCTATAGTTAATACGTCAATGATGGCACCCATTTAAACTGAGAATCTACACATCAAACTGAACAACTTTTACAATGGAAATAAATTTGATATTTCACAAAACAAATCTGCAGTTTCATACATTTGAGTCGAGTAGTTATTGCAGTTTATAAAACAACAGTTTTTTTTTTTGCGGAATATAAAAAAATACATCTTGACGGTTGTAAAAAAGGCAACCACATCCACCACATCACACCCATACACCACACACCTATCCATCTGCATACCACATCCACATATGGACATCAATTTTCGTCCGTAAAAAAAATATTGTGTACATTAATCTGA
Source organism: Agonopterix arenella (assembly GCA_927399405.1). NCBI lineage: Eukaryota > Metazoa > Arthropoda > Insecta > Lepidoptera > Depressariidae > Agonopterix > Agonopterix arenella. The sequence goes on along the minus strand of OV656707.1, from coordinate 12,122,998 downwards.
CGTTAAGTGACAGAGGGATGACATACCTATTTGGATTTATTTTGGATGAGGGAAGCAGCGTTCGTACTATAAATAAAATAATAGCCAATAACCAAGGTACACAGCGCCGTAAACCGTCAATCCAACAAATGGAGGAGTTAGTGTCAATAAACTGTTCACAGGACTAGTGTAGTATTACGACTAAAAATGTTATATTTTACGTGATTCTGCTTCTAATAAAGTTAGTTTACTTAGGTCAACGTCCTTAAACTTTACTTCAATAAACTAAGTATACGTTGCTAGTTATAGTTATATAGATATTTACTTCATCATCATCATCATCTCAGCCGATGGACGTCCACTGCTGAACATAGGCCTCCCCCAAGGATCGCCATAACGACCGATCCTGCGCTGCCCGATATATACTTAGATAACATTTATTATTCATTAAGTGGACCGCTCGCTATGAATTTTTGTATAGAAAATTAGATTAAGCATAGACAAAAAATCTGCGTTAGATTTAAAAGTATCATATGTTGCATGTTCTACATTCAAATCCGTTTAGCCATTATGCGTTATGCGTAAGCGAAAAATTCTTCGTCGGGTCACAAACATCGTCACAGACATTCACGTTTATAATATTAGAAAGATAAGGTTAAGAAATTACTAACGCAATCATATTCTCAAAAAGTTGCTTCGATGAAAGCGAAGTACCTAAGTATTAAATAGCCTGTAAGATTTCTTTGGACAGGTTAGCAGAAAAAAATACATAATAATTTGTTTGGAGTCAAAATTGTGTTGTTTGATTAAAAGCTCCGTATAGACTAAGAGATAAGTGTACTTTTTGCAACCATCAGCTGCAAGGCTGATACAGTGTTTATGGGGTGTAGAGCATCTCTGTGATAGGAATGGACCAGGTCTGCCTGCATAACTCCAGTCGGTTTAGAAGTTACTGATGTTTAAAGGTCAGAAAAAAATGAACGATCAGCTGCAAGGCGGATCGTATGATATTATTGTAGTATGCACTGTAGCTATGTGAACAGTACAAAAACTAACATGGTTCATAAGACGGTTTAGAACCCTTTGAACCTTTAATTAATTAATTTATTTATTTATTTATCTTTATTGGTTATTGAGACCTTTGAACGTCTGTATCTCCTAAACCGATTGAAGTTATGCAGGCAGACCTAGTCCATCCCCATCACAGAGGTGCTCTACACCCCATAAACACTGAATCAGCCTTGCTGCTGATGGTTGCAAAACACAAAGTACACTTATTCTCTTATAATAGTACAAAGCTGTGTGTACACCGTGAATTATAACTAATAACAGTAATATAACGTATAAACGTAACGGTTACTGTAACCAAAACACGTTTTCGCGGAAACACCGCGAGCTCGCATCACATTTTAGCGGTTGCAGTTACCGTTGCGATAGTGAATGACTAGCTTTATGTACCTTACATTGAATAAAGACCGTTGAATAGAGTTTTTAAAGTAGTTTTTTTTAAATCACCTCAAAATACAGGGCCTTGTGCGGTTAACACTTTGACTATTTATGGTAAACAGTTGCATTACTTCAAGGGGTGATTATTACATTCTATTTGGGGTGATTGTACCCGTGATACCGAAAAATTGTCCATAAGAAATTCGCAAAAAAAAATTTTTTCTTTTCATACTAAATGCAAGCTGCTGATCGAACGTTTGTATGACGAGTAGAATTTTTTTTTTGCGACCTTCCCTTACGTTCCGTCGGGAAAGTTGTTCAGTATCATGAGTAAATTACCTATTAAAGTAATGTAAATGTTTACCCTAACATAACCTGAATAGTAACTAATACATTGACAAGTGTATAACAGTGAATTATTGTATGAAAGACGATTAAAAGTCGCGTGGCTAGAGGTCTCTCGAGTAGACGTCTTTCGTTCGGCTCGCGATTTAATTAGCCACGTGGCTCCGCCATTTTATGGCGGTTTCGGGTGTGTGTTTTTGTATAAAAACAGGGCTTTGAGATCGCCTTATCCATTACCGTACAATGTCAAGCACTAATCGCTCCATAAACTAGATATTGGCAAAATCATCACTACCAAGATGGCAGCCATTTTTAAAAAATAGAAAGACGATTAAAAAAAATATTGGAAATATTAAAAAAGGGGGCCAGTCTGTGTAAAAATGGAGTGATCAATGAATTAACGGTTAATATTGGTTAATTTGTCCGTATGGTGTCGGCTAAGAACCATCCCATTTCCTCCCGTGGGTGTCGTAAAAGGCGACCAAGGGATCTACTGAAGGATGGGTAGCAGCATCCTCTGAGTACAAACATTGATTCGATCCAACTGCGATCGCCAACCCGCCTGCCAAGCGTGGCAATTATGGCAAATCCCCCCCATTTTGGGGGAGGCTTATGTCCAGCAATGGATGTTTAATGGCTTATATGATGATTGGTTAATTACGAAAAGTTAAGTATGAAAGATGATATATTGGCATGGATGACGATGATAATTATGTACAATAATGAATAATTGATAGTTAACCAGGACCAGGGCTTGCAATACCGGTATTTTTGGGAACCAGTACCATTGACCTTGTTGTGATACTGGTACCAGATGTCTTACCTGTACTATTGGTACCGGTACCAGACCTATTACCCGTACTAATTACTTTCCAAATTAGTATCGGTATTATATCGGTAAAAATTGAATATTTATGTTAGTTAGAGTCAGAAATCATATTATATTATATTCAATGAAAAAGGATAGGCATTCTCATACGCGACGGGTACCTGAATTGGGTACTGGTACTTATTAGGCGGAGTACCGGTAACCGTCTGGGCACAGTAACCAGGTACCGAAATGACAAGACCCACCAAGTAGGTACCGGTACAGAACCTGTACTTTTAGTACCAGTTCCAAGCCCTGGTATTAACACATTCCGCACGAAAACGATAAGCTAAAAAACTCTAGCTTCTAAAAACACGTTGCCATCGTATTTCGTTGTTCAAAAAAGGGAAACTACTAAATGTTTCGCGTTGGGGAAACGTTGACAATTTAGTATAGTGAGACGACAAATTGCACTGAAAAATGAGCTCCGCCCGCTTGTACTTCCGACGTACATACGAGTACATACAACACAACGTGCCGGGAAAGGGAGCTCCATAAACTATTAGGGACATTAAAACTACAGGCAACAAAAAAATTCGACGGAGTGCATCGAAATTCTATGTATCTAAACTATTATAAAACTGTAACAGAAGTGTGTCTGTACATTGAAGATATTTAGAAAAAAAAGTTACTGTATGGTTTTAGCAGGGACCGAAAATTTTCGGTTACCTTTATTTGAATGTTACCTTTATCCAGGTAACAACCGATTTTAACACCGGTAACCTAAATATGACCTTCAAGAGAATGCGAGTGAGTGCGGGTAAGGGTCAGCAAAAAGCGCGCGTGGTTTTTAATAACACTGAAAAATGAACTTTAATTTCTACTAATCAAGAGTACGAAATTGATTGAACAACGTCGTTGTTGTAGCGGGTGACGAAAATTTTGGAGCACCCAACGAATGATACGCGCACTATTCAGTGTCGCTACAGCATTGGACAGGTCGAGATAATAAAGGAGATGGTTTAAGTTTATGCTCACGTTTGAGTCTACGTTTGTTAGTAGAATGATATTAAGGTAACCTCTAAAAATACATGTAAAAAAAATAAAGGTTGTAACCAAAAAGAAAACCAGTATTATCGATACCGGTTTCTAGGTGTCTGGTTTTTAGGTGTCCCTGATTCCATATCACCAAATTTTGGATTTTTTGTCTATCTGTTTGTTTGTGTGTTGGTTTGTTTGTTTATTTGAACGAGCATCACGCAAAAACTACTGAACCGATTTTGATGAAACTTTTTTTGTTTCATAGCTTATGATCTGACTTAAAATCTGGTATATAATTTGTGCGGACGAAGTCGCGAGTTAACGCTAGTGTTACATAAAAGCGAAAATTCTTTGTCAATGATGTAATTGCTAAAGTTGGTTTATTCGTCCAAGGCTAACAGGAAGTTCGACGTAAGTCGTTTCGAAAATATGGTATAGAGTATAGATCTATTTATGTATAGCATGTTGTGGTGATCTGTTGTCTCTGCCTACCCCAGTGGGTTATAGACGTGAGCGTATGCGTAATGATATATTACGCAATGCCGACATCGTCATCACGGTGTAGAGTCTAGAATCTAATTGACAAAATAAGGACCAAGATGAGCATTGGTTCTACATGGGATAAGGATGTCGGCCAAGCCCTATCTTTATTAGACCGAGCTGAACACTTACTCAAGACTTGGCTTAAAATGAAATCTCATAAATTTTTAAGAGTAAAAGGGTTGTGAGTCTTGGCTACTTTTTTACATGAAATATTTATGATGGGATTATATGTGTCTACTCATCAAAAGCATTAGGTAGTACCTAGAACCCCCCTATACTAGGCTTCCAGCTAATAAAAGCTGCGACGTAATTAATGCACCAAAAAGCTTTTCTTTTTTGTATGTTGAAACCAAACCTTTGCGTCCATTTGAATCTCTCATTGAGTCGTAATTCGGATTAACGATCAAAGAACGAGACAGTTTTTATTTTTTGTTTATACAAATAACATTGCCAGTGGAGCGCGTAGTTAAGGATCAAATAAAATATAGGTACCTACTTACCAAAAACCCACGTGTATGTTTTCATTTTACTTTGGCCGAAGGTGTATTGCAATGAATTTGAATGAATTTGAAGTGTCAAAAATACACAAAGTCTCGTGCAAAAATTTAAAGGTTACCTACCTATGGTTATTAAAAGCTCATTGGTTACCTACATAAAAAAAAAACATTCGTAAAGGTTTGTACTATAATATACAGGGTGAAAGGAAAAGTATCATTAAACTTTAAATCGTATACTCTAACCATCAAACTAAACAACTTTTACTATGGGAGAAAATCTGTCAGAACAAAAAAAAATCGGTGAAAATTTCAAGTCTCTACGTATAACGGTTCAATAAGGGCTACAGACGGACGGACGGACAGCGTATATTATGAATAGGGCCCCTATTGTACTATACTTTGGGTATACTACAACCAGGAAAATAATTCCGCTCGTCAATCTTCGTTTGCGCAGAGCAGGACCGAGTCCCAGACAAAACCCGAAGCCATTTAGTAAACAAAGAGTGCAAAGTCGGATAGCAGCGAAAAGGGCGCGAAAACAAATTAGCCAATAGCGTAAACGGATTGAAGGTGGCGCATCTTGATTGGTGAATATAATTTCGCCCGGTATTAAAATTTGTCAACTGCGCAGGTACATCGGTAAGACTTATAAACCTGCTACTACTGTACGGAACCCTAACAAATACGTGGATTTGATTTTTCGTAGTAGATCTTAACACACTTCGTCTGTTAGGTATTATTATTAGGTAGGAAATAAAGTTAACTACACAAGTACCAAACGAGGGACCAATTTTTAATATCACACCGTCTATTAGTATTTTGTATACGTATTTGTTAAGCACCCAAGAGTCAAGTCGAAGTTAAATAAAAGAAGAGAATTAAATGGTAAATGGACCACCAAAAGGACACAAAAATAGATTCGTTTTAAATGTTGTGCACTAATGAGATACGGGCCATTGCGTATAACTATTATTGTTATTATCGAAGACCTAAACCTTTTGACTAGATTTATTGAGCAATTTCCCTTTATTGCCAACCTTTTGGTGGCTGATGCCGATGGCGTATGTTTCACTTTTGTTGATGTTCCTATTGTGGTTTTATATAATGCGGTTTCACATTTATCTTCTTTAATGTCTTTGGAATAGTTTTTTCAACACACTTGCTCATAAAATGGCCCTTATTTCACCGCAATTAGGCACATAATGACATCTATAATCAAACTGTGAATTTTTCATTACTATTATTCACAAGTGAGTTATAGGTTTTTTTCTTATTGGTTGAGTTCAAGAAGTTTAGATAGTAGGTATCTAAACTTCTTGGTTGAGTTCTTGAGTTGCTTTGTTCTTAAAAAAGTTTCGATACAAAAAAGATCATATTCAATAGTACAAATAAATTCTCTAAATAAACTTTTTATTTACTAAATAAAATGATTTTTCATTATTATTTTCTTCACAAGTGTGTTGAAAAACGTCGTATGATACACGTGTGTATTGATGATTACCGTCCTCGGGTCTCAATGGCGCCTCAGCGGTAATCACCAACATTACACACTTGTACCATAATGTACTATTATTCACTAACTGTGGCTCTCGCGACTTCGTATGCGATTTCATTCGTACTTGAGAACTTTTAATGCTCATAAATGTCAAATCCTCTCATCCATTCGTCATAAAATCAAACAGAACTATCAAGTCTAATATTTGGCACGAATGTTTATCTTTCCTTCTAGGAGCTTGCTAAGAAATAATTTTTCGTAATTCATCCTAAGTGTATGGAAATAATGAGTGTAAATTTTGAATGGTAAATCCGTAGAGAAGTACGGAGAATACAGTAAGTAAAGGTAAAGAATTAAAAATAAATTACATTTAACAGCAATTTCCTGCCTTTAGAAACGTTAATGTAGAAGAATGTTTAGAAAAACGCTACCTTTTATTCAGATAAAAGGTAGCGTTTTTTATCTAGGATTGTTATAGAGTTTTTTCTATGTTAGTGTCAACACTAACATAGAAAAAACTCTATAACAATCCTAGATAACAAGAACTAAAGCTATTTACGTCATTATTAATTAATAACGTAGACTATATTTCAACGTGTTATTATTCCAGCCCAGTCATTTTACGGAGTTTTGTTAGGAGGGGTGGGGAGTAATTATGAATTGGACTTGTAAACTGTAAGCGGCAACGTTTAGAGACAAAAACTCTATCTGAAAAAATATTTTAAAAAAAATCTGCTACTCAACATAGAAATCAAAATTGTATCTCCGAAAAGGCTTTTAAATTAATAATATTAATACCAATGCACTCATTTAATTAGATTTAACAATACAAATTATATTTGAGCAATAAAATACGCATTGAAATTGAAAAAAAATGAGATATTCAATAAAAAATACTAATGTATTTTTCAAAGCCTTCTAAGTAGACAAAAATATTAACAGCATGTTTGAAGTATGTATAATGGTAAAGCCTTAAAAGCTTGCAAAAAAAAATTATCATTCGTTATTTTAGAACGAAATAAATGCTAAATTTAAAATTTGGGGCTGTTGCTCAAGCAATAATTTTTTAATTTTGGCACATTTCTAAGCTTAAATTGGAAAAAAAAAATCAATTATTAATTAGCCCCGGCTCATACCGTAAAATGACTGGGCTATTCAGACACAACTGAGTTCTAAACCAAGGTTACTATTTTCGTCTACTAGACCCAGACTAGACTCGTAAAATCTTACGTTCTTAGCAATAAAGGTGATAAATAAAAAATTCAGCGCCACCTACCGACCATTAGAGTAATGACTCTAATGACCTCACGTGAATTATATCCTAATGCCAATGCAACATTTAATGCTTCAGTCTCAATTCTTATTCGTGTTTGTATAAGGACGAAAGTAGCTTGGTCTATGGGACTTTTTTATGGGCTAGCTCCGGGCTCTGGGCTATTTCTCTCACTTACCAGAAATTCGGGGAAGATAAGCTAACCGTGGCGATTTATCGGTGGGGCATCCGGTAAGATGGAGATACACTGGACATTCGATACATTTCATATGTGAAATTACCGAATTCACCTTGACTTTGAATAGAAACACCAAAATGTTGTTAAGAGGATAATTATATCCTCTAATGCGCTCCATACTAACGAAGTTTACATAATTATTTTGGACATTAACCAATTAAAGTCAATGACATTTTTAAACAAGATTAGAAATAATTTTGGTGTCTGTTGTTTGCCCGATTTTCCTTAAAATTTATAGTTTGAAAGCTGCAGTAGCTCGGGCACGCTGCAAGGACCTCATAACATAAGTCCGTGTGTTCGGGATTCTTCCAATGTTTTAGTATTTGAATTTATTTAGTATTTGAAATTGCCTCTGCGGTCTAATGGTTAAGAGCATTGGCTCTCGACAAGACACGGAGGTCGTGGGTTCGATTCCCACTGGGACACCTAGTGTCACTGTGTGTCACTTTGTGCGTTTTTACCCAGTTGGTTAGGACATTGCAGGTTGAATCACCAGAATGTCTGAAAAGAAAAATGATTCCGTGCTTCGGATGGCACGTTAAGCCGTTGGTCCCGGCTACTATCTCTGGTGGTAGTAGTCGTTACATAAAAGCCACGTCAGAGGCTGTAAGGCGGTCTGAAAAAACTCTGACACCAGGGCTCTGCCCACGCGATAAGAAGAGAAGAGTATTTGAATTGGAAGACCATAAAACCACTTCGGTGTCTATCAGCTATAAGCGAATTTATCTGGAATCGATCAACTTCATGTTGAATGCTGAAAATTGTTACCAAAAAAATAGGGCGTTCTGGCCCAATATCGAGTTTATAAAAGTTAAATTAAACAATTTTTTTCGCGGTTGGGAAAACACAAAAGTTGAACTTACTATTGACCTATTTTGATTCATGGATTTCATTATTTAGATTTCAAGCAGTAAGCGTTTAGTATACGCCTCCTAGTGTGCCACAGACGTTTAATGCGAGGGATGTACAAAACACCTGTCTTTTCTGATAGCGAGCAGAAAAAGGTGTGTAAGAAATTGAAATCGTGTGAAAATCTTTTACAAGGTACGGATATCTCGTCCGGAAGAATTCCTAATTCGTAACTAAAAACTTTCAGGAAAATACTTTTTGTTAAGAATAAAGTTTACGAGTTTCCAGTTATGTACTACATACTACATACATGTAGGTAATATGGGTATAATACGTCTCTATCTATCTATCTATAACGTCACGCCTCTTTCCCAGTGGGGTAGGCAGAGACCAGGGCGCGCCACTTACTACGATCCTTACATACTTCTTTTGCCTCATGCACATCCATACATCTCTTCATACATGCCCGTCGGTTTCGAGTACTCCGCACTTCCCCTTTTTGTAAGACGCAACTGATTTGATCAGCATACGTCCTACGAGGGCGCCCTCTGCCGACGCTTTCACTCACATTAGCAACATATATCTCTTTCGTACATCTGCTATCACTCATCCTCTCCACATGACCAAACCAACGAAGCATACCTTTCTCTATTCTTGTCACTACATCTTCTTTTAATTTACATCTATCTCTTATTACACAATTTCTCACTCTATCTTTCAGCGTCACACCACACATACTTCGCAAGGAACGCATTTCAACAGCATTAATTTTATAATACGTGTATGTAGGTATATGGAAGCTATTTGTATAGAGTAACAGAAATAATTAATATTTATTAATTATAATTAATTAAATATTAACAGAAAGCCGAAAATCATTTTTCATCTAAGTAATATAATAACATTTGGAATTATTATTATCTGTAATTCATATGGTATAACTCGAAAACGAACACGACCTATTTGTTGTAAATATATCTTTTTTACCCTTTTCATCAGTTGTATTGTATTGTATCCACTGCCAATTGAATTAGTCAGACCCCAAGTGGAACGTCTGTGCACGATAACAATTGTTTATGTAGGTACTGTCTTTTTTTATTCTATTCTAAATATTATTACTTTACATGAAAGATAAATAAAACGAAATCTTTTTTTCTTTTTCTTTCCTTATATTTCTTATTCTTTTTTTTTCTTTATATTATTTCAATGGTCTGCGCGTACGATGTTAATATGATCTAGACACAATGTATGTTTGGCTACATTAATTTTAGAAAGAGGTAAATTTTTTTTCTCTTTTATCTTCAAGATATCTCTGGAACTAATGAACCAATTCTAAAAACATCTTCACTAATAGAAAACTAGCACTATCCCTGAGTAACATAGGCTATATAAATCATATATGCCCACGTGGATGAAGTAACGTACATCAGCTAGTAATGGTCCATAGACTTTGAAATAAAGCAGGAACTTTTAATTATTTTTCAAACAAAAACATTTATTCATGCTCGACCCCTCTTTTAATCCGCAACAAAAAATAAGCAAGAAACTTTTCAGGGAAACACATTGTTTGCTTAAACAAGAAAAGCAGATGAGTAAGTTAATTTTACGTTTTCACTAAACATTAGCTCCAATTACGTAATCAAGTGAGGCGCTCGTAGTATCTTTCATAAGCTATGCTCGTACTTAACCTTGTCAAAACCACCTACCTGGAGAGCAGTGGCGCTAAATAAATCTCAACTGAACCATGATTGGATCGCGTGCAAACCATAACTTTTAACACATTCGGTATTGCGCTATTCATTTGACAACCATTAGAGCCGTTTTGACAGATCGCTCAGACTTTGAAGGCTGTCAGTCACATTTGAATAGTAATTGCGCAGAATTCAGAACGGTTGAATAGTAATTGGATTACAATGTGATAAGAACTGAAATTGGATTAGGATATATCTTGGATATTTTAAATAAGCGCGATCGCTCTCCTGTATTCATGTTATAAGCTTCTATAAAACATAACGGCAACAAGTAATTTGTGACACAGTTTTAAAGTGGCTTACATAACAGTCTAAATGATGAAAGGCCTATCATCACAGTCACTACGCCCCGTTCCATTCTGAGACACTCTAAATGCTAAAAGTGAGCCAACTGCGCGTCAAACTGAACAACTTTTACTATGGGACCAACCATAGAGCTCTAGAGAGATGCCAACCAACGCGCTGAGTACGAAACCTAGCGTCGCATTACTATCAGTACCAAGCGATAGATAGTATTTTGTTAGCTTGAATGTGCTCAATAACCATTGCGGTATCAGAACTCAACGTTCGAATAATCTTTAGTACTACGCAAGCATTGTACACTATTTACACATAATATCTCGACTGGCTTTGAGCCTCATAATATATTGAATCATTACTGTCGCGAGCTATGTGTTCCGTTTTTGCGCGTATTGCTGCGACACTGGCCCCGCCCCCTTTTCACGACTCTCTTTAGTTTTTATGATCTGTGGGACCAACACTACTACACACTAAACACAAATTCCGCTGTCCCATACAAAACTGCAAACACAACTCGACTAAAATGCCCTTAAAAATATTGGTTGTTTTAGCAAAATTGTTAACTACCCCGAAAATCATTATGGTTGTGACTTAAACTCAAATAAGGATAATAAATATTAAATAAAGTAAGTTACAGTTCAAGTAAACATTAGGCGTGTTACAATTTTGTATTCAATTGCTTTGCTCGCCGGTAAAGAATTGTGACAACAAAAACGGTTAAGTATGAAAATAACTATGCGTTAAAGGTTCCGTACGCTCACTACGCTCCTTATAAGGTGCTGTTTAAACAGAAGAGACGTGTGGCGGTGGCGGATTGTCAAAGTAACACCAACACAAACCTTATAGTACGTAGCATAGCGTCCTTTTTGTCGCAAAGGAAAATAGCGCCCGCGCCACCAGGCGACGGTGCCTTAGGCAAGGATGCATTTCAGAAATTAAATAATTTTGACTTTTCCGTTTAGTGTAGTTATTACAGTAACAGATAATAAGTGACAAAATAAGAAAAAATATTACTGATATATCTACTTAATATTAAAATATAAATATGAGATTTCTGTGACTTTCAGGCAAATAAATCGTCGTAGATACAATCCAAGAATGTTTCATTTATTTCAGAACCAACACCAAAACAAAAAAAAAAAGGTTTGGTTTTTGTAATACTTTACAAGAAGTCTTGTTATAGAGTTTCTGGCCTTGTTGAGTGTTTAAAAATCGCCCGTGTATTATCTGACGTTGTCTGGCGTCTCCTTAGGCAGAGAGCCTCAATACAACCAAAGCTGACTGGCTATCATTCCATTCCACTGCAACATGTATGATTGTCGGTGGCGCGTTGCGGCGAGGTATGGAAACTCAATCTTGAGGTTCGGGGACGACACGCCATGTAGGTACCAAAGAAGTAGAATGGCTAAAAAGCCAAAACTATTAAGAAATTTAGGATTTAAGCATTTAGAATAAAATATAACCCCGTACACACACTCTCACTCTTACACACACCACACACACACCCCCCCCCCCCCCACTCAATCTATCTATTCTTAGGATACTAACCTCCATGCACTTAAACTTAAATTCTGGCATGTTTTTCTAAAATTTCATGTGAGAAACCTCCATAATTGGAACTCATGTTGAGGTCCCAACACTTTGGCACTGAATTACCTCTGTTAGTGGGACGAGGACCTCTATATCTCGGATTTGTTCTTTCGATTTATCATCATAGTTACCTCTATAACTGAGACAGCGAGTAAATTTTATATGCATAAACCTCTGTAACTGAGATAACATTGTTTGTTTACTCATTCTTATTCTACCCACAAATTCCACACGTAATTCCAAGTACGTAAGTACAAATTTTGAGCTTCAATTACCTTCAGTTTTAGTTTCGCTTTACTATCATACAGATGTTTATTTGAAAAATGTCAAAACGAAAGCTACAATCGTTATCATTACGTGAAAAACTGAAGTTAATATCCGTTTATGAAAGTGGGAAGACACGCGAAGAAGTTTGTGCCGAATTTAATGTGCCAAAATCTACTCTTTTTAGAATAATTCAGAGTAAACATAAAATTGAATCACAATGTTCTGAAGGACAAGGAAAACTAAAACGTGTACGTTTATCAGAATATCCTGAACTTGAACAGTGTTTGCTAACATGGGTTAAGCAACTTCGTAACAAAAAATTTATTACAGAAAAGAAGTTGTTCGACATGTTATTAAATCTATAGAAGACAATCAGTGCCCACAAATCGATGTTCTTCAGGCGATGAGGTTTGCTAGGAAAGCTTGGTTTTCTGTGACCAAAACTACTATAGCAAACTGCTTTAAAAATCTGGATTTAAATCTGAAGTAACTGTAGCTGAAAGCTTACAAGAGGAGGACGAAAATTTAGAAACTAATCCTGAAGATTGGAACGTAGCCATCAGCAACGACAATAATCAACAACCAACATTCGAAGATTTTATAAACGTCGATGACGGTTTAATAGTTTCTGGAGAACTTAATGAAAGCGACATTGTTCATGCCTTCTCGTCTTCTTCATTGGAAAATGAAGAAGAAGACGATGAAATGAGCGCGGAAGTAAATTTAGTAAAAATTTCTAAACGCGAAGCAGTAAAAGCACTAGAAACTTTGCACAGTTATTTTGAAATGTCATCAATTGGTGACCAAAGCATATTTGATAAAATTTATAATATCGAAAAACATCTGATGGTTGATACTTCCAAACGACAAACTAAAATGACAGATTTTTATAATTGATACATTCTGTTTCCATATTCGTACATATTACGTGTAAAAACGTGCTTGAATATTTTTGTTGATTACATTTGTATACCTTTAAGTACATACTATATTTTGTTTATTAAAACTCATTTACATACATAACACGTTATTTTATTTAATGATCGCACCTGTTTAACTGAAATAACCTGTATTCTCACCTCTATTAATGGAACCCTCTGTAAATGAGACAGATATTTATTTATACCTGTATATCTGAGACACTGGGTAAGTGGAATACCTCTATAAGTGAAACGACATTGCAGGTCCCTTGATGTCTCACTTAACCAGGTTTCACTGTAGTATTATTTTTCAAAATTACTTAAACAAAATTATATATTGTATATCTCAATTAACTGTAGCACTTGCTGTATCATTAAATCATTATTAACATTATTAGGATTACTTATACTTAATTTTTGTACGAATTAGTTATGTAACTAGTACAATGCATACATTTCCTTGGGAAGAGCGGTACCTTCTGGCACAGGTGTTTTTATAACATTTTTTCAGAAGATTCCAACCACAAGACAAAAATATGTACTTTTTAGAAAGCGAAATAAACTATATTTTTAATGAGTATTTCTAACTTATGTACAGTATTACCGACTGCACTCAAACGGTAAAGGAAAACATCGCGAGGAATCCTACATACGGTGAAAGAAAAAATTCTGATGTGAAGTCTACCAATCCGCATTAGGCTCGCGTGGTTGACTAATGCCCATACACCCTCCCCCCAAGAGTAGGCCTGAGCCTTGCAATGGGACACATAGGCTGATGATGATGACGTGTTGCTGTCATGCGACATAACTCATGCTGACACGAAAAGAAGAAGAATGGCTTCGTACACAACGGATAGGGAACCCCAATAAAAGAAGCGTGTAATGTGATTTAGTACATTCCGTATCAGGACCCAGCATCACGTGGGTCAAACGCCAGCGAAGCCTCGCTATAAATAATACCCCCTGTATCTCTCTACCACGACGAATAAAGAAACAAATAAATACATGAAGGTTCTTTATGACGTTCCATTTTACCTCCAATTTTTCTTTTTTGTTGCCTATTACGTTTTCTTTTGAATGAATTAGATGGTTTGGTTTTTCAGTATTAGGAAGTGTGTATAGTGTGAAGGATGTAAGTGACTGCCTGGCAAATACTTGAACTCAGACCATCAAACTGGACAACTTTCACTATGGAGCCTACCTCAGGAAGCGCGAAAAAAAATCAGCTGTCCCATACATTTTAGTTGGGTAGGTACAACAGTTTTGCATGGGACAGCTGATTTTTTTTCGCGGTTTCCTGAGGTAGGATCCATAGTGAAAGTTGTTCAGTTTGATGGTCTGAGTTCACCGTTTCAGTATTTGCTAGGCTGTCACTTACACCCTGTATAGTAAGCGATGAATGATTTCTCATCGAATTTCGACTGCAGCGACAGTTTATAATAAAAACCGGCCAAGAGCGTGTCGGACCTATTAGAGGATCTAATCTAGATGCCTGAACCCTGGGAGCTAAAAAAATGAGGGAATAATTGTGGTTATTGTGGGCATACAGACAGACAGAATCGACGTAAGTAAAAGGGTCCCTTGTTTGATTACGGAACCCTTAAACAGTCAGGTACAGTACGACCAGGAAAATAATTCCGCTCGTCAATCTTCGTTTGCGCAGAGCAGGACCGAGTCCCCGACAAAACCCGAAGTCATTTAGTAATCAAAGTGTGCAAAGTCTGATAGCAGCGAAAAGGGCGCGTAAGCAAATTAGCCAATAGGGTAAACGGATTGCAGGTGGCACATCCTGATTGGTCAATATAATTTCGCGCGCTATTAAAATTTTTCAACTGCGCAGGTACATCGGTAAGACTTATAAACCTGGTACTACTGTACGCAGGATATTTGAAAGTTCATGGGTATGTGCGCTAATCACAGATTATCTTTCTCGTCCTTATACCCTCCAACTGATGGATAGAGGATATCATTACGATCAGGGACAAGGTCGGAAAATGAGGTCCTAACCCATCGTACGAATTAAAAATAGTTTTACCTAAAATTATAACGAGTTCTTACCATGTTATAATATTATGCCAATGACGAATAAGAGGTTGTGAAGTTTGATCTTGCAAAAAAAAAAACCATTCTTAATAATACCATTGTAATAATTATGTATTTAGACGAATAAGCCTCGGTAAACATCTAGCCTTTAGCCAGAAAAATATCTTGATTATTTTTGTGTCTCAAATGAATATTGTTGGGTAATGAAATGAAAAAAGAAAATCATATTTTACTACAATTTTATACAACAATTTCGGCAAAAGTAATTCACTTAACGTACTTACATCACTACTATCATAGCAGAAATTTCTATACTATATATCGCAAATGTATCTATACGACACAAATTACCTCAATTTGTGTACGTAGCCGTTGCCGTACGTCCATTGAAGCCTCAACAACATAAATTAATGACCCCGAACCACGTCTAGTGTCCCTACAACATTGATATGTGAACCGTCGCTCGTATTATAAAGGATATAAATTGATAGCTATATACATTATATCATTATGCAGGAAGAGAATGTGTATATTTTTTGGTTTATCTAAATAATATATATTTTTTTAAATGGCTGCCATCTTGGTTTTGATGACTTTGCCAATGTCTAGTTTGTGTAGCAAAAGTGCTTGACTTTGTACGGTTAGTACGAGACGAAAATAAGTATTTTGGTGACGTTTTTCGAAAAGAACACTATCTTGAGCCACCACTGGAGCTTCGTTGTAGGCCGGGAAGGGGGAAACCAACGACCGACACGCGACGCGACTACCCAATAGCAGACGTTCAACGCGACTCTACTTATCTTACTTACTTATTTTTTTAGAGTAAGGATTTGGCAGACGGCTACTATCTACGATGAAGTCTGGTTCGAATCTCTGGCCGTAAAGTGAACCAAAAGACACAGGAACGAACAGGCTCCTGCACCAACTGATACACTGCACATGTGCCGCAGGTTTCGTTGCTCCAGAATTGGCTTATACAGTCATTAGCGACGGTGTCTTAACTAAACAGACGCTGTTTGAAACATCTACTTAGATGAAATAATAAGTAAGTAAGTAATAAGTAATAATTTATTATCTCCACAAAGTTAGGAATACAATCATCATTATCATCATCTCAGCCGGTGGACGTCCACATCCACTGCTGCACATAGGCCTCCTTCAAGGATCGCCAGGAATACAATGGGTCGTCTTAAAATTAGTTCAACAAATTTTTGTGGAGGCTGGAGTTTGCTTAAAAAACCTAGAATCTAGGGTGTGTGCAGCATAATACCCACTGCAAGATGATTTAGTGATGATGTTATGCCGTGTGGTATTCTGCTTGGAAAAGCACCAACCCAGGCGGGTGTTGTTGTTGTTGTTGGTGACTAATTATATCAACCATCATCAACATAATCTGATGCCCACACTGGTAAGAGTCACTACATCCTGTAATGTACCATCGACCAATTTGAATTATTACCCACTGTAGAACCTTTTCACAGCAAATTATTTACTGTAACGTTTGAGAGAAGCTTAATGACGTAAATATAAGTGATCGTGACAAGGTTCTACGATGGATCATGATTCAAATTGGTCGATTGAGTCAATTGTACATTACTTGCTTGGATAAGTTATATGTCAGGATTGACAGTGAAAGCAACAAAAACGTAAAAAAAATTGCAACCAGTACTGGCCTCTAAACCCTATCCATATACACGCACACAGACATAATTTGTACGGCGCCTCACGCACACCAACCTAAGAAAGTTGGCCTCTTTTGTTTTATACGGTAGAAGCATGAGGCTCTTTCTAGACATATACTTTTTCTAAGATTACTTGTATAATACTCACTTACTCAGTACTCAGTACGTATAGTGATTAATCTAGAACCTATTGTACGTATAGATATAGTTTAATACTATTTTTTCAAAAAAACTTTCAATCTCTCTTTTAATCGTACCGGTCACAGTTCCATCAGAGATAGGGTAAGGACAAAAGGGTGCATCTGTGTTAAACGCACACACTTAAAAATATCAATGTGTGTAATTATTGAAATGAGAAACCGCTGTAAAAGTATTTTTATTGAAAGATGCATAAACAGGGTATTACAGTGAACACCATAGTTAATACTTAAAAGGGTAGTTTAAATTCTCATCGATGAAGTGGCCTTAAAATATTTCTAGAGGGTGTTTTGTTACACCTTCTAGTTTCCTATTATTTCCAATGGAAATTGTGTAAAATTTTTTTTTTTTAAGTTTTTCCAATTATGGACTTTTAATTAATTCTGCGTAACTCAAACTCAAGAAAATACTTTTGAACTTAAATCCTCATGAATAAATCTTATTACATTTCTAAAGTTATTTACATGATGGTTCTGACAGTCTGAAAATATACCTAATGGACAATATAATAAAATGAAGCCAAGAATGTGTTGGAATCGCCCATGATAGGGTTCCGTAGTCATTATAAATATATTATAAACGGTTGTTTTTGGAGACGTGAAAAAATTCATGGTAATAAAATATATTGTAACGAAGTTTAGTAGCCTTTTACAAGTTAAGTTATACTAACAGTTATAGTCAACCAATTTATAAAATGTACTTTTAGAAGTAAAAAGTATGTTCAAATTCCCAATAATCAAAGTCCGCATATTGGGACGAGCAACTATGGAACTCTACACTGCGCATGGCCAAACATGCACTTGGCAAGTTTTTTATTCTACAGGGTGTCCCGTAAACCGACGTCAACCCGGCGGATGCTGATAGGTTTGGTCATGACTTGACTTGACTTTAGTAAAAGTGACTTAGTTTTCGAGAAATTGTCAGTTTTAACACATATACTGCATAGAACATTTGTAGCCGTGACACTCAAAATAGTGACAAAGGTAAAGAGTTTCACGAATTTCATAAAAATGTCCTTATCTCGAAAACTAAGAAACTTTTCCTACAGAAAAATGTTGAAAGATTGATTAATTTTTTGACTGTTTTTTTTTATTTTAGTATAATTATTCTGGTTAGGCATGAACTAACCTATCTGCATCCACCGGGTTGACGTTGGTGTACGGGACACCCTGTATAAAAGGTTCTAATAAAAATAAAAGAGACCTTTTTTTCACCTTGAAGCCGAAACAAACGAATTATGGGAAAACTACTAAATATAAGCAAAACAGTTTCCACAAACTTCGAAAGTCATAACCAGTACGGCTGTTTTATTTGTTTTTTCCGTAACTCGAACAATAACCACTAACTGAATATAAACAATGTTTGTTAAGAAACTAAAGGAAGAAATAGTTCGAATGGTGAAAGTAATTTCAGTTATTCATGAGATTTATATATTTATAATTAAGATGGTTTCAGTCCATACAAAAGTTTGACTCACAATACGCGTAGACGGAATTAATAAAAGTAATATTTTATATATGGAAAAATAGTTTAGAAAATCTAGTTGCCGCTTAACAAATAACATTTGCAAATTATTCTACAATTACGAAGATATAAAGCTTTTAAAATTTTGTATGAAAAAAAAACAAAGCTTTATATCTTCGTAATTATTTTATAAATTGCAAATGTTATTTGTGACGCAGCATCTAGATTTTCTAAACTATTTTTTCATATAAACAAAGTTACTTATATTAATACCGTCTACGCGTATTGTCCGTCAAAGTTTTGTATAAAATTGACCCCTCCGCAACCGCCTTGAGTTATGCGGATTTCCTGATTTTCTTGTACATATAATGTGAAAACATTTTAATCGAGTGGGCAATGCAGTTTTTGATTTCAGATTTGCTTCCATAATAAAAGTTGTTCAGGTAGAATTTTAGTTTAAATTGATGCCAATTGACATTATCTTCGTCTTGTCCATATTCATTTTCAAACCAACTCATTGGGAGGATCTGTTATGGTCATCGAGCATTCTACTGAGGCCCTACATGGTCTACGAAGAATATAATTGAAGAAGATGTACGAAGATAATTGATGTACTTGCCGTTTATGTTGATGCCTAGCCCTATCCAGTCCAGAACCTTGAAAACATCTTCCAGTGCAGCGGTGACCAGTTTTGGAGAAATAACGTCTTCCAGCCTCACAACTCGCTGCAGTATTATTATTATTGGGTGATTGGGGCCTTAAAAGACTTACGTCTGTGCCACTTCGACTATCGCTGATCTTTTGTGAACGCCCCGCTTTTACGGTAAGATAGGTTTCAAGTTCTGGTTCTGTAGTTGGACTAACCGAGTGGTGATTTTGTACAAGCATTTCAGCACTTCGATGTACCGGTAGTCGGTATCGCTAGAGATACTGCAGTACAGCCCATGTCTCGATCGAATCAAAGGCTTTCTTGTAGTCCACGTACGCCAAGCAAAGAGGCAGGTTATACTCTTTGGTCTTCTGTGTCGTCTTAAGTGTATGTACGTGGTGTATGGTACTGAAGCCTTTTCGGATCTCGCCTCGCTCTGGAGGCTGGAAGTCGTCAAACCTGCACGCGAGTTATTTTTGTTCAAACAAAATTCTATAAGTAAACTTTAGAACTTATTTTTCCCTTTTCAGTTTATTATTATTTAACATTTTTTTTTACTAAATCCAGGAATCATTAGGGAGTCCGTAATTTATAACTCCCTACTAACAATACCATCTCATCGAGGGCAACTACAAACATCCAACCGAGTCTAATGACTCAAAAGTTTTTCGATAGGCAAAAAAGGCGAACTCCGAAAGGGCGGGTTTGTCTAAAGTAATTTGGTACCGAATGGATACACGGCGAAAAGAAAAAGTTCCTCGGTGTGCTGATCTGAATAATAATAATGTGCCTACGTGACTCTCATTTGTACATATTATACGATAGAATTGAGTTTTGTACACACGGCTTTTAGTGTGTTTACTGTTTAACTTATATTAATGACTAGCTGTTGCGTGGCTGGCGTTGCAATGCCACACACTTGGCTGTTTTTTTCTAACCTTTGTTCATCACGGATAATTTAGCATTCTAATGGTGAAAGAATTATTCAGATCGGTCCAGTAGTTTCGGAGCCTATTCAAACAATCAAAAAATCAAATCTTTCCTCTTTATAATGTAGAAAAGATAGAGAAGAAGAAGAAGAGAAAAGGACTTCAGTGTCGATAGAAGCTAAATACTAACGCAGTTTAATCTAATTTACCATTAACATACTATCAATTATTATTCAGCAGCAATTAATCAGTAAAATAATCAAGTGACAGTACGACCAGGAAAAGAATTCCGCTCCTTACGACCAGGAAAACCTGAAGTCCTCGACCCTTACAATGTCTTCTGACCATCTAAGCTAAAACATAATTCGGGTTTGATGGAAGAAATCTCTTCAGAGATAAGCTCGCCCTTTGTACGTGTTTACTCAACTTTGTGTATTATTATGTCCGCGTGTACAATAAAGTGTTATAATTAATTAATTATTTAATAATTTCATTTCACGGGATAAAAGCACAACTAACCCGTCGCAGCTGTGGTGTTGAAGCTCAGCGGTCGCGGTCGCGCAGATCAATCGAGCGCGGTATGCGGGGGCCAGGAGGAGCGGGTCCCGGTACCGACTTGCTGTGCGCGGTACTGACTACGCGAATTCAATGCCGATGCCTTGTACGCGTACGATTGTCCTGTCGCGATCACAGAACTTAACCCCTATATGGTTTTTTTTCTATGACCAATTGACCAATTGACCATGTCCTGGAAACTTTATACGACGTGCTCCTACTGAACGAGTAACATAATTAGTAAATTAGTTTTTTCATAATAATGTTTTTTGTACAATAAAGAATGAATGAATCTATGAGTGAGCGTGAGGGAAAACTTCAGCAGTGCTTAGTATCGGTAACCTTGCGGTAACTGAGAGAGGGTTGAAACTGGTGGGGGGCAGGGAGTGTCTTTACTGTACGAAGTAGGTAATTTATTCTTATGCTGTGGTTTTAGTGTGTCTACTATTTCCTAAGCGTTGATAGAATTGACATTTCCCTACTGTTGATTACCTTACTAAGAGATTTTCTTAAACTGCGATGCGACCGATTTGTATGAAAAGTTTGAAACATTTATTCTCTTGAAACTGTTTTTTAGTATTGAGTTCATATCTTAACACTGTGTATAATTCGCACATAATTTAGTTACTAATATTGGACTAAAATTCGAGCTCCCTGTCTACAGTCTGTTGCGTTCAATCTGTGCTACGGCGTAGCATACTGCTACGAGCGTAGCCGCCGTAGCACGTCTAATATGAAACTCTAATACATGAGCTTCATGCATTGCTAAGTTGGCAAAAGGCCAGCTGTTTTAAGAAAATTATTAAAATTGTTGTCGTAATTAATTGTGTAGAACACTTGAGAAAACTTGGCGCGGTATCAAGGTTTTGAACCTAAACAGAAAGTATTTTCTATAAAAAATTCTAAATGGAGATACGAGTAGAATAGGTATCTCAAGCTTAGTTAAATCTTTCACAGGGAAATAGTACATTATGGTACAAGTGTGTAATGTTGGTAATAAATACACACGTGTATCATAAGACGTTTTTCAACACACTTGTGAAGAAAATAATAATAAAATATCATTTTATTTAGTAAATAAAAAGTTTATTTAGAGAATTTATTTGTACTATTGAATATGATCTTTTTTGTATCGAAACTTTTTTAAGAACAAAGCAACTCAAGAACTCAACCAAGAAGTTTTGATACCTACTATCTAAAAAAAAAACCTATAACTCACTTGTGAATAATAGTAATGAAAAAGTCACAGTTTGATTATAGGTGTCATTATGTGCCTAATTGCGGTGAAATAAGGGCCATTTTATGAGCAAGTGTGTTGAAAAATATGTAGTAGTATATGAGACAACTATTATTTAATTTAGTTCACATACATATTTTCACGCCTGTCTCACATTTTAGTTAACTTTACTAGAAAATAGCAGGACTGCCAAACCCGATTCCTGGGTTCGAATAGCGGTTTAAAATAAAAAATTAAAAAAAAAACGTTTTATTAGCAACAAGACTTATGAAAACTATGGTTAATAAACAATTACAAAAACGGAACTTGTGAACATGTGTCGCAGCAATGGTTACTATCAGCAATGGCCTTCATGGTTTGGCCATGGATTTTCGGGTCGTTGTTGTATGGTTTCCATAGTAAAAAAAACATTGTAGCTTACATTTGGGATCATAACAATGTGTGTGTGTGTGCTTATTTATTCATTACTAGATTTTACCCGCAACTGCACCCGCAACGGGGCTCCGTCATATTAGCGAGGTTAATGTTATACCGGATTTTATGTTTAATATGCTATCGTAATAATATTTAGTTTATGGTCTAATCAGAAGCTTTTAAACACAAAATCTACATCAAATTCAGGTGTTTATCAAAATCGTTCAAGTAGTTTTCAAGTGATGCGCAATCAAACAAAAAACAGACAAAAATCTGAAATATTAAAACCATCATCATCTCAGCCGATAGACGTCCACTGCTGGACATAGGCCTCCCCCAAGGATCACCACAGCGACCGGTCCTGCACTGCCCTCATCGAACAATAAATTTCGTAACATTTCTAATATCTTCAATGTACAGACACACTTCTGTTACAGTTTTATAATACATAGTAGAGAAAAATAGTTAATATAGTGTATTTGTGACCAAAAACCTAGCTACCTTAGTTGAGTAATATATTTCTGTATTTAGTAAATAAATACAAAGAAACACAACTGAATAGAATATAGAATTCTAAACATCGAAAGACTTACCATCATCATCAACGACCCATAAAAAATATAAGCATAAAAATCCACTAACACTTTAACTTTATTCCAGCAATAGTACTAACAGCGATATTATACGGTTTAGTTCAAGCCTGGTAAGCAGCACGAAACGTCGGCAAACTGTTAAATAGGCAAATAATAGCATTAACACACTGTTAACACAGCTAGTAGCGCTCGGAAGAGCCGCTGGTAATTTTGATGGTTTACTTTTCTAAACGAGTAAAAGGTCGTTTAGCTCTCGAATATTGGACGTTAGGTAATGGAGGATAATTATGCCTGCGAGCGTATCTGAACGCGCAGCGTAATAAATAAATTTGATCCTATTTTCACATTTGGAAAGTCAATAATTTTTAAACCCGATCTAGAAACGATTCTCGGAGTTTCCCGGCGAGATCGAATAAGAAATGAAGAGATCCGCAGAAGAACCAGAGTAACTGACATAGCCCAAAGAATTGCTAAACTAAAGTGGCAGTGGGCGGGGCACATTGCTCGCAGAACCGATGGCCGATGGGGCCGAAAAGTTCTCGAGTGGCGACCGCGTACCGGAAAGCGCAACGTGGGTGGGTCGACCGGTGACCTGGTGAAGGCGGCGGGAACCCGTTGGTTGAGGGCAGCGCAGGACTTTCGGGAGCGCGGCTCTTCTTTGGTATTCGTTCCGTCCAACTTATCCCCTCCATTCTCCTCCAGCACCACATCTCAAAAGCTTCCAGCCTTTCTCGATTTCGCTCAGTCACTGTCCACGTCTCGCTACCGTACAGTGCAATGCAGCTGTCCCATACAAAACTGAAAACATAACTCAACTCAAATTTATCGGACAGCTGATTTTTTTTTGTCTTTCGATATTGGTCTCATAGAGAAATTTGTTCAATTTGGTGGTCTGAACATCAGGTTTTACAATTTGTTAGACCTTATACAGGGTGTTACAAAAGTAAAAATAAACATATAAAACTTTTAAGGGGGTTGTTGAAACCATCAAACTGAACAACTTTCACAATGGGACCAACATCGAAATCGCGAAAAAAAACCTTTTGTCCCATAAATTTAGCTCGAGTAGTTTAGTATGGAACATCGCAAACGCAATCACGGCGATTATGACAAATCTCCCCATTATGGGGGTGGCCCATGTCCAGCAGTGGACGTCTATCCGCTGATATGATGATGATGATGATGATGGAACATATGATTTTTTTTTCGCGATTTTTATATTGGTCCCATAGTGAAAGTTGTTCAGTTTGATGGACTTAAACCGGGGGTGGTTTAAGTCCATCAAACTGAACAACTTTCACTATGGGATTTTTATTAAATGTTTATTTGTATTTTTGTAACACCTTGTATAGTCATTACATTTTTGTTAGGTAATAACTTGGCAAACTTTTGGCACTTATTTCAAGACCTAGTCAAAATTGTGACTCATTCACTATTTATATAAGACAATAAGTATAGATTAATGTCATAAAGACCCACAGGCGGGAAGAATATCATGTTCTAGATAGCAAAAAATAACTTTTTTAATCTCATTTATATTCATAGGGCTATATGTATGAGCCATTCATGAATATAATACGCCTAATTCATGCCGAAGAGAGCAAAAAGAATCAATTTATGAGCGGATCATTTTAGTAAAGTAAGAGAAAGCACTTTATATTGATTTTGTTGTGTTGTAATGTTGTGGTCGCATTACTAGCGAGTAGCGAATTGAAACAAGAGAAAGGCCTTCGAACAATAATGAATAAAACCGGTCAAGTGCGAGTCGGGCTCCTCGCACACCGAGGGTTCCGTACCACACCACCACACAAAATATTAACTTACAAAAATGTTTGGTTTTCTCCATCACGAGACCGACTTACACTTGGCCGTTTTTATTATTATTTTGTTGATATACTGTTAAGTTAAAGCCCTATAATCACACCAAGTTTGATGCTTGCATGTATTAGGTGGCTCTAGGTATCGTAAAAACGACGATACCTAGAGCGAGAAGAAAAACGTTGATAAAAACTGTTTCTTGTATGAGGTATTATTTTTTAGCAAATTCCCTGTAATAACGCACATTTTGTGTAAATTTCAACTGTCTAGCTATTACCGTTCAAAAGTTATAGCCCTATATAGGTAGGACAGACGGACGGACAACGTAGGCTTATGAATAGGTTCCCGTTTTCACTCTTCGGGTACGGAACCCAAAAACTAGATAGACACCAACACAATCGGTACTTCGAAAATGGCGCCGCCTAAAATGCACTAAATAAATTCCTGAGTTCACTATGGACAATGAGTTTACTATATGGGAGCAAACCGAACGGAGCAAAAAAAACAGCTGTTCCATACTAAACTGCAATGCTCTCATAGTAAAATTTGTACAGTTTGATGGTAGACTCTTAGTTTTAATTGTTTTTCATGGATGTTCTGAGGTTTCAGAATACCTACTGACTACCCCCTCGGGGAATATAGTCATGAGTATGATGCTTTTAGTTTTAATAGGATACTAATGATTCAATTTCACCTGTATTGCACTGTAATGAAAAAATTTGCTTAGAACCAGACGTCAAACAAAACCGATAATCTTATAATAAAACGAGCGTTAACCCGCGACTTCGTCCGCACAAATTATATAGGTACCAGATTTTAAGTCAGATCATAAGCTATCAAACAAAAAAAGTTTCATCAAAATCGGTTCAGTAGTTTTTGCGTGATACTCGTTCAAACAAACAAACAAACAAACAAACAAGCACACAAACAAACAGACAGACACAAAATCCAAAAATTGGTGAAATGGAATCAGGGACACCTAAAAACCATATCGTAACTTTTTTTTTGTTAATATCTTAAATGTACTGACAAACTTCCTGTTACAGTTTTATAATAGTAAAGATAGATAGATAGATAGATTTAATGGGTGCTTTGGACCATTATACTGAACAACTTTCACTATCGAGCCGAAGTCGCCAAAAGTAAAACATGACAAAAAAAGTATTTTATTTAAAACATTTTTGTCTCCATTACTGTTGCTCCAGTCAAGAGAAAAAATGCGCTGCGCGAATCCCGAGTAAAATATAATGCAACAATATGCTCGTTTCACTTTAATAATTTTCATGAAAATTCTTGCTAGAATTTAATGATGAAAATCACGCTCGTCTCGCAGTAAACATTTTACAGAGTCGTTATTATTTATGTGAAAGTATGTGCGTTGCTATAGAACAGTAAAACGATATTTTACGAGTGAGTGATAAGCCCGGCTTGGGGCAGACTAAAGAAGCTACTGCATAACATATTTTGGAGAGAGTATAAAAATAATACGTAACAAACATGTCAAAACGTGGTGCTTCAGACCATCAAACTGTATTAATTTTCATAATGAAGCCAACATCGAAATCACAAAAAAAATTTACGTATAAAACGTCAATGGCTTTTTTTCAACCAAATTTTACACCCTGTATACCTTTTTTGTTTAATGATAATGATCCCCTTCCATTTTATTTAGATTTGCTTATTGAAAAACTCAATAGATAGCCCTAGATATCCAATAGCATTTTTATTCTTCTTTATGGCAAAGATGATTATAGAACGTGTTAAATAACTCCATACACAATTTTTCAACGCAATAAAATGATCAAAATATTCATATTATAATTAAAATTTAAAATTATAGAAATTGTTAACAAATTAACTCGAAACATGATTAAACCGGTTATACCTTTACACAATTGATGACATCTGAACTACAAAAACATTTAAAATCTGTTCTTTTTCGGTATGCCATGCAAAGTTGACGAGGCCACTGAATTTTCTTTAATAATTCACACGCCTCTTCTATT
Source organism: Agonopterix arenella (assembly GCA_927399405.1). Taxonomy (NCBI): domain Eukaryota; kingdom Metazoa; phylum Arthropoda; class Insecta; order Lepidoptera; family Depressariidae; genus Agonopterix; species Agonopterix arenella. The sequence goes on along the minus strand of OV656707.1, from coordinate 12,096,068 downwards.
AATTTCTCAATTCTACAACTCTGTATAAACTTAAACGATACAATTTCCTTGAATCCGTATTTAAGGGAGTTTTGTCGTCGGCCATACTTCATGCAAAGCTTTAGCATATACATATATACGTACGAGTTTGCAATGCAATACGTACGATCGTACGAATGCTGTATGAGATAAAAACCAAAATCGCCAATCTTAGATTTGAATCATAACTAAATCCAGTCGAAATAAAAGAAAGCAAAAAGCATTCTATAACTTAAGATGGTTGCAGAGGGGTCAATTTTATACAAAACTTTGACGCACTATACGCGTAGACGGTATTAATATAAGTAATTTTGTATATATGGAAAAATAGTTTAGAAAATCTAGATGCCGCGTCACAAATAACATTTGCAATTTATAAAATAATTACGAAGATATAAAGCTTTGAAATTTTTCATATAAAATTTTAAAAGCTTTATATCTTCGTAATTATATTTTAAGCTGTAAATGTTATTTGTGACGCGGCAACTAGATTTTCTAAACTATTTTTCCATACATAAAATATTACTTTTATTAATTCCGTCTACGCATATTGTGCGTCAAACTTTTGTATGGACTGAAACCACCATAAAGGCATATTAAAATTTCATTCAAATTAATTTCTAGTATACCTAATAATAACAGAGATATTATCGTATTTGCAAGGATTTACATTAATTAACACTATAAAGTTTCAGAGATTAAAAAGTTACCTGCTATTTACTTTGTTATTTACATCGATTTTTGATTTATTTTCAGCGTGGTGCATAATAATATTGAGGCAAAAATCTAATTTACCACATCGTTTGTAGAAATTTTTTCTGGAAAATTGCCTTCTTCAATTATTTGGGCTAAACGAATACCTATAACAAAGACATTTTATACATAAGGACTTCGCATCAGTGCGCTATTAACGGGACCACCGCTACGTTATGCTTAATTGTTGTACATTACTGTTTTGTAACCGAATACATTTGAAAGGACCGGACTGTCAGCGGCAATGTATATAATTATAAATAGTAAAGTGTCACTAGTGCAGGCAACAGTATCCTTAATTACGGAAATAACGAAATCTATCCCGGATTGTAACGTTCTCGTTTCTTATTGAATTAATAAACTGCCTTGCCTTCTCGGTGCGTTTTGGGAAGCGTCCAATATTCAAGTTTGTGCTTCATTTGCATTTTAGGTTTCACATCAAAGTCGGGAGGTTCCAATTTGTGTATTATTATGATTCGCCTATTAGCTTAGTCTTGTTATAATTATAATACAGTCAAGTTTCACGGTACAAAGAGCGCAAGGATTTAGCGTGGTTTTATACGAATTTGATAGATCGGAATTGGCTATTTGATAATGAGCGTTTTCGTTTGGTTTTCTAGGGGACCGATAGATGGCGCTACGGTCTGTGCGAATAAAGGTCAAAATTTCAAAAAGGGTTTCTTTAAAATAATAAAGAGGGAAAAGATGATCAAAAAGTTGCCAACGCATCTTTTGATGGAATATTTCACTATTTGCGAATCATTTTGATGGAAAATTTGAAACTGTTTACTTCTGACTTGGTTGTATGGGCTCGATCCCTTGGCCTTAAAAGAATGGCAGGCACAGTCTTGACATGATTTTGACAGAATCTCACGATCGTCTCTATGGAGCAATAAACATGCCATCTAATGAGTTTTTTAGGAACTGAAATTAAAAAAAAAAAACGCTCATTGTAACGATAAAATATTAAATATGTTAGATATAGTAGTTTATACGTTCACAATAATCATACCACAGATCATACAATTCTTTGCATTAAAGGAAATTGTAAATATTTTATTTTGAAAAATAAATTAGATTTGGATTACAAATTTCAAAAATTCAATCCATAATTTCAATTTTTCATTTCATTAATGTTAACTAGCTGTTGGATGGTGGGAGCCTGGTGATCAATATACCTCACGGCACGACACTCTAGCGCTCGAATAAGTGAATGTAGACGAAAATTGTGCATAGTGCCTTTATACGATCAGCGCATTCAAGGTCAACTCTAGAGATTCGTGCCGCAACTTATAGCACAGGTGAAATTCTCGCTGCATCACCTGTCTCACTGCATTCGTGTATTGTGTTGTCTTGAGAAAATAAATGTTCATTCGTCATAATAAACAAAAGAATCCCTCTTTTGATTCCCTATGTGGACGTAACATAAACTTTTTCAGACAATCAGCACATTGAGTCCAAAAATCGCCTCAAGAAAACGTTTTACAATTGATCTCTTGTACCTCGTACGTATATTTTATTACTTTTATAAGGGAAACGCATAAAATAAATGAGAGTCGGACGCAGGTGGTCCGTTGAAAGCTCGCTGGGGATCCATAGAATCTGATTGAACTGATCGCACTGAATGTTATTCGGGTAATCGCATACTCATACAATTTGCTATTGTTCCCTCAGCACTTTGAGGTGAAGGGGGATTTTTGGGAGAAAATAAATTATCATTAAGGTTTTGGTGCAGAAATTTACGAAAGGTAAAATCCGAGTGTTAATTAATAATGAAGGTACATTTTGTTTTCAATATTGATTTTTTACTAATTATGAAGTCTACGTAGCAATTTATTTTATAGACGAGTTTAAGCGTTTTATCGAATGTACTTCTTTTGCAGGCTGCGTTGTTGATACACAATACAATTTATTTGCATACAAAAAACATAAATAGTATGACAATTTGCGTCATGATGACATTCTTATGAATGTCACATTGTGTTGTGCGCCTAATCCCTTTCAGTTGGCACCATGTACTGTAGCCACGGGACTTTTTAATTACATAAATGATTACTGATTGCCGTTTTGATATTGTTGTAGGGTACGAAATTACTTATATGAAAACCCAAGTCTTAAAGATCACAACCCGCCGTAGCAAAAAAAAAATTAAATCGAAATTTCTTAAATGTTTAAATTTCGATGTTACCGAACTTTACTGTCATGTTCTTCACCTTAGTTCAATACCCATACGTAATATTAAGACTGTTCAAAGTTGCCATACAAATCGTTGACCTATCAAAATTGACATTTTCATCTGGTCTTACAGCTTTTTATGGCAACTTTAGACAGTCTGACTATTACGTATGGGTATTGAACTAAGGTGAAGAACATGACAGTATAGAAAAAAAACGGTAACTTCGAAATTAAAAAATTTAAGAAGATTTTTTAAATTTTTTTTTTTGCTACGGCGGGTTGTGATCTGTAAGACTTGGGTTTTTATATTTGTAATTTCGTACCCTACAACAATATCAATACGGCAATCGGTAATCTTTTTTGTAATTAAAAAGTCCCGTGGCTACAGTACTAGAATTTTGATATGCGGGTTTGGGGGCTCCTGATGAACTGATGAGGTACATAGAGATCCCCTGGGGTATCGGGCTAGAGGATCCTGGTGGCCGAACCCATAATTAAAATATACTTGATTTGGTTTTAAAATTTTTTACTTATCGCTTGGTTTTCGTGTTGATAAATTAAGGCTGAAATGCAAAAATAACAAAAGGTAATGAAACAATAAAATTCGGGATGTTTTCAATAAAATATTCCAGCAACTATTTTCACCCGAGAATATAAACCAAACAATTATTTTCGAAAACAAAAGATTCAATCACAGGTATGAAGCTTGTGTTCGATTACAATATAAATATGGACTCGATTGCATTAAGTTGATGAAAATATTGTTGAAACAATTTATTTAAGAGGCCTCGGCTTTGCCTCTGCCGATAATTACATGAGACCTGGGACCTTTCTTACTTTCCTGCCCTCGCCCTCGGTGTGTAATCTATTATTGCTGAGATTTAAACACAAACAATAGGAAAAAAAGGAACATTACCGCACTAGTGTAGTAAGCTGCATTATGTACCTAAAAGCGGTGCAATAAGAGCCACTTTACGAGCAAGTATGTTGAAAAAATGATTATTTACCAACACAGAGTTTTTAACTTATCAATAGAGTTTTTATTATAACTTAGGTAGGTAATACCTATGTAAGTTATAATACATCAATATCGGTATATCACACATTTAAAAATTTTTTACACAGTTTATAGGTACTCTGTCATATCCCTATCTCGGTAAAATCAAGAAAATGTAGTTATATAATTAAGAAAAATATATTTATCAACACTCGGTTTTAAACCGAAAAAATGGTTTATTTCGGTTTTATACGGTTTTTTACGTTTTAAACCGAGTTGGTTTAATTGGGTTTAAAATATACTATCGTAATAGACCAACAATCTCCTCATGATCGCATCACCGAAACCGAAATGTCAATATGTGCGAAATTGATACGTGTGTAAGTTTGTGATAGATTTTGGAAATCAATCTCTATGCGAAACCGTTTCTTTTTCACCTGTACAATATTTTTTGATCTTACACATAAATATTTGAAATAATATAATATATTATCTAGAAAATAGAACGTTTACTGCATGTAATGAATGTATTAAACAGCCAGCTAAACGGTTGTTTCTGGATATGTGAAATAATTCACGGCAGTAGTATACAACGTGTTAATGAATTAAAGCAAAACTAGAAAGTAGTTTGTTTAGAATCGAGAGCGGGAATTATCATGGTTTCAACATAGGTAATTTTTTTCAAAATATTAAATAATTGGGTTTGTAAAATTTAAAATTTACTGAACCCGATGTCAACCCACCCCACGGGCATACTTACCTTACTTACTATCAAAACATATATATATATATATTATATGCTGACGACTATATTCCCCAAGGGGGTAGTCAGAGACATTCTGAAACCTCAGAACATCCACGTTTCACTAACCGTACCGAAACTCTATCCAGTGTGACGGGGAGTGAGCCCGTCGCCACTTGTAAAACGCCACTTGTACTATCAAACCAAGATTATTAAAATGTATCCATAAGTATGTTAGCGCTTTCATTCATTGCTGAAATGATAACAAATAATTTTTGCCTCAAAACTTAAAATGCGAATAAATTTAAATTTCAACTATCAAAATAATGAAATTATTGTTTCATTCTAATTATTTTGTTATAAATCAGTTGGGTTGTATGACGTTTTGCGCTTATTCATTAACACGTTGTATATAACGAACTATAACCGCTAAGTAGGCTTTACAGGTTTACGAGTAATAGTCGACCAACTTATAAAATGTACTTTTTAGACTTTATTAGCCGTTACTCTAAGTCCATATTACATGGTGACGGCCAACTATGGAACCCTACCCTGCGCGTGTTCCGACACGCACTTGGCCAGTTATTATTTTTTAAGATTGTCAGTATGCTGATATTCAATTGAGAAACGTCGAAAAGTTTTTCGCAGCAGCGTGCTTGACTACGACGGTTTTCGAAACTGCATTATGACTCCCTCTGACTGAAGGTCAGTTTTTGGCCAAAGTCGAAGCCGACGCCTACATAAAGATTTAAAGTACACACGGCGAAGCTACGCAAAACCAAAATAGGCTGGCCGCACGTAGGTAGAGTAATGTATAACGTCGCGCGGCCAGCTTATATTTGCCTAGCTTCATGTGTCGCCGTGCTGTAATGTTTGTACTACCTATAATGTAAGTCGTTTTTTGACAGTTAGAATAATTCCATTTCTATTTATAAAAATGTAAACATTATTTTTATTCAACAGATAAATATCATCGCAACGCAAATCAAAATCAACAGACAAAATAAGCCAGTCGAAAAAAGAACAGCGTTTTCGTACATTTCCTCTTTGGCATTTGGTCTTTGATGTCTAAAAGAGGAGGAAAGATAAATATTTACCTGTTGGCCAAATGAAGTGAAAATATATCGTGCCATAGCCAGTTCTCTCTTAGCCATGCGGATTAGTTAATATTTGGCGTATAAACATAACCCAAACTTAAAGTACCTATACTACATTTTTTAACAATAATAACAAGCTATTTTTTCCTGTGTAGGTACCCTCTTAACACTTTAACTGCTGACGACCTACGTCGTAGGTCAGCAACAAATGGGCCGCATTGCGTACAACTCGCCCGTCGAGTCAGAATTGTATTGCATTCCACAGTGTTAGCACTGCGTGAAGATCATTGTTTTGAGCTTAGCAGCGAAAGTGTTAACAAGAACATAGGATCTTTATTTTTTTTTCAAACCACACTCTAAAACCAACTAAAAGCGAAGATCGACGTTATTTCTTCTCTGCACCTAATATTGAAAAGTCTTCCTCGATAAACTACCATCAGGAAGTTCGAGTAAAATTTAATAGTCTCGTAACCCCAGCTTCCTCTTTCATAATTGCACTACAAAATTTACCGAGCACTACAAAAGTTACCGAGTACAGATATTCACTGTAGAGGGTTTACCTAAGTATTGGTTTACCATTGTTATCAACTTATCTAAACTATTATAAAACTGTAACAGAAAGTGTATGTAAATTGAAGATATTAACAAAAAAAAAGTTACGATATTGTTTTTAGGTGTCCCTGATTGCGTATCACTAATTTTTGGATTTTTTTCTGTCTGTTTGTTTGTTTGTTTGATCGAGCATCACCTAAAAACTACTGAACTGATTTGATTTTTTTGTTTGATAGCTTATTATGTGACTTAAAATTAGGTATATATAATTTGTGCGGACGAAGTCGCGGGTTAACCCTAGTCCATCCATAATATTAACAATAATAATATCTTTCAGCGTGGTCAGGAACTCTGATAAAACACTATCTTACAATAAAATAATAAGTTTAAAATATCGTCATATTACTGATTTTAGTACAATGTTTATACAAAACACGCGTTTTGACATAATTCTGATTCATTGATTTGACTAGGTTGGCAAAAACCCTATTATATAAACTCATGACGTTGGTTAGATTTCCTTTAGAATACTGCCTAGCTAGCATGCCACCCACGACAAAGCGTTTAAACGAGAAAAACGTCATGCGCGCTCTTTCTGGCCTAAGTAAAATAATAAAGATGGAGGCACATCTCGATTTTTGTCGTTTTCTCGGGGGTGGCATGCTAGCTAGGCAGGTTGAAAAGTCAAAGTCAAAAAGTCAAAGATCATTTATATTATAAAAAATTAAATTAAATTTATATTATTAGCATCCTTTTAAACAAAGAGTCTACCAATCTGTGTGACCATCTGGAAAATAAAGAATCTGCCACAAACTAGCTAATAATCTGCCAAAATCTGCTAAACACCTCTAAAGAAAAATGACATAAATATGCCACATATATTTTAGTGTGTCCAAACACTTATTTTAAACAGGAGTTTCCTGATCTGTAAAATGATTTTCATGTCGGTACTATGTGTTAACAAATTTTCTGTTTCTTGAAAAGAATTTCAAAAACTTTTTCAAATTTGCATATTTTTTCTGAAGTAAGTAACGGAGTAATCAAATACTATGATTTTGTGGTGGTCTATTTCATTTATCAGATTAAAACCTAAGCCAGAAACCATACGGTACAAATTATTGGCTATCAATTTAAATCTATCTATTAAATATATATTATTTATTATATAATGTCCTACCTCTTTCCCAGCGGTGTAGACAGAGACTATGGTGCACCATTATGCCCTAATTAAGATTCTCCTTCACTTCATTTATATTCATAGAAATACAGGGTGTGACAAAAGTAAAAATAAACATTTAAAAATTTTAAGGGTAGTTGTTGAGACCATCAAACTAAACAACTTTCACTATGGGACCAACATTGAAATCGCGAAAAAAAAAATCTGTCCCATACATTTAGCTCGAGTAGATTTGTAGTTTAGTACGGAACATTCGATTTTTTGCGATTTCGATATTGTTTCCATAGTGAAGTTGCTCAGTTTGATGGTCTTAACCCTTAAAGGTTTATTTGTATTTTTGTAACACCCTGTATAAATCATATGATTTATTTTATTTATATAGTATATTTGATTGATTGAAATTAATTATTGCAATCATAGGTTTAAAAGATGTTACATAGTGATTGCAGTACACATGAACCCTGCTAGGGCATAATTATTATCTTGTATTATATTTATTATTAGTATAGTATTCATTTTTGTACCAATATATTTTATATTTACGTATTATTAGGTGTTGTTCCAATTACATTAACTTAATTACAAATCTGTATGCTTATACAGATTTATGATCGAAAAATTCGTGCCGGGTGTAGAAACAGTTTTCTAATGACATCCTTAGCCAAGATTAGGGGCAACTTGTTATGAATTTTTACTGCCTAGATGACATAATTATGGAACTGATTTAAGCATATCCAAGTAGCAAGTTGGCAGGGCCAGTACATTTATTCATGCCCGCCGGTTTCGAGTATGTAGATTGTAGACACCGCACCTCACCACTGTAATGTAAACAGTTAAACAAATATAAAAGTATAAATTATAATTAAAGGCATTCCTGCTATTTCAGGCGTAAACTAACCATGTTTCCAACAACTAGGTACGTAAAATTTCGTGCATCGTTGCATACACAAATTACCTACAACATCGTGTTTTGGTGGAATTTATTAGTTTTTCACTAGCTTTGTGAATACATCTAAATGAATTGCAAAAACCAACACTAATTATTAATGGTGCAATAGTATTAATCATACATTGAAATGATATTGATATATTGTAATTAGTAGTTTAATGACGTTCGTTATTTAAAACTACATACAAACTACATTTCACTAAAATACTGTGTTATTAATCCGTAACTTTAATTATGGGCTGCATTTAAAACAACATTGCAATGAATTAAAGTTTAATGTTCTTTAAATTGCCAATCATTATCATCATCATCTCAGCCGATGGACGTCCACTGCTGGACACCGCCACGATGACCGGTCCTGCGCTACCGGCATCCAACAGGTTCCAGCCGCCTTCATATAGGGGGGGGGGGGGGGGGGGGGGGGTATGTAGGTACCCATGCGCTTTCCGGTCCGCGGTCGCCGCTCGAGAACTCTTCGACCCCATTGGGCATCGGTTCTGCGAGCAGTATGAGGCAAATTGCCACTTTAGTTTAGCAATTCTTTGTACTTTGTTGTTTACTCTGGTTCTTCTGCGGATCTCCTTAATTCTCATTCGATCTCACAGGAAAACTCCCAGGATAGCTCCATTGCCTTTTATGTGATATTCAGCCTTTTTATGAGGCCTTGAGTGAGCGACCACGTGTCTGTTCATATAGATTTCATTTTCATTTCATTTCATTTATTCATATAGACAACAATACATCATACATTTCACACCTTAGACAATAGTGATAATAAAGAGTGACTTGGCTTAGATGAACGTTATTTTTTTTTTTTAGGCAACCATTGAGGCGTAACACGTGATGCTCAACTTGTTGGTTACGTTGCACAAGGTTGCACGACTTTACCAGCAGATGACGTGCAACATGACGCACGCCTAGCGCGTCATGTGTTGTATGTCTCAAATCTGAAGCTGAGTTCAACATTGCTTCTATTCCTCATATGACATTTTGTGAACGATGGCTGAACGGTGATTATGTATGCATAGATAACATCGCTAAACAAAAGATCCGTGTCGCCGTTGAACATATGTTGCGTGTCAGTTTTATTGTTATTAATAAATGACTTAGTGCTTTAGTGCTCTGTAGGTTTACCATAACAGTGAAAACGACATATTGGTGAAGTGATGTTTTCAAAAAACGCGCACGTGCGCATTGATATTCAGACCACCCTTGACGAATTATGATATAAAGAAGCACGGACTTCTACCGACGCGTCTCGGTTATATCTCGCTAATAGTCAAATGCAGTATTTAAATTCAATAAATCAATACTCCTACCACGATTAGAGAATCAAGTGCCGATAAAGGATTCAATTCAGGAAGTACTCAACTGAAACTCGCTCGACATGCATCGCTCAAAACGCTGTTAACTTTCGTAGATATCGTTGAACAAATGAAGTCCCGCGAATCAGGTTATATTCTACCTTATGACGTTAACATAAGGATTTTGTCTATGAGCTTCTTAGGTGGAATGAACTCTCGGTGCACTCATTTGCGGTGTACGTTTAAGCCATAGACTATTTACAGATGCAGACTTCTAATATAAATATTCTGACAGCTTTTAAAGGAATAATGAGACCATCAAACTGAATTACTTTCTCTTACTTTACTGAGAAGCATTGACTTACCATTACCAACTACTGCACGTAGGATCCGCGCCCAAAAGGGTCCGAACCAAAAGACAAACAAAACACATAAAGAGAAACAATTACGCGCCAGTCGTCGTTTGATTGACTGCATGCCGGTGCCGTGCAGCTGTAAGAAAATAAAATTAAAAGAACCCTAAAAATGGGCGTCAAGCTATGTGTGTAGTACCTAAAATATTTGCAACATTGTTAACTCGCACATCACATAACAGTCGCTGCGTGGCTATGCGATACGAGAATATGTTCAACCTAAGTTAGAAGTCCATAGAGATAGTAGTCTATTGATCAAACTTTGCTTCATACCAGGATTTAATGCTCGCTCATACGTAGCTTCAGCAGCACATTCGATTAGGTTCAGCGTTCAATCGGTAAATGATGCTTTCAGAGGAAAGATAGGTATGATGTAAAAAATATTGTACACGTTTTAGCATGGGCATCGATATTTGTTGGAAGCATTTTACAGTTCTTCCGGCTTCTGATAAATTATCGATTACGAGCCGATGCATGCAATTGAGAAGTTTGTTCTGAAGTTTCAGAATATCTCTGACTACCCCCTCGGGGAATATAGTGGAGAGCATATGCTATGCTATGCTAATTTCTACACGTTTTTAAATAATGTTTAGTGACAACCAATACATCTATACATACCTCGGTATCTGGTGCCCGATTGCGCTAAGTTAAAACATCGAAGTTCTATTCTTATCCAATTTCAGTTCTAATCACATTGCAATCCAATAACTATTCAACTGTGCTGAATTCCGCATCGCGCTAAACTCTACGTAACTGACAGCCGAACGTCTGAGCGATCTTTCAAAACGGCTCTAACGGTTGTACCGCGATTAGCGCAATACCAAATGTGTCAAAAGTTATGGTTCGTACGTAGTGCCATTAAGGTTCAATCACCAAATAATTACCGCGATTCCTGCCCTGGCTATATCTATGTTTGTTTGTATCCCAGTATTATGGGTAATTTTTATTAATACCACTTTAAAGTTACTCCAGCGTTGAGGGAGAGCGGAATTAAAAAGTAATATAGAGTGGGTAACACAAATTGTAAGTGTCGCTCGTCCCGGTTTGCGGTACTCGGTCTGCTTCGTCATTCCGCTTCAGGATTTCTTTCAACACTTGAGCTTAATAGAATTTACCCTTACAAAATTCGTCCTCAATTTAAAATGAATCGTACTCTTTGTGGTTTTGTTCAATTAGCACGTTTCGTCTATTTTCAGTTCAGTTTCATAAAAGTTTTTAATTTCGCCAAAAATCACACGAAGGGAAATATCTTGTTGCTTTTACTAGTATTGTTCTCTACTAATGTGACAATTATTTATTTGGTTAGTTTGGTCGACTTTTCTAGAATATTTTTTTGTTATTTTTTCGTTTTTAAATTAATGGCATCTTACTTGTTTTTGGCACTACATTTCTTCTAATGTCGAGCGACTTTTGTAAGTATCTTACACTCAGTTACAGAAACGCTCATTAAAGTTAATCCTCCATTAAATCGTTTGCTGTCACTTTTTGTCTTGTTGACGTAGTAAAAGCTAGTAAGAGAATTAATGGAGGATTAAGTCTAATGAGCGTTTCTGCAACTGACAGTTTATCTCAAGGTTTGTTTTATGTACAAAAACTAAAATGGTGGATTCACGTGCAATCGATACGCGACCGCCCATTAGCAGACTTGCAACAAGACTCGATTTGTTATCTTAACTGGAGGTATTCTTCGTGCAGTTCATATTAATAACTACACTACTTAATTATATACCTGTTAGTTACACCGACACAATAAGTCGGTTGGGTATCTTGAACTTGAACTCATTTGGCGCGTGAGTTTCACTTTTAACATAGAGTAGTATTAGGTAGTTATTATTCTGCCAGTGCAGTGGCTCAAATTGAGTGAAACATGACATACAATTCATGCCTCCAGCTAAATTCGCACATTCACAGTCCACATTGGAATATGAAAGCTGGCCAGGAGACCGTGCTTCCATTGTCTCTAATCTCGGGTCACGAGGCTTTGTTGTGACTTGTCACGTTGTTATTGAGTTTTTATTAAAGGCTACAAACGTGTTGTAACTCGAGGATGAAGATTTAACTAGTATTCTTTATAGAAACTGAATAAAACTCACTATAGGTGCCTAGGAAGCGAACAGTGTTAATAGTATCATAATGATAAAAAGAGAAACAAACAAAAGCAATTACAAATTTATCAACCGTGAATTGGAGGTCTACCAAAACTGTACATTTGCCAAAATGCAAAGCTGTATTCTTAAAAAAATAAAATACGCGGAGAGATCGCGGGGTGTGAAAATATTTAAAAACTGTAATAGCAGTTCATTACCATTTGGCGCAGGTGCATCAGTATTCAAATAGGGCTGTTGTGGAGAGATAAAGTTAACGGAACCCCTACCGTTGGACTTGATACATAGCTTTGAATTCTAATGTCTTCATTTTGACCCAGTTTGACCCAAGTTGTCGATTTCTCAATACTGGATAAACCTTCTTTGTTGCTCGCTCTCTATTTAAGTTTTAAGCTACTGCAGTCTTTATCTCACAACTTTTTCGTTCAGACTTTATTTTTCTAGATTCCATACATTAGATTTTCTACATCGGTAAGTACAGCAGAAGGACTTCTTTGCTTAAAATCTTGTGTGATTTCGTTCGGTGTATAAACATTACCCTACCCAGGGCCGAAATAGTCCTAATGAGGGATAACCTCTTAGAGATGTGTTCAATAAAAAAATATTATTTTATTATATTCCCTACCTTTGTTCTCTTCATGCGTACTGGTTTATCGCTTCGATACCTTCTTCTAGGTCTTCCTCGACGCCGATTTCGATTTGCTTGGGACCAGTTGGTGGTGGTTTGTAAGAATAATTTACCATACGTTTTTGTGTTTGTGAAGATATCACCATATTAATAGCTAAGTAAGTACCCTAATAATAGAGATACCGACACATACAACATCGTATCATTATGATAGTCATTGGATATTAAATGATTTTCCTTGATTAAATTTGTATCTTAGAGCATATTTTTTCCATTTATGTATTTTGGTAGAATGTATTCCTCGTCGATGCTACCAATTATCACTTTAAACATAAAATAATACGAGTGAAAAAGGTTCGAGATCCCATTCGGTTACAATAGTAGCATCATCATCACAATGCTGGGAAAGCAAAATTCACATTTCATCGTCCAACGCAGTGCCTTGTGCATTCCAAAAGATGTTTTTTTGCCTTTTTCCACCTACATTTTTAATACTAAAACCGTCTGTTCTCTGGACTCCGCATTTACGTACGTGTGCAATCCCTTGCGAGTTGCGGCATCGTGTTGTAATGTCATAGGAGTCTATGAGGTTTGTATAAGGGTAATGTAATGAAATATTTCACACTTTGCAAGACGATGGTGGTGTTTTTGTAGATTTATTTTCATTGACCTAGTTCGAAGTATAGAATTTTGATAAATATATATTTTAGCACACAGTATTCCTTTTCGGGGCGGTCCTCTCTTCTATCGAGTCAACGGCAAAATCTTTCTAGCCCAGTATTTCGCCACACGGATAGCATTACCGGCAGCAGCGTCCATAAGCTCCGTTCGCGTGCAGGTGTCCGGGCACCAGAAAACAAGATGGGCCATGGGTTTACCTGAGGAGTAACTCCGCATTTACATCTAAGGTCAGACCCGTCTATGTAACCCCACTCAGGGTGCAATAAAAAACTTGAATATGAACTAGGTACGTTTGCGACCAATTATAATAGGGTTCATTTAATCATACTTATAAGTTATAACAAAAGATCGATGTTATTTACGAAATTATGGTTAAAATCTTAAATTTGATTTAGATGCAGATGCAAGACTATTTCGACCTCATTGTAACGGAGTAGGTGGACGTAAATTTGTGTACGTATGAATGGTACCTACAAGTTATTTTATTGATTTGAAGATCCAATTTTTTACACGAAAACCTGAAAACATTTTGTTTTAATTTTGTAAATCTGTGTTATTAATAGAGAAATATAAAATAACGAGACTGCATTGCTATAGAATAAGGATTGTAAATAATTTCTAAAGTAGCTTGCACTATTATATAAACACAAAATACTCGTAGTGATATAAAACTGGATTCATTTCTCTGAGCAAGACGTTGTTTGCAATCTACTTTTCCTAGCCTTATCAAAATAAAATAACAAAACTGGATTTTATTGTCTTCCCTATACAATTTCTTTGTCCAAATACTTTAAGTTTAAAGAAAGCGGATTTGTTACGAATTTAAGATTGCTCTTGCTAATTTCAACTTAGTAGATTTTGTACTACTTACTTAGCTTACAGCATACCCACCCCCAACACTCCATTAGAAAAACCGATTTCCGCTGTATCGGTGCGAGGATGTCAGTGGTGCTAGGTATCTAATAGGTACCGAATAGGGCCAGCTTAGGAGAGGCAATAAAGCTATGGTGTTAGGCATGTGCCACTCTAAAGCAATTATCACAGGGTACAATTACAAACTTACGAACAGTCTCCTTGCCCTGAGCAAGGTCCAAATTTGTACAATAGCAATGACACTCTCAGACTACTGCAAATTAAACAATGCACACACTGAAATTAGGTGATACGACCGACGTAGATTTTGCAAGGAGTAGATAACTTCTCTCCACCTTCTATTGTCACTGTGGCCCCCTCAAACGTAGTACTCATCTAGGTAGACAGATATTGACACCAGTAGGCCTCGCATGCCACCCTCGAGAAAACGATAAAAATCGAGATGTGCCTCCATCCTTATAATTTTACGTATGCCAGAAAGAGTTCGCATTACGTTTTTCTCGTTTAAACGCTTTATTGGGGGTTTCATGCTAGCTGTGCAGATGAGATACAAACCATCCCGATCAAAAAACCTACTACGATTTCTGGCCGCAGTAGGGATTAGTAGGGAAATGTAAAAAGGGCGTTCACAAAGGACCAGCGACGGTCTAAGTGGCAAAGGTCCAAGCATGTCAAGGACCCAAACCCGCAAAAAAAAAATGTATCTAAATGAGCAAATTGTTTTATTTTAAAACTGCACGGGAAATTTGCGTGAAAATCGTATACTTACATAGTTATATTATACTACTACATTGAAATGTAATAATATTGCTAAAGTAACTGCTCGTGTCCTTGTTGCAGGCTTCGATAAGCACGTGCGTTTCTCTAGCAGCAGCTCTCAACATTCGGTACCCAAAATAAAGGATTTAAATATTGTGTGTGTTGAAAAGTGAATGAATGGATGTTATCACAAACCGATATAAGAGTTCGTTGATGTGGAAGTTATTGACAGAAGACTCGTTAGCCTAATTAGATGAAAGCAAAGAACCGGATTGGCAGGCTGCGCGGAATCCCGTCCGATACAATTATAATTTTTAATCTATTGTCTAATTTGATGGATTGCATAGCATAGCATAATTTATGCTCACGACTTTAATCCCCGAGAATAATGAGAGATATTGAAAACAGATCATGATGATGATGATTGAAAACTTAGAAATTCCACGTTTAACTATTAGTACCGAAACTTACTCACACACTTCTACACATCCCATCAGGTGAGATGAAGCGCAAACACATTATAAATAAAAATAACAAAACCTGCGTGACGGGAAGTGACCCTGTCGCCACTCATAATGGATATCATGTTTTAAAATGCATAAAAATAAATATAATTTCATTTATTAGATTCTACAAAACAGTAAAAACAGTCCAACAAAGGGTAAATCAGAAAATGACAGAATCAAATAAAACTCAATGCTTTTTCCATGACTTTTAAAATCAACTCCGAGAAAAGTTGTGACAGAATCGGTTCAGAGGAGAAATAATTGAAAAGGTTGTGAACCACTGCTCTAATGTATCGCTGCCAAGCCCTCTCTCTCTCTGACTTATTGCCTTAATTATAAATACCTCCGCGTATGTTTCCACAGCTTAACACGTCCTGTAATTATTACGCCTATGTATTACGTATTATGTGTTATTATGTACGCTGCGGGTTGTAATACGAGCTAGTTAGAGGTTGTTATTCGATATTTACAGTTGTTATAAAGGTGTTGTGTAAGGCGTGCGACATACTAGCTAGCGTTGCCTGACAATAGTGAAACTATGGATAGTCTGTCAATACTATCGTGACATCAAAAAATAAGTAACTTTATCATTATCAATAGTGCAATCGAAATTTTCGATGTTATCGATACTATTGCAACTCAATACTATCGATTGTAGTTTTATCCATTTGTTTTAAAGAATAAACTATCGATAAGTAATATGGAAAATATCGATACTATCGAAACCATTAATATTATCTATAATATGGTATCGATAGGTACTATAAATATTGTTACCTACTATTTTTAAGGTTAACTATCATATATAAATATTCGGGTTTGCACATTCGGTTCGGCTTTTGACTTACAAACGTGCGCATGAGAAAAGCCGAACCGAATGTGCTGACGCGAATAATTATGTGTGTATAGCAAGCACGCTTCAGCAAAGTAACTCACTGAGTTCACCGTTTCAGTATTTGCTAGGCTGTCACTTACACCCTGTATAGGTACTCGTATTTCGAGTGTTGCTCAAGTTTAGAAATACTCGGTACTTTAATGTTTTATGAAATCAGCTTATCGAACAAACTTAAAATTACTTTGCTGAAGCGTGCTTGCTATACACACAATTATTCGCGTCAGTACATTCGGTTCGGCTTTTCTCATGCGCACGTTTGTAAGTGAAGTGCCGAACCGAATGTTCGGACGAATACTTTGACTTTTATTATGGTGCCTACCTCAGGAAAGGCGATAAAAAAATTAGCTCGCCCATACAAAATTGCTGTACCTACCCGACTAAAATGTTATGGAACAGTAGTGAAAGTTGTTCAGTTTGATGGTCTGAGTTCACCATTTTAGTATTTGCTAGGCTGTCAATAACACCCTGTATACCTATTTCCAAGTCCATCTACTTGATAAAAATACCAACACTTGTATAGTAATAATAACTCATAAATAGTTCCAAAGCTTTTACTTTAAGTGCTTTAAACAGATTCAAGGATTTGCGACGAAAGCTACTTTAAACAACTGAACGGAACCTCTGGTTTTTGCTAAGTGTCTAATAAAGCAGTTTATAGACTGCTTGGTTATAAGACTAATTTCAGACTGTAAGTAGGTAAGTATAAAAATCTATAAGTATCAAATTAATGATGATGATGATGGCAAGTCAAACTCCATATAATGAAGGTGTTAAATACCTACGAGTTGTATGGCGAGTGGGTTCGCGGAAGGTTTCTGGTTTGCCACGAGGCTCCGCCCATTTGTATTAACTCAAATGTGTATTTGTTTATAAAACAATCATTCTTCTTCTTATCGTGTGGGCAAGCCCTAGTGTCTGTGTTTTTCAGACCGCCTTACAGCCTCTGACGTGGTTTAAACAATCATTGATATTATTATACTCCCAAAATCTACTTGACATGACGGAAATGCAGTGCTTAGTCACAGTAAAAAGCCACAACTAGTAGTAGTTAGTTGCTTGAAGTTCGCAATTACCTTACGGTAAGGCAAGCAAAGTTCATGTTTAGCACATTTAGGTCCGCCATATACATACGGAATTCCGAATCAGGATTACGATTGCGTATGGATTTTCCTCCTCCATAATTTCATTTGTAATTGCAGAGGTATCAAATCCTATACAAAATCACGATCCTTATTCGGAATTCCGGATCGGAATTCCACCCTAGAACTAAATGTACCCATAGCCATAAGACCGGAGGAATTAATGTCAAAACGAGTACGACGACGACGATACGAGGCAACATTTTCATCGTCACAAATTCTGAAAAAAGAAAGTTGGTCATATTTATTTTTAAATAAAGGCATTCAACGGTAAATAAAAAATTGTAATGAGTTTTAACAGCAGCAAAATGTGCAGATTTATAAGATTCCGAAAAACCACTTTAAAGTGCTATTTAGGTACTGTAAAATGCTCCTTTTCACTCAGGGTTAGTTGAGGTAGATTAAAACACAGATATAGTTTTCACTAGTGAATGTGGCCAGCGCACGTCCGCACGGCACGGTGGTCGGCGAGTGAATACCGAGCGAATGCACGATAGATATTCACCACAGACCGCGCGTGCCGATAGATGGCGCTACCGTCGCTTTCCACATTAACTACTCTTTATTGCTGTACACTACAGGTACCTATTTGATAGCACCATGGTATCGAATGGTAGGAAAGTTCGAGATGATTAAGAAACTAGAGAAAAAATTGAACCACTACCACAGATGATTTATTAGTCACTACCGTAACACTACTGAGTTCTACTGTTCTCTTTCATCACATACTACTTACTTGAAGGCTCGGTAGCACAGTCGATAGTGAACCTGCTTACTGTGCCGAAGTTCGCTTGTTCGAAACTCGTAAGGGAAAAAATATTTGTATGATGAATATGAATATTTATATATACCCGAGTCATGGATGTTTGTATCTATATTTTATTCTATATAGTTGTCTAGACATCATAATACAAGTTCAGGCTAGATTCTGGCACTTTAAATGTGACTACATAATTTGTGTGGCAATGTCAAAGATATTTATTTATTTTATTTATTTAAACAAGCCCAAGGAACAAACGTGTTGTTATACAAAAGTTTGCAAAGTTAAATCGTGATACAAGAAGTAGTTGGGTCCCAAATGGGTGCATTATGCACTAGCACGAAGATTCAACAACTGTTCCCCTGCTGAATACGCCATTTCCTCAGATTTTCTATTGTGGAACACTTTAGTAAATCAAATGCGACTATGCAAGGGGCGGAAGCTTTCTTTGAATGATGTTCGGATAAAGCGAGAAAAAGTTGTAAAGACTGATTGATTGCGATTCGATGGTCTGTGACGTTTTTGAACCTTTGTTAGGTACCTAGTAACGTTATATAAGGCTTCATCAGCCTATAATTATTTACTCAAAGTGCCACATTACGAACATTTCATTTTGATAACAAACGAGCGAGTTTCCTGTAGTTTTCTTGGGGATGGATAGATGGCGCTACGGTCTGCGCGAAAAGGTCAAAATTTCAAAAAGTGTTTCTTTAAAATAAAAAAGAGAGAAGAGATGATCAAAAAGATGCCAATTTACTACTCATTTTAATCGAACATTTTTAACATTGTACATCTGTCACGGCTGTATGGTATGGGCTCGATAACTTATTTTTAAAAAGGCAGGCACAGTCTTGACATGATCTCGCACATGCTCGCACACTTCTTTATGGAGCGATGAACAATATCATATGTTGAGTCTCTAGGAAGTAAATTTTAAACAGAAAACACTCGATTGAAGAAAATCATTTGTAAAGGATGCCCTGATCACTCTTGCCCTTGCATCTAGCCTTGCACTGACGAGATTATAAGTATAACTACATATATAAGGTCTAACAAAATTAGCTGAAACTATTTTAAGGGGATGATCAGACCATCAAACTGAACAACTTTCTCTATTGGACCAATATAGTAATCGCGAAAAAAAATTAGCCGTCCCATACATTTGAGTCGAGTTATGTCTGCAGTTTTGTATGGGTCAGCAGATTTTTTTTCCGCGATTTCGATATTGGTCCCATAGAGAAAGTTGTTTCAGTTTGATAGTCTGATCATCCCCTTAAAATAGTTTCACCTAATTTTGTTAGACCTTATATAGCGTTTGTCCGCAACTTCGTCTGCGTTATCTTTAAAAAATCTTGTGTTAATCCAAGAACATAACTCTATCATAGTGTACCAAATTTCATCCAAATCCGTTCAGTCGTTTATGCGTGATTAAGTGACAAACATCCAACCTTTCCTATCAATACTTATAAAAGAGTTCCGTGACTGACTGACTGACAGACAACGCTCAGCCTTAACCGCTGAAGATAGAAGCATGGAATATATTATATACTACAGAGGATGTAGGGGTGCACTAAAAAGGATTTTTCGAAAATCAACCCCTAAAGGAGTTATCCATGCGAATGAAGTCGCGGGTCGAAAGCTCGTTTATAATATTAAAACATGTTTGGGACTAATGTTAAATCTCTTTGGTTTGGGACATCATCCAAAACGTCAAAAGTGGTTAGGTACCATTTGGTATAGAAATGTCGCCATCTGTTTATAAGTCGGTGGTCGTCATTCGGTTAGTTATACAACCTTCGCTTTCTTCCTTATTGAAGCGACATCATGTATTTATGTATGGCATCGGAAGACACATAAGAGCGAAAGTCAGCTGTTTACATTATTTTAGTTTGTTTCTCGGCCTGTGTCGCGAAAAAAAAATCTGCTGTCCCATACATTTTAGTCGGGTAGGTACAGCAGTTTTGTATGGGACAGCTGATTTTTTTCGCTTTTCCTGAGGTAGGCTCTATAGTAAAAGTTGTTCAATTGGATGGTCTGATTTCACCGTTTCAGTATTTGCTAAGCTGTTATACTTACACCCTGTATAAATTGTTGAATTATTTATGAATTTAAGAAGAAGGGAATGAATGTTAATGTGAAGAAGACGAAAGTTATGGTTATCGAACGCGATGAAACAGTGACTGAATGTAAGATTATGATAGGTGATGAAAGGCTGGTGCAAGTCAGTGAGTTTGTGTACTTGGGTTGTATGTTCACAAGAGACGGAAAGTACGACGGAGATATAGAGAGAAGAGTGAAAGCAGGAAATATGCGTAATGGAGCCTTGCACACCGTCATGAAGAGTCAAAATATGTCTAAAAATGCTCGTTTGGCGGTTCACGACGGTGTGTTGGCACCAACTTTAATGTATGGAAGTGAGAGTTGGTAATGGCAGAAGAAGCATGAATCTAGAATAAATGTGGTTGAAATGCGCTCCCTCCGTAGTATGTGTGGTGTGACTTTGAATGACCGGTTACGGAATTGTGTGATTAGAGAAAGATGTGGTATGAAAGAAGATATAGTGATTAGGATTGAAAAAGGTATGTTGAGGTGGTTTGGCCATGTGGAAAGAATGAGCGAAAGTAGGTTGACGTATGAAATTTACAAGGCAAGTGTGAATGGAATGGTTGAAAGGGGTCGCCCTAGGCGCACGTATTGTGACCAAATCGGATGCGCACTGAAGAAGGGCCAAATAAAATGTACCCGGAACCGACGAGCTTGTATGAAGAAATTTATGGATGTTGAGGAAGCTAAAGATGTGTGTCAGAATCGTAGCATGTGGCGATCTGTTGTCTCTGCCTACCCCAGTAGTGGGACATAGGCGTGAGCATATGTATGTATGTATGTATTTATGAATGAAAATAAACTACCTTAAAAAAATAAAGAAAGTATCTAGAAAATCAATACCTATCTACAAGGGTTTTCGTCTTTAAAGAATTAAGACATTTTAAACTCGTTCATCATTCTATAAACTCTACAGTTTAACCCTGCTTACATTATGTATAAACCGCTTCTCTTTGATGATAATAAACAAGCGCTTGTTTCCAATAATAAATAACAATGCCGAAATCGAATAAATCCCTTTGCTTATAAACCGTCATCTAAACTGTTGCAAAGCAAATCCCGAATTCGGCAGAACAAAAGGTTACCGAAAAGTGACGTACTATGGTTTTCGAAGTCATTGCGATCTCGCAATAGATTTACAGACTCGTGACTGTAATCTCTTGCATTGGGCTAGAAACACTAAAAATCACCTTTTTATGCGTTGCCTCGTCAGTCGTCTCTAAGTTTACCAATAAAGCATATATGTTTAACCAAATAAAGCAGTTTCTTTAATATCAGCCACGTTTAATTTCATCAAATACAAAAAAACTGGCTTGCTTTTAGCCTAGGTCTTATGGGATAGTAATTGATGACGGAGTAAAATTCAAAAATACAGGAATTTCAGTGTATGGTTAGCGACAGATTTGTGATGAATATCGATCATGATTTTGAATCGACCATTTAAGAATAGCACTTTTGGACACTGACGACGACACAGCCAGTTAGGGTGCCTAAATACTTAGAATCATTTAGTCTCGTAGAAATACTAAATAAGTACTATGTATTATGGTTTATCTATAGAATAAGTATGCAGTAACACTAACTCCTTTATATGAAATAAATAAAAAAAAAAACTCCACGATGCGGGCCTAATGCGCCTTAATGTTCGCCTAATAAGCTTCCACGTTTTGTTATATCTGACACTAATTTTCCAATAATTTGCATTTTAAAGAAACGTCGAGAAACAAGTGAGTAAATGTCTCATGGTAATGTTTAAGGATTTACAATTCCTCTGCTAAACAATAATCCCGAGAAACCTTTGCGCCGGCTTTGAATTCCGGTCCAAACCTGGAGATTGTGGTTACAATCGTAAGCAATATTGTAGTTGCGTACAATATTGTGTCACGAGTTTACAGCTCAGTCATTCGAAATTATTTCTATTCATAGATACTTAGTGTATTATTGTCATTTTTAGGGTTCCGCATACAGGGTCCTTCTTAATATGCTGACACTTGTTTAAGGGGATTATTATCAAACTGAACAACTTTCTCTATGGGACCAACATTGAAATCGCGAAAAAAAACAGCTGTCTCATTTGGCTCGAGTAGTAGTCCAGTCATTTTACAGAGTTTCGTTAGAAGAGGTGGGAAGTAATTATTAATTTGACTTTTAAACTGTAACCGGCATCATTTAGTGACAAAAAGACTATCAGAAAACATATTTAAAAAAATTCACTACGCAACATAGAAATCGAAATTGTGAGTCCCAGAAGGTTTTTAAATAAATAATATTAATAGCAATGCACTCATTTGAATTAGATTTATCATTTATACATTATTTTTGAGTAATAAAATAGGCATTAAAATTTAAAAAATGAGGTTTTCATTAGAAAAAACGAATGCATTTTTCAAAACCTTCTACGTAGACAAAAATATTTACACCATGTTTGAAGTATGTATAATGGTAATGCCTTAAATACGTGAAAAAAAAAACCATCAGAGATAATAACTAAATTTTAAATTTGGAACCGTTGCTGACGGGATTTTTTCTTTAATTTTGGTACATTTCTAAGTTCAATTTGGCTCTTAAACTTTTGGTTGGCAATATTGTTTTATAAAAATGTTGATACCCTATTATTCTGTAATTAGTCCGTAAGTTTTCCTAAAATTAATAATAATAATAAAAAATTAAAAAAAATTTAATACTACACAAAAAAAAAATCAATTATTAATTAGTCCCGGCTCAAACCGTAAAATGACTGGGCTTGCAGTTTTGTATGGGAGAGCTGATTTATTTTTCGCGATTTCGATGTTAGTACCGTAGTAAAAGTTGTTCAGTTTGACGGTCTGATCATCCAAATACAAATAATACAAAGATCTTACGCGTGAATTATACTAGATCTGACTCAGGTCAACCTACAAGTTTAATCCAGGGTATTTACGCATACTTTTTTACAAATAAACATACATAAACTCACGACCGTAATCCCTTTCGGGGTAGTCAGAAACATTGCTACAACTACCAACTATTGTAACAATGCCCACATTTAGCAATTTATGTTTCAGGATAGAATGACGTGTCAAGTGGCGAGAGGTCGCTAGCCTTTAGCCCACATAAACACTGCATAAGAAACCTAGTTAATCCGAGAATTAGGGTGGTCCATTCTAAGGATCCAAACGGTACCCAACAGACACGACTAACAGCCCAACAGACACGACTAACAATCGCAAACTCACAACACACGACAACAGGTAACACGATATCAATGCGTCGACACCGTAATCAACGTCCCCGCCGGCGGGGACAGCCGCGACCTCTGCCCACTGCTTAGGCCGCTTCTCACCTATCCCCGCTACCCAATCCGCCGCGTAGCCCCAGCAACGTCCTATGCCGAGGTCCGTACCCCTCTGGGTGCCCCTAGATCGGTTGCTTAAGTTCATTCATTTGGCTCAGTAGACCCTTCGTGGTCCGCAGTAAAAAGCAGTAGCTCCCTGAGCAGAGCTGTAATAGTCAATTCCAAAAAAAAATCCAAGCGGTTTATTTTTTTTGTATTAAATCTCTTTCATTACAAATCGCCTCTCAGAAAATCCTTTATTACAATTACAACAGCACCCTTCGTAGAACAAAAGCGGTTCACATTTTTACTTCTCCGTCTCCGCTTCTGTACATATTGCCCCTATTCGTGCATTGCAAAGTGGCAACTTGTTCTCCTGTATGCTGAGAGGCCCATAAATCCTTGCTGTGGGGCTTAAGAGCCGCATTCATCACACAGCTGTCACGAGGAAACTTGGCCAAAGACGTAAACTATGTGTACTTTGAATTTTCTCAGTGTCAAGTGAATTGTGCTTAAATAGATAGAGTAAGTTTGTTTAGAGTTTTGTTTTGATGGTGCTGAGTGTGTTTCTGTGTTAGAGATTTGTGTTTTGTCTAAAATAAAAGTAATGTTGACTCGTTGAGCTGAGTGCAGGGACACTTTGCGAATCACTTTTCCTTTTACTCTGTGACTAATATAACAATGTAGCATAAGCATATGCTCACGACTATATTCCCTGAGGGAGTAGTCAGAAATATTCTGAAACTTCAGAACATCCACGTTTTGTTTCAGCCGTGGTGGTCCAGTGGCGAGTAACCTTGCCTTCTGTGCAGGAGGCGATGGTTCGATCCCCGTCCAGGCCGACTCGTACCAATGAGTTTATCGGAATTTATGTACGATTTGTAACACCACTGGCTTTTCAGTGAAGGAAAACATCGTGAGGAAAACTGCATGCTTCAATTTCGAGGCATGTATTGTACCTACTGTCCATTACAAGTGGCAACGGGCTCACTCCCCGTCACACTGGACAGAGTTTCGGCACTACTCTAGTGAAACGTGGATAGTGGATGGAGGGATATAACAATGTGTCCATGAGAATTTACCAAATTAATTTGAAATGTTATTTTATCTGGTCATCAGAATCATTATAGCCAATAAAAGGAGTCTTCTCAATATAAAGGATGTAACAAAACACCCTATTAAAAAATTACTAAGGTTTTTTGTTATAACTGTAAAGGGGTGGTTTTATACCGTCTAAACTGAAAAACTTTCTCAACAGAGACAACGTCGAAAAAAATCTGCGGTTATACAAAACTGCAGTAAATAGGTACCTTTTTGACTCAAATGTATATCGGACAGCTTTTTTCTTTTTTTCGACGTAGGTATGACCCCTGTCTAGGGTCTAGCAAAATTTGCTGAAACTATTTTAAAGGGATGATACTGAACAACATTCTCCAAGAACTAGTAAACATAGAAAAACGCAAAAAAAAATCTACAGTCCCATACAAACCTGCAAACCAAACTCGTCCCAAATGTATGCGACTGCTGATTTTTTTGTTTGTTGCGGTAGCATCATCATCAGCCTATAAATGTTCCACTGTAGGGCACAGGCTTGCTAGGTATATGGGCATTAGTCCACCACGCGTGCCCAATGCGGATTGGTAGACTTCACACACCTACACACCAGAATTTCTTCTTCAGCGTATGCAGGTTTCCTCACGATGTTTTCCTTCACCGTTTGAGAGCGTCAGTGGCGCGTTGCGGAGAGGTATGGACAACCAATAATAGGGGTCCGGGTTCGAATCCGCACGGACAATATGCCATGTATCTATGAGTTTTTCTAACTTATGTACGTAATACCGACTGTTGCGGTAGCAGTTGTTTTAAAATTCTTTTCTTGTCTTGTTTCGACAGATATACGAAACAAAATATAAATTTTTTTTTGGTCTTCGCTGTATAAACCCTTATCATAATAGTATTGGTCATAAAATAATTCATAATAAACAATTCACAGAAAGGATGCATCAACACGAACATTCGGATCAAAGTCATGCATGTCAAATTATATCTAAAAATAATAAGTGCTATGCATTTCGCTATCTAGTTAGCACAGTCTCTTAGTGTAGGTTGTCTTGTTTTGAACTAACATAATTTGTATGATAATAACTAGTTGACATAATTTAGTTTTAGCTTTGAATCATTTGTTTATTTCATCAAAAGTGTTTGCGTGAAAACTAAACACTCGACAATTTTATTCCTCAACATGTGATAGTTTCTTTTTTTCCTATAAAGCCTCAATTATCATAGCCTTAACACGTCTCCAGTACTAAGGCATAGGCCTACGCTCATGATGAGGGTTTCCAGGCAGCAGTCCACCACGCGTGCCCAATGCGTATTGGTAGACTTCACATACACATCAGAATTTCTTCTTCAGCGTATGCAGTTTCCTCTCGATGTTTTCCTTCACCAAATCAAAACGGGGGTATTACAAGTCATTCTCAGGTTCTTAAATCAGGGCTGGGATCGATCCATCATCATAAGAATAAAGAATACAGAGAATAAGAAAGAAGAATAAGAAAGAATATAGAATAAATAAAGTATATTTGATTGATTGATTGAATACGCCATGTAGAAGCAAATGAAACTGCAAGTATCTATTCCTACGTGTAAAAGTGCGATATAACAAATAGTCTCATTTTCACTTCTCCAACGTGTTAATGAATTAACGCAAAACTAAAAGTAGTTTGTTTAGAATCGAGAGCAGAATCGAATTATCATGGGTTCAACAAAGGTTTTTTTTTCTTCAAAATATTAAATAATTTGTTTGTAACATTTAAAATTTACTGAACCCGATGTCAACCCACCGCACAAGCACACTCACCTTACTTACTACCAAAACAAGATTATTAAAATGTATCCATGAATACGCTAGCGCTTCCATTCATTGCTGAAATGATAACAAATCATTTTTGCCTCAAAACTTAAAATGCAAATAACTTTAAATTTTAACTATCAATATAATGAAATTATTGTTTCATTCTAATTATTTTGTTATCAATCAGTTGGGGTGTATGAGGTTTTGCGCTAATTCATTACCTCGTTGTGTACCATAGTGTTTAGTTATTCGTATGCTGCCACCATCTGCATGAGACTAGAGTAACCAGTAACTTCACCTCTCATGGAGATGAATGGATCTCGACCCTCAAAGCCTCGTTAATAAAGATCAAAACGTTTTTTTTTTTAATATTTCAAATTCAAAAGCTAAGGTTTTATGTTACCGAACATTGTACTCCAGCAGTTTTAGTGTGAAAATATGAAAATCCGTCCGTATAAGCCATTAGGGCTTTACAGATTTACAGTTTCGAGCTCGTTTGCATATTAACTACTTATAAATAACATCACGTTTTCAACCGTCACATGCATTTTGTTTATGGGTATGGCGTTGCAATAGTATAAAAATAAATCTCTATTATGCGAAATCCGTATAGTGAATTGAATTTATGATGCAGTTCTAACTACAACTACGCTCATGGCGACTAACGCCCGTAATTAGTACCTACAGGGTGTAAGTGACAGCCTAGCAAATACTGAAACGGTGAACTCAGACCATCAAACTGAACAACTTTCACTATGGAGCCTACCTCAGGAGACGCGAAAAAAAATCAGCTCTCCCATTCATTTTAGTCGGGTAGGTACAGCAGTTTTGTATGGGACAGCTGATTTTTTTTAGCGTCTCCTGAGGTAGGCTCCATAGTGAAAGTTGTTCAGTTTGATGGTCTGAGTTCACCGTTTCAGTATTTGCTAGGCTGTCACTTACACCCTGTATAGGTACCCAGGTTTACAAACTTACGATATTTTCTTCCACCTCTTCATGGTAAGTCTGTAGTGGTGTTATTACTCGTGCAAAAGTTATACAAGGTGTTACAAAAATACAAATAAACATTTAAGGGGGCGGTTAAGACCATCAAACTAAACAATTTTCACTATGGGACCAATATCGAAATCGCGAAAAAAAATTATGTTCCATCATCATCATCATCATATCAGCCGATAGACGTCCACTGCTGGACATAGGCCTCCCCCAAAATCGGGAGATTTGCCATAATCGCCATGACGCGATGCGTTTGCGATGTTCCATACTAAACTACAGATCTACTCGAGCTAAATGTATGGGACAAAAATATTTTTTTTCGCGATTGTGATGTTGGTCCTATAGTGAAAATTTTTCAGTTTGATGGTCTCAACAACCCCCTTAAAAGTTTTAAATATCTATTATTACTTTTTTAACACCTGTATACGGTGTAACTGACAGCCTAGCAAACACTGAAACGGTGAATTCAGACCATCAAACTGAACAACTTTCACTATGGCGCCACCCTCAGGAAAGAAAAAAAACAGCTGCTCTATACATTTGAGTCAAGTAGGTACAGCTGTTTGTGTTTACAATGAAAATTGTTCAGTTTAATGGTCTGAATTCACCGTTTCAGTATTTGCTAGGCTGTCAATTACTCCCTGTATTCTTCCAGGCTGGGATCAGACAACCGACCTCTGCACCATAGTAATTTTTTGTTTCCTATTAGACCACTAAATATTGTAATTCTATTATTATTACATAATCCTAAACCTTGTGTATCCATGGTGGTGTCGATAATTTTGCCAATGGCCAGTTTATGCTATGAATAGGCTATGAATAGCACCATCCCATTTCCTTCCGTGGGTGTCGTAAAAGGCGACTAAGGGATCTACTGAAGGATGGGCAGCAGCATCCTCTGAGTACACACATTGATTCGATCCAACTGCGATCGCCAACCCGCCTGCCAAGCGTGGCGATTATGGCAAATTTTGGGGGAGGCTTATGTCAAGCAGTGGACGTTTAATGGCTGATATGATGATGATGATGAGATCTTTCGGTGATCTCAAGGATTCTTTTTGGACAAAACACTCTTGAGCCATCATAAAATGGCAGAGCCACGTGGTCACCTAACCCGCGCGCGAAACACGTCTACTCGTGAACATTCTAGCCACGCGACTCCCTAGTTGACCACAATGGTGATGGGTGGAACTAATCTAGCGATGGATTACATTACCCAACATTTAGGGCCGATTTCGGCATACGTTGCTTGCTTTGATCGTTACACTTTAAAATAGAGAGAACAAATCAGGCAAAGTATGCCGAAATCGGCCTTAAATGTTGGGTAATGTAATCGCTGCTTAAGGTGGTTTCAGTCGTTACTAAAGTTTGACGCACAATACGCGTAGACGGAATTAATAAAAGTAATATTTTATATATGGAAAAAAAGTTTAGAAAATCTAGTTGCCGCGTCACAAATAACATTTGCAATTTATGATATATTTACGAAGATATAAAGCTTTTAAAATTTTGTATGAAAAATGTCAAAGCTTTGTATCTTCGTAATTATTTTATAAATTGCAAATGTTATTTCTGATGCGGCATCTAGATTTTCTAAATATATATATATTTTTCCATATATACAAAGTTACTTATATTAATACTGTCTACGCGTATTGTGCGTCAAAGTTTTGTATAAAATTGACCCCTCTGCAACCACCTTAAGTATACGGGAATATATTTTTTAAATGACAACACAAGTCATTAACATTAGTGTGTTGATTGATTGAAATCTTCTATTATCCCAGTAATGCTAGAAAAATAAGGTTTTGTGATCTAATACCTAATTTTCGCTAACAAGATTTATATATAAAGGGAACAAATGGTCTTATTACCTATAGTTATGTACACAATCTACGTCAAAATGGAAGGCTGTAGGGTTCCGTCGCACAAAACGCATGAACGGATCAATTATATTTTTTTTTAGTTAACCTAACCTAAAATATACATAATCAATGAGGCGTTTTCCAAGACTAGTAAATCGAAAACGGTCAATATTTAATTTACTGATAAACCTGCCCCATTGACAGTAAGGGCTCTTACAGACGAGCCACACTTTGCTGTCGCAATGGATGGCAGAGCACACGGCGACTGCAAAGTTTCGCTCGTCTGTAGGTGCGCTAACACGGGTAAACTCTAGTCTAAACTATTATAAAACTGTAACAGGAAGTTTGCCTGTACGTTGAAGGTATTAACAAAAAAAAAGTTACAATATGGTTTTTAGGTATCCCTGATTCCGTATCATCAATTTTTGGATTTCATGTCTGTCTGTTTGTTTGTTTGTGTGTTTGTTTGTTTGTTTGAACAAGCATCACGCAAAAACTACTGAACCGATTTTGATGAAACTCTTTTTGTTTGATAGCTTATGATCTGTCTTAAAATCTGGTATGTAATTTGTAGGGACAAAGTTGCGGCTTAACGCTCGTTACTGATAAACCTGCTGCCACATTGACAGTAAGGGCTCTTACAGACGAGCGACACTTTGCTGTCGCAGTGGGTTGCAGAGGGTCGCGCTCATAGACTTTACGGTCGCGCGACCGCGACACACGGCGACTGCAAAGTGTCGCTCGTCTGTAAGAGCGCCAACGCGGGTAAACTCTAGTTTACTATAAAGATAACAAATTAAAGATAATTTGTTACACAAGAGTGTAAGAATATTATACAACACTAGTTTTTAATTACTAACAAAATTTTTCTGATGTATCACACATGAAACTAAACTATTTTCCCCAAGGAACATGGGTCGAAAAAGGAAAAAAAAATTGTAGGCCTCCCATAGATCGATAGGCTGATTTTAATATGAGATAAAATAATTTGTATTTTTAACCGACTTCAAAAAAGGAAGTATTCGACCGTAAGTATATATTATATATATTTTTTAAGTGTGTTCCCGTATAACTTCGTCGTTTATGAACCGATTTTTATGATTCTTTTTTGTTCAAAAGAAGATATTCCAAGGGTAGTATCATGATAAGGAAACCAGGATCTAATGACGGCATCCCAGAGAAATCGAGGGGAACTTTTGAAAATCGTAGTGCCGGCTAGTGCGTTTGTTAATTTAAAGCACTACTATTAAATTAAACTAATGAATTCACCACTGAAAATTGTGAAATAAACAAAATTTTAACAAAACAAATTTAAACCGCCTTCAAAAAAACTAAAAAGTTAAAAAGTAATATTGCAGCCGATGACTTTTTCGTTCGCATCATCATCATCATTGTCTTGCCCATTTCCCATTATTTGGGGTCGGCGCAATATGTCATCCTCTTCCATTCATTAATTTGTTCTATAGAAGTCGGTGTCAAGCCAAGCCAAAAAACTAATGCAATCCCTGTCGCGAATCGTACCGGCTTGACAGCGACTTCGATAAAACAAATTAATGTTCTTATGATGCGAACGAAAAAGTCATCGGCTGCAATATTATTTTTTAACTTTTTAGTTTTTTTCGACCATTTTGCTTGGAGAAAATTGCTAACTTTTATTGTCCAAATACACCCTTACGATTTTGTTAGTAATTAAAAACTACTGGTTCGGTAGACCTGTCCCCAGTGTGGTCCCCCCATAGTCCGCAGTAATAAGCAAGTAGCTGCTCCCTGAGTAATACTGTAATAGGTCCATAAAAAAAATAAAAAAACTAGTGTCTATAACGTCATTGCTCATTGCTGATCTAGAGGTGTATAAAGTAATAATAATAATAATAATAATAAAATTTATTAAATTTCACAAAAGCCATTTACATAATGTTTACATATGAATTAGGAACTATGAATAACATTTGAGCATTGTGTTAGGCTATACGTTTTGGTCATTTAATTGATAGCTGATGTCATGAAAGGCAGGTAAAACCTGTCTGTGCTATTGACATCAGCTACAGCAGATACAGGGAGCTGACAGTACTATAGAGTCAATTAATTAAGTTACTAGTATAATAATACATTTAATGTTGGTATAATTATAAGATTTATAATAAACAATTTAATGTATGTGTACTATAGTATATGTTGGGTATGTTTGTGTTATGTGTTTATATGTGTGTGCGTGTGTTTTATGTCAATGTGTGAAGAAGAAGATTTTCCGATAAAGAAAAAGCATTAAAATTGTGTTATATTATTTGTGTGAAAGCGGATGTATATGTGTTGTTTCTGTGTGCTGTGTGGAGTGTGAGGTTGGTTATGTGGTGTGTAAGTATGTAAAGTAATAAAGTTATAAAGTAATAAAGTTGCGAGGCTACTCGGGGGGGTGTAGTAAGTTTTCAGTAGAGTCGTATGTCAGTTTTTGAAGCCATTCACTTGTAATCTTTTTGCACGCATGTTTAGGAAGTTTGTGTATAGAGAGAATGTGGTGAATATTATTGTACAAGAATGGGCCGAGGAAACAGAAAAATCTTTGACTAAAACTGAAGTTTACGGGATTCGATTTAATAACTAGATGGTTACGTCTATTTATATGAGATTCTGAGTTAAAGGTAGTAAGAGAATGTTGCATAAGTACATTGTTTAGGACAAACAGTTGGCGTACCGTTAAAACTTGACAGTAATCGTAGAGCAAGTGTGTGGGGAAGAGATAGGGCTTAAAGGTAGCTACCTTCAGGAGGGCTCTCTGTGCACGTTCTATAGTTAAGAAATAAGATTTGGGTGCACCACCCCAGGAAGTTATACAATAGATAAGTAAGGATTGACATAATGCTATATAGATAGTTTTAAGTAAGGAAGGTTGAGCTACATGACGAAGGTGTTTGAAAACGAAGATAAGTTTTCGGACACGGTTAGCTATGAGTTTTATGTGGGATTTGAAGGAAAGGTTTGAGTCTATTAGTATCCCGAGATACTTAATTTGATTTACTCTTTCTATCTGTGGACAGTTACAGGATTGAGAATGTGGGGTGTTAGAAGAGTGAGCTTTAATTGAGAAGGTTTCAGAGGAGGGGAGGTGCCAGTTCCGAATGGAGAAGATCATATGTTTGGTCTTGTCAATGTTTAGGGTAAGGAGATTTTGGTTTAACCAACTAGATACTAAGGTGAATCCTTTCTGTGATGATAGATAGACTTCATTCCACGAGGCTGCAGAGAAAACAAGAGCAGTATCGTCAGCAAAAGAAATTAGTTTGCCATTGGGAAGATCGAGGTTACAAAGATCGTTCATATAGGTCAGAAATAGGCTTGGACCAAGGATACTGCCTTGGGGTACACCATATTCTACTGGCAAGTCACTGCTTGTGTGGCCATCAATAGTCACACATTGTATGCGATTACTGAGATAGTTACGAAACAGTTCCAACGGGATGCCACGGATGCCAAGTGCCTCCAGCTTCATTAGGAGTATGGGTATCGAGACCGTGTCAAACGCTTTTGAAAGGTCTAGAAATATAGCAAGACACTTCTTACCTTCATCCATATTTAGAACGATATTATTTGTCAGATGGTGAACAGCTAAGGCTGTAGATTTACCAGAACGAAAACCATACTGGTTTTCACTAAGAAGTTGTTTACTTTCAAGATATTTTACGAGTCTGACATTTAAAATACGTTCTAGAACTTTCGAGAGGGCTGGAAGTATAGTAATAGGGCGATAATTATTGACACGGTCTCGATCCCCACTTTTAAAGATGGGATGAATAACTCCCTTTTTAAATACAGATGGAAATATACCTTTTGATATAGATAAGTTGCATATGTAGGTGAGGGGTGGGGTAAGAATTTTCTTGAATATTTTAATAAATCTACAGGATATACCGTCCCATCCCACTGCACATTCATCTCTAAGCGACTTGATAATGCGGTCCACTTCTTCTTCATCAGTAGGAAGGAGAACAAAGGAGTCTGCGGGCATTACTAAGGTGGAAGATGAATTGGAGACGTTTGGATTTGTTTTTATTATATTGTCGGCCAGATTTTTTCCAATATTTGCAAAGAACAAATTAGCATGGTCAACGGAATCTTGATAGGTAGGTTTTGAGAATAGTAGGTCACGAGTACTTGTTTTATCTTTATTTAAGTGAGCTATTTCTTTAATGGTTTCCCATAACTTTTTTGTATTTGATCCTGCTTCTTGGAGTTTCTTTTGCTCATAGGCTCTCTTTACTTTTTTTAGAAGTGAATTGCAAAAATTTCGATATCTTTTGTATGTAATTTTTAGGACCTCATTTTGAGGGGACTTTTTAAGATTTTTGTGAAGCTTGTCTCTGTTTCTTATGCATTTTAATAGACCAGGTGTGATCCACGGTTTAATGGATCTAAGTCTTCGAGGTAAAGTTTTTACGACTGAGTGTTTTTGTATTGTGCTGCGTAGTATATTTACCATTTTGTCAGCAGCGCTGTTGGGATCAGACGTTTTGAATACATAAGAGAAATCCATATTATCCATATCTTTTTCGAGGCCCTCGTAATCGATTCTTACTATTGATTTAGTTGTTAACAATCGCTTTTTTGTTGATAATGATAGCAATATTGAATAATGATCTGTTACCGTAGAGTGTATGACAAGTGTGTTGCTTGGGTGTCCTGACATGATGATGTGGCGTATAATTCTTGGAAAAAAACCAAAATGTCATTATATTGCGGAACCCTTATAAAGCAAAACCGACTCGATCTTGACCGGTTTTCTGAATAGATGTATTTCGGCAGAGCCCACGGACCTCAATAGTATTACCCTAATACGGTTTCATCAGTCAAAACCCCCCTTTTATTGCAATAGTGTTCTGGATATAAGGGATGTAGGATTTACGCGAGAAAACGTTTTTATTTGTCAATACCTAATAAATTTCTCTGTGTACGAATCTTTGTGCGGCCCACGTAGATTTGTGAATGGTAAGGTTTACAAATGGGAATCTGGTCGGTGGTAATTTACAGGACTCACTGCCTTTGTCTTGCCTTATTTTGTCGCCCGAGTATATGTACCTACTTCTCCTAGAGATAAATTTTCGACGTTTTATCATGCTATAGTTGTTTTAAAATCGGTTAATATTTCAATTATAAGATAGACTTGCAACTTCCGCATCTAAATAGTAAAGGTAGATCAAGTTGTATCACGGTATCGTAACTCATAGGTCTGTGGCCGTAGTATGGCAGCGTGATATACCTGGCGCTATAAATGAGTAATATAGCCGTATCGATGCTCGCGATAAGGCTATATCATTCACTTATCTCGTTTATTCGCGCGCAAATAGAAGGTATATCACGCTGCCATACTAAGGCCACAGACCTATGAGTTACGATACCGTCTTGTTATCTATTAGTCATGGATTTAATTTAATAATAGTTAAATTAAGTATTAATTAGTTAATTCTGTTATTATTCAATAAAAACATTACCCATTTAATAATATGTTTCAAGAGTCTTGTATAGGGTCCTTCTCAATTATATGCTGAGTATGCTGACACTTTTTAAGGGGATGATCAGACCATCAAACTGAACAACTTTCTTTATGACACCAACAACGAAATCGCGAAAAAAAAATCAGCTCTTCCATACAAAACTGCAAACCTACTCGAGCAAATAATGTATGGGACAGCGTATTTTTTTTGTGATTTCGATGTAAGTCCCATAGAGAAATTTGTTCAGTTTGACCATCAAACAACTTTGAATGATCATCCCCTTAAAAAGTATCAGCATATTAGGACGGACCCTACATAAATATTTTTGCTTTGAAATGCAAATAAGAAACTCTGTTATAAAATATCCGGTACTTCTAAAGTTGTAGAGTTCTACTCAAGATCAACTACAAGAAGCTAACACATCATTATGTACAGAAAGCAAACTAAATAAATTGCAATATTGCTCAAGTCAAAGTTCTGAGCTCTGTAAATAAACCTCTATAGAGGAGATAGTAAACAAATTAAATTAATTGCATGTGTGATGTAAAAACTTTAAAGCTTAAGGAATATGATACTTGTTGTAGCATTTTATTAGTTACGAGCACAAATTATATACCAGATTTTAAGTCAGATCATAAGCTATCAAACAAAAAAAGTTTCATCAAAATCGGTTCAGTAGTTTTTGCGTGATACTCGTTCAAACAAACAAACAAACAAACACCCAAACAAACACACAAACAAGCAGACAGACAAAAAATCAAAAAATTGGTGAAATGGAATCAGGGACACCTAAAAACCATATCGTAACTTTTTTTTTGTTAATATCTTCAATGTACAGACAAACTTCCTGTTACAGTTTTATAATAGTACGAGCATTAACCCACGACTTCGTCCGCACAAATTATATACCAGATTTTAAGTCAGATCAAAAGCTATCAAACAAAAAAAGTTTCATCAAAATCGGTTTAGTAGTTTTTGCGTGATACTCGTTCAAACAAACAAATAAACACACAAACAAACAGACAGACAAAAAATCCAAAAATTGGTGAAATGGAATCAGGGACACCTAAAAACCATATCGTAACTTTTTTTTTGTTAATATCTTCAATGTACAGACAAACTTCCTGTTACAGTTTTATAATAGTATAGATATAGATACAGTTTTTGAGAGTAACGAAGGTTGTTAATTAAGCTAAAGTTAATAATTTTAACGGGTTCTCACCGCGTTTTTGTTGTTTTGGAGGTCCCAATATATCCACAGTTTTACAAGTACCATAATCACGGGATGTCATCAACGCGGTTAGAACCCGTTAACTTTAGTTTGAACCCTAAAACATAGTTCCTACTTACTTATTTTGAGAGATTGCAATATTACAAAAGTCTGGAAGAGGTTTTGGTAGCTTAAGAGTGTACCGATATTCCAGTGCTGCCCTCAATCGTATTTGTTTTATTCTTCTTCTTCTTATCGTGTGGGCAGAACCCTGGTGCCTGTTTCTCGAAAGTTACAAGCCTTGTAATACAAGTACGTAACCATAGTAACACTTGTATAACAGAAAATTCACAAGCGTAGCGTTTCACGAAACTAGTGCAGTTTCGTGAAACGCACGTGTAGAATACAAGTCACAGACGAATGGTCACTTCACAAGCTATTTTTACTTGTGTAACAATATTTCTGTTTCTCAAACATTTGCATTGACACTTGTAGCTTGTGACTTGTTCAAAATTTTTTAGCAGCTCTTAATTTGTATGTACTGCTAATTTCTTGTATATAAAAGCGAAACACATTGTAGTCATTGCTGTGTTTGAAATTAAAAAAAACACCAGTCTCGGTGTTGGACTAAAGTTAGCACTGTTATGGCAGGTGGGTTCTTGTCCCGTCTGATACTATAATTATTAATCTTTCATTTGTTTTCAACATGTAATAAAATGTTAATCTCAGCACCGAATAACCTCGTAAGCGGCGAGCTCGACTTTGTTCTGTTCAACGAATTGGTTATCGACACACCTCAATCAATATAAGCTCTAACAAAATAAGCTAAATCTATTTTAAAGAGATGATCAGACCATCAAACTAAACAATTTCTCTATGGGATCAATAAGGAAATCGCGAAAAAAAAATCTGCTGTCCCATACATTTCAGTCGAGTTATGTTTGCAGTTTTGTATGGGACAGCTGATTTTTTTTCGTGATTTCGATATTGGTCCCATAAGGAAAGTTGTTAGATGGTTTTATCGTCCCCTTAAAATGGTTTCAGCTAATTTTGATAGACCTTATATAATTATATTTTTCCCGAATTTGCCGCCCCTAGTAAAGTGCTGCCCTGGACATTTCCCCCCTGTCCTCCCCCTCGCTATACTATTGTTATTTATATACTTTTTCATTATAATTTTATATAATGCTCATCAGTGGATGGATGTATACTGAGAAACTAAGATAGGAAATATTTTCTTTCATAAACTGTAAAAATATATCTTCCATCAAGACAAAGCTCTTCAAGGCCTTCTTTTGTACAAACTTAAGACACTAAACTACACTCATAGTTTCATATTCCTCACTTTAATCCTTGCAATATTTCTAGGAGCGAATCGTTGAAAAATCTCTTTTGCCGGGAAACAGGAATCCAGAGGGAATAACTTTACATTTATAAGGCTACGGGTCTTACAGTTAGAGTAATATTACTTGTACAGTTGTTAATGAGACTATTACACAAGAAGGTAGCGACAAACGACAGTAATAACTTTGTGTTGAGGTATAAAGTTAATTAGAGTGTAAACTTAAATTCGTTACATACTTTGGGGGTGCTTCAGACTTTCAAACTGAACAAATTTTACTATGGGATCAATATTATATAGTATGTTTTTCTTTGGCAGTAATAGTCCTCTCCCATTCCCTTCTTCTTCGGGTTCCTCTCCATTACTGGAGGTTGGCAGTCCGCTCTGCATATGTCTATCTGTCGCCAAACGAAACAGCTCTTCGACGATGGCAATGCCTGTTGACTCCTTCAGGTTCGCGAGCCACGACATTCGTGGCCGACCAACGCTTCTTTTGCTCTCATCCACACTCTCTCAGTATCGCACATACTTGCATCTTCTGGTCAGTTTTTCCAATTTGTATGTAATTGACCACGGTGTGAACGTGTAGGATTCAAGTGAATTTTTTGGCCAGAAATCAGGCAATTTACTCTATTGTCATTATGATGTTCAATGTAAAGATGGAATTTTCTGACGCGCCTTAGGAGAGGTCTATGTTCAGCAGTGGATGACGACTAGATCAGAATCTTTGTAGGTCAACTTATATTGGACTCTCCTTTAATTAAATAATCATGTCTAATGTATTCAGGTCTCTGGTCGGTTACAAGGATCGCTGAAACTCGTGTTTTCCGGGTAAACTCAATCAGCGAAATACACAATTATTTCGGATATTTGATAAATGAAACTTTGTTTATTTTAGAAAGCAGGCACGATTCGTCTATTCATTTTCAACAATTTAATATTGCTGGGTCAGAGCTTGGGTCGCAATCTTTGAATCTTTAAATCTAAATGTCATTAAGGGTGAATAGCTGTCAAGACGGTTTATAATGAAGACACTGATAGGTACAGATTCTAAGATTATTACATTTGAAGCTCTGATTTTAATATGGGTGAATAATTTAAAAGAGATTTATCAAGAGTTACTTTTGGTTTACAAGGTTTACAGTAGGATATTATTTATTTGTTTCGTGTTAACACATAAATAAATAAATAAAGATATGAAAATTCATGAGAAATACAGCATTTGCCTGGTATTAAATTGAAATTACAAGGCTTTTCAATATAAAGGTTTGTAGCTTTATAAAGAAGCCAAGCAACATCGGCTAATGTTTTTTTTTTTATTTATTTTATATTTTTATGGATGGTAGGCATAATTTTAAGAAACTGATTTCAGTTTTTTACGATTTATCGAGGCTATCAATATAAATTATGTCCCAATCCGAAAAAGTGGCAGCTAAGGCCTTTAAGACTGAGCGCGTTGAACCTCGTTTAATTATACAGTGTAACCTTAAATGCTTTACATATTTAAAGGGGCGTTTCAGACCAATCATACTGAGTACGTTTCTGAACAAGACCCTCAACGAATTGGACCAACATAGAAATCGCGAAAAAATATCCTAGCTGTCAGAGTTAAAGAAAGTTAAGTATTCAGTTTTATGGGCTGAAGCACTCGCTAAAATATGTAACTTTTAAGTTTACATCCTGTATATACAAGTATCCTATGTTACAAAGCAATCAATGAATAGTAAATTTACTGTGACCGTTAAATGGACGCTGTAGGCATTTAACTTGGGGGAAATAGAATACCTATAAATGTATTTCAATGCCTGTCATGAATACAAAAGAAGGTGTTAATTCAAAATTAAATTGAAAAAAGGTAGGCCCAAACCAGAACTATTTTTGTGAGTGATTAAGTGTAGCACTTTTGTATTAAGCACATGCTAAAGTTTACTAAAATGTTTATTTTCATTAATTTATTACTTTGTCGTTAGAATTAAATTAATATATTTTTCACCCCTTCGGGCGGAAAGCGTCAACTTTCATCCCACTGCGCTAAACGACGTTGCCGCTTTCCGCCTCAGTCGAGGAGAAAAATGGTGTACTAACGTCGGGCAGTTAATAAGAAAGGCTCAGATCACATGTTTGTTGACAATTTCATGAGATCTGAGACTTTTCTTAGTTTCTTGCCTTCGGTATGTTATCGACTATTAATTAATAAGCATCATTTTTTTAAAATGCATTCAAGGAGGACATTCATAAAACTTATGAAAACATTCAACCCTAATATTATATTCAAGCAAGAATCCTATTCGTTCCATATTTAACTAATGCTAGGTTGTTAATCTGTAGATTACTTCTAGTAGTCGCAGAATAATGTTTATACATTTACTAGCTGTTACCCGCGACTTCGTGCACATGAACGTAGGACTTGTTTATGGGTTTCTTTTTGTCACACAATATACCCATCTTGATTTTCAGACTTTGTCACCCTATTTCTCCCTTACAGGGGTTGAATTCTGAAAAAAACCTGCAACACGTGTTTACTCATTTGTCAATAGGAGTACTCCTGTAAAGTTTCGAATAAAATAGTCTATAATCTGGTTTCCCCTTACTAACTTTGGACCCCCGTTTCACCCCTTTAGGGGGTGAATTTTGAAAAATCCTTTCTTAGTGCACCCCTAGACCTCATAAACCTACGTACCAAATTTCGAATCTCTAGACCCAGCGATTTGGGCTGTGCGTTGATATGTCAGTCAGTCAGTCAGTCAGTCAGTTTCTTCTTAAGTAAATAATTTAAAGAGTTTAATAAATCTTTTGTATGCACTGCACATTACACAAATGTTATCTAAAAGACAGTTAGAACAAAAACATCACCACCATGAACATTACTAAACAACCAGCACTGAAAGCTTTCAAGTTCATTCCGTATGCATGTTGTTTCGTACTGAAGTTCCATTTTGTTACTCAAAGCTGCAAAGTAACCGGCAGGTGCAGGTGCAATTGTCATCTAGCGCAAAATATTTGTAACATCCGAGTGCAGGAACTTTTGCGCTGTGTTGATACTGTAATTTCCTTACACCTTTTGTATAGCAGTTTTAATGAAAACGTCCAAGTTATAGCAGTTGTGGTAGTTTCTAAAGTTGGTTCTGCGCCTTTGGTGTTTTGTTTCGTTTCTTTTGTAGTGTCTTTGTGGGCGAAAACATAGCTAGCCATCACCTGTTGACATCATCATCATCGTCATCATCTCAACCGATGGACGTAGGCTTCCCCCAAAGATCACCATAACGACCGGTCCTGCGCTGCCCTCATCCAACGGGTTCCCGCCGCCTTCACCAGGTCTTCGGCCCACCGTGTTGGGGGCCTACCCACGCTGAGCTTTCCGCTTAACATACTGCCTGAAAATTATTGCATGACTAAAATACAGTAAAATATGACTAAAATACAGTACAATCAATTTAATTTCAAACCAAAACATACATATGCGGGTTTTTGTATTGAAGGTATCGCCTTTTTTTCGCCTATTTTTTGGCGCGACCACACATGAGTATTTTAGTTCAGAATGTATCTCTTGACTAAGTCCGAACGGAGATATAAAGGCTTGAAATTTAAAATATATTCATTACGTTAACTTCAAGCCTTTAACATCTCCGTTCGGCCTGAGTTAAGAGATATACTTGTCATAACAAGTTTTGTTCGTAACTTTATTCTGTACTAAAATATTCAAGTTTGATTGATCATCATCATTGTCTTGCCCATTTCCCATTATTTGGGGTCGGCGCAATATGTCATCCTCTTCCATTCATCTCTCTTAGCCGTCGTTTCAACACTCACTCCTTTTTTACACATATCATCCTTCACACAATCCATCCATCTTTTCTTCGGCCTCCCTCTCCTACTACAGCCATCCACATTCATACTTAACACTCGTCTCGTAACATGACACTCTTCTCTCCGCATTACATGCCCATACCACGATAATCTATTACCCTGCAATTTTTCCGTTATAGGTGCTACTTTCAAACTTCCTCTAATATACTCATTCCTAATCTTGTCCATTCTAGTTACACCACACATCCATCTCAACATTCTCATCTCAGCTGCATGCAATCGTTTCTCATCCGTCCCTTTTGTGGCCCAACACTCTGATCCGTACATAACGACAGGTCGTATTACGGTCTTATATATTTTCCCCTTCAATTTGAGGGGGATTCGGGAGTCGCAGATCGTTCCCGTAACCTGCCGCCACTTCATCCACCCTGAGTTGATTCGGTGCTTCACGTCCCGGTCTATCTCTCCATCTTTTTGTATGAGTGACCCGAGGTACCGGAAGTCGGAGCAGACTGGCAAAGGCACGCCATCAAGGGCAATAGGCATGCAACTGGAGAGACCGCCGAAATCGCAGAACAAACGTTCCGTTTTAGTTCTGCTAATTTTCATGCCAACACTCTCCAGTTTTTGCTGCCATTGTGCCAATCTGCTCTGGACCTCGAGTCCATCTTCACCGACAAGAACAATGTCGTCGGCAAACAGCATGCACCAGGGTGCCTCTTCCTGTATGTCCGATGTTAAAGCATCCATAATCAACAGGAAGAGGTAAGGGCTTAAAGCCGACCCTTGGTGCAAACCTACAGCCACATTGAATTTATCGGTGGTACCAGCAGATGATCGGACGCATGTGCTGGATCGGCTGTACATTGCACGAATCAACTCAAGGTATTTTCCAGGCACATCTTTCTTTTTGAGAGCCCACCACAAGACCTCCCGGGGTACACGATCGTAAGCCTTCTCGAGGTCAACGAACACCATGTGCAAGTTCTTTTGAGCACGCCTGTATAATTCACAAAGTTGGCGTAGTGAAAAAATAGCGTCCGTTGTACCCCGACCAGGCATAAAACCGAACTGGTTTTGCGTTATCTCACTCTCCTCTCTCAGTCGTTTCTCTACCACTTTTTCCCATACTTTCATACTATGTGACATTAGCTTTATTCCCCTATAATTGTTGCAGTTCTGTACGTCACCCTTATTTTTATAGATGGGCACCAGTAAACTGTTGCACCATTCGTCGGGGATTACTTCTTTATGCAACAACTTATTGAAGAATAAAGCTAACCACTTATATCCATCCGCACTCAAAACCTTCCAAACCTCAACTGGTATTCCATCCGGTCCCACGGCCTTTCCATTTTTCATACTTCGTACAGCCTTTTTTACCTCTTCCATACTAATTTCTCTTACCAACCCCACGTTCACTGGTAAATACTCTAACTGACCACTCCAAGCATTCTCCTCGTTCATTAACTTTTCAAAATATCCTTTCCAACGTACTTTTATGTCATCATCATTTGTCATCACTTTTCCTGCATCATCTTTTATACACTTTATGTGGGACACGTCTCTTGCACTCTTCTCTCTAGCTTTTGCCATCCTATAGAGCTTCTTTTGCCCCTGAGGACTATCCAGAGACTCGTATAACTTGTCCTGGGCTTCAGCTCTAGCGATGGCTACCGCTTTTTTTGCTTTCTTCTTACATTTATTATATATTGTTTTCCTCGACTCTTTCCCACTCGTATCACTATCCGATGTATTTTGCCATTCTTTAAAAGCAAACTTCTTCTCTTTCAGAATATTCTGTACTTCCGCATTCCACCACCACGTATCCTTATCTATCATACCTTTGCCTTTCGTTTCTCCTAAAACATCCTTTGCTACCATTCGGATACAACATGCCATCTCGCTCCAACATGCCATCTCGCTCCAACCATCACTCCCACAGTAGTAAAATTTATACCCTTCACCAATCTCTCTGGCTTTAGACCCCTTCCATTTCGTTTCTTGCAAACACGCCACATTTATCCGTCGCTTTTTCAGTACTTCCGCTGACTCTCTTCCTCTTCCAGTCATCGTACCAATGTTCCAACTTGCACACCTTAATCTTACTTCCCTCACAGTCCGAGCTCGCTTCTTACGTCGCACCCGCCCGGTTTGATGCGACAACCCTGGTCCATTTCCCACAGGAGCCGGGTGCTGCCCCTGCGCGTCGCCTCGGGGGTACGCCCTAACCCTATCGCTATTTCCTATCATACTGTGATTCATACTGCTACAGGTTTTGGCTTAAGTTTTACAGCCGGCCGCCTGCCTGACGCCAACCCTCTTTGGGAATGCAGTTGTAGTGATTTCCCCGCCACTATTCGGGTGACCAAGGATGCAGGATGGTGTGTGTCCAGGTCAAAAGGGGGAACTTGCCCCTCCCTTAGTCGCCTCTTACGACACCCACGGGTAGAGATGGGGTAGTCCTATTCTTTTCCGGGAACTACGCGGGCTTCAAGTTTGATTGATGGCCGCGCTAAAAAAATAGGCTAAAAATAAAAAAAGCCGTTTTTCAGGCATTGGTTTTTTATTAAATTACAAATTATTTTTTATAAAAAGCACAAAATTTTACTAGTTACTCACTTGAAAGCTTAGTTGTAGTAAAGTTTCGAAGCATCTTGAAAAGGAAAAAGTTCATGAGAATAATTATGTAAGAAAGTAATTAAGTGTTTTAGTACCTACGAGTATGTGTGTTTGTTTTGGTATTCAATAAAGTATTATTGAATTGAATTGAGTATATTGCTGTCTTCAGTTGGCGGTTTTAATGAAAACTATATATTGCAGAAGTAATGTACTCACTTTAAACGTACATGCACTTGCGTGACATCGGGAAAACGACCTATAATAGTAAATCAATATAGAAGCGATTACAATGGCTTTTAGTAAAAAAATCATAATGGCATACAAATGGCAGCATTTTGGGTCGCAAAATATTTCCTATTCATAAATTCACGGACGACGTAATGGACAATTTTTCCCCAATAGTCCCACGCCTGCTCTTTAACGGCCGAAATTGAAATGCAAATGTTGAGTTTGCTATTCCGAACGGAATTTAATAGAGGTTGTACTTCCTGAAGATAATTTCTTTAAAGTATTCCGCATTTTTCTG
This sequence comes from Agonopterix arenella, assembly GCA_927399405.1. Lineage (NCBI taxonomy): Eukaryota > Metazoa > Arthropoda > Insecta > Lepidoptera > Depressariidae > Agonopterix > Agonopterix arenella. Next base: position 12,051,421 of record OV656707.1, on the reverse strand, counting down.
CATTATTTCGCTTTTGCTGCAATTTTTAGTGTTCCATACTAAAATTGGCAAAACGGAACACTTATGGAATCAGCTCGGTGTCTGTCCGTCCGTCCGTCTGTCACAGGCATTTTTCTCAGAGACCGTAAGACATAGGAAGGTGAAACTCGGCAAAGATATAGAAATTACTGGTCCAATATTAAGTTTTTCTACCGTATGGTGTGGGGTATTAATTGAAAGCTTATAAAAATACGAGTCCAATAAATATACCTTTCGAACTTTTCATTAAAACTTTGTTAAGGCGGTTGCAGAGGGGTCAATTTTATACAAAACTTTGACGCACAATACGCGGAGAGGGTATTAATATAAATAACTTTGTATATATGGAAAAATAGTCTAGAAAATCTAGATGCCGCGTAAATTTTAAAAGCTTTATATCTTCGTAATTATATTATAAATTGCAAATATTATTTGTTACGCGACAACTAGAACAAAACTAAACTATTTTTCCATATATAAAATATTACTTTTATTAATTCCGTCTACGCGTGTTGTGCGTCAAAGTTTTGTATGGACTGAAACCACCTTAAACAAAATTTTCAATTAAATGCGAGAGATTGCTGTCCTCAACTCTTTTAAAAAAATAATAGCCGTATGTAATCTGAAAAAAATCATGAACATCAGAAATAACGTGTAGACGGCGAGAAAATTATCAGGCTGGCACTAACTTGCATAGTTTTTTTTTTATACCCAAATAATGATCTTCAGTTACTATGTGACCACATACTAAGTAAAGTGTAAATTTATAGTGGTTGTCATCAATGACCCATGTTAAACAACTGGTAGTAAGGAACACTAATTGCCCGAGTCCTGACTCGTACTTGGCCGGTTTATCTATTGAAGTGAAAATAATACAGAAACTACATATTTAAAAAGAGATCATGTCTTCTAAACATGAAAACAATCGTCAAAGAACCAAGAAAACAGTTAGGTATGACTTTAATATTTCGGATTGGAGACGTTTTAGGAGATTTTTACAAAATACATTTTAGATTTGTTGTCATATTAAAAATAAGACATAGAGAAAGGTTAGGTAGGTTCCATGTTATTTTGCAGACTTTCATTAATACATGATAATTAAATGGTCAGTTCTGTTTGACTGAAATAAAGGTTTAGTTTTGATTTTAAGGTAGATTAAACGATATTAGATACCTAATAAAAACCAGGTAAATACACATAAAAAAAGAATATAAAAAATAGACATTAAACGGCACCAATTCCCAAAAGCAACATATAAAACCAGAATGGGATAGTCAGCCGCATAAATTTTACACCGAGTGTGCACCATTTGATAACAATTCGAAATAAAATGCCAATGCGATAGACAGTATGGTGAATAATTTAAAATGATTGCATTTTAGTGCTACGCCGCTCGCTGTATAGCGTTTTGCTACGTCGTAGCTTCCCGGACCGCCTACGTTAAAGGTTCAAACCCATACGGTTTGCAGGTGCTGCGGTTTTTTTTAGGACATACTCTATAACAAAAAGTATATTTTGAGTACACAACTCAGAAACATTTTTATTTGAATAGTCTTTCATTTAAATTCTATGGCATACGCCTTTCCGAAGTCTACAATAGAGACGGCTGTTCGTGTTGGTCAAAAACTTAAACTTAAAATTTTTATTCAAAATAATATCAAATTGTTTGTTTTCTGACGTCATTTTTTGAATTTAACACCGGGTCGGAAGGTGTTTCGTTGTAGAAGATGTGGCCAGAAACTCCACAACACACATCCTTTAAACAAAACAAAATATACAAAGTACAATTACAAATAGGTACAATTTTAATTATATAGTGTAACATTGTAAGCTATGAGTTTTTTGTTCTTTAAAGATACTATCAAAGAAGAATGGCAAATTCTGACCTAGCCATTTTTACGAAAACTAAAAGCCGTTCCGGGACGGCGCGGTGGTCATAATTATTTTATACAGAAAAAATTAAGGCATTTTATAGAAAATACTTGCACACCTCCAGAAGTCAAGATTCAAAAGTAGAAATTACTAGTAAAATAGACAAATCATCCAAAAAGCAGTAGCAAAACACAACCACGACAGCTATTTTCATCTGATAATCACTGAGGTATTTTTTGGTCGTTACGGAACGTATTTGGCTTGGTTAAACTGATAGTGTGTGCGATTTCGTTTTCTTCCATTATCATAATATTGTACGGTTATCGTAAATTTTCATTAAAATAATCACAATGAATGCGTAGAAGATTGAGTGGACTATCTTACACGAAAGATTATGAGTTTTACACCCTTTATACAAAAGGTATCATAAGGAGAAATACCTTTCCCCCAACTTCTACAGGTTACAATCAATTGACTTTCTTGTATGTTTTGTTTCACTCAACACACCTTACTAAGTTTCATTCATGTACGGGACCTCTAAGTCTGGGTCTCAAAATACATGGCCGTCCGCCAAACTTCTTTTGTAACCAACTTTATTAAGAACACGATAATCTTTAAGGATGCTTTTTAGTGGACACTACTGTCTCTGCTACTGTTTTATTTTATGATACCTACCTATCTTAACGCTCTTTTAAATGTCTTACACTCAGTTGCAGAAACGCTCATTAAAGTTAATCTCTTGCTGTCACTTTTCGTCTTGTTGTCCTAAAAAAATCTAGCATGAGATTAAATGGAGGATTAACTCTAATGAGCGTTTTTGCAACTGACCGTGAATCTATAAAAGACACAGCGAACTAAATTCTGTTCATACTTGTACTATTCAAAACCGTTCAGCCAACTTAATCAAGCATCTATTAATCAACGATGAAAGTTCACAAATCTTAAAGACAATAGGAAGAGAAGGGTTTGGTTTCTATTCATGTGTTCGGACGGGTCAACGCAGGACGGGTCCATTGTGGTCCAACAATGGACTGTTAAGAATGAACGTTTTGGGAATGTTTGAGTAAATTTTCAGAGATGTGTTGACTCTAGAGACATTTTATAGATTTTTTTTAAGGTACACACAAATAAGTTATATCAAATTATTTTATTTTAAAGTAATAATTATCATATTATATTAAATATTATACAATATAAAATTATAAAATTTTTTTTAAGACTCCATTCTTATAGTTAAGCACCTAGAAGAAAAAAGAAAAATGTGTGCCCAATTTAAAGACATTTTTGAAGATTTCGAGATGAGACAGATGAGATTTGCCTTTTACAGGGCAACAAACCCTATTATTAAATTAGAACTATATAAAAATCTATATTAACAAAACAATGCCATTGTATACCATAAATTAACACTATTAATTCATTGAGTCTTTTACAATTGAAATTACTATCAGTCAAAATTCTTATAATTTATAGTAACACTTGCGTTTATTTTGTATATTATATTGTTAATTTTGATTATAAGAATTTAGAATCGGATATAAAATTCAATATAAGTTATCGAAGCGAACTATTTTATTACAACGTTTTGTATAAAGAAATAGCGTTCATTTCCACCGGAGTTACAGCAGAGATAGACGAGCAGTAGAGTAACAGGTCATGTTCTTGAAATACCTGCTAGTGGTCAGAGCGTTAGGGTTACCTTTCAGCATCACTAGAAAGTTTAAAATATGATAATCTTTTTAGTACCAGAATTTAGGCACTCTTAAATACCTACTGCGGCATTTCTAAGCCCAAGACGGCGGCGCGGCGCCATTTTAAATTCAGATACTTGTGGGTCAATGTGGTGTGGAGGGTCAATTTTATACAAAACTTTGACGCGCAATAAGCGTAGACGGTATTAATATAAGTAACTTTGTATATATGGAAAAATATTTTAGAAAATCTAGATGCCGATTCACAAATAACATTTGCAATTTATAAAATAATTACGAAGATATAAAGCTTTGAAATTTTTCATACAAATCCGATTTTAGAAACAATTTTTCCATATATAAAATATTAGTTTTATTAATTCCGTCTACGCGTATCGTGCGTCAAACTTTTGTATGGACTGAAACCGTCTTAAGGCGGCGCCGGCGACGCGAAACTCGGTAGTGGGCCGTGTACACACGGCGACACATCAAGCTATACAAAACCATCCACAAACCAACATAACCTAGCGACGCGTAGGTTGCATAACGTATAACGTCGTGCAGCCAGTTTATTTTGGTTTTGTATATGTTGATGTGACACCGTGTGTACGCGTGTCGATTCGGGCCATAAGAATAGATAATTTATTTACTACGAGCGTTAACCCGCGACTTCGTCCGCACAAATTATATACCAGATTTTAAGTCAGATCATAAGCTATCAAACAAAAAAAGTTTCATCAAAATCAAAACACACAAACAAACACACAAACAAACAGACAGACAAAAAATCCACAAATTGGTGATATGGAATCCATATCGTAACTTATTTTTTGTTAATATCTTCAATGTACAGACACACTTCTGTTACAGCTTTATAATAGTATAGAGTACTTTTTGCGTGATGCTCGTTCAAACAAACAAACAAACACCCAAACAAACACACAAACAAACAAACAGACAAACAGACAGACAAAAAATCCAAAAATTGGTGATATGGAATCAGGGATACCTAAAAACCATATCGTAACTTATTTTTTGTTAATATCTTCAATGTACAGACACACTTCTGTTACAGCTTTATAATAGTATAGATAGATTATTATGTTCGGGCGCCGGTTATATGAAGCTGGAGTACTGGTCTATCTGTATATTGTGCTGGAGTCTCAGGAGGGAGCTAGGCGCCACGTGCAAATGACAATGTGCACGGTTAACGTCTTATTACATTTGGTTTTTGTTACATTCGTTATTTGTAGGAAAATTTTGTAAGAAAATAATGTGTTAAAACTTATGACTATGTTGTGGTATGGTTTTAATATAGATTTACTGTTAGGTGTCGTAAAAAAATATTGTATTTATTAATATTTAATATCTACGACAAAAATTCATTCGATACTTATTATGGTCATAGTAAAAAAAATCTAAACGAAAGTACCAGGCATAATAATAATTATTTATTTATTATCTTTTTTTAATTTTTTTTTCAACTTTTTTTTTTAAATCCTTATTTAAAAAACTTGAAAATATAATAATAATTGAATAGGCGTCCTGAGTTTCTCCGCAATAACCCAGATTTCCCGGTCCACCCAATTCACCCCCATAACCCGAGTAATTCCTTCCTTCCTTCCAGTAAGTCCTTTCTACAATAGTCTCTGCACCGAACGTGGTTAGTCTTCTCAGAGATAGATCTCGATTGGTGCATCGCATAGCATGTAGACAAAACTGGGCCTCTACGTGTTCGACCTGTGTCCACACGAAAACCTTCCAACGGTCCGAGCAACGGCCCGTGAAATACCTCCTGTTGAATATAAATAAATATAAAACTCGCAAAACACTATTTACGCGATTGACGAAAATTCGCAGATGGCGTCGCATTGTAGGTCTGCTATTGGGTAGTGACGTCGCTCGTCGATTGTTGGTTGCCCCCTCCCGGGTCTACAACGAAGCTCCAGTGGTGGCTCAAGATATTGTTCTTTTCGAAAAACAATCCTTGAAGTCACTAAAATACATAAACTACCGTTACCGTTCAACGTCAAGCACTTTTGCTACGTAGTACTTCCTATCTCTATGGTCTTGTTAAATAAACTAGACATTGGAAAAATCATTACAACCAAATTGTCAGCCATTTTTTTTTTAAATAAATAGAATAGAAATACGCACATGATAAATAATGAATTCATGTATTACATTAATGCAGTTATTTATACCGGCGTGTGCAGAAGCTTGCAATAATATTCACGGCTTCTTTTTATTCTTCTCTATCAACGTCCAACATCTAGATGTTTTAACCAATAAAAATGTTGTATAATTTACATATTAGTATACTGATAACGCTCTCAATTACATTTTATGCTCTAAATTTTAAACGGAAACAGGACAGGGTTGTATAACTTTGAAACTAGAATTTCCTTCGTTATTATTAGCTTAATGTTAAGTTCTGTACAAAGACAGCGTGGACATGCTTTCAGCTGTCATAACATAGCCTCCGGATGTGTTCACAGTGAAGGGTTTCGATATAACTTCACTTAAATTGAGGGTACAAGTAGATGATGTCGACTACAAAATATAAAGTTTTAAAAATAATAGTCTGTCTTAAATTCTTAAACTTTAGAGATCCTTTTTCTTAAATTTGAAACAAAAGTATACTACAAATTAATCCCGAAGAGACATCCCGTAATAAAGGGAACCTTCGAAGTAATTAAATACTGACGTAGTAATGATGACTGTTGTTTCTGCGACCTTACTGGGGATCGCGGCCTCAGGGATTTGGAACAGAAATCTCTAGATGCCACATTGGCGTTTTTTAATTAACTTTGCTGGAATTGCTGGTCTATTTTTCTTTCCCTTTTACCTAGTCTTATTTTCTGTCTCTACAAGGTTAACCTTAATTTGCTTTTTAGGCACTACAACGCGCCACTGAAATTGGCGCAAAAAACGTTTGAAGACAAAAGCTTGTAAGGATTCTTTAGACAAAAAACTTAAGGTTCAGAAAGTCGGGAACCGTATTGTCCGCTTAAAGTGGTGATTGGAGGGAGTTAGAAAGTCGAAGTCTCTGCAGATTTAGTGAATCCTTTATCACATTCAGTGTCACCGACGCGACGCAAAATGTATTTTGAGACAATACATTTATTATTAGTTGAGATGAGAGCCACGCGATTCACAATTGCGTCCAATACAAGCACCTAGTTTTTTATTTAGAAGTGGTGGCTGAGATTAGACAAAAGAGCAGTGGGTCGTTTGGTAGCCAGGCGTGCTAAGGGCGTCCTCAAATTAGTCGCGATGTGTCGACACGAAACGGCTAAATTGAAGCGCCCTAAAAATATCGAACACTGGTAAGGCTTGGATGCGGTGGACATACGCTGTGAAAAATTGCATGATTGGGTGGTTTATAATCTGCTTTGGGTGGATTATAGGCTAAGTCAGCACCAAATTATTGTTGTCCTTAAATTTTTAACTCGTTTCTCAGTCCTTTTTTTCTATACTTAGCAAACAGTTACTAACAACCCACAGCCTAAACCGTTGAAGATAGAAACATGAAATTTGGAATATTATATATTCTACGAGGATGAAGGGATGCACTAAGATACGATTATTCTATATTCTAATTTCACGCGGATGAAGTCACGGGCAAAAGCTAGTTTTTTCATAATTAATCTCAGGTTTAATATCAAAGTCATAGACTTTAGTAAGAATTTTTAATGATTTTATTATGCTACATGCTATCTTCATTTTAGTCTTCAGTTTCTTTATATCTCAGTATCAAACTCCACTATATCGAATCACATAGTCCTTCGCTACAAGCTTGTTTGTATAAAGCACAGTCATTGGGACTTTTACGACCCGCATGCGTAAGGGTTGCCAAATGGGGCCATGAAAAAGAGATTCCGGCCCGATACGACGAATATGTAAATATATTTTTATTTGTTGAACAACCTGAGTCGATGATTAAGATTGGGTGGCTGTATTATATTTGTATTTTAGGTTATTTTATGATTGATGAGATTTTCTCGGATTGGATTTATAGAGCGAAAAAAATTGTGTTTTGTCTGTGTAAGTTTTGTAAGATAAACATGTTTTGTTTATTCTTTTTACTAAAAACGTATGAATGGTAATTTTACTTAATACTCGTTACATCTTCTACGTGTTAATTAATTAGCGCAAAAGCTGATATATCTCAACTGAATTATAATGAAATTGTTGCATTGAAACAATATTTTCGTTATTTTATTTTTTAAATTTAAAGTTAGCATTTTAAGTTTTAATGCAAAAATGATTTGTTATTATTAAGGTGGTTTCAGTACATACAAAAGTTTGACGCACAATACGCGTAGACGAAACTAATAAAAGTAATATTTTACATATTATGAAAAAATAGTTTAGAAAATCTAGTTGCCGCGTCACAAATAACATTTGCTATTTATAATATAATTACGAAGGTATAAAGCTTTTAAAATTTTGTATAAAAAATTTCGAAAATTATTTTATAAATTGCAAATGTTACTTATGACGTGGCATCTAGATTTTCTAAACTATTTTTCCATATATACAAAGTTACTTATATTAATACCGTCTACGCGTATTGCGCGTCAAAGTTTTGTATAAAATTGACCCCTCTGCAACCACCTTAAATGGTAGTATAGTGAGTAGGGTGACTGTGCTCGTGCGGAGGGTTGACATAGATTTAGTTTTAAAATTATTCTTAAAAAAAATCTATTTTGAATAAAAAACCTTTTACATTTCGATTCTGCTCTCGATTCTAAACAAACTATTTTTTTGTTTTGCGTTTATTCATTAAAAAGTTGTATAAGTCAAAAGTAAATGCTGTTCGTTCGTAAGCAAAACACTTGATTTCCTGAGTGATGGGCTAGGCTGGACAGATTTGCCAATTTTTTTTAAATGTTCGTAATAGTCCGATAAGGTTTTTAGAATAGTCAGCTAGGTTTTTGAATAAAAATGTTCGGTAGACGTTAAATAGCAAATACGTAGCTGTAAAGTTAAAACTACATCGTGTCTGGTTACGGTTCTTGAACGATCGATAGTTTTTTAATATAAGGTGTAAATGGGTCACCCTGGTGACAACTACTAAGTGAGCCAGAGACTCCGTTTTTCACGCTTCACAATTAACACCAATACACCAATATCATAACAATGAACTAAGTTTTACGTTTGTGTGTAATACTAAATTAAATGTACGCTTTTGAATTTTAGATACCTAGACTTGATACAAAGTCAAGATCAGGCCAGTTCTAGGTTAGCATATCTTAAACTCAGTTGCGGAATTGCTCATTGGAGTTAATCCTCCATTAAACCTCTTGCTACCTTTTACTACGAAAACAAGACAAAAAGTGACATCATTAACTTTAATGAGCGTTTTTGCAACTGGGTGTAAAACCTATAAAATCTCTAAATCGTATTGCCATAACCTAACCGGACTCGATAATAACACGCCTGATATATACGTTTTTCTTTTATCTCAAGAATTTTTACCAACAAAATACTTTTATTCTTACGTGGTTAAACTTTCTAAGAAGTCGATTCAAACTTTATTTTCGTCTGTACTTCACCTGAAAATCCTGTCTGTAAACCTAAATGACTAAAAAGATTCTAGTATAAAGTTCTTTCTTAACGTTTCAGGAATTACTCTTTGATTCCCGAGGGCTAAATTAACTGAAGCCATCCGATTTCGGAAATAAAATAGACTTAAGCCAGATTTATCTTAAAGCTCATAAAGTTAGCTTTTAAATTCCGTCATAAAATTCGTTGAAATGTTTTTTCGAAGTTTATTGTGAGTAGAAAAGGCAATAATTTAAACTGAGAATTTGAAAAGTGTACATAAATAATATAAAAAACTATTTTTATGAATAGGCTCCTATTGGCACCCTTTGGGTACAGACCAAAGGGTGCCAATGGGAACATATTCATAAGCCTATGCTCCTCGGCTGTCTGACTGTCTGTCCTACCTAAAAAGGGTGGTATCTTTTGGACTATAGTAGCTAGACGGTTGAAATTGTAGCATAATATGCGTTATTATAGCAGATTTGATAAAAAATAATAAAAAGAGACAAAAAAACAATAAAAATTAACGGGTGTCCCTTATAAAAGAAACGTGTTTTTACACGTTCCGGGGCAGTGAACGAGACACAACAGAACTTTTATTGTTATCACGTCTATAGGCGGTCACTGTCCCGGAACGTGTTAAACGTTTTATGTTTTTGTTTTAATAGTACAGTAATACTAGGAACACTAATAACGGTAATTCTATAATAATAACTGCTCAAATGTGTGTCGGATTCACGCTAAGAGTCTAGCAGAAAACATTTTTTTTTGTAATATTTTAAGTTGGTACGGTACCCTCTGTGCGCACACTGAAGGTCCACTTCGCAACGTACGCCTCGAGCTTGAGCCTCGAGTGGAAATTAATAAAGGCTTGTTAAGTTTGTTTCACTTGTTTTTCTGAAACAAATATTTTGATGTCGCGCCAATATTTAATGAAAGAGAAGAACTTCCAAGCCGAGCCAACTTTGTCAATATGTTGGGTAACAATACACGGGAACAATTTTAATAATTCGAGAATGACGCTACGGACGGCGGGCGCGGCGCGCCTGCAATTTTTTCATAGCTTTTTCGAACATCAAAAGTTGAGAGATGACAGTAATTTTTTCGTCCGCTTAATTTTTCGTTAAATTTTATATCAATTTTGTTGCGAGTGATTAAAATACTTTTCAACCCACTTGCTGTACCGCTTTTAGGTACATAATACAGCTTATAAAAAACATGTGCATTTTACTTTACATTAATAGTGATAAATAAAATGTGTTTATTAAAATATTTTATTTTATTTTTATTTATTTGGCACAGTAACAAAGTACAAACTAATACTCGATCTTAAAAATATAACAAATTGAACAACATCAAATTTGCACCTCAATTATAACTGCGTACAGCTTTCTAATTATATTGTTACGAATTAACTACACGTGATAAATTAAATTTTTAAACATAAACATAAATAAATAACACTCACAGGCACATACATTGTAATGATCCCAAGCAAGCACTAATAGGCTGTTTATTATGGAAACCATACAAAAATGGCACAAACATAAAAATCCATGACCGAACCGGGATTCGAACCCAGGACCCCGGTTTGGCAGTCCGGCGTCATAACCATTACCAACCGGGTCGTCAACAAACATATTATAAATAAACGTTTAATTTCATCAAACAATTTATTTTTCTCAACAAATATGCATTAATTTGTGTTATAATACATAAATATTCAGATTCATTTTAATTTTAGGTTGCTTGCAACAAAATGTTGTTTGTGGAATCCTTTTATCTGCGCGAAGATACGGCTCGTGAAAAAGAAGAGCCGCGCCATTTTCCACAAACATTTTGTCTAAAATAATTGAGTTCAACGAAATTTTCGTTCTTTTTCCTCGCAAATGTGTTGAAAAACTTCGTATGAAACGCGTGAGTATTATTAGCGCTCTTACAGATGAGCGACACTTTGCGTGTGTCGCGGAGGGTCGCGCGACCCTAAAGTCTATGAGCGCGACCCTCTGCGACCTACGCCACGGAGACAGCAAAGTATCGCTCGTCTGTAAGAGCCCTTAGGTGATTTCCAAAGAGCTCTGTGTAAAAATCCCTTATAGATAAATAGCCCACGAGTTTTGTGAAACTGTTTATTTTTTATTAATTTATTTGATCCATCCAATCCATACGTTCCATCTATTTAATTAATTGTATGCTAACATCTAATAAACAGAAAGCAAGTTATTTAATTAGCTGGTTCTTTTAAGCATTTCTTTTTTCATTGAATCCTTTGAGTTTCTTTATATTAATACGAAATATGAAACGGTTTTATTTAACTAACAGTTTTCATTACTGAATATTACTGTTGTCACTTATGGTTCATATTGAGTATGTATTTGTATAAGTATGTATTGCATTTAGTATCAAAATTCAATAATGATTTTATCAAATTAAAGATTGTTTTATTTTAATCCAATACAAAGTGCGTATCCACGACAGGCTTCGTCAAAGGTATATACAGGTTGTCCCGTAAACCGACGTCAACACGGCGGATGCTGATAGGTTAGGTCATGACTAAGCAGAATATCAAAATTTGACTTTAGTAAAAGTGTCTTAGTTTTCGAGATATTGACAGTTTTAACACAGATACTGAATAGAACATTTGTAGCCCTGGCACTCAAAATAGTGACTAAGGTAAAGAGTTTCATGAATTTCATAAAACTGTCCTTATCTCGAAAACAAAGAACCTTTTCCTAAAGAAAAATGTTGACAGATTGATTGATTGACCAATTTTTATTTTTTTTTATTTTACTTTATTCTGGTTAGGCATGAACTAACCTATCAGCATCCACCGGGTTGACGTCGGTTTACGAGACACCCTGTATATCACTCACATCCACAATAAGCTTCGTCAAAGAAAATGCATCACTCAGATCCACAACTCGTTTTTTCAATAAATACAGCCTGAATATCTGCAACATGCTTCGTCAACTTACATTCAATAATTATTTAGCTAACCTAATTGTATTTTCAGTCGTTATAGGTAGCTTACTACACACTTGATTTAATTCTACATAATATTTTTGAGTTTCCAAATCTTAACACTTTTGCGGACACTGAACGAGACACAATAGAACTTTTATTGTTATCACTGCTATAGCCGGTCACTGTCCGCGATCGTGTTAAAAATTATTAATTAGGTACTAGACTAGCGGCGCCCGCGACTTTTTTAAACGCTCATAACTTTTGATGAGTAATTCGATTACGATAAAACAACACCTTACGTTAATCCAAACTAAGCTCTATGCTTTTGTGAAAACCTTATCCAAATCGGTTTAGTAGTTTTTAAGTGATGCTTGCACAAACAAACAAACATTCTAAAAATAGTATTAATGCATTCCATTCCGTATTCCAAATACCCCCAAAGAATTTTATTGCTAATATCACCAATGTACATCCTCGCCAAAACAATTTTATTATAATAGAATATATAGACATACATAGATTATCAAACTAAGCTACGATGCTACTAAGCTCTATTTTCAAATATCATCCATACATACAATTATTCATTACGAGCGTTAACCCGCGACTTCGTCCGCACAAATTATATACCAGATTTTAAGTCAGATAATAAGCTATCAAACAAAAAAAGTTTCATCAAAATCGGTTCAGTAGTTTTTACGTGATGCTCGTTCAAACAAACAAACACACAAACAAACACACAAACAAACAGACAGACAAAAAATCCATAAATTGGTAATATGGAATTATGGATACCTAAAAACCATATCGTAACTTTTTTTTTGTTAATATCTTCAATGTACAGACAAACTTCCTGTTACAGTTTTATAATAGTTTAGATAATAAAATGTTAACTTGGCGTGAATGTACATCGAAAATATTTGGAAAAATATTAATTGTAATATAAATTTAGGATACGTACTTAATGGAATGTATGAATGAACCAGTTTCAGTATCACGTATTAACCATATACAATATAGTATCAACCAGGTTCAGTAGTTCAAATTACTGTCTGTGCACAAATAATTGTGCACGCATCACTTACAAACTACTGAACCGATTTGAAGAGGGGTTTCAAAAAATCACAGAACTTGGTTTGGGTTAAACACTATTTCATCGCAATCGATTAATTGAATCAAAGGTTATGAGTAATTTAAGTCAGTGGTCTGTGCGTACGAAGTCGCGGGCGCCCGCGCCCCTGTCACAGAATAGGTAATAGCATACAAGGTGTTACAAAAATACAAAGAAACATTTAAGGGGGTGGTTTAGACCATCAAACTGAACAACTTCCACTATAGGACCAATATCAAAATCACGAAAAAAATCTGATGTTCCATTCTAAACCACTCGTTCCAGATACTAAACTACAAATTTACTCGAGTTAAATTTATGGGACAACTGATTTTTCGATGTTGGTCCCATAGTGAAAGTTGTTCAGTTTGGTGGTCTAAATAATTTAAAAGTTAAAATTTTTATTTTTACTTTTGTAAAAACTTGTATAGTTCTACGCATACTATGTTGTTATTTTTGTTTGACACGTTTAGCTTGGGGGCATCGCAGCCAAGCGCATATCTTTCCAACGTTTCATGAAAAAGTAAATACGTCAAAAAAAATGAACGCTGGAACTAGTGTTTGCTAAGTAAGATAACATTTTTTATAATATCTTTTATAAACTATACTTTAGAGTTGGAATATAATTTTCAGTGATAATATTTTGTTATGTATTTGGACTAGAAATTTCCCCTTTTTATTTTTTTGAAAATATGCGTTCTTCATTTATTATAATACCTTAAGTCTATGCCAGTTCCATCACTACATAAGGGGTATCGCATACAGAAGGAGTCGAGGTGGCGTCGAGGCGCGGGCGCGCGCCTTAAAGACTTTGACATGCGGTCGGTAATTGTATATCATACCAATACGAGTGGCGCGCCGCTCGGATTCTTGTATACAATTATTGACCGTATGTCAAAGTCACCAAGGCGCGCCCGCGCCTCGACGCCGCCTCGACTCCTTCTGTATGCGATACCCCTAATAGGTAGGTAATAAAATTTGAACCTAACTGTTCAAACCATAACTTTATTGAACAAAAACCTGGATGGAAACATTCATGGGCTGTTGAGTTGGGCCACTTTCTTGTTCTTTTCTTCCATTTTGCCTGAAGCACATTTTGCTCTGTACTTAAATTATGTCTTTTTATTTAACGAGCTTTTACCTGCGACTTTCTATGCAAAAATTATACTACCATCTAACTGAACAAATTTCTCTATAAGACCAATATCGTTATGTTTGTAGTTTTGTATGGGACAAAGGATATTTTTTTCGCGATTTCTGTGTTGGTTCCGTAGTTAAATTTGTTCAGTTTGATGGTTTGAAGCCTAGGTTTAAGAAAGTGTTCTATTTTATTTTACACCCTGCATATCAGATTTTAAGTCAAATTATAAACTTAAAAAAAAATTTAATCAAAATCGGTTCAGTATTATTTGTTTTTATGACCTATCTTTAAAATCACCAAAAATGACAACTTTTGGCCGTTTTAACGATTAACTAAAGCACTTTTATGTAGTACAAGATACTCTTTCTGATACTGTGACATACACTCAGTTGCCAAAACGCACATTAGAGTTAATCCTCCATTAAATGTCATGCAAGGTTTTTTATTACGTCAACAAGACAAAAAGTTACAGCAAGAGATGTAATAGAGGATTAACTTTAATGAGCGTTTCTGCAACTGATGCGTAATGTTTCAATACATTGAAAAACAACAATGACTAAAATATAACATTCAAAGATTTTTTTTGGTCTATACGACCAAGTTAACACGTTCCGGGACAGTGAACGAGACACAATAGAACTTTTATTGTTATCACGTCTATAGGCGGTCACTGTCCCGGAACGTGTTAAAGGAAAAGTTCTATAAATTGTTTAGAAAAAGACATAAAAAAAATGGATGGAGGGCAACACGGGAGGCTCGGTACCCTCTTAAAGTGCAAATCCGCAATCCCAGTTAATAACAAAACTATAACGTAACAGACAGTCGTCGTATTATAGTAATTAGTATTGGCGGCGGACGAGCAATAAAGAGCCAATCTGCGGATAGATTCGTTTGATATCCGCACTACGCACGTGACCGCCGCGCCGCCGTCGGCTTTCTGAGAGATATCACAGATTATCTATTTGTCTGTCCGCATTACACCTTCAAGACGATTCCAATAGTTCGCTACATCGTTATGTAGTATTAATAAGATTAATACATGGTGTAAAAATAATTACGTTACATACTTAAACCTTTAATATAATATAATATGATTGTAATTATTGTTATTATTTATATTTTATTGTTTGTTTTGAGATAATGACTGTTATTGTGAAACTCTTATTCTTGATTATTTTAGTATAGCTGATAATGCAATTGAAATATATAGCTGTAAATTTCTGACTATAGTTTACTATTGGTATTTTCATTCCTCTATGACATTATATTTCACATTCCACTATGACATTAATTTATTTTTATTATTTCATTGTAGCTGATGATGATGGCATTTAGCTTAATCAAATTGTTTGTAAATTGAAGAATCGATTTTATTACCATTGTTACTCCACTATGAATTAATTTTAATTTTATTCTATTGTATTCTTGTGTATATGCCTGTATAGGTAGAGTATAATGATACTAAATTGGCATGACTTCACATCCACAATGTATATTGTAAATTAAGAATTATTGAATTAATTACATAACGTATTAGGGACCTAGCCGTAGTGGAGTACCTACGTGAAACGTCTTGTACCGAGTAAAAGCTTCTATGGGCTGACGTAACCTCAGGGTTAAAAGACCCAAAAAAAAAGAATTAAAAAAAAAAAAAAAAGCTTCTATCCTCTAAATCTAAATAGTGGTAATAAAATAATTCCGGTATGTGCTATATAGGTACTTCCAAAGTAATAGGCGATCTTGTCATAACATATTTCGTTACATAATAGTTATTTGCGATCTCTACTGACCGAAATGAAAGTCGTTTCACTTCTTTGCTGTTTCATATTTAACGATAATATCTGTTAACACTGGTGTTCATCGGTGCAAGCGTTTTATTCACCTTCAAGAAAGGCATCAAACAAATGTATTTTTTTCCAAACACTACACTAATGTGCCAAAATATTAGCTCAGTCATTTTACGGTTTGAGCCGGGACTAATTAATGATTGATGTTTTTTTGGTATAACATTGAAGAGCCAATTTGAGCCTAGAAATAAACCGAAATAAAAAAAATCACGTCAGCAACAGTTCCAATTTTAAAATTTTGCTATTATCTCGTTCTAAAAAACCTGATGGTAAATTTTTTTTGCACATATTTAAGGCTTTACCATTATACATACTTCAAATATGGTTTAAGTGTTTTTGTTCACTTAGAAGGTTTTGAAAAATACACTCGTATTTTCTCATAAATACCTCATTTTTTAAATTTCAATGCCTATTTTATTGCTCGAAAATTATTTATATTGTTAAATCTAAGTCATGTGAGTACATTGGTATTAATATTATTAATTTAAAAGCCTTCTGGGACACAAAATTTTGATTTCTATGTTGCGTAGTGAATTATTTTTAATATTTCTTAAGATAGTCTTTTTGTCACGAAATGCTGCGCGTTACAGCTTAAAAGTCACTTAAAATGACTAGGCTATATTTTCGAGAAATATAACTCAAGCGAAAACCTATTTTTTTACACGTTTAAAACAGTTTGGTTGCAATCCAATACCACATATTTTGAAGTTGATTTATTAGACTTTTGTAAAACTTTTACAAAACTTTGTCACCTTAAAATGAATCTTATGTTTATGGTTACATGGCTGCTGGTAAACATGGGCTGAATATGATCTTTAACTTATTCACTATAGGGATTGCTGTTGAGAATCGTAAAAATTAACATAAGAATAAACACATTTCAATAGCAGTGCCAAAATTTGTCTACTATAGTGAGCCCGTCGCTACTTTTAATGAAATGTGGACACAATAAACGCCGGCATGGACTGGCGTAGTGACAAAATTAGCTACGAAGTGGCTACGTGCTACGCTGACGTCATTGACTACGCATATGCCTAAGGGTGCTACGAGCGTGGGTGTTGATTTGGACATGAGAACACAAGAACGTATACGTAATTATAAAACTGTAACAGGAAGTTTGTCTGTACATTGAAGATATTAACAAAAAAAAAGTTACGATATGGTTTTTAGGTGTCCCTGATTCCATTTCACCAATTTTTGGATTTTTTGTCTGTCTGTTTGTTTGTGTGTTTGTTTGTTTGTTTGAACGAGTATCACGCAAAAACTACTGAACCGATTTTGATGAAACTTTTTTTGTTTGATAGCTTATGATCTGACTTAAAATCTGGTATATAATTTGTGCGGACGAAGACGCGGGTTAACGCTCGTACGTAATAAAAAAGAAATAGGTTTTTGTTTTTGGAAAAAAGGACTTTTATCATAACCGACCATTTGTACAAGATAATTCTACATTATTTTATTTTTATAGGTGTTTTCATTTATATTATGTAACTACAATTTAAAGAGAAAACGAAATGAAAATAAAAATGTTAATTTTCTTTCTTCAAATATAAAAATTAGGTATAATTCAAGATTGATCTTTGAACCGTTCAACCGTTTTTTTTGGTAAGTTTCAGATTTGGTATTGGTAGCGTTTGTTTTAAATGTGATTACAATCTTTTTGCTTATTGCATTTTTACGTTTAAATTTTGATAGTTTTATTAAATACGAGCGTTAACCCGCGACTTCGTCCGCACAAATTATATACCAGATTTTAAGTCAGATCATAAGCTATCAAACAAAAAAGTTTCATCAAAATCGGTTCAGTAGTTTATGCGTGATACTCGTTCAAAAAAACAAACACACAAACAAACAGACAGACAAAAAATCCAAAAATTGGTGAAATGGAATCAGGGACACCTAAAAACCATATCGTAACTTTTTTTTTGTTAATATCTTCAATGTACAGACAAACTTCCTGCTACAGTTTTATAATAGTATAGACGAGCGTTAACCCGCGACTTTGTCCGCACAAATTATATACCAGATTTTAAGTCAGATCATAAGCTATCAAACAAAAAAGTTTCATCAAAATCGGTTCAGTAGTTTTTGCGTGATGCTCTTTCAAACAAACAAACACACGAACAAACACACAAACAAAGAAACAAACAGACAGACAAAAAATCCAAGAATTGCTGATATGGAATCAGGGATACCTAAAAACCATATCGTAACTTTTTTTTTGTTAAAATCTTCGATGTACAGACAAACTTCCTGTTACAGTTTTATAATAGTTTAGATAAGAGAACCTTCGAATAAAGCGTTTTTGTCGGCATTTAAATTAAAAATGAAAAACGCTCTATTTGACAGAAAATTTTAGCCCTGAATTGAAACAACAGAAAAAACGATCAGCATAATAATAGTAAATAGGTAATCTAACCTAAAACAAATAGCCAATATTCTACTAACGTCAGATCCCTCTTAAGGATGTTGGAGCCCTATTCATCCTAGATAATGGACTACATTATCTTAATATAAGCTTGGTTGTCCATAATTGAGTGTTTTCAGACACGTTAGTAAATTGGAGGAATAATTGTTTTGGTATTTACAAGAAGATGATGATCATTGTGATCAAGATAATAACACTATATATGATAGGTTCGATACGATATGTAACCTAGAGAATATAGGTTTTACTCATTTAGCCAAAATGGCTTTGATTTGCTTTAATAACATATTCTTACGAACCAAATACAAATACAATCATAGATTAATATGTATATTGGGTATAGATAGGTAACTCGCATTGAATTTTAGAACGTCAAAATTGCGTTGCCGCTTATTAGCAATAGGGGGCGCCACATTATGAAATAAATTGAAAAAGACGATCGGCCGACACGAGGATCGAACCTTTGCTACCCGGATCGTAAGCCGGTTGTCTAGACCGCTAGACCAACAAGACAGTGATTGGTATGGGCGAAATCTCTCACTACTACAGTGCGCTGTTACTCCGATAGGAACCCTAGTTCAACACATAGTGCTTCGAAACATAACCGATAGATGGCGGAAGCTGTCTATGGAAAATCAGCGTTCCGCTTAATTTGTACTAAGATAACATAGCATGAATACAATTGACATTGATTGATATAAATACCATATGACGATTCGGTTGGTGTAATGGTTGTCACGCCGGAGTGCCAAACCAGGGTCCTGGGTTCGAATCCCGGTTCGCCCATGGATGTTATATGTTCGTGCCGTTGTTGTATGGTTTCCATATTAAAAAAGCCTATAGTACTTGGGATCATTACAATGTATGTGCCTGTGAGCGTTATTTATTTATTAATAAATTAAATAAGTGGAAAATAAGTGGTGGTCCAGTGGCGAGTAACCTTGCCTGCCGTGCAAGAGGCGATGGTTCGATCCCCGTCCAGGCCGACTCGTACCAATGAGTTTTTCGGAATTTATGTACGATTTGTAACACCACTGGCTTTTCGGTGAAGGAAAACATCGTGAGGAAACCTGCATGCTTCAATTTCGAGGCATGTATTGTACCTACTGTCCATTACAAGTGGCGACGGGCTCACTCCCCGTCACACTGGACAGAGTTTCGGTACTACTAGTGAAATGTGGATGTTCTGAAGTTTCAGAATATCTCTGACTACCCCCTCGGGGAATATAGTCGTGAGCATATGCTATGCTATGCTAAATAAAATAAATAAATATCTTGTAAAAAAAAATTATAATTAAAAAGAATACTGTCGAATATTACCCAGTATTTAAAAAGGTACGAGTAGATTTTATTTTGAATATTAACCAATATATTGGACATCGTATTTCTGTATTCCCTGTCTGCTTACTCTCTGTATACTATGTTGTTGGTGTCAAATAAGGTATACCTAATTGATTGATTAACTGATTGTCACACAGATTATTTTTTACGAATTTCCTATAGGTGTCTTTGGGAAAGTTGTTCAGTATCATGGGTACGATCATAGGACCTGGACGTGGCTCTTATACAAGAACCGTGGGTCAATCAGAACACGATTATGGGACTGAACTCCTCGGGTAAGATTCTTTATAATACCGAGGGAATCAGACCCAGAGCTTGTATAATTTTTAAGAATAACATTAAATTCTTACCTATACCTTGCATGTGCACAGATGACTTGGTAGCAGCCTACATCGCCCCGAAAGGTAACGAGGAGATGAGACTGATGGTATGTTCAGCTTATCTGCCTGGACCCCCGGAATCAACAGATCCGGTGGCAGACCTCACCCCAATTGTAGAGTATTGCCAGGAACAGGACGCCGAGCTGGTGCTAGGCACCGATTGCAACGCGCATCACACCTCCTGGGGCAGCACAGAAACCAACAAAAGGGGTGAGCTACTTTATGACTTCTTTATGACTAACAACCTCTATGTACTAAACAAAGGCAACACTCCAACATATGTCACAAGAAATTGTCAACAGGTGTTAGACATCACTTTCTGTACAGGACACACTAAGGACCGTATAGACAACTGGCACGTCAGTGAAGAGGTGTCCATGTCTGATCACAGACATGTTATATTCGATATTCTGGGTAACAAAAACAGACATATTGAACACTATCGTGACCGAAGGAAGACTGACTGGGATGGGTTTAGGTCCGATCTCGAAGACAGCCTAGGGTCGATAGGGAAAAGTGTAAGATCCAGGGAACAACTGGAATACACAGTGGCTTCAGTTGAGACTGGGTGAATCTCAGCCTTCTATAACAACTGCCCGCTTAAAACCATAGCTTCAAACAGAAGAGTACCATGGTGGAACAATAAGCTTCAAATACTCAGACAAAGGGCCCGAACCTTATTCAATCGGGCAAAAAAACACTGTAACTGGGATGCATATCGCAAGGCCTTAACGGATTTTAATAAAGAACTGAGGAAGGCGAAAAGGAAGTCGTGGCATAGGTTCTGCGAGGAAATAAATGGAGCCGCACACCTTGCAAAAATTTATAAGATTATGTCCAAATCGCCAACCTCTCATCTGGGGCTACTGAGGAAACCAGATGGAAATTTTACCAGAACTGTTGAGGAAACCCTAACACTTATGACCAGTGTCCACTTCCCAGGTTCAACAGTTCTGGAACCAGGATCCGAGCCACCTTCACAAAGCGGGACTAAATCCAAACCAAGGATTGAAGACTGGCGTATGTCGGCACTGGTCTTTAAACCCGACCGAGTCAAATGGGCTATAAATAGCTTCAAACCATTCAAGACTGGCGGAGAAGATGAGATCTTCCCTGCTCTCCTACAGCAGGGAAGAGAGATCATCCAACCACTGGTAGTTAAAATCTTTAGAACGAGCTTTGCTTGGGGATACCTACCAGAGAAATGGACTAAGGTTAGGGTTACCTTTATTCCCAAAGCTGGGGATAAAGATAAATCACAACCCAAATCTTATAGACCAATTAGTCTTACCTCTTTCCTTCTAAAAACCATGGAAAAGGTAATAAACGTGCATATTAGGGAGACCTACCTCAAGGGTAGGCCATTGCACTTCAGGCAACATGCGTACCAGAAAGGCAAATCCACAGAAAGTGCTCTGCTAGAACTGGTCGACAGAGTGGAAAAAGCTCTCGATGATCAGGAGATTGCACTCTGTGCCTTTCTGGACATAGAGGGTGCATTTGACAATACCTCTACTGAAATCATACTAAAATGTATGGATGATCGAAATGTCGACTCCACTACCAAAAAGTGGATTGAGGCAATGTTAACGACAAGAACAGTCAGGACCTCACTTCTAGGTAAAACCCTAGAGGTAAAGGTATCCAAAGGCTGTCCGCAGGGGGGAGTGCTCTCACCTCTGGCCTGGTCGGTGGTGGTGGACTGCCTCCTGTGGGACCTTAACAACGCCTACCTAGATACTCAAGGGTATGCTGATGACCTGGTAGTGATGATTGTGGGCCCATGTCCCAGCACTATATCCAGTCTCATGCAGACAGCACTACACAAGATAGAAAGGTGGTGCAAAAACTTCGGTCTTTCAGTAAATGCCGATAAAACGGTTATAGTACCCTTCACAAGAAGGCGAAAATTGGAGCGCCTTAGACCTCCAACACTCTTCAACAAATCTATACCGTTTTCCAAGGAGGTTAAATATCTAGGAGTAATTCTAGACAAAGAAACTCACTTGGAACCAACACCTGGACCACATTGTGCGAAAGGCAAAAATAGGACTAGGGACATGCTGTCGCTTAGCGGGCTCCAGATGGGGCCTGAAACCGAGTTCGGTTATGTGGATCTACACTGCGATAGTAAGGCCTATGGTATCCTACTGCAGTGTAGCCTGGCATAAGAAAACCGAACAAGCGAAGTGTGTAAACACCCTAAATAGCCTACAAGGATTAGTATGTAGAATAGCAACGGGGGCAATGAAATCTACACCCACGGCTGCTATGGAGGCAATATTAGGTTTGCCTCCACTACACATCCATGTGCAGAAAGAGGCAAAAATTGCAATGCTCCGAGCCTTGGAACGAGGAGATTCCAAATGGAAGTCCTCTGTTATGAGAGGGTTACATGAAACTCTCTTAACAATTCCGATCATGTGTATGCCGAAAGACACCATGAACAAAGAATATAACTTCAACAGGTTATACAAGGTAATCCTACCCCAAAGAGAGGACTGGAACGGGAATACCCCACAATCCTTCAGCGCTGGAGATGTCGTCTGGTTTACAGATGGCTCCAGGAAGGACAACCGTGCTGGAGCTGGAATATGTGGCGGCAATCCAAGAATTAAAAAGGCGATTCACCTTGGACAGCATGCCACAGTATTCCAGACTGAAATGTACGCTATCATAGATTGCGTACATGAGAATCTGAAAAGATGCCCAAAGGGGAAACATATTGTTATTTTATCAGATAGCCAGGCTGCTAAAAGCGCTAGGATCTGACGAAATAGAGTCGAAACTAACATTAGAATGTGCCCGAGCACTCAACCAGCTAGGACGGACAAACTCTGTCACCCTAGGCTGGGTGCCCGGACACTGCGGTATTGATGGAAATGAGGCTGCTGACGAGCTGGCACGAAGAGGGGCGGAAGAGGACGCCATAGGCCCCGAGCCTTATTGCGGCATCTCCCGCAACACCTCTAGACGTGTGCTAAAGGAATGGGCCGTGGACCAAAGCCGTAAGCTCTGGTCGGATACACCAGGACTGAGGCATGCGAAAGAACTTGTGACCGGCTTTTCAAACAGACATACCTCAGATGCCATCAATTCAAACCGCAACGACTTAAGGCTCTTAGTACGAGCCTTAACAGGACACTGCAAGTTAAACAAACACCTACACAGAATGGGGCTTGTAGACTCACCCACTTGCAGATTTTGCTGTGAAGCAGAGGAAACGCCCATACATCTCCTCTGCGAATGCGAAGTGCTCATTCACAGCAGGAGTCGCCATCTAGGTGGATACATAATAACACCTACTGACATCAGGGACCTCCCCTCCAAAAGCATAACACGGTTCATGAAGTCCGTGGGCCTAGGAAATGACCTTTAGGTCTAGGGTGACAGCTACAATAGATCTATCTAGGTCGCAGTAGCTATTTGGTCATTGACCAAGCCCTTATAACCAAATAATAATAATAATAATGGGTACGATCACCCTATATAGTAATGCAACTGTTTATCCTAACACCCTGTATAGTCATAGTCTAGCCTGGACTTGATAACTAGACATAAACAATATAGAGGGGAAATGTTTTTGATCTTATTTTACACTTCGATCGCAATTAAATTGGTACAAAAGTGTAAAATAAGACTTTTGTACCAATTTAATTGCGATCTTCTGTATTATTGTTATATCTTCAAACGGTAGAATTTACAACCTTTTCTTTCCACGCCACACGAAAACCGTTCATAAGAGTTTAGTTTAGCTATTTGAGTTAATTACACCACTCCCTTACAAGTGTTCCCTGAGGGTTAACACCTAAATTCTGCTTCACATACCAAGTCCCAGAAACAAGCTATTTTCACCTATGTATTAACTACATAAGTGTTATATCCCGGGTCTCTTTACAGGAAGTAAATTGTAAGAACTTTGAGCTATAAGGTTCATAATGACTTGTTAGAGATTCTGTGTGTTTCGTTAATAGTGGTCGTTATGTAGGATACGAAAACTTTTTCACCTAATTTCGGTAAAGAAAAGAAGTACCAAGTAGATAAAAGATTGTTTTTATTTACGAGGGAAGTTAAGTGTGGTAGTGGTGTAGTACTTCAGTCACTGCCTGCTCTTTTTGAACCGACTTAAAAAAAAAGGGATCTGTGTTTGACACGTATACAGAGTGTATACGTAAATACGCTATTAGACTATTCTATGTGAAATAGATTATTAAAAACCGCCTTCAATGAAACTAAAAAGTTAAAAAATAATATTACAGCCGATGACTTTTTCGTTCGCATTATATGAACATTAATTTGTTTTATCGAAGTCGCTGTCAAGCCGGTACGATTCGCGACAGGGCTTGCATTAGTTTTTTGGGTTGGCTTGACACCGACTTCTATAAAACAAATTAATGTTCATATAATGCGAACGGAAAAGTCATCGGCTGCAATATTATATTTTAACTTTTAAGTTTTTTTGAAGGCGGTTTTAATTTTTTGTTAAAATTTTGTTTATTTCACAATTTTCAGTGGTGAATTCATTAGTTCAACTTAATAGTAGTGCTTTAAATTAACAAACGCACTAGCTGGCACTACGATTTTCGGATTAAACTGAATAACATCGGGATCAGGATCAATATCGAAATCGTGAAAAAAACTGCCGTTTTATTAATTTTTGACATCTTCTTGACATTTTGTTTTACAATTTCGGTATTGGCACCATAGTGAAAGTTATTCAGTGTGATGGTTTGAATTACATCGTAAAATATGTACACACGGCGACACATCAAGCTATACAAAACCAATATAAGCTGGTCGCGAGACGTTATACATTACTCGTTCTACGCGCGGCCAGCTTATTTTGGTTTTGTATAGCTTGATGTGTCGCCGTGTGTACATTTAACAGATTGCAACCTTTCATTAAATACCTATTTAAATTCACACCCTAAAACTTAGTCGAATGATTTCAATTTCACTGTATATAGCATTCGATTCATCTTCAGAAGTGAATGCTTCACTGCTCCGCGCACATCTGCCAATCAAATTATAATATTATATCTCTGCCGCTCACAACTAGCCCAGTTATTTTACGGTTTGAGCCGGGACTAATTATTAATTGATATTTTTTTCGGTATAGTATTTAAGAGCCAATTTGAGCCTAGAAATGTAACAAAATAATAATAAATTACATCAGCAACAGCCCCAAATTTAAAATTTAACATGATCGTTCTAAAAAACCTTGATAGTAATTTTTTTCACATTTTTAAAGCTTTACGGTTTGCCGATGATATAGTCATCATGGCGGAGACTATGGAGGAGCTCAGTCGAATGCAGTGCAATGATCTTAGCAGAGCCTCCAAACGAGTTGGTCTGAAGATGAACATGGACAAAACGAAGATCATGTCAAATGCCCATGTTGTACCTACTCCTGTAATGATCGGAAACTCTGCGCTCGAAGTTGTTGACGATTATATTTACCATTATACATCCTTCAAACATGGTGTTAATATTTTTGTCTACTTACTAGGCTTTGAAAAATACATTAGTATTTTATAATGAATACCTGATTTTTAAAATTTCGGTGCCTATTTGATGGCTCAAAAATAATGTACATTGTTAAATCTAATTTAAAGGACTGTATTTGAGTTGTTTGGGATCATAAACGGACATAAAATCCAGGCACAATGGAAAGTCCAGTAAATTAAAAGCTTTCTGGGAGATACAATTAGGATTACTATGTTGCATAGCCAATTTTTTTTAAATATGTTTTGTCACTAAATGGTCCCGGTTACAGTTAAAAAGTCCCATTGATAATTAACTAACAAAACTTCGTAAAATGACTGGGCTAAACACTACACTGCTTAATTAATCTAGTTGTGTTGGTATGAACAGTTGGACAAACACAGATAAATTGAGCCATTGGAACCAACGTGGATTATTTAACTAGAAAATATAGCCTGTGGTACAGTTAGCATTTATTGAATTACCGCTGATAATATATTTAACAGCCTAGTAATATTTACAGGGGTGGATCAGACCATCAAACTGAACAACTTTCACTATGGACTCAAATTTGAAATCGCGTAAAGAAATCTGCTGTTTCATACAAAACTGCAGTACTTACTCGACTCAAATGGACAACATATTTTGTTATTTTTTTTCGGTATTGACTCCATAGTGAAACTTGTTCAGTTTGATGGTCTAAACCTTTAAATATTGTAACACCTTGTATGATTAATATCGCCTATATTACTCAGGGATAGAGTAGCTTTATGTCTCTCTATCTTACTCTTTCTATTGCTGTAATCTCTGGAACTACTGAACTCTTCCCTCTCTCTGAAGACGCTCCCCTTATAAGAAACGATGCCGGGGCCATATTTTACTGGTTTTTAGAAAATAAAAATTAACATCTCACTTCATTTGCAATG
This sequence comes from Agonopterix arenella, assembly GCA_927399405.1. NCBI lineage: Eukaryota > Metazoa > Arthropoda > Insecta > Lepidoptera > Depressariidae > Agonopterix > Agonopterix arenella. The sequence continues at coordinate 12,024,665 of OV656707.1, read as the reverse complement.
TAGTATACTATATTTAATGAGTTAATTACATAATTTTAAAATTTGGAGTAAATTCTTATGATTTTCTAAGAAGAAGAATTCTTATAAATTATAAAAGAATTCTTATGATTTTCTAACTAGAAGGCACCACAGTGACATAGTGAAGGACAAGCCTGTCAAAAATAGGTATATAAATAGGTATACCAACTAAAACAACGTAGTTTAGTAGAGGTGAGGCGGTTCTGAAACGGTCAAGGTCGTTCAGTGGGGGATACGTCTTAAGTCACCAGTAAAATGCATAAGAGGAGATTGCGTTGGAGTTCGGTTTATTAATACGGGCCTAAGAATCTATTCAGTAGTTCCAGAGATTACCCCGAAAGAGACAGAGAAAGAGAGAGGGAGAGAGAAAAAGAATAATTATCCATTACATAAAAAAAAATTACCTCTTTACACCATTAGTTTAGACGTCTTGGCTTCGCTGCTCTGCCAAACAATATAACGATACATCCATGGTATGTTATCTTAGTACGAACTAAGTGGAACGCTGATTTTTCATAGACAGCTTCCGCCATCTATCGGTTATGTTTCGAAGCACTATGTGTTACATTAGGGTTCATATCGGAGTAACAGCGCATTACATCTAACGCGCTTCGCTGTAGTAGTGAGAGATTTCGCCCATATCAATCACTGTCTTGTTTGGTCTAGCGGTCTAGACAACCGGCTTACGATCCGGGTAGCTAAGGTTCGATCCTCGTGTCGGCCGATCGTCTTTTTCAATTTATTTCATAATGTGGCGCCCCCTAGTGCTAATAAGCGGCAACGCAATTAGGACGTCCAAAAATTCAAGGCGAGTTACCTATCTATATCCAATATACATATTAATCTATGGATACATCTTCCACCCGTAGTTCCACCCCAATATTCACACCTTCAGGTGATGATGATGAATGATGAGATGACTGATGAATTTCGAAAACATTTTGAGTCGGTTTTTTATTGAGAGGATAGTATTTAATTATAATAATGAACGTGTTGCCTTCAGCACGACCGAGAATTAAATACCTACACCACCAATTTAGTAGTAAAACATTTTCAAAATGCGAACTGCTACGAACAAATTAACAAAGCACGTTAAATAAAAGCTTGTAAAAAGATGCATGCAAACACAGTTCGAAGTTTTCCATTAACAAAATTGTTCTTTAAACTACAGGACAAAATATTCACAAGATTTAAGAAAAAATGCGTCATTCAATGAAAGTCTTTTATATTCAAAGAGGCATGTTAAAGAAAATTTATCCAAGTGCAACTCAAAATTGCGCAATAAGTGTTCCCTCATCTGAATCAATCTGTATAAGAATCATTAAAATCGGCCAACGGGTGTCTAGATTGCCACAAAGGAACAAACGCACATACATACATACCCCCTCAACTGTCGCATATAAATGGCTACATTTCCCTATGCTGTCATGCCCTCCGCGAGCCCTTGCGACAGAATGGGTATCGTGGAATGCCATGGTTTGCCCGAAAAGAGTGTCATAAGGGGATACATAGGCTGATAAACACATTACCCTTCCTTTGCGTCATGTAGTTGGGTAAAAACAATTTGCTTTTCGCTTTGTCTTTAATACTTTACCAAAGAAATAATAAGCTCTTGATAATTTTCCTTGATTGCCCACTCTTTCCGCTGTCCGTCTTTCAGAGAAAATTATTATGGCAGATATAGACGAACGGATCACCGAAGTGATTCTACAAGTTTTCAGTTTTTCCAATATTTGTACGGAATACTAAAAATTCGCTAAGCACTTTCGTTTTTTATGACATATTTTTAAGGGCCAATTTCACAGCGTTTCAAGTATAAAACTTCAAATATGTTAATTTAAACGCATGTTTAACTTTCAATGCTAAACGCTTTTAAATCTTTAAATTATTCAAATTACATCAAAGAAATTAAGGTTTTTACGTCTATGTGATTTTGCTTGAAAACGAAAATTTATTTGGATTCAGGGATTTTCTTTTCATATTAGGATGAAGACTATTTATTTATATGAAATTTATTTGAAGGTAATTTAAACTGTTTGCCGATCGCGTTCATTAGTAGTTATCATTATCAGCTTCTGTACGTCTCCACTACTGTAGCTTTAGTCTACCCTCAAAAAGTATAGAAAGTTATTACGATTCCCATTTGACGTTCTTGGCCAATTCTCGAAAGCAATTACTTGTTCGACTAATCTTGAACATTATTAAAGTCGTTCTAAGAATAGATGAGAGTAGTTTCAATTTCTGTTTATTATTAATGTCACTGTATTTAACTGAAAGTACTCACAAGTAGTTAATAATAAACAAAAACAACCAAACTTTGTCAAATAAACCGCTCCTATCGGTACCAGGTGCAAAGGTAGAAACCCAAAATGGTAGCAGAACTGCCGCGATGTATTTCTGTTTTTAGTGATTGAAAATTTCTATTTTTTACAACACTTCTTCCACTTCTTCTGGAACAAGGATAGACTAGCACCACTGCTAGATTTCGATAGCAGTACTACCAAGGATCAACTACTAAACGCAACTTCCTTAGCACGCAAACAACATAATCGAAGGAACACCGGTCTATATTATAATAAAGCGTCGATATCCGAGCCTGTAGATATCGGTATGATAAATGGGATCTCATTGTTTATGTAAGCCGCAGGATGCGGGGTCAATCGACGCACCATTCGGGTTGTAGAATAATTTCTAGGGTATGCTTGTTGAGGACAACTTGATTAGACTTGTTCCTATAATAAAGCTCATATAATTACCTACTTACAAACTAAATTTGTAGCCTGTAGCAGAGCAACACCTCCTCTCAGGTAATCATGGCGAGAGGGACAATGTAAGTGGAGATATTTCTGTGATTTATTCTGAAAATTCGAACCCGCAACGTAGGTTTTGTCAATCACAATTACTTATCTTAAATGTCTGCTACAAACATCATCAAATGGCAATACATAAAATAGCAAAAAATAAGGGCCTGCCTTGGCCTCCTAGTCCCTAAAATGCTAATAATCTTATTGCTAAGCCTTGCTCAGATCACCTATTTCGAGGTGAAATCATGAATATTACTGTCTAAGAACAATTGATAACTTATATGTAAAGAACTATCTAGAGCTATTAGATCTCTTTTGCCAACTAGCTGACAGTCAGTGTTAAATTAATACCAAATACAACGAAATTTCTTAATCAAATACAACGCATTAGTGCCACCCAACAGCCTGCATGGATACTTGATTTGTGTAGGTTATTGTGTCAATTCGGAAAAAATATAGCTAAGATTTTATAATGGAGTCTATAGGTAAGTATACATATAAAGAACTATATTCATTCATAGCTTTATTCGTACCAAATAAAAGAAAATACGGTTGAAACAAGACAGCAAGCAGATATTGGTACAAATAAGCCGGTGTTCTCTCTAAAGTAAAAATGTAGTTACTAGTAAAACCTTATTGAGTACTTTAGAAGTACATAGGTACTCTAAATCTCAGTGTCGAATATGGTGCATAGATTGGAACTGCTCTCATTCGGGACTCGGAGGAATATCTCAAGAGTATTGTTACAGGGTCCCGATTTAAATGGCTCCAATCAAACAATAGTTAGCATACAGAAGCTCAACTTCCGTTTTAGTTAACTTCAATTGGAATTTGAGGATATTTACATAAGTACCTATAATTTATTGTTACCAATTAAACAGTTTTGGTACTTGTATAAACTTACTTTGCGCAAATATCTCGAGACAGAAGCATTATAACTACATAGTTTCTGTGGGTGTTTTGTTCCATTTTACAAGACTTATTCAACCACCTCACTCGATTTATTAGAAAAAACAATTTGTTTCCAACCCTCTTTTTGAAGGGAGGGGTTGAAAAAAATGTGTTTCTTCATAACTACATTCTCTGACAACATTTCTGTTTTTGTATTACTTTTATCATCTGTTTTCATGCTATATGAGCGAGTAATTGAGGCGGGACATACAGACAGACAGAATGGACGAAAGTATAACGGTTCCAATCTTCCAATGCGGTAGAGTGGTGTGATAAGAGAAAGATGTAGTCTGGAAGACTAAAGACAAGGTTTTAAAAAGGTATAATGTTGAGGTTATTTGGTTCTCATTCCGCCTTCCCCATTCTACTATCGGACATCCAGGCGCACCGCGGGGTATCACCCCTACTTGGTTGAGATCCCACGCACTAAGCGCCTTTCAGAATCTTTACAATGCGCACAGCCAAGGGGTGGAATGCTCTGCCTGCGTCAGTATTTCCGAACGATTACAACCCGAATTCCTTTAAAGTTCGAGTGAATAGGCGCTACATCTTCGACCACATCTTTGTCCTGAGGACTAGATTAAGGTCAAGAGCAAACCCATCTTTTATAAAAGAAAATTAAAAAGGATGAGTACCCATCTACTTTTTATCCTGTTTCGTCCCATTGTTGGGCAAAGGTCTCCCCCTTTTCCCCTCTTCTCTATCCTGTGTTATTTATTAGCCATTCTGATTTTTGGGCATCCAGGACGTCGCGCCATTTCTTTCTTGGTCTGCCTCGGCGTTCTATCATCGGGCTCCCATTATGCATACGATAAACATGTCTGGTCCAGTTCCACTTCAGTTTGGCGGCTTCAACACCTGCATCAGCTATGCGGATCTTGAAGCGTTTCCTTAGAGTATGTATATTGGGGGTGTTTCTGATACGGTCGATCCTTCTGACACATAATATTAAATGATAGATTACCTATAAAAAAATTAAGATAAAAGAAGACGCCAGAGATGATTGTGTGTCAGAATTAAAAAGCTTGGATGGACTATTTGTCTATTTGTCTCTACTTCCTTGGTTCGAGTCTTAGCTTGTGGCGATAAATCTCGGCATATCCGTAGCCGTGATCATCGTTTGTACTTATGTATGTACTTATACATGGTGTAACAAAACACCCTAGTAATATTTAATGGGGTAGTTTAGACCATCAAACTGAACAACATTCACTATGGTAACTCCAAAATTGTGAAAACAATCAGCTATTTCATACAAAGCTGCAGTAGGTACTTGACTCAAATGTATGGGATTTTTTTTTTATTTTATCTCCATAGTGAAAATGGTCTTTCTAAACCACACCTTTAAATATTACTAGAGTGAAACAAATTAAAAATTGAAAAATTTGTCTCGGGCGGGACTTGAACCCGCACTTTTCCAAACCGGGGAACTGCGTTATCCAATTTCGCCACCGAGCCCACTACCCAGAGAACGAAATTTTCAATCTGTTGCGTCTTAAGGGGAAAGTGCGGGTTCAAGTCCCGCCCGAGACAAATTTTTCAATCTTTAATTTGATTTGAAATAGCACAACATGGCTGTAACATGTTTAAAAATCAATAATATTTGAAATTACTAGAGTGTTTTGTTACACCCTGTAAAGTTTAAAGTTAAATGTGATTTGTATTTGCATTAACACCTTGTATACCGTATGTTATAAAAAATGTGTATACTCAAATAATAAATCAAATAAGTCTGAATCTTTTATCCTAGATTCATCTTAGTCGGCACCATTTAGTGTGCAATTAAAATAAGTTATTCTAGTATTCCTAACCACTGTCTGTCCAGTTATCGGATGTAGAAAGAACTACCTTTTTATTCCTCCATTGCAATTTATCTCTAACGAGCGTCTTGTCTAAGTTAAGTCGCTTTGCGTTGTTTTAATCGCCTGTAATACCGCCTTTACTATATCGAAGTACTTATAAATTATTGTCGTTATTTATCTTACATACTTTAGAACAAAGAAGTTTAGTTCTGTAATGAATTAGGTATCTATAAAAGCTTATCATGGCAGCATTTTATTAACATTTGTGGAGCAAAATAACATCATTTTGAATATAATTTAATGTTTTGTGCACCCAAAAAGCATCCCAAAATGAAAGCTGTCGTTCGGCGTCTTTTTTACCCGACTGCGCGACGCGAAGGAGGGTAAATTATCAGCCTATGTTTGTATGTTTGTTCCTTTGTGGCACTCGAGGAAGACAGAGTGCCACAAAGGAATAAACATACCAAAGGCGTGGGTCGATTTTCATGACTCTGTACATCAATCTATTTGTCTGCGAGTGTCACCAAAAGACTGTGTCACGAATGTCACACAAACTAAAAACTTTTTATAGTTCCATATAAATAACCTTTAAACCTGACTGCGTAAAAATAAACTTTAAATTAAAGCTGAAAAGAAAAAAAAACAAGTCCAGTACATAGTCAGAATTGTAGACTACTGAAGTGTTTTTTTTTTTCTTTTAATTTTTTATTTAAAGTGAATTTTTTACGCGGTCGGTTTTTTTATTATTTATCTGTCAAGGAAACGGATTTTTTATAGGGATGACATAGATAACGGTCACATAAAAATTAAAGCGTTGGGATCTCTACTACTCTGAAACACATACAATCTTACTTCTTTACAATGTAAAGTAAGCCTAAAGCCTAAGTAACCAGGCAGTAGGCATAGATTAAAATTAATAATTACTGCCGGGTCGGACGGTTTTGGCCTACCGTATTTTTCATCTCTTACCTTACCTTACCTTGGGTTGAATAATAGTACATTATGGTACAAGTGTGTAATGTTGGTGATTACCGCTGAGGCGCCATTGAGCTCGCCTCGCCTACGGCTCGGGTCTTAAGAGAGCCGAGGACGGTAATCATCAATACACACGTGTATCATACGACGTTTTTCAACACACTTGTGAAGAAAATAATAATAAAAAATCATTTTATTTAGTAAATAAAAAGTTTATTTAGAGAATTTATTTGTACTATTGAATATGATCTTTTTTGTACCGAAACTTTTTTAAGAACAAAGCAACTCAAGAACTCAACCAAGAAGTTTAGATATCTACTATAAAAAACTTATAACTCACTTTTGAAAAATAGTAATGAAAAAGTCACCGTTTGATTATAGGTGTCATTATGTGCCTAATTGCGGTGAAATAAGGGCCATTTTATGAGCAAGTGTGTTGAAAAAGTAATTTACACCCCTCCGGGCGTAAAACTTCAACTTTCGTCCCGCCGCGCTAAAATAAGTTGCCACTTTCCGCCTCCGTCGGGGAGTAAAATAGTGTACTAACCTCGGGCAGTAAATAAAAAAGCCTCAGATCACATGTTTATTGACCTCGGCTTCGCCTCGGTCAACAAATACATGACATCTGAGGCCTTTCTTACTTTACTGCCCTCGGTGTGTAATCTACTATTATTGTTTAGTGTACTGTGTGAACATTTCATTACAGAGGGAGTTTGAAGGTTCGATCTAGTGAAAGGAATATTAATTTTGGATGAGACTAGCATTATTGCTTCTGGCTCTCCGATTGTTTTTATTTCATTTGGGAAGCTTATGTAGGTGACGGATGTGTTTGTTATTTTACCGCTCTAGCTGAACTGATAAATTAATGATGTATGTGTGCACTGAGAGATCACCTCGTGAATTCGTAAACAAAGTACTGCAGATTTTAGTAGTAGTTGTAAAACAATTGTAGAACTGCGTCCTGGAATTTGTAAAGCGATAATTAAAAAGATACAGCCTAAAATGTGTGATCTCTCAATCCTCACAGAGGACCTTCTACATCTGAGAAAGTATAAAGTTTAAACCAAGTTTTTGCTTACAGACCTTTAGTAGTACTTTATTTACAATGAATCTACCATATAACATGATACACAGCCTCGTATACAAAAATTACAAAGCCTTTTCACTGAACTCTCAATCCATACGCATGAAATATGTAATGATATCATTTTATCGTTAATTTATTAAATAAATGAATATTATTTGCGTTTAACTTTTAGTAAAAACTGTAAGGAATTTTGTAAAAGAAAGAATACATAACAAATATGTCCTCATTCTATGTAATTGGCATTTAATTGTCATCTCTCAATCCACACGTTTCAAAATAACAAATAATTTGTAAAACAATGAAAATAACACCTACAATTATGCAATGCCGCAAATATTTAGTAGTAAAGTTGTATTAAATCTTACCAATTTCAGATCCTGGATTAAGGGCGTGATAAATGAAATAATTCCAGGACGCAGTAAAACAATTGTTTTACAACTACTACTAAAACTTACAGTACCTACTTTATTCACGAATTCGCGAGGTGATCTCTCAGTGCACACACACATGATAAATGAATGAGTGAAATATATTATTATTTATGTGCTTATAACTGCTTATTATTTTAACCAAACACAAAAAAATGTAAAACAAGTTTTTTAAATTCGTATTTAGGTACTAATAAGACTGAGCCTATTATTATATCAGTTATAAGTTGTTTATTTTCTCTGTTTCACAGTCTGTATTGTTTAAAAAGAAAAAAAAAACATCTACAGGGTGAAATTGATATTATTAGCATCCTTTTAAACTAAGAGTCTACCCATCAAACTAAACAACTTGTACTATGGTAGCAAACCGATAAGAGCTGAAAAATAATCAGCTGTTCCATACTAAACTGCAATGCCTACTTGACTCAAATGTATGCAACAGGTGATTTTTTCTTGCCCCGATCGGTTTGCTACCATAGTAAAAGTTATTCAGTTTGATACTACCTATCAAACTGAATATCTTTTAAACCAAGAGTAGACTCTTGGTTTAAAAGGAAGCCAATGATATCAATTTCACCCTGTATAAGAACATTAATTTCTTTTATTGAAGTCGGTGTCAAGGCCAAGCCTAAAAAATTACTCCAAGCCCAGTCGCATACATATGTCAAAACTATGTATACTACGTATACTACCTACATCTTACTGCGTGCCAATGTTTCATTGTTGTAGAAATATAACAAAGCCCCTTGAGATCATACCTAGTTCATATAGGTACCTAACAGACCCAGTCAATCTCGACTTACTGGGCTCAATAATGCACACCACAGCTTCCAGTGTTTGTGGCCTCACTACTAGCGGGGAGATTGGTGTGGCGATCTGTTTGAGGTTGGGATTGTTTTATATAGGTATTCGAGATGGCGATGAGAGGCGCATTGAGATGATGTACCACTAATGAAAAGAAAGAAAAACTCAAAAATGTAATTAAAAAAAAAGGCATAACTCTCTATTAAAGTTAATTTAGTACCTATTTCTTTTTTAATCTTTATTCGAATGTTTACTTTTGTTTAAGTATAAACTGATATAATTTAGTATAACTGATTGATTAATTGATTGTAGTTCATGAACCTCCGATTTCACATTTATATTGTCTTTTTATACCGTTCGAATAAAAGAGATTCATCTTAATCATGCTATAAACGTCTCAGGGAGGCTGTATGGGCATTTGTCCACCACGCGTCCCCAATGCGGATTGGTAGACTTCACACACCTACACACCAGAATTTCTTCTTCAGCGTATGCAGGTTTCCTCACGATGTTTTCTTTCACCGTTTGAGGGCAGTCGGTATTACGTACATAAGTTAGGAAAACTTATTGGTACATGCCATGTCGTCCATACGCATTCGAACCCGGACCCCCATAATTAGGTGTCCATACCTCTCCGCTACGCGCCACCGATGCTCTCTATAAAAGAAATTACTTTGCTTAATTTTGTTTTTAATTTTTTTTTTAGTCTTGTTGCCGCTTCAAGGTACATTTGTTTGCGGTTTTGTACCTACGCTACGGAAGATTTACTAAGCAAGTACGATTTCGCCGGTGTTTAAGAGGATAGACCAGTACGGTTTTCTCCATACAAACGTATTCCCTTGTTTTCTCCCTGGACACAAGAGTAAATATTTTTTTACCGTACATTCTATGTCACGTCTCACATGTCCCTATGTTTTGCTTTTTTGCATTAATTAATTACTGTAAGAACTAGAGACCTTCAAAAATGACTAAATTTACCGCCCGTTTTTACACTTCCAGTAAACAAATTTGACGAATATAAACAAAAAATTCAAAACATAAGGACATAGCCAAAGTCTTTCTCAAATTATTTTAGAAATAATTATGAGAATCGGTTTAGTTTTGGAGGACGAAACAGGAAAATACGACATGCTGATTTTGACGATTTTTTGTATATAAAATCGGTCCGTGCTGCAGTTGTCTCTTTCGCACTCTAGTCGGCGGGGTATATGGGTGGGGCAGATCTGATAAATACGTATACAGTCGGAAAAGTGACCTATTCTCCAAATTAGCATTTCAGCCCGCCTATCTTCTTAATCCGCTCGCACTGTAACTCCAAACATAACTGCGTTGTTCGTGATGATTGGGTTTCCATTGTTACTATTGATATCGAGGAGTACTTTATTAGCCAATACTCAATAGAGCAACGTATCCACCGTCAGAATTATCTTACAATATACTTAGTTTCAAATCGAGAAGTTTGTTTGACACTAACAGTGAGATTATTAAGAGCCCTGGATATTTAAATGCTTAAAAGAAAGAATAATACATCAATACAAGACTTTATTAACTTTTGGGGTAGAAAACTACATAACCTCTTGAAAGTGTCGTCCCGAAGCACTGAGTCTGAGATACATCAAAACGACTTGCTGATTGCCCAGGTTGTGCCGGAAGGTGGTTAATTTTTCCAAGGCCGGACGTAATGGAGGCGCTGTAGGCCTACCTATGAGTTGACATTGTAAAACCAGAGCACAGCTCAGTGGTCGCGGCGGGTCTATGCTCGCGCGGTGTGCGGGGCACGGGGCACCGGCAACGTCGGTACCGCTCGTCGGTAGGTCGGTACTGGGACACGCTCCCCCCGGCCCCATACACTGTGCACCATTGATCTGTTACGCTTGCGACCGCCGAGAGGATCCACTAGTTTAATTACACTGTGGTGGAACGTAGTACTGCTATTACAGTTTTCATAGTATAGTATAGTATAGTATAGTATAGTATAGTATAGTATAGTATAGTATAGTATAGTATAGTATAGTATAGTATAGTATAGTATAGTATAGTATAGTATAGTATAGTATAGTATAGTATAGTATAGTATAGTATAGTATAGTATAGTATAGTATCAAGTACTACGACATTTTACGACTCAAGACGAAAGTTTTGTAGTGATGATGACATAATATGGAACAGAGATGTCGTCGCTCTCTTAACGCCGTATAAAAAGGCAGAGAGACACCCAAAGGGCAGATGGGAGAAGAGTTCTCCTGTGGGGACCGGGTACCGGAAAGCGCAGCGTGGTTAGGCAACCACAAGGTGGACCGACGACCTGGTAAAGGCGGCGGGAACCCGTTGGATGAGGAAAGCGCAGGGCCGGTCGTTGTGGCGATCCTTGGGGTCCATCAGCTGAGATGATGATGATGATGACTGTAGTTTCTGCCCGCATTTTGTATGTCAAAATTAGTTCTCAAAGAATTCGCTTAGAGCATTCCTCATAACATGAAATTCAGTGCCAACTCTCGGAAGGTCTATAGTACGTCACTCACGGAGACTCAAGAGAGCTGTTTGCACCATTCTCTAAGTACAAAGAGTTCGTCAAATATTGTTTTCAGGTTTTGCGTTTCACCGTTAACACGTTATATGAAGCATTAAAATATAAAGGTCCATTATGCAGCGTATTTAGCGTAATATTTTTAATTTTACAAAGCAGTCGAGTCGTTTTCTTCCGTGTAAATGGGTCGCAATTAGTTTTAACGATATCTCGCGGTGACGGCGCGCTGTGCTCGAGATCAATTAACGACAGAAGCCGGGGGGCAAACCATGTATTATTGTACGCTTGTCTTTTGACTGTCAGTATTCAATATGGCTTAGCTTAGACCATATTATGAATGGTAACTTTATTTTTCTACCTACCTATATAGATTTTAATTTCTTTTATGTTTTTGGGAATTAATACAGATTTTTCTGTTACGTTTTTTCGTTTATCTTTTTTAGTTTGGGTTGTAACTTTATGATGTTGGTGATGACTGATGATACAAGATAATCAATCTCATATCAAACATATTGAGCAATATCATGCTGAATTGGGATTTCTTTGGCTCGAATTACTTCACTGTTATAATCTCGATAAGATTATTATTATTCGGGACTGTTGCTACATAATAATAAGCTATCTTCAGATATAAACAACAACTTATCGCAAAACATAAAAGCCTACAAATAAAACATACACTCCAGAGCGTCGCCGTAAGACATGGTGCCCAACAGGCTAACAGCATTCCCCCTGTGGATGGTGAGGCTGTTGTTGACTGTAGCTTTGTAACAATGCGAATATTTACTTATATAAGGTCTAACAAAATTAGCTGAAACTATTTTAAGGGAATGATCAGACCATCAAACTGAACAACTTTTTCTATGGGACTAATATCGAAATCGCGAAAAAAAATCAGCTGTTCCATACAAACCTACTCGAACTAAATGTATGGGACAGCAGATTTTTTTTTCGCGATTTCGATATTGGTCCCATAGAAAAAGTTGTTCAGTTTGATGGTCTGATCATCCCCTTAAAATAGTTTCAGCTAATTTTGTTAGACCTTATATACTCGCACTTATTTCGTATTTTTAACCTTCTCTAGTATGCTGGTTATTGATGTTTTCTTTCACCGCCAAGCTGCAGTCGTAGTATGATGCGCACGATGAGGCTATATCACGCCTTTTTTCTCGTTCATTCGCGTGCAAACCATACTAAGGCCGCTGGTCGTAACTGACTAAATACTAAGTCATATACTAACACCGCTCTTGACAATATTACCTAAATTATAGTCAATTAACTTGAAATCTAGGTCACCTTAGAGAATTTAACGTCATTCACCTTATATGAAACTGCATAAAATTTGCTGTGACAAGGTTACAAGAGAATATTTTTCAGCATTTTTTTATATTCAAAATTAGAATCTAAAGAAATGGAATAGAATCGAAAGTGGCGGATTTCATGCTACCTCGTTCCCCGCAAAAAGTGACAGAAAAATTTGTTAGCAGAATTACGCAGAACTCGTTCATACAGTCCATAGTGAAATGGTCCAAGGAATTAGTTGACAGTACGTAGTATATTAATAGCCCATAAGTATAACGACCGCAAACGACAACGTCAACGAGGATTGTTCAAATGGAAACTACGTTTTAACGATTCAGTTGGCAAGTTTGAGGCGGATCGCATGAATTGAATGTTTACCATTGTGGGTTATATTTGCAACCTTTATCTCTGCTTCGGTGAAACCACATCGAGTGGCATCCTTGTATTCTAAGATCCCACTGCATCTTTTCACACAGTATTTGTTTTGGCAATGGCAATCTGATATATTACAGTAAAAAGGTCATCGTTTAAGACTCCAGAAAAAAACAGGTTTACCACCTTAAAGCCTGTCGCAATCCCCTGTCAGCCGCATGCAAAAATCTTGTTCTTGTTGATTTTCTATACCCTCATTTGTTTTTTCAGGCAATAAATTGTATACAAAACTAAAGCTAAGCATATCAGTTACACGAAAAAACAAGAATTCCTGCGTAATGCGTTATGGCGGTCGTATTATTTTCTGTTGTCGGAATGGCGAAGATTTAGGTACTCGAAATCTATTGGATTGATTTTGATGACTCTCTCCTATATGAAATCTTCCCTTTTCGGGGAAGGTTTTATTACATAATAAAATAATATAACGGACAACATTTTTGCAATCGGCTATTATATAGCCTGGGTAATATAAGGGTTGCGAAAGGCTTTGTAGTGGCAGACTAGAATTTTTTAGTATCCTTAAAAAAACGATATTCCCTCTGGAATAGGTGTCATTGCCTAAACAAATGACTGTAGAAAGCTTGCAGTGGGATCATAGTCTATTGGATGAATGAACGATAATAATAGCGGGTTTACATCTCGGCCGCCTCCGTGCTTCGTTGTTTGTTAGTTGGTAGTCGGTTTCGGATAAAAGCTGCTAGATTTTGTTGAAGCGGTCTCTGAGTCGGCTTGATAATACTTTGACTGCATTTTGGGCATAAACATTATCATCATCAACATCAATATTCGGTGCGACATAGTTCTGGTGTGCATATGACGTAGGTACTGTCCGGTGAAAATATCCTGAGGATTTCTCTGTCTATCCAAACACACCAGTGGATACGACCAGCTATACCAGTGGAACGGTACAACTCTTGTGGTCAGACTATAGTATAGTAAAAGGGCTGGTCTTATTCTATACGATAGTCACTATAGTATGCTATAGCCCTTTTTTCCTAGTGGGAGTAGTAGAAAGCGACTAAGTCAAAGCGATGCATTTTTGTGGGCGAAATTCTAGTAGACAGCCCTAAGCCCCACGCAAAAAAGAAACGCAAATAGATGTAGAGGATAGCCGTATGGTACACTGTTATTTTAGGTTCGAATAATCATTTTGACCGGAAGTTCTTAAAAATATAACTTAAATCGGAAGTCGTTGAAACAAAGTAAGTGAAGCAAACTCGATCAATGTTTGTCATTAAAAACTTTTAACGTTGAAAGTAAATGGAAAAGTCATTAAAATGAGGAAGCGAATATACCGAACCGAGCGAAAATAATCTTCTGAAATCTGAAATGGCTCTGGAATAACCAACTGTTTTAACGACGTGCATGCATAATTCGCGTGGATTTACGGGTATATATACAAATACAATAATATTTTTTGGTGGAAAAACAAGAATCTTCTGTCTTATTTTTTTGTAGATCAGCGTTATGATAATTTTGCGGGAATGTTAACACGTTCCGGGACAGTGACCGCCTATAGCCGTGATAACAATAAAAGTTCTATTGTGTCTCGTTCACTGTCCCGGAACGCGTTAATAAATTTTGTTACATTATAAGATCCCACTGCAAGTTTTCTATAGTATTTGTTTTGGCAATGATACAGTCATATTCTAGTGGAAAATTTAATGTCATCATCCTAAAAAAAATAGAGTTGCTAAAGCCTGTCGACAACCACCTGCCAGGCGCAAAATTAGTTTTTTATGAAAATATATTTTATTATTATATGTAGGTATATTGCTAGCGCCTATCAATTTATATTTGGCAACAGTTCATAAAACACAAATAGTCAAAAATATAAATTGACAGCGCTAACATCGTACTTTGTTCACTAAGAACTGGGGTACTTATTGCTGGCTAAACAAATAAATTTTTATTGGTTTCATAACAATTTTGTAACATCTTAGTTTTCGTGTACTTTGTTTGGTACACATTTCCTAATACTGAGCTCTTTTTATCTCGGTCATAAATCTAATTAATTATACTTATTAATTCATTCATTAATTCATGGAAGATAATAGAAGGAAGGTATTGAAGGTAATTTAGGTAAAGGCGTAGTCATTAACCTCTAATGTTTTTTTCTACCTTTTTAATCAAAGCTAACTTTTTCATCAAAGCAAAACCAAGAAACGGAAAAAAGTTGTAATTTATTGAGTAAATAAAAAGCAAATGTTGGTAAACCGCCTTTCACTCATTTTTTATTCATTACAACAAACAAAATTATACGCCACGTCATTTCATTAGAGTATTTCCATAAAGGTTGACAGTGTTTTTGAAACTTTGGTACAACTTTTGTTTTGGTGTTGCCGAATATATTAAACGTTGCTTAAAGTAAATAGTTATTTTATATGTACATAGTTAGTTTGTGGTCTAGTAGTTCTTGTATTTTTGCTTAAGGTGGTTCATCATCATCATCATCATCATCAGCCTATCATCGTCCACTGCTGAACATAGGCCTCTCCCAAGGCGCGCCACAAAACTCTGTCCTCGGCCTTCCTCATCCAGTCGCTCCCCGCTACCTTTTTTAGGTCGTCTGTCCAGCGGGCAGCAGGACGTCCCACACTACGTCTACCAGTTTGCGGTCTCCACTCCAGAACCCTGACACCCCACCGGTTGTCAGTTCTTCGGCAGATATGACCAGCCCATTGCCACTTCAGCTTGCTAATTTTCTGAGCTATGTCAACCACTTACGTTCTCTGACGTATCACTCCATTTCTGATGTTATCTCTCAGAGAAACACCGAGCATAGCTCTCTCCATAGCTCGCTGAGCGACCTTGAATTTATGAACTAGTCCTAGTTCAGTTAAGGTGGTTGCAGAGGGGTAAATTTTATACAAAACTTTGACGCACAATACGCTTAGACGGTATTTATATAAGTCACTTTGTATATACGGAAGAATAGTTTAGAAAAGTCTAGATGCCGCGTCACAAATAACATTTGCAATTTATCAAATACTGACGAAGATATAAAGCTTTGAAATTTTTCATACAAAATTTTGCAAATGTTATTTCTGATGCGGCCACTAGATTTTCTAAACTATTTTTCCATATGTTACTTTTATTAATTTCGTCTACGCGTATTGTGTGTCAAACTTTTGTATGGTCTAAAACCACCTTAACGTTGAGGCGGTTTAGTTATGTAGTACTAGAAACTCTTTCTTATATTGTGGTTTAGGTGTGTTTATTGGGAATACTTCGAAGCCACAAAAAATGTTGCAGTACCTACTCAATTCGGAAGACACTTGCATTTGCATTGTTGGTAGGTATTCGTTAAGTCAAGTCGGTAGCATGTATTGTTTAGTCTCCTTTTAGTTATTTTGTGTTAAAAGAATTATAATAAAATAAATAAAATAAGAAAAATTCTTTATTTGATTACAATTTTGTGAAAAACAAGTAATTGAGTCCCTGACTCCCAAATTCGGAAAAACCATGTATTGCTATGAAGCTGACATAGCCATATAGCTAAAAGCATAATAATAAAAAAAAAATTATAATCTCAATTATAACTACGTTACTAATATCTCATTCTTGATCTTTTGTTATTGTTGTTGCGGGGGTCACACTGAAAGTTTATAGAAAATAAAAAGTGGATCAAAGTATGAGGTTAGGGCTTTTATTATTTTAAGAAGTAGTCTCCATTCCATTTCATGCATCGTCGCATTCGATGGAAGCTCTGTGAGAAGCAGTGGACCCCCACTGCTCTACTATGGAAACTTTTGAACTTGACTCAAAGCAATTCTGAATGGATAAATCTGCTGGTAAGTCCACTCTCTTATGAGCCTCTCTTGTGAGCTGCACTTCATTGGCGTTTTGCTCAGATGTTGTCGCCGTTAAGGTGGTTTCATTCCATACAAAAGTTTGACGCACAATACGCGTAGACGGAATTAATAAAAGTAATATTTAATATATGGCAAAATAGTTTAGAAAATCTAGTTGCCGCGTAACAAATAACTTTTGCAATTTATAATAAAATTACGAAGATATAAAGCTTTTAAAATTTTGTATGAAAAATTTCAAAGCTTGATATCTTCGTAATTATTTCATAAATTGCAAATTTTATTCGTTACGCGGCATCTAGATTTTCTAAACTATTTTTCCATATATACAAAGTTACTTATATTAATACTGTCTACGCGTATTGTGCGTCAAAGTTTTGTATAAACTTGACCCCTCTGCAACCGCCTTAAAGGCCGTCTCCCACGCACTCACTGAGATTGCTACGATCATGTATTACTCATCTCTTATTTAATATTATCACTTATTTAATAAGTAGTAAACAAGTGTCAAGGGATGGGGCTTCATCATGAAATACTATTAACTTTGTTATCGAATAAAGCCACAAGGAAAATAGTAAAAATTGCGGAGAAAACATTTTTCCTTGCTAAATTCCTCTTGCCACGCGACACACACTTTTCAAATTGCCACCAATTCATTAAAACAAAAGATAATCGAATTATAATTTTCAGCTATTTACATGGATCAGTACGTATGCCAGCTTCGAGAGTTCAAAGAGTTGTTCATTCGAAGTTTAAATTTTATCATTGGCATTGGCACTTACTAAAAACTTTCAGTGTGCCCCACGTAACATAGGTAGTTTGTTAGATTATTGTTACTAATATAATAACATGATGGATCTAAGTAATCTCATAAATAAATAATTTAATTTAATTTAATAATTATGCTTCCACCAAACCGCACTCGGCGCGATCTTGGGATCCAGAGATTACAGCCCGTTTCTTATTCTTGAAAAGTCTCTGAATGGTCATTGATAACGACGAAGGTTTTTATCTAATCATTGGACCCACCAATCCTATCCGATTATCCTTTCGATCCTGAATAACAGCTATTGGAATGTATATAATGAATATCGCTACGAAATACCAATGGAGTTACCTACCTTACCTATTTAGACTATTTCGTATAATTCAAATTATAGCGTTTGTGACATCATAATTCTGTTTGAGGATACAGTAACAAGAGATGTAATTAACGTGAGTAAGTGCAGTTCAGGACATGGTTATAAGTTATATGGGTCAGGTTCAGTCAAGTGTTTAGTTAATAAATCGATTTAGCAGCTAACAATTAATATTGACGTTTACTAATTGCAAGTGGCAACAGTTTGCAGATAGTCTAGAAAACTTGAATGTTCAGACAATTGTTATATTATTATTCGTCTAGCTACTTCAAACTAACCACTTGCATTTCGTGGAAATAATTTTGAATAGATGACGAGAATAATATTATATTGCCTTCATTTTGAAGTTCTTTGTGTCAAGAATTTCATCAAAATCAATCGCAAACGAATAACTAGGTATACAGGGTGGAAAAAAAAGGCCGTGGTTGGAGGGAAAGTACCCTTAATATTTATGATGGCAAATTTTACTGAAAGGAAACATTCCTTTATTTTCAAATTTAATTAAAACTGCATTTAAAGATTTTTGAAAAATCATCTGCTTGAGCCGGGAATCGAACCGGTGAAACGTGAAAAAAAAACATACTGTATTTTATGATACCAACCGAAAGAGTCATTCATAAGGATCAATTTCTTTTAAACAACATAGTATCTTAAATTAAGAAAGACCAAGAAAAAATGATAATCAATTCGATATAAAAGACGACTCGTAGAGAATTCAGTCGTAGAATACATACTTTTTTAAGTATTTTCTTTAGATAGTAAGTAAGTTTAACAATGAAAAAATCATTTTTTCTTGGTCTTTCTTTAATTTAAGATACTATGTTGTTTAAAAGAAATTGATCCTTATGAAATGACTCTTTCGGTTGGTATCATAAAATACAGGTGTTTTTTTTTCACATTTCACCGGTTCGATTCCCGGCTCAAGCAGATGATTTTTCAAAAATCTTTAAATGCAGTTTTAATTATTTTTGAAAATAAAGGAACGTTTCCTTTCAGTAAAATTTGCCATCATAAATATAATATTTATGATGGCAAATTTTACTGAAAGTAAAGGGTACTTTCCCTCCAACCACGGCCTTTTTTTTCCACCCTGTATAATCTACTGTAAAATCTCTCTTAGTCCGAATGAATGTTATCCGGTGAGATGGCACTCATACAATATTACTTTGAGTGCAATTTTTTAGGTTATTTAGTCCATGTTTGGAGTGTTGATTGTTTTTATTAGTGATCTGCCTCCGTGGTCTAATGGTTAAGAGCATTGGCTCTCGAAACGGAGGTCGTGGGTTCGATTCCCATGGGAGACACCTAGTGATATGTCACTTTGTGCGTTTTTCCCCAGTTGGTATCATTGCAGGCTGAATCACCTGATTGTCTGAAAACAAAAATGATTCCGTGCTTCGGATGGCACGTTAAACCGTTGCTCCCGGCTACTATCTCTGGTGGTAGTAGTCGTTACATAAAAACCACGTCAGAGGCCGTAAGGCGGTCTGAAAAAACTCTGACACTAAGGCTCTGCCCACACGGTAAGAAGATTAGTGATCTAAGAACATCCACGATAACGATTTTCTTCTTAATAACAACATTTATGTTTTTAGTTATTACGAGCGTTAACCCGCGACTTTGTCCGCACCAATTATATACCAGATTTTAAGTCAGATCATAAGCTGTCAAACAAAAAAAGTTTCATCAAAATCGGTTCAGTAGTTTTTGCGTGGTACTCGTTCAAAATATCCTATAACATGCCATTGCATCAACAATGCATCAACAGAAGAAAATGACAAATGTTTCAATAGATACAAAAATGAGGGAGTGGGTAATTGAGGTGGGGCAGGGGCATACATACAGAATGGACGGAACTACAATATAAGGGTCAGAACCTAAAAAGACTGGGTTCTGAGAAGCAGATAGATTAGGCGTTATGTGATTCGTGAATAATAGGAACTAGGTAGGTACATGGAAATTTTATGCTCGGGACGAGTCTTGCCATTTTAAGATACGAATCTACGAAAGTTCGACTTATGAGTCGCGTGGTTAGAGTTCTCTCGAGTAGACGTCTTTCGTTCGGCTCGCGATTTAAGTAGCCACGCGGCTCCGCCATTTTATGGCGGTTTCGGGTGTGTGTTTTTGTATAAAAACAGGGCTTTGAGATCGCCATATCCATTACCGTACATTGTCAAGCACTAATTGCTCCTTAAACTAGATATTGGCAAAATCATCACTACCAAGATGGCAGCCATTTTTTAAAAATAGAATAGAATTTCGACTTATTCCGCTCAAACTGAAATCCAGGGTAATAGTTATTTTGTACCCGGTTGATGTAATGGTTACCACGCCGGACTGCCAAACCAGGGTCCTGTGTTCGAATCCCGGTTCGGTCATGGATGTGCCGTTGTTGTATAGTTTCCATAATAAACAGCCTATATGCTTGCTGTGAACATACTTGTTTATTTATTTAATTGTCAGATACTGTATAAAACGATTACATAAAAATTAATTAAAAAATTAGCAACATGCCTCGTCCACAAAAACAGTCAAAAATCCACAACAGGCTTCGTCACAAGAGAATACCTATAAATATCCACAACACGTTTCGTCAGCAAAATAATAAATAAACCTACACTTGGGATCATTACAATGTATGTGCCTGTGAGCGTTATTTATTATTTATTTTAATCAATCCCTTAGTCAAAAATACCCAAAGAAAATACCTATATTCTTATGAAATTTAAAAGCATTCGGTTCAATTCTTTCAAATGGTCGTAACTAAAATGCTTCAAGAAATTCAAGACTTTATTAATCTATGTCCTTTAAACTTTATTATTTCGAAAATTAAAATACGTTTCGGTTCCGTATAAAAACTTCTACAAGCAGCTTTTATTTTATTTGTACAAATAAAACGTTCAGGTTTTGCGAGCTTATTTTCGCAGATCCCATCTCGCGAATATAACTTTTCTGTTGGCCTACAAATATTGACTAAGCAGGTTTTCGTTAAATTGTCCTTGCAGTATTCTTTTCTTGGAGTGAAATTGGAACACGTTGTTTGGGTTAGGTCAGGTTAGGTAGGTTCACTATCACACTAAGTACAAAGTCAACGTTTTTGAAATAATATGATTGGAGATTCCAATGGAAACACCACAGACGTGGCATTGTCTGGTTGAGATGATTCCATTTCTAAGACTGAATCATTGATCAGTACTCTTCTTGAAGACTATCGGCCTAGACAAAGGGAAAACTATGATGGTAACTCAAGTAACGTATGAAATTAATACTTCAATGTCACACCTTTTCTAGGTTTTGAAGCCACAGGGCGTACTCTAGATGAACGTGTACTCTGATATAATAATAATAATAAAGTTTTTATTAGAGGCAAAAAACCCATATAGAAATGTACATACAAAAAAAAAAAAATAATACAATATAAATAAAAAACTTACATGCTAACAAAGAATATAAAAATAGACTTTGGTGTCATTTTTTATTCGCGTCCTGGTGGACAGACAGCCAGTAAGTACCTAAACATTGAGCTATTGAGACTCTCGCTTACCACTCTTAATATTATACTGTTGTCAGAGCCACGCAGCCTGTTCCAAAAAGAGGCAATTCGTGCTCTAACAACAGCAAAAAAGTCAGGTATCCTCGCATCAGCAAACATGCTCGAAGCACTACAGAATCGCGGCAGTCTCATAAGGGTGCGAAACGCATCATTGTATTGCACCCTTATGGTGCTATACGATTTTCTAGTGAACTTGGTCCACAATTGGCAGGTGTAGAGACACTGACAGTACGTTTTAAATAATGTCGTTTAGGATGTTATCCTCACTACACCTGCCAAACCGACGCGCGAGCATGTTGCATCTGACTGATAGGGCCCGTCTCTCTCTCTCAATGTCCTTATCGTCCTTGAGATCCTCACTTAGTATGTGGCCAAGATATTTAAACTGTTTCACAACCTGAACCGCCGACCCATTGATTCGAATCTCAGGTATCCTCTCCGGGCCTTTTCCCGCTCTAAATACCATCATTTCTGTCTTGGCTACATTGTAGACCAGTCCATGAGCATTACCATAATGCTCACAGACGGATAGTAGCTTTCGGAGCCCGCTGATCGAGGGGCTGAGGAGCACTAGGATTATGTGTGAGGGTAATATTTATACCAAATCTTAAAGTCCAAACTTGGTACCCGACATTCCTGATTAGTTGAGAGTAAATTCACATTACCTTACTATCAAACGACGATCCAAATCACTTTAATTACTCATATGTCACATGGTATTTGCTCTGTGATAATAAATCTATTTCATTTCGTTTTGTTTTAAACTAAAAGTACCAATAGCAGCTTCCTGAAAAGTCCGTTGACATTATAGATAGAAAATAGTATACTGTATACCATCCAAGCTTCTTGGTTTACACTAAAATCTAAAAATCAGGAAGCGGGGAAAGGTATTGTTGGCTTATATCCATGCAAAAATAAGTAAAATGTATTATTCTCGTGAACAATACCTTGGAAGCTTCTTGTTTTTATCAATTATCTAAATATTATGGTTTATGTACTTTTGCTAAACATATTTTTCGTTTCCACGCTTTTGATTAGTATTGAAAGTCACCCTATATTTGTCATATTATAAGGAACGAGTGTTAACCCGTGACTTCGTCCGCACAAATTATATTGATTAATCTGTCTATTGTTTCTGTACCTTTTCTTTTTTTGTATTTTGTGTGGCAATAAAGTGCATTTTCATTTCATTTCATATACCAGATTTTAAGTCAGATCATAAGCTATCAAACAAAAAAAGTTTCATCAAAATCGGTTCAGTAGTTTTTGCGTGATACTCGTTCAAACAAACAAACAAACAAACACACACACAAACAAACAGACAGACAATAAATCCAAAAATTGGTGAAATGGAATCAGGGAACCTAAAAACCAGATCGTAACTTTTTTTTGTTAATATCTTCAATGTACAGACAAACTTCCTGTTACAGTTTTATAACAGTATAGATAGATATAGATGACCGAAACCGGCTGCTCTAGACTATAATAAAGAGCAAAATAGAGGTATAGAGGGCAAAAGAAGCGTTACCAACGCTTCATTGATATCTTATACAGGGTGTAAGTGCCAGCCTAGAAAATACTGAAACGGTGAACTCTGAACAACTTACACTATGGAGCCTACCTAAAGAAACGCGAAAAAAATCAGCTGTCCCATACAAAACTGCTGGACCTACCCAACTAAAATTTTTAGGACAGCTGATTGTGATGCTGATGATTGAGTTAGGCTCCATAGTGAACGTTGATCAGTTTGTTGGTCTGAGTTCACCGTTTCAGTATTTGCTAGGCTGTCACTTCCACCATGTATACAGGATGATATTGATATCATCGTCTACCCATCAAAATGAACAACTTTTACTATGGGAGCAAACTGACCGGAGCAAAAAAAAATCTGCTGTTGCATACATTTGAGTCGAGTACGCATTGCAATTTAGTATGGAACAGCAGAATTTTTTTGCTCCGATCGGTTTGCTCCCATAGTAAAAGTTGTTCAGTTTGATGGGTAGACTCTTAGTTTAAAAGGATATTTATGATATCAATATCACCCTGTATAATGTTGGTAAACACGAATCTTGTGGCTCGTTCGGCAAGAAGCGAACAAGCATCGCCAAAGTCGAAGAGCTGTTTTGATTGGCGAGAGATTGAAACTAATATGCAGAGCTGACTGCTAAACTCCTGTAATTAAGAGGATTCAAAAGAAAGAGATAAGCGTGATCTGTATCGAGCTACATCCAAATTGGTATTTAAAATGACTTAAATCAAATCGCTACTCTCCGCAAAACCAAGACATAACATTTACAAAGCTCTGTAACAAAATAAATATTTCTACGTGCGTTCTAAGCCAAATGTTTCCTTTGGTTGACTCTGGGGAGGACAGCAAACACGGCGCATGTATGTATTGTTTGCTTACCCCGAGAGTATTTTACAAGTATGCTAAGCGGAGTAACTTGGTTTACTACAACAGCGTAAGTGTTCACGGAAGGAACAAAAGTTCTTATCTACGAAAATTTATAAGTTTAACTTTTTAGTATGTGGTTTCCGTCTTAGAATAACTACCCCATATCTCTTCGTGTGTATCTTTCGAAGTTTTTCGAAGTCCCGCAGTTAAACAAGGAACCATTTTTTTCTTCTGTATATCTTTCTGTATACCCCACTTCAAATTACTCTCTCATTTTACACTTGCTTAAACAAAATATACACACTACGTCTACCAGTTCGCGGTCTCCACTCCAGAACCCTGACACCCCACCGGTTGTCAGTTCTTCGGCAGATATGACCAGCCCATTGCCACTTCAGCTTGCTAATTTTCTGAGCTATGTCAACCACTTTCGTTCTCTGACGTATCACTTCATTTCTGATGTGATCTCTCAGAGAAACACCGAGCATAGCGAGAGCTCTCCATAGCTCGCTGCGCGACCTTGAATTTATGAACTAGTCCTATCGTCAGGGTCCATGTTTCCGCACCATAGGTCATTACTGGCAGGACGCACTGATCGAACACCTTATTATTATTATTTATAATGTTATTTGTAACGTGGCAACTAGATTTTCTAAACTATTTTTCCATATATAAAATATTACTTTTATTAATTACGTCTACGCGTATTGTGCGTCAAACTTTTGTATGGACTGAAACCACCTTAAATCCAAGTAATCTTAACAAATTTTTGGCCAAATCTGACATAACCCACTGCCCACACAAATCATATGCATGCTGTTTATAGGTGGATGGCACGAATATTTTATTTTTATTCATAGATTTAGTCGTATTTGATATGATTACTGTCAGCTAGTATAAATAAAGCTACTTAGTAACCTCTTTTTAATCTGCCACTTTTGGAGCGTTGTTTGTATACGTACTTCAGTTCTATATGTATATCATAATTATCTATGTTGCTGAACCATAAACTTAATATTACTTAAGCTTATGGCTAAAACTATCGTGTTACATGTCGGGCTTTAGCTTAAGAAGCGTCCTCACCAGTATGAAACTAAAAATAAAGTTCATAGTAACAGTAGTTTTATGAGATTGCTCGCTAACGTATTCTAATAGTTAAATAGTTTAATCCAAAAAGCTGTCCTAATCGTTTACATAGAAAATGTGAAAATGTACTGCTATTTTTTAAATTTTATCGTTAAGGTGGTTTCAGTCCATACAAACGTTTGACGCACAACACGCGTAAACGGAATTAATAAAAGTAATATTTTATATAATTGGAAAAATAGTTTAGAAAATCTAGTTGCCGCATAACAAATAACATTTGCAATTTATAATATAATTACGAAGATATAAAGCTTTTAAAATTTTGTATGAAAAGTTTCAAAGCTTCGTAATTATTTTATAAATTGCAAATGTTATTTGTTCCGCGGCAACTAGATTTTCTAAACTATTTTTCCATATATACAAAGTTACTTATATTAATACCGTCTACGCGTATTGTGCGTCAACGTTTTGTATAAAATTTACCCCTCTGCAACCGCCTTAAGCGCTAATTAGTTGTAATTATTTGTAGTTAAATAATTATAGAACTAACACATTAAATGCATATCATACTTGCAATGTCAACGGTTTATACAGGGTGAAATTGATATCATAAGCATCCTTTTAAACTAAGATTCTACCCATCAAACTGAACAACTTTTACTATGGGAGCAAACCGATCGGAGAAAAAAAATCAGCTGTTCCATACTAAACTGCACCCGCCCCGCCGCTGCCTACTCGACTCAAATGTATGCAACAGCAGATTTTTTTTAATGCGATTGGTTTGCTCCCATAGTAAAAGTTGTTCAGTTTGATGGTTAGACTCTTAGTTTAAAAGGATGCTAGTGATATCAATTTCACCCTGTAGACGGCGGCGGGGCTTAGGGGGCGTCTACATGGATTGAATTTTCTACAGGGCAGGGTGTTAAACAGTTGTATTACTTAAAGGGGTATTGTGTATCCACATGATACGGAACTACTTACTCAAATAAACTCAAATAAAACATTCTTTAAAAAAGAATTGTGGGCCAAATGCAATCATCTGATTGAACGTTTGTATGAAAAGTAGATTTTTTTTGCGAACTTTCCTTGTTTCATTGGGAAAGTTTAATATAATATAATAATAAGTAATATAATATTTCACAGTTACTTTTATAGTAATGCAACTGTCTACCCTTTGACTACTTATATAGGGACTAGTTACGCGTGTAATTCTACTAACAAACATTTTTGCCACTTTTTGCGGGGGGCGAGGTAACACGAAATCCTCAACTTAGGAATTTATTCCCCATAACTTTAGATTCTAATTTTGATTGTTAAAAATCATGAAAAGTAGTCTCGTGCGAACCCCAAACGTCTAAGTTCGAAATTATTGTTTTACAATTATAGGCTATCTCGTTTTGTGATAAGGTATAAAATTGAGTGTAAATGCACATGATCAACTGATCATATACCGTGGCAGAGGGGAAATGCTACCGCAAGGCTAGTCCTTAAAATAAATAGTCAAAGTGTCTACCCAAACACCCTGTATGGATCTCGAGCAGTTGAAGCTCGCTTATAAGTGATTCCGGGGAGGACCGAGGCTTTGAGTTCCCAGACATTCAATGTTTCCGAGATAGGCCGACCCATTGAATTGTAAAACCTCGTTTGATTCGCACAATGAGACCGGAGTACACCCACCCACTTTTCCGTACCTCAGATTTCTTGCTTTGATAAAAAGTACCTCTACAAATAATTATTTTCCAATCTGACCGTTTTTACGCCCCTAACCTGTGAAGAACCACCTACAATTTATTTTTAAATGTGTTTCCACTTTAATCTTAAGAATAACTAAAATGATAACGGTCGGAAATACCTTTATTGAAGAACTTATATTGAAAAGAAAATGTTCTCAATCCGAATAGGTTTTTTGACACATCGGACACATCAAACGTCGTACCTAGAATTTTTTATATATAGGGTCCTTCTTAATATGCTGAGAGTTTTTAAAGGCGATGACCAGACCATCAAACTGAACAACTTTCTCTATGAGACCAACATCGAAATCACGAAAAAAATTGCAGCTGTCCCATACATTTGGCTCGAGTAGGTTTGCAGTTTCGTATGGAAGAGCTGATTTGTTTTCACGATTTCGATGTTGGTCCCATAAAGAAAGTTGTTCATTTTGACGGTTTATTTGATCATCCCCTTAAAAAAGTGTCAGCACATTAATAAAAGGACCTTATTTTAATTTTTTTTTGTTTACATTTTTTTTTGCTGGTTCATCTCACTGCTGACACTTCAGGCCTCCCCTTTTATCATCCAGCCATCTCTATCCTGGGCAAGCTCTGGCCACTTGTCGTCAAAACCATCCCGATAGAAACCAAAACTTTTATGATGCGTAATGTTTTCTAATATAATGTATTAATTAATCTATGCTAGTAACCTTTTTTTTTTAAATAAAATACGAAATAAAATAAATTCTTGCAATATTAGGACTCTGCTACAAAAGTTCTGACCGTGAGCTTCGTAATTTACTAATTGGCAGACGAATGACATCGTAATTATGATTTATTTGTTTTTATGATCAATTTAGATTTTTATACCTATTATGTTGTAATATAGCTTTCCAAATTATTAAAAATATCATATTTCTAGGTTTGAGATAGAATTATAATTAAACATTTCGTAGAGAAAGTTAATCGATGTGGACATTCATTTATTAGGTACCTATTGTTACGAGCGACGGGTTACGGGATTGGAGTGAAACGCTAAGTCCAATTTATTTACAGAGTTTATTGGGTTACACATTTACACACGGACCACCTCGCAGAGGTTCCCCTTTTCACAGTCCTCCTCACAGGGGTTTCCCCTCTCACCACTTTCACTGTTCACTACGTCACGACGCGCGACACGCTATGACGTCACGACGCACGGCACTATGACGTCACGACACGCGACAGTATGACGTCACGACACGCGACACACACTGCACTAAACTGACACTTGTCTACTCACTGTTCCACTTTACTTTGCACTTTACTTTTCACTAGTACTTTTCCACTTTTACTTTTCTTCCTTTTTGTTCCGCACTTTTCACTGTTAAATCAATACTGACTCGCGTCCGCAAACTCGCGGCCTTATATACCCCTTAGAATTTTCTAGATGCCCGAATTTCGTTAGTCTTTTCTTTATTCCTTTGTTCCCTTCCGGATATTCCTAATCCCGCCTTCTTTCTCGAATCTTCCTAAACACGCCCCTTTTTATTGTTTCTTTACAAATCTCTCTCTTCGTTCTAGAACATTCCTATTGTTTTTGGTTCTTTTCAAATATTCCTTCTCTCTCTGTTTTCTAGAACATTCCTAAACACGCCCATTTTCTGTCTCTTTCCAAATATTCTTACTCCCTCTTACTTTTCTAGAACATTTCCAACAACAATAAAATCTAGAATAATTTTCGACGAGTCTCGAACCGTCGACCCCCGGCACGGAAGTCCATGCGTCGACCCCCGGCACGGAAGTCCATGCGTCGACCGCCGAGCTACGAAGCTTGTTGACAAACCGGCCGAATTTTTGAATGCCTTTCTATAGCTGCGTCATTTCACAGCATCCGTGACACTATTATATTATAGTATAGAGGCTGAATCCGGCGTTTTAGTAGTTTTAAAGTTGAAAATGTTTTTTTTTGATAGCTTTAGTACCACTCAGGGGTTCTACCCGGACATTCGAACTTCGCAATCGCGAGAACGTTTTCGTTCTAATGTCAACTATATTACAATGAAGTTCGGACCGCAACCGTCGCGATATATCGAAAGTCGAAAGTCCAGTTACAGGGTCAGTTCTCGGCGAAATTGCGAATTCACCCCGTGTCGTCAGTTTTAGGGCTCATGGGCTAGACGAATAATGATGATAAAAACTGTTTTTGAAAAAGTTTGTACATTTTTGGAGGTAATCGCCTAAAAACACTAAAAAGAGCCGTTTTTAATAGTTACTTTATCTTGTAATCTAATACCAACTCTTCCTAAGAAACCTATACAGGGTGTAAGTGACAGCCTAGCAAATACTGTAACGGTAAACTCAGACCATCAAACTGAACAACTTTCACTATGGAGTCTACCTCAGGAGAAGCGAAAAAAAAACTGCAGTACCTACCCGACTCAAATGTATTTAAAAAAAAATTATTTATAGGACAGCAGATTTTTTTTCGCGTCGCGTTTTTCTCGCGAAAGCTGTTCAGTTTGATGTTCTGAGTTCACTGTTTCTGTATTTGCTAGGCTGTCACTTACACCCTTTATAGGAATACAAGAAAAAATTAACTCCCTGTATGTAGTCGATCAAATAAGAGGCATATCTACAAACTATTTTTAGATAACTACGCGATATCGCCGTGACATTGTCCTGATTGTGATGGCAGCAATATCGTGTCGGTATTTATATTAAGAAAGTCAGTGTCGCAGTGGAATCCCGGCGATGTCGCAGCGATAACGACTGACGACCCAGTTGGTCTAATGGTTACCACGCTGGACTGCCAAACCAGGGTCCTGGGTTCGAATCCTGGTTCGGTCATGGATGTTATAATGTTTGTGCCGTTGTTGTATGGTTTTCACAACAAAAAGCCTGTTAGAGCTTACTTGGGATCGTTACAATGTATGTGCCTGTGAGCGTTATTTATTTATTATTTATTTATTTATTTACTAGCTGTTGCCCGCGACTTCGTCTGTGTTACTCGGATAAAAAGTACCCTTTGTGTTAAGCCAGGCGATGGTCTATCTCTACGCCAAATTTAATCGAAATCCGTTTAGTAGTTTTTGCGTAAAAGAGTAACAAACATCCGTCCACACTCACAAACTTTCGCATTTATAAAATTATAGGATAGGATAACGCTCGGTACAAATCGCCGCGATATCGTGGCTGTGCCATTGTGACGTCATTGCGGTATAGTAGCGATATCGCCTACGACGCTCAAAAATTGCTTGTGTGATATGGCTCTAAATAACATAATCTATGATGAAAAAAATTTTATAATACGTAGGTATTTCAAAAGTAAATTCGGGCTACCTACTACGTGTTACCCACACTGAATTGATTAATCTCAATTTTCACGAAATATGAAACTATTAGTATTCTGTGGTAACGTATTTCAGTGTTTCAATTATTAATTAACTGACTTAAAAAAGAGGAGGTTTTTAATTGAACAGGTATTTTTTATCTGAAACTCGCTGATTGAAATATTTCAGCAGCTGAGAAATGTTTATTGTAGAACAACTAGTTAATTGGCAGATTTTTTAAATGCCCACCTGGCCGCCTGTTACCCCAGGGCAACAAAAACTTACAGCAATATACTGCTCATACATTTCGCTTGCAGGTATAGTTTTTACGCGAGTAAAGCTCTATTCACATTACTACATACGGGCGCAGAGGGAAGGTACTGTAACGAGGTCGTATCTAAACTATTATAAAACTGTAACAGGAAGTTTGTCTCTACATTGAAGACATTAACAAAAAAAAAAGTTACGATATGGTTTTTAGGTATCCCTGATTCCATATCACCAATTTTTGGATTTTTTGTCTGTCTGTTTGTTTGTTTGTGTGTTTGTTTGTTTGTTTGAACGAGCATCACGCCAAAACTACTGAACCGATTTTGATGAAACTGTTTGATAGCTAATGATCTGGTATATATTTTGTGCGGACAAAGTTGCGGGTTAACGCTTGTATTTATCTAAAGCTATAATGGCTGGTTTTGATTTGAAATTAAATGTAGAACGTCTAGCGTTTTTCTTTTTATATTGGAGAGATCGATTTTGGACTCGAGAAGGGAATGTAGAGTTTTGACTGAAAAATATAGCAAATTATCGAAAACCCCGTTGTTTTTATGAGCCTCTGAGCTTCTCCTCCACAGTACAATGTAAAATAATACCTATTTCAATACTGATAGAGTTCACAGAGAAAGCTCCGTCCTCCGCCAGTGAGGCCCGTATGAACGTTCTCTCTGTGAACTCTATAGGTATTGAAATGGGTATTATTTTACATCGCAACATTCGCGCCATCCGCGTCCGTCCGCGCCCGCCCGTCGTAATGTAGGTAAGGTTAGTAAGGTAAGTTTCTAAGGTTGTAATGTATGTAGCTTGGAGCGTCACGTGGAAAAGAAAAACGACGACGAATATTGTTAATAATAATTGTAAAAGTGCGTGTCGGGCCACGCACAGAGTGGGGTTCCGTAGTCGCCCTTCACAATAATTTGTTTTTAATTATAAGTACTGGACTCTTACTTGTGCGTTAGCACTGCATTTCGGCCACTGTGATTAGTGTGTGATGCCTAACGTCACGCAGCAACTGTGGATCTCCCGCTAAACTACTTAAGGAGTTTTGGAGAGAAATTGTGTATTCTAGATTATGAAAATTTTGTAAAATTTAAATAAATTAAAAAAAGAAAGGTCGTACGAACAGGTGCATACACTCAGCCGCAATGCAATTCCCTACATCGAATTCAAAAACATCGATGAGCTCACAAACATGACATCCTCCAGATAGACGATATTTTTATGCTACACGAGCGTTAACCCGCGACTTCGTCCGCACAAATTACATACCAGATTTTAAGTCAGATCATAAACTATCAAACAAAAAAAGTTTCATCAAAATCGGTTCAGTAGTTTTTGCGGGATACTCGTTCAAACAAAAAAACACACAAACAAACACCCAAACAAATAGACAGACAAAAAATCCAAAAATTGGTGAAATGGAATCAGGGATACCTAAAAACCATATCGTAACATTTTTTTGTTAATATCTTCAATGTACAGACAAACTTCCTGTTACAGTTTTATAATAGTATAGATTGTTAATATCTTCAATGTACAGACAAACTTCCTGTTATAGTTTTATAATAGTTTAGATTATAACCATAGCGAATAGCTAATACCGAATTGCCCGCTCGCCGATGTTTCAGTGACGATATTTACGAGTTTATTCTCTTAAAAGGCTATGTGAAAAAAAATAGGATTCTTCAAAGCGTCATATATCATGAAATACTAACAGTAGGAGTATGATTAGCGGATATGTGTAAATTGAACATATATTTGAAGTTTTGATTAGAACCAAAAAACGATTAAGACACATTTTCTCGATAGAAAAAACAGCCAAAGTAGACTCCGTCTTTATCGATAAACGCTTGGAACTGCTAAACGGTGAATAATAGAAACACGAGACTTGATTTAAAAAAAAAGAGATTTATATTTTATAAATTTTGATTAGAGCAGAATTGAACTTACATAAATAGTACAATCACAATTAAATAAAGTTTGTATTACGCTTGCGTCGTTGCGTCGCCCCATCTCTTTCTCTCGCAACAGGCAGTAATATAAGCTATCACACGCCCATTTCGCTTCAATTATTTTTCGACATAGGCCCTTAATACGACCTCTATCGAATCTACGCTATGTGTGAGTGCACACCGACAGCAGCTTTGTATGAAGCTTTAATTCTGTAAGAATGTTTAATCATGTGATACCACCCCCAACGTTACAAGCTTTTACCCATCAATCCTATAGATTATAATGCTTACTTTGGCAATTTATTAGCAGTAAAATCAGTTAATTTGTTTGCGGTCGACCAGTAAAACGGTTTATGAGTCCTAACACGATTACGGCATGGGGTTAACGACACCTTCGGGATCAGGAAGTGATACAGATCGCCTTTTGTTTATCTCTGACCTACTCCTACTTTATAGCTTGGGTTGGAGATGCGAAAAAAGTTACGACGTTACGTTTTGTTTATGTTGTAATGTTGTTGCACGGGTCGACAGCTCAGTAGTGAACCTGTCTGTTTTAGCAGTAAGGGTAGCGGGTGCGAATTTTATTCAAAACAGTATCAGTATCTATAGACAACTTTCTGAAGTTATGAGTACTAAAACTAGGTACCTACCTTAAATTTAAGAAAAGTCGAGCAATCCAAAAAAAACAGGCTGTTCTCAATGCGACATCTAAGTTTTTCGATAGAACTAACACCAAAATTGCAAAAAACTCGAAAGTTCATGTGTCGAACAGGATTTTTTTTAAGTTTTCAAGTTTTCCCTTAGTAAAAGTTGTTCAGTTTGATGTGTGCAGTATTAGTTAACAAGATACCAATTTCACCCAATATGGAGTTTCTTTTTCTTCTTGTTTGGCGACGGAACCCTAAAAATGCACATGTCAGGTAAATATCACTACCTAATATCGTCATTTACCATTACAAACACTTGTATTGACTGTGACAAATGTTCCATACGTGTACTAGCAATACCTACCGAGACATCTGCATAAATGAGAGAGATCAAAAATACAATGAAGCTAGAGTTTTGGTCACGTTTTATTTCCACGATTTTCTTGCAGGTAGGCTACCTGCTACCAATCTAACTACTGTAAGAAGACCAGCTTCTCTTTACTTACATTTTCCATATTATGTTATATAATAGAAAAGAACAGGAGTAATAGGGGTTCAGGTCATTTGACATTCACTCTGTAAGTGAAAAAACAAAACGAGGTTTGCCGGGTGTATAACAAACACAAACACAATACCACACTGATCTCATATTTAAATAGTAAACGAGAATACATAATTATCCATTGCTATATAATGTTGCGAATATATTATTTTGGCTCATTCCCTGCTTTAATATGTCAGATATCGGCGACTTGAGGTAAGTCTTCATTTACTTATATATATGACGAGCGTTAACCCGCGACTTCGTCCGCACAAATTATATACCAGATTTTAAGTCAGATCATAAGCTATCAAACAAAAAAAGTTTCGTCAAAATCGGTTCAGTAGTTTTTGCGTGATACTCGTTCAAACAAACAAACAAACAAACACCCAAACAAACACACAAACAATCCAAAAATTGGTGAAGTGGAATCAGGGACACCTAAAAACCATATCGTTACTTTTTTTTTGTTAATATCTTCAATATACAGACAAACTTCCTGTTACAGTTTTATAATAGTATAGATAACAAATTGCATTATCAAGATGCGCTCGAGATTAAATAATAACACTCAAACGGTTACCCAACGAAAGACTGACTGGACCTGACGTTGCTCAATTTCGGTTATCTTTTCCTATATAAAAGACTAAGTACCTACGTCAACGAGCACCTTTTATACAGGTTGAGGCAACTAATGAAACGTTGAATTCAGATCATCAAACATGTGGAGCCAATATCAGGTAAAGCAAGAAAAATCTGCTTTTCCATTCAAAACTGCTATAATTACCCGACTTAAATGTATGAAATAGCTGATGTGCATCGTTCGATTTTTTTTCGCACTAGTAGTTCCAATCCGATTTTACCAAAAGCACTCGCATACTCATTTTTATCTCCATTCTATAATAGTATCTGCAGTAGTATATTAAGAACATTATTTAATATTTTAAGAGATTAATCCAGATTGGCGTATTTAATCGCAAAGAGTGTACACACGGCGACACATCAAGCTATACAAAACCAACATAAGCTGACCGCGCGTAGGTCGAGAAACGAATAGCATCGCGCGGCCAGCTTATGTTGGTTTTGTATACCTTGATGTGTCGCCGTGTGTACGTTGGAGCAGCAGTCTATCATGTTATATTATTCTGAAATCGCATAAATTATTACAATTTTAAAATCCAAATGGCATCACGCACTCTCTTTATAGCATTTTAAGGAATTTATAGTGACAATTTATAATATTTCAGTGCGAGCTTAGCGAGAACATGTTCAGCTACACCTACAACGGGAGCTGCACCTCTTATATTTTCTACAGCTCTTCAATTCTTTGCTGCAGCACAATGTCTTATTACTGAAGAATGGCCCAAAGATGCAAAAGTTGCAAGTAAGCTTATTTATTACATATTTGCTTTAGCAAAAGTCGCGGTCTATTTGGAACTCGTTTGGAGGGGTCAGAATAATAAGGACTTCCAAGACGAGACTGCTTTCCAACAGATGTTATTTGTATGTCTTGTATGAATATTAAGTCTCTTGATATCTTTGTTACTACGATTTAGAACCCGTCATATGATTAGTAATGTTTGTGAAGTACTTTGTCTTACTTAGGTACTGACATAGATCTCTTTTTGAATAGACTCAATACGCCGGCATTGTTGTCTTAATAAATTATAACTTAATTTCAGATAACCAACAATTTGACTTTATAATAGTTGGGTCAGGAACTGCTGGAAGCGTTCTTGCAAATCGGCTTTCTGAAGTATCCAAATGGAAAGTGCTGCTTATTGAAGCTGGTGGCGACCCACCCATAGAAAGTACTGTGAGTTTTACTTCTCGTTCTTCACTGTGTTTAATTTTTTAGATTAATTTTTAAATTGCATAATTTCTTATGTAGTTAAAATTATTATTTCCATCAGATTCCATTTTTGGGTAATCGTATGGCCCGTACTAAATACGATTGGAATTACACAACTACTAACGATGGATATGCAAGTCAAGCTCTCGTTGGAGAAACAGTACCGTGGCCTCGCGGAAGAACACTTGGTGGTAGCGCCGCTTTAAATGCTATGATATACTACAGAGGTAATGATCATGATTACCAAGATTGGTATGATCAAGGCAATACTGATTGGCATCCTGACATTGTACGTGAATATTTCAAGAAAGCTGAGAGCCTCCAAGACTCTTCTCTTCTAGATGATGACGATATTAGGGATTTTTATGGAAATGATGGTCCACTAGTCGTTAACACGTTTAATAGCACAGATAAACCTGTTCTAGATAAAGTACTTGAATCATGGACTGAGATTGGTATTAGTAGTGTACCAGACTTGAATTACGCTAATGTTTTAGGTTCTGGAATTTTCAGAGCTAACGCTGCAAACGGGGTGCGGTACAGTGCTGGCAAAGCATATCTGCAACCTACAAAGGACAGAAACAACGTATCAGTTATGAAGAATGCGTTTGTTAATAAAATCTTAATTAATGAAACAACGCTAGCAGCTTACGGTGTACAAGTGGAACACGACGGTAAAAATATATCAATTTTCTCCAATCTGGAAGTTATCGTGAGCGCTGGAGTTATTAACACCCCACAACTATTAATGTTGTCTGGACTAGGACCAAAAAAACATTTGACTGAGAAAAACATTAAAACATTGGTAGATTTACCAGCCGTAGGTCAGAATCTACAAGATCACATTATAGTGTATGTTCCTATATTTGTCAATGAGATGGAATTAGCTAGTGAACCTCAACTTAATTTCGACGACATACAATACCTTTTTGATAGAAAAGGTCATTTAGCTCAAAACTATTTCGCGGATGTTTCTGCACTGTATACGTCAGAAGAAGATGGAACTTATCCACTATTTCAGAACCATTTAATATTACTTGGAAAAAATTCGACCCAGGCTCGGGCGGTGTTCGCTAAATACAAACCAACAATTTTCGATTCTATGATGAAAGAATCTGTCAACCATTCAGTTTTTGCCTTCACGTTTAATCTCTTACATCCATATTCAACGGGTAATGTTTCTCTTAGCACGTCCAATGCTAAAGACCATCCATTAATTTACGCAAACTACTTCAAGGATAACAGAGACTTGGAGGCAACTGCGACTGGAATCAAAATGTTGACGCAAATTGTTAATACTGAATACTTCCAGTCTATCGGAGGATATCTAGGAAGAATGTCGTGGCCTGCTTGTGATGGCTTTGAATTGGACAGTGATGAATACTGGCGGTGCATAGCTTTGAACACGGTTGTCACTATATTCCATCCAGTTGGTACAGCGAAAATGGGTCCGAATAAGACTAGATCGGTAGTTGATAGTCATTTGAGAGTGCATGGAGTTACTAAATTACGTGTGGTTGATGCAAGTGTAATGCCTACTTTGACGAGTGGAAATACCAATGGTCCTGTTATTATGATAGGAGAGAGAGCATCTGACTTGATTAAGGCGGATCACAATGTTTAATTACTAAAAAGAAAAATAAATGAAATGTATAAATTCAACCTCTGATTATTCAAATGGAAGTTTTATTACAACCCGTGCTTAATAATTTAACCTGATGCATGCCATGCTATTTGAACCGTTGTTTATCTCATTGGATAATACATAAGTTATGGCAATGTATTATTATTCTTTACGCTATGGTTATGGTCAATAGCTCTATAATCTCACTATACTTTGTTCCAGATAGCAATATAATTTTATGATTTTATTCAAAAATTACTATTTCTACTGGTAAATTTTCGTATCAAACCAATTAAACAATAATAAAAATAACATAAGTTAGAGAATATAAACTTGCTAGACGAAACCGATTTGTGAGTGATTGAGGTCAATATAAACATAAATTAGACTACTCCAAGAAAAAGGCATATGACAGACGGACGGACGACGCATAGAAACCGAGGTAATTCCATAAGTGTTCCGTTTTTTCAATTTTGGTACGGAACACTAATTATCAGGGGATTCATTTGCTATAATATTATACTGTAGGTACTTGAGTGTACCTTAAATGTTAAGAGGCTTCCACTATGTAAACGCTGCCGCTGGCTGGGTCGGACCATATTTTGCTGGTGTCTAGAAGCTATCTTCTCGTTATTTGAAAGACGTATACATATTAATGAAAAAATATGAAAAATATAGCGATGATCTTCAACATCTCGGCTTTATTTGCTATGAAGTGTATTTCATATTTTTCTATAAAATACGTATGAAACCTGTGTTCAAAGGAAAGCCTAAATATTAGAAAAAGTCTGTATTATGTGCATCTACTTCATAAGTTGAAGTCACTTTTACATGCAACACGGTGTGTGTTGCATTGTGCAGATACTTATTAAGATCTAAATTTGCTGTAATAGTACATTATGACACAAGTAAGCAAAGTTTTCATTACAGCCAAGGCGCCAGGCGAGTGCTGCATACTAGCCGAGGGCTGTAATGACCAACACTCACGCGTTTCATACGATGTTTTTCAACATATTTGCGAGGAAAAAGTAATAACATTTCCAAAAACACAATTACTTTAGACAAACATTTTTAGAAAATGGCGCTGGGCTACAGGCTCGCGCAACTCTCTAACAAAAAAACGTTATATGAAACGTACATCGCCGCCATTAAATTTCTTTGAACGGTTGCACACGTTTCATTCTGGATCATCGATCACGACCAGTTTTTAGTATGGAAGTCCCGACTCTTATAACGTAGTGAGTTACATTCTCTTTGCTGGGCTATGGTTGGTTTTTTTCGAGATGGCTATGCGCCTATGCGCGCGTAGGCTGTCGAAGAGGCAAAGACTTAGCTGACATTCAACCAAAGACATTTGGTTTCAAACAACCTAATATAAACGTTATAAACTTACTATTTATGTATTTATAACACAAATTAAAGTTAATTTCTTAACAAAAATAAATTTTTTGTTGAAATGAAGCGTTTATTTATCATATTTTAACTGAAACAGATTAATGCATTCCGAAAAAAGTTTTTTTTACATAAATGCTCTTTGCAGAGATTTAAAAACAAACTATAGAAAATATACGATAATGGAATCATTTTCGCACGCGTGTTCTGTAAGCTGCATTATGTACCTTAAAGGAGTGCAATAAGAGCCACTTTACGAGCAAGCATGTTGAAAAGTATTTTTTTTTAAGATCAATATTTAATGAGTTAATTAAATAATTTGAAAATTTGGTGTGAACTCTTATGATTTTCGACGTTGATTTCCTTGGATTAGAAGGCACCACAGTGACATAATGAAGGACAAGCCAGTCACAAATAGGTATACCTACTAAAATTATGTAGTTTAGTAGAGGTGAGCTCTAAAAGGGTCAAGGTCTTTCGGTCAGGGATACATCACAAGTTATAACTTTGTTGGGATTGTTAGACTATCAAATTTGACCGTTATTCATGTTGATACATGAAATTGATAATATCAGCACTATAATTACTTAAGTAACTTTGACACTATAATTTGATTGTTCTTCTTAAAGTCATAAACTCGCTTTGATATTACGGAAGGCTTTGCCCTAAAGTTTTTTTTAATCTATTTATATTAAATTTTAAGAATTACAAAGGGTACAAATGACTTTACATTTCGCCAAACTGCAAAACAGTTTGCTGTCATCTTACCATGACCACGTACAAATTACATGATCCACAGATGCGTCACAGATCCAACGAAGCCGCGATTAAACATACCAATCTGACACTCACCATATTAGCCAATGGTATTTATTAAAATATTAGGTACCTATAGTAGTATGTTTTCAATATGCCTTAGACCGTTTATTTACTATCTATGGGAATCGTCAAGATTGAAAAGATCGTCTCGAAATCTACAACACCTTAGACCAACATTACATACTAAAATTAAATTAAAGATTGAAAAATGTAAATTGGGCGAGACTTGAACCCGCACTAAAACACCCGGAGACAAATTTTTAATCTTTAATTTGATTCGAAATAGCACAACATTGCTGTAACATGTTTAAAATCAATAATATTTGATACTAAAGTTACATTAAGATTATAAAGTATATTAAATTGTAGATCAAAAAATTACTGACAGCGGGGACTCAAACCTGTACACCCTATTAATTAGCCATGATTATTATAATTCGGTAACCCTTATCTTCTTTCTAAACTTGCCGTGAATGTACATTGAAGATATTTACAAAAAAATATATTGGGAGCGTAAAGGTGGTTTCAGTCCATACAAAAGTTTCACGCACATTACGCATAGACAGAATTAATAAAAGTAATATTTTATAATAGTTTAGAAAATCTAGTTGCCGCATAACAAATAACATTTGCAATTTACAATATAATTACGAAGATATAAAGCTTTTAAAATTTTGTATGAAAAATGTCAAAGCTTTATATCTTCGTAATTATTTTATAAATTACAAATGTTATTTGTGACGCGGCATCTAGATTTTCCAAACTATTTTTCCATATATACAAAGTTACTTATATTAATACCGTCTACGCGTATTGTGCGTCAAAGTTTTGTATAAAATTGACCCCTCTGCAACAACCTTAAAGCATATGCATTGAGACCATTTTTAAAATTTTTGTCCGTTTGTTTGTCTGTCTGTTTGTTTGTGCACGCATCACTTAAAAAGTACTGAACTGATTTAGATGAAGTTTTCACACAAGCGTACGGCCTAGGATTAACATTTAGGTTTTATTTTATTGCAATCGGCTAATTCAAAGCTATGAATATTTAAATTCAGTGGTCTGCGCGTACGAAGTCGCAGGCGCGCGATCATTCAATTTAATATTATTATAACAAGCTTATTAAGTAATAGGTATATGAAACTGAAATAGTAAATAACCGTTAACCATTCAGCAAAAACCCCTGTCCCTTAAATGTTACGATGTAATAGAATACTGGTAAACCTCACATTACAATGTCAACCATTGGACACACGATCATGTCGTTCAACGACAAAAATTCGGTCATAGATACAGAGGAGATAGCCGGCATGAATGAAATACAGTGGAACTAGCAGAAGACAGAGGAGGGAAGAGGAAGAAAATTAGAGACGGTCGTAAAACTCATGACGAAGCCTGATTCACACATCAATAGGCCCACACACACACACATCAAGAAAACGATACAAACCGAGATGTGCCTCCATCTTTGTTATTTTACGTATGCCTAAAACAGGCATGACCTTTTTCTCTTTATATTGCTTTGTCGTGGGTGGCATGCTAGCCGTGCTGCCAGAAAATTGTTACAGATATCCCTACAACTACCCGTCATCAACCAGCGAGCCGTTCTGTTGTTGAGTCTGCAGACGTGTGCCGCTCTGGTATAGGACTGCTCGACATGAGAAAAAGTGCTTCTCTTATTCACATTGCATAAATTAAATTATCAGCAATAGATTTTAAGGATCATCATCATCATAACTCAGCCGATGGACGTCCACTGCTGAACATAGGCCTCCCCCAAGGATCGCCACAACGTCCGATCCTGCTCTGCCCGCATTCAACGGGTTCTCGCCGCCTTTACCAGGTCGTCAGTTCACCTTGTGCCAGCCACCCACACTGCGCTTTACAGTACACGGTCGCCACTCGAGAACTCTTCGGCCCCATCGGCCATCGGTTCTGCGAGTAATGTGCCCCGCCAATTGCCAATTTAATATAAGTTAATTTTAAGGATGATGAATTAAAAATAGATTTTTGTTCACATTTGACGGCAAAGGCCACAATTTTTTCTGAATGTTCGTTATGATTATGTTTTTCTTCCTACAAGGCCGTGTGTCCCCTTGGTCCTCACAAGTTGTCGTTGCGGTCGCGGACCCGCAATCCTAAGCAGTGCTATTAAGATAACAGCGGTCTATCCTTTAAGCGTTACGCGTATAATGGCGGACTAAGTGATTGTGGATAGGAGTGTAACCAACTGGCTACCGAGCGGTTTTGTAGACATGGCAATGTTAAAGGATTTGAATGTGGTTACAGGAGGGATTTTAGTATTGTCCGCTTTGGTATTGTTTCCTTTGTAGTTTGACTTGACCTTTGGGTTTTTGGTGGAAGTAGATGTTTGGCGCGTTTGGCATGATACGGGTTTTTAGTGGTCTTATAATATAAGGTCTAACAAAATTAGGTGAAACTATTTTAAAGGGATGATCAGACCATCAAACTCAACAACTTTCTCCATGGGACAAACATCGAAATCGCGAAAAAAAAATCAGCTGTTCCATACAAACCTACTTGACCTAAATGTATGGGACAACAGATATTTTTTTCACGATTTCGACATTGGTCCCATAGAGAAAGTTGTTCAGTTTGATGGTCTGATCATCCCCTTAAAATAGTTTCACCTAATTTTGTTAGACCTTATATACAGGGTGAAATTGATATCATTAGCATCCTTTTAAGCTAAGAGTCTACAAATCAAACTGAACAACTTTTACTATGAGAGCCAACAGTTCGGAGCAAAAAAAAATTTTGCTATTCCATACTAAACTACACTAAACAGCAATGCCTACTCTACTCAAATGTATGCAACAGCAGATTTTATTTTTGCTCCGGTCGGTTTGCTCTCATAGTAAAAGTTGTGGAGTTTGATAGGTAGACTCTTAGTTTAAAAGGATGCAAATGATATCGATTTCACCCTGTATAATACCACTAAAAACCAGTGGTACCTAATGTTATCTACCTATTTATTTCATTTTAGCAAGAAACCATAGAATAGATGATAGTATACAGGGTCTTTCTTAATATGCTAACGGTTTTTTAAGAGGATGATCAGAACCTCAAACTGAACAACTTTCTCGAGTGGACCAACATCGATATCTCGATAAAAATCGGCTTTCCCATATAAAACTGCAATCCTACTCAAACAAACGTAAAACGAATGATATTTATCTATGGCAACTTTAAGTTGGCGACTTTGTTTTATAAAAAAAAATTGATACCATTTGATAATAATGATAATAAGTATTTATTAATTTATAAGATGTAACAAAATTAGCTGAAACTATTTTAAGGGGATGATCAGACCACCAAACTGAACAACTTTCTCTATGGGACCAATATCGAAATCGCGAAAAAAAAATCAGCTGTCCCATACAAAACAGCAAACATAACTCGACTCAAATGCATGGGACAGCAGATTTTTTTTTCGCGATTTCGATATTGGTCGCATAGAGAAAGTTGTTCAGTTTGATGGTCTGATCATCCACTTAAAATAGTTTCAGCTAATTTTGTTAGACCTTATTCATAAAAGGATACTATTTTGTGTATTATGGGTGAAAGTTGTTTAAATTGTATTGCTAAAGTAGGACTAGACCACAGTACCTATAAGAAAGAGTATTCTAGTACTACATATACTTATGCCAGCTTCCTGAGTGGGACATAAGTTTTCAATTCCATTTCTAAAAGTTTGCGAAAGATTTGCTTCAAAAGAACCACTTTTATATTTTGTCCACCGGCTTCTTATTTTTCAAGCTTCTAGCTTATTAAGTAGACCAAGCTATATTTTAGTTAAACTTCCAAAGCGCAACGGTTTCAAGACGTCCAACTTAGAAACGAGAGAAATTAAACTCTAAATTTGTAAAGCTTTGAGAATAAAATTTCCTACTCGGAATATCTTTTCATTACTTATTTTATATAATTTGAGGACACGATGCGACGAGAGGCTGCGTAATCCTACTTTTGATGTCGCGTCATTAATTTGTAAATGTCATTAATATTTCCTTTTAGTTAGCAATGAAAAGGTCTGCTATTTCTCCCAATGTTTCTTGATTTACTACGACCTCAGGAACAGAGTCAATTAAATTCTTGGAAAAGGAAAACTGATCTTATTTTCATACAAATATAGATGATATTTGAAAATAAGCTGAGGAAATTAATTGGTAATAATATAATTATTATAATACTGTAAAGGAAAAAATAATTTCAAATGATAAATAATTGGAAAAGATGTTACGAAACAGTTTACTGCTTTTCGTAATAAGTTTGTTCATACATGCCAGGAAGATTTAAAACTTTAATAAAGATTTGCTCCTACCGTCTACAGAACAGTGTTTGTCTTAATAAGTCAACATAAACTTACTTAACTACTACTTTAATTAAAACAGTTAAAGTTAGGCAAACTGCATGAAACACAAATACCACAAATACGTATTTTAGGGTTCCGTAGTCAAACAAGGTACCCTTATACTTTCGTCCATTCTTTCTGTCTGTCTGTATGCCCCAGCTTAATAACTCTTATGCTTAGGTAAAAAAATCGAGTGAGGTATCGTTGGATAGCTCTTGTAACGTGGAACAAAACACCCATACAAACTAAGTTATTACAATGCGTGTATCTTAAAATATTATATTATGCTCTCAAAGTCAAAAACGTATGATATTATGGCAAATACAAAAAAAAAGTCTAAGGAAACGGTTTTAAATCCATTAACAAACCACAAAAAACCGTTTCCTTAAACTTTTTTTTTGCTCTATCGTAAAAACGGTAATATAATTATTATATAGGTACAAGCACAAGCCTCTAACTTGATGTGAATATAGTGCATACTCTAAGTAAAACAAGAAATAATAAAAACCGGTCAAGTGTATGTCGGGCTTTCGCTAAGGATTCTGGATAATACAACATTTGTTTTTAATTGTATTGTTGTTGTTTTTGTTGTTGGTACGGAACCCTCCGTGCGCTAGTCCGACTCGCACTTGGCCGTTATTTCTTTGATATACAAATAAACATAAGTTGAAGAATGTTTTTTTATTAAGGTGGTCAGAAACTTACGCCACAACTACCAAAACTTTTTGTACATTACCATATTTCTTTTAGAGGTTAGTCAGATACTTTGCTACACAAAGTAACCATCTTTCTGTGTAATTGTAACCAGTTTTCACCTTTACTGGGTACATTTAAGGCATCAGGGTGATACGACGTGTTCACAATGCTGTGTAACAAAATACAGCAAAACTCTACAACTTTGTTAAGAACTGTAGATACAAAAATATTCAGCACGAGTTAGCAGTAACTGTGTAGTAACACGTTTTAAAATAATGGCGCCAAGAAAGAAAACTAAACTTTAAGAAGATATTATAGTCTGCTTTGTTGGGTACGTGACGTTTTAGTTCGGCCAGGCATGCTGCACCGAGCAAGACTTTTACCTCTCATACTTTGTCAGAGTTGCTCGCATTTTATAGGTTGTACGCAGTTTAATATACTGAAACGAGTTTAATATTTTGTGAGTTCAGACGTTGTGTTTCT
Source organism: Agonopterix arenella (assembly GCA_927399405.1). Classification (NCBI taxonomy): domain Eukaryota; kingdom Metazoa; phylum Arthropoda; class Insecta; order Lepidoptera; family Depressariidae; genus Agonopterix; species Agonopterix arenella. Next base: position 11,979,879 of record OV656707.1, on the reverse strand, counting down.
TTGCATATGTGAGAGTGAAATGCAAAGCTTGAATGAGCGCCTTTTCAGGGTCCAGGAGGGCAATTGCGATAAATAAATCGCAACTGAAACATGATTGAACTGCTTTAGAAGCTTAGCTTTTTACATATTTGGCCGTTTTGACAGATGGCTCAAACGTTAAAGGCTGTCAGTCACATAGTAAATGAGTCAAATTTAGCGCGATACGGAATTAACACAGTTGAATAGTAATTGGATTGCAATGCGATTAGAACTGAAATTGGATTAGGATTGAACTTGGATGTATTAAATTAGCGTAATCGCTGTCCCTTAGTCAAATAAGAAAGCCTTATACTTTTGTTCATTCTGTCTGTTTGTTGGCTTCGCCACAATGCTCATTTTTTAACTTATTGAAACGTTTAGCAAGAAGTCAGCTAAGTCATTGTAGAAGACTAAGAAATAAGTGTACTTTTTGCAACCATCAGCTGCAAGGCTGATTCAGTGTTTATGTGGTGTAGAGCATCTCTGTGATGGGGACGGACCAGTCGGTTCAGAAGTTACTGATGTTTAAAGGTCTTTGTCGACAGTAAAAAACAGTTTTTGTACTGTCCACATAGCTATATATGTATATTATTACTACAATAATATCATACGATCAGCCTTGTAGCTGATCGTAAATTTTTTACTGACCTTTAAACGTCTGTAACTCCTAAACCGACTGAAGTTATGCAGGCAGACCTGGTCCGGCCCCATCACATAGGTGCTCTTCACACCATAAACACTGAATCAGCCTTGCTGCTGATGGTTGCAAAAATTACACTTATCTCTTATAATAAAACTCACAGTCAATAAAACCCGACTACTGAAATATCACACTCTTAAAAGTATGAAACAAGAAAAAATTCTCATCAGAACTTGTTATTGTACAAACTCGTTAATATTTGTCGTCTTTTTAAATAAACAACTTACTGGAGTAATTTCTCTTTGACTTACACGAGAGGTAGGTATATAAAAATCAAATATATTCCTTCATTATCTCCACTTCTTCTCGCGGTTTTAAGATTGTTAGTTTTATTAACGCTTTCTTTTCTATTCCATTGATATGTAACTTACACGTATTTTAATGTATTTAATAAATATTCATAGTGAAGTTCAGAGGATATAGCTGTGGTCATATACCCACTTTGCCCTAAAGCTTATGATCACTTAGACTGTATTGTTATTTTAGGGTAGGTGACATACAAATCGCCGGCATCGATCGGCATCAAATTCTTGGTTTCTTGGCGATTTCTCGGCGATTTCGTAAAGATCTTATGCCAGCGGTCTCGCCCTACCAACAAATTCTGTGAAATTGCTGATCAAAACGGCCACCAGTGTGGAAGGGCTTTAAATTTTAATTAAATCATTAAAAAAAAATTTAATGTAATTACAGACATAGGGTAGATAGCTATATTTTTGCGGTGTAATAGCACTGTTAATTACTTACTGAAACGTGATGATACGTTGATCCTTGGGATTGAACTACACAAATAAGTTCTATCACATAAACTGACAAAATAAATAACCCTTTTTAAAATACTGCCTCAGTAGATTATATATAAATTGAAATAGAACATTGTTCGCTTAGTAATTATAGTAAATTAGACATCTACAGTAGCCTTTTTACTACCAATTCTCTACCATATATTCGACTCAGGTCAGGATCCAATGAGGGTCGCCGTCGACGGATTCGTCGTGGAGGACATCATCATCATCATCATCTTTACTTATTTACCGGATTTTTCAGCTAGGAACCAAAAAGAGACGCCGTCGATGAATACACTTTGTGACGTGTGACGTCGTGAAACATCGTCGTTTTAATCTCTCACCGTTACTAGGCATATCTTGTGGCTAAAACGACATGCGTGATCTATATTATTTATTTATTTATGCATTTTAAAGGCTACTAGCACTAGAGATTTCTGGCGATTCCTTATGAGTATCGCTTTTTTAGCAATCGACTAGACGATCGCGCGCTGCTCTCGACTCGCAAAACGTTTTGCTATTTATAACCAAAGGGTTTTGACAGACAGACAGACAGAGGGACAACAAATATTTTAGGTTAAGTTAGTTTTATTTTCTCAATATTTTTATTTATTTTTAATGTAGATACATACTTACCTTCTTCTATTTCTCTTTAATAAAATCATTGATCATCAAACTTTTCATGATGCGCTACAAAATCTTTTGCAACTCACTAAAGTTTGAATTAAAAAAAAACAACATTTCCCGTACCTCTAATAGCACAGAAATTGTTTAGAAATCGACTGTATTCTGAGTTAAATAATAATCTAATAACAGACTAACAAATATTTGCTTTCTCTATCTACGACAATAATGTAATAATAATGTCGATCAGACGTTTATTGCAAGTCAAGACATTTTTTTACAATATCTGGTGAAATTGTGTTAAATTAAAAAAAAAAAAAGCAACTATTATCTACGATTCATTACAAACTAAGCCTGTAACATAAAATTGTACTAAACCGCAAATGTAACTAAAAATCCCTCCTCTGTGGAAACATAAAATAATTAGGCAAATGAGAGAAGCATTGCATCCTCGCGCCAGCTCTCCCGTAATGCGTTGCATTTCCTACAGAACGAGCATCATTAAAACCAAGCTTCTTCGTAATGGCAATGATAAGCGAGTCGCGAGTGACGTGTCATTCCCCTTGCCTTTCAATAAGCTGTCTTAGAATGAGCACTGGGATAATTATCTAAGCATACGTTTCTACAAATGAAATGGTAGGGTTTTGAATAGGTACAAAGTGAGAGAGTGCTGAGATAATTGTAAGGTATGTAATCGAACCGTAGACTTTAAAGAGGGCTTACCAGATAAAAGGAGATGCATGATTCGGAACACCTACAATAGATCTGTCCAGGTCGCAGTAGCTTTTGGTCATTGACCAAGCCCTTAAAACCAAATAATAATGATTCGGAACGTAGTGTGCCTACGGGATTAAAAAGTAAGGATGACAGGTGTGAAAGGGACGGTATGAATGTGTTTATTACCTAAGAGTAAGAGAGAAGCAATAAAGTAGATTCGAAGATGGCTAACTTCGGGTTTCATTACGTTTCCTTACACAATCATGAAGTACCGATACAGTACAGCACAGCGCGATAAACGCTTTATCGCGTCTTTTATCTTACTTTCATAAATAAGCGCAAAACCTCATACACCCCCACAATTGAAAATAATTACATTGAAACAATAATTTAATTATTTTATATATTAAAATTTTAAATTATTTACTTTATAAGTTTTCATGCAAAAGCGATTTGTTATTATTTCAGCAATAAATGAAAGCGTACCTGCTCATTTTTAGAATCTTGTTTTGGGTGTAAGGAAAAGAATAATTAAACTTTAAACCACATAATCTACCCATCAAACTGAACAACTTTTACTATGGGAGCAAGCCAATAAGAGCAAAAAAAAACAGCTGTCCTATACTAAACTGCAACACCCACTCGACTCAACTGTATGAGGCAGGCTGATTTTTATTTTGCGCTGCGACAGGTTTGCTCGCATTGCAAAAGTTGTTCAGTTTGAGGTCTTTTTAAATAAACAACAAGAGTATGTGGTTTAAAGGTTAATGATACTATTCCTCACACCATGTATAGCTCTCCAGGAGTCCTTTTTTTAAAGTCACGCAAACGTGTATAGAAAGTGGCATTAACTCTACGAAATATTATGCGTTGTTCACTGCTCTTGCATGTTATATTCCCCGGTCGCTACAGCTTGATTTTTTATAAGATCGCGGACCCAGTGCGGATTGGTGGCAAAGTTAGAGTAACTTGCCAAAAGAAAACCTACTCAGTTTAAATTATAAAGCTTACCCGAACCTAACCTAATTTCACACCGACCCAGTGGCTTGTTTTCGCGAAGTTTCTCTCGAAAGTAGCAAGAAAACCGGTATCAGTGTAAGACAAATAGCAGCATAGTTTGTTACTTCACGTTAGTTTTGAGCTCACTGGCGGCACAGTTTAGTTTAGTATTCTTTTGTGGAACCAGCGGGGGCTCAAGAGATGCTGGTAGTTTCTAGTAATTTTCTTGGAAATTATTTATCGTTTACTTGCCTGCGAATTTGGAAGTGCTTTCAGTACAAAAATAATGATAAACGTAAGAGCCATATCCCACAAACTTTTTTTCATTTCGCAACTGAACCGCAACGACGTCGCAAATGCACCGTCGCGACGACGTCGCAACTACAGGGTGAAATTGATATCATTAGCATCCTTTTAAACTAAGAGTCTACCCATCAAACTGAACAACTTTTACTATGGGGCAAACCAATCGGATAAAAAAAAATCAGCTGTTCCATACTAAACGTATGCGACTCAAATGTATGCAACAGCTGATTTTTTTTGCTCCGATATTTGTTTGCTACCACAGTAAAAGTTTTAGTTTAAAAGGATGCTAATGATATCAATTTCACCCTGTATAATAAGGCCCACGGTCTTTACTGAGCGGCGATATCGCGGCGATATCGTTTCGACCACGCCTAGCAATTATCATACAAAGTCGGTGAAGTAACGTCTCCATGTCGTGAATTTATTGCTCATTCTACACAAAGTGTCAACAATTTACGTAAAACCTGAAACTATAATTATTATTAGTGCGACAGCATTTTGATAAAGTTACAATTCTGACCTGTGTAAATCGAGATGTGCCTCCATTTTTATTATTTTACGTATGCCAGAAAGAGTGCGCATGACGTTTTTCTCGTTTTAACGCTTTGTCGTGTGTGGCATGCTAGCCGTGCTGGGGGCAGGCCTCTTATAATGTTCTGTGGGGCAGGCAGTGCCCCGCTAAGTTGAACCAAACGAGTTGGTCACTACTGTAGCGTATTTTTGAACGCTTAAAACTTCTTCGTAGCGAACTTTTGAGACTTTTTTTGTCTCAATAGTAAGAGCCTGAACTACTGCCAAACTACTAAGGGAAGTGCTAATAAAAACCTATAGTGTATCAGAGCTAGTAAGCTTGATTTCATCCAATATAAACGTTCGGGAAGGATATCAAGAAGAAACATTTTGTCCAATACCAATTAACGATCGATTAGAGAGAGAAGCGTCGTACATCTGCCATCGAATATCTACCATATCCACGTTGTTAACTCCACAAAGGATCAATTACACGATAAAAACTCTAAGTCAGCTAAACCAGACAGTATTTCTGAATGAGCTGCTGTAACATCCTAATGGAAAGCAAACTTTTGCGGTACCTACTAGTTTTGGTACGTATGAAGCGCATAGTTTCTAAACCGTATTGGTTCATAGCGTTTTAGCTTAGCTTTCAATTGTTAGTGCTGAATTGCTAGATATGATTTTAAATCGCGTAATTTAAATAGAGCGTCGGAGGCGCGTTAGGGAGAGGAATGGAAACTCAATCTTCAGGTCCGTGATCGAATCTGTACGGACGACATGCCATGTACCAATAAGTTTCTAATTTAGCATATGCTCACGACTATATTCCCCGAGGGGGTAGTCAGACATATTCTGAAACTTCAGAACATCCACGTTTCACTAGTAGTACCGAAACTCTGTCCAGTGTGATTCCCCATCACACTGGACAGAGTTTTGGAGTGAGCCCGTCACCACTTTTAATGGACAGTGGGTACAATACATGCCTCGAAATTGAAGCATGCAGGTTTCTTCACGATGTTTTCCTTCACCGAAAAGCCAGTGGTGTTACAAATCGTACATAAATTCCGAAAAACTCATTGGTTCGAGTCGGCCTGGACGGGGATCGAACCATCGCCTCCTGCACGGCAGGCAAGGTTACTCGCCACTGGACCACCAAGGCTCATCAGTTTCTAATTTTTGTATGTAATACTGACTGCTCTCAAATGGTGATGGAAAACATCGTGAGGAAACCTGCATTCGCTGAAGAATAAATTCCGATGCGTACGTAACCACCAATCCGCATTGAGAACGCGTGACGGCCCATATACCCTCCTTGAGAGTAGGTCTGTGCCCTGGTGGGACGTATATAGGCTGATTATGATGTTTTTCAGCGAGATAAACTACCGAATCGGTTACCATGCCGGACTGTCAAATCAGAAGCCCTTAAATTCCGGATCGGTCATGGATGTCATAATTATTGTTTGTGATGTTTTGTCTTATAGCTTAAGTTAGCCTGGTGGCGTTGGCCAGGTATTATAGATGTAAGCTAGTGCGCCGGGGGCTTTGTATCTACTGTAAAATCAATCGAATTAAGTACCCTTAGACCATTTAACTATGGACGAGATATGCGTGCAAACTTTTCTGTCACTTTTGCGGGGGACGAGGTACCATAAAATCCGCAACTTTGGTTTTTGTTCCATTACTTTAGATTCTATTTCTGATTGTTAAAAGTACTGAAAAATAGTCTCGTGTGAACCGAGACTAGTAGTCGGGGAAATCTACGGATTTTTGTATGGAGTAGGTTGCATTAATTGAACTTTAGGTGATAGTTCGAAATATTAGTAGAAACATACCTGAAAAACATAAATTCGCAATAATCCCCGATTTTGTATTGTGTATTATGGAATAATTAAGACATTCACAAAACATTAAATTTAGGTATGAACAAAAAATGAAAAACTGGTGATTTTATACAGGACGGCTTCGATCAATACGTTTTACTTATAACATTAATAATCTCCGGTTAATATCGTAAATTTGAGTAGATATTTAATATTTCGTAAGTGTAAAAAAATTATAACCTCAAAACTTAATTATTTACTGTTTACACAATAAATTTGCCTTGTGATAATTAACTCTCTCTCTCTCTCTGCTAGTATGCTGGAAGAAATGTATTTAGAAATACGCTTGCCCTTTGTACATTTATATCGATTTTCAGGTATTTCTCAGGGCCCTCAGCCTATATAACCACGAAATTTCGACAAAAGTGTTATAAACTAACAGTAATACTAGTTCAAACACAATTTACTAAAGTGTATTTAATGCAATCTCAAACCGTATTTTTCCTAGACTATAGCAATTATAGGCTGTCTCGTTTAGTGATAAGGTATAAAACTGTATGCAAATGCAATGGCAGAGAGAAATGCTAACGCGAGGCTGTTCCTAGTTAAATCATAGGTTAAATTGTCTAAGTTACCTCATTCTTCAGAACTAAAGATAATAATTCTGCAAGGTTAGCAGCAGCTCCGCTAGCATTCTGGGCACCTTGCGTCATACTAGCGATTATTTTTATTGATACGTCTTATTTTTACGTCTTATTGATACGTCTTATTTTTTACTTAGCTGATTAGAAGGTTAATTGCTGTTTTGAATATTATATTTATTTAAATCCTAATAATTATAATTTTTACGATTTAGTGTTTGACGTCGCATGTTGCTGAATGATGTTTTGTTTTGACGACGCATGTTGCTGAAGAAAATTTTGTAGGAAATTTGACGACGCATGTTGTTTATTTAATTTAATTTGTTTTAATTTATCATAATATGAAAAATATTTTATTTATGTTCAATCATAGAGATCTAGAGAGATGCCAACCAACGCGCTGAGTACGAAACCTAGTGTCGCATTACCACCAGTACCACGCAATAGAAAGTATTTTGTTAGCTTGAATGTGCTCATTATCCATTGCGGTATCAGAACTCAACGTTCGAATAATCTTTAGTACTACACAAGCATTGTAAACTATTTACACATAATATCTCGACTGCCCTTCAGCCTCATAATATATTGAATCCTTATTGTCGCGAGCAATGTGTTCCGTTTTTGCGCATATTGCGGCGACACTGGCCCCGCCACCTTTACACATCCCCCTTTAGTTTTTGTGATCTGTGTGTTCAATAGTAATATCTAAGCTATTGACTCATTAATGAATGACGTATTTTGTTTGTATTTAGTATTATTGCTTGTTTTAGAACTCTTTATACTTAACAAAAAATATTGATCGTTGTATGAAGGCTGGCATAGCTACTTGCCGGCATGCAAAATTAGATACAAAATACATGGTTGTCTGGAAGAAATCGCTTTTAGTGATAAGACCGCCATTTGTACTCTTACGTTCTTTTTATTCATTTTTGTTACTGTATATTTTGGTGTGCAAATAAAGAATATTTATGTTATGTTATGTTATACAAATTGTCATACACCGTCTCACTATAGAGTTAACGAAATACGCGACTGGGTATAACACGAGTGGAGCGAACGCGTGGTTTGTTACATACTATTTCGCTGACCAGTTTTTTGTTATTTTTATTTGCTTTGCAAGGAATGTTTAGCTGCCAGAAATAGAGCGGAAAAAGGCAGCAATTTACGTTTTGCGTAGAGTTTATTTAGGATGTATTGTAAACAAAGTACCTATCTGGTCTCTAATAACGTTTTCGTCCCCAAAATATCTAATATCTAATATCTTTTATTCCTTTTATTTGGTAGCTTTTTGTAAATGTTAGTACGTTTTTTGCAAACGTTTATACAGAGTGAAATTGATATCATTAGCATCCTTTTAAACTAAGAGTCTACCCATCAAACTGAACAACTTTCACTATGGGACCAATATCAAAATCGCGAAATAAAATAGCTGTTCCATACAAACCTACTCGACCTAAATGTATGGGACAGCAGATTTTATTCGCCATTTCAATAATAGTCCCATAGAGAAAGTGGTTCTGTTTGATGGTCTGATCATCCCCTTAAAATAGTTTCACCTAATTTTGATAGACCTTATATAATAAGTAGACTGAAAGTTTGCCAGGAACTGTACTTATCTATTTTGAGTAGTATATCTTATCGTAATTAAATAAGGTTCTAAAATTACACATATTAAACGTGACTGGTACTTACCTACTTATAGAACAAACTTTAGCCCAATTTCCGTCAAGCTCGTTATAGAGAAGTTACTTCGCAATTTTAAGTAGTCCGATAATGTCTTAATTAGATTTTGAAGCAAGGGCTGAATTTGTTTGTGGTTTTACACGAGACAATTTATGTGGTTCATCTACAGAAGAATTACCGTTATCTGTGGTGGTGGGGTTTTTGGCGGGAATACGTCTACGTTAGAAGTCCACATATTTCACCGAATTTTTATTGTTTACGAGCGTTAGCCCGCGACTTCGTCCGCACAAATTATATACCAGATTTTAAGTCAGATCATAAGCTATCAAACAAAAAAAGTTTCATCAAAATCGGTTCAGTAGTTTTTGCGTGATACTCGTTCAAACAAACAAACACCCAAACAAACACACAAACAAACAGACAGACAAAAAATCCAAAAGTGGTGAAATGGAATCAGGGACACCTTAAAACCATATCGTAACTTTTTTTTGTTAAAATCTTCAATGTACAGACAAACTTCCTGTTACAGTTTTATAATTATTGTTTATAATGAGTTTTGGTTCGTAAGATTGGTGTTGTTTTGCGTAACAAAGTGTCGTGAAAGTGAACAATATACTGTTAAGTGAAATTTGATGGTGTATGGGTCATAAACAGGAAAAGTGTTCCGTCATATTTGTAGCGCGGCAAAGCGATCGGTTCACCTCTATCCTGTGGACTTCTCTGCATTTCCTGCGTCTGTCGAACGCCAACGTTTTAATTGCTATAAATGAGATAACTTTATTGAAGACATCGGGTGTATGGGATATAAAACCCTTTACCTTGAATTGAACCAAAAAAAAAATATCTGTGCTAGCTGTCTTCTCTTGTCAACCGGACTGATATCCAATAGGTCAATGGGGAACCATTACCTACGTGCGTCCTAAAAGCCATTTCTGATACAAAATACAAAAAAGAGCTCAGACGAATCTACACCTTGGTGGATGTTATTTTTTATTCTTCATTCGTACTAAATCAACCACTACAAAGTCAAATCAAAAGAAGTATAATCATACAAGGGTCCAACTAAATATGTAGCCGGTTGCGGTAAGGGGTGATCACTGATCAGACAATCAAACTGAACAACTTTCTGCATGGGACCAACAAGCTGTTCCTGAAACATAATCTCTAGCGCTTTTCCCTACAAAACTGCAAACGCCCTAACGATTTTTTAGGGTTCCGAAGTCAACAAGGAACCCTTATAGTTTCGCCAAGTCCGTCTGTCCGTCCGTCCGCTGTTTAGCTCAGAGACGCTTAGTACTAGAAAGCTGCAATTTGGAATGGGTATACATATTCATCACGCCGACAAAGTGGTAAAATAAAATCATGAAAAATATATTTTTTTGGGTACCTCCCCTACACGCGAAGTGGGAATGGATTTTTTTCTCGTCTACCCCATGGTGTAGGGTATCGTTGAATAGGTGGCTTAAAAAAATAATATAAAACAAAACTACCTTCAAACACCTTTAAACAGAAAAGAAAATATTGACAATGATTAAAAACTGTAAATTGATTAAAAAGTAAAAATTAAAAACTATATGTAAAGTTTTTAAATAGTTTGTATAAATGTGTATCACTGTATGTGTATATTTTACCAACTACAGTCAAGACCCTGCAACCGATTTGGACGATACAATGTAGAGCTAATATACCTACCTATTACTGTACCTATATAGGTAGGTATTTATTTTTATGGCACGTTTTTCAGACAACAAACATTCCAAGTGCACAATTAAAAGCGCTTAAAAATAAGCAAATAAATCACAGAAACTGTATTCTATTATAAGATTTAGTCTTAAATGGGCCAATAATCTGTATTTATGCATTTTCCTTCTCCTCCGTTACCTTTAAACGATCGAATGCAGAAAGTTTGTATTTGAAAATGCATTTCAGTGAATATAAACTAAGCTAAAGAAAATCATTTTGACGGGTTCTTACCGCGTTTTTTATTTAGTTAACCCGTTAAAATGATTAACTTTAGCTTAATTAATAATCGCGTAACTCTCAAAAACTGAAATATAAACTAGTTTTAAAGGTTATTTCATCTTTATCATCATATCAGCCGATAGACGTCTACTGCTGAACATAGGCCTCCTCCAAAATGGGGGAATTTGCATAATTGCCACGCTTGGCAGGTGGGTTGGTGATCACAGAAGCTGCTGCCCATCCTCCAGTAGATCCCTTAGTCGCCTTTTACGACACCCACGGGAGGAAATGTGTAGGTTATTTCATTGATTTGAAATAATTTCAAAAAGTATTAAATAAATAAGTAAGTATTTATTAAATTGTATTTCAAGACGAGTTATTTGTACTTTTTAGGGTTCCGTACCTCAACAGGAAAAAACGGAACCCTTATAAGATCACTTTGTTGTCCGTCTGTCTGTCCGTCTGTAAAGACCCTTTTTCTCCGAAACGGGTGGAGGTATCAAGTTCAAATTAATAAAAAATACTAAAGTCTACGGTCCCTTGGTGGTGTAAAAAATTCAAGCTTCAAAGTCAACTCAATCAAAAGATACAGCCATTTGTTATCAAATTTTCATACAAGCAGCTCGCAAATGAAAACCTATAGGGTTACTTCCCGTTGGCATAGAATCATGAAATTTGGCAGGAAGCAAGGTCTCAACGCAGAAATAAGGGAAAAAATCCGATAATAGTTAATTTGTAGTTATATCACAGAAAATAGCATAATGTTATCATATTTTCATACTCGAAACTCGCAAACCAAAACCTATAGGGTACTTCCCGAGGAAACCTGCCGGCACTTCGTTGGCATGAGAGCCCGTGGAGTCCTAGGCGATCGATATTCATGCCACAGGGGCACTGGTGGTGGGTGCAAAGTTCCGTGCCGACTCGGAGGCCCATTGCTATGCGAAGGGTTTCGGGGTCCAGGTATGTCCCGGTGTTGGCGGACGGGTAGGCACGTAGCCAGTGCCCCGACTCCTTCGTAGCTGCAGCAAGGAGCCTAGCGCGGTCGGAGCCTGACGAAGCGGAAAGTAGTAAGTCGAATGTGTATTTGGAGGTGATGTCATCCCAGCTACTCTGTATTTTTGGGTCCGTGGGTAAATTTTGGCTCGCGACAGAATCGAATCAGGCTTTTCTCGCTTCGTCAAAACATGCAACCTCATGAAAGGGCCCTAGGATACTTTCCATGAGGTCGGACGGTCTATTGCTTCATCAAATATTGGGGAACCCAGGAGGCATAAATTGTCTTTCTTTAAAATTGTTATGTTACGTGCCAAAATATTAAAAGTATATATTATTCTAAATCTTTATTCACAATAGTAAAGACAAGTATTTTAATTAACAGTACAAATGTATAGACACAAATTGATTAATTACCTCGGTGTCATGAGTAATATTGTTCGAAAGGTAGTCGCATTTATCAAAATTTAGACTGAGGCCAATAGTATTAAAATTTCTAATTATGTTCGAAAGATCAGAAAGAACATCTTTCGCGTCACCGTTCCGTCGTCGAGGTACGTAAAATTTTGAAATAAGACTGAATAATGGGGGTTGATGGCCAAACTAAAAATTGCTGGCCCGAGGGGATCACCCTGCTGGCAACCGATAGCTGAAAGGATTTCATTATTCTTGTGCGTTAATTTTGAGGGGTTGGCTCTCCAACCCCTGTAACATTGGGTCAAATAATTGTAGATTTCGGGTATCGGGGAATTTATCTCTTGCAGCAAGGTGTAAGGTGTAACCGAGTTAAATGCATTTTTTCGTATTGACGAAAAAATGCATTTGAATCGTAACTGAACCGTATGATTCATCATAATTGAGTCGTAATTGAGTCAATACTCGTAACTGAATCGCAATTGAACTGTAATAAAATTCAATAATCACAACTGAATTGTAATTGAACAGTAACTGAATTGCAGTTGAATCACAACTGAATCGTAATGAATTGAAATTGAATGACATTGAATCGCAATTGAACCGTAATTGAATTGCAATTGAAACGCACCTGAATCGTAATTGAACCGGTAACTGATTCGTAATTGAATTGTAATTGAATCGTAACTGAAGTTACGATCGTAATTGAATCGTGATTGAATCTTATTTGAATCAAAATTGAACCGTAACTGAATCGTAATTGAATCGCAATTGAGTAGTAATTGAATTGTAACTGAATCGTAAAAGAATCGTAATTGAATCGTAATTGAATCAAAATTGAACCGTAATTGAATTGTAATTGAATCGCAACTGAATCTCGACTGAATCGTACCTGAATTGTAATTGAATCGCAACTGAATCTCAAATGAATCGTAATTGAATCGTAATTGAAATCGTAATTGAATCGTAATTGAATCGTGATTGAATCGTAATTGAATCGCAACTGAATGTCAACTGAATCGTAAATGAGTCGTAACTTAATCGTAATTGAATCGCAATTGAGTAGTAATTGAATTGTAACTGAATCGTAACAGAATCGTAATTGAATCGTGATTGAATCGTAATTGAGTAAAAATTGAACCGTAATTGAATTGTAATTGAATCGCAACTGAATCTCGACTGAATCGTAACTGAATCGTGATTGAATCGTAATTGAATCGTAATTGAATTGCAACTGAATGTCAACTGAATCGTAAATGAGTCGTAACTGAATCGTAATTGAATCGTGATTGAATCGTAATTGAATCAAAATTGAACCGTAATTGAATTGTAATTGAATCGTAACTGAACTGTGATTGAACCGTAACTGAATCGTAATTGAATCGCAACTGAATTTCAACTGAATCGTAATTGAATCGTGATTGAATCGTAATTGCATCAAAATTGAACCGTAATTGAATTGTAATTGAATCTCGACTGAATCGTAACTGAATCGTGATTGAACCGTAACTGAATCGCAACTGAATTACAACTGAATCGTAATTGAATCGTGATTGAATCGTAATTGAATCAAAATTGAACCGTAATTGAATCGTAATTGAATCGCAACTTAATCGTAATCGAATCGTGATTGAACCGTAACTGAATCGCAATTGAATCGCAACTGAATTTCAACTGAATCGTAACAGAATCGTAATTGAATCGTGATTGAATCGTTATTGAATCGCAACTGAATGTCAACTGAATCGTAAATGAGTCGTAACTGAATCGTAATTGAATCGTGATTGAATCGTAATTGAATCAAAATTGAACCGTAATTGAATTGTAATTGAATCGCAACTGAATCTCGACTGAATCGTAACTAAATCGTGATTGAACCGTAACTGAATCGCAATTGAATCGCAACTGAATTTCAACTGAATCGAAATTGAATCGTGATTGAATCGTAATTGAATCAAAATTGAACCGTAATTGAATCGTAATTGAACCGTAACTGAATCTCAACTGAATCGTAATGGAATCGTAATTGAATCGTCATTGAATCGTGATTGAATCGTAATTGAATCGCAACTGAATATCAACTGAATCGTAATTGAATCGCAATTGAGTAGTAATTGAATTGTAACTGAATCGTAACAGAATCTCAACTGAATCGTAATTGAATCGTAATTGAATCGTAATTGAATCGTGATTGAATCGTAATTGAATCAAAATTGAACCGTAACTGAATCGTAATTGAATCGCAACTGAATCTCGTCTGAATCGTAATTGAGTCGTAATTGAGTCGTAACTGAATCGTAATTGAATCGTAACAATCGATCAATCGTTCATCTACGATTCAGTTACGATTCAATTACGATTCAATTACGATTCAATTTTGATTCAGTTACAAGTCAATTACGATTCAATTGTGATTCAATTACAGTTCAATTGCGATTCAGTTACTAGTCTATTGCTTCATGATTCAATTACGACTCAATAACGATTCAATTACGATTTAATTATGATTCAGATACGGTTTAATTACGATTCAGCTACGGTTTAATTTAATTTAAGTCGGGTAGGACAGCAGTTTTGTATTGCGGTAAAACATAGTACTGAAAAAATTCAGTACTATGTTTTACCGCTTTTTAGGCAGTGTGCCCTCAAAGGTATGGACAATACCTATGCCAGCTTCCTGGTATGGACTAATTTCCTTCTGGAGTCCCGCAAGGCCGTCCGTCCGGCCGGCAGGTCCGTCTACATAGGCCCACCATTGTTCAGCATTTTTATCGAAATACAAACAGTGTTTTCTCAATTCCGATATTTTATTGAGAAGCGACTCAGTCAGACGTACGCGATCTCCAGGAAGATCTTCTGAGATTTGAGAGTTACCGAGTGAGTTGTCGAGTTTGAGTTGGGTCTATTAAATAGACTGGAACGTGTCCAAGTGTATGACGTTTTCACGTAAACTCGAAGTACCATCAATGAGAAGTCATTGATGGTACATACTCACTTCTCGGCAGCAGCATTGTCAAGGTGGAAGAGATCCGTGACCTTGGCGTTACAATGGAAAGCAAACTCCTCCTCCTCCTCCTCCACCATCAATTTGTCTTTGTAGTTGTCTTGTATCAAACTGTTATTTAGCTGTAAGTTCTTCAAAAAGGAAATAAATAAATAAAATTAAAAAAAAAATGCTAGTTACATACTTTTTTTCACCAGTATCAAGTTGCGACAAGAAGTAGATATTTTAAACTTCTTGAATTGCGATCATAAAAGTAAATACAAATAATCTACCATATGAATAGATAATAATAGTACAGTCATCATCATCATCATCTCAACCATAATGACCGGTCCTGCGCTGTCCTTATCCAACGGGTTCCCGTCGCTCGAGAACTTTTCCGCAAAAGAATCAGAGTAGCTGACATAGCCCAAAGAATTGCTAAACTAAAGTGGCAGTGGGCGATGTACATTGCTTGCAGAACCGATGGCAAACCTATATTAAGTTTATGGTTTAACCAATACCTATGCCACAATACCGATGGCACCTTCCTTGGTTTGGATAATGAATACCGATCTTCCTCGCGGTGAAACTTGAAAATACGCCTTAGAGGTTGGTAATGTTCAACGTTCTTTCGTACGTCGATGTTTCCATCTTTAGGTTTTTTTTTTTTATCGGGCATAGGCCCACCACACATTCCCACCGCTGTAACTCCTGTAAGCCAGGATCAACAGCGGCGACCATTCACAACACTGGACAATGAAGTCCAGCGAGCCCGGGGGATGACTCTAATCTGTCTTGGAACCCGCAATGAATTAATCAAAGAAGATAGGAGGAGTAGGAAAACGAAATATCCGACTTCCCTCCATTGCAAACGGGAGACAGCAATAATAAGGAAAAAAACATGGCTATTAGAGAGCCAATTCAAGAGATCATTTATGGCAGTGTTGAAGACACGACCGCAAAAGCACCAAAAATACAAAATAAAACAATAGGAACCTAACATTGTACTGAAACTATGACCTATTTTGCTTCCAGTAATAAGTATGGCAAAAACATCTGAACGCACGGAAGTTATCCCTAGTCGCAACAAGATCCATGTAGTAAGGGACACCAGAAAACGATTTTATTGAGTCAAGCATGGTCTGGCGCTCGGCGTACCAGAGCTCACACTCCCAAAGAATATGATGAGCGGTCTGTTCGAACTCGTTACTGTCAACAGAACATTCACATAAAGGTGACGCAACCAATTTAAAATAAAATAGCTTTCCCTTAAAGTTACCATGTCCAGTAAGAAATTGGGCTACGCAGTGATCTACCTCTAGCCACGCCTTGTCTAGACGATCGCGAACAGATGGAAAAAATTGGTATAGATGTCGACCCTTTGTAGACCCTTGCCACCGTAGTTCCCAGTCTAATAAAAGTTCATCAAAGATGTTGCAATCAAAGTTAAATAATTTACTAATTCTATTTCGGTCGCGAGGTTTTAAGAAGTTATGACTAACTTTTCTTGAACGAAAGTAATTGGCCGCGCGGCGTTGTATTTCCAAGTCTACGGGAACCACCCCCGCTAGAACGGGGAGTGCTTCGGTGCTGACCGTTCTATACGCTTTACACAGGAAAATCAAGGCTAAACGTTGACTTTGAAGTAACTTACGGCGCGCAGCGCCAATAGCCGACCTATCTTCCCAAACGGGGGCTCCATAACACATGCACCCGAGGTATGTAGCGGAATATATTATTTTAAGTGTTTTGTAACAAAGACCCCATGTCGAGGTGGAAATACGCGCTAAACTCAAAAAAATTACTTTTGGCTTTCTCTCCTATTGTCTTGATATGATTTACGAAGCTAAAATTACGTTCCAAATGAAAGCCTAAATAGGAAACAGAATCTTTACTTTTAATATTAATGCCTTGAAATTTTATTCGTGGTGGTACTTTCAGGTTCCCTTTGAGCAATAGTTGGAATGTTTTATGCGGGGCGAACTGAAGACGATTTCTGTATCCCCAATCTGTTATTTGCTGCAGGCAGTTGCTAGCCAGTCTTTCGATACCTACTCTAGTATTGGAATGTATGAGCAGGAGACCATCATCGGCGTATCCTATTAGCGAGCAGCTTTGAGGGTAAGGAAGTGTCAGAAAATCATCAAAACCTATATTCCATAAATAGGGTCCAAGGACAGAGCCCTGAGGACAGCCCTGTGTCAGCACTTTGGACACTACATGGTGACCAAGCCTCAACTTTGAAACTCCGTTCGTAAAGTAAGAATAAATAAGCGAGTAGATGTTCCGATGACAACCTCTATTTTTGAGCTTTAGGAGAAGCATTGGCCACCATGCGTTGTCAAAGGCACCCGATATATCAAGAAATATACCGACGATATAGCTATATTCAGAGAGCTCTACCGCCTCTCTCACAAGTAAGCACGCGTCTGAAGTCGATTTCCCTATGGTAAAGCCAAATTGCCTGTCACTGAACTTAGGTCCTCCTGGAATTAACCGAGGGACAACGAGGCGTTCCAAGAGTTTACCCAAAGATGGAAGAAGGGTAATAGGTCGATAAGACTTCGGATCATCAGGGGGCTTATCACCGGCTTTGGGGATTATTTTAATGCAACCACGTCGCCATAAGTTTGGAAAAACTCCCCCAGCAATGCAACGGTTGAAAACTGTTTGAATAGACTCACCGGCAACTTTAAAAGCCTCCTTGATCATCCGATTCGAAATCTTATCCTCACCGGAAGCCTTACCCGCCGGCAGAGATCCCACGACATTTCGCAGTTCATCAAGAGACGGTAAACAAGAAGATGGTGTTTCAGGCAATTCAGCAGCTCTCTTTCTTATTTCACGATGATAATCGCTGTCGTTTTCAGGTGAATCATCCGGAATTAGTGAACCTTTTTAGGTTAGCAGCCGCCGTCTCCTCGACCCCGATAGTATGGGTGTCATTTACTTTTATATTTGAAAAATATGTAGAAGCAGGTGTTTTGCTAGTTTTACATTCGTGATAAAGAGGAGACCACGGCCCCTCCCTCTCGAGTGCTGCTACCATACGCTGCAGTAATTGTTTCTTAGACAGTTTGACAGTTGTTCTTAGATAGTGAGACCTAGCAGTTCTAAGGTCCCCAATCGCATTTACCAGTTGATCCTCCGAGGTAGCATCCGATTTACGTACTTTATTATATTTTCTACGAGCTTGCCTAAACACTCTACGAAGTCTAACTAAGTCATCGTTCCACCAATCACATCTACGTGTTAAGGTTGCACTTGTGCGTCCCAAAGCTACGTCAGCACAAAATGTAAATGTTTCAGTCATAACTTCGGCGCACTCAATCGGAGTCAATTCCGACCGAGTAAAACCATCAGCAAGCGAGACAAAGAGTGAGCCAAACAATGACCAATCAGCATTTCTAGTCTTATAACTATAGTTAGGTAATGAAGCAGGCAGAACTTGTTGCGACCGCGGAATATACTCGTACACGATCAGGCGATGATCACTACAAGACGCATCAGGAATGACGCGCCAACAATCTATGCGAACGTCCACATTAGAAAATGTGACGTCAATAGAGGACTCGCCTGAAGGGCTGCTGTATGTAGGTGGTGCATCAGGGGTGTTATACGTATAGAGGTTGAGCTCAGCGATGAACTCTTCCACAGCTGTGCGACGCACAGCGTCAAAGGTACGCAGTTTGCCATGCCATAAGGGAGATGAAGCATTGGTATCAGCTCCTATGATGACCCTACGGCCAGCCAAGGAGTGTAGGACGGATCGCAAATGGTGGAGGTAAGGAGTAGCAGGATCGGCGTGTTGGAAATAACAGCTAACAAGGTAAATTGTAAAGGAAGGGCAGGATACCTCCGCAACGGCGCAGTGCGTAGTAGAGAGATTGTTTAAGGCTGTGACTGTGAAGTTAGCGCGCGGGATGTAAATGCCAGCGAGAGCCGACTTAGATACTTGTAAAAGTTTATTTTTTAAAGCAGTAAGCTGGTACTGTTCCTGAACTAAGACTACGTCTATGTTATAATCAATAACGAGCCTATCTAACTCTAAAGTTGCAATCTTATTGTTATGAAGATTTAATTGGCCTATTATTAGCTTATCCATAGTTGATGCGGGATACAAGATTATCTACTCTAATTTTATACATAGGACAATTTGATGAACCCGAAGCGTGATCTGATGGTTTTTTAAAACATTTGCAAGATGCGCAGACAGGCTTAAAATCACTAGCGCCTTTAGCCATGCATGACCTAGACTCATGAGGCCCCGCGCAGTAGGCACAACAAACGGGTTGAGTACAATGTTTAATTATATGACCGTACTGTTGACAATTAAAACAACGCGAGACGTCTACTTGATCATCGAAGTGACACGTGTCCCAATCGATGAACAATTTTTGCTTGGTATCGATCAAGTGTTTACGAACGGTCGCTGAGACTTCAACTGTTAACCATTTAAATTTCGAGTCACCCCAACGTTTAGTACGCACTATTTTAGTCGTTTTATTAAACTCATCCTCAGTAACGGGTGTTTCATCTAAAATGTTTTGCTGAAAAAGGCACTTAAGAAAAAAGTTATCGTCCATTTCAACCGGAACGTGTTTAACTAAAATGCGAGGGTTGATTTTCTTTGGCTGTTCTATACGGAGACCAGCCTTCGCGATCGCGACATCAGACGAAAGTTTTTTAACCTGCTCTTGATTTGTAACACGCAGAACTACACCAGCCTTAGCAGTCTTTTTCAAACCAACAATCTGGAACCCGTCGGTAGGATCAATAACCTCTTTCAATGCCTTCTTAGTAGCAGAAGACGTCTGCAACTCACCCGCCCTCTCATTAGATGGGTACGCGATGACACAGGGAAGCGGCGTGCGCGACTCACGAACGGCTGACTGCGCTTTAGGCGCGACCCTGAGGTTCAGCGTTTCCGCATACGAGAGCTTCGGCTTGTTGGCATCTAATGTGGCACGGGTTGATTGGTACTTGGCCAAAACTAAGTCACGCTCTGTTTGAGCTAGCTGAACCTGAAGTTCTGAACACTTAAGAGCAAGCACTCCCACTACGGCAGTAACCATTTGAGTCATATCCATAACGGCTGTTTTATTTGACATATTCAAACGAGAACCCTGATCATTAACAAGATCATTAATTTTAGACAAGTAATCCGACGCGTTAGAAACAAGAGCAGTAAAAGAGAGATTGTCATTCGAGTAATCAACGTTATCATTAACAATGGGCGGCGAACCGCCGTCGCCGCCGACGTTACGACCGGCGATTAAAACACGTTTCTTGGCTGGAGAAAGTTCATTCGGGGTGATGTCCCCAAAATTGCGCTTGTTTGAACTAGGAGGAGAACGAGGCGTACGCTGGCTACGCACAAACGGTTCCGGTTGCCCGCCATCATCTGGCGGTTTACCCGGACGTCCGGACATCATGTAAACTCCGGTTAAAACTATAAAACTGTTCTTTTAGTTAATATTAATTGCAAATATCTAAATTAGTACCCAAACTAAACAAAACTAAAACTAAACTACGGTAATCAGCCTCGATAAACAGCTGATCAGTGATGACGTAAGACCCCGGCCGCTAACGGTTTACCAGCGAGCGCTCGCCGCGCTCCTACCCTCTATTACCTAAAGTGACAAGAAAAAAGTACTTACGATTATCCGATGATTGTATTTATTTAAAACTGTACAATTACCGTGAAAAACTATTAGAAAACCTACACTTTACACAGTCACAGACGTAATCAATGATTTAGGATCACTCACAGCACCAATACGATGTTTTAACCACATACAATGATTAAATTCGCGACAGCGATACGCAGAGCAACGCACTGCACCGGGCGCGGGGAGGGAAGTGATCTTCCCCCCCCTCCTCGCAGTGAATGAGTCCATCTTTAGGTTTGTCACTTTCTATCAGAACAAGAATTAAACACAATTTGTTTGGTAAATACAAACCACAAATATATTCTATGATAGTACGGGACTCCGACTCGCACTTGGCCGGTTTTGTTTTCTTCGAGTTGCGCATGTTTCATTTCTAAGTTCAATAATAGGGGAAGCTTTGATTGTTGATCAAAAAGCTTTGCTCATCGATTTCTAAAGACTCAATATACCTAATAATTGCGAACATTTGTAAAAGTTTCCAGTTTTCCGTGATAATAATAATGTTATCAACATTGTCATTAGGTACTGTCTACGTCTAAGCACAATTTTTCAGTTGGTTTACAGCATCGGCACTAAAAAAACAAATAACTTTTTATTTTACCACTGTTATTGTCTTCTTCTTAGTCGTAACCCTCGTAACCTCATGGTTTGGGGACGTGATAATAGTGGGCCGCTGGGCCGCCCCACAGCACTCCAGGAAGCTCGATCCTGGGCCCCGGTGCATGCTGACCTGTAAAGTTGCCTCGGTGATTTCTTTGACCACGTCGAACCATTAGGGTAGGCATACGTCCTCTAACCTCAAATGATGATTTGTCGTATTTCCCTCAAATGGCGCATTGCCATTCCATACTAAACGTATGCAATCACTCAAACTCTTTTGCACGTGACGGTGGCACTTACGAGGCGTTTTGGAGCTAGAGCGGCGCTGAGCACGTATCATTTCAAACTATGACATTTTCAGAAAAACTAAGGGTTGAATTTGGAGTACTTAATATTCATCTTTACTTCATTGCAATTGGTTCATCAAATAATTGGTAAATTTAAACTATTAAATGAAGTATGCTTATTACTATACTTCATGCTTACAAATAGAGCCATTTCAACCGATTCTACATTAAATTTATAAATGTTCTAATATAAAATATATTTACCAAGAATAAACTTCATGAATGCGTGAGTAATAGCTTACATGGACAGGACAAATCGATTATGTGCTCAGAATGCCATAAGAATTCAAGTTCAATTGAATTATAGCAGGCTCCTCAAGATGTATTATTGAGTCATGCACGAATTCGCTATTAGTGACCGAAGATCTGTACGAATATTATGCGGGAACTTCATTCTCGCCGAGAACAGCCGAAAACGAGAGTGTGGATGCCCTTCATTGTTCTCATGGCGTCATAAGCCGTAGTAATTTTCATTGAAAGTTCTCGCCGAAAATTCTCGCCGATAAGTTCTCGCGAGAGTGCCTGCTTAAGAGAAATGGTTTGTCCTGAGGACTGGATCGAGGTCAAGAGCAAACTCATCCGTAATAAAAAAAAAATTAAAACCGCCTTCAAAAAAACTAAAAAGTTAAAAAATAATATTGCAGCCGATGACTTTTTCGTTCGCATCATAAGAACATTAATTTGTTTTATCGAAGTCGCTGTCAAGCCGGTGCGATTCGCGACAGGGCTTGCTGGTCATCTTGGGAATAACGTATTTGTATAGTTAGTTATAGTTTTATATAGTTTTTTCATGTTTTTATTCGTAGTTTTAAGTTTTCCTTTTTTATAGTTATTTATAGTTATAGTTTATAGAGTTTTAAGTTTTTTAATAAAGTTCGTTTGTTCCCATAGTTAGAATAGGTTAGAATAAGTTTTAATAAGGACTGTTATAAATACATCAAAATACGGGGCATTGTAAGGGCTTTCTAACCCTATAATTACCACCTAGGTTCAAGATAGGATAACTTCTTATAAGTTGTAAGATATGGACTGAAATGTATGTAATTTGTAACGAAAACTCGATGTAATATGAAACTAAATTACGCAATAAACCGAGGCTGTCCTTACGGTATTGCTCTGAGAGGCTCAACACGCTCGAAAACAGGGCAAAATCAATCAGTCGCGACAAGAAATCCTCAGAGCAACACTGGAAGAAATAGCGAAGAAACTGAAGAATTTTCTCTTTCATTAAGAAGAACCCCTGCCCCTGAATCTCAAGATCAGCTGCCTGCTCTCTACGGCCTACCGGTCCCAATCTCACAGTACTGCCGTAATCAGGGCGTCGTGCGGCAATAGCATAGTTTGCTAAGTGTGCGAGACCACGACTATCGAAGGCTGGTCGACCACAAATATTGCTTTTTAACTTTTTAGTTTTTTTTTTTAATTTTGTTTATTTCGCAATTTTCAGAGGTGAATTCATTAGTTCAATTTAATAGTAGTGCTTTAAATTAACAAACGCACTAGCCGCCACTACGATTTTCAAAGGTTCCCCTCGATTTCTCTGGGATGCCATCATCAGATCCTGGTTTCCTTATCATGGTACCACCCTTATTTTCTTTCCAACAAAAAAAAATCATCAAAATCGGTTCATAAACGACGAAGTTAACCGCGAACACATATAAAAAATATATATATATATACGGTCGAATTGAGAAACCTCCTCCTTTTTTGAAGTCGGTTAAAAAAAGCGCAAGATGTGATGCGGCTCCATATTTTATCGACAGTGTACTGGGCTGATGATAATGGGTTAAGAAAAATGATTCTCTAGCAGTATTTTTGTGGACGAAAAGCTACTTACTTATATAATGCGGTTACTTCCAGTCCGAAATCCCGAAAGACCTGACTTATTATTATGTGGCGTACTCTGAATATTGTAGGTATAAAAGTATAAGTATTTTACTGATAAATAAAATTCCGTTGTCTAAAAACTGTTATTATTGATATAAACCCCCTGTGTTTGGATACACATAAGTACTTATCTTCAAGACTCATGTATTTCTGTTAACAATCGTTCTAGAAATTGTAAGGTCGATGTTATTCAGTGGAATCTGTTTAAGAAATGGTACACAAACAATGCCAGAAGCAAAGTAAATTAAAAAAAAAAATAAAAAAAATGAAATAAAAATAAAAAAGTGTAATTCTAATGCTAAACTACACGGTTACAATACAGACCGTATCGCCTCAGCTGCAGCTGTATTTTGCTATCCAGTTTGAAGTCACAAACGTAGGTCGGTGTTTGAAATTCAAAAGTTTTGGCGCTTGTCGGGTGTTATCGCAAACTCAGCTGTTCGCTTTTGTGAACCAAGTACTCACTACACTAAGCCTGTCAAAGAAAATGGGCGAGCAAACTAAACAGGTCACTTTTATAAATCGCACTCCCAACTACGTAAGGGTTGTCGACTTCTGTAGACAGGATATTAAAGTCTCACTGGTCGGTCAAAGCCTTCCTTGTCCTCCAACTATCCTCCTAAGCAATGGTACCTATGGCCAAACCTTCAGGAAGAGACTGGAGGGCGTGGCTGAAGGGAAGAAAGACCCCTGACGACTCTGTGAAAATCCCTAAACAGATCGCGGGTTGGAATAGGCAGGGACAGGTTTAATCTCTAAATACTTCGTATTATCCCTCCTAAACAGCAGGTTAGCTTTAGAGATAACTTTACAAGCCAAAAAAAAGAACTCGTACTGGGCCCCGATCAGACCAGCGGAACACTAGGGACTAGAAATTTGATGACTGGGCCAAAGCGGTGAAGTATAACTAAATTTCTTTGATCAAAGAAATTAAGTGAAGCTCTATACTGGCTTTGCCTTGCAGTGAAATCCTAACTG
The DNA here is from genome assembly GCA_927399405.1 of Agonopterix arenella. Taxonomy (NCBI): domain Eukaryota; kingdom Metazoa; phylum Arthropoda; class Insecta; order Lepidoptera; family Depressariidae; genus Agonopterix; species Agonopterix arenella. The sequence continues at coordinate 11,955,234 of OV656707.1, read as the reverse complement.
TTTTTAAGTTGAAGTAGAAAAACAGAAAAACGTCAAAAACACTTGTATTTGTAACGATCGATTGTAAGGTAATCTATACGGAATAGGTACCGAGTAGGTCTATACAGAGGAAACAAGAACTCAACAATATTCGTCTATTATCACTTTTTTTTGTGAATGTATGTAATAACTAGAGTTAAGGCGGTTGCAGAGGGGTCAATTTTATACAAAGCTTTGACGCACAATACGCGTAGACGGTATTAATATAAGTAATTTTGTATATATGAAAAAATAGTTTGGAAAATCTAGATGCCGCTTCACAAATAATATTTGCAATTTATTAAATAATTATAAAGATATAAAGCTTTGACATTTTTCATACAAAATTTTAAAAGCTTTATATCTTCGTAATTATATTATAAATTGCAAATGTTATTCGTTACGCGGCAACTAGATTTTCTAAACTATTTTTCCATATATACAAAGTTACTTATATTAATACCGTCTACGCGTATTGTGTGTCAAAGTTTTGTATGGACTGAAACCACCTTAACCCGCGACTTCGTCCGCACAAATTGTATACCAGATTTTAAGTCGGAGTCGGAGTCGGAGCTATAAAACAAAACAAATCATCAAAATCGGTTCAGTAGATTTTGCTTGATGGTCTTTTTTTTTTTTTTTTTTTTTTTTTTTTTGAAAGTGACTATTACAGCTTTGCTCCGGGAGCAACTACTGCTTTTTACTGCGGGCTATTGGGGGGACCACGAAGGGTCACCGAGCCAATTGAATGAACTTAAGCAACCGACCTAGGGGCACCCAGCGGGGTACGGACCTCGGCCAAGGACGTTGCTGGGGCTACGCGGCGGATTGTGTAGCTGGGATAGGTGAGAAGCGGCCTGGGATTGGCCTATAGCGTCTGTAGGCGCCTGAATTGAAGGGAGTGTGCAGTGGTCGCGGCTGTCTCCGCCGGCGGGGACGTCGATTACTGTGTCGGCGTGTTGTTGTCGTGTGTTGTGAATTTGCGATTGTTAGTCGTGTCTGTTGGGCCGCCTGTACGGCAACCGTGATCTCATCGTCTGGATCGACCAGTACATTGCGGGGTCGACGTCTATTCGTCCTAGTAGTATCACAAGGATAGATGGCGTTTGCCCTAATTAGAGGGTTGGAGTGGCGGGGGGTGGTGGCGAAATAGTCCGCCACCATGCATTTGAGTAGTTGCTTGATGGTAGGCAACTCTAAGTCGAGATTAAGGTTTTTGTTGCGTACGAACCATGGCGCACCAGTGGCCGTACGCATGAACCTATTCTGGATGACTTCCAATAGGTGGATGTTGGTGGGGGCGGCGTGCGCGAAGCACACTCCGGCGTACGTGATTATCGGTCTGATGCAAGTTTTCCAAATTGTCAGCTTATTTCTAAGTGTCAATTTGGAACGCTTGTTCAGGACCGGATAAAGACGATGCATCACATGCAGCGCATTCTTTCGAACGCGCTGGATGTGAGGCCGGAATGTCATCCCGCGGTCTAGGGTGACACCCAAGTATTTGACCGTATTTACCCAGGGGATTGTACGGTCGAATAGCTTGATCGGGGGTAGGCCAGAGTGTGCGTCTCTCCGGAAAAAGAACACTGCCGCGCTTTTTTCCGGATTGACTTCGATCCTCCATTTCCGACACCAGTTCCCGAGGGCGCTGGTTGCGGATTGGAGTCTCTTACACACTAGGGCTTTGTTCCGATTCGAGGTGTAGCTTGATGGTCGATCAAACAAACAAAGAGACAGACAAAAAATCAAAAATTTGGTGATATGGCATCAGGGACACCTTAAAACCATATCGTAACTTTTTTTTTGTTAATATCTTCAATGTACAGACACACTTCTGATACAGTTTTATAATAGTTAAGATAAGATGTAATACAATGTAAAACGATGAAGTTGCATTAGCATTAGAAAAAAGATAATTGATTTTGGTTCCACTGAAATGTTGTGTATACAAAGTTTCGCGTAAATTGACACTGATCTAGGAGCAAAGAAAAACTTACAACAAATTAGTCATTCCCTAATTGGTTGTCCCCTGCAAGTCGTAAAAGTTACCTGAGGACAGGGAAAAGTATTCCGAATAAGTAGGCGACTGACTAACAACTTTTACTATGGGTACCTGTAATAAACATTCAGAACTAGGTAGGTACTTAGCTAGCCCACTTTGGTATTCTCCTCAGGTTCTTCTGAGTATAATCTATACTATTATAAAACTGTAACAGCAAGTTTGTCTGTACATTGAAGATATTAACAAAAAAAAGTTACGATATGGTTTTTAGGTGTCCCTGATTCCATTTCACCAATTTTTGGATTTTTTGTCTGTCTGTTTGTTTGTGTGTTTGTTTGTTTGTGTGTTTGTTTGTTTGTTTGAACGAGTATCACGCAAAAACTACTGAACCGATTTTGATGAAACATTTTTGTTTGATAGCTTATGATCTGACTTAAAATCTGGTATATAATTTGTGCGGACGAAGTCGCGGGTTAACGCTCGTATTATATAAGAATGGACGTTTTTCAGTTAGAATCACAAATTACCAAAATTAGAAACAATGATAATAAACAAAGAGTAAGATATAATTTCGATAAGTCAGTCACCCTATATTTAACGGAACGGAACCGGAATAAACCGGATATTCGTGTAAACCAAATGGAAGGCAGCCCTACGTAAAACACGACGGGTTCGCTTTGAGCGGGTCTCGCTTTATTTTTCAATTTCCCATCAAAGTAAAAGGCAAAATTCTCGTCGTTTTGGGTACACGTTTTGCTATTAGTCACTCACCTCGAAGCATTTTATTGATAGTTTTGTACTCTTTCGTTATACTGGATATACTGATGAATTACAGAACTGCAGGTGAAAAGTACTTAAAGTATAATTTGAACAAGTCGTTAATTTTAGACTATTTCAATAAAAGTAAAGGATCTGCTTCATTGCACATTTGATATTTATTTATTACTAGCGTTAAGCCGCGATTTTGTCCGCACAAATTATATACCAGATTTTAAGTTAGATTATTAGCTATCAAACAAAAACGTTTCATCAAAATCGGTTCAGTAGTTTTTGCATGATGCTCGTTCAAACAAACAAACACACAAACAAATTTAAAAACAAACAGCCAGACAAAACATCCAAAAATTGCTGATATGGTATCAGGGACACCTAAAAACCATATCGTAACTTGTTTTGTTAATGTCTTCAATGTACAGACACACTTCTGTTACAGATTTATAATAGTACTAGAGTTAACCCGCTACTTTGTCCGCACAAATTATATACCAGATTTTAAGTTAGATTATTAGCTATCAAACGAAGAAAGTTTCATCAAAATCGCTTCAGTAGTTTTTGCGTGATGCTCGTTCAAACAAACAAACAGACAGACAATAATCCAAAATTTGTGATATGGATTCAGGGACACCTAAAAACCATAGCGTAACTTTTTTTTTTTAATATCTTCAATGTACAGACACACTTCTGTTACAGTTTTATAATAGTTTAGATATCGATAGATTTTCTCTGATTCTTTTGGGATATCTAATGAAGGAACCACTTTAGTTGGTGTAAGATGTAAACTTGAGGTGAACTAAAATAATAAAGTAATCACAAATAACACTGTCACTATCCCGGCATTCCAAAGAACGAACGTTCTCACTTACAGCAATTCAATTATCTAAGCGCAAACATGGTCACAACGAAATGAGGGATTTTCCAAAAGCAAAAAAAAAATAAAAAAGTTTGTTCCTAATTTCTCGATAGATGGCGTTGAACAGAGAGGGGTCCAATAGGTATGAGCAAATATATTAATTAATATTAATAGTAAAATACACTGTACAAACCCTTTCTTATCATTGTTGGTTTATTATTTAGCAATCTCGGTGTTATTGTTCGTCAACAACGAATCGAGTATCGGACGTGGCTGTATGGGCTACGTATCCGTTTTGAATATACGAACAATAAACGAGAAACAATAACAAACTTCAAAAACCTAACAGAAACTGAGAATTTGAATAAAAATAAACCGGAAATATTTAAATCGTACGTCAGATTCCATGAATGAAAAGCAAAGCCTTAGACGAAAAATTTCGGGTTTTATTAGCAAAGCAATTTTAATATTCTTTATATTGAAAAGTGAAGTGACCAATTTAAATATTGTTCGTATATTCAAAATGGATACGAAGCCCATACAGCCAAGTCTGATACTTTATTCGTTTATACAGACAATAAATAAATAATAAATAACGCTAACAGGCACATACTTTGTAATGATCCCAAGTAAGCCTTAGGCTTTTTACTATGGGAACCATTCAACAACGGCACAAACATATAACATCCATGACCGAACCGGGACTCGAACTCAGGACCCTGGTTTGATAGTCCGGCGTAGCAATCATTACACCAACCGGGTCCAGATTGTTAATAACTTGTACTGCATATTTTTAATTATTAATATTAATTAATATATTTGCTCATACCTATTGGACCCCTCTCTGGTCAACGCCATCTATTGAGAGATTAGGAACAAACTTTTTTTTTCTTCTGGAAAATCCCTCATTAGTCGTTGAAACATCGGCGAGCTGACAATTCGGTATTCGTTATAATGTCACGTGTGAAACTCATATAAAAACTCAGACGATCTGAAGAACATTAATTTGTGAGCTCGTCGATGTTTGTGACAGCGATGTGATGTTTAGTGAATCGCACTGCTGTAGGATCACACACCAGACACACGCTCTCGCCCCGCGCGCACCTTCTTTATAATTATGTGCTTGCTCGGCTCATCTAAAAGTGCGGGTTGAGGTATTTGAAGTTAGGGAGGGGCAGTGGGTGGTCATACTGTAGGACTATATACTAATATATATTCTATGACACTATCCTGAATATTACACAAGATAATACTGGCGAAATTGGATAACGCAGTTCCCCGGTTTGGAAGAGTGCGGGTTCAAGTCCCGCCCGAGACAAATTTTTCAATCTTTAATTTGATTAAGATAATACTAATCTCAAGTATTTACCGTACCCCGAATTTTCTTTTCGGGAATATTTTTTTATTTACAGGCAGGACACACTAGCTCCGAGTTGTAGTATTTATTAATTTATTATAATAGTAGCGTGAAAATGAAAAATAAATACATTTAAATAATCTCACGTAAGCTCTAACAGGCTTTTTGTTGTGGAAACCTTAAACAACGGAACAAACATATAACATCCATGACCGAACCAGGATTCGAACCCAAGACCCTGGTTTGCCAGTCCAGCGTGGTAATCATTAGACCAACTGGGTCGTCATTTAAATAACTTATGTTCAAATTGTAATTTCGTTGCTAGTTTTAACAAAGTTTGTACCACAACGAAAGTCAAAGGGATTGTGAATTTGTGGCTTTTTAATATAGGTAGGTCGAAGGTTGGTAAATAATATTGCACGTTTAAAATGTAATTGATAGTCGTTGGTAGTCAAAATGTAGTTTTTTTTTAGAAACTTTGTAAATAATCCACAAGATACAGCAAGTTTTTAGACATATAGGTCTCTATAGGTAGAATGTAGGTCACATCGCCGTCTCGTTCTATCTATCAGTCATGTCAGTCCCTATGAAATTATGATTTTTTGTGACGGTCGTCGTTTTCCTATCTGCGGTTCGCTTCGGCGGCCATATATCGAACATTTTTCAAAAAGCAGTTCATATTGCTCAATTTACGATGTGAAAGATAAAGTTGAACCTTTTACGATCAATCCGAAAGGAAATTTTGTCGCGAGTTTTTGTTTAATGTAGTAAATACGTTAGTTGTAGAATATACTTTGGCTGACTGAACAACCTACGAGAATGGTACGAAATTATCACCAGATCCTTTCGAGTAAGCTAATCCCAAATAAAAATAAAATGGTGCAATGGAGGTTTAAGGCTTCCCCTTGCCCAGCAGTGGGACGAAGTGGGCTAGTAAAAAAAATTGAGGTTCGTTGTTTGGTATGTGGATTGGATATATCAAAATTAATAATTTTTCTTATTTTCTTTCAAGCTTTAATAGGTACCTACATCATACTAAAAATTTGCTATCTTTAGGGAAAGGAGAACACTACCAAAAATACGCGACCTAACTCCTTGAAAACGCCTGCAATTCTTTGTTTTTTAAATTACCCACAACAAAACTAGCCGAAGGATCGAGCCCGGTAAAAATTATAATTCGCCGAAGTTCGATTGCGTGATTTTGGCATGGTTTATCGCTATAGACTACTTGAGTGTTCTAGAGTAACGTGATGTACATTTATTGGACACAATATCGGAGCCTGAATAGGCTGAATAGGAACTGGCCAAGCTTTATGCGGCTATATGAAGGACAAGTGAAGATAGAGCATATCAGCAGCATTATGAAACATTACAGTATCCAGTATTACAGTAAGTACAGTAAGAGTACAAAAGGCAGTGTAAAAAAAAACCTCCATCGACACAGGTCTTATTTTTACAAAACGGACAAATACAGGGGAGTGATTCCTGCTTATAACTGCAGACTATGGAGGACCATACCAGTGACGGCAAAGCACCCTTGTATGTCAACCGAACCAGTGAAGGAACTTGCAAACTGCCCAAGGGCACCCTTAAGGTGTATGGACCTTGACATTGGAGTTTGCTGGGACTACGCGGTGGATTGGGTAGTTGGGGATCGATCGGTGTAAACGATGGAGGATTTCAACGATCTACAACCAGTTACGGCTTATGGTAATGACTGGGTCCAAAGCTATTATTATACATTTATCACAAAAGTGCTACTCAAAAAAAATGTTTGCATAGCAAGATAAACTTCAATGCAATGACGTTACGACACGATAGCACACTTGCGCCACAGTATAAGAAAGGGTATCTTATACTATAATACATACAAACATGCGCTTTATTCTCTAACTTCGAAAAGCATAACAAGTTGTATTTTATACGAAGAGTCAAAAACATCGGTATAATTTGTTAAAAGCTGTACCTTTGAACATACAATCTACTTAATTACAAAGTGAATGAGTTATTTGAGTATGTCAAGGAACGAGATAAGGGTGAGATGGAGTTAAATTTACGTTTGGCAGGTATTTGAAATTTACTGTTCGGAAGTAGGCTCTTCCTGTATACGAATATATTTATAATCCAATTTTGATTTTATAATAATTTAATAAGGGTTGCCTTCGTAATTTCGATAAATATTACTCTGAACCACAGTTGACTGTTGACGAATGAAATATAATTTATTTAACTAATTAATTAAACAAGTCGACTGAAGTACAATATGCCAGTCTTAAAAGTGTATTAACTAGGTTTCATTTAATACGATAACAATACACCCAGATAGGTTGGTGACATTCTAAAGTATCATGAGGTGAAATAGAATATAGTAAGAGAACGTCCATAGGAATGAAGGAGAACGAGCACGTATCCAGACTCGGACTTCGGGGGGGGGGGGGGTTTCATAGAAAAACAATGAAAAAGTAAGTGCTGTAACCATTTTTCCAAACAAATATTCGGATTTCGGGGGGGGGGGGGGGGGGACGAAACCCACCTACCCCCTGGATACGTGCCTGAAGGAGAAGATCCAGGTTTTGCATAAGACTCAGTAATTTGAAATGGCAGTCTGAGGGGCGCCTACCTGATGACTGATGAGGAATAACTTTAGATAGGTGACCATGAACCAAAAGGCAAGCCTGACAAAATCGAATTTGGAATGCTTAATATGGACATTTTTATGACCCAAATTATAATTACATTTTTATCCGTACATTCCATAATGTCATTTATAGGCACTCAAAAGAAGCGGAGAGGTATGGACACACAATCATGATAGGCCAACTGAGTTTTTATAACTTATGTACTTAATACCGACTGCTTTCATACGGTAAGGAAAGGGAAACCTGTTTGCCGAACACGAAATTCTGATGCGTATGTTCACCAATCTGCATTGGGCACGCGTCGTCTACTAAAACCCATATACCCTACTTGAGGGTAGGCCTGTACCCAGTGGTGGGACGCTTAAAAGCCTTTGACTACTTATATAGGGACTAGTTACGCGTGTAATTCTATTAACAAACACTTCTGCCACTTTCTGCGAGGGGCGAGGTACCATGAAATCCGCAACTTGGGATTTTATCCCCATAACTTTAGATTCTAATTTTGAATGTTAAAAATCATGAAAAGCAGTCTCATGTGAACCCCATACGTTCTAAGCAGTTGTTGCCAGAAGGTTACTTTTGTAACCTTTTAGGTGATTTTTAGCTCCGTCAGGTTATTTTTAGGTTACACGATTCAAAAGGTTACTTTTAGGTGATTTTTCGGAATTTGTATTAAAATTCTTATTTTTCCATGAAATGTAACGCTTTTTCATATTTCTTGCAACGTTTTGCGTTAAAACGTTCGTGACATGTGAGTGCAACTCCTAGAAATACGTTTTTATCTCTCACACTAATGTGTACCAAATCGAAAACTAAAGTCATATGTGATTTGGTCTCCCCAAATCACATATGACTTTAGTTTTCGCACTTACTCGCTCGATCAATCAATCAGATTAAAAATGCAACTTAAAATGGAAAACGCTACTCAGTTTATATTTTTGTAATTTAAGCAACCAACATCTGTCTATAACATTTTAATACCTATTACTGGAAAAAAATGAAAGGTTACTTTTCACACCAAAAGGTTACTTTTTTATCTAATTCCGGTTACTTTTGACAAGATCCGGCTGGCAACACTGGTTCTAAGTTCGAAGTTATTGTTTCACAATTATAGGCTGTCTCGTTTAGTGATAAGGTATAAAATTGAGTATAAATGCACACGATCAATTGTTCTTATACAATGGCAGAGGGGAAATGCCATCCCAAGGCTGGTCCTTATAATAAGTAGTTAAAGATATAAGCTGATATAAGCATAGACAGTTATTTACACCTAAGAGTTTTTTAATACAATCAGTTTATAAACGTTATGTTTTTAGAAATAGATAGCGATATTTTACAGAAAAATTACTACACTTGATACCTACTAAATTGAAAGTTACAGACATGTGATAAACCAACACGCATGTACGACAACTTACTTATTTGACGACATATTCACATGACAAATGGACGTGGTGACAGCACGTGACGAGGGAATAGGTCAGTAAAAGCAATGTCGTGTTACATTTTTTATCGTTTCCGGTACAGCGGTGTATCTAATGATCTCTTTATGTGATACACTGAGCGAAATTATCGTTTATATAGTTTATCACTTAGTTGCAGAAACGCTAAATTAAAGATAATCCTCCATTTAATCTCATGCTGTCACTTTTTGTTTTGTTGACGTAGTAAAAGCTAGCAAGATATTTAATGGAGGATTATCTTTAATGAGTGTTTCTGCAACTGAGTGTAAGTGACATGAACTCAATTTTTCACGCTTCTTCGCACTGTGTGAAGCTACCACTTGTGAACCACCAGTCACTCACAAACTCTTGAACTGTTGTTTTTAATATAATGCTGAAGGATTTTATAAAATAAAATAAATAAATATATCTCGAACATTGTCACACAAATTATCTAGTCACATTTAAAGTACCTGGACTTGTATTACAACGATATAGAATACATAATTATATAGATACAAACATTCATGACTTGGGTACAAATATTCATATATTTTATGCGATTTCAATGTCAGTCCTTGTGAGAGTTGTTTAGTGTGATGGTATGATCATCCTATTAAAAAACCCTTAGGCTTTTTGAGAAAAACCTGTACATCATATCTGTCTGTAAGTTCAGGTATTGTGTATTAAAATTTATGAAAGACAAGCTTTTGATCTGCGACTTCGTCCGCGTGGATTACCACTTTAGGGGTCGATTTTCGAAAAATCCTTTCTAAGTGCACCCCTACATCCTCTAGAATATATTCCAAATTTCATGTTTCTATCTTGAGCGATTTAGTCTTTGCGTTGTCTGTTAGACAGTCAGTCACAGAACTTCTTTATAAGTATAGTTTAAATTAACATTAGTTCTTCTGGTTCATATACCTAATCTAATACTTTCGATCAAATTTTACTTTGATCGAAGCCTAATTCTACCTCTATATGCTTAGGAGTCTATAATGAGATATCGTTATTTTGTCGAGTTCGCGTCTTTCCCTTTTCTTATTTTGACACTAATTGAACCATGCGGGCAGGACATTCGTTCCAATCAGGCAGTGCAAACATTGCCGCCTCAAATTGAACCTTAAATGCATAAATATGCATGCCAATGCCCTACGCCGACTAAGACCATGTCCTATTTATAGTTTGTCGTCTTCAATCATACCAACGCACACACAGTGAACTAGCCAAATAATTTATTATGAAGAACCAAGATGGGCCTCAATTCATGTGTCAGATTATACAGAGAAGTAATTAGTCTTTCGTGCGCCCCTAACTAAATAATTAACTCTAAATTATTCTCTTGGTATTAAGCGCCCTTGCTCATTACGTTAATAGCGCACATACGAAGTCTCTGGGGATTTCAATTACGTATCCTCAGTGATATTAATATGATAATAATTTTAAAATTAAAACACTGGTAAGTATATTTATAATGTGAATTCGAATGTTTGGTTCACATCATAAAAGGTAGCTAAATTTTGTCTAGGTTTTCTTCCAAATTTTATCGAAATTAGACAACAGGCAGCGGCCGTAGTATAGCCGCCTAGCGCCTTAACTCTCTTTCTATTTGCGCGCGATCGAGATCAAAGCCGTGATATTATAGCCTTGATTATTGCGCGCGTCATGCTACAGTCACTGGACAGGGTATCGGGTGTCTTATTAGAATACTTTTTGTGTTTTATCGGTTTTTATTAACACTATGCAAAACGTATCTACTAAATCTATTTCGTATTTACTAAATCGATTTAAATGCAATTTCATTGTCTGAAAACCTATAATATTTTCTCCCTGTGTTGTGGCTGGGCTAAATTTGTTTAAAATATAATTATGAAGATGTGAAAATTTTGAGTTAGTTTTTTGATTCCATCTTAAATTAGATTGAAAATGTAACTCAGCCCATTGGTTCATGTCAAACCTCTCGTGTCAAGGCATATTGCACTGCTGACCTCTATGAATGGCGTATTGGTTGCGTTAAAGGTATTGGTTTCATTTCCACCTTTGACACACTGTGGAGTAATTAAGACCGCTGGACTGAATAAAGCTCATTGAGCTCGGAGATTGCCTAGAGCTATTGGGAGTCCTTATGGTTTTCTGTAACGAAACTAATCAACTAAAGATATTACAGTTGGAATTGTGAAACAAAATATCTTTAACTCATAAATTAGAGACGGAGCATAAAAACAGTATATCATAATTAGTATCTGTCGCATTCTCTTTTTCGTTCTTTAATGAAATGTTATCTTAACAATATCTATCTATCTATACTATTATAAAACTGTAACAGGAAGTTTGTCTGTACATTGAAGATATTAACAAAAAAAAAGTTACGATATGGTTTTTAGGTGTCCCTGATTCCATTTCACCAATTTTTGGATTTTTTGTCTGTCTGTTTGTTTGTGTGTTTGTTTGGATGTTTGTTTGTGTGTTTGTTTGTTTGAACGAGTATCACGCAAAAACTACTGAACCGATTTTGATGAAACTTTTTTTGTTTGATAGCTTATGATCTGACTTAAAATCTGGTATATAATTTGTGCGGACGAAGTCACGTGTTAACGCTAGTAATAAATAAAAACGTTGTGCATGCATTTAGATGTTTACAAGGTACTATAACGCTTAAGGTGAACGCACATTTTATCCGCGGCGAACGAGCCGAAGGAGGCGAAAGAATCTAATTTTTAAATTCGTTGTTTTAAATTCTATGACACCTCACACATAGAATACATTATTATTCTATAGAGGATGTAGGGGTGCACTAAAAAAGGATTTTTAAAAAATTCACCCCTAAATGGGTCTTCCAAACTCCAATACAACGAAATCTCGGGCAAAAGCTAGTATATTCATTTTCAGAGTGTTTCGGGTCTACATGAAGACTTCTCTTTAGAGATAAATTCACCTTTTGTACATAGCTATCTTCTCTATCGTTTTCTGTATGCCTATCTGGGCGATAATAAAGTGTTAAAATATACAAAATAATACCTGCATAAACTCATGAGCGTATCTATCGACGTCGATCTTTTTAAAAGTTACGAGCATTTACCCGCGACTTTGTTCGCACATATTATATACCAGATTTTAAGTCAGATAATAAGCTATCAAAAAAAAAGTTTCATCAAAATCAGTTCAGTACCTAGTTTTTGCGTGATACTCGTTCAAACAAACAAACACACAAACAAACAAACAAACAGACAGACAAAAAATCCAAAAATTGGTCATATGGAATCAGGGATATCTAACTTTTTTTTTGTTAATATCTTCAGTGTGCACACGGCGAAACATTAAGCTATACAAAACCAACATAAGCTGAACGCGCGTAGGTCAAGTAACGTATAGCATCGCGCGGCCAGCTTATGTTGGTTTTGTATAGCTTGATGTGTCGCCGTGTGTACAGACAAACCTCCTGTTACAGTTTTATAATAGTACGAGCTTTAACCCGCGACTTTGTCCGCACAAATTATATACCAGATTTTCAGTCAGCTAACAAACAAAAAAGTTTCATCAAAATCGGTTCAGTAGTTTTTGCGTGATGCTCGTTCAAACAAAAAAAACACAAACAAAAAATCCAAAAATTGGTGATATGGAATCAGGGATATCTAAAAACCATATCGTAACTTATTTTTTGTTAATATCGTCAATGTTCAGACAAACTTCCTGTTGCAGTTTTATAATAGTTTTGATAGATTCGTATCGATTGACCACTTAAAGATGTGAGTGCTTCCGCTTTATCATAGGCGATACAAATTTCGGATCTGAAGCAAGGAATATATAAGGTACTATTTTTAAATTGTGAGATTCAAAATCATGACCGAATTAATACACAAACATATCTACTGTTTAGGTATTTTTTTTACTGCTGATTTCAACGTGTGACTGTCAGCACACTGAACCAAACTTTAGTGACTTCCAAACTGTTTTGTAGCACATAACCAAACGTTTGTATGTAAATAGCAAAAAGTTATGCTATTTATAACCAAACGATTGTTTATGTGTTACAAAACAGTTTGGAAGTCACTAAAGTTCGGTTATATTTAACATAACATTTTTTTCAGTGACGCGCAACTGTGCTACAACAAAATGTGACCGTATCTACAGATAGACGGCCCTGTTGATATTAATCAGACAGTTTCTAGGCCCAGCCCGCAAACAACAAAGTCCCGGACCCTATTCAGGAAACAAAATTACTGGATTATCCCTTAGTTTTTTGTTGTGGATTACACTTAAATGATAGGGATGCCTATATCTGCGTCTGACACACTATTCATTTACTTAGTTTATCTTACGTTACATTCAACATTTTACTTTGTAAATAGTGTCCAGTATAAAACAGATAGGATGAAAAAATTGATCTTACGTTAGCTTTAAAATGTAAGGTACTTTGTAAAAATTTTAAAATCACAATCAACGGTAACGACTCCTTACCGAAGAAATACATCTTGTCGAAACCCATTTGTTCGACCTAATCGAAGTGACATTAACGATAGGCCTAAAGGCCATTTTGTATTTCATCAATGGGCCAGTTCATTTGAAAAAAGTCTCACAAATTTCTCTGTGCATCCGAGTTTCCCCAGTACCGTCCACAGGGCTTCTCGAGGCACGCTGTCAAAAGCCTTTTCTAGGTCAACGAAGCAAAGATACAACTGACGACCCTGTTCCCTGCTCTTTTCTTGAAGTTGACGTACTGAGAAAATAGCTTCACATGTGCCTCGGTCAGGTCGGAAGCCAAACTGTGTTTCTGGCAAAAGTTTTTCCGATAATTCCGTAAGGCGGTTTAGAAGAACTCTGGCAAAGACTTTTCCAGGGACCGATAAGAGGGAAATGCCGCGGTAGGAGCCGCAATCAGAACGATCGCCTTTGTTCTTATATAGGGCCCTAATGCGTGACACTTTAAAGGTGTAGGGGACTCGTTCTTCCTCCCACATTTGAACAAAAAGCTCCCATACCCATGAGTGCAGCTCCTCACCACCGTATTTGAGCAGTTCTCCCGGTATAGAGTCTATGCCAACCGCACGTTTGTTTGGCTGTTGCTTGATGGCACGACCAACCTCGCCACGTGACAGCGGAGCATCCAGCTTAATGGCAATTGGGAGTTGAGGAATCGAACGGACGTGTTGTAGGTTTGCTGACCGATCGACGTTGAGCAGATCGTTGAAATGTTCTGACCAACGGTTCAGCACGTCTTCCTTGCTTTTCAAAAGGGCTTCACCATCTGCTGATCTCAGAGGCACCTTTGCAAGATTAGATGTTCCTATAAGTTTTCGAACCTCAACGTAAAATTCACCAAGCTGGTTCGTGTCGGCAAGCCACTGTACGCGACGAGCTTTGTCCTGCCACCACTTGTCTTTAATTTCTCGAGTAAGTTTCCGTAGCTCCAAATAACTCTTTTTAATGACGTCTACAACACACCCACCTTGTTTTCTCCCACTGTGTTGCCGCAGGAGACGGCGGTGCCTATCAATTGCTTGCGTTAAGGTTCCATCATTCTCATCGTACCAGTCCTCGTTCACTCGGACTTTTGGACCCAATGTAGTCGAGGCAGAGTCCAAAATGTGAGAAGAAAGGGACCCCCAGTCTGCTTCGATATCACCAGTCCCTACACATGTAGGCGGCAGCGTATTTGCTAAGGCTTCGGCATATTTCTTTCGGACCTCAAGGCTTTTTAGCCTATCTACGTTTAAACACGCAGGCTTTGATCTTCCAGATCTACGAGGCCGACGAAGGCAGAGACGCACTTTGGTGATTACAAGCCGGTGGTCAGTCCAGCAGTGTGCGCCGCGCATTACGCGGCTAATTTGGACTTGAGAAACATCTTTTTGTCTGACGATTGCATAGTCTATCAGATGCCAGTGCTTGGACCTAGGATGCATCCACGTCGTCTTGTATTTAGCGGGAAGTCTGAACATGGTGTTCGTTATCGCTAGATCAAACTGTGCACATAGACTGAGCAGCAGCTGACCATTGTTGTTCATATTACCAACTCCGTGTCTGCCCAGAACTTTAGGCCAGGCTTCATAGTCCCGCCCGACTCTGGCATTGAAGTCCCCAAGTAAAAGGATCTGCTCTCTCGGACGTATGCTCTCGATGCATTGTGTCAACTCCTCGTAAAACTTATCCTTGACGTCATCAGATTTGTCTAGCGTCGGGGCATACACACTGATGACGTTAAGGTAGTTTCTATTTTTCAAATGGAGGCGCAGGGTGGTGACGCGGTCCGATATATGTACAGGACACTCCTGAAGACGCTGAACTAGCTGGTTCTTGATTGCAAATCCTACGCCCGACCGTCTCGGTTCTGAGGAGGAGAGCCCTTTCCAAAAGAAAGTATACCCTCCACCATGTTCCACGACCTCACCTTCATCGGCAAGATGTGTTTCGCTGAGTGCAGCCACATCCACGTTATACCGATGAAGCTCCCGAGCAACAATGGCAGTTTTCCGTTCAGGGCAAGCGTTGTCATCGCGATCCAGGAGCGTTCGAACGTTCCACGCGCCGAACGTCATGTCAGGTGTATTTATATATATTTTTTTCTTGTGACTTCGACCACGAATTGAAAGATGCGGAGGCAGCCGTGGTTACTACCATCCTTAGGGTTTGGGGTGAGCATTTTTTAGGGCACCTTTTCTAGCCCCCTCCCCGGCTGAGCGAGGAAAGCAGTGCCACCCTAAACAGGGCTGCTTTGTCACTCTAGGTGCTACCGAATCCACTCCGTCCCCCCTATGCAGAGTGAAAACGACCACGGCGTAATACAACACCCCCAGAGCCGCCCATGTGCAGGCTTCAGACAAAGCCTGGCTTGCATCAAACCAGACCTCTCTACCTCAGTCCATCGCCACAGGACTTTCGTTACTCGGAATCCATTGTCGGAAGCAGTCAAGTGCGCAGGAGATATTTAGGTGCACAAACGTACGCGCAAACGCAAGTGCACACACCCGTCCTCACTTTTGAGACTCTTTTCGACTTTTGAGACTCCTGCATGACGATATGCAGTGTTGCGTCGCAGCCGACGGCGAACAATCTGGCTTTTTCCCCGTTACTTGTGGGGTGAAGCAGGGGTGCGTCCTGGCACCCACACTTTTCGCCTTATACTTTGCAGTCGTAGTCCGGGAAGTTTTACAAACTGTGCGTGAAGGAGTTCGCATCCGTTTCCGCACTGATGGCAACGTTTTTCATTTGGCCAGATTTAAGGCCCGCACAAAAGTGTCCTGTACAATGATCTCTGAGATCATGTATGCAGACGATCTGTGCTTTGTGGCTGAATCCCCTGATGGCCTACAGAAGCAGATGTCCGCTCTTCACGAGGTTTGCCGTAAATTCGGTTTAAAAATTAGCGTCAAGAAGACGGAAGTAATGTCTCTAGACATTTATGGTCATCGGACGCTAAACATCAAACTCGATGAGGGCGTGCTGAAGCAGGCTGATAAATTCCGTTATTTGGGGAGCACTATAACGTCAAAGTGCGATCTAGACGCTGAAATTAATAGCCGAATTGGTGCTGCTGCCGCAGCTTTCGGCAAATTGGATGCGAAGGTCTTCAGCACACATGACCTGAAAATGGCTACAAAAATATCGATTTACATGGCGATTGTATTGCCTAACATCCTTTACTCCGCTGAAACGTGGACAGTGTACCGCCGACACATTCTTATGCTGGACCGTTTCCACCTGAAATGTATTAGGAAAATATTGAAAATCAAATGGTCCGACCGTGTGCGGAACACTGAAGTGCTGCGAAGGGCTAATGTTGGTGGTATTGAAGCCTATCTTATACGTCGACAGCTTCGGTGGTGCGGTCACGTGTCACGAATGGCGGAGGAACGAGTGGCGAAGCACATATTTTATTCCGAGCTTGAGGAGGGCAAGCGTAAGCTAGGTGGGCAACTTCTCCGATACAAGGATGTGCTAAAACGCCACATGAAACGGTGTAGCATTGACGCCGCGCAATGGGAAAAGCTCGCATCCCAACGCCAGGAGTGGAGGACCCTTGTCAGAGACAAAGTTTTTGACTTTGAGGCAGTCCGGCGTTCTGAGCTTGATGCCAAGCGCGATGAATTGAAGGCCCGACCACCAGCGACCATCAATTATGTCTATGAGAATGGTGTCCTGACGTGCACTCACTGTGCACGTACTTTCTCGAATAAAATCGGCTATATAAGCCACATTAGGGCGCACGAGCGCCAACAACGTCGGAATCAGAGGCAGTCGCCGTAGCCGAAATCGGCTAGGAGTAGCATCATCATCATCATCATTTGAAAGCCGAGTGATCGAAGTTCCATTAAAGCGATGAGTCACTTGTTCGAAAATCCATTTCATCGATAGATCGAAAATGCAACAGTACATTACCCTGTTAGGTCTGTTATTTTGCACCCAACTTGTTTAATTATTACAATTTGTTGGAAAATATAAAAGATAATAAAATAATTCAGGTAGTATTTATAAATAAGTTAATGTCCTATCGTTGAAAAGGTACTTCTGGCTTCTTCTTCTTCTTCACATGGCGTCGAAAAAATGGGTTTTAACAAGATGACTTTCGATAAAGAGTCGTGATCCCCTATATTTATATGTGTGTGTATAATCGTTTAAACTAAAGAATACCTTAAACACAGTATCTATAAGAAAGAGTATGGGGTACGACATGTAAGTGTAGTTAGTCCGCTCTAAGGTTTAGTCAGGTCACCAAACCCAGGGGTTTACTGCCTACCCGGATATTCGAACTTCGCAATTGCGTGAACATTTTCGTTCCAATGTCAACTCAATTACAATGAAGTTTGTATCGAAACTGTCGCGATATATTGAAAATCGAAAATCCGGGTACAGGGCCTGTTTGGTTGTGAAATTGTTTTTAAAGTAAATAAAGCTATAAATAAAATAACAGTTTATTATCTCAACTTGATAATTATATTATTTTGTGATCAAATGTCACTGTTTTATCCTCTCAATCTAGTAGTAAAGGATAAACATTTTTAAAGTAATTATTTTGCAAGCATATCCAGCTGACAGTAATTCAAAAGGGGACGAAGTACCACAGATTCATTGAGTGAGACGACTCTCGACAAACGTAGGATTAGACATTTAATTTATTGCTCTAGGACTTCCAACGGAAACGAGGATTCCATTGTTATACGTTGTGACGTAACAATTCTAACTTTGTTACCTGTTATTCACAGAGAAGTGCAAGTTGTTGTTACGGCAGATTTTCAATGCAAGACGCAGCTAGCGTTATCTAACAAAAGTCTAACCAACAAGTTATACAACATCGGATAATTCTAAGCTCACGCTTATATTCGTCAGAAATATTTAAAATATAGGTAGGTACAGTACGACCAGGAAAATAATTCTTCTCGTCAATCTTCGTTTGCGCAGAGCAGGACCGAGTCTCCATCAAAACCCGAAGTCATTTAGTAATCAAAGGGTGCAAAGTCGGATAGCAACGAAAAGGGAGCGAAAACAATTAGCCAATAGCGCCAACAGATTTAAGGTGACAAATCCTGATTGGTCAATATAATTTTGCGCGCCATTAAAATTTGTCTACTGCCCAGGTAAATCGGTAAGACTTATAAACCTGGTACTACTTAACGATTGTATAATCCATATTTCACTGTCAGAGCCAAAACTCTGTCTATTGTGACTGCTGGTGACTTTTAATAAACTGAAGAGTACAGGTGCAAAACCAGGAATGTCACTAAAAATCCAAAAGTTAATTTATGATGGCAACCTTCTCATTTTCCCGCGTATTTTTATTTGGCATTGTACAAAAAGCGTAAAAACGAGCATTGTCAGATGTGTTACTAGAATTTAAAACCTGTGTACAGGAACCTAAGAAAATTGTTAACTTTCTAAATTATAAATGTTGATTTCACAACTTTTTGTTTTTGTGACATTTCTTGTTTTGCCCCTGTACTCTTCAACTTTGGATAAATACAGGGTGTAAGTGACACCCTAGTAAATACTGAAACGGTGATCTCAGACCATGAAACTGAATAACTTTCACTATGGAGGAGACTTCACTTCCTTTCACTCAGGAAACGCGAAAAAAAACAGCTGTCCCATACATTTAAGTCGGATAGATACAGCAGTTTTGTATGGGACAGCTGATTCTTTTTCGAATTTCCTGATGTAGGCTCCATAGTGAAAGTTGTTCAGTTTCTCTGAACTCAGACCGAGTTCACCGTTTCAGTATTTCCTAGGCTGTCACTTACACACTGTTTATTGTTTTCTGTTGGGCCTAGCACAGTCCATTAGTTTGATTGTCCATCATATGGAATAGCTATCACGGTCTTTGATCAATCGAAACTTTCAATGTTTTTCAAATTACCCACAGAAGTGGTTTAATCAAATTCAGTAAAGCCTAAGATCACTGTGTAATGTACTTAAACTTGTGTCAGATGTAATAGCTGTAGGCTGACCTAATAAATAAAATAAAAATAAAACTACTACTTAGGAAATGAAAATAAACAATTCTTTCAAGCTAATCTTCTCAGGCCGAGGGGCCCCTTGACTGTTGGGGCCCATAATTAAGTTTCATGTACAGTTTATCCTGTCAGTAACATTTTAGCAAATGAAGCAGTCTACCTCTTTTCAGGCAGTGAACTAACGTACGTGTTCTATTCAAACTATGTTCAATCCAAATAACGGGATTGATCTTTTGATCGCTTAGTTTCCATTTAAGCGAGGGCGGAGCTTAAAGCTTGTAAGGGTAAAAGCGAAATATCGCATTTTAATTAATGCTTTACTTACTTGAATGGGATGGATTCATGAATACGCACGTTTCACAAAGATATAGGGTTATCGTAGAAGGGTTAAGTAAGATATTATAATTATGTTGTTGGTAGAGTCAATAAAATACATTTTTATTGACGACTAATTGTAAAGTAAAATTTTGATGTGTTTTGTCTCATTGCTTAACAAAAGAACTTACGTCAACTCATTTTCGATAAATTATGTTAAGTCTCACTTTTTAAGTTACTTGGTAAAATTATGGAAAGCTAAAGCCTGACCTAGTAATATAATAAATATCAAAGTTTGTGACGATATTTGGATGTTTGTAAGTTTGTTTGTTTGTGGCCCAATCACGCATAAAAAGCTGAATCGATTTGGGTGAAAGGTCATTCGTTTAATTATAATATGATTCGTTAAAATCTGTTTGTTTGTTTCACTTAGTAACTTGCCTTGTCAATACACCACCACTACCTTCGTGTCACAAGGTATCGCGGTCGGACTTCATCCGTCCTTACCAGCTAACCCACACTGCGTCTCATATAAATACTTATACTACTCTGTGCTACTATATACTACTGTGTGACGTATCGTGACAAAAATATGATACATTTACTACATCCAAGTAAATAAGTTTATAATCGACAAAATATCTGTAAGGGACACCGTAGACCTTAGTGTTTGGTATTAATTTCCACTTGATACCTCTACCCGTTCCTGAGGAAAAGGATCTTGACAGACAGACAGACAGACGGGAAATAAAGTAAAATTATAAGGATTATGTGTTTTCCTTTCGAGGTACGGAGCCCTAAAAATAATACGGTATTCTGGAAAGGTTTTCAGAGTTCGCACACGAAGTCTCCGGCACAGGTATTATACCCCAGTCATTTTACGGTTTGAGCGGGGACTAGTTAATAATTGAAATTTTTTTCGATATAATAGTGAAGAGCCAATTTGAGCCTAAAAATGTACCTAAATTTAAAAAAAATCACGTCAGCAATAGTTCCAATTGTAAAATTTAGCTATTATCTTGTCCTAAAAAACCTGATGGTAATTTTTTTTGCACATATTTAAGGCTTTACCATTATACATACTACAAACATGGTGTGAATATTTCTGTCTACTTAGAAGGTTTTGAAAAATACATTCGTATTTTCTAATAAATACCTCATTTTTTTAAATTTCAATGCCTATTTTATTGCTCAAAAATAATTTATATTGTTAAATCTAAGTCAAATGAGTGCTATAAGTATTATTAATTTAAAAGCCTTCTCAGATACACAATTTTGATTTCTATGTTGCTTATCGATTTTTTTAAATATGTTTTAAGATAGTTTTTTTAAAAGTGCAATTAATAATTACTCCCTACCCCGCCTAACAAAACTCAGTAAAATGACTGGGCTATTAATAAAACATTGTTAATGTTTTATTTATTTTTCAGAAACGTTCTAGGTAAAAATATAATCTACGTGATTCCATGAACTCGCTACAAAAGGTCAATGTTTCGTCCCGCCTACTTAATTTATTCTGGGTAGCAAAGGTACCTACTTCAGTAAAACTCTAACAATATTTTCGTTTCACTGTAAAAGGAATTGTTTACATGATATTTTCGTTCCCAAATGAATAGATAACGAGCTTGTTAATGTTATTCTGAAACGGTATAAGTGTATTATTTAATAAAGAAAAAGTTTTTAGTTAAATAATTTTGTTTTCTAACAACGTTAAAACAATTTTCAGAATTCGTTTCTTTTTCGGTTTATAGTTTTTTTTTTTTGTAATCGCACTTATTGCTTATTGAGGCAGGCATCCCCTATGTTACAACAGTAAATTTTCTTCTATTTAATCTGTAAATGAGTAGACAGAACAGATTTGGAAGAAGGAAGAAATGTTTGGTTTGCTGTGAGGAATGACTTGCCTGAGAAATAACCGGGAGTGGTCAGAAATCAAACAAAAAGAATCGTTTGGGTTAAATAGTTTACGAAACTGACGGCGAAAAAAATGTGAGACCGAGAAGCACCATGAAAGACTGCTTCCATGAAACTAATTACACCTGCTTCTTGACTTTACGATACTTCTACGATATCTACGATGAAAATTCTGTTCTGTACAAATTGTTTTGAAAAAAAAAAGAAAATTGTTAATGTTTAACCCTAGAATAAGTATGTAGGTAGTATGATCAAAAGAAAATTTACTAATTTCAATGCTCTGTTTTTTATTTTGTTTAAAGGGTCTGCAGTTTTTTCGTCCTTTTAAAAAACTAGCCCTGCTCTCATTGGACACAGTTTTGTTAAGTAATAGAATTATGTTCCTTTCATAATTACCTTCATTTCAGTCTTACTATTTGGGTTTGTTAACAAAGATAACCTTCCTAGAATCTCAGTTATATCATTTTTCCAGTTATTCAAGATTTTAAAGTAGGGCGGGAACTACGAGTGAAGATAAATAATTAAGAGGCTATGTGAAAAAAAAGGATTCTTCAAAGCGTCATATATCATGAATTACTATCAGTAGGAGTATGATTAGCGGATATTTGTAAATTGAACATATAATTGATGTTTTGATTAGAACCAAAACACGATTAAGACACATTTTCGCGATAGAAAAAACAGTCAAATTAGCCTCCGTCTTTATCGATAAACGCTTGGAACTGCTAAACGGTAAATAATAGAAACACGAGACTATATTTAAAAAAAAAGAGAATGATATTTTACAAATTTTGATTAGAGCAGAATTGAACTTACATAAATAGTACAATCACAATTAAATAAAGTTTGTTTTACGCTTGCGTCGTTTCAGGCCCGCGTGCCGCCCTATCCCTTACTCTCGCATCAGGCAGTAATATAAGCTACCACACGCCCATTTCGCTTCAATTATTTTTCGACATAGGCCCTTAAAATGTTTAATACTGCAGGTGCGGTTGTAGCTTCTACTAAAATATGAGATGTATTGTATTTTATTTAGTCCAGGCAAAGGTCCGGGCTATATTCTGCCGAACGATGTTCTAGGCAATGTCTTGACAGTATACAAGAAACTTGTTATGATTTTATTGTTTAATATCGCTTGTAAAACGTAACAACAAAGCATCCTTTTCCTCCATTAAAAAATATGAGTTTCTGGAGAAAACTGTACATTTCAAAAGCTCGTGCATTTTATATATTGTACGACCGTGGATAGCCCGTCGGGAAATTATGCTTCATTACCGCGAGATGGGGCGACTCACTAAAAATTTAAATATTGGTGCTAACGCCCGTTTGATGATGATGGTGAGTTGTTTTGTCGCTGGCTTTCCTTAGGGTATTGCTGTGAAGCTAACTATAAGTGGTGGTTTTGAATAAGCAAATGGCGCAACGTTAAATGACGCGTTTAATTATGATAAAGTCTGACGCTAACATCACACACTATCATATTAGCTACTAAATATTAGAGGCAGAGCACTGAATTTATTGTACTTAGCTCTATTTATAGTAGGTAATGAATACTTCAAAGCAGTTGACTGCTAGGTATTATGAACGTTTGATGTGGCACTATAGGGTGAAATTGATATCATTAGCATCCTTTTGAACTAATAGTCTACCCGTCAAACTGAACAACTTTTACTATGGGAGCAAACCGATCAGATCACAAAAAAATCTAATGTTCCATACTAAATTACAGTGCCGTGGCATGCCGACTCGACTCAAATGTATGCAACAGCAAATTTTTTTTCTGCCCCGATCGGTTTGCTGCCATGTTCAGTTTGATGGGTAGACTCTTAGTTTAAAAGGATGATAATGATATCAATATCATCTTGTATATGCAGATACTTGGCTACATCAAAATAGACACTGCGGTAGCGATAAATGGTAATACATTCAGTAAATTCATGGCTACTGATACCTAAGCACTACACATTGGAGGTATTGCAGTTTTGTATGAAAAGTCGGATTTTTTCTTCTCGATTTCGAAGTTGGTTTCATTAGGGCTGCACCGAGCCAATGTGCTGTTCCCACTCATATTGTAGTCTTTGCTGATTGTCAATTTATCGGGTCACTACGGATATGTTTTTATAATGTTTGTAGTTATTATTTTTAAAAGTGGCCACTTTTGGCGGTTTTAACGATAATAAGATAAGTATCCATACTTCATTATTTAAATCAACTTAACAATTAGAGCAGAGCTTCTGTTGTCCTTTATTTGAATTAAGTTTCCATATTAACCCCTAGGTATATAATAAATAGAACCATTATCTCTGTTTAATCATAACTCGTAAGTGACTACAATTGTCATAGGTACCTACCTAAATAAAATGATAATAAAACTCAAAATATTATATCTATACTATTATACAGGGTGTCCCGTAAACCGACGTCAACCGGGCGGATGCTGATTATGACTAAGCAGAATATAAAAATTTGACATTAGTAAAAGTGTCTTAGTTTTCGAGATACTGACGGTTTTAACACAGATACTACATAGAACATTTGTAGCCGTGGCACTCAAAATAGTGACTATGGTAAAGAGTTTCACGAATTTCATAAAACTGTCCTTATCTCGAAAACTAAGAACCTTTTCCTAAAGTAAAATGTTGACAGATTGATTGACTGATTTTTTATTTTATTTTTTTTATTTTAGTATATTCTGGTTGGGCATGAACTAATCTATCAGCATTCACCGGGTTGACGTCGGTTTACGGGACACCCTGTATATATATTTATAAAAGAGTTCCGTGACTGAATGACTGACAGACAACGCACAGCCTAAACCGCTGAAGATAGAAGTATGAAATTTGGAATGAATATTATACAGAGGATGTAGGAGTGCACTAAGAAATGATTTTTCGAAAATAGACCCCTAAAGGGGTAATCCACTCGGACGATTTCGCGGTTCAAAAGATTCACTTATAAAGTAAACGTATAATAACTAAATAAGCAACAGTGAGTGCTAGGGTAGTAGCAGATTAGTAGTTGTTCAGTTTTAAATAAAGTATATTTGATTGATTGAGATATCATGGAAAATCACCCGGATTAGAAACCTGAGGATTCTAGAAAAATACCTAAATCTGTTATTTATTAGCAAACGGAACGATTTCATTGTTGGTCCCGTAGTGAAAGTTTTTCAGTTTGATGGTCTAAAACACCCCTTAAACTATGTTAGTAACCCCAAGTTTACACCCTGTTTTATAAACCTATTGAGTTGTTTCTTAATAAGTACATATTAATATAATGTAGGTTCAATAATGAATCCCTGTGAGATCGAATCAGAAATGAAGAGATCCGCAGAAGAACCAGAGTAACTGACAAAGCCCAAAGAATTGCTAAACTGAAGTGGCAGTGGGCGGGGCACATTGCTCGCAAAACCGATGGCCGATGGGGCCGAAAAGTTCTTGAGTGGCGACCGCGTACCGCAAAGCGCTGCATGGGTAGGCTCCCCACACGGTGGACCGACGACCTGGTGAAGGCGGCGGGAACCCGTTGGATGAGGGCAGCGCAAGACTAGTCGTTATGGCGATCCTTGGGGGAGGCCTATGTCCAGCAGTGGATCAGCATCGGCTGAGATGATGAATAATGAATGGATGAGAACAAGAAAAATTTTTTTTGTACCTATTTATTTACCGATGTCTTAGCTAATTTCAGTTTGAATTGTAGTTTTGAATCGATTATTGATATCTATTTTATCCTCAATTAGCATCAGTGAGATTTTGTATACCTAAAAATGTTATTATTAGCAAACGGAACCAACCAAATAGTCAATCATGAAACCAAAACTGACAGTTCTGTCTCAGTAAATCATACTGAAAATACAATATCTTTGTTCACAGTCGACTATAAACTATGGAGGAGGCCCGACCTCATATTAATCAAGTGTCTCTACGCATCACTGGTGCCCTCTATAAAATATTTGTTCTTATGGTCCTGGGAAAATTGCGGTTCCAAAATGTTCTTAGGAAAAGGTAGTAAATTTTTTTTTTTGGGAGTGTTGTTTTGAATTCGAAAATTGTGTTATAGCTCGTGGGTCATTTGGGTCATAGCTCGCTAGAGTCTTTTTTTTTTTTTTTTTGTTATTCAAAATGCGCTTGGCTTCAGCTCACATGATGGAAAGTGTAGATGAAGTCGAGGATGTAACGCGCTCATCCAAAAAAAGCCTATTAAGTCTTTTCCTATGTGGTGCTTTCAGCTCAGTGATTTTTGAAGTAATCATTATTTCCTTTAGGCATTTGGAAATCCACATAGCTCTAGTGACAGGAGTGCAATGTACTAAGCATCACATGCTGTCAAAAACATAGATGAGCTCAAAAATATATAATCCTTCTTGCATCCTTCAGATCGTCGAAGTTTTTATATAGTTGGACACATGAGATAACCTTAGCGAATACCAAATTGACAGCTCGCCGATATTTCTACAATGAATTTAAGGTTGTTTGCGCTTAGAGAATTGCGCATTGCTGAATTTAAAATACTGAAGAATAAGCAGATATGATTCCGGTAATACGATGCTTCGTGAGTCGCGAGGAATGCTTCAGAAAATATTCGAAATAAATAACAACAACATAAAATATTAAAGTTGCTCGAAAATTTTTATAATTTGCAACATACTTGTAACGCTTTAAAATCTAAAGCTCATGCCACACCAAGCTTATTTTGATATTGCTGGTAAATAATTACGTTTACAAAAATCTGTGTAAAATCATAATAGTCGAATAGCGAAAAAAAATCCGCTGTTCCATACATTTGGTCCGAGCAGCGGTTTATATTTTCTATAGGAAAGCTTTTTTTTGCGATTTCATTGTTGGTCCCATAGTGAAAGTTGTTACGTTTGATGCTCATTAAGTTTACACCCTGTATTTTAAACCTATCGAATGAGTTTTTTTTAATACATAATATTAATATGCAGGTTCAATAATGAATGGGTGAGAATAAATACAATTCTTTATTTTACCTATATATTTACCAATGTTTTGGCTAATTACAGTTTGAATTGTAGTTTTCAATCGATTTCCAATCATGATAAACCCTGTTCGTAATCCGTACCAATGCGTTTTTTAAGTTACATACGTAATACCGACTGCTCTCAATCTCAAATGGTGAAGGAAAACATGGCGAGGAAACCTGCATACACTGAAGAAGAAATTCTGATGCGT
This sequence comes from Agonopterix arenella, assembly GCA_927399405.1. NCBI lineage: Eukaryota > Metazoa > Arthropoda > Insecta > Lepidoptera > Depressariidae > Agonopterix > Agonopterix arenella. The sequence continues at coordinate 11,928,277 of OV656707.1, read as the reverse complement.
GTATCAAGTCTGCAATCCGCGTTGAGCACGCGAACTGAATCAACCAAATCATCATGCTATTGTAGAAGGAGTATTCATCAATCCTGTCTCCTTTCCGCTAGTGTCTTGAGTTTTTGGTAAGATACATACACCTTACGATGATGATCATATTCAGTTAAGACGTATCCCCCACTAATCTACGTATTTTTGAAAACCTTGTCCTTCATTATGTCACTGTGGTGCATTCTAATCCAAGGAAATTCGAAAATCATAACAATTCGCGCCAATATTTTATCTAATGACCTCATTAAAAATAATTATTTTGGTCTTAAAAACTGAATTTTTAAATCATAATCTACATAATGGCGTGTGTCGCAAGTAAAAGTGACTTCATCTTATAAAGTAGATGTACATAAGGTTCTCCTTTGAACACAGGTTTCATACGTATTTTATAGAAAAACGAGCGTTAACCCGCGACTTCGTCTGCACAAATTATATACCAGATTTTAAGTCAGATCATAAGCTATCAAACAAAAAAAGTTTCATCAAAATCGGTTCAGTAGTTTTTGCATGATACTCGTTCAAACAAACAAACAAACAAACACACAAACAAACAGACAGACGAAAAATCTAAAAATTGGTGAAATGGAATCAGGGACACCTAAAAACCATATCGTAACTTTTTTTTTGTTAATGTCTTCAATGTACAGACAAACTTCCTGTTACAGTTTTATAATAGTATATAGAAGATAGAAGATAGATAGATAAAGCCAAGAAGTTGGAGAGCATTGTTATATTTTTCATTAATTTGTAAGTCTTTCAAATAACGAGAAGATATCTTCTAAAAACCGTCAAAATATGTCCCGGCCCAGTGTTTACCTATAGGGAGCGTCTTAACTGCATCTGCACTAATGTTGTTGCTGCAGTCAAAGCCTGAAACTATTTACGTCTCGACCGCGGTTCTGAGGACACTATAATTATCTACCAGCTTACTGAAGCTTAGTGTACACCAAGGCTTAAGAAGGAAACTTTGTCATCATAAATAACCCTTTATTCTTCTTTCATTTGTTTTATATCCGGGAAACTTTCTCCCTCGAAGCTGGATAAGTGAATAGAAACTGGAATTTATTTTAGCATTGTTTGCTTGTTTCCAGAGTAAATTATACGCGCATGCTAGATTGGCAGACTTTGTGATTATGTGTCTGAGTTTGTATCATACAATTTTAATGGATCTCAGATTTAATATTGTATAGTTTTATGAATTGTAAAAGTATCGGTACCTATTAAGGCTAATATATTACAACATGCAATACAAGAGCGTCGTCGGTAAGGCGTTGCAGTGATATGGATTCTTCAAAGCGTCATATATCATGAAGTACTAATAGTAGGAGTATGATTGCGGATATGTGTAAATTGAACATATAATTGAAGTTTTGATTAGAGCCAAAATACGATTAAGACACATTTTCTCGATAGAAAAACAAGCCTCCGTCTTTATCGATAAACGCTTGGAACGGCTAAACGGTAATAACTAATAGAAACACGAGACTTGGATTAGAAAAAAGAGATTGATATTTTGTAAAGTTTGATAAGAGCAGAATTGAACTAACATAAATAGGGCAATCACAATTAAATAAAGTTTGTTTTACGCTTGCGTCGTTTCAGGCGTGCGCGCCGCCCCATCTCTTTCTCTCGCATCAGGCAAGAATATAAGCTATCACACGCCCATTTCGCTTCAATTATTTTTCGACATAGGCCCTTAATACTCAATCACGAGGGAGCTGGTTTGAATCCGCACGGACGTCATTCCATGTAAAAATTAGTTTTTCTAACTTCGTCTTATACCGACTGCTCTCAAACGGTGAAAAAGAACATTGTAGGTACGGAAACCTGCATACACTGAAGAAGAAATTCTGATCTATGATCGTATTGGGTACGCTTATGTCATGATGTCATACTAAATAGTATGTTCCAGAATCTAGAGTCAAGAATAAGTATAACTTATTCGAACTAGAAAGATTTTTAAGAATAACAGAGAAAAGTGGAATATGTAGGGTGATTTTAAAAAACAGCCATGAATAACATCAGACAGAGAAACTGAATGAGACAGAGGAACTGAGTGCTAATTATTATCACATTAACATTGATACTCTTTCTTATACTGTGGCATTGTTACGCAGAAAAAAGGTTGCGAGCTAAAAATACCAATGATATTATACCATAAAGAAGCAGATAATATGTTATTAGCGCAAAGTGAAGACCCGAAAATGACCCGATTGTGTCATAGTCCGCGTCAAGCAATGCTACGACCAAGACGGTCTTTGCGCGGCACAATTTTACGTACCATTTTCTATGAAAGTACCATATAGAATATCATTGCCTAATATTTATATGAGATTCTACGTGAGACACCATTTTTTTTACAAGTATTTAACAATATTTTTAACCACTAGTACTCGATTTAACGAACATTAGATTTCTGTTTTTATTTACTTGACCCCCGGTATACCACCATGTAATAAACATTTAAAGATCGTTTATACTCTCATTTAAATTGATGAAATGCTTTCCAATTCTCGAGATGCCCATCAATGGCTTCGCTAAAATTCGATCACCATTATAATACAGCTGTTTGTAAATCAAGATCTGGGACCGAGACTTAATCGATTTTAAAAATCATACCAACTATAAAATCTACTTTTTTTAGGTATCAGACTATCAGTCAACAAAAAAAAAATTCTTTTAATAAATTTTCCTATAAATTTACGAATTGTCCTTAAGATTTTGGATACTGCTATTGTATGAAAAGGTACGGTTATGTTGGATTCGATCTGGTTGAGATGTCGGTAAGATTGTTTTTTTCATGAAATAGGTACCTACACATAAAACAGTTCCGTGACTTATTGACTGCCGTAAAGACTGACAAACAACGCACAGTCTACACCGTTAAAAATAGAAACATACAATTTGGGATGAGGATGTAGGGGAGCACTAACTAAGAATTTTTCGAAAATCAATACCTAAAAATATGGTAACTGTTATCTGATTCCGGATACACAGTTTACTAGTTTAGGAATCAGGGCTACACCGAATTGTATCATCTTAGTGCCTAACTCAGTATTTTCTTTTTATCCACGCGGACGAAGCTTTTAAGTAATAAATAAAACTTCATAAAATCTATTTGATATTGTAATCAACTTTGATTAAATCTGCTCCTCTTTCCCCGACCATTATAACTGGGGCATTAGTGTTTCCACTCGTTAAAGTAGGCATTACACTAGCATCTATTACACGTAGTCTTTTCATTCGATGTACTCTTAGACGACTGTCTACAACTGATGTGTTAGGATTAGGTCCCATTTTAGCAGTACCCACTGGATGATATATAGTTGTTACCATATTTATACAAATACATTCCCAATATTCATCACCGTCTATTTCATATTTGTCACAAGCAGGCCATTTCAACCTACCTAAATAACCGCCAATTGATTTAAAATATGGTGTATTTACTATTTTTGTTAACATTTTAATTCCTTTGACAGACGCCTTCAAATCTCTTGGATCATCAAAATAATTTGCATATATAAGAGGTGGATCTTCAGGATTTTTTGATCTCAATAAAATCTTTCCTCTAGAATAGGGATGGAGTAGATTAAACATGAATAAATACATTGATGCATAATTATTTTGGTTGACCATCGAATCGATTACTTCACTCTTATAATTTGCTACAAATTCAGCCCAAAAACGAGTATCAGGTGATCTTTTCCAAAGCAAATGAAAAAGGGATTGAAATAATGGATATGTATCATTATCGTAACTAGAGTATAGTGTTGTTATATCGGATATACTGTTCTGCGCCAAATATCCTGTCCGATCATAGAGATAACTTATTTCTTCTAAATGCTGTTGTGCTTCATTTCGCGTACCTGGTTCATTTCCATAAATTGTAACCGGAATCATTAAGTGGTCTTGAAGATTTTGCCCCACAGCTGGTAAATCTACTTTACATGGAATTGTTTTAGCGTTTAAATGTTCCGTGGGCCCGACTCCTGACAACATTAGTAATTGTGGAGAGTTCACAACTCCAGCACTTAAAATGACTTCAAGTCTAGAATATAAAACCATTTTTTTACCATTTTTATTAACTTCAACTCCATAAGCTACTTTTGATGCGTCGTTGATTAATATTTTAGTAACTAAAGTGTTTTTCATTACTTTCAAATTCTTTCTACTTCTAATGGGATTAAGATATGCCGTAGCAGTGCTACTTCTTCGTCCATTTTGAGCAGTTACTGAGAATATTCCTGAGCCTAAGGCATTTGCTGTATTTATATCTGGCACTTTCTTGAATCCAACTGCATCCCACGAATCAAGTACTCTTTCTGTTACATCTCTAAAAGTACTATTGAATCTATTAACAACTTGTGGCCCTGAATTCCCGTAAAAGTTATAAATCTCACGATTATTAAGGCATTTGTAATTTTGAAAACTTTCAGCCTTTCTGAAGTATCGTCGAACTATAGACGGATGCCATTCTAAATTACCTTCATTGTACCATTCTTTGAAGTCATGGTCATTGCCTCGTATGTATATCATTGCATTTATGGAGCTGGAGCCACCAAGCATTTTGCCTCTTGGCCAATTGATTGTTCCGTTTATATTAGCTTGATTGGTTTTCCCATTATTTACTGTATTGTACTGCCAGTCATACTTAGTGCCAAATAATCCCCCATTCATATTAGGTATCTGAAAATTCGATGACATTTAGTCAAAAAAGGTATGACAACGGTCAGTCAGCGGATTACACTAGAATTACTATCATTACTTACAATACTTTCAACTGGAGGATCACCTCCAGCCTCTATAAGTAGTATATTCCATTTCTTTACTTCACTCAGTCTATTCGCTACAACGCATCCCGCAGATCCTGCACCGACTATTATGAAGTCAAATTCATCACAATCTGTAATGAGAATACGATTGTATTATGTAGACAGTTGTGATTAAATAAAGATTCTAAACTAGTTCTAGCATATATCCGTTTAGATAAATTTATGTTAAAAGTGAGCTGACTGATGTAGTTATAACAATGTTTCTGGCCACCCGAAAGGGATTAACCATAATAAAGGTATGTATGTATGTATTTAACTTACTTTTGACATCAGCATCCACCGGCCAGTCTTCTTCATACAGTCGTACAGATCAGACATTGGGCTGCTGCGAAGAATTGTAGAGCTGCGGAGAAAGTCTGAGGAGCTACCCCAGCCATTGGTGCTGAACAAATTCCGCTTGAATTCCTAATTAACAGTATAACATGTTTCAATCCGCATGAAAAAGTAACAGGAACTGATCCTAGAAAATCTTATGACAAATTACAGAAAGTTCCGCAGTCAACAAGGAACCCTTATAGTTTCGCCATGTCCGTCCGTCTGTCCGTCCGTCCGTCCGTCTGTCCGCAGCTTAGCTCAGAGACGCTTAGTACTAGAAAGCTGTAATTTGGCATGAATATACACATTAATCACGCCAAAAAAGTGGTAAAATAAAATATTGAAAAAAAATTTTATATTGTACCTTTTATAGGGTAAAAAATTTCATTCCTGCGGAGAACACGCGAAGTGGGAATTAATTTGTTTTCTCCTCTACCCCATAGTGTGGGGTATCGTTGAATAAGTAGTTTAAAAATATTGTGGGTGTAGGAAAACCATTTTTCGATTTAGGGATCCATTAGCGAAATATTAAGCTTTAGTGTGAAAATTTTTGTTAGATTCAAGTGTAAATACGAAGAGATGGTTGCGATAATCCAGAGTCCGATTTTTAGGGGATAACGATAATAAAACTCAACAAAATTATCCCATGGGAACAACATTTAAACTACCTCTCTAAATTTTATCAATGCTCCGATAATTTGGTCCCATGTCCTGAACACCTTATGTTTATCCGACTTATTGATTTAATTCCCGACAGCAACACGAATTCTACGCCAGTGAAGCCGCAAGCAGAAGCTAATATAACTGACTAAATATAGAATAAAAACAAACAAACAAACAAATATACTTTATTTTACACCAAAAACAAGAAACCATAAAAACTATTTATTCTTAAGGCGGTTGCAGAGGGGTCAATTTTATGCAAAACTTTGACGCAGAATACACGTAGACGGTATTAATATAAGTAACTTTGTATGTATGGAAAAATAGTTTGAAAATCTAGATACCGCGTAACAAATAACATTTGCAACGGCACAACTAGATTTTCTAAACTATTTTTCCATATATAAAATATTACTTTTATTAATTCCGTCTACGCGTATTGTGCGTCAAACTTTTGTATGGACTGAAACCACCTTAACAAAAATAGGTTAGGTGATAAACATTAATCAAAATTAGTTTATTTTTCATGAAACAATCAGAATTTTTATGCAAAGAAACGTTAAGGGGGCACCGAGTCAATTGTATTGCCCTTAATCGTATTTTTTTAAATTTCTAAACTGTTAGACAACATTTCCAAAAACACAAGAATGTCACATTGTAGTCACCGCTGATTTTCAATTTATCGGGTCACTGCGGATTTGTTTTTATAATGTTTGTAATTATTATTTTTGAAACCGCCAAAAGTGGAGAACTACAAGCATAAAACATAATAATCCGTAATGTTCCGATAAATTGAAAACCAATCATGACTGCAATGACTACAATGTGTAATTCTTGTTCTTCGGAAATGTTGTTCAAAAGTTTAGAAATGAAAAAATACGATTGACGGCAGCACACTCATAGCACACATTAATATGTATTTTATAATTATTTAACAAAACTTACAGGCACATTATACCAAGTTAACTAACTCACTTCCTACAGTCAAATGTAGAATGAGATACTTTAAACAATTAACGTAGGTAACGTACTTTATCAGGGTGAATAATATATATCTAAGGACAATTTTGTTGATTCTACCTTAATGTATTTAAACATAAAGGTCAATGTTAAATGAACACTAATTGTCTGTAATAGTTTGTTTCCTTTGCTTCAGTTTTTTTTTTACAGAATTTACATTAATTGTTTTTATACTACCGATTATGACCATTATGTTAAACGGTTTTAATGTATTCCAAAATGCTTTAGGTAGAAATGACTGTGTGTTTGTCCACAGTATAAGCAGTAGATTATCTTCATACAATCAGTGGTGTCCGCGTCAGTACCGCATCGTAGCCTTAGATCAAAGTAAAATTAATGGTTGGGCCTTACGCGAACATTTTAAACCAGAAAAATGACGCAAAACAATTAACGGATAAGCTTCAAATATGTACCAAGATGACAGACAAGTGTGCTAGTTTGTATGGACCAAGTGTACTAGTTGTGCGGTTCAACTTAACGCGCTTTGGGCCTATCCATTAATTTTACTTTGATGAAAGATCGTAGCACGCACTCACACTGACAATATCTTAGGATGCCAAGGATGCGCGATATTTTTACTATTGTTTATCTGTCTATCAATCTATCTTCTATATACCTACTTATAACACAGTTCCGTGACTGAATGACTGACAGACAATGCACATTCTAAACCACTGAATACAGAACCATGATATTTGGAATACAACCTTTCTTAAAGCACCCCTACATAATGTTATCTAGAATATAAATCAAATTCTAGAATATAAAGCACCAAGAAAGGATTTTTCAAAAATCAACCCCTAAAGGGGTGCAACGGAGATAAAAAGATTATCGAAATTCATTCGGTCAAAGTCGCGGACACAAGCTATGTTAGTGATATATGCTACTCAGATTTCCTATTTTGCAGTCAACGAGGATAGATTTATGTTAGGCCAACTAAGACGGCTGACTTTTGTTCGCGGCACACAAAAAGGTAGTATGAAATACGAAATATTTATTCCATTCTTTAGGTCATTGGCCGAAGCGATGGTACCTAGTGAGACAGAAACAAGCCTTCCGAGAATTTCAATTTGCATAATTTACCACAGCCCCTTAATTATCGATTATTGACCCCTCTACGACCCAACAAAATTAATATACCTATACCTAGCTTTATATTAAACTTATATTAATAATTATATTAGCGTTAACCCGCGACTTTGTCCGCACAAATTATATACCAGATTTTAAGTCAGATCATTAGTTGTTGGCGAGTTATCAAACAAAAAAAGTTTCATCAAAATCGGTTCAGTAGTTTTCGTGTGATGCTCGTTCAAACAAACAAACACACAAACAAACACCCAAACAAACACACAAACAAAGAGACAGACAAAAAATCCAAAAATTGGTGAAATGGAATCAGGGACACCTAAAAACCATATCGTAACTTTTTTTTTGTTAATATCTTCAATGTACAGACAAACTTCCTGTTACAGTTTTATAATAGTATAGATAGATAGATTAAACACTTAATACAAGTAATAGGGCCGCGTTACCCTATTAATCAATGATGTTAATGACCCTAAATACGTCTTGTTGTTTCAGAATATACCTTAACAACGTGTATTTGCATGTAAATTTCTGCTTTATCTCTGTTTATTCAATTTAGGGATGGATAAGATATTTCGGATACGGATATTTTTTATTAATATCTTTTTTATGGTGATTGTAATGATCGTTGAACAATTGACAGTTTAAGTGATCACGAACGTCTCTGTGTTTTGAAAGGAATGCTAAGCAGTTAATGTAAAGTCAGGTCAAGTAATGTAAAGGTCTAATGGCGTGACGTGAATATTCTTTTAAATTGATTTGGTCATTTATTTTGATTTTTACATATATCGAGTTTAGTTCAGGTTGTGGGTACCCATGTGAGTCTGTCAGAAAATATACTTGTTTGTGCTTACACGTTTTATTGTCTCGCCTAAATACTCCAAAAACTACAACTGGTCTCTGGCTTCTGCTCCACTAAACAGATTCAGAGAGAATCGATGATGTAAACTTCCCATTAATAGGTGTATCCCTCTTTTATATTTTTTATTTATTTAATACAATACTTTATATCTATATATAAAATAATATCAACCGCATTGTCAGAAACCACAGGGTTTATATGAAGTACGGTAGTGGTTTGTTTGATTCTTTGTCCCTACTTATCGAGTTTCTAGATTACTTCAGTGCAGTCCATGTATTTTTCCTCAGCAGGTCAATATGTAGAACTCGCCTTTAAAATGTGTATCCGTTAGCAATGGTAGTCATAGATTTTAAATATGTCGGACGCTTAAAATTATACAGTTGTTATGAACAAACGTTGACTATTTCTTCTTAGACTGTGACCTTAGGTAGTGTGATATTCTTACTTCACTTTTGGTTCGTGTAGGTACTAAACAGTATATTTTAAGAATATTTTTATTATCTTATATAATTTGCCTCTTTTAATGTGCTGCAACCCTCTTCCTCTAACCAAGCAGTAAATTGTAAAATTTTTGTTGGTTCGAGTTTGAAAAGGTAAATTCACAACGGATATCGTACGTAGGTATACATCCCTATAAAATGCCGAAGGCGAAAACATGCGCATGCTGTATAAGCTGGTATCTACGCTTAATGAAGATGACTCAGTTAATGTTCATTATCACTATCCACGTGTAAATAAGCCAAATTATGGTATTTACCTGCTCTTAACAGTTTGAGGAAATAATTACAGTATTTAATACTTTGTTAATTATTTTGCCTTTGAAAAGTGGATTATGGATTGTTAGATAGTTTAGGCAGAGGATATAAATATTATTGTAAGTTAACGGCTGCATAATAATATCAAAATAAAAATATAAAACGTTTATTCTTCTCCACACAGTTTTTAATAACAAAATTGTCTTAAAATTATAGGTATAGTTATTTATGTGGAGATCAGTGCTAAGACCTAGAAACTAGGAATTGTGCTAGAGCCACTGTATAAAAATGCTATCTAAAAACTTGCCTCCACCAAAACGAACTGCTTCCGTAAGTTTGAGCACCTATGGCTCAAACTCAAACTAAAAATAATTTATTCAATAAAGGAGTTTGAAGCCCACTTATTAAACGTCAAATCCTTTTTGTAGCTATCACCGCGCATAGAGATAGTAACACGAAGAAAAGAACGGAACGGAGGTGAGGCAAGGCAATTTTTCTATTCAAGTAAGTGTCGCCAAAATGCGGGGGACGAGGTACGAGATGGGCGTAGGCTCCGCCCCAAAAACCCAAATCCATCTAGCGGCGAAAGGAGTAACTACAACAAATGCAGAGTAACATGACAACCAACTAGTGCATCTACTCGCCGCTATTATCAAACTAAACGTCTAATTCGAGAATTATTTTCAAAAACAACTCTTATTAAATTAAATTGGACCTACCTATGAAAAGTTATGCCATCTACAAGCTTTGTCTGTGATCCTAAACATTTTTTTACATCCAGGAACAGTGCAATTCATCGTTCTAAATGTATTTATTGACAAAACACCTCTCAGCAAACAAAATAATTACGTGCGAAAACAATGGCGGTCCGATTCGAACTGAGCAGCATAGGCCACGCCCACTGTAACGTCACGACCTCATCAAATGGCGAATGACCTCACTGCCTTGCCGCACCTCCGCTCCCTTTCTTTTCTCCATGGATAGTAAGTATGCCACCGCGTCGGCACGTGTTGTTGCTGGAGAGAAGAAACTCTACAATATAACACGACTTAATAAATATTACAATATGAATTCTTAAGGTAAGTTTATGTGCACAGTAATATATAATTATATTACAGTCTATTTAATGAAATAATTTATATTATACAAGTTAGTTACTCTCAGACCCACCCAAGCATCAAATCATTTAAATCAATCTGACTTTTAACATGTTTTTGGAAAGATTCAAAATGGTATCTGTTTATTATAACAGCGTATAAAGTGACCCGTGAAAGACGTGTTGACGCTATGAAGCCGAAAGTGGGGTTCTGTTCGTCAGGTCCGCCACACACAGACGGAATTGCAATCCGGAATCCTGAATCAGGATTCAGTGTTTTCAACTATGGTTACAAAAAATACTAGTGCCGTTTAAAAAATGCTTAAAATAAAAATGTATGAAACGCCAAAAGAATGACAATTGCATTTTTAAGTATTTATTAAAACGAAACAAACAATTTCTATAGGTACATGATAATTCCTATCACGTGATGAGGTCATGACGTTACGATGATGATTTGTAAATTGTATTTCAATATTATGCAACTATATCAAAAGGCTACCGATAGTTTTAACATTAGACATAATCTGCATACAAAATGGCATGAACCATTATCACACAAGCTATTTTTGAGCGTAGGCGATTTCGCAACTATACCGCAACGACGTCGCAACTGCACCGTCACGATACGGTATCGTTCCATCAACGCCTACGCTCAAAAATCACTTTTGTGATATGACTGTAAATCTTTAAAAACATTCCACCTAAAACATAAAAAATCAATTCCGAATCAGGTTTATTAAGTATGTATGTGGCGGACCTTACCCTTAGAATAGGTCTATTATAGCTTGCGTGGAACGTGTATGAAAATGTCGCTGGGATATGATAAAAAATGAGATTTTGACCATATCACAGAGGATCTTTTAAATAACAATACGATTCAATACGATTTATATCTATTATAGTGAGTTGATCAAAACTGTTGAAATAAGGAAAAAAACATTTTCACCTCTCCGGGCGGAAAGCGTCAACTTTCGTCCCGCTGCGCTAATCGAAATTGCCGCTTTTCTCCTCCGTTGAGGAGAAACATAGTATATTAACCTCGGGCAGTAAATAAGAAAGCCTCAAATCACATGTTTGTTGACCTCGGCTTCGCTTCGGCCAACAATTACACGAGATCTAAGACTTTTCTTACTTTCCTGCCTTCGGTGTGTAATATACTATTCAATCAGTCCTTATGGTCGTGTTTAGAAGCAACTGCGAGCTCGTGCAGGCGATAGTGTTGAACAATAGTGAAACTATCGTAGTCTATGAATACTATCCTTTTACTATCGCATCGAGACCTCGAAAAAAAAAATTATTATTTCTCAATATTTTTACATAATTTGAGTTGAGACCCTTTGAGCATGATAAATGCTTGTATTGGGAAGAACTCCCAACTTCCCACGTTTACAAATCACTTAGGTATATTGAGACAAGCCAAATAGGTAACCATTTCAAATAAAGTAGGTAAGTAAGTATGCAGGCATATTTTATGACATTAATATAATTAGGAGACTAGACCAAGGGTCTAGTCTAGTAAAATAGTAACAATATTGATAGTGTTATATAGTGTTATAGACTGACACTCCCTGCCCTTCACCAATTTAACCTCATTCCCTCTTGGCAAACACAGAAAACAGAAATGCAATTCGCAAACATCGTCGCAACCTTAAATTCGTCGTTGAAAAATCGGCGAGCTGTCAATTCTGTATTCGCTATGGTGCGACTTTGACAGGATGCAAGAAGGATGTTACATTTTGTGAGCTCATCAATGTTTTTGACTGCGATATGCCTGTAGGCCATAGTGTTACTCACTCGCACTCACTCAGTATCGCACGTGCTAACCTCTTCTTGTCAGTTTTTCCTATTTGTACGTAGTGCCCAGGGTGTGCTGATGGTGATGACGATTTGTTTGTAGTGAGAGATAATGCTTTCTTACGTTAATGCTTTAATCAAACCATTTTGTTACACTGGTGGTGTGACTACGGCATAACATATTATTAGTTTATTACCTACCTACTCGTTTCCGCACGTGTAACTACGACATTTTCAATTATATAAACGAGTGAATCTATTCTCGAATAAATATAATCTTTTTTTATTTATAGGTCTTTTGCTAGTGTCAAGTTGAGTATAGTTTTTGCTGCGCGCTCCATGCAAAACGAAGTTTGTTTATATTTTCAATACTATCCAATTAAAGAAATTGAAGATTTTCAGAAGCAATCTAAAAAATAATATCTATGCTTGTATGTTGTCAGATTTTCGTTAAAATATACAGTTTGAATGCTATAATTAGTTTGAGATTTGTATGGAAATCTTTGAAGCACTGTAACTTTAAAACTATTCATTTTAACGAAAATCTAGAGATTCCGTACCTGACTGCTTTTCTTATAAAGTCTATATCTTTAGTCGAAATCGGCTGAATTATTTTTCTTTTCGTTAAGTACCCATATTAGGTAAGGAGTGCAAACGAATAGCAACTGTATATACAGGGTTCTTCTTAATATGCTGACTTTTTTTTAAGGGGATGATCAGACCGTAAAACTGAACAACTTCCTCTTTGGAACCAACATCGTAATCGCGAAAAAAAATCTGCTGTCCCATACATTTGTCTCAAGTAGGATTGCAGTTGTGTATGGAACAGCTGATTTTTTTCACGATTTTGATATTGGTGCCATAGAGAAAGTTGTTCAGTTTGTCGATCTGATCATCCGCTAAAAATGACCTTTAGTTACAATTATGTACCCAGGTATCTATCTATATCTATGTACTATTATAAAACTGTAACAGGAAGTTTGTCTGTACATTGAAGATATTAACAAAAAAAAAGTTGCGATATGGTTCTTAGGTGTCCCTGATTCCATTTCACCAATTTTTGGATTTTTTGTCTGTCTGTTTGTTTGTGTGTTTGTTTGTTTGAACGAGTATCACGCAAAAACTACTGAACCGATTTTGATGAAACTTTTTTTGTTTGATAGCCTATGATCTGACTTAAAATCTGGTATATAATTTGTGCGGACGAAGTCGCGGGTTAACGCTCGTACTATTATAAAACTGTAACAGGAAGTTTGTCTGTACATTGAAGATATTAACAAAAAAAAAGTTACGATATGGTTTTTAAAATTAAATTAAATTAAAAATGATTTATTTCAGATTATTCATACATATTGTTAGTAACAATTGTCTTATAACTGTGTTAGTTCACAAATAAATTCATTCATTAATAAAATTAAGTAAATTACAATATTACATAAAATTACATTATTGTACAAAGGGGGATGAGCTGGCATGCAGTAGGCGAAGTCGCGGGTTAACGCTCGTCTGAAATAAAAATCTTAAAAATTTAGAGACAATTTTTTCACGGTTTTACCTATATTACACTTTAATGACATAGTAAATTTAAAAATATCGTTACAAGCCCCGGCAAAGTTCATAAACGGACGGTTGAAAGTGAACGAGGATTAAATGGAGCGAGTAATTTTCACAAACTCAGTAGAACGTTCAAATTTTATATAAAAGCGCACTGAAAACTTTTTTTTATTAGCAATGTCCACATTTTTAAACAATGCCTTTTAATTAGCTGTGAAGTGATTTTAAAAAAGATGTATTTTTTTCATAACCAGTTTATTTTATGACTTTATCCCTTGAACGTACGTACGGTAACTCCTGAAACAAAATTCAATGTAAAAGTTAGTCAATTCTCATGAAGCATATTTTTTATGCGAAACTTTTCGTTTATGAAAATCGTTTTACGTTTTATTTATTCAATTCTGCTTTATAATGTTTGTTGTTGAACAGGTTAATGAAAAACTTTAACAGAACTATCGATGTATGTGTTTATTTAGTTTGGTCGTTTCATCTCGAGGCAAGTTTGAATAAATATAATTATGAAATAAAATATACCAGATTTCATATATTTTTCCTATACCTCAATTGACATAACTACATCAACATTCCAATCATCCAATAATTCTTATAATTCTATTGATTATAGTTTACAATTTGACATTTTCGGTTTTTTAGACTTATAATGGGCACATCTAGAATCAGAGGAAACTTAAGTAGTGCCAAGCTAAAATTTCAATTCGTATTAAAATTATATCATAGAACCTACTCATCGCTTATCATTTTATACAGGGTGATCGAGTAAATATATCCAAAGGAAAATCAGGGGTAGGTGACATCGCTATCAAACTTTTTGGTTGTATCATTAGTATGTACTATTATCGTGTCGATATACAGGGTGAAATTGATATCATTAGCATCCTTTTAAACTAAGAGTCTACAAATCGAACTGAACAACTTTGACTATGGGAGCAAACCGATCGAAGCAAAAAAAAAAACCGCTGTTGCATACATTTGAGTCGCGAACTCGCGCGTCGAGATTGTAGTTTAGTATAGAACAGCCGATTTTTTATTTGCTCCGATCGTTTTACTCCAATAGTAAAAGTTGTTCAGTTTGATGGGTAGACTCTTAGTTTAAAAGGATGCTAATGATATCAATTTCACCCTGTAGATCGACCTTTTTAATTTTTATAACCCATTGCTTGCGTATCGTGTCGACTTCAAATTCTGAACAAAGTCGCTAAATAGTACCTTGCCAGAATTGGGCGACCCACTGTATACCGGTTAAATGGAAATTATAAAGTACTACAATACAATAAGGACAAAACAATATGTGTACGTACTTTTATATTATTTCCTGGAATGCAGACAGAAAAAATAATTACACTGCCAGTCAGGGTAGATGCGTTGTAGTAAGTACAAAAAACCCAGTCTTAAAAATCATGTCACCATACACTGCAATATGTGACAAGCTCAAACATTCATATAGTGCTACTGAACGTCTTTGTACAGCGCAAACAATACGCCACCTAGCACGAAGCGGGCGAGCAAAAGGAGCATTCACTTTTTGAAGGCGACATGCACATGAATACCTATTTTAAATGCAGAGACTCGCTGGCTGCTCTTTGGGATTCAGGTATATCGGATCGAGTTATTTGGTCTGACATTTATTTTCTAGTTTCCCGTTGTATTGTGAACTGTATACGTGATGCAAGGATAGGATTTAAAGTCAAGTTAAATTCAATAGAGTACAGGTTGTAAAATTAAGGTGGTTGCAGAGGGGTCAATTTTATACAAAACTGACGCATAATACGCGTAGACGGAATTAATATAAGTAACTTTGTATATATGGAAAAATTGTTTAGAAAATCTAGATGCCGCGTCACAAAAAACATTTGCAATAAATCTTTTAAAATTTTGTATGAAAAAAAGAGAGAACTTACCCGTCAGGACGCCCGAGCGCATACAATGCACATAAAAACTAAGTTCTGTCCTAGTTTGGACATTTAGTAGTTATTATTATTATTATTTGCCGTGTGGTGTCGGCTATGAATAGCACCATCCCATTTCCTCCCGTGGGTGTCGTAAAAGGCGACTAAGGGATCTACTGAAGGATGGGCAGCAGCATCCTCTAACACACATTGTTTCGATCCAACTGCAAGCGTGGCGATATTATGGCAAATCCCCCCATTTTGGGGGAGGCTTATGTCCAGCAGTGGACGTTTAATGGCTGATATGATGATGATGATTATTATTATTATTATATCAGCCGTCGCTGTCCCACTGTTGGGCTAAGGCCTCCCTCCGTTCTCTCCATGCGTCCCGGTATTGCGCTTCGTTAGGCCAGTTCTTCTAGAAGCCATCTATTTCGTCCCGCCACCTTCTTCTGGGTCTGCCTCGACGCCGAGATCGTTTTACTGGGGACCAGTTGGTAGTGGTTTTGGCCCATTGTAGTTAAAGTAAAAAAAAAATATTGGTAACACAATCTAGAAACTAATATCTGAGTCGGTAACATGTCAGGTTTCCTATTTACTATCAATGCTAGGTTTAATCACACGTCTTTGAACCACGGTAACTTTGGAACTGAACATTAAATCGGAAATCTGACATGGCGCGTCCCGTCCGACACAGATATTGGTTTCTAGATTGTGTTGACAACATTTGTTTTAATATACTTATATGGGTAATTCTATATTATGTATGTAAGGTCTAACAAAATATACATTAATAAACTATCTTAATAAAATATACAATAAGTAATTAAAATAAAATTAAAACTAACAATCTGAAAACCGTTTTATCAGTCAAAAAGCCCGCCCCGGGTCATACCGGATGCAAAGGTTCCCATGACGCTTCTCGCGTTTCCGCGTTGGATGGCGATGGACAACCTTTGCATCAAGTAGTACCCAGAGCGAGCGTCGTTCCCCCTCTCCTGGAGTCGACGACCAAGCTTCCAAAGCTTACAAAACTCAAAGCTTCAGACCCCCAGCAGCCCGTGGTCTCAAAGGCCAGAGGCACGAAATAAATTTGTTTTACTTTAATTACGAAATGTCCAAACCACGCTTTTTGTGGAGCGCATTGTCAGGAATATCTTCGAAATAATTGACCAAATTTACTTTACCAATCCGCACTGGGTTCTTAGTTATAAAATATCCAATGCACATCCAAGAAAATCTGTCTAAGAATTAACCTAAAGCAAAGAAAATAAATAAAAACGAAGTATAAAGTAATTTTTATATCTCAAACTTTCTTAGTAATCTAATTCTAGCTTCCCAAATTTCAGTATTCGCTGACAAATTGAGAAGGACGCGACACAATTTCCTTAAAACCGTCTTATGCCGAGAGAGAAATTGTTCGCTTTCATACGGTTATTTTATCACAAAATTTGATATAAAGTCTCTGCTTTCATAAATCACTACATTATAAAAACATTATTTTTGTTCTTATTTGCTTTATGAAATATTGGGAAGACTAAGAAAAGTTTATTCTTGGCTAAGCTTACTTATACTTTCGTATTAGGTTCGTTTCGTTCGTTCGTTCGTTCGCTTCGTATGTCGTAGTAGGCAAAAAAAAAAAACGCTACAACAATTTTAGTAGGTGCGACATTTTGAATAAAGCGTTTTACCATCATTGAACTATTATATTATGTACTAAAACTAACACGGCATCTCATGTACATGAGACGAGTGTAGCAGACGGAGTGTTATTAGGTACCTTATTGGCCCTTAAAACAAAGTCTCTGAACACCCCGAAAAGGATTATGGTCGTGAGCTTATGTTATAATATCCGCTCTGAAGGCACGATGTTACATACAGACAAACCCACCCATAGTAATAAATAAAAAAGCTACAGGTAAATTTAAAATTTTTCACTGTTGCTCCTGTAATTTTTCTTCAGTTTAATGATCTGAAGTACCCCATACAAGCAAGCACGTATCCACGAAGGGGGTTAGGTGGGTTTAATTCCCCCCCCCCCCCCCCCCCCCGCAATCCAATATTTGTATGGAACCATGTTTTCAGCTAGAAAACGAATGTCCGAAACCCGAAAACCAAGGTCTGGATAACACATTGAAATTTACACCAATTATTTTGCGTCTCAAGTTAAAGTTGTAATTGAACGGCTGAATCTCCTATAAGTAGAAAGACGGGTTAATCTGAACAAAACCTTATATGAACGAAAAGTTAGTTGAACTCCTTAAAATTCCAGTGCAAGTTATTTGGGTATTATCAGACTCGAGTTTGTTCCGGGTTGTAGTTTCCGACCCCTTTCTTAAACAGGCTTTTAAAGTGCAGCCTCAGTTTGCGAAGTTGTTACAAAAGGTGTTTTCAAATTAAAGTAGTTTGAAAAACGACACTTTGGATTTAAATAATGTGACTTCATTAACGCGGTTGTGTTTAACGGTTTAACGCCATTTTGAAACAGGTTTAACCCTAGGGGACCCTGTAATTTTTCTATGGGTTTAACTGTCAACTACACTTTTTAGTGAGTGGGAAGAAGGCCAAAGGTCCGCCACATTCATACAGAATTCCAAACCGGAATTCCGAATCAGGATTACGATTTCCCCCTCCATAACTCCGTTCGGAATTGCGGAGGAATTAAATCAAAATTACAATCCTGATACCGAATTCTGATCCGGAATTCCGAATCAGGTTTGTGATTTTGTATACGATTTATGATAGAATATTGCAATAGGGTATTACGCAATTTTTTGAAAACTGTTTTAAAGTAATCCTGAGATCGTAATGAACCAGTAAAATTTTTATTTAAATTTTATAAAGCCGAAAAATGCCTTAAAAACTGTTTTTTATTTATGAGTTTGAATTTTCGCGCGGAAACACTAGCTGCCATGTTGTCTCGCTCGTGACGTCACTTCGTCAGTAAACAATGCGAAATATCTAAGTATCAAGATTTGTGAAGTGTCACTATCGGAGTGATGACGTCACTCCCATAGTGACGGAATCAAACATGGCGAATGGCGTTTTAGACATTTATAAAAACAGATTAAAAAAGACGATTTTTAAAATTGAATTATAAAATTTACACTACATTTTTATGAATATATCGACGTTTCGCGTTTTTTTTTCGAAATCTATTAAAAATATGCATTATTATATTTTTTCTTACATGGTATAAAATCTAGGACGATTTAACCAACCCTATTCCGATCAGAATTTACGGAGGGGGGAAAATCCATATGAAATCGTTATCCTGATTCGGATCCTGATCCCGATTCCGGATCTGAATTCCGTATGTATGTGGCGGGCGGACCTTATTAGAATCCCGTAAGCGGTATTTGTGCTTTGAATGGGTCAATCGGCGTGTTTAGTTGATCGCTCCGGTGGGCGTTATAAGTTAGTTAAATTTCAAATGGGTTTGCTCTTGAACTCCAGTCATCAGGACAAAGATGGGGTCGAAGATGTAGCAAGCTTACCCAGAAGAAGCCTATTTACTCGTGCTTTAAAGGAATTTGGGTTGTAAGCGCTCGAAAATACTGACGCAGGCAGCGCATTCCACTCCTTGGCTGTGCGCATTATAAAAGAATCAGAAAGGCGCTTAGTGCTGATATGTGGGATGTCAACGAAGAAGGAGTGATATCCCGCGGTGCGTCTGGAACTCTGGAAGTCCGATAGTAGGAAGGGGAAGGCGGGATGAGCTCATGTAGCTCCTGGGCACACTCACCGAATACCTTTTCGAACCTTTTCGAATTCCAAAATCGGTTATATTGTAGATATTGCGAATAACTATTCCGTTGCTTCCAACTTCAGTAAACAGAGCTAAACGCTAGCAAACCAGAAGTCTTGCTATCTGTTGCTATCTGTGTCCTACCTGAGACAATCATGGATGTAACTGCAAGTACCTACTGTTATAATAATTAGGTAGTATAAAACAGACACGACGAATTAAAATATCAGTTTGCTTCAGAGAACACACAAGAACAGCACATCGGACAATTAGTCAAATTAGCAACTTTTAATCGAACGTCAAAACGCGCGCGATGTATGAAAAATTGTGCTAAATACCCACAAGTGATGTCATGAACATTTCATTAATTTTTATAGTTCATCATGTTATTAAAAATAGTATTCTTGCAAAAAAAAATTACTAAGAAGTAGGAGTGCAACAATTCGGCCATTACGATTACGATTACGATATTAATCGTTATTTATTACGATAACTGATGCATTACGATTATTTAAACAAATTTAGTTAAGATTATCCTCAGAATGAGTTCTCATAGTGTTTCTTTGCATTCCAATGAAAGTAAAATCATTATTTTTTTTTAAATATTTTGTAACTTTTTCTTCTGAGATTGTAGTCAAAGGTACACTTGGTCAGGATTCTGATTTTTGGATGCGTAAAGGATAATTAGTTTTGAAAAACACAATATGGAACATGGTTCTGTATAATCTCGTCAATCAAGCGATATCTCGTCCGATTTTCGTGGGGGATTAATCTTTTGAAATGTGGATGAGATATCGCGAGAACGAGAATGTATGAAATACTTCAAACCAAAAATCAAATCTTTGACCTCAGGAGAATTTAGAAAATAATAATAAAATGAGAGTTAAATCTGACCAAACAAAAGTCAGATTTAGCTCAAAATGAGCTAAAATGGCAGCGAAAGAACTGATTTTTAAATATTGTTTTTCGATTCTGGAATCTAGTATTCAGGTCTGGTATTTGTCAACAAGTGCAATCTGATTGAAGATTATAATTAATTTTAATAATCGTACGATTCTTAATACGGTGCATTGCATCGTTATTAATCGTGATTATTACGATCACAGATGCAAAACGATGCACCGCTTCGTAATCGTTGCATCCCTACTAAGAAGATAAAACTAAAATATATTTTATGCAGTCCACTTCCACTTGTACCTTATTACTTATAATATTGATCCTATAGTCCATGAGACTGAAACCATCAACACAAAAAACTGATAATAACCTGTCAGCAGTTGCCGTAATATTTCCAATGAATCGACAGAAAACCGTTTGGAAATATTCCCTGATTCATCACGTGAATTTCAGAGGCATTGTTGTTTATTATAACAAGAAAAAAGTGACAATAAATCACTAGATATCTGCATAGTGAGCTTCAATCTAAAGCTACTGTGGGACACACAGATCAAGAAGTTGGAGAACAATGTTTTCGCAAATTTTTTCTCTGTTTGAATTTAGCTTTATTTTTTTTTTACTTATATTATATAATTAATGGACTTACACTTAAAATTTAAAAACTCTTCAACACTGTAAAAACTGTTAATTATTAACCACTGATCCAATTTTTTGAACATTAATTTGGTGTTTAGTTGCTTAAGGCTCTCGGGAATTTTATTGTAAATTTTAATGCGCATGTAAATGCTAAATATATCAAAGTTGTTAACACATATACTACTAGTAAATGGACAAGATAAGAGTAAAATTTTCTACAAGAATACGAAGACAGTGCCCATTACAATAAAAACAATACCCTGCTCGATTTTCTACTTGTCTAAAACAAAACAAAGCAGAACAATAGAGACACCCAAAAGAGATAAGTCGTATACACATTGATAAGGCTCGTACGGTTCTTGGTTTCCTTGCCAAACGATTCGCTTGTGTATTCCAAGAATATATAAGATTCTGTATACACAAGCGTAAAAAGTTCTAAGGCGGGCGCACGCATTCTGTGGGGACGGTTACAAATAGGGTCCATTTTTCACACGCATCTGATTAAAGTTTTCGCCAAGATTTGCAATGAGATGGGACGTGTGTTTGCAAAAAAGAAATGAATGTTTGAATTTATCCGGAACGGGTGACGGGACAAATGTATTACTTTCTTGCGATGTGAATTGTGTTTGGGTTAGATGGAAAGTTAGTTGGGCTTATAGATATTGAAATTTATTTGTAACTAGAAGCACCCGCGACTTTGTACGCGCAGACCACTGACAAACTGACTTTAAATACTCAAAACTTTTGATATTTTGATTGAACAAAATACAAAAAAAAAATACAAAAATATTTATTTTCAATGAGCACTTACTTTACGTTTAAAATTAGTTCACAACAATCTGGGTATAGGCTTGCACATTGACAACTCTGTACTTTATCAGGTAACTACAATTTAATGGTACCCCCACACTAGGCTAAGCCTGGCCATGCGGAGGGCAGGAATACGCTAACCAGTATGAGATAACGATACGACACTACAATTGCAATGAGAGTGCAACAAAAACTATACTTGAAGTAAATTCAAAAAACGGTGCTAGATCATCCGAAACGATGTGCTGGTACTAACCCAGTACAAAAAACCGATTACGACAAAATAAAGCCTAAATTCTCAATCCAAACTAAGCTTTATGCTTTTGTGAAAACCCCAACTAAATAGGTTCAGTAGTTTTTAAGTGATGCATGCACAGACAAACACACTAAAATTTAAAAAAATGGTTTTAGTGCATTACGCAAGACGTCCTAAACACCCCCAATGAATACTTTTGCAAATGTCTTCAATGTACATCCACGCGAAGTTTTCTATATGTTTAGATAAATAGATTATTATATTATGTATATAGTGATGTATATACCTTTAGTGGATACGCACTTTGTATTGGATTAAATAAATTTATTAATTATAAATTAAACAAAATTATATCGACGAAAAGAATTATATTATGTATAGATAGATTTTGTTTATTCAATAGTTAGCAAGCAGTTCCATTCTAATAAATTATCCGTATTCTACATTTTGGTACTCGAATCAAAACTGGTTATGAAGGAGTTATGATGTAATTAATGAGACCCTTGTAAGTAATTTAAAATTAATCGGCAGATATAAAATCGGCTAAAATCACAGAATTAATATTAGTACTTATTACCGTA
The DNA here is from genome assembly GCA_927399405.1 of Agonopterix arenella. Classification (NCBI taxonomy): domain Eukaryota; kingdom Metazoa; phylum Arthropoda; class Insecta; order Lepidoptera; family Depressariidae; genus Agonopterix; species Agonopterix arenella. Next base: position 11,905,411 of record OV656707.1, on the reverse strand, counting down.
GGTAATCTTTATTGTAAATGATCATTATTTATGTTTTATTTATAAATAATGGACTCTTGCTTGTGCGTTAGCACTGCCAGTGTCAAGTATTTTGCGGGAGTATCTATCCCAATCTCAGGGATTGTTTCTGATCAATAGAAAGAAAAGTTTGAGGATTGCGGAGCCTCGTGGCAGACAAAAACGCGACGCGCGAATACAACGCGAAACAAGTGCTCGTGTCGGAACCTGCAACGTGACTCAAATAAACATTATTAAGTCGTTTTGTTACTAAATAATCGTGTTAACATTTGACAATAGACGACGTAGACAAACATTGCTAATGCCCTTTTCACACGAGGGCAGGGCAGTAAGGGCAGGACAATACTTCCCTCGTGTTAACAGCCGCGCAGAAGCAGGGCAGTACTGCCATGGCAGTAACCGGGGCAGGGCAGTGAATAGACGGCTGCCAGTCTATTTTTCGAAGGCTTTTTCTTTTTTTCGTTTCCCCTCCACCTATCTCTCTCGACTGTCTCGTAGCTATCCCCGTGTGAACGCGAGGGCATTGCGATGCAGCAAGATATTTTATAATTTTTGGTCATACCGATTGGTTTTTTTAATTACAAATGTATCCCTTCGAATTGCGCGTTACAGCTTAACATAAAAATGATAAATGTTTAGAATGAAAATTAGATTTTATAAAAAAGTGAAATAATTCAATATATAAAAAAAACTCATGTAGGACTCTCAGAATTAGAGGAAAACTATATCTAATAGGAATACCGGATATAACCTACTGTGAAAGTCATCAAAACGAAACTCAAATTATATTAGCTCGTGAACTGATCTGCCCCGTCTAGCTGCCCGAAGTGTGAACGTAAAGTGCTATCCCAACTGCCCTGCCCCAGTCCTGCCCTCGCTGCTCTACCCTCGTGTGAAAGGGGCATTACTACTAAGGCATTTCGATTCGAATATTCAAATCTCTCACCTAGATCTAATTGAAATTAAATTAAATTTTCAATTATAATTTTAAATTAAATTGTAAGAGTGATAAAGCTCTTATTGAAATACTTTTTAATGAGTTTTCACAGTAAGCTACCAGTGAAGAAAATTCAAAAGCATTCAGTTTAAAATGATAAATCTTGTTTTACTTTTTCTGTTGTAGCTAAAACCAAGGAAGACGACCAAGCAAGACTGCTGATGATGACGCGCCAAACTCTCTAGCTCAATAAATCTAAGCAATTTATTGATGGTTCACACACAGAAATGGAACCGAACCATGAACCCGATGTAGTTCAGTGTGGACCCTGGATATCAACATCACTTACCTAAGTGAGAAAGAGGCAGAAGGAACACAACTTAATACAAGCAAAGTAGAATGAAGAGTAGGATACTACATAAAACAAGCGAAGGTAGTATACATATTATTTTCTTTGACTCAACCCCATTTTGTAATGTAAAAGTTTGTCTTAAGACGTATCCTCCACTGAACGACCTTGACCACAGAACCTCTTATAATTTTCTGTGACCTTGACCCTTTCAGAGGCGTCTCACCTCAACCAAACTTCGTAATTTTAGTAGGTATACCTATTTTTGACTGGCTTGGTTGAAGATCATTGCTATATTTTTCATTAATTTGTATGTCTTTCAAATAAAATATGACCTAAAATATGGGAAGCGTCTTAATTCGTCATCATCATATCAGCCGACAGACGACCACTGCTAGACATAAGCCTCCCCCAAAATGGGGGGATTTGCCATAATCGCCACGCTTGGCAGGAGGGTTGGCGATCGCAGTTGGATTGAATGTGTGTACTCAGAGGATGCTGCTGCCCATCCTCCGGTAGATCCCTTAGTCGCCTTTTACGACACCCACGGGAGGAAATGGGATGGTGCTATTCTTAGCCGACACCACACGGCATTAATCAGAGAAATCTTACCCCCCTGCGCATAAAACGATTTAGATAGAGGGGTCAGGTTTCTCTGAAGTTGACTGAATGACGTACAAAAACAAACGATGATGATAAACAATAAAAGGTTCTCAGTGCTACGGTCAGGACTTTACTCCCTGAGGAGGTATATCAGAGGTATTCTAAGTAGCATATACATTTCTGATTATAAATATACATATAATGTAGTAGAAGCTCTGTACAACACGGCATGTAGTGAGCCCGTCGTTAGTAGACAGTGTACACAATACATGACTCGAAATTGAAGCTTGTAGAATTTCCGCACGATGTTTTACTTTCACCGCCGAGCTTGTTTGATATGTTAACGTTACGATGATAAACTCTTTGCTTCTACTACATAAAACCACTACAGCGATCGCAAACTATGTTCGTTTGACCGTACCAATAAAGCATATACCATACTAGTTCAGGGTTTCACTAATTATTAATCAATTTCTGTTTTAAGTTTTTTGATCCCTACTTCAAAGGGATAAAAATGAAACATGAAATTCGGCAAAAAGCAAAGGTAGGGAAGTAAGGGAATAAATCCAAAAATCGTCAATTTGTAGATATAATATATCATATTACAAAAAAAAAAGGTGGAGCATCGACCGTAATGTAGAGATCGATGTATGGGAGACATTTTTTTTCCGCTGTCTCGTTATGTTTGTCCTTCATAATTAAGTTTGTTCGGAACCCTCATGGCGAGTTCTATTCGCACTTGTCCGGTTTTCGTAGCCCATAAGTCCTATAACATTACGAAAACTAGTTTAAAAATTGTGAACTCATATATGACAGGCTAAATCACAAAAAGGTCATTGTATTCAATGCCAATAAAAGAGAAGGGTCACGGCTTGAAGGAAAGGGTAAGGATAAACGATATCTTGTGTTGTGGCGTAAGCCGGAAGAAAAATATGGTATTATGTAAATAACACTTTCAACTCTGAGAAAATGTTGACGACACCTATTGAGACAGCGCTCGTGCAGTTCTCTTATCTTCCAGTTAAGGAAAGCTTTATCTTTGATTCATTTGTTAAGAGAATTTGCCATGTAGCGCCCTTAAAACATACGACGACGTTTTGGTAATTATATTTTGGATATTTTAAGATTAATTAACCAATTGATAAAAAACCGAAATTTTTTAATACGTTCTTAAAACTAATCTCTGTGCCTATGGTTTGATATGGTTCGCCACGTCCGTCCGTCTGTCTGTCTGTCTGTTTATCCGCAGTTTAGCTCAGTTAGTTGTTCAGTTTAACTGGTAGACAATGTTGTTTAAAGGTTAATGACACTTTTCCTTATACCATGTATAATCAAATTGTAAATTTAAAATCTTTGAATACGTAATAATAAATAAAAAATATCAAGCGGCATTCTGCCATGCCCCAACAATATATTTGATTAAACCGCCTGGATTCCCCACTGTAAGTACTGAAACGAATGTAAGAGACTGCCTTATGAATATCATTTTCTATTCTACAAGCTTATTTTGTATCTGTCTGTCGCAAACATATTCAAATGAATACAAATTTTAATAAAAAAAATCGTAAAAATTTTCAGTTTTACAAAGTCTGGTAAACGAAAATTTTAGTTCTTTATGCTCTGCCGAAATGTTATAAGGCATAAAAAGTCTGCTAATTAATATATTTGTCAGATATGAGTTGTTTGAGTTCAAAAACGGGCATAAATCCAGGCACAATGGGTACACAATGCAAAATCCATTGTGTCTGGATTTTATGTCCGTTTTTGATACCAAACAACTCATATACACATGATATTTTTTTCCGAGTAGCATATTTACTACACTACATCAAAACAAAATATGCAATAAAACAAGACTACAAAAAACAGAAATTGATCCAAATTAGGCGGATAGAAGAAACAAAATTATACGTATTGAAACTAAGCACTCTCAATTTAAAAACAAAATGCAACTTTATCCGGCCAATTATACACACCATAAATAAGTCAGTGTCGCAAACATACTGCAAACACGAATTCTTGTGTAACAAAGATTTAGAGAGAGAGACATTCTTGCAGCATTCATGTTGTCTGGCATTAAGGTGGTTTCAGTCCATACAAAAGTTTGACGCACAATACGCGTAGACGGAATTAATAAAAGTAATATTTTATATATGGAAAAATAGTTTAGAAAATCTAGTTGCCGCGTAATAAATAACATTTGCAATTTATAATATAATTACGAAGATATAAAGCTTTTAAAATTTTGTATGAAAAATTTCAAAGCTTTATATCTTCGTAATTATTTTATAAATTGCAAATGTTATTTGTTACGCGGCATCTAGTTTTTTAAACTATTTTTCCATATATACAAAGTTACTTATATTAATACCGTTTACGCGTATTGTGCGTCAAAGTTTTGTATAAAATTGACCTCTCTGCAACCGCCTTAATGCCTTAGTCTATACGTTAATTCTTAACGTTATTTATTGCTTGAAGGACTTTTGGTGTTTAAATTTTTGACTACTTATATGTGGACTAGTTACGCGAGTAATTCTACTAACAAACATTACAGAGGTAACATGCAATCCGCAACTTTGAGTTTTATTCCCCATAACTTTAGATTCTAATTTTGTTTGTTAAAAATCATGGAAAGAAGTCTCATGTTAACCCCGAACGTTCTAAGTTCTAAGTTATTGTTTCGCAATTATAGGCTGTCTCGTTTAGTGATAAGGTATAAAATTGAATGTAAATGCAAGTGATCAATTGTTCTTATACCGTGGCAGAGGGGAATTGCTACCGCAAGGCTAGTCCTTTAATAAATAGTCAAAGGTTTAAACAGTAATCAATTACCTTGTTACTCTAATTATAATGCACTATCAGTAGATAGCGTCATGGTGAACTTTTATTAGTTGAGCCAAATGGACAAGTTTCATCCCAATGACTGAATGACACAACTAGGGAAGAGAACTGCTCAAGGGCGATGCCCCCCCCTTGGCAAGCACGTAGGTATCCAGACGTTTGGTTTGGGCCGGAGGGGGATTTTCATTGAAAAACAATGAAGCATAGATCGTTGTAATCACTGTTCTATGTCCCCTGGATACGTGCTTGCCCCTTGGTGTTATATACCCTTGTGCAGTTCGCTTCCCTGGTAGTTCCCTTTTTTTCGCTAATTTCTATTTTAGTCCCATAGAGAAAGTTATTCAGTTTTATGGTCTGATCATCACCTTAAAAGGGATGCATCTAACTACCAAATACCCTGTATACTAAGTAAATTTTTTTACGATTAGCAGATATGCATATTACATACATACAATTTCTGTTCGGTTTCTTATTAACAGTAAAAAAGATCTACATTCTTTGCGCATTAGTAACTATTAGATTGCAGGATTGCAGTCAATAATATGACCACATTCCTGCCATGCACTAACCGCGTACAGCTTTGAGTCAATCCGCTAAATTCGTCAGAGTCAAAATTAGATTTCAAACGGTTTATAGCTAGTGAATTGCTCACGGGAATTGCGGTTGAATTTAAAGCTGAGGAATGTTGGTAAATATTCATCATTTTATTGGCTTACGAGCGTTAACCCGCGACTTTGTCCGCACAAATTATATAACAGATTTTAAGTCAGATCATTAGCTATCAAACAAAAAAAAATCATCAAAATCGGTTCAGTAGTTTTTGTGTGATACTCGTTCAAACAAACACACAAAAAAAAACAAACAAACAGACAGACAAAATATCTAAAAATTGGTGATATGGAATCAGGAACACCTAAAAACTATATCGTAAATTTTTTTTGTTAATATCTTCAATGTAAAGACAAACTTTCTGCTACAGTTTTATAATAGTTTAGATATGCAGGGTACAGGCCTTCTCTAACAAAAATAGCTAAGAGAGGCTATACTCCATGCAAACTTATTGCACGTATCTTTAACTTGTTATTGCATATCTTCAGCTCTAAAGAGATCAAGATCAAAGAGAAATCAAGTCGATTTACGATAGTTGGTTTTGGGTACTATTTGATCAGTCACTTTTTAATGGCTGGTAATATATTGTGTTAAATTAAAAAAGTATATAAGGTCTAACACAACTAGGTGAATCTATTTTAAAGGGATGATCAGACCATCAAACTGAACCACTTTCTCTATGGGACCAATATCGAAATCGCGAGAAAAAAAATCAGCCGCCCCCTAAGTCAAGTTTAGTGATGTGCCTAATCGATTATTAATAATCGATTAATCGATTATAATGATAATCGGTTGCAATCGATTATCATTCCTAATCCATCAATTATAATCGATTTTTAGGAAACTGTCAGTCTCTAGTTTTATTTTAAGTTATAAGCTGTTAAGCAGTCTGTGTAACCTTATAGGAGATCTCCAGAAATATTGTTGGTTTGGGTTTTTTATAATTATTATGTTCCAAAACTGGTCTGTTGACTAATTTGATTGTATCATTATGTATTTTTAAACGCAAACTAGGCACTTCTTGACGATACCACAATCTGAGTAGGTATTAATTTAATAATGAATAATTATGTAAGTGTGTGTCTATCTGTCATAATCATCTTTTTTAATTTTATTGTACTTACACGAAAATATCATGAAAGTACAAAATTGTCTAATTGTACAACTAATCAGTGATTAACATACCAACTAAAGTATCTTTTATCTTTTATCTAGACGTAAGACGTAAGACTAGAATTTCGATGCATTTTGAATATTTTTTAATCCTAGTTCAATAATCGGATGAAATCGATTAATGATCGATTACGATTATTTTCATAATCGATTAATTGATTAGCAAAATAATCGAATCGGCACATCACTAGTCGAGTTATGTTTGCAGTTTTAGTATGGGACAGCCGATTTTTTTTCGCGATTTCGATATTGGTCTCATATAGAAAGTTGTTCAGTTTGATGGTCTGATTATTCTTTTAAAATAGTTTCAGCTTGTTTTGTTAGACCTTGTATACTACTACCTACAGTCTTATAAACATTGTGATATTTCCATAACAAAACTAATTCTATTTAAAATTGAATTAACGTAAAAATACAGAGATGGATTATTAAAAAGTTTGTTCAAAGTGAATCGTTAATATTCAAAATAATATCTGACATTACAAATTATGAAACGAATAATTTATATCAAAATGAAGAACCGATCTCTTTTATATTCTAATGAAAATATTATTCCAATAAAAGATCATAACGCCAACCAGACTGAAAGGTCGATTGATAATCTTGAATGAAAGGTTCTACAAAATGTTAAAAACTTATCTTATACTTCATTGTAAGATATAGCTTTAAAGTGGCAATGCAATACACACTACACAGTCAGGTCATTGATTGCTCTGAAAGCGAATATGGTTCGTGTCGGTGATACTATTATTCCTAGATGAAAATGTTGATTAGCCTGAATACCTTAAGGTGGTTGCAGAGGGGTCAATTTTTTACAAAACTTTGACGCACAATACGCGTAGACGTTATTAATATAAGTAAATTTGTATATATGGAAAAATAGTTTAGAAAATGTAGATGCCGAATAGTCCCTATATAAGTAGTCAATATAAATACACACAGTGTGTTATCAGTGTGTTAAAGCACACAAGCTGGAGTGGTCTAGCCTTGTAGGCCTACAACACTCCAAAAAATTTATCAGCAATGTGACAACTCGTGTCTCAAGGTTCATTCTGAATAATAGCAGGAGCAAGGCTCGTGCCATAGTCGGAGCCATCATTGGGCACCACGCCACAAGCACGATGATGCACAAAATGAGACTTACCCTGGATCCCAGCTGCCGAGCATGCGGAGAGGATGAAGAGACTATGGAACATGTTCTTTGTGATTGTGATGTCCTGACGGCAAAACGCATGTGCCTCCTCGGAGATGGATACCCTAAACCGGGAGATCTTAGGTTTCTTCCCCTCAATGGTATTGCCTCCTTCATTGACCATGTGCTTGAAGGGTGAATAAAACAAAAAGTGTTGGGGCAAACACAAAAGATCCCACTGGGTCGAAGTGTTGCTGGCTTGCCAGCCCCCACAACAAGATAAGATAAGATAAGTAGTCACAGGATGTTAAAGAAAATGTGTAGGATGTAAAATATTCCACGTAAAAACGTTAAAAAACTTCATTCACTCATACTTTTCAATCGTCATATTTTTTGTTAGTATTGAACATGTCGAATATGAATATGAAGCAACTGGAGCTCTCCTATTGCATTTTTTATGTTTTTCACACAATACAGACGGGGTGCGAGCAGAGAGTATGGTCACGACAGACGACGTAAAAGTGATGAACGACTGACTGGCTGGCTGGGCTTTTTAAAAAATGGAATCCGCGAATATTCGTTTTTGAATCAAAGAGGGCATTGCATTTGTCAGAGATTTTAATCCAGTATTAGGGCCATTGTGTTTTAAGTTTCCCATTTTATCGATACAGGATCGATAATGTGTTTATGACTACATGGTGAAATTGATATCATTATCATTCTTTTAAACTAAGAGTCCACCCATCAAACTGAACAACTTTCACTATGGGAGTAAACCGATTGGAGCAAAAAAATAATCATCTGTTCCATACTAAACTGCAATGCCTACTCGACTCAAATGTATGCAACAGCTGTTTTTTTTTATTCTGATCGGTTTGCTGCCATTGTAAAAGTTGTTCAGTTAGATGGGTAGACTCATAGTTTAAAAGGATCATAGTTTGATATCAATTTCAACCTGTATACTGGGAAATTTTTAAGAAAAATTGCGTTTCTCCGATCACCATATCCATTGTGTAAAATTGATAAACGAACTAGTAATTGCCAAGAACTGCCAAAAACACCATGTCAATTTGATACAGAATAAGAGCGATTTCGTATTGAATTCGTGTTAAGATAAACGGTACCCCGTTGGGTGGTGGTGGAGAGTACCTAGCCAGGAAACCGTGACTTGGCTGACATACTCCATGAAAACAATCTCAGATGAATGGGCCATATTAAAAGAAGACACCTATATAACAGAGAGATAAACCTTACTTTACCAGGTCAACATAAGACAGCATAAGAGGCCCAGAAATAATTATGGTACCTCTCCTTTGACGATGCCCGAGATATAGTGAAGATGAATTGGAGGAAAAATTCAAAGAAAACAGCCCATTACTTAGCATGATAAAATTATTACTCAGTTACTTGGACAAATTCTTCAAAACGGAAACCAATCATCTTCTTAGCTACAGTTACCGTTTTAAGAAAGATGTCAAAAAAAACACAGTCTTTTTAAATTTGCATTGATTCATTGAAATAAAGAAACTTATACTAAGCCTGCTATTAAAATTAAACGCACCAGAAATTGCCACTTCAGCCTGCTGATCCCATGAGCTATGTCGGTACCTCTGACTTACTTACGACTCTTCTCATTGCTGGTTCGGTTTTTTTGCTGAATGACCAAAGACCACATTTTGGAGAATTCACAACAAAAACTAGCCAAATGTACAAACCTTTACCTTCTCTTGACTTGAGACACTGGGATATTTTGAACAAGAAGATGTCAAGTAAATTCCAGTACACGTACTGGAATTTACTTGACATCTTCAGACGTACGGTGCCCATCCAACTTCAATTCTATGATTTACCTCTTGACTTCTTAAGCAAATTCAATAATGCATTTACTTTTTATTATCCTTTCTACCTTGCACAATAATTGAAGAAACAGATTCCGTATTATATTATAAGAGTATAACTTTTAATTTGTAAGCACATCCATTACCTTTATTTTAAAGATTAGCTGAGTGCAAGATTTTGTAGAAAATCTCTTACGAACCGTATAGTTTTACTGCAAGGTAATAAACTTTGTGTCTTCACTGCATTTAAAGTCATTGACCTGAGATACAGAACTACTTAAATGTTTAACCTGGGATGATAAGAAGTTTGAAGAGAACTGAAAACGGATTAACAAATGATATATGTAATTCTAATTATAAAGGGTGAAATTGATATCAGTAGCATCCTTTTAAACTAAGAGTCTACCCATCAAACTGAACATCTTTTACTATGGGTGCAAACCGATCGGAGCAAATAAAAAATCAGGTATTCCATACTAAACTGCAATGTCGACGCGCGAGTTCACGACTCAAATGTAGAATGCAACAGCTGATTTTTTTTTGCCCCGATCGGTTTGCTCCCATAGTAAAAGTTGTTCAGTTTGATGGGTAGAATCTTAGTTCAAAAGGATGCTATTGATATCGATTTCACCCTGTAGTACTCTGTGATATTATTAAAATTGTAATTTACGAATTTTACGATGAGAGAAGAAACAAACTTGAACATAATTTTAACTGGGATCGCATCACATCACATATTGTGTCAACTAACTCACTACAATGAAGACACTCCAGAAAAAATCATGATACGGTACAGACATTACAGAATAATAAATTTGATTATTTAATACACGGACAAATAATTAATTTTTTTTTAGCCTATTTCATCCCACTGCTGGGCAAAGGCCGCCCCTTTTATCCTCCATGCAACCCTGTCTTGAGCCAGTTCCATCCACTCTTCGTTGAATGTATCCAGGTCGTCTCTCCATCTCTTTCGGGGTCGACCCTGACGGCGACGCCCATTCTCCGGTATCCAAGGTGTTAAAACTGTGGCCCATCTTTCCGGGTGCAATCGACAGACATGGCCGGCATGCATTTTATTAAAATTACTACACGGAAAAAATATCTGGTCTAAATGTGTAATGACAGCTTTGGTGCCATACCTAATAATAAAAATGCTGAGACGGAAAAGTTCTAACATGGAATATACAATTTTTTTTTCTTTGACCGGCACTTTGACATTTAAAACAATATGGATTGTCTTTTTCTAGTCTCCTTTTTATCGTGTGGGCAGTAGGCCCTGGTTTCAGAGCTTTTCAGAGCGCCTTACGGCCTCTGACGTGGTTTTTATGTAACAACTACTAACACCAGAGATAGTAGCCGGGATCAACTGCTTAACGTGTCATCCGAAGCATGGAATCATCTTTCTTTTCAGATAATCAGGTCATTCAGCCTGCAATACTCTAATCAACTCGGGAAAAAGGCACAAAGTGACATGCAACACTAGGTGTCCCCCGTGGGAATCGAACCCACGACCTCCGTACCAAGAGCCCAATACTCTTAATCATGAGACCACGGAGTCAGTTTTTTAGTAAAGTCTACTAAAAAAAATCTGTTATATCTATCTTATTTTATGACACTTTACTTAGATTTTTTTGTTGTAAGTAGATTCTAAGCATTAAAATAATGTAAATGGCAAGAAATGATAAAGGCTATTTTATTTTAAGTAGATTTTAGTTAAATCTACCAGAATTAATTTACAACAACAAATTTTCTAGTAAAGTCTACAACGATAATAGGGTTGGCACAGATATTTTTTTCCGTGATAGTGCCTCTTTCCTGCATGTATTTCACGCAACACTTCGCAATATCTTTCATTATTCGTCATTTGCTTTGTCGAGTACATTGGTCCATTTTCCATTGTTTCGTTCATTTTCACGACAAGGTTCCCTATGAAACGTAGGTGTAGCACCGAACAGATATACGATCCACTTAACTTCATTGGACATCAGATCTTTGTTTGGCATCTGATTTCCGAATGTGGAATACAACTCTGGTTCGGATCCTGGTCATGTCGTCGTGCTTCTACGAAACTTACATGGATCCTATAAACCTGAGAAATTGTCACCGGAAAGAGAAATTGATACCGAATATTAAAACGATACACTTAACATCATTGTGATGAGACTTTTTTTTTTATAATTAATGGACTCTTGCTTGTGCGTTAGCATTGCATTTCTGAAAGTGTCTAGTATTTTATGGGAGAATCTATCCCAATCTCAGGGATTGTTTTTGATCAAGAACAAGAAGAGATTAAGGATCGCGGAGCCTCGTGGCAGGTAAAAACGCAACGCGCGAGACTAGTGCTCGTGTCAGAACCTGCAACGTGACTCGATGAGGATAATTCGACATCAAAATCGAGGCTACTTACTAAGATCGAAACTGAAGTGGCACTTTTTAACGACTGCAAAAATAACTTTCTTTTTCAGTGACTTTGAGAATGACTATGAAATTTTATCCCGACTGCGACTATGAAACCCTTCATCCGATCACGCACTTGGCCGGTTCTTTTTTAATGTGCAGTAGATACCTAAAGTGTGTAAAGCTTAGGTGAAGGCCATTAATTGCTCTAACTACAAACAATTAGAATCACTAAAAATCAATGGATGACATAAGTCGCTAAAAGGATAAAACTTTTGTCCGATTTATCGCTTTATATTCAGATGTTAAGGCCGTATCTCTGAGTGTGTTTGCATTCTACATAGCCTCAATGCATACATTTTGTATGCGTGTGGGGACTTCAGGAAATGCAAATACAGAGTCCGTGAGTGCAGACGGTGTGCTGATCCGGACTACAACCGTCTTGACTGCCAATTTATGAGTATAGAGTGTTAGACTAAAGACTAGCATTTCAATGGATTTGAGGGTGAGTGCTTCTGTGTTTGTTGAAGCGTTACCATAAGCAACAATACTAAAGTCTCGTTCCGAATGCATCAAAACAATGAACTTTACTGTCATTGTGATAAAGATTTGTTTTGTGTAATATAGATTTGATCTTCAAAGACCCACACAGCTTTATTTGAACTACATATGTACAAACCGGTCACATCAATTCTGCCCCTCGTTGGAATGCGATGCCCCTCTTTCTTCCCCCTTCACGTTACTGCGGTTAGCATCTTCGTTGCCGATACGCGTCTCTATAGTTTGGTACTTAGTTTTACACCTAAGTAGGATCACACATGATGAGGCATGACGGAGCGGCAGACGTCAGTCCGTCATTTGTGTAGCAAGGAGTTGTTTGAAACCGCTCGTAGAAGCACACACGGTAACAGACTGACGTCTGCCGCTCCGTCAATGCGTCATCGTGTGTGATCCCACTAACCAGGCCCTGTACCTGGACTTTCGATTTTCGATATATCGAGACCGTTTCGGTCCGAACTTCATTGCAATAGAGTTCACATTGGATCGAAAACGTTCACGCAATTGCGAAGTTCGTATGTCCGGGTAGAGGCCCAGAGCACCGATAAAACGTAATGAAGGTGCAGAGTTAATGGTGGCCGGGTAGTAGTATCTTTAATCCTTTTCACGGCTGTAGGTTATTATGATCTGTACGTAAAGTAATTCCTACATGTAAAAAGCAGCTGTTCAATAAAGTAGTGAAAAAAATTACGTACCTAGGTACTTTAGCATTCAAACGCAAGCACCATCGTCAATCTAAAAAAACTGTATTAGTGCGTTATTCATAATGATACAGGGTGTAAGTGTAGACCCTTGGATTACTATAAAATTAGAGGGGATTGTACACACAGCGACACATCAAGCTAAGCAAAACCAATATAAGCTGGTCGCGTGACGTTATACATTACTCGTCCTACGCGCGGCCAGCTTATTTTGGTTTTGTATAGCTTGATGTGTCGTCGTGTGTACCTACTTATGATACTGAAAAACTCTCCCTAAGGAACAGATCTTATGTTCCATAAGAGAAATATGAGCAACAATAAAATTTAAACTTATTAATACACTAATTGCATGGTCCAAATTTTCATTAGCCTTTGGAAAAGTTGTTTAATATCATGATTACAATCACGAGTAATGCAACTCTCTGCACTTACAAGTTGTATAACTTAGGATTGTAGTATTTCCTTACTTATATTTAAATCAAACTCAATAAAATTTAAACTTATTAATACACTAATTGCATGGTCCAAAGGAGAATGGGCATTTTGGTACCCGCTCCAATAGCAATGACTGTAGTTACGTTCGATGGGTCTTTTTATGACCACCAATGTTTAATAAGACCGCTTGATCCAAATCATTGTGAGTTCGGAGATATACCAATATGAAAATGACAAGTTTTATAGAAAAAAAAATTAATTAAAATGGCACATGGTGTCTATTATTGCTGTTTATATTTGTAATAAAATACTTTTATGCCAGAATGTTATATAATAATAATAAAACAATATGATAACAATAAAAAATATATAATAATAGTTAATAACAATCTATTATATATATAAAACAGCCGGGTTGGTTCGAACACTTATAACTCGAAAACGGCTGAACCGATTTCGATGAAACTTGGAATATAGATAGTTCATTACCTGGATTAACATATAGGCTACATATTATAAAGAGAGCTGGGTAGCGGGCGAAGCCGCACGGGTCCACTAGTAATATATATTAATTATGTGGTATACTAACATTGTATTATTGTGTTGTTGTGGTACTCTAAATAATACGTTGCAATACTATGCTCAATACTATGCTCGAGTAATACTATTGAAAATAAAAAATCAATATATTTATATATATATATAAAACAGCCGGGTTGGTTCGAACACTTATAACTCGAAAACGGCTGGACCGATTTCGATGAAACTTGGAATATAGGCTACATATTATAAAGGGAGTTGGGCAGCGGGCGAAGCCGCACGGGTCCACTAGTAATATATATTAATTATGTGGTATACCAACATTGTATTATCGTGTTGTTGTGGTACACTAAATAATACGTTGCAGTACTATGTTCGAGTAATATTATTGAAAATAAAAAAAAACTAAAGATTTAATTCGAAATGACATTTATTTTCATTCAAGACCATCTACAATTACATCATTTAGAAATGATGCAGGGGCAGTAAAACCTTCATGTCTCGCATATCCAAGATACCAGATAATTGAAATAATATGAGCACAAGTGCCCATTGTACGTCGTCCAGTGAGGCAAGTACAATAATGTTGCACGATATCGTTGTCATTATTTGTGTTATTGTTTTTTACTAAAACATAACAATAGTACGTTTTCGATCTCCTGTGGCGTGACTGTACGCGCCCACGTAACAGCCAAACATCTTCGTTAATGCCGTAGTCTGGCAAGTCTTCCAGAGCGTTTTCTCTGTATATTTCGATTGAATATAAGCCATTCCTTAAATGCTCACTGCAATATGATCTCGCAAGCTTTAATTGGTATGTACCTAAAGAAAGCAAAAGGACATGCTCTTCTGTTAGATGTGGGAAATTCTGAACATTATTTGCTTCTATTCTTAGAAAATCTGCTCTTCTGTTGTTTAATCTTTCCCTCTCTACATAATTGTGCAGAAGGTTTGGGGAATCCATTTTGTTTCGGATGATATTTAAATAGGATTCTACATTATTACTATCGGCGATGGGTTCGTGAAAATGATTTATAATAGCAGCGGCGATTTTAAAATCAGTGAACATGTGTGGAAGAGCTCTATTGAAATATTTTTGCCGTAAGAGCTTAAAATCTCGCTTGAACTTTCCATTCACTACTTCCACAACCCATCGACATATCGTCACCGATCTAGCTTCATTGGCCTGCTCAGTAGTCAGCTGTGTCTCGTTTCTATCTTTTGTTGGAGGCATGTATGATTCATAGCCACATGCTTCAATATCGTTCAAACTATCTCTGAATCCTCGGTCCAATATAAACACATCGTTTGCTTGCAGGAAGAAATGTAAAGGATTCTCTCCATTGTTCATCACTCATTATATTTGCATCAGTCTTTGTTGCAGCGTATGGACCCAGTACGTCAAGAATGTATCCATCAGTGCATACTATCAAAAAAGGTTTTAAAAGATTTTGGAATTTGTGCAAACTGTATGATTGTCTTTGAAATAAAAAGTTCGAGCTTTTGTTTATGTAAATATAAGTGCCATCATATATTAGTATCACTTTATCATTTTCTTCGTTACCAAACAAAGCTTTAGGAATTGTGAGGTTTCTTTCTAATACCTCATTTCTATTGATGTGGTCCAGTCCCAAATGTAATATTACATATTCATTAGCTAGGCATTCACGCACAATAGCTAATAAACGCTCCAGTTTTCTTCGAGACACATTAAATAATGTTGCCAATCTCTCATCGGAATCTCCGGTACGTAGTTTTGTAAGGTATATACCTAATGCAGTTCTTGGTTCCTTGCATCTCTCACTTAGAGAAGGCACCTGATCCAGTATGGCATCGAACTGTTCGCCATTACGTCCGGTCCAAAAATGCATTTCTTCATTGCTCAATGAACCTCTTGTGTTAAAGTCGAGCCTAGGTCCACGTTCTAAAGCCC
This sequence comes from Agonopterix arenella, assembly GCA_927399405.1. Classification (NCBI taxonomy): domain Eukaryota; kingdom Metazoa; phylum Arthropoda; class Insecta; order Lepidoptera; family Depressariidae; genus Agonopterix; species Agonopterix arenella. The sequence goes on along the minus strand of OV656707.1, from coordinate 11,889,344 downwards.
TTCTCATCATGTCACAGACGTCTGTAAATTGTTGTGCATTGAAATGATGAGTGACATTGCAAGATTGAGGCAGTTCATCCCAGATGTTGCTCTCAAGGTGTTGGCTGCACACTCTAGCGCCCTCAGGAATATATAACTTATGTTCACAAAACATATTAAGTTTGATAGTCTCAGGTATGCGATTACGGGTTGGGTTTCGGCAATCGTTGAATATACAATGCCTTGGTGTGTTTGGGGCTCGAACGTAGTCTGGAACCTGAAGTTCCTGGGCATTTGGTTCTGCTTCTGGTATAGCAGGTACCACGTCGTCATTGTGTCTAACAGCGTTCTCAATTCTCTGCCAACATCGATGACAGACACATCGAGTATTGTTGAACGCCACCTGAAAAGGGTAAAATACGATGTAGATGTTTTTTTATTTACTCTGGCTTGATAACGTTTTGTCATAAAAACCTAATTCGGTCCGGTCAGTAGGTATCTATAGTAGGATTATTTACTCGGTGCATACTCCGATGATTTATGACCGAGTTTCCAGCGAGATAATAGTATAGAACGATGCCACATAATCGTAATAATTCGAAACAATAATGTAAGCAGGTAGAAAATGTTGACCCTTCTAGTGCTTATCAGAACCGGTTCACGCATCGGTCGGCGCATATGTCCGTCCTTCATTTGTTTTACTGTCCACGTGCACAATAAATGCCAAAATGTTTTGTTATTTAGTGAATCACTACTGGTACGGACAGAACACCTGAATTCCGTGAACTGATAAAACGAGGTTGGAGTTTCGTACGCAGGCGGATTGCCCTATCCATACACTATATTAGGAAACGTTTTTGATAACACTCTAGAACATACTTCCAAAACTTAATAGTTAATACGTGTTTATCCAGTGAAATGTTCATGAGTCTTATTGTAATCCGTTATTTAATGTTGCTAAACGTAGCTTAGAAACATTGAAAAAGTAAAGCTTAGAGAAGATATGGTATGGCGTTTGTAGTTTAAGACCAATTACATTCAAGCTGCATGACAGTTGACAATCATACGCTTTTCAAAAGAGCGCTATTTTCTAACATGAAAAAGTGAAGCTAAGAGAAGATATGTTATGGCGTTCGTTGTTAATGCGGTATGACAATCACACGCTTTTCAAAAGAGCGTCATTTTCTAACACTGCTAACAATTTCGTAATATATTTAAATAGTATAACGAAGTGGGTACTAACCTCCAATTCAGCATGTTCTTGTATGTACGCCGCAAACGCTGGTCGTGTCCTTGGGAGGTCATCGGTCAAAACATGTCGCTGGTATCTTGCATTATGTAGGCCTCGCCGGCACACCACACAATTGCTATGTTGTTCCATTGCAACAGTCCAAATCGGTAACGAAATTCGCAAAAACACTTCACAAGCCGAGGTCAACGTTTAAAGCAGGTAGAAAATGTCCAAAAAGAGGTGCAGGGGTCGGTGATAAAAGCGAGATGAGAACGTATTCTGATGAACAGCAGCGGGACGTCGTCTTTCGTACGGTACGATTGAACGACTGGAGTGAAGGAGCCGATCCGATGACGCGCTAAACTGCCCAAGCGCATCGCTCCCCACCACTCCTAGCTGGGATATAGCCGCGCGCTCACATTCCTCTTCTTATAACCGTCGGTTGTCGTCAATGTAATAAATATAATAGGAATTATTTTAAGAATATATGCAGTTCTATTTTATTTATTTGGTAAAAACAGACAATAGACGTTACATGGTTAATTACATAAGTTTACAAAAAAATAGTAGTTTAATTAATAGTTCGTAGCAATTAGTGTAATATTATAGTACATTTATTTATTTATTTATTTTAGGAAGATTTACAGCATTACATTTTAATAAACGTTCTTATATAAATCTAAACGCCATTTAAAAAATCTCCACATTTAACATATTATTTTTAATATATTAAATAAAATACATTAAAAAAATAATATATAATAAGCATATTATGTATATAATATGTATATATAATTGTAATAATGACATTAAAAAAATAATTGCCTAATAATGTCGAAAAACCAAAAAAAATAATTAAAGAATCATCACGAATAGCTCCGTTCCCACAGCGAATGATGACAAGCGTCCTAGTACACATTGATGTACATAAAGTAACCTTTAAAATCTGATATATATTATGTCTATTGGGGCGGGTACCACATTTCATACATTTTTGCCCATTGTCCTTTTCATTAGCCTTTGGAAAAGTTGTTTAATATCATGATTACAATCACGAGTAATGCAACTCTCTGCACTTACAAGTTGTATAACTTAGGATTGTAGTATTTCCTTACTTATAGTTAAATCAAACTTACTGTGAAATCGACATTACAATTATAATTCATCAACGACAACTTTCAGACTTTCACAATTTTCTTGCAACATAATTTATAAGCTACCATTCTATTTTGTACAACAATAATAATAATGAGGAAAATTTTTATGCAACTGCACTAGTCTGAAAAACCACTCAAGATTTCCTGTTTCATTCCCGAGATGCCAAAACTTATTCCATTTCGAAATTAAACTACTTGTATTTGCAGAAATCTGCAGTCCCCGTATTGGAAAGCTTGCTCGTCGGAGCATATTAGCTTAGTATCTCTGACTGAAGCATATTTTTCAGACAAGAAATGAAATATTTATTTATATCTGTTTTGTTTCAGTTTATTCTATTATTTTTAAAAAAACATCCGTGTATTACCCGTGCACTTTCTCTGCAGAGTTGAGAAATATCTCCACTATGATATCCTGGAGAGCGATTTTTGAATCTCATTCGCTGAGCTCAGCAGTTGAAAATGTCAAAATTACTATGGAGGAAGATATGCATCTGTCTACTGCTGATTTGATTTTCAAAAATAATACTTCAGGAGTGCGATTTTTGAAAGTCAAATCAGCAGTTGAAAGATGCGTATCTCCATACATTTTCAACTGCTGAGTTCAACGTATGAGATTCAAAAATCTCCTTAACCGTGGTATGAAACGCATATTGCATGCCAATGACCCTGTCGCATTCCTTGATGCGATAGGCAAAATTCTTACTTATTATTTATTTTTAATTTATTTAATAAAAAGTTTGAAAACCATATTTTATGATTTGGCTGTAGGAAACAGAGAATCACAGTCTCGCATTACATAGGCGCAATAATATACTTACCGTCTCTTTCTTTTTATTATGTTATTAGTCTTCTGTCTGCTGAACGATCCACTCCTCTTTGGCATAATCTGGACCTTACATACATAAACTCATAGGCATAAAGCCATAACACCTGGAAGAAGTGAAGGTATCTCATCTCAATATTCTTGATGTATGGAAAGTTGAGTCACATCATTCAGAAGTTTACTTTGTAAAAACGGGATAAAAAATAGTCTAAGGCACAAACGTACTATTTAGGTAGGTAGGTATAAAACAAGATGGTGAACCCGTAGAGTTCGTGCTTATTATATAAATTTGCTCTTTAACGTTGCAACCAACAAATTATGAACTACACAACACGTAGTGTTCAGGCTCAAAACTTAGATCTAAGAACATCAGAAACAATGTAACAAGAAACTCACTAACAGACGCGTTCCCCCAACATACCTAATATATTCTTTAGCTTTTGACAGTGACTTCGTCTGTTTGCGTTGACTTTAAAAATGTGGGTATACTATGTGTTAATCCAGAACATTATTCTATTTGTGTACATTCAGATCCGTTATGCCGTTTTATGCGTGATTGAGTCATAAAAATCCAAACATATTGTCACAAGCATTGATTTGACATTTTTAAAATTTTTGTAATGTAATTAATTTATAACTAATAAAATAAAAGTGCCATTAAACTACATAATTTAAAAGCAAAACTTCTACAAACTTCTCAATTATAAATTTTAGACCGAAATTCAAATCTCATTAAAACAAACTATGAAGAAATAACATTTCTTCCGTCTTCAAAATAAGGTTTTAAATAAACCAGTTTCAAATTATCTCGTATACCGTCCAACTGTTAGTCTTTTATTCATATCGTTGGTTCTCATTTAATTACTTCCGGGTCCCCATCGACACCGGATCCGTCTCGGTCCCGTTTAAAATAAACAAGACTACATTCGGCACGTACGACTCGATGTCAAGGGAAATACACAGTTTGGTGTTAGAACAAAGAGTCGGTGGTAGCACTATACGGTAGATAATGGATGGTGCGAGTTGTGAGCGGAAAGATGGGTAGAGAAGAAGCTTCAGGAGTGCCTTTTTATACTTATTTCCGAGTCCCCATCGACACCAGATCCGTCTCAGTCCCGTTTAAAATAAACAAGACTAAATTCGGCACGTGCGACTCGATGTCAAGGGAAATACACAGTCTTCTTCTTCTTCAGAACAAAGAGTCGGTGGTAGCACTATACGGTAGATAATGATCTACCGTATAGTGCTACCACCGAATCTTTGTGGTTGTGCGAGTTGTGAGCGGAAAGATGGGTAGAGAAGAATCTATTCAGGTATAAGTTTCCGCGTCGTTATTCATCCGTGGTTAAACTTTAGAATATTATTATATTTTGTAGGGTTTTAAAAGAACAGGTACAAGCAGAAAGGACGTAAAAACATACTAGGTATACGTAAAGAAATTTATGAAAAATAAGAACGTCACGGAATAGAGAAATTACTGACATGTGGCGTGGCACATTTGCAAAGCTCAAAAGTTGCGTTTTAAGCAAGTTTTAAGTATATTAATTTGAACATAAATATTGTCTGTTTCTTTATTCAAGCATCATTATAGTTTTCAGAAATGCACAGAGCTTAAGTTGCAGTAAAATTCATTGTTTTTTTAATGATTTTACTGTAATTGCAAAATTTGGAATACCAATTTATTTGTAGTACTTATTATTTTATCACAATTGGCTCCAGTCTGAATTTGTATTCCCTTTTATCGCCAGCTTTTTGTATCTTTTGTATATGAAAATGTAAATAACATTTCAGATAGTTGCCAGTAATTAATAAAGCTAGTGACGACATTGTAAATAAAAGTAAAAAAATGTCTTTCAAATTTTTTATAAATACGTAGGTACTACGCACTACGCAGCTGCATAGCCGCAGGAAATATTTCCAAATACGCTGCTCGCTTATGACTTTTAATTTGACAGTCTCGCCTGATGAGCAAATCGGCGAACTGTGAACTTGTTAGTTGACTTTTGAAATACCTGCAAAATTCAGTAATTTCAAAATTGAGGATACATATTACATGAAGCACGAATCAACACGATAACACGACAACAAAGCGAAACTAAGGTATTAAAATATCTACAATGGCAATTAACGTTTCTATTATATTGTTGAGCTTTAGTAAACATTTTAAGCTCTGGCATTAAAAGATTTAAACGTTAGTTTGTTGGAAATGACGTATAGAAAGTTTAATATTAAGGCTCAATTCATACAAAGATGGCAGCAGCCCGCAGTTTGAACATTCAGCTGAATGTCATATAATACATTATAGTACTCTGTGGTCATACCTAATCAAGTAACCAAGTCGCGAGTAGCCGCGCACCGCCGTAAATACTGCACATATTATGAAACTGCTTGCAGCTGCAGAATTAAGCCCAAGTCATCGAAAACTAATACAAACAACAACAAACACGAATGAAGGATTTAAAATTGCCCTCAAATGAATGTTATGGCTGACTGGCGTAGCGTGGGACGCCCTCCGACTCGCAGAATCAACCTAAGAATGGAAGCGGGGAGCGACTTGATGAGGAATTGAGGAAGGTTTAGATCCCCCAATAGAGTTTTGGGCGCGTTTTAAAAGACCCATGCGAGGCCTTTATTCCGCAGTGGACAATAACAGGCCGATAGTGATTATGATTCCTCTAAAACAGTACCTAAATTTGTTGTCATGCGAGGCGTTTATTCAGCAGTGGACAATAACAGGCTGATAATGATTATGATTCCTCTAAAACAGTATCTATATTTGTTAAAGGACAGTAGTAAAAGCACTGCTAAAACATAGTCACATACGAATACGATACGTCGTAGTTCCCTTGGTAATCTCACACTTCCTCTACTGTGGTTAGTAGGTACATTGTTAACAATGCATTACTTTGAACATTATTAAACGGCTGGGCAACATCTGTTCGAAGAGGACAGGCACAAAACAAAAATATTCGAGGGAACAACGCTCCAAATTGACTTGTAGGTACTCCGCTTTGTTTAGTCCGTTTTACGTTCACGGGCGTTTCGGTTTCATTTGTAATCACTTAAAACGTTTGTTTGTCCGGGATACTACAATAAGATTTGAGATGATTTTCCTACTGGAAGAAATTGTGTGAAGATAAATAGGTAGGTGACTCTCTTTATTTTACTGGCGGATCAGAGAGCCGACCGGTAGCGAACTTTCAAAACTTGAACAACCAACCAAAGCATTTCTTCCAGCATAGCATTTCAAACATTGTGGGCTACCTTCACGGTGTCAAAAAATTTATATCAAGCAACCAAATTAATTTATAACGTTATTTTACTAGATTTTATACTAAAACATAAGCAGCAAAAAATGGGAAGAAAATACAAGACTTACAAACTTGGAGATGAAAAAACCGATGGAGATTAAAATGGATGATGGAGAGTAAAAACCGTTGCCTAAAACTGTGTATAACATTCTAGATTCAAGATAACTATAGGGTGAAATTGATATCATTAGCATCCTTTTAAACTAAGAGTCTACCCGCATCAAACTGAACAACTTTTACTATGGGAGCAAACCAATCGGAGCAAAAAAAAAAATCAGCTCTTCCATACGTAACTGCAACGCCTACTCGACTCAAATGTATGCAACAGCTGATTTTTTTTTGGCTCCAATATTTTTGCTCCAATAGTAAAAGTTGTTCAGTTCGATGGGAAGACTCTTAGTTTAAAAGGATGCTAATGATATCAATTTCACCCTGTATAGTAAGTACTACTCAATAAACGTCGAATTTTAACAGAAACTAATAAGTGTAGGTAATTAGCTTCTGTTCGTGAACGCAATTGTATAACTTTACAATGTAACTTATACGAGTTCTGAGCAATTTTAGACGTACCTACTAGGTTAATGAGTTTCTTGGTACACATCTTATATTATTAATAAATGAGAATAATTTACTAAGTAACGGTAACTTATAAATGGCAAATGTTATACTCATATAGCACAATGCCTAAATTCTAGATTTTAAATAGCACTAACAACGTAGTCCACTAAAAAACTTTACTTACCTATCTATTATTTTAAAACCATTATGTTATTGAAAACTTTATGGAGAAGAATAAACATTTTTTATAATACATTATAATAGTTTAGATACAAGCTGTTGCTCGCGATCTGCGTGGCCCTTAAAGAAGTATCCTTATGTGTTAATCTACAACATAATTATTGTATCTGCGTGCCAAATTTCATCCAAATCCCTTCAGCCATTGTAATTGAACCACAAACATATAAATAAACATTGTCACAAACTTTCACATTAGATGAGATATTCAAAGTTAATATGTATTTTAAAGAAAGAAAGTTTATAGTATATACTTATACAGGGTGTCAAAGTAAATACATCACATACACACCTATCTTGGGGGATGCTTCAGTCTACGGAGACTATTCAGACGATTCAGACTTTTGAGCGAACCAATAAATCCCGAAAAAAATTGGTTCCATAGAAAACGGTAACGTCTGTGGACCCAAATGTACGGAATAAATAAAAAATTTTGCAATACGATGTTGGCTTCATAGTGGACGTTGTTTAGTTTGATGGCCTGAAACATCCCATAAGATTATTTATTAACGTTTGACAAAGCGGCGCCTTAGCTTTTCATATACCTTTGACGTAGAATACTATGGACGCCAGGTCTAGTTCAAAATTCTCGAAAAAAGTGTCCGAGACCAAACTACACAAACCTAAGTACGTGTAGTAATTATAAACAAACTAAAAATATTGAAATTGCTCAAATTATTTTCCAACCCACTCCCTATGGGGGCATCGGAAAGAACGAAGACTGTCGCGTTGGTTCTCTTTTTACATTTTGGTGCTCTTTTCGTTCGGACAATTTTGAGCGCGGACCCTACGTCCAGTAGCTGGTAAGTCAATGTCATTTACCTAAGTATTTAGTATGGAATACAATTATAAATGTGAAAGTTTCAGTCTGTAACTTTTTCAAGCAGTTGTCAAGGTGGTTGCAGAGGGGTAAATTTTATACAAAACTTTGATGCACAATACGCGTAGACGGTATTATTATAAGTAACTTTGTATATATCGAAAAATAGTTTAGAAAATCTAGATGCCGCGTCTCAAATAACATTTGCAATTTATAAAATAATTAAGAAGATATAAAGCTTTGTAATTTTTCATATCAAATTTTACTAAACTATTTTTCCATATATAAAATATTACTATTATTAATTCCGTCTACGCGTATTGTGCGTCAAACTTTTGTATGGACTGAAACCACCTTAAACCGCTGAACCTATTTTGATGAAATTTCGTATAAAGATGTTCGAACTATGAGTATAGTAGGAAGACATAAAAGTTTTCTGCAAATGAAGTCACAGACTCACAAGTAAGCAGCTAGTGCTATCTAAACCAACAAAAGACAAAAACGTCAAATTCATTTCAAACCAGCAACTTTTAATTACCAAAACGTTCAAACTTGCCAACTTGTGAATTAGGGAATAGTTCGAAAATACGCGGTTGTGGTGGTGTCGGTTTCCTTCTAATTACTTACTGTTCGTTAAATTTGAAGTCCCGCGTATCAAACTATTCTCACTCTTGCGACTTAGGTGTTAAAGTTTCAGCTATGAGCCTCCTTATGCGGGGTTAGCTGTACGGAGAACTGAAAGGGTCGGCCGATGTAAATCAAAGTGAAGACGTGCGACTGGACTCGCCTTGCGTCTAAACAGGTCACCGATGTTTACAACAGTGATCTATGGCAATTACGTATGGAAATAGATTGTAAATTGAGAAGAGATCGAGGTTTTTCTTTTGTGGTTTTTTAGGTTGAAATTTGAGGTTTTGTTAAATAAATATTAAAGAGGATAAACAAACTCACAATTTATTAAGGCTAAAAAGAAAATCTCAGCTCATTATTAGCTTGGCGTTTCACGATTTTTTTTCTTTTTATTCTTTTTTTTTATTGGAGCTTTTAACCCTGTTGTTATGTCAGGGGCTGCCTTAACCTTAAGACTCTACAACACAATGAAATGTAAACCTAACACTTCCTACCGAAAATACAACTAAACACTGTTAGTACCTACTATAAATAAAAGGTACACCATTTTAGCCTCTCCCGACGTAGGGGCGGCGAAAATGGCGACAAAAGAGCCTACATTCACATATTATTGGAATAATTTGGTTTTCGTCTAATATACCTACCTACTACAATGATACATAATAGGTAGGTACATAAATACACAAACACACACCTCTTGTCTACATCCATATTTAGGAAACGTGATACATGCTTGTCGGTTTCTTTTTAGAAATCTCACAGAAGGCCGCAAACCGCGTTGATTTGACGACAACCATTACCGAGTCGAGTAATAATAAAAAAGTTATGAGGCGTGAACTATTGACACGAGAGAAATGAGCGGCGGGTATATAGAGACTTGGCATTGTGCCAAATTTTAATGATAAGCCCAAGGCCTTTGATAAAACAAATATGGGGAAGATGCGGCATCCCAGTAAACAATTTGGTCGTATTAGGCCCCCATTTGTATGACTATTTTGACTTATAAAAGTTATATTACGGTAATTTCGTCATATAGTGGTGCTTTATGCGTCTAATGTTCGACTATACGACACCTATACGACCAAATTGTTATTTGGGATGTTTATTTAGATGTTGTCATAGAGGTACGGTAGTACTGCAGTCTGCGGAAGCGAAAGTCGAGGGTTTGAAATGTCAGTACCAAAATATTTGTATAGTGATAGAGATAACACCCCCATAGAGACCCTTTTCTCCATTTCCTTTTTGTAATTTTTTTTGTCATGTATATCATAGTGAATTATTAGCTCTAAACATGGCTAGGACAGAATAGCCAGCATTCCCGTCTGCTATGCTGAGTCTTTTGGCTTTTTGTCATCATTTATACAGTTTTGTTCATTTACATACGTTTATGCTGTAATGCGCGACCCATAGATATTTTAAATTTTATTTAACGTGTAAAAGAATATTAATTTATGACTAAACAAAGTAAGCCTACCGGACAGGCACATGAGTTTCAAATTAATCGTCTTCTTCAGTATTTTGATCTATGAATGCGACATGTACAGATATTAAAGCAGTAGACTGACTTCAAATGCATTTAAAGTTTTGTCTCGACGGGCGTCTCGTCAAGCAATTCTATGCACATTAGGATGTACAGTATTCTGCTCACGTTACGATAGTACGTGTCGAGTGCCAGTACCAGTCCAATCTGCAGGAAATCAGACAGATTGTTTCATACGTCAGCCATAGTAATATAGGTAAGGTTATAAAGCTGATGGCATAATCCAAAAGGGAATATTCGATTCTTATTCTGTTGATAATAAAAAATTTTATTATTGCATTAGAAATAATTAAAAAAAAACTCACAATTACTTAAATAAAACAAAAATATTTGGAGCTCAAGAATCAGCTACTAAAAAGGAATTCCCAACCAGTGGGGCGTAGTGATATAATGTGGGGCACAATACGTTTGTAGTGTGAAAAGGAAAATCCAGTTAATGACGTGAATACTACACAGGCCTGCAAAACTAAGTATCACACTTTTCAAATTGCAATAACTTTTTAAATACATAAAATATACTTTCGAAATAAAAAGGACTCGAAAAAGAGTTTAATTTAATAAGAATAGTTACAAAGAAAGCTGATAACATTTGCTATAAAACGTTTTTTATTTTAAATCTCTAATTTCTATAGTTTAGAAAAAGTTGAAATATTAAAAGTGTAGTACTTAGTTTTGCAGGTCAATGTATTTATTGATTCTATTTTATTAATTTACTCATTCATTCTGTTACTAATGTTCCCAATCGTTTCTAGCAGGTTCGTTGTTAGATAGGACCGTTCCACCCGCGCTTGTCATTAAAATTTCGATAGAGGGCATAAAAACATTATAGGGGAGGCGTGACGCAAAAAAGGTTGGGAAAGCCTGCAGCTAAATCGTTTAATTTTGGTTTGAATAGTAGGTAAAAAGACTATACTAAGTAACTGACGTTTGAGCGATTTTTGTGGCAACGTTATTCATCGTAATCACGATCAAATTCCTTTTCGAAGTAGTTAGAAACAGCTTCCAACTCTTTCTTAACGTGCTAAAACTGTACGATTAACTTTTAACATGATCCGCTTTGAGTCGATGAGCGCTTTGTCTGTCCTTGTCAAGGGTGGTGGCTTGCACCAAACAGTATCTATGTAGGTTTAAACACGTTTAAATAATGATGCCGTCACTATAATTAGTATGAGCAGTATGAGTGACGAAGCATTCATTAAGCATAAAAATACATTAAGCACAGAATATGTAATAGTATACATCATCATCATCATCAGCCTATAAACGTATCTGCAAGGCACAGGCCTACCCTCCGGGAGGGTGTATGGGCATTAGTCCACCACGCGTGTCTAATGCGGATTGGTAGACTTCTTATACACATCAGAATTTCTTCTTCAGCGTATGCAGGTTTCCTCACGATGTTTATCGTGTTATGTTTGAGAGCAGTCGGAATTACGTACATAAGTTAGAAAAACTCATTGGACATGGCATGTCGTCCGTGCGGATTTGAACCCGGACCCCCATAATTGGGTGTCCATACCACCGGCGCTCAATAGTATACATATAGGTACTCTAAAAATACCTTGTTATCAACCCAGGCTAAATGCATGAAAAGCCAAAACGTCGCGTTCCAACGTGCTGGAAGCGCTTCGTAGGAAAAGGCTTTAAGTGGGTAATATTCAGGGAAATATTTTTGCGAGTTTTTTTCCGCTTGATTTAAAGTAGATTTACTGTTTATGTTTCCACTGTGCTAAGAGGGGCAGGAAATTATTTGTAAATGTACCCAGCCTTGACTTTTGTATGTACCTTTGGCAGGGGATTGTTATTTAGGGATACTAAAAAGGCCTTCGACCTTGGACAGAGTGTAATTAGCCGAAATTTTACGAATTTTGAAATTCTGCCGTCATGAAAAGTTGGACATTGTGCTGATTACTTTTATACACGAGTGGTCCCTTTATAATCTCTCAGGAACTGGTTTGTTTATTTTGACCGCTTTTAGATCAAATTGTTTATAGTGTTTATGTCTCACTATTATGAATGAGTTACGGGTGTAATTCTAGTATCACACTTTTCTGCCAGTTTTGGCGGGGGACGAGGTAGCATGAAATCCGCAACTTTGGATTTTATTTCATTACGAGCGTTAACCCGCGACTTCGTCCGCACAAATTATATACCAGATTTTAAGTCAGATCATAAGCTATCAAACAAAAAAAGTTTCATCAAAATCGGTTCAGTGGTTTTTGCGTGATACTCGTTCAAACAAACAAACAAACAAACAAACAAACAAACAAACACACAAACAAACAGACAGACAAAAAATCCAAAAATTGGTGAAATGGAATCAGGGACACCTAAAAACCATATCGTAACTTTTTTTTTGTTAATATCTTCAATGTACAGACAAACTTCCTGTTACAGTTTTATAATAGTATAGATAGATAGATAGATAGATAGATAGATAGATAGATATTCGAATTTTGATTTTTAAAAATAGTCTCGTGTGAAACCCAAATACGACTAGTTTCAAATTATTGTTGCGCAATTAAGTGCTGTCGCGTTCATAGTAGAGGTCTATGATCTCGTTTAATAATAACTGACAATGATACATATATAAAATTTTATGTACATATACATATAATGATGTGTGTGTGTGTGTGTGTGTGTTGCCAGTGATGACATATGGAACAGAGACGTGGTCGCTCACTCAAGGCCTTATAAAAAAAACTGAAAGTCACCTAAAGGGCAATGGAGACGGCTGCTCGGAGTTTCCCTGCGAGATCAAATCAGAAATAAGGAGATCTGCAGAAGAACCAGAGAAGCTGACATAGCCCAAAGAATTGCTAAACTAAAGTGGCAGTGGGCGGGGCACATTGCTCCCAGAATTGATAGCCGATGGGGCCGAAAGGTTCTTGAGTGGCGACCGCGTACCGAAAAGCTCAGCGTGGGTAGGCCCCGCACACGGAGGACCGACGACCATTGAATAATCTAAAATTTTATAAAACTGTAACATGAAGTTTGTCTGTACATTGAAGATATTAACAAAAAAAAAGTTACTATATGGTTTTTAGGTATCCCTGATTTCACATAGCCCATTTTTGGATTTTTTGTCTGTCTGTTTGTTTGTGTGTTTGTTTGTGGGTTTGTTTGTTTGAACGAGCATCACGCAAAAACTACTGAACCGATTTTGATGAAACTTTTTTTATTTGATAGCTTATTATTTGACTTAAAATCTGGTATATAATTTGTCCGGACAAAGTCGCGGGTTAACACTCGTAATGTATAAAACAGACAAGGCGAACAAAATATGTGCACCGCGATCAGCAGTGCGGGGCGCGCAATGAGGGCGCGGCGTCACGGTGCAGCACGCGCCCGGCATATGCTATGTAAGTTTGAGTCCATCAGCTTAAACGAGTGTAACAGAAAATTTAGTCTGGGTGTCGCCTCTAGTAGGTACCTCAATGCCGACGACCTGGTGAAGGCGGCGGGAACCCGATGGATGAGGGCAGTGCAGGACAGGGTCGTTGTGGCGATCCTCGGGGGGAGGCCTATGTCCAGCAGTGGACGTCCATCGGCTGAGATGATGATGACGATGATGATGATGATGATGATTAATTGATCTTGTAATTTGGCAGTGGGGAAATACCGCAAGGCTAGTCCCTAGTTATATGGCCTAAGGTTTAAATTATGTTCATTACGATTGCAAGAGCTTCTTCTTATTATCGTGTGGGCAGAGAAGCCCTAGTGTCAGAGTTTTTTCAGACCGCCCTACGGCCTCTGACGTGGTTTTTATGTAACGACTACTACCACCAGTGATAGTAGCCGGGACCAACGTCTAATAAGGTTTTACACATTGCTTCGCGCACCGGCGCGGCGGCGTGCGCGGCAGGTAGTGTCGCACTACTTTGCTCGCACTGGAATCTTCGCTAAACTAACCTAAAACAAGTCAAATAACAGACTGTGTAATCAAATGGTGCTTGAAGTGCGCATGCATATTAGCGCGGATGGGCATTGCTACACGCACTATTACAAAATATAGCCCAGTCATTTTACGGTTTGAGCCGGGACTACTTAATAATTGATATTTTTTTCGGTATAATTTAGAGCTAAAGCTAGAGATAAAGAGCCAATTTGAGCGTAGAATAATAATTCCAAGCCAAGCCAAGCGCAAACCCATTATGAATAAAAAAAAAACAATTTTAAAATTTAGTTATTATCTCGTTCTAAAAAACGTGATGGTAATTTTTTTTTTCCACATATTTATGGCTTTATCATTATACATACTTCAAACATAGTGTAAATATTTTTGTCTACTTAGAATGTTTTGAAAAATAAATTCGTATTTTCTAATGCATACCTCATTTTTTTAATTCCAATGTCTATTTTATTGCTCAAAAATAATTTATGTTGTTAAATCTAAGTCAATTGAGTGCATTGGTATTAATATTAATAATTTAAGAGCCTTCTGGGACACATAATTTTGATTTCCTAACAAAACTCCGTAAAAAGACTGGGCTAAATAATATTTTTTTCCAAATCCACGCCGCCTAGCGCCTCTGCACTTCAAATCACGGCAGTGCACGGTGCAATGTAAAAACCACCATAAATGACAAAAAAATTCTATTCAAAGCTGATAAAACTAGTAACTTTGCACGAATTTTCCAGCGTAGCTTCAACGTATCGAATGAATCAAAACAGGTTGATTGGCTGTTTGTATGGAAACTTTTAGTTCTACGGGCAACAACAACGACTCAAATTGTCAGATAAAAATGGTTCGACGTTGACATTAGGGTGCGTATCCACTGAAGCGGAGTGGAGACGAAACGTGCAAAGATAGACCAATCAGAAAGTGTGTATGCGATACCGGGTTTATCTGATTGGTCCTGAATTTTTTGACTCTACTCTGCGATTCTTCGCTTCAGTGGAAACGCATCCTTATGGTGTAAACTCGTGTTTCCCATTATAATGGTCCCGGATAGAGCTATATCGCGGCTTCTAAGAAATATCTTAGGCTAATTAAAGCTGCATGAAAATTTATGAGGAATTCCCGCTACGGCTAAATCGCCCTACAGCTTGGACAACAAGTTCTTCTTCTTATCGTGTGGGCAGAGCCCTGGTGTCAGAGTTTTTTCAGACCGCCTTACAGCCTCTGACGTGGTTTTTATGTAACGACTACTACCACCAAAGATAGTAGCTAGGACCAACAGCTTAACGTGCTATCCGAAGCACGGAATCATTTTTCTTTTCAGACAATCAGGTGATTCACCCTGCAATGTCCTAACCAACTGGGGAAAAACGCACAAAGTGACATTTCACTAGGTGTCCCCCGTGGAAATCGAACCCACGATCTCCGTGTCGAGAGCCAAAGCTCTTGACCACGGAGGCAGACAACAAGTTGAAAACAAACAAACTTTCGTGATTCCATTTGCGCGGGCACGTGACTATGTTCCACTCTTCCTCATCCATTTTCCCCATAGTGGGGTCCTACAGACCATAATTTTATCTTTACTTACGTTATTACAATCGAATAGGTACGTAAACATTTTGTACTCTTTTTTGAACTCAGTTTCAATTCTATATTCATCAAAAATTCACCGGTGCCTCTCAAAATATCACGTATGGTACGAAATCATCATAAAAGCCAGATCGCGGAAACGCCGTAAAACTTGACAGAAGCTTCTTACATTTATCTAACATCGGTCGTATATCTTACAAAGTAATCCAAGGCACTAAAAGGAAAACGTTCGGTGATTCAATTTACACTTCCTGAAATAGCGAAAGTAATCGAGGGGATTTTCTTGATAAAAATAAATAGATTGCGGTGTACAAATCGCTTGGTAAAATACTTCTAATTTTATTGGAAAAGCTTTCCGCTTACGGATAGGGATACTTGGTCGCTTTGGTGCATCAGCATTTAGTATCCATTTCTTTTAATTGAAGTTCTTGGAAAACGTTTCCGATACAAATTATATTAATCTAGTCTATTTAAAAAAAAAACCGGCCAAGTGCGTGTCGGGCCACGCGCAGGGTAGGGTTCCGTAGTTAACCTTCACAATATATGGACATAGAAAGGGGCTTTTTGTTTTATACTACGGTTTAATCGCCTCCGAGTAAATTTTTTAAGTTGGTCGACTAAAACTCGTTATACAGTAGTTTGTTCCTCAGTCATCCCGTGATCATGGCAGTTGTAACACTGCCGAAATATCGGAAACTCAAATATACCAAAACGCGGTAAGAACCCGTTAAAATGTTTATTTCTAGATTCAAACTCGTTAACTTTTAAAGCCTTCTTAGCCGTGATGGTTTTCCTTTTAAATTCATTATATATATATATATATATACATATATATTGCCGCGAATTTTTTCACATATCCAACTAGAACTGTTTAACCGGGAGAGGGGGGCACTGGACTCTAACAAAAATGTTCGCTTTAAAGCTTAATATTTCGCTTACGGATCCCTAAATCAAAAATTGTTTTCCCACACCCACAATATTTTTAAAAGACCTATTTAACGATTCCCCACAACATGGTACAGACGAGAACAAAAAATTTCATCCCCACTTCACGTGTAGGGGAGGTACCCTAAAAAGTTTATTTTACCACTTTGTCGGCGTGTTTAATATGTATATCCATGCCAAATTACAGCTTTCTAGTACTAAGCGTCTCTGAGCTAAGCCTCGGACAGATGGACGGACAGACGGACGGACATGGCGAAACTATAAGGTATCCTTGTTGACTTCGGAACCCTAAAAAATGGTTTTGCCAATGTATAGTTTATGTAGCAAGAGTGATTGACGTTGTACGGTAGTTTGTGTATGTTGATGAATTCAAAGATAGTTTTTCGAAAAGAACACTATATTGAGCCACCACTGGAGCATCGTTGTAGGCCCGGGAGGGGGCAACCAACAATCGAAGAGCGACGCGACTACCAAATTGAACCTACAACGCTACTCCGATACAAATTATAGTTTCGAGTCAAATAAAGACAGCTTATGTAATTATTAAAATTACTATGTACACACGGCGACACATCAAGCTATACAAAACCAAAATAAGCTGGCCGCGCGTAGGACGAGTAACGTATAACGTCTCGCGACCAGCTTATATTGGTTTTGTATAGCTTGATGTGTCGCCGTGTGTACATAGTAATTTTAATAATTACATAAGCTGTCGCCGTGCGTACCTCATCATCATCATCATCATCATCATTTTATTTATTTTCGGTCCTTAAGAAAGATAAGTACACTGTTATCGAGAAAAAATGTGTACTGTTTTACGCTGAGTTTATTATACAGGGTGAAATTCATATCAAAAGCATCCTTTTAAACTAAGAGTCTACCCATCAAACTGAACAACTTTTACTATTATGAGCAAAACGAACGGAGCAAAAAAAAATCGGTTGTTCCATACAAAACTGTGCCAACTCGACTCAAACGTATGCAACAGCTGATTTGTTTTTTACTCCGATCCGTTTGCTCCCATAGTAAAAATTTTTCAGTTCTATAGGTAGAGTATGTGGTGTTAAGGTTAATGACACTTTGAAATGATATTATTATTGTTTATTATCAGCCATTGATGACCCATTATTGGGCAAAGGCCTTCCTTCGTTGTCTCCAAGAGTGTCTGTTCTGTGCTTCGAAAGGCTAGTTCTTAAGGAAGCCATCAATTTCATCCCACCACCTTCGTCTAAGTCTGCCTCGACGACGATTTCGTTTCTTTGGGGACTAGTTGGGACACATTCTATTGCAAAAGTAAATATACCCGGCCAAGTGCATGTCGGGCTACTCGCGCACCGAGGGTTCTGTACCACACAACAACGTAAACTTACGATTTTTGTTTCTGCGGGACCTTTAGCACGAGACCGACTCACACTTTGCCAGTTTTAATAATTTGTTGTTGTACGGTAGAAATTGGTCTATAATCACACCAAGTTTGACGCTTGTATTGATTACCGTTTTTACGATAGAGCGAGAAGAAAAAATGTTTCTTGTATTACCTCCCTTAATTATTAGCTTTTTGACATTTTTATAATTTGTTAGCAAATCCGTAGTAACGCATATTCTGCAAAAATGTCAACTGTCTAACTATTACGGTTCAAAGGTTACAGCCCTAAATGGGTAGGACAGATAGATAGACAGACGGACGGACGGACAACGTAGGCTTAGTAATAGGGTCCCGTTTTCACCCTTTGGATACGAAACCCTAAAAACTGCAAAATTTCAACTTTAATAAACTGAGACGAGCAAAATATTTCAGTGTCCAATCCGTGCTTTATTCTTGGTTTCAATGTAAAAGCGGAATGCATATTTAACTACATACAAATGATATTCATGGCTTCACCGACAGTCGTAATAGTTAGGTATGTAGAAATGTCCCGCCGCGCAGTCTCGGCATCTTGCCAACATTCATTTCATTACAGGTGTGAGCTGTCCCTTATTCGAATAGATAGGTTATACTTTAGGCCTTATTTTGTGACTGAAAATAGAATTTAAGTTCATTGACTGAGAGTTTATAACAGGATTTGATATTTTGATGACTATGAAACAATTGTATCTCCAAAATTACAACTTTAGACAAGGGCAGCTAGCCAGCTAGGGCTCCTCAAAGACTCATTTCATCATAAAAAGTTTAAATAATAATCTGCGAAATTAAAAGAGAATTTTTTAAATATTAATAATCTCTTTTTTTAGCGAAAGCATAGTGTATAATTAAAAAGATAAAAAATAATATTGCAGCCGATGACTTTTTCGTTCGCATTATAAGAACATTAATTTGGTTTATCGAAGTCGCTGTCAAGCCGGTACGATTCGCGACGGGGCTTGCATTAGTTTTTTGGCTTGACACAGACTTCTATAAATCAAATTAATGTTCTTAGGATGCGAACGAAAAAGTCATCGGCTGCAATATTATTTTTTAACTTTTTAGTTTTTTTGAAGGCGGTTTTAATTTTTTGTTAAAATTTTGTTTATTTTACAATTTTCAGTGGTAAATTCATTAGTTCAATTTAATAGTAGTGCTTTAAATTAACAAACGCACTAGCCGGCTATGATAGCCATCAGATCCTGGTTTCCTTATCACCTTGGAATATTTTATTTCGAACAAAAAAAGAATCATCAGAATCGGTTCATAAACGACGAAATTATCCGCGAACACACATAATATATATATATATATATATATATATATATATATAATATATTATATATATATATATATATATAGATCCTGGTTTCCTTATCACCTTGGAATATTTTATTTCGAACAAAAAAAGAATCATCAGAATCGGTTCATAAACGACGAAGTTATCCGCGAACACACATAATATTATATATATATATATATACGATCGAACTGAGAAACATCCTCCTTTTCTGAAGTCGGTTAATAAAAATGGTAAATAAAGCTCAGCGGTCGCGACAGGTCAATCGAGCACAGTGTGCAGGGAGTGCCGGGGGGGAACGCGTCCCGGTACCGACTTGCCTGCGCGCGGTGCGGTACTGACATTCAATTTCGGTGCCTCGTCCCCTGCACACCGCCACGAGCATAGACCCACCGGGAGCTTCACTACTATTAGTTTTTATTACACTATGACGAAAGCAAGTGAAAGCTGGAATGACACCGTTTAAGCAACTTTTTTAAAAATTGGAAAGGATTCTTCGTGTCGAGTTTCATCAACTTGCGCCATATTTTGAACACTCATAAACGCAACCTATTAACTTTCTAAACCTAACATAAACTTTTAACAGGCAATACAACTCGAAATTAGAGTCAGGCAATCAAATCTATCTTTAATAGGTACCTACCACATTTTGATGCCACACAAATTCATTTTATAGCCTTTGAAACATCGACAGCTATTCTTACCAAAACAGTACAGCATTTAATCCTCAAAGAAATAACCTTTATCTCGTTCCACTAAGATTCGAAATAGTGTAATATTAGATTGGCGGGGAAAAGTCTTTTTATGGATCGCGGTGCTTATTTTACTGAAATGTTTCATTTATTTTTAGCTTTGTTTTTTCTGCAGTCATGTTTGTTGTGGGATTGTGAAAAAGCAGTTATTTTTCGATTTATGAGAGGAGATAAAGTTGATGTCCGATACACGTGCTGTAAAATGGAAAAACTGATGTACTCTGTATTATTAGTTTAGACACTAAAGAAATGAACACATTTTTATGTCTCAGACAGGGTTTTTAACATTGAGATTTTATAAGAATTTCAAAACCTACTTTCCATGTAACTTTGGTAAAACGTAGAATGCAAAATTTTCAATCCCAGTGATTGTGAAATACTATAAAGCGTGCGGTAGGGAAAAACTAGCTTCAAGGCAAATAATAATGCTGAATACAAGTTCACAACGTTTCGTCACGGAGCTTGCAGTGGCGGAGGCCCTGCCGTCCTCAAATTCGAGAGACGCGCCTCCTGCAGCGGCGGAGGCCCTGCTGTCCTCGAATACGATAGACGCGCCTCCGACTCTACCCATCAAAACTGAACAACTTTTACTATGGGAGCAAACCAATCGGAGCAAAAAAAAAAATCAGCTGTTGCATACATTTGAGTCGAGTAGGCACAGTTTTGTATGGAACAACCGAGCGGCGACGGGTGCAGTTTAGTATGGAACAGCTGATTTTTTTTTGCTTCGATTGGTTTGCTCCCATAGTAAAAGTTTTTCAGTTTGATGGGTAGACTTTTTGATGGGTAGAGTTTAAAAGGATGCTAATGATATCAATTTCTTCCTGTATTATAGTAGTACAAGAAACATTACATGAATTTCTTCTTCACTGTTCTCGAGATTTCCTCAAACCGTTAGCGAAAGTGATATAATAAGGAACAATCGATCGATAAACTCTATTTTTTCGTATTTATTTTATTAACTGCACCTTGGCAGAGAAATCGAACAGTGAACAAGTATTATTCCGAGGAAATTATGTTCTAAGTATGCTCTTAGCGTAATAATCTAAGCATAATAGTCTAATAATGTTAAGTATATCGTTTTGGTAATTCCGAGCGACAGCTCTTCAAAGCATAGATTTTAAAAACACCCGTAGAATTCCAAATTGAGCACCACGATGAATGAGAACGCATGAAGCGACGCTGCGGCATTCTACATACAAAAAACTGCCGCTGCGAGTGCGACGTCGTCTTTGCGGCGCCGTATGATGCACGAAGCTGTGGTGTTCTTCCAAGGGTGTTCTACATACAAAAAACTGCCGCCGCGACGTCGTCTGTGCCGCCGTATGACGCACGAAGCTGTGGTGTTCTTCCAAGGGTGTTCTACATACAAAAAACGGCCGCTGCGAGTGCGACCTCGTCTGTGCGTCGCCGTATGGCGCACAAAGCTGTGGTGTTCTACATACAAAAATTGCCGCTGCGACGTCGTCTGTGCCGCCGTATGACGCACGAAGCTGTGGTGTTCTTCCAAGGGTGTTCTTCATACAAAAAACTGCCGCTGCGAGTGCGCGGTCGTCTGTGCGTCGCCGTATGACGCACAAAGCTGTGGTGTTCTACATACAAAAAACTGCCGCTGCGACGTCGTCTGTGCCGCCGTATGACGCACGAAGCTGTGATGTTCTACATACAAAAAACTGCCGCTGCGACGTCGTCTGTGCGTCGCCGTATGACGCACGAGTAAAATCCTGCCGCGCTGCGACGGCTGTCGTCATCGGTATACATACGTCACCGAACGATGCCCAACATCATCATCAATATCATTTCTGCTGACGGACGTTTACTGCTGTACAAAGGTGTAATTGTGGCAATCCTTGGGAGAAACCAAGAATCGCCATAAGGACCGGTCCAAGTGGTCCAACCAACCTCGTATAGTAGGTTTGCAATTGTGGCACAAAAATGGGACATTAGATTTTTTTTTCGCTATTATGATGATGGTCCCATAAAGATAATTTTTCAGTTTGATGGCCTGATCATCGCCTGAAAAAACCTTCAGCATAACAAGAAAGACCCTATACAGGGTGCAAAATTAAATGCGTTACATATCAAAGGGGATGGTTCAGACCATCAAACTGAACAACTTTCACTATGGAGCCAAAATCGAAATCGCGAAAAGGAAATCAGCTGTTCCATAGAAAACTTCAACGGTTACGCTACCTTAAATGGAATAGCTGTTTTTTTCGCAATTTCGATATTGGTCCTAAAGTGAAAGTTGTTCGGTTTAATGGTCTGAGACACCGCCTTAAGTATGTAACCATAGATCACAAAAACTAAAGGGAGATGTGAAAAGGGGACGGGGTCAGTGTCGCAGCAATATGCGCCAAAACGGAACACATTGCTCGCGACAGTAAGGATTCAAAATATTAGGAGTCTGAAAGCCAGTCGAGATATTATGTGTAAATAGTTTACAATGCTTGCGAAGTACTAAAGATTATTCGAACGTTGAGTCCTGATACCGCAATGGATAATGAGCACATTCAAGCTAACAAAATACTTTCTATTGCGTGGTACTGGTGGTAATGCGACACTCGGTTCCGTACTCCGCGCGTTGGTTGGCATCTCTCGATATCTCTATGTATATAACGCCTTTAAGTTTACACCCTGTGTACTAAGATTTTATAAATGTATAAATTGGCAATGACGTTAAACTCGTAGATTACGTTTTACAGTCAACGTTTTTTTATGATTCTGTATGCAAATTATAGACGCCAAAAGGAATTTTCTGAAAATTATGGTGGATTTAGTTTTATGTCTGCAATAAACTGTTTTAGAAGAAAGCTTCATCAAATCAAATGCCCTTTTTATGTAGATTTACAACAATATTTATGCAAAAAACTGAAATTGGGCTTTATGAATTGGACTAAAAAGTCTTTTAACACAATACGTATGCAACAAAACCAGTAATATTTAATGAAGTGATTTAGACCATCAAACTGAACAACTTTACGTCGAAAAAATCTGCTGTCCCTTTCAGTCGAGTAAGTACTGACATTTTCAGTTTTTTAGGGTTCCGAAGTCAAAAAGGAACCTTTATAGTTTCACCATGTCCGTCCGTCTGTCCGCGGCTTAGCTCAGAGACGCTTAATACTAGAAAGCTGTAATTTGGCATATTCATTACACTGACAAAGTGGTGAAATAAAATATAGAAAAATATTTTTTTTAGGGTTCTCCCGTACACGTGAAGTGGGGATGACATTTTCTTTTCTCGACTATCCCATGTTGTGGGGTATCGTTAGATAGTTCTTTTAAAAATATTGTGGGTTTGGGAAAACCATTTTTTTGTGTGCCTCCCCCCCCCCCCCCCCCCTCTGCCAGCTAAACGGTTGTTTCTGGATATGTGAAAAATTCATGGCAGTAGTACAATAACGAAATTAAAAGGAAAACTATCACCGCTAAGTAAGCTTTACAAGTTTACGAGTAATAGTCGACCAACTTATAAAGAAGACTAGACTTTATTAGCCATTAAACCGTAGTATAAAACAAAAAAAGCCCCCTTCTAATTCCGTATTGGGCAACTACGGAACCCTTCCCTGCGCGTGGTCCGACACGCACTTTGCCAGTTTTTTTAGTATTTAGAATAGTGCGGCAAAAAACGAATAATTTTCTTAGCTAAATATAACCTTGAGACCACCTGTGCAAAGCTCAATTTACTTACCAAAATTTTTCCTCTGGTAAGATTTTCGCACGTTATTTTCATACTCAAATTAGTTTTTGGAATGGAATTCTTTATCATTTTTGTTTAAGCTAAGAAAAACCTAGGCTGAATCGCGTTTACTAAAAATAATAGTATTTCGTTACTTAGAAACTCGATCAAAAAATAACACACTATCAAAATACCTATAGCTATTTTGGTAAATGGCTTTTGTATAAACCATTTTAAAATTTTACCGAACGAGAAAGTTTACATGAGATATACCTACTTACAATATATCTATACTATTATAAAACTGTAACAGGAAGTTTGTCTGTACATTGAAGATACTAACAAAAAAAAAGTTACGATATGGTTTTTAGGTGTCCCTAATTCCATTTCACCAATTTTTGGATTTTTTGTCTGTCTGTTTGTTTGTGTGTTTATTTGTTTGTTTGTTTGAACGAGTATGACGCAAAAACTACTGAACCGATTTTTTGTTTGATAGCTAATGATTTGACTTAAAATCTGGTATATAATTTGTGCGGACAAAGTCGCGGGTTAACGCTCGTTTTTAATATAATTGTAACTGGAAAATTATTTCGTGTGGCTCTAATTGTACGGTTTAAAAATTTGGATTTTCTGAAAAAAAAATCTTATTGGTTTTCTTTTATTTTCACAGTAACTACCGTGCCGTGGATTAAAAACCAGTCAAGTGCGAGTCGGGCTACTTGCGTACCGTGGGTTCCGTACCACGCCACCGCACATATTATTAACTTACAAAAAAATTATGTTTTCTCCGGGACCTTTAGCGCGAGACCAACTCACACTTGGCCGGTTTTTATTATTTTTGTTATACTGTAGCTCTATAATTGCACCAAGTTTGACGCATTTATAAATTACAGTTTTTACGATAGAGCGAGAAGAAAAAACGTTGATAAAAACTAGTTTCTTGTATGAGGACCCTCTTAATTTTAAATTTTTTGACATTTTTATTATTTGTTAACAAATCCGCTGTAATAACGCATATTCTGTGAAAATTTCAACTATCTAGCTATTACGGTTCAACAGTTACAGCCCTAAATATATAGGACGGACGCATGGACGGACGACAGACGGACAACGTAGGCGTATTATTAGGGTCCCATTTGCACCCTTTGGGTATGGAACCCTAAAAATTTGTGTTTTGTATGTTAGTTATTCGTCTATACAGGGAAAATAAACATTTAAAACTTTTGGGGGTCGTTGAGACCATCAAACTGAACAACTTTCACTTTGGGACCAACATCGAAATCGCGAAAAAAAAATCTTTTGTCCCATTCATTTAGCTCGAGTAGATCTGTAGTTTAGTATGGAACATCGCAAATGCATAAGATCATGGCGATTATGGCAAATCTCCGCATTTTTGGGGAGGCCTATGTCCAGCAGTGGACGTCTTTTGGCTGATATGATGATGGAACATCAATTTTTTTTTTCGTGATTTCGATATTGGTCCCAGCATGAAAGTTGTTCAGTTTGATGGTCTTAATCACCCTCTTAAATATGTATTTGTATTTTTGTAACACCTTGTATACTCGTATTAAAGCTGTTCACACAACGTCGCGCTACGTGCGTGCATAATCTGTGAACAGCATTATACAAATACCACGCTTTTGATACTTTTAACTTGGGAACAGTACTGTAAACTAGGTGCTTTCTCTACAGTTAAAAATGGAAAAAATCTGTTTTCATTTTTTTCCATATTTTACTCTTCGTGATAATACGACCATTACGAGCTTGCATCTATGCAGAGAGGGAAAAATTTTAAAATGTTTTTCATGTTTGGACACTAAAACAACGTTTTTACATGCAAGTTTATCGCTAGAACTCTGCACTCCGGGTGTTTCCTCTACAAATTGGACACTAAATGAGTATATTACGCGAACAAAGTAACATACTTAGTTACTGCTTTTAATAACAACAACTATATTATGGTGGCTAGAATTGAAAAAAAATTTTAAGTTTTAAGTTTTTTCTTAGGTTATGAATTATGATTTTTTGAAAGGTGTATTTGAGAATTCTCTTCCATCCAGGAGTGCGATTTTTGAATCTAATTCGCTGAACTCAGCAGTAGAAAATGTCAAAATAACTATGGAGACTCATATCATACTCCAGGAGTGCGATTTTTGAAAGTCAAATCAGCAGTAGAAAGATGACTATCTCCATACATTTACAACTGGTGAGCTCAGCGAATGCGATTCAAAAATCGCACTCCAGAGCGGCATAAAACTATCATCACTTTTTTCATTGAAAGAATTTTATAAATTTTGATTTTGCTACATGATCAGCATCACAAAATTCATAAAAGTTACCAAATAAAAAAGGGGCGAAAGTGAAAATTTTAGGTTTGAGTTGGAAGAAGCGAAATTTTCAAAATTCTCTTAAAAATATAAAATGAATGTTTCATAGCTTGAAACCATAGAAAAATTAAACTTCAGTGATTATTCGACTTACCCAATAAAAAACAAAACGTGGTTCATAAAGGGCCATTTTACACTGGAATCGGTTCCAAAGCTAATTTTTTTTTTAATTTACCTAAAATATGAGTATAAATAATCAGTAAAATTTGATTCACATATGAAATAACGCTTCTTATTTGTGTAATCATCTTAAAAATTTTAATAAATAGTTGCAATTAAAGTTGACGATGATTACAAAGTTAATTGTATTAGCAATATTTTTTCTTCTAACAGTACACGAAGAAAAATATTCTAGTAGTGTGACAACTAACTATTTTATTTAGCAGACAATACAAAAAAAAAAAAAAAAAATAAAAAAAAAAAAATAACGAAAATCGTTCGTTCGTTCGTTCGTTTCGTTTTTTTTATAAAATTTGATATTTTAGTAGATTTTAGTTAATTGTATTTATAACAACAAACTTTCTATTAAAGTCAGCTATTATTTTTTCTAGTAATCTCAGATAATTATATAAATAGTATATACGACTAAATATTTTTCTTCGTGAACAGTAATTTATTAAGGGACAGTTTAGACTATTCTTGGGTCATTAATCATAACTTTATTTGCTTCTAGAGTTAACCCGCACAAATTATATACCAGACTTTAAGTCAGATCATAAGCTATCAATCAAAAAAAGTTTCATCAAAATCGGCTCAGCAGTTTTTGCGTAATGCTCGATCAATCAAATAACAAACAGACGGACAAAAAATCAAAAAATTGGTGATATGGAATCAGGGACACCTAAAAACCATATCGTAACCTTTTTTTTGTTCATATATTCAATGTACAGACACACTTCTGTTAAAGTTTTATAATACTACTAGAGTTAACCGTCGACTTCGTCTGCACAAATTATATACAAGATTTTAAGTCAGATCAGCTATCAATTAAAAAAAGTTTCATAAAAATCGGTTCAGTAGTTTTTGCGTGACGCTCGATCAAACAAACAAACACAAAAAAAACAAACCGACAGACAAAAAACCCAAAAATTGGCGATTTGGAATCAAGGATACCTAAAAATCATATCGGTACTTTTTTTTGTTAATATCTCCTATGTACAGACTCACTTCTGTTACAGTTTTATAATAGTTAAGATTAAGATTAAGATAGAAAGCAAAATGTGTTAGTTAGAAGAATTTACACATTTTGCTCATCAATTTCAGGAACACTGTTTTACGAGGGAATCTACCAAGGCGTGCAGCAAGCCCCTAGCTAGATTTTGGCCTCTTTAAATTGTTGTTAAACAAAAACCATAATTTAACCAATTTTGTTTGCGTGAAACAAAACCTCGGCAACTTCATGAAATTTAAATTGCATGAGTCTTTCGGTATTGGTGCCATTATTCGGTTTTAAGCCCGGACAAGAGCTGTCCTTTGGGTGCAATGAAAAATGGTTTTATTTTTCGAGTTGTTAAAGCGCATCGGTGATAAATCTTTTAACTCCCAGCTTAGGGTTGTCAACAGAGATTTGGATCGACTTACGTTTTTTTCAACCTTTATTGCTCAGATGTAGGAATGTAACGTGAAACAGTATTATTATTGTTTGTAGTATTCGATTTGGTTTTATTTAAGATTTTTCTTTATATTTTCTTTCTATGACTTTAGCAATTCCCATATCATGTTTATTTCATAGTTTATTTAATGGCATACTTGCTTTTATTTAATGATACTTAATTTTGCAGTCATAACAGGGTTCGAGTAGGTCATTTTATGGAACTATGTTTTTGATAAGTATTGTAATCATCTCATATGAATTTCAAATAATTACGCAAATGTATTATACTTAAATAAATTTTATTCAAACAAAGACAAGAAGGAATAAGCTTGCTAATCTAAAGTGTACTCTAAAATATGATCGTCAAAAATAAAAATTACTTTTGTATTCTTCTTCAAGTGTTTATCAGATTTAATCTTCACTTGATTCGGTCATCCATGCAATGCAAAGTTTTAAAAAAATTTAAATTATTTCTTGTTAGTGACAACCCTCCAACAGCATATTTTATTTAAGCAGTAAAAATATATTTAACACGTCGATGCATTAAATGGAGTTAAAAGCGAATGTCGATCTTGGGACCGTCATTTTATTTTCACGACCTGATATCACGATACGTATGTATTGTATGTAATACTAGGTGTGCCTGGCATGCAATGCTCCTTTTTTTCCCGACACACACTTGGCTGTTTTTTTTTCATAGCCAATGTTTATCACGGATAATGTAAAGAAAGAAAGAAAATACCTTTATTTGCAAACACCACAAAACACACTGACATAATTATACATAAAAACTAAACTAAACCACACAATTCAAAAATTACATAATTAATAGCAGTGTGTGCCGCAGCAACGGCTTAACGAGCTCAGCGCTGATTTTCTGTCGCACCCCATAAGTTCCATTTCCGTAACTCACACCCCCAAAATCGTGATCGAATGATGCATAAATTATGACATTTTCACTGCTGATTTGATTGTGTGACCCTCAAAAATACCACTCCATGAGAAACTGTAGCATTCTAATGGTGAAAGAATTATTCAGATCGATCAATCCAGTAGTTTCGGAGCCTATTCAACACAAACAAACAATCAAATCTTTCCTCTTTATAATATTACTGCAGATTTATATCTTAGTATAAAACAAAATTGCGTTCGAACGTGTCTAAACATTTTGTAGGTACTTTTGTTGGAGCGAGAACTTCATGCAACATTGAATTGTCTTCCTAAGTCCTATAACTGAGCACATTTCTGTTTCTGTTCTGAGCCCGTCAACTACTGAACTCAAACTGAACTCGAACAAAACTGAACTTTATATTTGATAGCGTTAACCCGCGTCTTCGTCCGCACGAATTAAAAAAACTGATTGTGAGTAAACTTTTTTTGTTTGGTAGCTTATGATCTGACTTCAAATCTGGTATAGATTAGGTCTTTATCTAGTCCTACAGATAATCTATCCTATCAAACTGAAAAACTTTCACTATGGAGCCTACCTCAGGAAACGCGATACGTTTTTAGTAGGTCCAGCAGTTATGTATGGGACAGCTGATTTTTTTTCGCGTTTCCTGACGTAGGCTCCATAGTAAAAGTTGTTCAGTTTGATGGTCTGAGTTCACCGTTTCAGTATTTGCTAGGCTGTCACTTACACCCTGTATATCAACTAGACAACAATGATATACAAAATATATACCTACCTATAAATACAAACATCCATGAATTGGGTATAAATATTTGTATTCGCCATACAAAATTTTCGCCTCTTGTGGGATTCAAAACCGCAACCTTCGGCACAGCAGGTTCACTACCCCGTCGAATAATAATATTATTTTAGAATAATGAAAACATTTATATGGATACGCAGAAAACAACCATTGTTATATGACAAAAGTTGGCATTGCTTTGTTCTTTGACATAGGTAGATAACTAAATATTGTAGAAAATAACTTTAAAACTACAGTACAACGATCTTTTGTGTAGGTTTTGGACAAACTTTTTCATAGTTCAATTAATTTGGTTAAGTTTTGAATCATAAAGCCGCGTTTATTTTACGAAAAAATATCGAGTAGTATAATGTGACAACTATTTATTTTAGCAGAATTTACTAGAATATTTATTGTAATAATGTAATCTAGTTCTGGGCGGCAATTGCGGTAAATAAATCGCAATAGAACCATGATTGAACCGCATGCGAAGCTTAGCTTTTTACACATTTGGTATTGCGCTAATCGCGGTACAGCTCATGACAGCCGTTAGAGCCGTATTGACAGATTGCTTAAACGTTAAAGGCAGCGGTCACATAGTAATTATAAGTTAGTTTAGCGCGATACGGAACATAACACAGTTGAATAATTATTTGATTGCAATGTGATTAGAACTGAAATTGGATTAAGATTGAACTTGGATGTTTTAAATTAAATATTAGTGATGTGCGTAATCGATTATTAATAATAGATTAATCGATTATAATGACCAAAGAGCACTCTTTGGTTTTTCCACCCCCAAATGTATGAAACAGCAGATTTCGATCAGCTCATTTCGATCTGCGTTTAGTTCGTACATTTATGCACTTCAAAATAGCCTGCGGACCTGACTACCTATAAAGATTATTGTACTTTTAATTTAATTATTATGTGTAATAAATAAATTGATCATACGTCATCTCACTCAAAAACTCTTCAGCCCCATCGGCCACCGGTTAAATATTAGTGATGTGCGTAATCGATTATTAATAATAGATTAATCGATTATAATGATAATCGGTTGCAATCGATTATCTTTTATAATCCATCGATTATAATCGATTTATAGTCTCTAGTTAAGCTGAGGTAGGTAACCTTATATGGGAACTCCCGAAATATTATTTAGTTTAGTTTTTAGGGTTTTTTGTAATTATCATGTTCTAAAATTGGTCAGTGCGTGGACTAATTTGATCATTATATAGCTATTTTTAAACGCAAACTGCTTGACGATACCATAATCTGAATGTCTGTGAATCTTTTTAATCGTACCTAACGTATAAGAAAAATATGATGAAAGCACAAAAATGTCCTAAAAATATAACCTTTTTTGAAATACCTAAGTGTAATCTTAATCAGTAATTTAGGGAACCAACTTGTATCTTTTTTAACCGACTTTTTATTTCATATTTTTATTCAGTGTGCCTAGACATGAGACTTACCTACGTGAGATGATGAGATTTTCAATGCATTTTCACTACTTTTTATACCCATTGCTATCATCATCATCATCATCATCAGCCTATATACGTCCCACTGCAGGGCACAGGCCTACCCTCAGGGAGGGTGTATGGGCATTAGTCCACCACGCATGCCCAATGCGGATTGGTAGACTTCATATACACATCAGAATTTCTTCTTCAGTGTATGCAGGTTTCCACACGATGTGCAGGTTTCCTGAGGAAAACCCATTGCTATAATCGAGTAAAATCTATTAATGATCGATTACAATTATTTTCATAATCGATTCATCGATTAGCTAAATAATCGAATCGGCACATCACTAATAAATATTGCTCACCTTGAAAGTGAATTATCAAAGACTAGATGAGCAAGATTAATTACCCAAATGTAAAGGCAGAGAGAAGCGATTGCATTGAAAAGCATTCCGGAACGAAATCGACATAAAGAAGACGGGAATGCTCTTTTCAAAATTCACGTTCGTTTTAGCATTTCCTTTTAGTTTGCTCTTTAACTCCCAAGATTTATTATCTTCGATTCCTCTTTCTTTGTAGAAGACCTGGGACCAAATTCCTTTTGGTTTAGCAAATTTATTTGCAACTTCATTTGAATTGGAGTCCAATCTAAAGAATAGATTTTTAAGTTAAAACAATCTTTAATTCGTAATAAATAAATTAATATTAAGTCATCTCAACAAATATTGCACACCGTTCCGTATAGTCATTGTATAAGTAGTGACTGATGCGGATGCCAGCCAAAACTACCCGATACTCAGAAGCCTAAATTACGAAATGTCATCTATTAGCACGGATAAATAAGTCTTCATCGTGGGCATCCAGGTCGTCGCGCCATCTCGTTCTTGGTCTGCCCCGGCCCCGGCTTCCATCTTTGGGCTGGTCGGGCTCCCATTGGGTCGTGATTGTTGCCCACCGCTCTGTATGCATGAGACGACATGTCCAGCCCAGTCCCACTTCAGTTTGGCGGCCTCAACACCTGCATCGGCTATGCGAAGTAGAATGGCAACTGATGGCACGGGATAGAGAAGGCTGGAAAAAGTTTGGGGAAGACCTATGCCCAACAATGGGAGGAAATAGGTTAAATAAAAATAAGTTAGGGATTACGGTATTTTTTGTTTTAAGGTTACTATTATATAATATATATTCCAATATTATATTGTGTTCATGCCACGATTTACTATTAATTTCAAAGGTGTCAAAGTACGTAAGGTGGTTTTAGTCCATACAAAAGTTTAACGCACAATACGCGCAGACGGAATTAATAAAAGTAATATTGTATATATGGAAACATAGTTTATAGTTAAAGAGCGATGATAGCCCATACGGAAGAGAGCTAGCGCCTCAATCATGAGGCCGCGGTTCGTTTCCTTTCCTGTATCACTAAGTTCTTCGGAATTTATGTACGGTTGTATTTATCATTTACTAGCTCGGCTGTGAAGGAAAACATCGTGAGGAAACCTGCATTCCCGAGAATGAAAAGAAAATACCATAAGTTCGGAGGTATGCGTATAATATGGGTGAGTTTGGGGCGAACACAAAAGACCAGCGGTGGTCGCAGTGTTACATAACGACCCTTGCTTTCAATAGCCCAACCACAAACAACAACAATAATAGTTTAGAAAATCTAGTTGCCGCGTCAAAAATAACATAAATATATAAATAAATAATTACGAAGATATAAAGCTGTGAAATTTTTCATACAAAATGTTTAAAGCTTTATATCTTCGTAATTATATTATAAATTGCAAATGTTATTTCTGACGCGGCATCCAGATTTTCTAAACTATTTTTTCCATATATACAAAGTTACTTATATTAATACCGTCTACGCGTATGTGCGTCAATGTTTTGTATAAAATTGACCCCTCTGCAATCACCTTAATCAGCACTACATTATTTGTTAAACCAAGCCATCCCCTGGGCATGTTATTTAACTTCGTCAATATACCTACCTAATGTTGACATGTTAGAACTGAAGCAATTTCAAAGTCAAGTTAGGATAGATCTGCCGAGAACACTAGCGAAACTTTCAGATTAATCTATTATATACCTAAGTTACCTAACTTCGTTAATTCAACCTATTACCGGCTCATTCTTAATATGCTGCCTATACAGCCTCCTTCTTGATATGAATTTTGGGATGATCAGTTTATCAAGTTGAATTTTCGCTTTGGCACCAAAATTGAAATCGCGAAAAAATCTGCTGTTTCATACTAAACTGCAAACTAACTCGACAGACGAACGAAATGTATGCGACACGACAGCAATATTTTTTTCGCGATTTCGATGTTTTTCCCATAGAGAAAGTTGTTCAGTCAGGGATGGTGAAAACATCAAGTTCTGACCATCCAAAAACTGTCTGCAAATTAAGAAGTGCCCTATATAGGTACCTACCTTTATACGTAAATGCCTACATAATAATATGTACTTCATGCTTCATATCACCTCTACGTGTGTCCAGTGCGGAATGGTGAAGGAAGGATGGAAGGTTTAAGTTAACGAATGTTTACATATGAAGCAGATTTCTGCGTATAGTCTTAGTAAATCGGTAGGTACCGAACATTTGAGACTTTTCGTCTCAGTAAATTGATACCGAACTTTTGAGCATTTTTTTGTCTCAGCATTTCGGTACCGAACTTATGAGACATTTTTGTCTCATCGATCTAACTTAACGTGCTTTTCAAAAAACGGATGAGCTTGGGATAAAATACTACTAAAACTATCACCCATTCTGAGATGTGCATTTCCAGCGTAGGAAACGAGTACTTATCAAAATCATTAAAATTTCATTACCAAGAACGTTTCGGAATATGAAGCACCACTAATGAATTACTTCCTATTAAACCATAATTATCATCAACATGTAGGTAAGGTAGGTATCTGTGACATGTTAATTATATTACCAATAATTATAGGTATTATGAAAAGCTCACATTGCAGTAGTGTAACGTTTACACGTAGTAGGTACATACATAACTTACTCAAATCACTTCCATATTTCTCAAATGCGAAAAAAGCCGACGCCGGGGTAGACTCAGAAAGTGATGGCGGACGACCTGGATGCCCACGAAGCAGAATGGTAAATGATGGCACGGAATAGAGAAGGCTGAAAAAGCTTGGAGGAGACCTTTGCCCAATAATGGGAGGACAGATGTTAAAAAAACAAATAACAATCAGATGTTTCGCAATTTTTAATATATTAATAATATTCAAGGTATATATTTGCTCAAATAAATTTCTATAAGCAGACTTACGTTTCTTAAATTTCAAGAGTTTGTTTTTCTCTTTTCAGTTAATAATTTTTTAATAATTTTCCAACCCTGATATTTCAGCAAAACTTATTTAAACTGCCATGATCTCGAGGTGATAGATGAACTACGGATAAATTTTCATTAATTATAGGTAGCAACTAGCAGCCCGATCTGTCTACGCTCTTGATAATCTGTCTACATCGACAATGTTTGCGCAGGCGCATATAGATGACTTCTACGCCATCATTAGAAAGCGGAGCGCCTCGCTGCTGAATCGCATCCGGGGCAGTACTAATAGCATCCTGAGCGAGTTGGCTGAGCGGTGGGACTCACCCATGGTGCAGAAGTGGATGCTACTGCATGCCAGCTCATCAGCTGCCAGCCCTTTGTAAAGTAGGTAATGTAATTTAATGTAATATTGTTATTGTAGTTTATTTAATTTTTTATTAATGACTGTATTTATTTGTAAACTAACACAGTTATAAGACAATTGTTACTAACACAATATGGATGAATAATCTGAAATAAATAATTTTTATTTTTATTTAATTTAATTGTTGATACATCAACGATACGATACGATAAGATCACTAGGATAGAAGAAAAACAACCTTTGAGCTTACATTACCTTATTGGGAACGCTAAGAATTCGTTTAAATATACTATTTACATAATTATCAACTTACTATGATGAATCGATGACTTATAATCGAGATTATTGGTTTAAATAACATGAATAAATAGATATGACGGTTAATACTGATTTATAAAAACGAAAGATGTTAACAAAGATTAAGGATTTTTTTCTAGATTACTCAGATAGAAATCCAAGAAGGTTAAGATATAATATAATAGCGCGTTTAAAGTCGAGGCTTTACCGCTGCTAATGCTGAATAATGATCCATTATAACGCAAAATCTCTTCAAGCTGTTATCTTAGGCTCTATAAATACAATGTCGATGTATACAAGATAGAGAAGACGGTGTTCTTACTACAAAGTCTTCATGGTTAAGGCCTGGGCCTCTACCCGGACATTCGAACTTCGTAATTGCGTGAACGTTTTCGTTCCAATGTAACCCCTATTACAATGAAGTTCGGACCGAAACGATCGCGATATATCGACAATCGAAAGTCCAGGTACAGGGCCTGGTCTCACTGAAAGTTCATTTCCAGTCTATAGCCGCTCAGAAAATGTTGTCAACTTTTCACACTATTATGTGCGGCAGTTTTAATTTGGAACTTAATTGGGTTCCAATGAACCCAATTAAAACTCCCGCACATAGTGAGCTGGCGAGTTATAATGATTTTACATTACAAAATTATTGGAAAAGGTAGGCGCCATATTCCTTTCCAAAACCCAATACCTAGACTAGACCATTAGGAACCTAATAGCCCAGTTATCATGTTTGCTGTTCTCACAATAGTCCTACAACCGAGTTGTGCTTAGTAGTTGTGCTTAGATGCACTACAGTGTATCAGTGATAGTCACCGGTTGGTGACACATCATTATTTAGATCAAACTGTCTTAACACGTAGATGTCCCTACGTTGGCTTCAGACCTCACACCTCTCAGAAAATCCCATAACAATTAACAACTTAAACTTTTGCCTCCCTTGAATTCCTATTTTCCATTTTATAAAGGAAATCAACGAGTAGGTATTTGCATCACTATAATTACTATAGCCACGTAATTCCCAAACTAAACGTATGCCTTTATTTATATTCGGGTTCAATTCTTCTAGTCTAGAGAATTTTCTTTTCTTTTAAATAATTGTTTTAAGTATGCCGAATTTCAGATTCCTATGTCTTACAGTCTCTGAGAAAAAGGTCATTGACAGACGGACGGACAGGTAAGGAGGTGATTCCATAAGTATATCGTTTTGTCATTTTAAAAAGTACCATACTTAATAGAGGGCTAAATGAAAATAATAACCCTTTTGTAACTAACTCTTCGAACGTGTCGCCACAGGTTATGCAATGATTTGATGAGCGAGAGGGCATGAGTAGTTGTAGCAGCGTGAGCGGGAAGACAAGTGGCGACAGCCGTCTCCGAAGCAAAAGCGCTAGGTTGCATTTCTAACCCCTCTTATAATGTTCTGTGGTATGCTTTATTTTCGTGTTAGCAGCGCCTTAAGTCGGCTTAGCTTGAAATGATAATAAGTTTTTCCCCATTGCCTGCATAAACATGGGAACTAAGAAAAGTGTGTAAGAATAATATTTTCAGCGAACTCAGGCCTCCCTAATGACGTGATTTTCCTTCATCATTTTCATATGTATAGGAGATGAGTAGTCATGCCTGTCTCTGTCTTTCATGGCAGTGATCCAAATAGGGTACAGTCTATTCAAGCGGTTATATGTTAGGGGAAAGGCAATAATTGGCAGAATTTAGGGGTGGGTTAATGGGCAAACTTGATTTCAAGTTTTATCTGTTTTTAGACTTCTATTTATATCGGATTTAACACCATGGCAACGTTGAGATTATATTAGATCAAAAAGAACTAGCTTCACGATTCAGTTCTTCTCTCATTAGACTTATGTCAAAGAATATAAGGTCTAACAAAATTAGGTGAAACTATTTTAAGGGGATGATCAGACCATCAAACTGAACAACTTACTCTATGGGACTTATATTGAAATCGCGAAAAAAAAATCTGCTGTCCCATACATTTAGGTCGAGTAGGTTTGTATGGAACAGCTGATTTTTTTTTCGCGATTTCGATTTTGGTCCCATAGAGAAAGTTGTTCAGTTTGATGGTCTGATCATCCCCTTAAATTAGTTTCAGCTAATTTTGTTAGACCTTATATATATACTAACGTAAACTTATGTCTAGTCATCTAGAACGCAGGTGTTGGTATAAAGAGAAGGACTGAATTGTGTTTCTTATAAGTGCGATTGCTCCATAGTTGCAATAACCAGATAGTTGCAATTACAAGACTCCACCTTAGCTTTCATTTTGTTTTCGTGTTTTATATTTAAATTTAATGAAATCAGTGATAAAGTTTGAATAAATTATTACGTAACACTTTCGTTGATTTATTTAGAATTATTAACACGTGTTAATATATAACGTGTTAATCGTGTTTATAATCCAGTTCTTCACCTGTACTGCAATGTAACTTTTCCTTTGATTCGCTTAACCTGAGCTAGGGATGTCCCAATTAATATTAGAACTGGAAGCAGAAACTTGAGCAACTTGGGAGTTGTGTCTTGTACTTCCAGTCCAGTTTTGTTTCAGAACAACGTATAAGGTAATACGTATGTATATATTTTGGTGTTTTTTACTAATTTGCTTCTATTATTATTTTATACATTACCGTAATTTTCGTGGCCAGCAGGAAAGAAAAAGAACACAAAGTTGCACAAATCCTAGATTCTAGGTTTTTTAAACAGACTCCAGACTCCACAATTTGTAAATTAAATTTAAGATAAACCATTGTATTCCTAACTTTATGGAGATAATAAACTTTATTTTTTTATTTCTATTTTACTTTATATGGAAAAAAATAATAATTATCAGTATTTTCAATATCCTTCTACGTATAATTGTAAAGGAATAGGTGGGTAATAAACTAATAATTCATATTTTCCTTGAAAAGACTTGTTTCTTTAAAGGGTCTTTTTTACTAAGTCCTTACCTTTTAGAAAAATATATTTTATTCATTATCATAACATCTCTTTACAAAAATACTGAAAGCTTTGAAAAAAAAATTGTTTTGTTGCTTTGTGTGCCTAAATAAGTCTTCAGATTATTTTGAACATCTACGGATAGGGTAAAATGTCTACAATTAAACCCAGCGACGTATTTTCGGCTAGATATTTTAGTCAAAAAAGAAAAGAACTTCGCACAGTAGTCCAGGCACACTGCCAAATGTTCCCTGAGCGCAGGTGTCTAGTTATAATGGACGTTCCCATTAATGGTACTCCGCGGACCAGAAGTGGTTAGGAGGACTCTAAATTAAAAATTGTAAGTTGACACCTGGGTCAGACTAAAAAAGGCTAGGGTTACATTTTATCCGGAGGTTATGAAACTATGTTTAACAAAATTTTTGAAGGAAAATTTATTGCTTTGTCCACTTCCATTGTTAGCGTAAATGTTCTGGCAAAGTTTTTATTTTAATAAATAAAAACTATTTTGCACTGTCTGGCAGCTTTTTACGTCAATAAGTTGCTTAGAGACATAAACTTTAGTTAAAAACAGATATTTAGAACCAGGAAAGATTGATGGTTTTACGTAGTAAATTAATATTTCTATGGGATTGATAAGCACAACGTAAAATTTTTGGTTTAATGTCAAAAGTTATTTAGGAAATGAGGTTGGGTAATGAAACGAGGTTAATTACCCAAGATATTCTATATTATGTTCATTGATTTCAATTATTTGTATATATATTAACGGTAAAAGTTGTGAAGCACAGAAGTGTATTTAATCACATCAATCTACACAAACATATTGAAAGAAAACATGATTTGATTTGGACATTTTAAGAATTAATCTATTTGGACTAGGCCATTTGAATTTCAGTCAATATGGGGAAAAAGACCATTTTTGTTTTGGTTGTACTGTACCTACCGGAGGCTTAAAAAGGGTCTACTTGTACACACTGACTGCATAGAGAGTTGGTAGAGCTACTTTAATGATAGTGAACTTTCTATTATGATATGCGTGAAATGCCGTTTTTGATCCGTAAAGAGAACTAAACATTACCTAACAAACTGTGAAGGATTTTTTTTTGCATTTAGTACGATGACGCTATATAAGGCTTGAAAACTAATAGAACTACTACTAAAACAATGTCAATGAGAAGCAATTCGTACTTCCAAGGCAGACTAAGACATAACAAGTCTGCTTGTAGTCTGTACCATTTAGACAAGAGGGGCCTAGCAGACTTGACAGTGCCTTATACTGGGATAACTGTTATACAATAGTTTAGTTAGTCAGTTATGCTTAACCTAAACTAGTAGTTAGTTCTCAATTTATATATATATATAAGTATATAACTATATTTATATTGATAAAATCAGTATGAAGCTTGAACTTCACAATATCAATAAAGATTTGTTTCGGGATTGACCATTCTTTGAAATAATTAATTTTCTTTCCAACTCTTATACAAAGAGTTTAGACTTTATCCTTAATTAACATTAATATCCCATCAGATTTCATTTTACAACCCTTTCCTTTCTAACAAAAGATTTATCTTTTTAATCAGGTGAATTTTATAACAAGCTTTGTTCTCAAACTAAGTTGATCGTAAACCTCAAAATTAAGGTATACGGCTGTAAGTAGTAAACATTCGAATTATACTTTGGGACCCGGCGTTTATTGCCAAATCTTGCCGCAAAGGTCAGTTGAAATCATGCCTCTCATGAATACATTCGCTATTGGCTCTCCAGGCACGAACTTGTATAAAGGGTTTGCCAAGAATTTAAAAAATCTTGGAACTGAATGAAATGTTTGGCTTTTAGTGGCTTTTCTTGGTTAGATTCGCGATACCACAATGTTTGGCTTGTGGATTTTACGCTACACTACGGTTGGTTGTGGAATGTAGAAGGTAAGTAAACATGCAATAACGCAACAAAATAAATAAATAATTCCAGTTTCACATAGTTTTAGCTATAACAAAACTTGGGCCTCTTCAAGGCGAGAGTGAATAGGCATTTTTCTAGGTAAGGATGCTACATCTTCGGCCTTATCGTCATTTAACATCAGGTGAGATTGGGGTCAAATGTTTACCTATCAAACATGAAAAAAAAAAAAAACTTTCAAGATGTAAATAAAGGAATGCATGTGGCGAAAAACACTTCAATGATTTTACCAAAAAATGTGAATGTAAAAATTTTAATAAATGAACAAGAGGCTTTTTTATCTTGTCTTGCCAAAAACTTGGAAATATGGCTTTTTAAATTTTGCGCGAAAAATCTAAAAAAATGTAGTGAACTTCAAAAAAATACGAAGGTATCAAATTAATTTTGTTTTTTAGATTTTCTACACAATTGTATAAGCTATCCTAACACTGTGTAAGATAAATTTACTTCAGACCTTTTAATTTTAAAAGTAAGTAAATTTTCACATGTTAACAAAAATGACATACAATTTTTACAATATTTTTACCGACTCACAACGTGAAACCCCAAATATTATTCCAGGTTTTGTCCCCGGCCATATTGCGGTCGAGTCGTCCACCTGGGCCGGTCAAGCGCGGCCCGCAATTTAATGATTTTTATTGGTAAGCCCTTTCCAAAAGAAGGGACAGGAAAATTTACCTGCCTATGTAGACTCTAGCCACGTACAATCGTGGTATTGAACGTTTATGGGGTAACACATTGAAAGTTACGGGCTAGGGTAGGTTTGGGTTTAATTTTGGATGTCGCATTCATAAATCTGTGTTGTGTAAATGTAGTTTATTTTAATGGGAACTAGTTTTGGGTATTATTGTCATATTGTGATTTCTCTGTTAGTTTTAGTTGAATATGCGTGACTTATACGTA
This sequence comes from Agonopterix arenella, assembly GCA_927399405.1. Lineage (NCBI taxonomy): Eukaryota > Metazoa > Arthropoda > Insecta > Lepidoptera > Depressariidae > Agonopterix > Agonopterix arenella. Next base: position 11,848,559 of record OV656707.1, on the reverse strand, counting down.
TTTTTAAAGTTTATTAGCTGTTCCTGATGCTATGCAATGTGGTTTTTTTTAGATTTTTTTCTCTGTCCGAAACTTTCGCGGGTTTTTGTGTCAACTCAGGCAAAAATTAGCTACAATTTAAAATGAGAGCAGTCTAGTATAAGAGGTAAAATTCTTTTCGCCGCTTTCCGTGATAGCTCCATCATGACTAACTTTTTGATCAACATTAAATTTTCAATCAAAATTCCAAAAGCCGTAGGTCGAATATTTAACCTTTTTTATATTAATGCTTAACGTTTTTCGTACATTTGCTATTCAGTGTGTCCAGTCAATCAAATGGAACGTGATGGAAATGTTACTGGGCGGAACACTGGCCTCTCATAGCAAATATCTCCTTTCTGAGAATTGTCAGTCTTGTCTACACTCATCTTTAAAGTTTTAACTAAAATCCTATAGTGAACTCTAATATGATATAATGTCATTATTTGTTTTAATTCCAAGGTCGTCCTAATCCTAAGCACAGAGTACCTACTAGTCTTGAGCCTGTGCATTTGTGAACTTTTGGAAATTCCATTTTCTTTTGTTCGGTCAATTTGTGTCGTTTGTTTCGTAGGCTATTTGTCAAATGGTTTCGCAGCATTTAACACAAAGTACCTATAAAGTTACGTATATCTATCTATGCCTGAAATTGATGTCAGGGTTTACATATTGGATCGACCAAGTCTTGGTCCTACCGCCCATAACTCGTATTGTTCTAAAGCCTACTTCGTCCTCGATCGTGTGACAAGCGAGCCGAGGCGGTACGGGCAAGTGATGGCAACCTGTCCATTTCCACACAATTAGTTACCATTACCGCCGAGTCGATAACATTATCCACACCAATCAAGGAACTGTTCTGCTAAATTTTTAACTTTAGTTATACCCGCGTCTTCGTTCGCTTGGATTCCCGTCATTTTAGCGAGATAGCAGAAATGATAATACCAGTTTCGTAGAAATGGATCCAGTAGTTATGATGCGTATATTAACAGACAAAGAGGCAGACAAAAAATTTAAAAATATGTGATTTGAAATCAGGGACTCTTATAAACCATATATAGTAAGACCAGGAAAATAATTCCGCTGGTCAATCTTCGTTTGCGCAGAGCAGGCCCGAGTCCCCGACAAAACCCGAATTCATTTAGTAATCAAAGGGTACAAAGTCAGATAGCAGCGAAAAGGGCGCGAAACAAATTAGCCAATAGCGTAAACGAATTAAAGGTGGCTCATCCTGATAGGTCAATATAATTTCGCGCGCTATTAAAATTTGTCAACAGCGCTGGTACATCGGGGAGACTTATAAACCTGGAACTACTGTAACTTTTTTAAGTACCTTTTTTTTAATATCTTCAATGTACAGCAGACTCACTTTTGTTACAGTTTTATAATAGTATAGATTAATGGTACCACGTAACTCTCAAAGTGTCTTTTTTTTCGACGTTGTTTGATGGTTTCAACCCTTAAGGGGTTACTTCAGACCGTATGTATACCGTATATTATGAAAAGTATTAAATTGTACACCTTGTATTACCTACAGACAGGAACAGCGCTGTTATCGTGCTGCTAAATCCCATAAATGTACCGGCAATCTTGTAAAATAAGTAGACATTTTGATAAAAGTAATCGGGCAAGGCAACATTGGATTCTTCAAGATGGGGAAAACATTTAATTTAATTTCAAGTTAAATTTGTCTTATAACTCTCACCTTACTGATCAAAGCCAGTTATGAATAAATTATAAGGCGAAACAAAAAAGTTATGAATTTTTTACGCTTCGTAAGCAACACTTTCTTCTCCATCTACATATTTAAATTAAAACTCCCGGATGTCATGTTATTCAAAACAGTGTCGGTTTGGGGTTTGCTGTAAATGAAATATAAACAAAATTTTTTTAGGCTGAACGCACACTGAAATATTGTAGGTAATATCGATCGTAGGTTACAAATCGAATGAAAATAGTTGAAATCTTTAAAAACTCACGACCTTAGTCCCTTTTCGGGTGGTCTGAAACTTTGTTAAAATCACTATAACCATCTTAGCAATTGGAGGTTCGAAGGTAGCGGAGTTCCTTTCAGCATAATTCTTTATTTTAATTATCGTACATCACCACTTACGTTACCTTACACTTTAATAATATACTTAATGAGATAAGATATCAATGAACGAGGATCTCATTTTGTCTTGTTTCTTAATGGGTGAATTTACTTTTGGAACCCTTTTCTTGCGCGAACGCGATACCCTTTTCTAATGCAAAGAAAAACACTATGTCCTTTGTTTACTAGGTCTACGAAGTAGACAAAGCAATGGCAGACAAAACTATAATCTAAATAAGTAACTGAGACTAGGGAAACGAGGAGTTTTTCGACCATTAGCCTGGTGGGCTGATGACATTGTAAATACTTGTGTAGGAACAGGCCCAATAATACGAAAAGTAATTTACTTTAGCTATGTAGGCATTGAGAGAAAAGCGATAGAATTTAACATCCCCGTAGAGATTTAAAGCACTAAAATTACGAGAACAATCATCACGCTGTAAATTTTAGTGCCCATTTGTAAACCGGATTGAATGTGAGGGAACTGCGTTGTGTTGAAGTTGAACAAACTTTATCACAGACTATCTATTCTATAGACTACTTTGTTCGAATATTTCTTCTAATAAAATTAAGCTATATCTACAGAATGTAACAAAACACCCTGGTAAAACTTAAGGGGGTGCTAACAACGTTCACTACGAAGCTAACATCGAAATCGCGAAAAAATGTCTGTCCCTTACATTTGGGTAGAGTCGGTAGGTGTACAGTTTTGTATGAAACAGCATTTCTCGATTATTTTTTCGCTATTTTGAAGTTGACTCCATAGTGTCAGTTCTTTAGTTTGAGGGTCTGAAGCATTCTCCTAAGTTCATTATTAGGGTATATTGTTAAAACCTGTATTTGTTAAGGTGCAGCGGTGGGAGAGTTTACTGTACCTATTATTCAACCAATTTGAAATGTTAGCAGGCCACCTTAGTGACAAGGTCAAAACGGAGCCCTAAAAAAGGAAGCAAAAATGAGAATGACTGTCTTAGAAAGAAGCCAGAATAAGAGGAAAGGAAAATGAGAGAGTAATGAGAGAGTCCAAGAAATGGACTTAAACTTTCAACTTAATGGACCATTTTGTCAGAAATAAATGTTGTGATTGATTAAATGTATCATGGCTATGTCATTTCTCCTCACAATATTTAGAGGCGCAAAGTGCAAACTAATGACGTATATTATGGTAGCCCTAATTCGGTAGTCTGTCTGTGGTTGTTGTTAATCGGATCACGCATTAGTGACTTCAGTGTGATGCCGGCTTAACCATTCAAAATGTTGGCAGTAACTTTGTATTGCGGACACTCACGATATTGTCCGATGACATTTTATGGTCGTATTTTTAAATGGTTGTGTGACGGAATTAAACCACGATAGACTTTTAGAACACTATTTATTACTTTTACTGTATTATGAAATATATATTCATATCTTTACTAAACTATTTAAATTTGAAATATGTAACAATCACTTCACAAATACGTGTTGTCACTGCGAGTGCCGGCCGAGAACTGGCTGTTCGATCCCCTTTGCCCCACTTCGATCGTCCTCCCCACTCATTCAGTTCACTGTGCCAACCAAACGCGCCTGGCGTTTGATTGGTCCAGCGACACTGCGACAGCCAATCACAAAAGTCAGTATTGCTATATGAATGAATAAAAAAAAAAAAAAAACAAACAAAATATTTAACGGCTCTGGATACAAGTCATTTTTAAGCCATTCATTGGTTATTTTACAAGTAATTTGAACGTGATCGAATATTAAACGTGTTACTAGTACAAAATAAACATTTAGTAACAAAATATCACTTAATTTAGTAAAGGATCACGACAGTTGTAAGGTAGAACGAATTGAAACTTTTTTAATAGTTCATTTAGACCAAGCAGAGGTATATTTTAACTTTTAATCGGTTTTTCGATTCACTTCTATAAGGTCTAACAAAATTAGGTGAAACTATTTTAAGGGGATGATCAGACCATCAAACTGAACAACTTTCTCTATGGGACCAATATCGAAATCGCGAAAAAAAAATCAGCTGTTCCATACAACCTACTCGACCTAAATGTATGGGACAGCGGATTTTTTTTTCGCGATTTCAATATTGGTCCCATAGAGAAAGTTTGATGGTCTGATCATCCCCTTAAAATAGTTTCACCTAATTTTGTGAGACCTTATAAATTTGTACATCTTTTTGAAAAAGTAATATTATTTTAGTGGCCGTGCTGGTCCAGTGGCGAGTAACCTTGCCTGTCGTGCAGGAGGCGATGGTTCGATCCCCGTCCAGGCCGACTCGTACCAATGAGTTTTTCGAAATTTATGTACGTTTTGTAATACCACTGGCTTTTCGGTGAAGGAAAACATCGTGAGGAAACCTGTATGCTTCAATTTCGAGGCATGTATTGTACCCACTGTCCATTAAAAGTGCCGACGGGCGTCACACTGGACAGAGTGTCGGTGCTACTAGTGAAACGTGGATGTTCTGAAGTTTCAGAATATCTCTGACTACCCCCTCGGGGAATATAGTCGTGAGCATATGCTTATGCATATTATTTTGAAAGAAAGTTGTTGCAGTTTTAGTTATAACGATTTAGAAATCCGCATGCGGGGCTCTGTGGGTGCGGACAGTATATTTCCCTTGCTTATCGTGGGAACAAAATGAGGCCAAATAATTTTATAGAACTCGGCGACGGTGGTACAGCTCGCAGGAGTGTAGCATTGCTACGCTGTACACCATGATCAAATTAATGATCTTTTCCGAAAAGGGCATATGCGTAGCACCACGCAATCGACGGAAGTGCATTAAAAGATGTATGAATGTGAACGAGGCTAAAGAAGTATCTCAAAGTCACAGCGTGTGGCGGTCCGTGGTCTCTGCCTACCCCCCTGGGGCAATGGCGCGAGCTTATGTATGTATGTATGTATGATTAAAAAATGTTGGTTATTCAACAAGATTCCTTATAATACATTTACAGTTTACTAAGCGATAACTGTACTCTAGTTCCATCTAAAAAAATATGGCCACACATAATAACATTCTGGATCACCATTATTCTGTTTGTCCCTGTACTATAAGGAAATTTGAGCTTCTCTATTGAACCTTTGTTCAATGAATTGAGTCCGTTTGGATCAAACACTCTTTGGAAGAACAAGCGCGTATCAAAGGTTTCGAAGCCAGATTTTTAAATACAAACCAATTCACATGAAGTGAATTACATGAAGAGCGCGCGGTTCAAAGAAGAACGAGCACTTTCCATATATTTGTTTACCTGTCAAACTATTTTTTATTTAGTTGAAGACGTATAATACTCAAAGGTTGAAGTATACAGTTAATATTTGATATAGGAAAACTATAGGTTGATTCCATTTACATTGGTAATAATTTATTTCAATTTGATAATGAGGAATAAAAGTTATACACGTTAATAGTTGTTAAATTATTTGACAGGTAAAAAGTGAACATCCTTCTTTAGGCAGAAAATAAAAATAAATATTATATATTTCAAATATTGTTTATTTTAATTGGTACCTCTTTGTCATTATTCTTTATGTTTTTTATAAAGGATAACGCACTGACAATGTGTTTTTAGTAACCCAATTGGAGATATTTTTGTATAGTGGATTTTTATCGCTTTGTGTGTTGTTAATAATCCTATTTTAGGTACTTTGGATTATACCTTGACGTACGTTGTATACTATTATGAGAATTTATTGGTAAGATTTAAGCTGCGACAAAATTTTATCGGTAAGTAATAATAATAATATAATCTATCTATACTATCTATACTATTATAAAACTGTAACAGGAAGTTTGTCTGTACATTGAAGATATTAACAAAAAAAAAGTTACGAATTGGTTTTTAGGTGTCCCTGATTCCATTTCACCAATATTTGGATTTTTTGTCTGTCTGTTTGTTTGTGTGTTTGTTTAGGTGTTTGTTTGTTTGAACGAGTATCACGCAAAAACTACTGAACCGATTTTGATGAAACTTTTTTGTTTGATAGCTTATGATCTGACTTAAAATCTGGTATATAATTTGTGCGGACGAAGTCGCGGGTTAACGCTCGTACTATTATAAAACTGTAACAGGAAGTTTGTCTGTACATTGAAGATATTAACAAAAAAAAAGTTACGATATGGTTTTTAGGTGTCCCTGATTCCATTTCACCAATTTTTGTATTTTTTGTCTGTCTGTTTGTTTGTTTGTTTGAACGAGTATCACGCAAAAACTACTGAACCGATTTTGATGAAACTTTTTTTGTTTAATAGCTTATGATCTGACTTAAAATCCGGTATATAATTTGTGCGGACGAAGTCGCGGGCTAACGCTCGTAAGACATATTAGTTTAACTACGTATGTGGAGACTGGTGCTCGCACTACGGTACAGGGATGGGTATCTCGGCACCTGTGTTACAGGTCACCAGGCCTCCGCAACTCGGACATCGTTGGAACAGATGGTAAGTACTTATGTATTTGGGTGGTTTTTTAAAGAGGTAAGTATATCCACAGGAGGAGTAACCGGAAGAGGCAGCATGACAACTATTTTATTCGAGAAATTTACTCGTGAGATAATATAATTCAAAATAACAATCGAGTTAAATTCAACCTTATTTTCATAAGCCTTATGACGTAGGTAAGTAAGTGGTCTTGATTTGACCACGGGACCCTGTAAATAAAGAATAAGTGTATAGTTATAAAATGTCATCCATGTTCACTTCGAAACATGGCAAAGTACAGGCTGAGTCCCTATTTAGGATTGACCTACCGAAATAAAAACATTTTGTCAAAGTTTTGTCTTTTTCTTATAAACCTAAACAAATGATACAAAAGCTTCTTATAAAGGAAACTCAATATAAGAGTGGGTAGCTGCTCATGGGTATTATTTAAACTATTATTGTACATTGAAGATATTTACAACAAAAATACTAGGTACGATATAGTTTTTAGGTGTCTCTGACTCCAAATCAACCCTTTTTATATTTTTTAAAAATTAATGTATTAATTTACAGTCAGAAAACTTTGTTTATATGGAGCGCGCAAATGGTATATCCTCTTGAAAAGAATATTCCGACTTGCCACGATTCATTTCTATACAGGCAGTGACTTTTTATATTCAGGAATACCTATAAATATAAAATTATAAGATAGCTAATTATGATTTACTTACCCCTTGACTAAACCTATGTCCCGTTTATGGCCTCTTTAATGTTGAATTATCTCAATTTAAACGGAACATTTCCCATCCTTGACATTTTGGCGGTAGATTTAAAGCAGCTTCAATCTAGGGTCACATTTTTACAGCCGTAAATCAAGATGGCGGTTCTCTACTGATTTATGAATGTAGGCCGAATGTAAAAATTTTTAATTCTGACTTTTTATCTTCCTTCCTTCAGAGACTAATGCTGGGGATATTTTAGTAATGCTTTTAAAAATCGTACGGGGATTCGAGTTCCGCAAGTGTAATTAATGGCAATTTCGTTGAATGTACTTCAAATACATGGAAATTACTCAACTAGGACTCACTTTGCAAGTTTTGCGCGGTTATAATTTGCGTGGTGTTCGCGCGTTCGCGTTTAAGTTTACCACAAGGGTTCGCAATCTCTTCTCAACAGTGTTTTTGATCAAAAATAATCCTTGGGATTGGGATATATTACTCCCACAAACTACTAAACACTGGCGGAAATGCAGTGCAAGCAAAAGTCCATTAATTTATAAATAAATAAGAAAAAAGAATCGTTTTCAACTTATGTCAATGACATGATCCAAGCATAAAACATAGAATCTTCGAATCCAAAATAATGATCATTCTCTACATAGTATAAAGTAAAGTTGCTTTCCGCGTTTGTCTTTATCTCCGCTAACTGGTTTTTGTGATACCGGACTACTCGGAAATGCTCCCTAAATATAAAGCTAGGTGCTATCTTAATTGGCAGGAGTATTTTAACGAAAGATCGAAAGAGAAAGGGATTTGGTATAGGACCATGCAGAGTGAACCTCCTCGCATACCCTGGTTCAGTGCTACCTGTCTTAGTAGGAAGCTGGTTAAAATAGCTTTTAGGCTGAGATCCGGACACATTCCACTAAATAAATATGCGTTTTTAATGAAAAAGGCACCCACACCTAATTGCGAGGTATGCGGTACTGTGGAGGTTGTTCAGCATTTATTATCGGAATGTGTCCGGTATCAATCGCAGAGGCTATTATTGTATAATAGTTTAAATCTAAATATTGCGAATGTAGGCTCTTTTGTCACCATTTTAGCCGCCCCTACGTCGGGAGAGGCTAAAATGGTGTACCTTTTTTATTATAGTACTAGTGTTTAATATGTGTGTTTGTTTGTATATTCGTTAGGTAGTGAGGCTGATGAGGCTGACGTAACCTCAGGGTTAAAAGCTCCAAAAAAAAAAAAAGAATTAAAAAAAAAAAAGCTCCGTGCGCGGTTTTCACTGTCATTTACGGAATGACATGTATATTTTCAAGTCTTCTATATCGTTGTCTAGTCATTGTAATACAAGTTCAGGCTAGATTCTGGTACTTTAAACGTGACTAGATAATCTGTGTGACTATTTCTTCCCGAAGGCTTATCTGTAGGTAGGTACTTTATATAAGGTCTAACATAATTAGCTGAAACTATTTTAAGGGGGTGATCAGACCATCAAACTGAACAACTTTCTCTATGAGACCAAAATAGAAATCGCGAAAAAAAAATCTGCTATCCCATAAATTTGGGTCGAGTAGGTTTGTATGGAACAGCTGATTTTTTTGGGCGATTTCGATGTTGGTCCCATAGAAAAAGTTGTTCGGTTTTATGTTCTGAACATCCCATTAAAATAGTTTCACCTAATTTTGTTAGACTTTATATTGTAGATCTCACCCAGTGGCCCAGTCATTTTACGGAGTTTTGTTAGGCGGGGTAGGGAGTAATTACTAATTGGAGTTTTAAACTGTAACCGGAACCATTAGGTGACAAAAGGACTATCTTATAGAATATTAAAAATATAATTTGACTTAGATTTAACAAGATAAATTATTTTTGAACAATAAAATAGGCAATGAAATTTTAGAAAATGGGGTATATATTAGAATATACGAATGTATTTCTCAAAACCTTCTAAGTAGACAAAAATATTCACACCGTGTTTGTAGTGTGTATAATGGTATAGCATTAAATATGTGCAAAAAAAATTTTTCCATCACGTTTTTTAGAACGAGATAATAGCTAAATTTTAAAATTGGAACTGTTGCTAACGTGATTTTTTTTAATTTTGCTACATTTCTAGGCTCAAGTTGGCTCTTCAATATTATACCAAAAAAAATGTCAATTACTTATTAGTCCCGGCTCAAAATGTAAAATGACTGGGCTACAGGCAAAGCCAGCAAAGGGGTGGTTCGCTAGTACTGCATAAAAAAAAATATTTACCAACTGTTTCGTAGGTATGCCGCTAAAATTCCTATCACCAGCAATCACCAGGACCGACATGTATAAAATAAATGTTTAGTATGAAAAATAATAGTTAATTTAATTCCTAAACACGTAAAAGTCTGATTGCAGGCATTACAATATTCTCTCAATTTGCATAGCTCCTATTTCTTCCCAATACAGAACAGATACAACTTGTAAACAAATTTATAGCTTCATAAAATTTGTCGTCGCACTGCGTCACGATTTGATACTCGATGTGCAGTAGGTATACGTACGTATTAAAGGCTCTTTGTGCTATTTGTATAGGACCTAATTAAGAAAGGGAAATATCTAAATGTGTAGGTGCTATTTAGTGTTATGTTATGTAGGTAAGTTTGAAAGCTAGTGTCGGCGTAGACGGCGAGAATGAGATGAAAATATAAATAATATAAGTAGTACTATTGTAGCCACAGAACATTATAAGAGGGGTTAGAAGTGCAAAGTAGGCGTGGAACGTGTCGCCACAGGTTATGCAATGACTTACATAACACCATAAGGCCCGCGGCGTGGTGAGAGCGAGAGTAAGGTGCAAACAAACTGGGCTTATGTGATCCCACGTACGTGATGCCACGTCCATCAGAAGACATCAGTTTTCATAATAAATATATGAAAAATCATTATTTAGAAACACATTAATCTTACGTGACGTCGCTGAAGGGACCAAATCCCATTCTACGTGTATTGCGTACGCGTCAGATCGCATGTATTGCGTGTTAACACGTGATGAGACGCTTGCGGCGCATCATTCCGCTCATAGCTGCTGCCCAGTAACGTGCGAATACTCCGACGATCGACGCATCATTGACTACGTGTAGTGGCGCAGCGCAGTGCTAGTGTGTTTCTAACGTAACATCACATAACGTGGCGTGGCATCACATAAGCTCAATTTGTTTCTGTTGCTGACGAGGCTGAGTAGTGGCGTAGCGTAGGGCTAGTGTGTTTCTAACGTAACATCACATAACGTGGCGTGGCATCACATAAGCTCAATTTGTTTCTGTTGCTGACGAGGCTGAGTAGTGGCGTAGCGTAGGGCTAGTGTGTTTCTAACGTAACATCATATAACGTGGCGTGGCATCACATAAGCCCAGTTTGTTTTCACCTTTGTAGCAGCGTGAGCGGGAAGACAAGTGGCGACAGCTGTCTCCGAAGCAAAAGCGCTACTTTCCATTTCTAACCCCTCTTATAATGTTCTGTGCTTGTAGCAATCTTGGTTCTGTATTCTATTGTTTTTGAATGTATTCTAGTCTCACAAAATTTTTACCTACACCTTAGTAATAGTTAAAGGCAGCGTGGGTAGGGCCTCCACACGGTGGACCGACGACTTGGTGAACGCGGCGGGAACCCGTTGGATGATGGCAGCGCAGGACCGGTCGTTATGGCGATCCTTGGGGGAGGCCTATGTCCAGCAGTGGACGTCCATCGGCTGAGATGATGATGATGAATAGTTAAAGTGGTTTAAAGTCAAAACAATTTTCACTATGGACAAAAAGTATTTAAAAAAAAACCTGATGTTCCATAAATTTAAATCGAGTCAGTACTCAGCTTTGTATGAAACAATCGTTTAATTTTAATTCCTCTCCATGTTGGCTCCATAGTGCAGGTAAGTTGTGCAGTTTGATGGTCTGATTAAACCACCCCTTTAAATATTACTTTTGTTACACCCTGTAATTCATTGTGACATCAATGTGACATGTAAAAATAAAAAATTTTAGGTATTATTTTTATTATTACATGTCACATATGATTTCTCTTAATCTTCGTTACTACTAAAACTTGCACTTTGTTTTTGGCCGTCGCGTCGCATTGAATTTCAAAGATTTTTCCTTTATTTTGCCAGTAGATAAGCCACCCATACTACGCTACTTAGTTTGAGTTAACTAACTTAGTTACACTAGTTCCATCACCATAAATTTAAAAGCCACCCTCTGTCCGTGAAGTAAACTCCATTCAACTTTTCCATTACTAGTTAGAGAATTATGCAACAGTGGTTCTATTTGCAGAACTAGATTTTAACTTCTCTTATTATTAATATTGACTTCCTTAAGAGGATATAATTCCTACGGCGCTACATACAGCAAAATTAAGTTCCGTCAAAGTTCGAACATTTAGGCGACCGCGTACCGGAAAGCGCAGCGTGGGTAGGCCCCCCACACGGTGGACCGACGACCTGGTGAAGGCGGCGGGAACCCGTTGGATGAGGGCAGCGCAGGACCGGTCGTTATGGCGATCCTTGGGGGTGGCCTATGTTCAGCAGTGGACGTCCATCGGCTGAGATGATGATCATGATGACCTATTTTTTTATATTTTAATGCCTATTTTATTGCTCAAAAATAATGTTATATTGTTAAATCTAATTAAAATGATATTAATATTATTAATTTAAAGCCTTCTGGGAAATGCAATTTTGATTTCTATGTTGTGTAGCAAATTTTTTTTTAAATTTGTTTTCAGATAGTTTTTTTTGTCACTATATGGTGCCGGTTGCAGTTTAAAAGTCCAATTAATAATAACTCCCGACCTTTCCTAACAAAACTCCGTAAAATGGCTGGGCTATGGTTCTTAGTTTCGATAAATTAAGAACCAGAAATGAATGACTACAATGTGGCATTCTTGTTTTTTTTTGGAATTGTTGCATAATTGCTTAGAAATAAAAAAATACGATTCAGCGAAGCATCGAAGACTCCGTACCCTCTTAATATAAAGCAAAGTGAATCAAACCATAAGTTACGTTTCTGAAGTCAAATTATGTTGCCAGCTTGTTGCTAGTTTAGAATATCCGTAAACAACAAATTAAATCAAAACTTCAAATCGTTCCTCGTAAGTTAAATGATATCTGAAGACAAGCATGGTTCGGGTGAGATGGTCTGTCGCGCCTTTTTTCTCGCGACAGCGCGCTATGTCTATATCATGAGTTTTATGTACAAGCTGGAAACCAATTGTTATGATTATAACGTAATGAAGACTGTATCCAAACTGTCCGCTATATTTTGATTTGAAGGATTAATAAATAAATAAATAAATATCTTGGACATTGTCACACAAATTATTTAGTCACATATTAAAGTACCTGGACTTGTATTATGATGACTAGACAACGATATAGAATACATAAAAAATGCGGAAAATATTATTTTGTGAAATTTAAAGAGTATGTTCTTATGTGTTCAATGGGTTTCGGATCGGTTTGGTTTTCAGATTTTACAGGTTTCTTTATATTATTTTTTATATTGTAGAGTTAGCAGTCTGAGGAGAACATACTTACTTTGATTTACATACTTAAATCATCATCATCAAAGATCTGTAAAAAAGAGAAGAATTTGTCAAATCCAGAATCTGCACTATACTTACCTTAACGAACAAATGGTGAGAAGCATCTTCAACCGAAGTTCGAAAGAAGAGTTTGTAAGTAGGTATTTATAGAGGATGATAACAAACCAAATCATTTAAGAGATTAAATAAATATGTGATGAGTAATAATGGTAAATGTTTTGTAGACATAATGGTGAATGTATTCAAATATGATTGTTTCAATTCTTATTTTGAAATCGATTAAAAAACCAGCCAAGAGCGTGTCAGACACACCCATGATAACTTATTATCAGAAAGTCTACTCGGACTTCCAATTTTCGATACAATGAGAACGTTTTCGTTCAAATGTTAACTCTATATTTTAACACGTTCCGGGACAGTGACCGCCTATAACCGTGATAACAATAAAAGTTCTATTGTGTCTCGTTCACTGTCCCGGAACGTGTTAATGAAGTTCAATCAAAAATTATCATGAACTATCGGAAATCGAAAGTAGGGTATTCAATTCAATTCAATTTATTTATTCAACAACTTACACTAACAACAGTACAAACACTACACATGTTAGTTTTAGTTTTAGGTATGTCTTTATGTCAAATTTTGTTTCAATGGCAAACATTAATGAGAGATTAATGGAGGTGGGGCATACATACAGACAGAATGGACGATACTATAATTCCTTGTTTGGCCACGGAGCCCTAAAAAAGACATGGTTTATAAATGGGTGATTATCATTAGAAGAAAATAAACTCTTTCCGTTGTGCATAAGTATATTTATATTTAAAACGATGTACCACATAAAAATTTATCTGTAGAGAGACAAAGTTTTATTTTTACATTAATTTAAAACATTAACTTAGCATAATTTTGGATAGGCTTACAAGTCAGTCATTTGAAGTATTGACCTTATTTGATTACGGAGTTTAGCACTATTGCATTTCACTTCATTTGAGAGTAGATCCTATAATAGGGGAGCGTGTAATTTCTCTATGGAGTAGACCACAGATCACAAAAACTAAAGGGAGATGTAAAATGGGGGCGGGACCAGTGTAGCAGCAATATGCGCAAAAACGGAACACATTGCTCGCGACAGTAATGATTCAATATATTATGAGGTTGAAAGCCAGTCGAGATATTATGTGTAAATAGTTTACAATGCTTGCGTAGTACTAAAAATTATTCGAACGTTGAGTTCTGATACCGCAATGGATAATGATCACATTCAAGCTAACAAAATATGATGCGACACTAGGTTTCGTACTCAGCGCGTTGGTTGGCATCTCTCTAGATCTCTATGGAGTAGACCAACAAAGATTAAGCTTTTTCCCATGTAACGCAGCGCTTATACCCAGCAAACAATTTGGTCGTATTAGGCCCACATTTGTATGACTATTTTGACTTATAAAAGTCAAATCTGATGTTCGGCTATACGACACCGACACCAAATTGTTAGTTGGGTAGCGTCGCATCGCGTCGTATCGGTAGCACGGCTCTTCCCATAAAATCACTCAAAGCCTTTCCCGTGTAACGGTTTACACGCTTACCATACCTACGCCGCGTTTCAGACACCATGTGGAAAAAGGCCCTCTATTTAAATAATATAAAAAATACACTTTAATTTGCACCCTGTTCGGTCGCGGACAGCGAATAACAAATGCCCATTACAATATTGCTACAGAAGTGACACAAACGTAAAAGTAAGAATTTTGAAGTAAGAACCATCCAAAGTAGGTACTCCGGCTCACACCCTGGGAATCTTATTGTGTAACTATCCGATTTAATCGGTATAAAATCGACATGGTGTTTTTGACAGTTCCTAGCGATTTGTAGACAAAAGATAATTATTATGATCACTGAGACAAAATATTACTAATACAGTCATATCATAGGGTGATCTACTGAAGGATGGGCAGCAGCATCCTCTGAGAACACACATTGATTTGATCCAACTGCGATCGCCAACCCGCCTGCCAAGCGTGGCGATTATGGCAAATCCCCCCATTTTGGGGGAGGCTTATGTCCAGCAGTGGACGATTAATGGCTGATAGGATGAGGAGTCATATCATAATCATAATACGTTATCGATCTTGTAATGTAGATAAACTTTAATGTTGGTTAGCCAATTCTTCACTACTATGGCAAGTCAAATTTTATTCAATGACAATACCATCGACTCGAATTTCTTAATCACTTTTTAAATTTTCCATAGTAAAAGTTGTTTATTTAGTTTAATGGTCTGAACTGGTCTTGAAAAGGAAACTGTTAAAAGAATTAAAGAACTTTGAATAACTAGAAGACTTCTGATTTTCTTTAAAAAAAACAAATTTTTGTTGCAGACTATATTTTAGTCGAATTGCAATTCTGGAAAATTATGGGCAGCATTCGTTCTTTAAGTGTAGAAAGATACGTTTCAGCTCTTATTCTGTAGGAGTCAGCGTTTTAGTCCAGTAAAACTATCAACCTAGCTAGCATGCCACCCCCGAGAAAACGACAAAAATCGAGATGTGCCTCCATCTTTATTATTTTACGTAGGCCAGAAAGAGCGCGCATGACGTTTTTCTCGTTTAAACGCTTTGTCGTGGGTGGCATGCTTGCTAGGCTGGTATTAAATTTTTTTTTCAAACAGTTTTCCTGATTCCGATGCAACGGCACAACAGGCATTGGAAATCTAAAAAGAATCGAAAGGCTTTTCACGAATAGATTTTTTCAGAATGGGTTTTTAAAAAAACCTGTAAATATTGTTCTCATACAAACACAAACAAAACAAACAGAAACCACATTATTTAATTAACAGTGAAATATATTTTTAATAGGTTACTTACTTCAAAACACTGAACTAGCTAAGAAAAACGGGAACTCATAATTTTTTTACTCATAAAAGAACGAGAAAGAACAAAATAGAGCCAGCTAAAGAAGTACCTACAACTGACTAGCTGAAGAACATTATTTTCGGTACACCACTACTAATAAGCTTCTCAACAATTTCCAGTAATTATAAACATGCGGTTCGGAAATTATAGTACCCACTTACTACAGCTTTGAATAGGTAATATTTAATGTTCGCCGAGGGCCACCGCACTTGTAAGTTCTCAAGAGGCGAAGTAAACTTCAGCGCAATAGATCAACTTCCCACAAAGTGGATCCTGCCTAAAACAATTGAACATTTGTAGGTACGCTGAAACTCAACAAATGGTCCTACACCGCCTTAATGGAGTAGCTGCGAGTTTTCTAGCTTGGTCATATCGATAGCGACAAAACGATGTTGTTTATACAATTAGGATATTTATTTGCTTATAAGTATAATTGAAAACTGTTTGACCAATATACGATCAGTATCTAAACGACCATTACAAATTTACATTTTTTGCATTGTCGCTTTCGATATGAGTGGTTTTTTTAGTAAACTCGTGGCATAATTATAAAACTATAAAAATAACCCAAAAAAATATATGTTTGTTCAACATCTCAACCACTTACTGACATCATAATGATTCATTCAATCAATCATTTTTCCATTAAAGCAGAATATGTTTTTTTAATGTAAAATATATTTTTTACTACTGCTGCCGCTGATTGAAAGTTGTTTAGAAATATGTTTTTAATTATTCTCTGAAACAGAATTTGTAAACATTATTTATAACACCCTTATCTTTATGACACTCTTAACGTCATAATTTAAATTAATAGCAACTGCAGTAATCAATTAACGCCAATACTTTAGTAATAAACTCAATTAAAAACTATAACATACTATCATTCAAACAATCCAATAAATAATTTTCACAACATGTTAATTTTTCAACTTTTATTTGGATGTTTTCGGACAAAGTAGTCACGTAAAAGCTTTAAATTTTACTCCAACAACCAAACCACGTTATTTCTAAGAAATTATCGGGAATTACGGTGAGAAAAAGTATTAAAATTCTAAAATATGTAGACAGTGACTTAAAAAGTAATATCTACTTCTTTTTATTTTATTTTTCCCCAAAGACACAAAGAATTTAGTAAGATGGATAGCTATAAAACAAACAAGATTATTTTAATAGAAAATCCATTTAATTTACGAGCAAATGCCAGGAGTAATGAGGATAAGTTACTCTTATCCTCATATATTACCCATAAATTATAGTTTGTTCACTTACCGTATTGGATCGCCTAGACTAAGGCAATAGAAAATGCGCAAACAATTTTGGTATCCAATGTTTGGCATCGCTGAGCTTTAAATTTACAATCTAGAGTGCGATTTTTGAAATTCATACTTCAACTCAGCAGTTGAAAATGTCAATATTACTATGGGGATATGCATCTTTTTACTGCTGATTTGACTTTCAAAAATCGCACTCCAGCAGTATAAAGATGCATAATATCTCCATAGTAATTTTGACATTTTCAACTGTTGAGCTCAGCGAATGAGTTTCTAAAATCGCACTCCTGGTAATAAAAAAACTAAAAATAAACTATAATAAATTATAGAGTGTTAGGGTAAATAGTCGCATTACTTTAAGGGGTGGTTTTATCCATGACATTTGATGACATTGAACCACTTTCTCAAAATAACCAATAGAAAATTCGCAAAAATTTTCTATACTAAATGCAACCAACTGATCGGACGTTTGTCTGAAAAGTCTAACATTTTGTTTTACTAATTTTCCTTAGTTCTGGGAAATTTGTTCAGTATCATGAGTAAAATCATTCATGAAAATAACGCAACTATCAACTATCTGTAAATAATAAGTATTGTAGATAAATAATTTACGAAAAATTAAAAAGGTTTACGGTTTTGGATTTGCTTGCTCTATTATAGTTGCCTATACGTGTGTATGGCTGTACCAACAAACTATCTCAGTCTTCACGTGAATTAAACCTATGGGCATGAAAGGAAAATTGTTTGCTCGTTCAATAAAATCTATGCCACATCTTCGTTTTTATTATGGATCTGTTTGATGTTTAAAATTACCATTTCAAAAGCGACGCGCTGTATGTCTTTTCGCAATTGTTGACAAAACAAAAGGGATACATAAAAGGGTTTTAACAATAAAACATTTTGCTCAAAACCCAGCACAAAGCATTTACGTGTCTACAGCCCGAAAACTTTTAGCAGTACAATAGGAAAGTTTCAATTAATATCACAGTTTCCGTATTTTAAAAGTAGGACATTACAAACTTCTCCACTAGGAGTCCTATTTACACTTCACTACAATTCAACTAGAAACAATAAGTCCTCGAAACATCAGAACACTGGTTTTTATCTTGTTGTCACCCGAAGTAGTATTGCGCGTTGGAATACCTATATAAACTTCTGTTAGGGTCTGACTCTGGTACTTGAACTCTTGGCAAGGTTTTGACGGCAACCCCGCGTCCAAGCGTACCATGTGGCATAGTTCGCAGTGGCATTTCTATAGGGAATTCCGCTACCTGTCCGTACATATTACTGCTGACGTGTGGATAGGTATTGGGGACAGGCCGGCCGACGTATCGATTGATTTTGGGGCTCATAGCGACATTTGTGAATTGCATTTCTGGCTTGATGCTGGAGTCGACGGTATCGACGGGGCCTGAGAGACTGGTGATGTTAATATCGTTGTCGACTTCTGATATGCTGTCGTTGAAGCCGTTGGGGATCTCGGTGGTTGCTGATACGTCGGGGCCTTTGGGCTGTGCTGTGTTCTTCTTGTGGACGACACAGCGGACGACTCCGACGAGGATACACAGCAAAAATGAAACTGCTACTGCGGCAATGATGTACACGTACATGACGTCGAATTCATCTGATGACAAAAACAGTGGATTAGGGGATTCGTTACTAGTATTAGTTGCAGACACAGTTTACGGATATAGGTATCCTCATATGAAACTCTTTAGTATTGGGGGTTCGAATATCTCTCGAATAGGGCTCATTTTTGTGAGTTGAATACGAATTATTTTTGTTCCCAATAGATATGGAAATTTGTATTATAGGTATAAATTTATATACAGGGTCCAAATATGCTGATTTTTAAGTCGATGATCAGATCATCAAACTGAACAACTTTCTCTACGAGACTAACATCTAAATCGTGAAAAAAATCAAACGACCCTTACATTTAGGTCGAGTAGGATTGCTGGTTTCTATGGAACAGTTAATTTTTTTCGCGATTTCGACATTAGTCTTAGATTCTTAGATTCTTTATTGTACACAAAAACATAATTATGAAAAAAAAATTACAACAAGTCGTGATGTACAAAGGCGAGCTTAACTCTAAAAGAGTTAGTCCCATAGAGAAAGTACTAAAAAGTAGTAGTGAAAGTAGTTCAATATGATGGTCTGATTGTCCACTTAAGAAACCGTCAGCATATTAAGTTGAACCCTATTTAAATATAGGGTCCAGTTTTTTACGTTTTCCTTTTCTAAATTGTCAATAACTTTTCTGTTACTATATTATACCTTTTACGCAGTTGGAGATCGGTTCACAAATTACATGATTTAGTATCATATTTAGGTAAAACATCGAACTACATAATACCATAATTACAAATATTACAATACAAATGAAACATAATACTAAAGAAAACAAAACAACCCACACTGTACACAACTAAAGAGAAATTGACATAAATGATGTGTAACATGTGCAAACAATAACTTTGCCAAATACCTCTCAATAGAGATCAAAATGGAGAAATGGGTTGAGCATACAAACAACATGAGTTTCTGTAGCAAGCATGTTTGTTTCCGCACTCGATAAGGCTTTTACGACAGCTAATGTATTTTCGAGTACCATAATTTATATGGTACGTAAGTATTCAATACACGTAAATTCACTATAATTTAGGGAGAAATTATTAATATTGTTTAAGTATTTATATTGAAAATTCCAAAGCTGTAAATCTGTTATGAATTATTGGGAACCACTGTTGTTTTCAAAGTCATACGACGAGTTAAAGACTTGTGAAATATTTGACGCTGTTTGAAGATATTATAGAGCTTCAAATTGAATAACTATTTTGTAAGGGGCATTAATAGAATTGCTTAGACTTAATACAATACGCAGACACCTACGCAACAAATGGAAATGCTAATGTTTTTGTGTAATTTAAGCATTTTTCCGATAAGATCATAATGTTTTTCAGATAAATGAAATACAAAATAAATATATATTATGTAATTGACAGTTACATACCACGTACAACTAATGTTATTTTTCAGTATTTTCAGGGTTTTGGATTTGAATCAAAAGGTTGATCACGGGTCAAAGCAACGGGCTGGGATTAAGTATACGTACACTTACTAACAAAATTATGAGTCAATGCTACTTGAAACAATGATTGATTGATTGAATACG
This sequence comes from Agonopterix arenella, assembly GCA_927399405.1. Classification (NCBI taxonomy): domain Eukaryota; kingdom Metazoa; phylum Arthropoda; class Insecta; order Lepidoptera; family Depressariidae; genus Agonopterix; species Agonopterix arenella. The sequence continues at coordinate 11,828,381 of OV656707.1, read as the reverse complement.
CATAGCATAGTGCTTAAGCAGAAATATTAAGGTGTACCATGGATCGCAAATGTTACTTTTTACGTCAGAGTGATCTTAAGAGTCTTAGGTCAGAGTGACCGTTTTACAGTTCAGTGAAGGCGTCATATAAAGGATTTCTCAACAATTAAAACCCAAAATGAAAAAATAAGTCTCCAACTTACTACAAAAGCCTAAAAGATATTTCTACAGAATACTTTTATAGGCCTATGTCCAGCGGTCGACGTCCATCGGCTGAGATGGTGATGATGACTTTTATAGTTTCTAAACATTCCACTTTTAAGAATCATCATCATCATCTTATTTAAGAGCTACGCTCTTGTCGGTGGAGTTTTCGCCAATCCTGTCTCCTTTCCGCTAGTCTCTTGAGTTCTTGATACGATACGACATCAACCTTTTCCTTCACTTTTTAAGAATATCGAAATAAAATTTAAAAGTGGCTGTTTTTTCTTTATTATTTGTATTAAACGTAAAAATCACAAAAGTATTGTATAAAAATAGCTTTAAGGCTTTTGTAATAAGTTGGAGTAGCGATGTTTAATTTTGAGTTCTCATTATTGCGAAATCTTTAATATACAATTATTATGATGAGGATAGGGTGCCACTGAATGTTAAAAGGTCACTAAAGAATGTGCGAGCACTTGAAATTGATTTATTAATAGGGACTGCGCTCACAGACACATTGCAAACTAAACTTTATCTCTTGGTAGCCGTAGCCGACAGCCACATAAACAAACGCAGTATCATAAAATGGTGTTGTATGGTGTGCTAAGGCATGAACGGACTGTTACCGCTTTGTTAATGTATATATCTGTATTAAAGTCGCTTAGGTATCTTATTCGATTCCAATCAAAAACATCACGATAGAAGTTTGCTTCCGTTTGAATTAGTCACAATAATAATAGATGATTCGAGAAATTCATGTTAATTGGGTCCAAGACAATCAAACTGATTGGTTAACTCAGCTGAGATCAAACAGGTTGATTAAGCGTTGATAATTGAAGCTTAGTAGGTGATGATAATATTATAATAATGGAGATTATTACCGTACGTATTAATATCATTTTTTGCCCACTGTTTGATTATATTCTCTAAGCATTTAATGCGTAAACATCCTATTACAAATAAGTTACACAATAGGGTTTCTTTTTATAGCGATTTCGATGTGGTTCTCATAGCGAAAGTTTTTCAGTTTGACGGTCTGATCATTGTTATAAAAACCGTTCACTTATAAGTGAGATCACACACGATGACGCATGACGGAGCGGCAGACCTCAGTCCGTCATTTGCGCACGTAGAAGCACATCTTAAAAATCGTCGACGTTCTAAATTCTCGACTAGCATCCCGAAAACTTGTCTGGTCAGACGAGGAAGCCACGTCCCCTTTTGATGTCAGTCCCCGATGGCGGTTTGCCATCGGAAATGTAGGCAGGCACAGATCTGGTCACCGATCCAATAAAGATATAAAGCAGCTTCCTGGCTTTTAACTGGACCGAAAATCGTGGGCTAGCCTGAACAGAATTAAAAAGAGTCGCTCGGTGTAACTACCATCTTCAAAAGTGTGGTATAAAAAGCTCACCCGAGAGTGACTGCGGTGCTCCGGAGCAGACTGTCGAGGACATAGTTAACGCCCTGACAGAAGTTTTGACAGTGGAACCTGGGAACTAAACGAACTGACCCCGAGACCCAAACTGTAGCTTAAAGCTATGGACCTAAATTTGTAAACTCCGCAGGAATTTAAAGCCACACGAATAACAATAAAAAATATTTCGTTATACATGTTAAATACTTCAGCAATATGCTTAAAGCTTCTATCCTATTTAAAAGACACAACAAACTTAATACATTTTCTAAAGAATGAATTTAAGTTGATACAGATCGATCGCATTTCCTAGGAATAGAAATAGAAGCCAGAGGGAATATTCTTCGATAACACAGACAGGGACCATCAATTACCGTCATGAACATAGTTCCAAGTTTACCTTGACACAGCTTTATTCATTATTGGAAATTCTCCACAAATCCTGATACCTTAATCCAATATTTAGTTATAATTATTAGATCAAACCGGACTGGACTGGATTGCACCAGAATATAATTGTATATTAGGTACAATTATTATTTCGCTGGCAAACATGTAAATCACTAATAAAGCCATTTTGATTAGAACCATTTTGATCGCAAAATATACGTTTTCTGGTAGTTCTGGTAAAAAATTACATAATTTTTGAAGCTTGGAAATCGGGCAGAATAATCTGCTAAGATCTAGGATAAAGTCGCCTAATAACTGCATGGATTATCAGAAAAATGTTTCGGTTGGTAATGCTGCTATTTCTGTATCATCAGATAAATAGATCGAGTCATGTCAAGTACTCTATTTTCTCACGTTTACTAAAAAATATAAACTAAATTGTCGACTCGCTGTGACTCGCTTGAACTGTGCTTGAACTAGAATAAATTAACACAAAGGAAGCACAATACTCATAAAAATCTATTACTTCTATTTACTATCACCATATCACCGATCACCTATTATCTCACTGCGCGGCACAAGCTTCGTGGAGGATGTAATGCGTATCATTCCACCACGCATACACATGCCCAATGCGAATTAGTAAACTTCACATACCTAGTTACGCATCATAATTTCTTCTTTAGCGTATGCAGGTTTCCTTACTATGTTTTCCTTCACTGATTGAGAGCAGTCGGTTTTAAGGTAAGTTAGTAAAACTCACTGGTACATGGCATGTCGTCCTTGAGGATTCGTACTAAGACCTCTTAATTGAGTGTCCATACCGCTCCGCAACGCGCCACCTACTTCCTCTATTCCCTTAATAAAAAAACAAAAATTAGTAAATCTACCTTCTTTGGCCGCATGTTGCCTCGGTGTAGAAACGGACGGTTCTTCCCTGCTGGTCGCGTTGATGCTTGTGGACATTGAAGGCCTTTGTGGAGGAACAGCAGCGACTGCGGGAGCTGGTGGTACTGCAGATTCACCCCACCACCGGTCACTCGACTCGTCTGTAAGAAATTACTTTGTTAACAGACTGTCGCAACTATTTAGATTTATAAATATTGTTATTCCTAAGGAACGCAACAAGAAAGGCTTAAATTGTAATTCCCTAGATCCTAGAAGTCAGTTATCAACAACCAGGTCGACCAGCGACTGTAGCATGATGCGCCCAATATAGCCCATATGAATCACAACTTTTATCTCGTTCGTTCGCGCGCAAATAGAAATAGAGCTAAGGCGCGATATCGCTATATCACGCTGCCATGCTACGGTCGCTGAGAAAATTAATTTGGTAGGGTAAGCCCGATTGTAAGAGTTTCTTTCTAGAGCTAACCCAAATCAGTAATGTATAAAGAGAATTGAGGCCGTTGCCTAAAATTTATACTTTTTTTTATTTATTTATAATTAATGGACTCTTGCTTGTGCGTTAGTACTGCATTTCCGCCAGTGTCAAGTAGTTTAAGGGAGAATTATTCCAATCTCAGGGATTGTTTTTAGTCAAGAACAAGAATAGATTGAGGATTGCGGAGCCTCGTGACAGGCAAAAACGCGACGCGTGGAAACCACGCGAGACAAGTGCTCGGGTCAAAACCTGCAACGTGACTCCAAATTATACTTATTATTTACTGAAATAACCCTCCCTTCTGGGGCAATCGGGTAAAAAGCTCGCAATAAAATTTCGAACAACATTTAATAAAACCGTGAATTAATCCTGTACAGAAGAATATATACGGCAGTAATTACAGTACTCTGTGGTAATACATTGTACAAAATGTGTCAAATACCTATGTTCGTACAATATAACAGAAACTGACGTGTCAAGTCAAGCCAGCTAAAAATAATCGTGTTAACTCCCACGTCCCAACGACGGTCTCAATGATCAGTCCAAAAGGATAAACGTTATCTACCAAAAGACACAATCCTAGATACTTTTTAAGAAATTTACTTAATCCGAATTTAATGTAGGTCTCGCAATTTGTGCGGATTTGTAAGGCTCAGTGTATAGGCAAAAACGTCCTCGCTTTGTAAGAAAAAATAAAGATTACGGGATCAAACTTCCTTTCAACCTGTAAAACTGTATAAATAGGTTAGATTTAAAAGTAAGATATTCAGAATTATTTAGGTTTTCGTGGATATAATTTTTTTATTACTTAGCATAAAGTTAGCAGTAAGTTTGCTTTTAGGCTTTTATACGGGTATTATTTTTTAAACCAAGGATAAAACCATTGAATTCGGCCATTCCCTGTCTCAACCATAGCTTACGATCTCAAGTGAAATTGTTTAATTGTTACCAGTCACATATTGCAATCCATCTACAAATATGAGATTCATTTTGAGTGGTTCTGTTTTTCTGTATTTTTGAGATAGTATGATAGTTAGATATGATATGATAGTATGTTTGTAGTTTTTGATATTTTTTAGTTTATAATGAACGTTCCGTTTTACACGGCAAACCGTTTCAATTGAATGAACAAACAAATCAAAGGTTTCATAGTGACAGTTAAAACCATAGTACCGCCATAATTATGGGGTAAGGGAACGTAGAAATCCTCAGTGACATTACAAATGTCAAACTTTCGAATTATGAATTCAAATACCGGGCGGAGACCAGCACTTCTAGTTTGATTTATAAATAAATAATAAATAAATAACCTGTTACAGCGCTTTTCGGAGAGCGAAAGCCGCGCTTGCCGCGACTTGTAATATGAAAAAAGCCGAGTCGCGCGCAAGTAGAGGAATCATGCTAGACGGTCTGGTAGCAAAAGTCATAAGTGTGGAATTCGAATTTAGCAATTCATTGGTTTTACATTACTTTAAAACGTGTGAGATTCAAAATAGCACTCCAGCACGGCTAGCATGCCACACACGACAAAGCGTTTAGACGAGAAAAACGTCATGCTCGCTCATTTTTATCGTTTTCTCGGGGGTGGCATGCGAGGCTTCCAGCCTAGCTAGCATGCCACCCCCGAGAAAACGACAAAAATCGAGATGTGCCTCCATCTTTACTATTTTACGTAGGACAGAAAGAGCGCGCATGACGTTTTTCTCGTTTAAACGCTTTGTCAAGGGTGGCATGCTAGCTAGGCAGGTTAGAATGAGTCTAAACGACATTAAAAATTACACATTAAAAATAAAAAAATTCCCTTTGCATCACAGGTTACGGTACCTTTTTTTTCAACTTTCAAGAACAAATTTCAATTAAGTATTATTTCTTTGATGTATTTTTGTCATGCTCATGACGCCGTATTTTCTACGAATAAGAAGAATATTTTGATTTTCTGACTTTTTTCCTTCTTAAGATAACTCAATTGCTAATTAACTGTCCCATTGAACATTTTAATTTAATTTTCAAGTAAAAGTTCCTTTTTTTATTTTCTGTCTCAGAAGTTAAATAATCTCATAAAGCTATGCTGTGGCTCTACGAGTATGTATAATGTGTTTTGCGTTTTTTTTTTCCATTGATATTCTGTTTGAACGCGATTAACAAAATATATCTGTAAACAAAAAAAACAAATAAAGTTTATTAATTTTATGACAATCTAATAACATCAGTTAGATTGAAAGTATCATCACTGTTACAAGTTACAGATTCAATTCCTGTTAAAGAACAAGATGATATTTAAAAGAGATTGTCCACGTGAGGAACTGTATTCGATTTAAATCGTTTCACAACTAACAATTGAGTATGATCAAAGAACAAATACAAAGAGTATGATAGCTAAAATTATACACAAAATAGGGGGAATATCATCATTTTCCAAGGAAATGGAAATTATCCTTTTCTATCGTGGCATTTCTTATAAAATTCATATTCAAATTTAGCAGTTTTGTTGGCGAAACGTGATTGAGTAATGTCTTTTGTATTTTGCGATACCCAGATACATCTTTCTAACGTACTTAGTATCCAGTGTATGCACACCTATTCACCCTGTGAAATTGATATCATTAGCATCCTTTTAAACTAAGAGTCTACTCATCAAACTGAACAACTTTAACTATGGGAGCAAACAGATCGGAGCAAAAAAATTATCAGCTGTTGCATACATTGAGTCGAGTAGGCATTGCAGTTTAGTATGGAAACGCTGATTATTTTTTTGCTCCGATCGGTTTGCTCCCATAATGAAAGTTGTTCAGTTTGATGGGTAGACTCTTAGTTTAAAGGATGCTAATGATATCAATTTCACCCTGTATACGTAGCAAAAGTAACAAATTTACTGAAGTCGAATTGTAAGATTATTTCGAAGAGGTGTCGACACGGTACTCCATAAAAATACACTGTGATTGTTCCCTCACTTTACTGCGGTTAGAACACCTTTATAGTAATAATGCTGGGATTTTGTTGTAACTTTTAGAAATTGAGTGACTCAATATTTAAAAGAAATTAATGTTGTTGTTGTCCGTGTGGCTATGAATAACACCATCCAGTTTCCTCCCGTGGGTGTCGTAAAAGGCGACTAAAGGATCTACTGAAGGATGGGCAGCAGCATCCTCTGAGTACACACATTGATTCGATCCAACTGCGATCGCCAACCCGCCTGCCAAGCGTGGCGATTATGGCAAATCTCCCCCATTTTGGGGGAGGCTTATGTCCAGCATTGGACGTTTAATGGCTGATATGATGATTATTGAGCGAAAAACCCATCACTGCACGGTAAATGGCTCATTTATAATAATAATTAAATATCAAAGTGCCTAGGCCAAAATTTTTGTACAAACTCATATATTCATGTAACTTGTGTATTTTCATAGCAAAACAACCATAAAAATTATGTAGATTGCTATTAAGGTGGTTGCAGATGGGTCAATTTTATACAAAACTTTGACGCACAATACGCGTAGACGGTATTAATATAAATAACCTTGTATGTATAGAAATATAGTTTAGAAAATCTAGATGCCGCGTCACAAATAACATTTGCAAATTATAAAATAATTACGAAGATATAAAGCTTTGAAATTTTTTATACAAAATTTTAAAAGCTTTATATCTTCGTAATTATATTATTATAAATAACAAATGTTATTTGTGACGCGGCAACTCGATTTTCTAAACTATTTTTCCATATATAAAAAATTACTTCTATTAATTCCGTCTATGCGTATTGTGCGTCAAACTTTTGTATGGACTGAAACCACCTTAAGCCATCGTTTACAGAGATAAAGAAAATGCAATCACCCACAAAACAAAAACTATAATTTGATTAATGTGGCTATGAAAAAACAAACGTTTTGATATTGCAACGTTTGACAAATGCAATTTAGTTATTCCCTAACTATAGAGCAACCAAATAAAATGCCAGAAAATAAATTACCAAAAGAGAAACTGGTATACACTTTTACTGCTAAATAAAATGTCATGCGTTGTTTGAGTCAAAATAAAAGCTCAATATAACCTGAGTCGAGTCGTTTAACTGAGTCGATTCACTCGAGTTAACAAGCGGAGTCGCATCACTACTTTATGGCGGGCTATAAAGCCACCTCACTTCGACCTGTAGCGATTCACGAGATTGCTCTTCTTGTAACATCATTGACTTTATAGTTTTCTTTTACAAGTACGTTGTTGTAGTCTCACTGCTTTCTGCCTGTTTTATTGTTTTCTTTTTATCTCGTGATTTCTCTTTTTGTTTTTGCCTATTATTCAAAATAATATCCGCAAAATGCTAACATTCCGTTAAACATGATTGTATTTACACGTTTGACGAATATAGTGTTAGCCCTACAAAGCCAAAATCGATAAAAAGCCGCAGATCGATGAACAGGATAGTCGGCACATATGTACAGAACAATTGTCAATGGTCAGAACAATCATTTTGACCGGCAGTTCTTAAAACTATTTCCCCTAGGGGGGGAGTTATGACGTTGTAGGGGTATGTACCTATCTACATTATGTCAGCACTTTTGTGCCACATCGTTTTATAGCGCGCAGCGATCGCCAGTCGATCCCCGAGCATCACTTTGTGAACATCACAACGTGAACATTCTTATTGTACTTCATAAATTCCATGTAAATCGTGTTTTCATCTGACATTATAAACGGTCTTTCGTGAACTGTATACCGTCTCTTCATTGAACTCCCTCCTTCTGATACACAAGCAACATGCACACCGACACCACGCACCCCCTACGAGCATCATACGAACAACGTCATTAATTTTTTTAATGCGATTTAAACATTTTTTGTTCTGAAACCTATTGTGTGGGGTATTAAATGAAAAGGCTTCATGAGCCGGTTCTAAAAATATACAACCCCAGTACAATTCAGCGACTTAATTAAAAAAAAAAAACCAAAAGTATTTTCAAAAGATACCAAGTTTGGACTCCTCCAGTTAGGAAACTGCTGAGGAAATTCGGAGACCGTTTACTCTAGTTTCTGATCGCGTTTCACAGAACGTCTATTATTAGGTAGGTACTGGCGACGGATGCAGGAGAGCGAAAGAAGCCATGCTTATCAGGAAAAAAAACTCAATGAGAGCCGACTTTTTGTTGCAGTGGAAATATGATTAGGACCCAGCTACATTCAGCTGTGACGTCAGCGCTGAAGAAGATGATCTATGACAGAATATTAATACAGTAAAGTTCTGTTCTAAAGATACGTATCGACCAGAGATTCATACCTAAAAGTCCCAATGCACTGGAATAAAATAACTGGTTCTGATTAAAACTGGTTTTCCTTTTGTGATAAAAGGAAATCTAAGCACCACTCGCACTCCCCATAATTGGTATGATTTCTATATGCTTGTAAGCGACTCGACTTTTATACCCGAATGCTCCATAAGGAAAAAATAACCCGTTTTTCACGTGTATGCATCTATGTTTGTATGTATGATGGATTTTAATTTCCGTACTACACGTCGAGGCAACTCGGGCAACTGCGGCATTCGCTCTTTAAAATGCGCTAGAACAGGTCCTGTAGGACTCGTATGCCACCCCCAAGAAAACGAAAAAAATCGAGATGTGCCTCCATCTTTATTATTTTACGTAGGCCAGAAAGAGCGCGCATGACGTTTTTCTCGTTTAAACGCTTTGTCGTGGGTGGCATGCTAGCTAGGCTGTGTTCTATGCTGTTGAGAAGAATCGTCACGCGCGAGTAAAGAAATCATACTATAAATCAGAAATCAGAATTTTTATTGGCATTGTAAAAGTGAATGATACACTAGGTACGTCAAGTTTACAGAGTGTCGAAATTTTTATCAAATAAAATATTACAAAATACTGATTTTAAATTGTAAAGTAAAGAGCAATTTCTATTAACAATAATATAACTACATCAAATACAATATTATATTATAATGTGCATGTTTAGTACAAGCACAGAATAAATACTAGGTACAAGACAAACTAGTTCGTAAGAAATTAATAATTTGTTTCACACATATAAATTAGCCAAGGCCAAAAATATTTAAAAAACACAAGCAGTTTTGTTTTCATACTACTTTATCCCCCCGTTTTCGTAACACAGCTTCCGTTCGTAAAGTGAAAAAAAAAAACACTCGACTCCAGAACACTCGACTCATCTTATTTTGCAGTTTTTAAAAATATAAAAAGCCACTTACCGACGTCCTCGTTTTCAAGATCCGACACGTCATGAGCAACCTCGTCCTCTTCAGGGGCACTTTCGTACCTCTCCTTCAGAACTGTTCTGGGCACTGCAACAAAAAATGCACTCTAATTAAAAGAGTATAAGATTTGTTATGGTTTGAAAGTTTTATAGGTAAGTGGCCCGCTTGGGTAGAGCGGCTCGTCATAAGGGGGGACTTTAAGAGCGGAATTTTTAATTTTAGATTTAAATGTGGTTTGGAACAGATATTTTTGTTCAAGGGCCGTTTGTTTGAGGGGCAAGAGAGAAGTTTATGTATAGCTTGGATCGAACGTGACATGCCATTATACAGTTGGTTTTATTTTTCTCCATGGATTAATTTGTTTTGTTTTAAAAGGCGACATTAATAGTTTCATAATTATTCTTTATAGGAAATATATAATAGAAATTAAAATAATGTAAAATGTAGGTCGTAGATTGTAACTTATATTAACTTCTACCTCGTAAGTAACTGGTTGAAAAGAATTCTTTAACTTGGCAGCAAGAAGGTTGTAAGGTATTGTCTATACAATTTCATGCTTGGCAGCGAATGCTTTCGTTAATGGCATACTTATACCTAGACAATACCTATTTCAGCTTCCTACTTATATACCTAACCCAGCATCCTGGTTATTATGGTTATCCATAAAGATAGGTTGAAGATTTCATAGACAGATAATAGATAAATGTTTATTTTTAACTTTTGCTTAAAACTATTACATTAAACGGTAGACCAAAAACGAGGCAAGCCTGATATGCGAGGGTTGTGCAGGTGTGTGTCTGTTTGCGTGTGTATATGCCTTGTATATTAAGATACCAACCATCATTTTTGTTTTGAAGCATTTGTTACGTTTATTCTTCTCAAGAGAGAAAGTCATTGTTCGCAAGCAAGAAAACTGCGTATAACTAACTATATCAAAAATATTTATCAATACAAACTACCGTATCAAATCCTAGTGGTTAATCAAACTCCATTGTGTAGGATTCTGTCAAAATTCCAACTTCATGCCATTCAGCGCTTTCGGGAAAGGCATTTTGCGTTAGTTACGCTCCAAGACGCAAACTGAATCAAGCAATATGGAATATTGGCGGCGTTCAATGCAAATTATTTCGGTTTTCATATCAGCTATGTGAATTTTGAATATACATCGAAACTGGAAGTTTGTCGATATATAGCCGGCTGGCATCTTGCGCAAAATGACTCTCAAGTCAAGCACCGATTTTGTTTGAAAACTGACAAGACAATGCGGAAGTGGAAACGGTGATTGAAAGTGAAATAAATGAGATTTGTCGAATAAAAAGCCATGACTGTAATTGTGATTGTCAACTATTCCAATTTAAGACACCTCTTATTTATGATATTGTATTTGTATTTGGCAAAATTATTTGAATGTTTGTTTTGTTCTGTAGGTAGTACAGGTTTAAGAAAATAAACATATCTATTTAAAACAGTGTTGCCAGACGTGCAATAATTATCCTAGGTCCACGATATTTTTGTGGGACATGCGATAGAAAATAAAAGTCGGGTATCGCACGATAATTCACAAAAATTACAGGATAATCCACGATAATTTTGTTATTTAATGAAATCTGTGTATCAAATCATTATTTTCAACCATATTATCCGTCAAATTCCAATAATATACATCATTTTGGAGTTAAAACAGTTTTCAAATACCTAATACTAAAATTGAAGTTCTAATGAGAACAATTGAGATAGAAAATATTTCCTCACTGTGTCGTTTCGATCAAGATTTTTTACTAAAATTCCCTAAAAACCTCGTACTTGCCTACCTATAAATAGGTAACATTAAAAAATTAAATAGTGGCATGCACGTGGCATGCAATATAGGCAAGAATTATTGAATTTCACGCTTCATTTCACTCTTTTAGGTTGTAAGAGAGACTTTTTGGAATTTTTGATGCGATGAAAACACGATAATTTTGCTGTTAATCTGGGATAATTCTTAAATGTGGATCTGGGAACACTGATTTGAAAGCTTTATAGGATGAAGGTAAACCTAAAACGATTGTTTTTACGGACTATGGTTTTTATAGCCTTTGTTTTCGTGAAAATAAAATTTATTGTTTTCAATTATCTTATCCCTACAAAACCTACCTATACATGTAGCATCATTGGCTGTTCTATACATGTAGTTCACGTAAGTACCCTTTACAATTTAAAAATACAAATACTATGTGAAATTGAAGCATCATAAAATGACCTAGAATAGCTAAAAAAGACCTAGAATAGACGGACGGGGAATTTTCAGCGGTTCCACAAAAAAAAAAAGACTCAAAACTAAGCATACAGACAGTTTCTGTTTGCGACATAATACGAACAAAAATGCTACATGTTTTAGAAGCGAGCGTGTATTACAAAGCCGAGTGCATTGGTGCATTGTGCTATCAAATACAAAAGGTTAATAAAAAGGTTAAAAATTTTAGGTTTTCAACATACAAAACCAACGATGGTAGGTTATTCCTATCAATTAAATCAATTATTTAACAGTCTACAACAATCCAACATGTGAATTTTTATTTATACATATTGCAAGTCATGTTTTCAAAGTGTAAAATTTTTCAATAATTAGGTATGTTGCTTTATTTGGAAGTACCAGAAAATTTCCGATTTCTAAATTCAAAAAATCTGTTTGCATTAACGGATGGGATTTGAACTTCCAACTTGTGTCAATGATTGATGATGATTTTTGATGTCTTGTTTATTATATTCAATTGAATTAAACTTTATTGCATATTAAAAAGTTATAAAATATATTTAAAAAGATATAAAAATATATATGTATGCATTTGATTTTTTATAATTTTTTTCGGAACTTAAAAGACATCCCCATTCCCTAAATGAAAAAACAAATATAAAAATAAAGACGCTGTGCAGAAAAAAGCTGCTGCAGCAGCTCTCTTTTAGGACCCGTGGATCTGTATATAAAGCGTGCAGAGTACAGATCTTTCTTCTAATATAATATTTTTCATATTTTATAGATACCTATTTAATTCAATAGTATTTTAAATTGCCTCGTAAAAGTTAAACATAGGTACATCTATACTACAACGTATTTGTTAATTCCAAATATCCTTTTCAAAACCCCAGGAACTACTAGGAAACCGAGTGACACAATAAAACAAACCAAGAGCAATCATCTTTGAAACTTCATCATTATATCCAAAGTGCTTTTGGACAACATTCATCTGGGAGATAATAAAATAGAGGGGGTTTGGACTGTCCGTGGCTCGTCTCACATTTTATATCTCTCGAGTTATGGCAGACGCCAGTCTGACTGTGAGAGGTATGGTCACACTCACAGCGATTATATTGCGTTTTCTATACAGGGTGTAAGGAAAAATGTCATTAACCTTTAAACCACATACTCTATACCCATCAGACTGAACAACTTTTACTATGGGAACAAACCTGTCAGAACAAAAAAAATCTGCTGTTCCATACGTTTGCAGTTTTTTTTTGTGCTGGCATGTTTGCTCCTAGAGTTCCTCCCATATAAGTTTCAGTTTGATGGGTAGAGTATGTGATTTAAAGGTTATGGATACTTTTACTTACATCCTGAATAAAGACTCATGGTGACGGGCTCACTCCCCGTCACACTGGACAGAGTTTCGGTGCTACTGTCTAGTGAAACGTGAATTTGCTGTGTTTTCAGAACATCTCTGTCTACCCCCCTCAAGGAATATAATCTTGAGGGAATGCTTATGCTTTTAAAGCCTCAAAGAAGTCGCGTTGCAAGTCTTTTATTGGTTGGACGCGCGTCCTTCTCCGGCTTGGAAAGAAGCTCGGATAAAACAATCCTTGAAGTCACGAAGTATTACCGTACAACGTCAAGTACTTCTGCTACTTAGGTCCGCCACATACATCCGGAATAAACCTGATTCGGAATTGGATTCCGTATGGAGTGTTGCCGCTTTCAGAGACTTTTTCATTAGATCTAGTGATTTTTTGATGTCTTAAGTGGCATATTTTAAAGTGATTTTTGAGCGTAGGCGTTGATGGAACGATACCGTATCGTGACGATGCAGTTGCGACGTCGTTACGGCATAGTTGCGAAATCGCCTTCGCTCAAAAACGGCTTGTGTGATAATGGTTCATGCCATTTTTTATGCAGATTATGTCTAATGTTAAAACTATCGATAGTCTTTTGATATAGTTGCATTAATATTGGAATACAATTTACAAACCATCATCGTAACATTCGTAACGTCATGACCTCATCACATGATAGTAATTATCATGTATAGAAATTGTTTGTTTCGTTTTAATAAATACCTAAATATGCAATCGTCATTAATTTGGCATTTCATACATTTTTATTATAGCCATTTTTTTAAACAGCACTCTAAGTAATTTTTGTAACCATAGTTGACAACACTGAATCCTGAATCAGGATTCCGGATCGCAATTCCGTCTGTGTGTGGCGGACCTTATATAAACTAGATATTCGCAAAATCATCAACATCAAGATGGAGCCACAATTTTAATAGAATAGAATAGAATAGAATATATATGTATAATAATATATATATATATATATATATTATTATAATGACCCAAAAGAAATATGTAGGTCGTTTGGGTTCTTTAGTTTACCGTCAAAACAAGTCACAAGAACTAACTTATTACCAGACCAGCCAGCCTAAACACTTGAATCTAAACACATAAATAAGAGTGTGCTATTTAGAAAGACACAAAACGAGTATAATTATTATACAAAAATACATAATATGTACTAAATAGTTTTCTTTTTCCGCACGTATAAATATATTTTTTTTAATTTAATTTATTGACTTATTTCCGAACAATAATACAGTTTTATTACATTATTCAGCTGCCAAACTGTAGAGTAGTTTTTTGGCAGTCAAATACAGTTCTCACACTACCCAAGTGTGAGAACATACAATATATATTAACTTATGTATAATATTGTCAATTTAATTTAACTCCGAAACATGAACATGCCTCAAAGACACTGAAATTAATACTTTAAACGACTGGTATGATTTGCTTTGTGCTAATAAACAGTATTGTATTATAAATGAATTAGCACTCGAGGACTCGGGCACATTATTTATTGTTAATCCTTGAAATAAACAAATTATGTTATGTCATAAATTCCTAAGTTATTCTTATTCGTAGCATAAATTCACAGAATGTTCATCAAAATATATTCCCACTTCAGCATTTAACGTGTTACTTCAACTCAGAAAATAATATGTACAAGATTTACCTCATCATAATTTCATGTTTCTGGTCTATTTATAACACACGAATTATATCTTTCATCGTGTTCTAGAAAACGGTTTTAAGGACTTTAATAAAATTTTCAGAAATGGGGTGTATAGGGGCAAAAATCTACCTAGATAAGGTCTCATCTCTGAAAAAACTCGTTATCAGCTATTATCGATACATTATCCCGTATCATTGAACCATATTATTCTATGTTAAGTATTTTACAAGAATTATTGTGACGCGAAGGTCAACGTACAATATATTATCCTAGATTTTCTTCATCTACAACATGAATAAAATATAGTAATTTGTATTCTTAGCTCATAGATAGAACTTTGAGATAACTTAGTACCTAAATGTAACAATATATCTGCCCGCTTGTTAAATTCCCGTAAGATGGGAAAAAAATCTCATCGGGTAAGTATATCATTTGTCTTGTCTTATACTTTTTTGTACTACTCCATATTTAATATATATCATATCAGCCGATAGACGTCCAGCACGTCTAGTATGATTTCTCTACAGGCGCACGCGCCTTCGCTGCATACAAAATAACCTGCTCCCGCGCTTTTCGGAGAGCGAAAGCCGCGCTGGCCGCGACTTGTAGTATGAAAAAAAACCGAGTGACGCCCAAGTAGAGAAATCATGCTAGAGGGTCTGTGCTGGACATAAAGCCTCCCCCAAGGATCGCTACTACGGCCGGTCCTGCGCTGTCCTCATCCAACGGGCTCCCCCGCCGCCTTCACTAGGTCGTCGGTCCACCTTGTAGGAAGCCTACCCTCGTAGCGGTCGTCACTCCATAACTATATGGCTACATCAGTCATATCGGTTCTGTGAGCAATTTGCCCCGCCCAATGCCACTTTAGTTTAGCAATTCTTTGGGCTATGTCGTATTCAACAATTCGTTGACACATTGTATGTGTACGCATAGTCTGAAATAAATAAATCGCTAGTACTCGAGTCATCGACTAAACTCGCTTCAACGTTATGTGAGACTATTCAATTCAATTCACTCGATGTTTTTGAACTACACAAGATCGTGAGTGTATTCGATTTACGGATAGCGTATAAACAGAAATGTTTTGGAGATTTATAATGTTCAAAACATTCTTTCGAACGTATAATGTTGATATATTATATTATGCAGTTAGGGTTGAAATATTTAGTATAATAAGTTCTAAAAACAATGCCCAAAACCAGGCTAAAGATGCATCATCAATGCATCATCATCATTAATTCACCTAATATATTTGGTCTGAATTATGAATCCCTTCATATATATTTTTAGCCCTGTAGGAATGGGGGTTTAAAATAAAATACAACTTTTTAGTAATTTTTTGTAAGGAATAAATGCTTTTGTATAAATCCTATCAATTTTTTAAATTACAATTTTTAAAATACTTCCCATAAAATATTTAAAGATTTTCTTTTCTGTGCGTCGTTGAATTCTTAGTATATTTCCTATCTTTAGGTGACAATTTGGCTAGACACAAATTCAGCCTAAATTTTATATAATTTTGGAAATGATGTGGTACCTACCTAATATTATAGAAAATTAGTCTATTCATCCTGATGATGGAAATATAATTAGGTAATCGTTGATAATCATTATCTTTGGAACTGTATATACGATAAGTACGCATCTGATTTGACTGACAATAAGTGATTCTGAGGAGTGAGAAGATCTTATCTAGTTTAACATTTAAATGAGTGGAAAAATAACCAAGCAATTACGAGCATGATGACGACTGACGATGAATTGATGAATTGAGCATACAATAACATTGAATGTTTTGTTTTGTTGAAATGACAAACATAGGCACTTGAAGCATCTGCGATACATCAAAATCGAATGCAATCCATTTTAGAATTTGAATGCTAATATCCTATAATGTATGTTTAACATATTTATTTGTCTGATATAAAATGAATCTCTGAAATGTTCAGGCAGTTTGGCAGTGGTTCCCATTGTAATAAGACTTGGAGATTGCTATTTTGCGTATTACGTACCAGCGAATATAAAAGATTAGAAAATACATTACCATAATAAGACTCATAAAAAAGTACACACATAGGTAGGTAGATTATATACATAGGTAGTGGAAATATTGCTGTAAAGTTGTCTTGTATTTAAGCTTTTTTTACGTATTGTAAAGTTGTGATGCCATCCGTTCATATTAGGGTGAAATTGATATCATTAGCATCCTTTTTAACTAACCGTCAGTTGCAGAAACGCTCATTAGAGTTAATCCTCTATTGAATCTCTTGCTAGCTTTTACTACGTCAACAAGCCAAAAAGTGACAGCTAGAGATTTAATGGAGGATTAACTTTAATGAGCGTTTCGGCAACTGAGTATAAGAGTCGTAACCGATCGTAGCAAAAAAAAAATTTGTTCCATGCTAAACTGCAATTTTTACTCGACTCAAGATTCATCTTTTTTTTTTGCTATGATCGGTTTGCTTCCATAGTAAAAGTTGTTCAGTTTGATGTGTAGACTCTTCGTTTAAAAGGATGCCAATGATATCAATTTCACCCTGTAGATACAGGATGACTTTTAATTAATGTTTGTAGAGGAACGTGGCCTCAAACTTTAGTGAAGAAGAAGAGGGGAAAATAAAAACAGAAAAATAAACAAGAACAAAGTTTTTGACTGATCGTCGATAAATTTCGCCAATAGGAAATGAAAGTAGGAAAAAACGGGAATTGTATACTTGTTGAGTTGTTTGCTCGATACAAATTGGTTCGTAATGAAATTCGGCGGCGCGTAGGGACCTATATTTTACAAAACATTTGATGGTTGTTTAGCCAGACTTTGTTGGGAGTGAAGAATGAGGGTAAAATTGTTCTCGCTGAATTTCATGATGTAAGTCATTTGTCAACATTAGTGATGGTAGTAGAATTGGAGGAATGGTGATAAATTTAATGGGCATTTACTATAGAGAGTTAAAGTAGAAAATGCGGTAAAAGAGGTGTAAACTTAAATGCGTTAAACATCGAACAGAGATCAAACTGACCATTAAAAAAAATCAGCTGCTTAATATTATGGTCAATCATCCTTATCTATACTATTATAAAACTGTAACAGGAAGTTTGTCTGTACATTGAAGATATTAAAAAAAAAAAACGTTACGATATGGTTTTTAGGTGTCCCTGGCTCCATTTCACCAATTTTTGGATTTTTTGTCTGTCTGTTTGTTTGTGTGTTTGTTTGTTTGATTGAACGAGTATCACGCTTTTGATGAAACTTATTTTGTTTGATAGCTTATGATCTGACTTAAAATCTGGTATATAATTTGTGCGGACGAAGTCGCGGGTTAACGCTCGTAATATTATACGAGTAAACCCGTCGCCAGCTTTGACTACTTATATAGGGAGTAGTTACGCGTGTAATTCTACTAACAAACATTTCTGCCACTTTTTGCAGAGGGCGAGGTAACATGAAATCCGCAACTACGGATTTTATTCCCATAACTTTAGATTCTAATTTTGAATTTCTAATATTATAGATTTTAAACATGTTACAGCCATGTTGTGCTATTTCGAATCAAATTAAAGATTGAAAAATTTGTCTCCGGGGCGGCTTAAGACGCAACAGATTGAAAATTTCGTTCTCTGGGTAGTGGGCTCGGTGGCGAAATCGGATAACGCAGTTCCCCGGTTTGGAAAAGTGCGGGTTCAAGTCCCGTCCGAGACAAATTTTTCAATCTTTAATTTGATTCTAATTATGAACGTTAAAAATCATGAAAAGTAGTCTCGCGTGAACCCCAAACGTTCTAAGTTCGAAATTATTGTTTCGCAATTATAGGCTGTCTCGTTTAGTGATAAGGTATAAAATTTAATATTTATATTAAATTTGCACATGATCAATTGATCTTATACCGTGGCAGAGGGGAAATGCTACCGCAAGGCTAGTCCTTATAATAAATAGTCAAAGGTCGCCAGTTATAATAGACAGTTAGTACAATACACGCCTCGAAATTGAAGCATGCAGGTTTCCTCACGATGTTTTCCTTCACCGAAAAGCCAGTGATGTTACAAATGGTTCACAAATTCCGAAATTTATATTCCCATATTAGCTTTATAACCGATTTGCATGAATAGCCGATTTTTTAAATGCGTTATTAAAAACCGTAGGTATCTACAGGTTTGTAATGTGACTTGTTTAGTTATCGATTCTATCCAAAACTAATTTTTCAATACTAAAGAATCGTGATGACTTACCGCAAGTATAAACGACTTTGATATAGGTCCTGCTGCCGATCCTGCAAGGTTTGCCGAACATGTTGCTATCGGCTGCCAGTACGCAGCGTCTCTTGCCGTGGCACTCCCTCATAGCTGTTTCAGTCGCGTACGGCTCCAGGCATGCTGGACAAAAAAAGATGGATATTAAAAGTGCATTCTGATGAACTGAAGCTGAACGGAGCGATAACCGATCAACCGATGAAATAGCTTGATTCTGGCAAGCGTGGAGCAATTTTACACAATGTCCGATCTGCTTTGGTGAAAACACACGTTAGGGTCAAATCACATTGAGATAGTAGCGGTCTACATTGGCGCCGTACCCGCCGTGCCCTGTTGAAATTAATCTATCTATACTGTTATAAAACTGTAGCACTAGGGGGCGCCACATTATGAAATAAATTGAAAAAGACGATCGGCCGACACGAGGATCGAACCTTAGCTACCCGGATCGTAAGCCGGTTGTCTAGACCGCTAGATCAACAAGACAGTGATTGATATGGGCGAAATCTCTCACTACTACAGAGCAGCGCGCGAGGTGTAGTGCGCTGTTACTCCGATATGAACCCTAGTTCAACACATAGTGCTTCGAAACATAACTGATAGATGCCGGAAGCTGTCTATGGAAAATAAGAGTTCCACTTAGTTTGTACTAAGAGAACATAGCATGGTCCCAGAAAATATTTCATTTTTCATATATCAAGTGGCTTCTATCCGAAAGAAATTCAGTCTATTTTTCAACATTATTTTTCAGTAAAGTGTAAAAGCACTTTCTTAGAGCTTACGTCGAAACATGCCGTCCCGAAGGAATTTAATATCGTACTCAAGTGACATCTACTAAAATGCCGACAGCGCGTTTTCTAGCGGTAATGATTATTAAAATTAAGCAATTTAACACGTGCGGCGGATAAAAAACCTTTTTATGAGTGTTTGTAACCGAATTCACAAAAGGAGGTTTTTTTTTATCCGACTTCAAAAAAGAGGAGGTTTTTTTAACCGACTTCAAAATAGGAGGAGGTTTTTAACCGACTTCAAAAAAGGAGGAGGTTTCTCAATTCGACCGTAGGTATATTTTTTTTTATGTGTGTTCGCGGATAACTTCGTCGTTTATGAACCGATTTTGATGATTCTTTTTTTGTTGGAAAGAAGATATTCCAAGGGTGATACCATAATAAGGAAACCAGGATCTGATGATGGCATCCCAGAGAAATCGAGGGGAACCTTTAAAAATCGTAGTGCCGGCTAGTGCGTTTGTTAATTTAAAGCACTACTATTAAATTGAACTAATAAATTCACCACTGAAAATTGTGAAATAAACAAAATTTTAACAAAAAAATTAAAACCGCCTTAAAAAAAACTAAAAAGTTAAAAAATAATATTGCAGCCGATGACTTTTTCGTTCGCATCATAAGAACATTAATTTGTTTTATAGAAGTCGGTGTTAAGCCAAGTCAAAAAACTAATGCAAGCCCTGTCGCGAATCGTACCGCGGCTTGACAGCGACTTCAATAAAACAAATTAATGTTCTTATGATGCGAACAAAAAAGTCATCGGCTGCAATATTATTTTTTAACTTTTTAGTTTTATTTAAGGCGGTTTTTAGTTCAAAGGATGTCTTTGCATGACTTGCCCACAAAAATACCAAAAGGCTTTTCAGCATTTTCTTTGAAAATGTTCTCGTTATTTTCATATGACTACGATCAGTGAAACGTCAAACATTCAAATTGTTTTGTCCCTTTGAGGGATTGAGGATACTTCTTTTTGGTATCGAGGAAAATTTCAAAAGAAAAAATGCAATAAAATGTTTCAAAATAATGTCGTCAATTTTGAGTTTCCATTAAATTTGTATATCTCAAAATATTAATACCTACCTTTGTTATTTCTTTTGCTATTAGATTGTCAGAATGATGCTATCAACTCTATTGATTCCTACGAAATCATCCCATGGGGGTAGGCAGAAAGTACAATCATCCACACCCTACGTCCATATTAAAAACAATGGAAGGTGTAAAATTAAAACTCGTTACATATACTTGAGGGGGTGGTACAGACCATCAAACTGAACAAATTTCACTATGAGAACAATGTCGAAATTGCACAAAAAAATATGTACAGTTGAGTCACTTGGATCGATGGGTATCGACCTTTTCTATAAAACAAGAAGAAAACAAGAAAGTTTTTTCTCGCGATTTCGATGTTGGTTCCGTAGTGTACGTTTCTTTTTTATTTTTTTAAATTTAATATGACAATACAATGTTTTAGTAAATGTGTACCATTTAGTTTCACGGTCTAACTAAATAACCCTCTTTATTACGTATGTTACGTATTTAATTATACACCCTGTATAACTAAAGGTTTTCCTTAAGACAATCAATTGTTTTGATGCGATATAAATAACAATAAAATATTACTTGGAACTACGTACCTACTTGAACGACTAGACTATTACAGATTTAAAAACATAATCGTATCATCTCATCCATGAATTAGGCTCTACGTTAACTAGTTTTTGAGTTATGGTATTTAGAAAAACCGGCCAAGAGCGAGTCGGGCCACGCGCAGTGTAGGGTTCCGTAGTTACCGTTTACAATATATGGACTTAGAAGGGGGCTTTCTGTTTTAATACTACGGTTTAACCGCCTCCGAGTACATTTTTTAAGTTGGTCGACTAAAACTCGTTAACTTGTAAAGCATACTTAGCCGTGATAGTTTTCCTTTTAAATTCATTATATATACTATTGCCATGAATTTTTTTCACATCTCCAACTACAAAAATCTTCACTTGACTCTAACAAAAATTTTCGCTTTAAAGCTTAATATTTCGCTTACGGATCCCTAAATCGAAAAATGGTTGTTCCATACCAACAATATTTTTAAAAGACCTATTTAACGATACCCCACAACATGGGATAGGCCCACCACACATTCCCACCGCTGTAACTCCTGTAAGCCAGGATCAACAGCGGCGACCATTCACAACACTGGACAATGAAGTCCAGCGAGCCCGGGGGATGACTCTAATCTGTCTTGGAACCCGCAATGAATTAATCAAAGAAGATAGGAGGAGTAGGAAAACGAAATATCCGACTTCCCTCCATTGCAAACGGGAGACAGCAATAAGAAGGAAAAAAAAAACATGGCTATTAGAGAGCCAATTCAAGAGATCATTTATGGCAGTGTTGAAGACACGACCGCAAAAGCACCAAAAATACAAAATAAAACAATAGGAACCTAACATTGTACTGAAACTATGACCTATTTTGCTTCCAGTAATAAGTATGGCAAAAACATCTGAACGCACGGAAGTTATCCCTAGTCGCAACAAGATCCATGTAGTAAGGGACACCAGAAAACGATTTTATTGAGTCAAGCATGGTCTGGCGCTCGGCGTACCAGAGCTCACACTCCCAAAGAATATGATGAGCGGTCTGTTCGAACTCGTTACTGTCAACAGAACATTCACATAAAGGTGACGCAACCAATTTAAAATAAAATAGCTTTCCCTTAAAGTTACCATGTCCAGTAAGAAATTGGGCTACGCAGTGATCTACCTCTAGCCACGCTTTGTCTAGACGATCGCGAACAGATGGAAAAAATTGGTATAGATGTCGACCCTTTGTAGACCCTTGCCACCGTAGTTCCCAGTCTAATAAAAGTTCATCAAAGATGTTGCAATCAAAGTTAAATAATTTACTAATTCTATTTCGGTCGCGAGGTTTTAAGAAGTTATGACTAACTTTTCTTGAACGAAAGTAATTGGCCGCGCGGCGTTGTATTTCCAAGTCTACGGGAACCACCCCCGCTAGAACGGGGAGTGCTTCGGTGCTGACCGTTCTATACGCTTTACACAGGAAAATCAAGGCTAAACGTTGACTTTGAAGTAACTTACGGCGCGCAGCGCCAATAGCCGACCTATCTGCCCAAACGGGGGCTCCATAACACATGCACCCGAGGTATGTTGCGGAATATATTATTTTAAGTGTTTTGTAACAAAGACCCCATGTCGAGGTGGAAATACGCGCTAAACTCAAAAAATTACTTTTGGCTTTCTCTCCTATTGTCTTGATATGATTTACGAAGCTAAAAAATTACGTTCCAAATGAAAGCCATTACTTACATTATTAAAAGTAAAGATTCTGTTTCCTATTTAGGCTTTCATTTGGAACGTAATTTTAGCTTCGTAAATCACAACATGGGATAGGCGAGAACAAAAAATTTCATCCCCACTTCACGTGTGGGGTACCCTAAAAATATTATATAGAAAATATTTTTCAAGATTTTATTTTACCTCTTTGTCGGCGTGGTTAATATGTGTATCCATGCTAAATAGCTTTCTAGTAGTAAGCGTCTCTGAGCTAAACCGCGGACGGACGGACCGACAGACGGACAAACGGTCGGATGGCGAAACTATAAGGGTTCCTTGTTGACTTCGGAACCCTAAAAAATAGATGCGCGATGCGAGATTCATCCGCCCGGGAAGTGTTAGAACGTGACAACACACGCAGTTATTGTGTTTGCACGCACCCACAAAGTTGTGTTTGTTCATTTTGGCACAGTGTATGATTTTTAGTTTAAGTTTGATATTTAAAAAGAACTGGCTTTCGATTATAAATGTTAGAACGTGACGTCACACCGCCCCCGCGCGGTGTTCTCGATATTTACGGGAGTTTTAAATGTGTGTAAAATTAATCGATGTTACTAAGTATACCGTTGAGTACAAAAGCTCCTCAGAATAACCAAAGGCTATGTCCGCCTTCAGAAATATCACGTTATCATTATATAGTAGAATATAAGGTTAAATCTAATTAGTTGGCGAAACTTAACAAACGCATTTGGTATCTCTTACTGAGTACAATTTCGTGATAATGATCCGCCTCCCGATCATATGATTCTGAGGTCAATATCCACGCCCCGCGTACTGCAGCCTTACGCATGATAATAATAATTTTGTTAATCATCCACACCAATTATAAACATTGATAATGCAATCTGTTATCATTATCATAAACAAGTGCCCTGGTTCAGTTTCGCCACAGATCACAAAAACTAAATGGAGATGTGAAAAAAGGGCGGGGCCAGTGTTGCAGCAATATGCACAAAAATGGAACCCATTGATCGCAACAGTAATGATTCAATATATTATGAGGCTGAAAGCCAGTTGAGATATTATGTATAAATAGTTTACAATGCTTGCGTAGTACTAAAGATTATTCGAACGTTGAGTTCTGATACCGCAATGGGTAATGAGCTCATTCAAGGTAACAAAATACTTTCTATGGCGTGGTACTGGTTGTGATGCGACACTAGGTTCCGTACTCAGCGCGTTGGTCGGCATCTCTCTAGATCTCTATGAGTTTCGCCAACTAATTTAAAATAACCATATTGTATAGCGTTGGATCGTATTAGCATTAAATATTAGGGAAATAAATTGTACGTCCTCTTTTGATTTATTCTTCCAAATAATATATTTACTTAAGCCTATTGATCAGTGATGTGTGAGAAAGTTAAAAGAAAACGTCGGAACGGATGCGTGTCTGTTTATTGGAAAATTTATTTGTTTTCTTTGTTGAAGCACAATGGAACGTAATAAAATAGACAACCTATAAAGGTCACGACAGATCAGGGTTGAGATGGATTACCTAAAGAATTTCATTCCTTTTTTTCTCGGTCATTTGTTATTAAAGAGAAATCTAGGATTTGTTTGAAAGAATCTAAGGATTGTATAGTCTACGTTTGCGACATGTTTTGGACTCTTACCTACAAAATAAAAGTTGATAATGGAGATGGATGATGTTGCATACGAATAGGTACGATTATCATGTCACACAGCAGGAATGATTTTTATCACATTTGCTTAAATTATTATAGAGCACTATAATAGTAGTTTACACACCGAGGGCAGCAAAGTAAGAAATCTCAGATCTCATGTAATTAGCCGAGGCGAAGCCGAGGTCAACAAACGTGATCTGAGGCTTTCTTATTTACTGCCCGAGGTTAGTACACTATTTTTCTCCCCGACTGAGGCGGAAAGCGGCAGCGTCAGCGCAGCGGGACGAAAAGTGACGCTTTCCGCCCGGAGGGGTGAAAAAACTATTTTGTTTCTGAAATTGAAACTTAGGTACAGTACCTCATAATTTCTACTCTAACGCGGAAAACGGGTTAACATAACGCTGTTTGTATTATGTTTAACATGTTTTCCGCATTAGAGTCGACATTATGAGAATTTCGACTCTATTCGTCGACATATTGAATTCTATAAAAAAAAAACCTCACAACGGAAAAGTGATATTGACTTTATTAGACCATTATACCTACGTGCCATAGACGAGATATGCTTGTAATTCTACTAACAAACTTTTCTGACACTTCTTGCTGGGGACTTTGTCGTAGTATTTAATCTGCAACTTTGGATTTTATTCCATCACTTTAGATTCTCTTTTCAGTATTTTCTAGGCTGTCACTTACACCCTGTATATTTTTCATACAGTTTATTACATTTTATATCTATAGTTGTTTTAATCATTCTTCTTCTTTCATTCATTCTATCTCTGACACTAAATCTACCGGTTATCGACTTCTATTTCTATTTATTACGACTTTTGCTATCTTTTGACAGTACGCCACAAAAATGGGTCCATCGACTTTGCTAAATAAAACGTCTGCAAGATTTTCAATCTTTACGTTGTATCCTATCTCTTGCTCCAGATCCAGTCTACTTCTTCCAAACACGGGACACTCCAGTAGCAGGTGGGCGATGTCTTCTTCCTTCTCTGGATCGTAGATGCACGCGGGGCTCGGTCAAGACTTGCACCAGTATGGGGTCTAGCACCAAGCGCCTGAGCAGAACACGAGCCAGTTTTATGTTGGGGAGAAAGAGTTTCGTGGTACTAGCTGTCCCTCCGCTTTGGTACCTCGTGCTCCAGACCTCAAGCGTCTCCTGCCGGATCGCTCTTTTCACGAAGGATAGAGGGCAATGCTCGTAGTGGGCGGCTGTTTTCAGCGTCAAGGCTGCCGCCTTGGCCAGCTTGTCCGCTCGTTCATTGCCCTTTGCTCCTGCGTGGGCTCTGATCCAGAAAAACCGGATGTCTTTCCCAAGCGTACGCAATTTAGCCATTTTTTGCTTAATTGTGAACGCTATGGGATGAGTTGACCTATGACTCCTCAGTGGCTCCAGGGAAGACCTGGAGTCACTGAGGATGTCGATCCGGCTCTCCTTCACTTCGAACGCTAGGGAGGTCGCTTTGTGAAGAGCGTACATTTCTGCCTGGAACACTGTGCAAAATGATCCAAGCCTAAACTTTTTGCTCTTCACCTCGCGACCCCCCAGGCAGCAGGACAACGCTGCTCCCACCTTACCCTCTATTTTACTGCCATCTGTGTATATCTGGAGTCTCGTTATTCGGTGCTCTTCGAGGGTGTGGGGCTCCGTGTCCTCGAGGCACTCGAATTCAATCTGGACCTCTTCAGAGGGGTGAGGCATCTCTGTGAAGTTTATTCTTCCTTCAAGCTCTCTGTCCCCCAAAGCTTCATGGGGTTTGCCTCGCTTGGCTTCGTACAGTTTGGCCGCCTCCCCTATTCTCAAGTCGAGAGGAAGCAGTCCAGACAGCACCAGCGCGGCGTGGAGTGATACTGTTCTGTAGGATTTACAGATTTTTTGAGCCACTCCCCGTTGTATCGTATTCAGCTGTTTTTTGATCTTTATTTTTTCAGCCGAGGCGGCCCATACACTAGATGCCTAAAGAATTATGGGTTCTATCACTGCCACGTAAATGGTTCTGGTGACCTCGGGGTTCAAGCTCCAGGTAACTTTTGCCATTCTGGCTAGATGTTTATATATATTGGCCGCTTTCTTACATATATATGACGCATGCTGATTAAAAGTTAATTAAGAGTCGATTATTAGACCCGGCATCTTTATTTCCTTAACATAATCAATGATTACACTCCTCCATCCTCAGAATGGATGTGTCAAATTTTAATTTATTCGTGATTAACAGGGCATTCGTTTTGTGTGCAGCAAATTTAAGTTTGTTCGTGGGTATTCGTTTGTGGGCTTCTTTAGCTTTGGTCTGGATTTCTAGGGCTGTCTTAGCCGAGAACACCAGAACCACATCGTCGGCAAAGGCCTGGCTGTAAACCTCACCTTCATCCAGCTCGTCCAGAAGCGGGTCTAGCAGGAGGTTCCAGAACGCCATAGGCCCCGAGCCTTACTGCGGCATATCTCGCAACACCTCTAGACAAATGGGCCGTAAATCAAAGCCATAAGCTCTGGTCGGATACACCAGGACTGAAGCATGCAAAAGAACTTGTGACCGGCTTCACAAACAGACATACCTCGGATGCCATCAATGCAAACCGCAGCGACTTAAGGCTCTTGGTGCGAGCCTTAGCAGGAAACTTCAAGTTAAACAACCATCTACACAGAATGGGGCCCGTAGATTCACCCACTTGCAGATTCTGCTGTGAAGCAGAGGAAACGCCCATACACCTCCTCAGCGAATGCAAAGTGCTCATTCACAGCAGGAGTCGCCATCTAGGTGGGTACGTAATAACACCTACTGACATTAGGGACCTCCCCTCCAAAAGCATAACACGGTTCATGAAGTCCGTGGGCCTAGGAAATGACCTTTAGGTCTAGGGTGACAGCTACAACAACTTACAACCAAATAATAAAAAATAATATTATTCCGCCTATGTTGTAAGTGTGGACGTGTCACACTCATAGCCTTAGACAATATAACTAGAGGCCAGCCTTGCGGAAGCATTTCCCCTCTGCTTCGTTACAAAATCAATAAATTATGTGCATTTACATACAATTTTATACCTTATCACTAAACGAGACAGCCTATAATTGCCAAACAATAACATCTAAATACTCATGTTTGGTGTTCACACGAGACTATTTTTAATTAATAATCAAAATTCGAATCTTAAGTACTGTAATAAAATTCAAAGATGCGGATTTCATGCTACCTCGTCCCCCGCAAAAATTGTCAGAAAATTTTGTTAGTAGAATTACACGCGTAACTCGTCTATATAGTTATAATTATTGTCTTAGGTCGTAGTCGTAGCTAGGGCTATTATATTTGGAAGGAAATATAAGTTTTAAGTAAGTCCTCTGTTTACAATTGGAATAGAATATATTCACACACCCGCTTTGGATCTGTCAAAAGACTAAATGTGGTAATCCATTGAAGCGGAGCAAAGCTAAGTGAAAAGAGCTAAGACGAGCAAGCGGTTGTTCCAGCAAGTGCATAATACATATTGCACGAGACCTTTATTTTCAAGACCTCAATCCATGTAAGAAATCTCCTGAAAGAGCTTTTATACCGGCGGTATAAGAATGAAAATGGTTTGATTTGTGAGATTTCGTAAATAGAAGAGTATTAGAGAGCTCACTCGATGTTCTCATTTTTCTCCTTAGTCACTTATACAGTGAGCTTATATTGTACTTTATTGGTACTTTATCTTCTTTACAGTAACAACGTCATACGGTAGACCTATGTTGTCATGGAAGTGTGGTAGAGAAATAAAAATAGAATGGCAGTCGCAAAAGTGAATTAGAAGCACACCCATTTTATAGTTTGTACATTGCGCATAAAAATAGTTTTTCCTCTATAAGCCCAGTCATTTTACGGATTGAGCCCGAACTAATTAATAATTGACATTTTTTTTTCTGTATCATGCGTCGTCAAAATTCCTTAAAAAAAAAACAATTTCCTTCAGCAACATGCCTCGTCAAAAACTTAATTGAAAAGTCCGCCCCTAGCCGTACCTGGCCCAAACGTGCCCATAATGCTTGCTGCGTTTCCGCGTTGTATAGCTAAAGACACGCGTTGGACCAAGTACGATCCAACACGGAAATCATTTCCCCTTTCTCTCATACGTTTGCCCAGATCCCTCACAAAAGCCTTTGCCTCATGTTTTTTCTGTATAGTATATAAGAGTCAATTTGAGCTCAAATGTATGAGAAATGTAGCAAAATTTTAAAAAAATCTCCTCAGCTACAGTTCCAAATTTAAAATCTAGCTATTATCTCGTTATAAAAAACCCGATGGTAATTTTTTTTGCTCATATTTAAGGCATTACCATTATACATACTTTAAACATGA
The DNA here is from genome assembly GCA_927399405.1 of Agonopterix arenella. Lineage (NCBI taxonomy): Eukaryota > Metazoa > Arthropoda > Insecta > Lepidoptera > Depressariidae > Agonopterix > Agonopterix arenella. The sequence continues at coordinate 11,799,164 of OV656707.1, read as the reverse complement.
TGTAAATATTTTTGTCATTCGTATTTTCTAATACAAACCAAATTTTTTAAATTTCAATGCCTATTTTATTGCCCAAAAACAAATTATATTGTTAAATCTAATTCAAATGAGTGCATTGGTATTAATATTATAAATTAAAAGCCTTCTGGGACTCACAATTTTGATTTCTATGATGCGTAGCTATTTTTTTAAAAATATGTTTTCAGATAGTCTTTTTGTGACTAAATGGTGCCGGTTACAGTTTAAAAGTCCAATTAATAATTACTTCCTACCTCTCCTAACAAAATTCCGTAAAATGTCTGGGCTATATCATCTCATCGCTTAATACGACGAGACGGAATCAAATTATGTTCTGGTTTAATCTATACTATTATAAAACTGTAACAGGAAGTTTCTCTGTACATTGAAGATATTAACAAAAAAAAAGTTACAATATATGGTTTTTAGGTGTCCCTGATTCCATTTCACCAATTTTTTGATTTTTTGTCTGTCTGTTTGTTTGTGTGTTTGTTTGTTTGTTTGTTTGTTTGAACGAGTATCACGCAAAAACTACTGAACCGATTTTGATGAAACTTTTTTTGTTTGATAGCTTATGATCTGACTTAAAATCTGGTATATAATTTGTGCGGACGAAGTCGCGGGTTAACGCTCGTACTCTTATAATCGAATTAACCAATTTCGGCCTTAACTCAGTCAAATTTTTTACACTATTAAGATTTAGAAGTGGATGTTATTTACCGGCACATTGTGTACTCGATCGCAAACAGTTTATACCTATAGGGTGTAGCAAACGACCTTAGTAATATTATAAGGTGCTTTGGAATATCAAACTGAACAACTTTCACTATTGATCCGACTTTGAAACAAAATTTAAAAAATCTGCTGTTCCACACATTCGAGTCGAGTCGGTAACGACTCGTCTCCAATATTAAACAGCAGATTTATTTTATTTTCGATGATTGTTTTTTCGATAAGCCACCCCATTTAATATTATTGGAGTCTTTTGTTATGCCCTGTAGAAACCTTTGTGTTCATGAGACTAAGCAGCGCCATCTAGCGTGTAGCATCGGACTTCGGCGGCAAAAAGACTGCGGCGGGGGGCTCGACACCGCCCGGTCACACTACATTTCTCTCTCGGCTACGATACCTAGCGCATACCGATTTCAATATATCTTTAAGTGTACTTCTATGGCAATTAAAAATATAGTCATATCTGATATTATAATCAAAATAATTAATTGAAGAGCACCCCAGTCTATTATCTCACCGGAAAATAACTAATAGAAGGAAGAAAGAAGGAGCGAGGGTGGTACCTGCCTAGCTGCCTAAACACTTTGGCCAACGGACTCTCAATCTATACTTATAAAAGAGTTCCGTGACTGACTGACGGACTGACTGACATACAACGCAAAGCCTAAACCGCTGTAGATAGAAACATTTTGGAATATATGTGTATTCTACAATGTCTGTACGGGTCCACTAGGAAAGGATTTTTCGACAATGGCCCCCTAAAGGGGTAATACACGCGGACAAAGTCGCGGGTCAAAAGCTCGTTTTTAAATAAACTAGGTATTCGACAGAAAGCTTTTACCACATATCTGTTTATAATAGAAAATCTCGCAAAGCTCAATCAAATCCGATTATATTCTCTCCTTTTTTATATTTGGGCCAAAGGTTACAAAAAAATTTTAATATTACCATCACTGAAAAAAATGTTTAACTAATATAATGTAATCTTACCAAATAGACCGAGATCCGACCGTAAAATTATGCACCTATTTGTATGGCAAATGAAATTTGATTCTAGTGAATATTTACACAGGGGTTAATACAGCGCCGCCAGGTAGCCGAGAAAAATCTTGCTGCAAGTACCTTTTCCATTATGATTTTCGGTTAAATTTTTTCCGCCTATCTGTTCGGAAAGTAAATGAGGTGCCATCGGAAGGAGACTGATCTAAAAAACTGGAAAAACTAGGGTTAACACCTCTAAGTCTGCCGCCAAGGTGGCAGCCGCCGTTCAAAGAAGTCATTTTTGAACCCTAGAGTTTCGGCAGACTGAGAGGTGACAACCCAAATTTTTTCAGTTCTTTAGATCAGTCTCCTACCAATGGCACCTCATTTACTTCCAAATCATAATGATAAAGGTACTTGCGGCACGATTTTTCTAGGCAACCTGGCGGCGTTGAATTAACTCCTGTGTAGACATTCACTAGAATCACATTTCGTTCGCCAAAAAATTAGGTGCATAATTTTACGGTCGGATCTCGGACCATGCCTTTAAATTACAAAACATTATTTTATTCGGTTAAATTTTTTTCAGTGTTCGATTCTAAAACGGTAAAACCCTGAAATATTAACTTCCAGCTTTACGTGTACCTGTACGGTAATTGCAATTCGTAATACGTGTCACACGCCGTCGTTTGAGAACCGCTGGCTGCGGTTTAGCCGTCTGGAGGATTAAATTGAGTTTTAGTAGAAGCTTTTAACGTGGTATTAGTCGCTTTAAGGAAGTACGACAAATTTATATTTTATCACATCCTCTTAGCTATAAGACTGCCTGTGGTTATCGCTATACCTATACAGGTTGAAATTGATATCATTGAACTAAGATGTTCTTTCCATTTTATTTATTTTATTTTTATTTTAACACTTTATTGCACACACGGAAATGAAAATGAAAACTTTATAATGAAAACATCATAATAGACAATTACAAAGGGCGAGCTTATCTCTTAAGAGATTTCTTCCTGCAAACCCGTGACAGAGAGAGAGTATACAGAGTGACGCAGGCATAGTGTGTCTATAAGGTCCACCACACACAGACGGAATTGCTATCCGGAATCCTGATTCAGGATTCAGTGTTGTCAACTATGGTTACAAAAAATTCTAGAGTCCTGTTTGAAAAATACCTAAAATAAAAATGTGTGAAATGCCAAATGAGTCATTCATTTGGCATTGCATTTTTAGGTATTTATAAAAACGAAATAAGCAATTTTCTATACATGATAATTATTGTCATGTGATGAGGTCATGCCGTTACGATGATGATTTGTAAATTGTATTTTAATATTATGCAACTATATCAAAAGGAATCAAATTAAAGATTGAAAAATTTGTCTCGGGCGGGACTTGAACCCGTACTTTTCCAAACCGGGGAACTGCGTTATCCAATTTCGCCACCGAGCCCACTACCCAGAGAACGAAATTTTTCAATCTTTAATTTGATTCGAAATAGCACAACATGGCTGTAATATGTTTAAAAATCAATAATATATCGATAGTTTTAAAATTAGACATAATCTGCATACAAAATGGCATGAACCATTATCACACAAGCTATTTTTGAGCGTAGGCGATTTCACAACTATACCGCAACGACGTCGCAATTGCACCATCACGATACAGTGTCGTTCTATCAGCGCCTATGCTCAAAAATCTTTTTGCTACGATCGATTTGCGCCCCTGGTAAAAATTGTTCAGTTGGGTAAGACTCTTAAGGGATGCTAATGATATCAATTTCCTCCTGTGTTATTCTTGGATGGTACTCTACTATGCAAAAAGTTTTTCATCAACTCAAGTAAAAGTCAATGAGTCTGCGTATTGATACGTACTTCATAGTAAGTATATCATGTTTATGGATGAGCGACGTCGCGGGAATAAGATAAGCCACGCATATCACGGGAAGCGAAGTAATGGGAATAATCCGTCTGTAAGCACTACAGGAAAAAAAGGTCTCCGTTCCTTTTTTATTTAAGGTTCCGTTCCCAAAGGTTGAAAACGGGACTCATATTACCAGTACCACAGAGTACTATGCTATTACTAAGCCTACGTTGTCCGTCCGTCCGTCCGTCCGCAGTAGGGCTGAAACTTTTGAAGGTCACGGGTTTCGTAAGTTAATAATATTATGTTGTGTGGTGGTGTGGTACGGTGCCTTCCTCCCTCACTCCCAACCCTCGGTGCGCGAGTAACCCGACTCGCACTTGACTGGTTTTTATTTAAACTGCGGCAGTCTATTTTTTGCCAAAGGTCTTATTTAAGCTTTTCCATCTTTCTCTACCCATTTTCCAGTCAGCTTGGTAAGCATTCAGATCTGATTCCATCCTAAAGATACTGATTAGCGTGGAAAAGCTTTCATCATCATAGGCCTTTACGTCTGTTGCAGATGATTTAAGCATTGTTTTTGGAGAATCACTTTTTCTCATGGCTGTACAGTCCTATACGAGAGCCGCATACACGTCCACAGCCTCTACAACAGAGATGGACGCCGGTGGATAATGACGGGATTGTGACAGCATTATTCCTTTTGTTACGTTTCTCTGCCAAGTATGCGAACCAGGCTTCGTCATCAGTAGTCCGACCCTCTCTTGTTTTCCCTCTCCACCCTCCTCTATTTTCCGCGTGCTCTTCCCAATTTGCGGGGCTGATTCCGAAAGCGGTCAGGTCTCTCTTGACGCAATCCTTAAATCGCAGAATGGGTCTTCCGACTGGCCTCTTCTTGTCTGCGATCTCACCAAGAAGGATGCGCCTTGGCAAACGAGACTCCTCCATACGATGTACATGCCCCAACCACCTAAGCCATCTCTCCTTGAGAAGAGCCGTGATACTAGGCAGCTGTGCAACCTGAAGTATCCTCTCGTTTGTCACCTTGTCCTGCCAACGTATGCCCGAGATACTCCGAAGCTTTAGAGTTACATGTAAGAAGTATACTTTATTGAAGTTATTTCAAGTTCTTCATCTCGATTTGTTGGTATCATTACTGATCAGATTGGCAGAAACATGACCGGCTTATAAAAAGGAAGTTACCCATGATAGCGATGACTGGCTAACACATTGGTGACCACAGTTAAATGACTAAAAGGAACTCTATTAGGAAGGTAATTATCTTCTATGTCAAATTTCATGCCGTTTTTTCCCTGTACATCTGTCATGCACGGTAATAATAAAAGATTAACACTCAGTTGCAGCAACGCTCATTAAACTTATCCTCCATTAAATCTCTTGCTGTCACTTTTTGTCTTGTTGATGTAGTTAAAGCTAGCAAGAGATTTAATGTAGGATCTAATGAGCGTTTCTGCAACTAAGTGCTGGATAGCTACTTACTTTCCTCCTTCATGCCCCTAGGCTGCGGACATTGTATGGAATCATACTCGGTTCTTCCATACTGTGCTGAGTATATCGCAACTCTTGAATGAGGGTTGCAACTCAGATGAAGTACGTCGTTCTCGCACCCCACTTTACTCCTGAATTCATCTGTTGAATAAAATATGAACGTTAAAGTAATAGGGGCATAATTTAAATTCGTTACAAAACTCATTTTGTTCTATGACTCGAGGCTCTCTTGTGTTCTCAAGTAAGTATAAGTTTCCTCTATAATATCGTGCAAAGGTAGGTTATGTTTCTGTTCATGAGAAAATATTATGTACTAAGAGCCAACCGTAAAATTATCCACCTATTTGTTTGGCGTACCAAAAATCATAATGGTAATGGTACTTGCGGCAAGATTTTGCTAGGCAACCCACCGGCGTTCTATTAACCCCTGTGTAACCTTAAATCACATTTTTAAATCACATAATTTTACTCTCAGATCTTCGTATATTATTAAGACCTGACGAAAGTTTATTTTCTAGCAACATACAAACATACCTCATTATTACATATTATTATGCGCCCCTAATTAATATCTCATCAGAAAATGTAACTATAAACAACTTTCCCTGAGGAACATTGGTAGAAAATTGTTTGGGAATAGAATATCGACCGGCTGATCAGCCTTTTGTATGGAAAGTTCTAAATTTTTTAATGAAATCCAAAAATGTTCGTTCCACTGTCTTCCCTTTTAGGATAGAGTAGTTGTAGGCACAATATAAGACCGAGTATCTATGTAGGTAAAGATTAGGCTAGATGAAGATTAAGTTTTTGCATATTTGAGGTTTATTGGTCACAATAATTATGATGTGTCAATGTCAAGTTGGGAAAATGCTAGCACAAAAATACCAGAGCGAAAAAACAGCCTCATATGAAACCTATGAGAAGAAATAGGATGGTTTATTCATAGCCGATAATCACTCAGCACCAAGCTTTTATATGGGGACTTACTCGGCTGATAATTATTAATGGATACATAATATTAAACTTACACGGACGGCACTTATATGCGACTTCGACGAATCTTCTCGAGCCTGGACAGGGATCCACACCGAAGGCTTTGGGACTGGTGTGGAATTTACACTGCCGCTTCTTCTGACAAGCCTCCACCACTGTCTGCAATAAAGAATACTGCGAACATTTGTTAGTATGCCCATTCTTTCTCGAATATAGGTGAGAATGAAAAATAATAAGTAGTAAAGGAAGTCTTTGAGAGTTACGCCACAAAATAAAAAGATAGAGAAGGCCGGCTCCATACAACGAGCTATACAAGCACATGCACACTTGAACGCGCATATACATATACGTACGGCGACCTCAAAGTTGCTCGAACAACAGTTCGACCGACAATGCTTTTATGTGTAAATGCGCATGTTTTGCTCGTTGTATGGAGCTGGTCTTCTGTGCCTATTAAACGCGCGACGTTACTATTTAAACTAAAATTAAATGTTTTTACAAGTTTTAGCAATGTTTATAATAACTCTATTAGTTTATCTTTACATGCATATCATGGGTAAAGGACCAATATAATATGAAGGTAAAAATATACCCTATGTACTACACAATTTTAAAGGACATACTGATTCTAAGAAGCTAGCTAATTACTACGCCCAGTAAACAGCCCATTTATTTCCTCCAACACAATACCTAAGACAATAAATCTAAGACATATAAATGTCGTTCTATGTCATAGGGTATTAGAAGGGTACACATCACATCGGCAGCTGCCCATAAAACTCTCGTATTGCCCAAACATATCAGAAAATGAGTCATAAAAGGCGACCCGAAGAAACGAATGACTTAAGCTATGGTTGCTTGGCAAATAGTCCGTGGTAGTTTATGGTACACTAGAAATAAATGTAACTTTGATTGAAGTCTTGGCTGACGGACTAGTTCTACTACTAAGGGGTATGTACTTAGGGTTAGTCTTCTAACCAAAAGTCACCACATTAAATATAGCTTTGAAACTACTCCCCATATCTAACCATTTCAAAAACCGCGTATTTCGCGGTTGGAGTAGTTTCTATGTGTTAAGTAATCTGTCTTAAAATCAGAAACCGCGAATAATATTTGTTCTTATGATGTCGTTGAGCTAAACGTAAAAAATATAATTCTTATCAGAGAACTACAATTTCTATCTTGGACAAAATTATAGCAAAGTTATACGGACCTATATAAGTATGTGAAAATATCGAAAAGTAAGTAAGAACTTATAATACACACATGTGCTTAGGATTATGGCTTGCTTTACCTTTTAATCTGTCTATATTTGGTGTTTTTATAACTGTAATCTGTTTTATGTGCCTAATAAATAAATAAATAGGTTTTGTTATAAATCAGATAAATCTACCAGAATTCGACTTACAACAATACATTACAATTTCTAGTAAAGTCTGCTAATATTTATGGTTAGTGGTTGGTGGTTGGTATATTTAGGGCATGTTTCACCAATTCTGAACAAGTTCCTAATTGCTGGTCTTACAGATCGGTTGACGCATCTTTCGTACAAAATATCTCAAACGTTCTGTCAGATAAGCTATAAAAAAATAATTCAGAACTGGTAAAACCAAGAACATTGTATATAATTATGGTAAACGTTTAATGTTTTATACTACAAGATATTTTTCTCCGTGTAACCAGCATACAGTCGTCTCGTCAGTTAATCCAACATACCTGTAAAGCACTGGGCCAAGTACACGACGTATCCCCAACCACTTCGACTGCAACTGGTTGGTACTGTGCCAGTTCGGAGGCGCAGGAGCCCTGGGTGACGGAGGCCCCGTACTGGGCCACTTGGATGCTAATAGTGGTGCCTCGGGGACAAATGAGGGTCACCATCTCTTCGTCGCAGGCAGCTTTCTGGTGCGTTCGCAGTGTACCGAGAAGAAGCTCTGTGGACAATGGAAATATTGCTATAAATATTATTGTATTAAGTTATAGGTACTCGTATCTTGATTTTCATGGAACCCAGATCTTGATGGTACAGTTTTAGGAAGTAAATATGCTCTCAACAATCTGTGAATACACATTAAGAGCATAGACTTATATATTACTAGTTACGTTATTCATTTAGAGGAAGCTCTGTGAAGACTTGGTGAAGACTAAAGAATATTTTCATATTCAGATTCCATCCTTTCTTGTTAGTGCAAGACGTATATAGGGTGTAACAAAACACACTAGTAATACTCAAGGGGGTGGTTCAGACCATCAAACTGAACAGCTTTCACTGTAAAGCCAACATCGCGAAAAAAGAATCTGCCTTTTCGTACAAAACTACAGTACCGACCCCATCCCTTGAAGTATTACTAGGGTTTTTTGTTAAACCACGTAGAAAAACATCACCAACTGATATGCAAAAAAACTTAATCGGAGCCGAGGCAGACCTTTAAGAAGGTGGCGGGACGAAATCGATGGCTTCTTGAAGAACTGCGGCCTATATTGAAGCACAAAACCGGGACGCATGGAGAATATGGAGGGAGGACTTTGCCCAGCAGTGGGACAAAAAGGGCTGTTATAATAATAATCATATATTGTTATACAACATAAAGTTCTTGATATTTTGAATAATCTATCAAACGCTACTCAACGTTTATTTTATTTGAAAAAAGATAACACAATTATTTCCTTGAAAAGTGTTGTCTTAAACGCGAAATGATGCATTGGCTCTTAGAGTATCGAGTATAACATTGAGTATAACCATCGATCAATTTTTTTTCTCACGTCAAAAGCGGTATTGCTCGTTTAAAATTTTAAGCACTCTGCTCTACAGTCAAGACTATTTAAATATTTATTATTAGATAAGATTACCTACACTACAGATTTTTAATACTTGATCATTTTTATTTTATTGTTTAGACAATTCAGGAATAGGGTGAAACTATTACATACTCGGGTATAAGAATTACAGGAGAATTTTTTTACGTAATATATTGTACGGCGCTCCCTGAATAATTTAACAAAGGTAGCGTAGAAGAAATTGCGAATAAATAATGCTTTTCTATACATTTGAGTCGAGATGGCAATGCAGTTTTGTGTGTTGAACTGTCTTTTTTCGCGATTTCAGGTATGCTACCGTCTAAAGAAATCATTCCATTAAATATGACCAAACCTTTTTGTTACATCCTGTATAAACTTGCATACATTTTTACCTGACTGACCCAGAAGGAGGGTAATGTTTTATAAATTCAGTCTACACTTTATGTTATACTGTAAAATGGTCCGACTGTGGACAGAGTTTCGAGACGGGGTGACCTCGTTCAAACTTGTCCATGTCACGCGCGTCTGTGCCTTCAACACGAAATATACCCGGATCAGGCACAATCCTGACACAAAGCGGATATAGTGTGACTAAACCATTAGCAATACCTTTGCACTATCTACCTACCTACCTACTTAATATTATAAATATGATCGTTTGTGACGATCAATTGAGTTGTTTGTTTTTTTTTTCTTTTTTAGCCTATTTCATCCCACTGCTGGGCAAAGGCCTCCCCTTTTATCCTCCATGCAACCCTGTCCTGAGCCAGTTCCATCCACTCTTCCAGTTTGGTTATTGTGACTAAATCACGAATAAACGGCTGAATAGATTTGGATGTGGCACTCAGATCTGATACACAGGATAATTTTTAAAGTCAACGTAAACGAAGTCTATAAGGTCGGTAGTCTAATAAACCTATTTAAATATTCATTGGCATCTGCTATTCATAAAGGTTTTGCCTGTCAGCTATTAATGCTACTCCAGACTTTATCTAAATCTTTCGTTGACACTTGAAATGGTACCTACTAAATTGTTAGACTGTTGAGATCAAACGGAAATGAACAAACCAATGAATAATACAAATGTTTCACAGCTACTGATTTATTAATTTAAAGGTATTATAAGCTGTCTATAGCGTATTCTACCGACTGCTCTCTAACGGTGAGGGGAAACATCGTGAGGAAACCTGGCCCTGTACCCGGACTTTCGATTTTCGATATATCAAGACCGTTTCGGTCCGAACTTCATTGTAATAGAATAAATTCTGATGCGTATGTAAAGTCTACCAGTCCGCATTATTGGACAGGCGTGGTGGACAGTTTTAAGCCGCTGCTGCTTCGGTAGAAAACCTAAACCTTTAATCAAAATAAAAAAAATAAAAATTTTATTATTCAAAATAATATCACATAGATAGCTTTTTGACGTCATTTTTTTGACTCTACCACCGCGTCGGAAGGTGTTCCGTTGAGAGAAGATGCGGCCAGAAACTCTACAACACACATCTTTTAAACAAAACAAAATATACAAAGTACAATTAAAATACAATATTGCATTACATAGAGTTCTCTGAGAGATCACATCAGAAATGAAGTGATACGTCAGAGAACGAAAGTGGTTGACATAGCTCAGAAAATTTGCAAGCTGAAGTGGCAATGGGCTGGTCATATCTGCCGAAGAACAGACAACCGGTGGGGTGTCAGGGTTCTGGAGTGGAGACCGCGAACTGGTAGACGTAGTGTGGGACGTCCTGTGCCCGCTGGACAGACGACCTAAAAAAGGTAGCGGGGAGTGACTGGATGAGGAAGGCCGAGGACAGAGTTTTGTGGCGCACTTTGGGAGAGGCCTATGTTCAGCAGTGGACGATGATAGGCTGATGATGAATGATGAATTACATAGAGTAACATTGTCTCGGTCATTCAAATAGTCATCGAGTTTATAGTAGCCTTTTTTACAGAGGACTTGTTTAACATGGGACATAAACTTTAAATAATAAAAATACATAACTTCTAAACAAAAAACCTCGGAACATTCATGGGGCATTTTCGTATACATAATACACTAGGTGTGGGGAATCTAAAAAAAATTGTGGACGTCTCCGTCTGGACCACCCTGTATGTGACTCAATACATAGTAATATGTAGATGACACGATTGTATCAAGACCTCCGCTTCCAAGTACCTAGTAGACAAAGTTGTATTACGTTATGCAACACAACCTGCCCACCAAATAATTTCTACTCTACACGTGTTTCGCTCCACCAAGGAGCATCCTCAGGAGTTAGACCGACGAACGTTCGAAACAGAGTTGTTACTCCGCCGAGCGTCCGACGCCGAGTCGACTCGGTAGAAACTATTTGGGTAGAAACTAAACGTGTAGAGTAGAAATTATTTGGTGGGCAGGTTGTGTTGCATAACGTAATACAACTTTGTCTACTAGGTACTTGGAAGCGGAGGTCTTGATACAATCGTGTCATCTACATATTAGTCATGGATTTCCGCAAAGTAACGCCTGATTCAATTAATTCAATACATAGTGTTAGTACAAGTTATCATATCACCAAATGTAAAAAAACTAGTAGTACGGAACACTAATTGCATGAGTCCCGACTAACACTTGCCTTTTTTTTACAATAGAGTAGATCAACTGACTGAAAATGTGGACAACGTTTTTAGTACAGAACAAAAAAAGTTTAGAAAAGTTAATACTGCTAAAGCAAAGTTGCTTAATTAACTCCAGTTTTAAATATAACTCATCAAATTAAATCTAATGCGACAGAAGTAATAATGTAGGAGAGGAAATTTCGTAATTAAGCTCCTTAATGAGAAAGAGAAATTACATAACTTCATTCCTTTTGACCTATTGTAGTTTTGAAATGTTAAAACACAAAGGGTTTTCACGAAAAAGGGAATAGAAACAGGATTGGATTAAGTTAATTTAGGTTATATCTGTTAATTTTTTACAAAAATTGTGAATCAGGCAAGATATACATATTATGATGTAGGTATAAGAGAAAAATAAATAATATATTATTTTTATTTTTTTTATAGCAATATGACTTGAAATTGTATGTTTTAAAATTGTGTTTTTTATAAGTTATTGTTATTGCACTTGACTCTACGTAAATCCTGGTCTACACAGAGGTTAATAATATATATCTGTTAAAAACTATAAAACCGTATGATTGTTTTATCGTTTCGAAATTTTTAGGGGTGGTTTAGACCATCAAATTAAACAAATTTTACTATGGGAGCAAACCGGAAATCGTAAAAAAAAATCTGCCATACTAAACTGTAGGTAATGCCTACTCGACTCAAAACTAATAAGACAATTGTATTTTTAAGGGCCTATGTCGAAAAATAATTGAAGCGAAATGGGCGTGTGATAGCTTATATTACTGCCTGATGCGAGAGAAAGAGATGGGCGGGCGCGCGACCGAAACGACGCAAGCGTAAAACAAACTTTATTTAATTGTGATTGTACTATTTATGTAAGTTCAATTCTGCTGTAATCAAAATTTGTAAAATATCAATCTCTTTTTTTAAATCAAGTCTCATGTTTCTATTATTCACCGTTTAGCAGTTCCAAGCGTTTATAAATAAAAACGGAGGAGGATTTTCTATCGAGAAAATGTGTCTTAATCGTGTTTTGCCTCTAATCAAAACTTCAATTATATGTTCAATTTACACATATCCGCTAATCATACTCCTACTGTTAGTACTTCGTGGTAAATGACGCTTTGAAGAATCCTATTTTTTTCACATAGCCTCTTAAATAAAAAATTCAAGTTTGTTTCCCTAGTAAAAGTTGCTTAGTTTGATGGTCTGAACTACCACTGAAAATTACGAAACGGTAAAAAAAATCACTCAGTACAATTTGAGCAGCCTTCACTGGATTTGTTGTTATTTATGTGGATTTAAGTTAAATCTACCAGAATTAGATTTATTACAACAAACTTTCTAGTACAGTCTGCTAAAATAAACAGTTAGCACATACTTATAGGTACTAGAAATTTTTCTCCGTGTATAGATCTTGAATATAGGTCTACAACTGCGTAGACGCTGCAAGAAAAGTCGCCCAGTAATTTTTCAACTTTCTTACAGATTTAACTTAAAATTATAGTATTGTATTTACCGACATTCCTTGACCAGAAGCAATGGTGGAAATTAAGCGACTGTCCGATTATACAAATACATAATACCTACACCGACTAAAATTTTACTAATCTCTATTCAAGCTTCATCTTTTATAATACGCACAGCCAAGGAGTGGAACGCCCTGCCTGCGTCAGTATTTCCGAGTGCTTACAACCCGAATTCCTTTAAAGTACGAGTGAATAGGCTTCTTCTGGGTGAGCTCGCTACATCTTCGACCCCATCTTCGTCCTGAGGACTAGATTGAGGTCAAGAGCAAACCCATACGTAATAAAAAAGAAAAACAAAGGTAATATCCCTAATACTTCAAACTCATTCCCTCAATTAAAAATTTGTTTACCCAACAACTTTATTATAAACCAGCTAATACACTCATAAATCTCAATCGCTGTTTACATTATAAAGTTTACCAGCATCCATCAGCCCACACACTCATCCCATATGGTAGATAATAAAATATCCGGGATAAAAATGTTTACAACGGGCAACTGTTCCAGGATAAGCTGAGAGCCAGTCACTTAAACAACGGGTCATTAAGGGGGTGTCTTCTATTTTTAGGGTACGCTCATATTTCAAACCCGACGAGAGGCGTAATAGGGCGCACGTGGCGTGCCGAATGGATATGCAATTGTAAGTCATAAGGGAATTGTAAGTTTATAATTATAAGCTAATTGACTACGACAACGAAGCAATTTGAAAACCTTGACTTTTAAAGAAGTTGTCAAAAATAATAAACGCAATACCTCAAAATCTGTTCTACAGCATATTTGAATTATATCGATAACTTTAGCCGTTTCGGTTTTCGAGTACCTACATTATTATACTTAGAGCCGAATTGTTGCTGATTTCAAAATAATATAATTGTTTTTTTCATCGATGTATAAAGAAATTGAGATATTTTTGTTGCATACAAAAAAACTCATGGACGAATTGTTAATCTTCTCCTTTTTTTTAAGTCGTAAGGACTGATATTTTAATCCAGCATACATATTTTTAAAATAAGAAGTTTCTGTCAACCCCAAAAAAGGTAAACTAAAGATTTTAAATTTATTCAATTGTATGAAAGTTTTGATCAAATTTTGTTATTGTTTCATCTGTCATTTATATAAGGTGTAACAAAATTAGGTGAAACTATTTTAAGGGGATGATCAGACCATCAAACTGAACAACTTTCTCTATGGGACCAATATCGAAATCGCGAAAAAAAATCTGCTGTCCCATACATACCTATAGGTCGAGTAGGTTTGTATGGAACAGCTGATTTTTTTTCGCGATTTCAATATTGGTCCCATAGTGAAAGTTTTTCAGTTTGATGGTCTGATTATCCCTTTAAAATAGTTTCACCTAATTTTGTTAGACCTTATATAATATTGTCATCGCTTTGAAAGTTTTGATCGAATTTTGTTATTGTTTCATCTGTCGTTTATATTTTCAAACTACATTTCAATTTTTATTTATCATTATAATTGTATGTATTAGTAATGTACACACACAGCATTGCAAAAACATTATCTCGGTTGAACTACGTAAAGAACTAACCATAACAGGAACAGAAATATTATTTTCTTTTAAAATACAGACAATGCATACGCTATTATCCGGAATGTAAACGACGCAAGAACCGCTAAAACTCATTTATTTAAACCACACAATGAGCATCTGTTTCGCTGCGGTTAGCATGCATCTTTAAGGGGAAGCACTCACGGAATAATGAGAGTCGATCGTGATGAAGACACGGTTAGCGCGCCATTAATCTATGTCACAAACGTTGTTCCACGTTTTCGGATGGTGCTTGTCACATAAATGACACACTTTCGTGTCAGTGGGGTTAGAGAGGGATTAAGATTGTGCGAAACGAAACTTCGCGACTCTTAGGTTGATGAAAATTTTATTAAGTTACTTTGGAGCATAATTTGTTGTTACGTAAGGATTATGAGCTATTTAAATATAAACAACTGTCGGTTGGTATCAATATTTTCATAGTTTAATGCATTTGTTCCCATCTTACATGAAACAATACTTTCATCTAAGATGGTTACCACGCCGGACTGCCAAACCAGGGTTCAGGGTCAGGGTCTTGGGTTCGAATCCCGGTTCTGTCATGGATATTATATGCTCGAGCCGTTGTTGTATGGTTTCCATATTTAAAAAAAACCTATATTGCTTAACTTGGGATCATTACAATGTACTGTGAGCGTTATTTATTTATTTTTATTTTATACTAACCCTATACAGAGTGTAAAATTAAATAGGATACTCACTTAAAAGGGTACTTCAGACCATCAAACTGAACAACTTTTACTATGAGACGAATACTGAAATAGCGAAATAAATCCGCTGTCCCATACAAAACTGCAAGCATAACTCGACTGAAATTTATGGTACAGCTTTTTTTTGCGATTTCGATATTGGTCCCATAGAGAAAGTTATTCAGTTTTATGGTCTAAAGCACCTTTTTAAGTTAGTGCCCCATTAAATTTTACACCCTGTATAAATGTTATGGGAAAAAAATACGAGGTTATCAAGAAACAAGACATGAATTGCAACAGAGACAAAAACTGGTGATTGATCAGCAAACAAACGCTGTTAAACGATAAGATGATAAATACAGTATCAAAGAACAAGCTAAAGACAGCTAAAGTAGGGCATCAAAGTTTTGTGGGACTTAAACAAATACCCCTATTACAAATTATCACTGCTAATCGATCTGAGCCGGATACCCATCCTGTAAAATTATATGTAGGTATAAGTTTAAGGTCCAACACACAGACGGAATTGCGATCCGGAATCCTGATTCAGGATTCAGTGTTGTCAACTATGGTTACAAAAAATACTAGAGTGCTGTTTAAAAAATGCCTAAAATAAAAATGTATGAAACGCCAATTAAATGACAACAATTGAATTTTTAGGTATTTTTTAAAACAAAACAAACCATTTCTATACATGATAATTAGTATCATGTGATGAGGTCATGACGTTACGAATGTTACGATTGTAAATTGTATTCCAATATAAATGCAACTATATTAAAAGACTATCGATAGTTTTAACATTAGACATAATCTGTATACAAAACGGCATTGACCATTATCACATAAGCGGTTTTTAAGCGTAGGCGATTTCGCAACTATGCCGCAACGACGTCGCAACTGCACCGTAACGATAGGGTATCGTTCCATCAACGCGTACGCTCAAAAATCACTTTAAAATATGCCACCTAAGACATCAAAAAATCACTAGATCTACTGAAAAAGTCTCTGAAAGCGGCAACACTCCATACGGAATCTAATTCCGAATCAGGTTTATTCCGGATGTATGACGGACCTAAATTCCTAATATAATTCTTACCTAATCGACCTAAACCTTATGTGGGCTTTTAAGAAACTTAGTACTATAAGATTGAACATCATTAAAAGTTTACTAACAGCAAAGAAATGTTGCATTCAAGTTTCCAAAGAAACACAGTCACCATTAAAAGTAAATAACGTCGTTAGTAACTTCAATCCTATTCTCTTCTACTTAGTCACGATTTTATTATAATTTTCATAGTATTTAATAGA
The DNA here is from genome assembly GCA_927399405.1 of Agonopterix arenella. Taxonomy (NCBI): domain Eukaryota; kingdom Metazoa; phylum Arthropoda; class Insecta; order Lepidoptera; family Depressariidae; genus Agonopterix; species Agonopterix arenella. Next base: position 11,782,551 of record OV656707.1, on the reverse strand, counting down.
GTTAAATAGACAAAGTTTTTTCACATTCATTTCCTCATGATATATTAATATTTTATTATGTTCATCATTTTATCCTTTGTACAAAAGATTATATAACTATCTTATTTTCATAAATTTAATAGTTATGGATGAAAGAATAATCCTCCTTCTGTCGCAGTCGGGTAATAAAGGAGAGATCTTTGCCTGTGGGATGATACAGGCTAAAAGTATGTGATACAGTAAAAGTTATGCAACCGATTGCTTGTAGGCTGAAGTACCATTGCTGCGTGAGCGTGTTATGTTTCAAACTAATCGGTCGATGAAATTCAAATGGCGTGCAATAAGTTGGACAGCGTAAAGCGATTTTATAAAAAAAAAATTTCCATATATAAATTGTTACTTATATTAATAATATTGTGCGTCAAAGTTTTGTATAAAATTGACCCCTCTGCAACCAACTTAAGACTAAACGTTGTACTTTGGTCCCATCGCATCAACAAATGCGAATACATGCAGAATTCAAATGCCAATAGCGGACTAAGCAAGAAGACAGCTTTAGTTATTTGAATTTTTATCGTTTCTAGAAAATAGGTATGTGAAACAACCGTTTATTTCTTAGAACCGACTCCAGAACTTTTTTTTATCTAAATACTAAGTAGGTACCTATATCAGTAAGATATGTACATTTACAACGAATGGATGCATGCTCAGTAATAATTATCATCATCTCAGGCGATGGACGTCCACTATGCTGGACATAGGCCTCCCCCAAGGATCGCCATAACGACCGGTCCTGCGCTGCCCTCATCCAACGGGTTCCTGCCGCCTTCACTACGCTCAGTAATAAGTAATAATAAACCCGCAAGGCAGCTTGTGGCGAGCTCGGACTCGAGTTCTCCCGGGAGAAATTCTTGTTCGTCGACTCCAACTTACCTTTGCTGATCAGTCGACTCGGTCGGAGTTGACCCCAAGAGGCTCAGACACCAAATACCTCTGTGCTTGCCATAACGAGCCGGCCTTAGGTTGGAGTCGCAAGAAATATGCTCGAAGAGTTGATGTGTTGCGTAAGTGGCGAGTGGGTACCTGGTTAGAGCATTGGATCAACTGATATTTAGCTAGCAACACGTCTCTGCTCTAAGGCACTTAAAAGATTGCCCCCGTGTTACTCCGTATGGGCAAACATTTTGGGAGCCAGCTCGTTTGAGTTATCGAGTCAACAACTGGAATTTCATCCGTGTATTATATTGGACATGCAGGCACCATAGTCCCTTCCATAATCCAGTAATCTAGTCCATTAGTACTCTAACCCAATAGACCAATTATCATTAGTTCCTCTCCTTACAATAATCCTACACAGACCGAAGGCTGTTTGATGCACTTCTAGTATAGTATACCTATACTGAACAAATATCGAGGTTGACAAACGCTCACTATAAAAATACGTTTTGTGGTAATTATTCCATCTTGAGGTTTTTCATCAGCCTACATGCTCAGGAACGAAATACAAAAAAATACGTAGTTAAATTAAATACATTTCATAATATTATTGAGGGTGCTTCAGACTATCAAACTGAATCAACTTTCATCTAGACTTTCACTAAAGAGCCAACATCGAAATCTCGAAAAAAAACTAAACAGTGTATGGGGAGCTGGTTTTTTATTCGCGATTTGATGTTGGATCAAAAGTGAAAGTTGTTCAATTTGACGGTCTGAAGCAACCCCTTTGAAATGTAACGCATTTAATTTTACACCCTCGTAAAAAAAATTAGTTTCATAATCGAGTAAAGCTGATTTAGTATTTTGACATTTAAAGGTAGAGTGACATAAGAATTTAAATCCAAAACAATTTAAAATAAAACAGGCCACTTTGTTAGACAAAGTGGCGTAACTTGGCAAAGTAAGCTTTTAAAATGACAATAGCTTTTTTAGTTTGTGCAAGTTCTAAAAATAAATAATGTTGACAAGGCGTCTTTGTGCTCCACAATGTTCAGCGTTTCATTTTTTATTTTAATACCTTAGATGAAACCAAAAAGAAGAACACAATATTTTAGTAATACAGGAATCAGCTTAGTGAATCCCACTTTGTACTTATGCCATCTTTGCCCACAACATGGGTCAATGTTGTATGCATTGAGTATGTCAAGGAATTTTCATGAAAATATTATAAATAGACTCGGTTTATTCGTCATTATTGTCTTTTGTTGTCATCCGAGTTCAAAACTAATTTCGTTATACTCTGTTTTACATTAATAGGCTTTTTGTCTGGTTTAATAAAACAATTAAGCTAAAAAAACGATTCTTACTAAAAACGAGAACCCCTTTAGAAATATTTTTCCAATTTCTAAGAGAAACAATGACTGTCGGAATTCATAAATTGAATTTGCTTGGGATTTCATTCAAAATCTGACTGACAATTAATCTTGGATCACGGAAAACTGTCGAAAAAGGAAAGAAAGAAAAAAATACTGAAATAAGAAGGGCACGGCACGGTTGTGATTGCAATAGGTATTACAAATAAATGAAAAAGCGGCTTTCTTCAATTTGTTTTTAATTTCGAGCGCTTGTCAGAAAAACAACTGAAGTAGAATTCCTTTTTTTCGGTATCGGCAAGAAAAAATGCGATGAAGAATGAACTAAGTGGAAGGGGATAGTATCATTTTTAGGGTTCCGTACCAAAAGGGTGAAAACAGGACCCTATTCATATAGCCTATACGCTGTCCGTCGGTATGTATGTCTGTCTGTCCTACATATTTAGGGCTGTAACTTTTGAACCGTAATAGCTAGACAGTTGAAATTTTCACAGAGTGTGCGTTATTATGGCGGATTTGCTAACAAATAATAATAAAACCAGTCAAGTGTGAGCCGGGGTAACATGCGCCGAGGGTTCCGTACCACACCACTACAGAAAATATAACTTACAAAAAAAATTATTTTCTCCGGGACCTTTAGCGCGAGACTGACTCACACTTGGCCGGTTTTTATTATTTGTTGTTATACTGTAGAGCTTGTTCTATAATCACACCAAGTTTGACGCTTGTATGTAATACCGTTTTTACGGTAGAAGAAAAAACTTTGATAAAAACTAGTTTCTTCTATGAGGACCCACCCCCCTTGATTTTTTACTTATGAGTTAGATATGAGAGGATATTACGACACATTTGGCGTATGCTTTTGGTGTGAACAATTTCAGAAATTTGTTTCTATGAGCCATCATTATGAAACATTTTTTTTTAAATATTCAACAAAAATTTTTTTGTAATTGCTTTATTGACATTAAATATGAGGATATAACGAGACATTTGGCATATGCTTTACAAAAATTTACTCAGCCGTTCCTAACTGGAGGAGCCCAAACTTGGTATGTTTTGGTGTTTTTTAGGTGTAATGGTATAATGGTATATTTTAGAACCGGCCCATGAAGCTCTTTCATTTGATACACGATAGGTTTCAGAACAAAAATGTTTTAAATCCCATATAAAAAATTGATGACGTCATAGTTGTCAACGCCTAAGGGAAATATTTTTAAGAACTGCCTGTCAAAATGATTGTTCTGACTACTTCTGATCTAAAATACATGAGTGCCGAACGGCTATCCTGTAGATCAATTTGCGGTTTTTTTGTGGTGATTACCCACTATCTAGTTTATCGTTGAATAATTCCGAAATACAGGGTGTAAGTGACAGCCTAGCAAATACTGTAACGGTGAACTCAGACCATCAAACTGAACAACTTTCACTATGGAGCCTAACTCAGGAGACGCGAAAAATCTGCACTCCCATACATTTAAATCGGGTAGGTACAACAGTTTTGTATGGGACAGCAGATTTTTTTCGCGTCTCCTGAGTTAGGCTCCATAGCGAAAGTTGTTTAGTTTGATGGTCTGAGTTCACCGTTTTAGTATTTGCTAGTTTGTCACTTACACCCTGTATAGTAAAGGTGCATTTATTCAAAAGAATTTTTTTTGGTTGTTTCTAAATAGATTAAGTCTATGTTTTTTTATACAATTTTAGTTAATAAGTATGCATTAGTGGACTTTTTGTGGGTATACGATGAATAAAAACCATAATAAATTTTAACTTAGAGAAAAACATTCCCTTCACTAACAAGCAACAATGTCTATAACGTTCCAACTTCAAAGACACTTCGTTTCGAACAGAACAAACAATACAAATGTACTTTTGAACTCAACCGTAGAAAACTAAATTATTTACACGTTCCGAGAAATCACTCACAGTTGGTTTACGAGCGTCAAAGAAAAAAAAAGATAAGAGCCCGACTTTTATGGCCGTTGAATGTATGGTCCATATGGGACGTCAAATGAGGGGTGTAACGTAAATCTTTAGTACCTACTAACTATACTACTTATATCTTCAAATTTTAATCAAATCGTAATACCGTGTTTGATCTTCTGACTGGGTGAGCCGATTGCGATAAAGAAGGTACTCACCTAAACACCCCAACTAACAATTTGGTCATATGAGTGTCGTATAGTCAAACATTAGACGCATAAAGCACCAGTATATGACGAAATTACCGTAATATAACTTTTATAAGTCAAAATAGTCATATAAATGGGGGCCTAATACGACCAAATTGTTTGCTGGGACTAAATCCTACTCCACTCCATTTCAAGCTCAATATATTTATCCAAAAAATCCATTCGAATCGGGTCAAAAATATTTCAGTAATGTGTGCAGCAAAAAATAATACTTACAAATATTCCTAAAATTGACTTATCCTTCATTTTCCCAATACTGTTTTTTATTCTCTCGAGGTACCTACATAATCATTCTCATAATATTATTGCGGCATCTCCCGCAACACCTCTAGACGTGTGCTAAAGGAATGGGCCGTGGACCAAAGCCGTAAGCTCTGGTCGGATACACCAGGACTGAGGCATGCGAAAGAACTTATGACCGGCTTTTCAAACAGACATACCTCGGATGCCATCAATTCAAACCGCAACGACTTAAGGCTCTTAGTACGAGCCTTAACAGGACACTGCAAGCTAAACAAACACCTACACAGAATGGGGCTTGTAGATTCACCCACTTGCAGATTCTGCTGTGAAGCAGAGGAAACGCCCATACACCTCCTCTGCGAATGCGAAGTGCTCATTCACAGCAGAAGTCGCCATCTAGGTGAATACATAATAACACCTACTGACATTAGGGACCTCCCCTCCAAAAGCATAACACGGTTCATGAAGTCCGTGGGCCTAGGAAATGACCTTTAGGTCTAGGGTGACAGCTACAATAGATCTATCCAGGTCGCAGTAGCTTTTGGTCATCGACCAAGCCCTTATAACCAAATAATAATAAATAATAAATTCTCATAATAGCTAAATAAGAATAACTTTAGAAGAATAACACTAAACAAAATCAACATAATAAGGTAGAGTTTTTAAAGAACAAATTTAGAACACGGTATAGTTTTTTTGGTGCCTTTTTTTGAGCTTATACATTCTTCTGTAGCATAATAGTCTTGATATTCACTTATACAGAGTGTAAACTTAAATGCGTTATGTAACGCAACGGTTAGTATGATCTAAATCTAAGGGGGTGCTTCAGACCCGCTAACTATAAACAACTTTCCCTATGGCACAGAATATATAATAGTACTAGCGTACAGAAGAATCACTCCCTAACAAACAGCAAGTTTAGGTATGAAAAGATACCTACACTTTCCGGCGCCGCTTGCCTGCAAGCTAAATTGTATCTTATATCAGCGCGCGAACTGTGAATGTTCTTTGCGCGCCGCAGTTCAAGGACGTTGCCGCCGGCGATCGCAAAGGTTGTCACTTGCGAAGTTTTTGAATCTAATTGATAAATGCGATATTGATTTCAAACTAAGACATTATTATGTGTAACTAAGAAAACTACGAATCATTAAAATATTTAGCATAATAAATACACAACAAATCCATAGCCTAGCCTTATTATGAATACGAATAGGTAAGTACGTCGTACATACCTACATTCAGCGAAGCTGCTACCTTATTGGGAACTCTTATTTTCTATTAACTAGAGCAAAAGTTATTCATATTTCCTTAAGTAATTACCTTAAGCCGCGAGCCGAGCGGCAACCCACTGACGTTAGCCGCCCTCGGCGGCAGTTCGGCCGAACATACCTAAACTGCGGAGTGAACCAGGCCTGCCTATGGGACCACCATTGGAATCACGAAATGCTGAACAGCTGTTTTTCATACATTTGGGACGAGTATCCAATGATTTTCTATAAAACAGTAGTTGTTTTCGTAGTTTCAATGTTAGTCCCATGGTAAAATTTGTTCAGTTTGATGGTCTGAAGCACCCCCTTAAGTATGTAACACTTAAATTTACAACCTGTTAACAAAATATACTTTAAAAAATAAAATGGAGAATATTCAGGAAGAAATGAAAACGTAAAACGTGGGGGTTTGCAAAACGCACAAAGACAGCTTTTTGCAATTTCAGGTTTGCTTCCATAGTAAAAATTTTTCATTTTAATAACTACCCCTAAAAATGTGTCGACTCATTTCAATGTCACCCTCTAGTTTTGTTTGTTCTAGATTCGATTATTAATTAAATACAGTGACTAACCTATTCATACAATAAAAAAAAAATATCACTCTCACAGAATTACCTACACCAGTTACTAGGTATTGCCCGAATTTTGAAATAATGTTTTAGTTATAATTAAGTATACCTTCGATATTATCTTTATAATGGTTATTAAAATTATATTTCTCGTTTGTTTCTACGTACTAAAATAACATAAAGTAAAATTGTGATTTTAGTAATCTGCTTATGACATCTTGAAAATAGTAGGTGTACATATTTCACTAAACTACATTTATAATAAGAAAGTTAAATACTTTTTCTTATCACGTGTAGAGATATACTTATTAAAAAATTAAGTATAAGGAGAGGGATCTTAACTAAATCAAAACTAATATAAGAGACAGATTAACTTAATAAAAACTAAGAAACTTTAAAAATAAGAAAGAAAGAGATGATATATGAACCTATGCTATTGCCAGGAGCCCGCCACGATTGGTTTCTGGTCTAGGATACCGAGCGAGAACGAGCCTTATATACTAGCGGGGCGTTGCGGCCCGGAGCATTCGGGAGTCGCAGCCCCTGTCCCGAAGCCGTCGGCTCAAATCTTTAACAAAGTCCTCTGCACCCCAGGGGACGGCCATCTCCACGGCGAACGGGACAAATATGTGGTTCGCTTCCAAGTATCTGGAGTGCTTCAGGTGTGCAGCGTGTTCGGCAGCTGACTCGGCTACTAGCGTGGTACTGGAAAGGTATGTTGGTGCAAAGGTGCTCACGCAGGTAGCATCCCATCGGACAGCATCGGGCTTCTGCCATCGGTGCGGCACAGTCCAGAGGACTCGCTGACGTTCGGAACGTTGACTGAAATGAGCGCCCGGCGGATCAGGTCAAAAACGGCCCGCGGATTTCCGACAGCTCAGGGCGTGGTGGCCGTTGGCCTGAACGAAAGAGCCACTAGTAAGTAATTACGAGCTTTTACCAGCTCCTTCGTCCGCATAAATTATATAGGTACCCAGATTCTAAGTCAGATCATAAGCTTTCAAACAAACTAAGTTTCATCAAAATCGGTTCAGTAGTTTTTGCGTGATGCTCGAACAAAGAAAAAATCCAAAAAAATGTTATTTGCGTTAAATCAATGCGTTCTTCTTTCGAAACTTCACAGAAACACAACACTAATCTAAATCTTAATTCCAGCTGTATACAAAATAAAAAAAAATGTACAAACATTTCTTCCACCAGTTTTACAACCCGAAAACATAAATTTCTCATCCCTAGCAACATTTTTACGATCTTCACCGTAAATGGTCAATCGTAACGGCCCCACACGATTGATTTACAGTTTATTCCCATGAACGTCGAGGAAGCTGCAGACATATTTAGCGGTTAATAGCTTGTTTGACTTCTAAATGTTATCTTCTAAACAATAGTATGTTATTGGTATCTAATGGTGTTTCTAGGAAGTGTTCCCGTTTTAACTTCTAAGATGAAAAGCTAAGTTTGTTAATCCTTTTAAAAATGTTGAGATGGGAACTGTTTTAGTTAATCTAATATCCGAGATATCCGATATATGAGTTTCCGTCTCAAAATCTTTAACTTCATCTTAGATTCTTTATTGTGCACAAAAACAGCATAGATAATTATGAAAAATTAGAATAAGTCATGATGTACATACGGCGACACATCAAGCTATAAAAACCAACCGTTATACGTTACTTGTCCTACGCGCGGCCAGCTTATTTTGGTTTTGTATAGCTTGATGTGTCGCCGTCTGTACAAAGGCGAGCTTAACTCTAGAAGAGACTTCACTTCACTTTGTTGATCGGTCTTAAAACATTGTACATAGTCTTAGTCATAGCCTGCCTCCGTGGTCCAATGGTTAAGAGCATTGGTTCTCGACATGGAGGTCGTGGGTTCGATTCCCACGGGGACACCTAGTGATATGTCACTTTGTGCGTTTTCCCCAGTTGGTTAGGACATTTCAGGCTGAATCACCTGAATGTCTGAAAAGAAAAATGTTTCCGTGCTTCGGATGGCACGTTAAGCCGTTGGTCCCGGCTACTATCTCTGGTGGTAGTAGTCGTTACATAAAAACCAAGTCAGAGGCCGTAAGGCGGTCTGAAAAAACTCTGACACTAGGGCTCTGCCCACACGATAAGAAGAAGAATAGTCTTACTATTACGCATGTGTATTGAACTAAACTAAGGTGAAGAACATGACAGTAGTGAAAAATGTGGTAACACCGAAATGTTTAAAATTTTATTTTTACTTACGGTGGGTTGTTACATATGAGACTTATTACAGTAAAAGACTGTTTGTATTTTGTCAAACTATTTATTTTATTGAGTTGATGACATATTTTATCGTTGACATATTTGACATGTTTTTCCTGCAATATTCAAAGCAAAAGAGAATTTGTGTAGCAAAAATAAATATACCGTAGAGGATTGAATTGAAAGATGAAAATGGAACAAAGCAAATCACGCGTTGAATGACATCCGGAGCTGATTGACGAAAGGATAAAATGAAGAAATGATTGATCAAAGTCGGAAAAAGGAAGTGAAGATGAAACAACGAACACTCTTTGTTTATTATTGCAGAAAATGTCTTATGATTTAACTTACTATGTACAGTGTGGTTTCAGTCCATACAAACGTTTGACGCACAATACTCGTAAACGGAATTAATAAAAGTAATATTTTATATATGGAAAAATAGTTTCGAAAATCTAGTTGCCGCGTCACAAATAACATTTGCAATTTATAATAGAATTACGAAGATATAAAGCTTTTAAAATTTTGTATGAATAATTTCAAAGCTTTATATCTTCGTTTTAATTTTATAAATTGCAAATGTTATTATGACGCGGCATCTAGATTTTCCAAACTATTTTTCCATATATACAAAGTTACTTATATTAATACCGTCTACGCGTATTGTGCGTCAAAGTTTTGTATAAAATTGACCCCTCTGCAACCGCCTTAAGTCTTTCGTTTCATTAAATAAAACAAGGGAATTTGCCCCTTTTTCTTCGATGACAAAATTTTGGATTCGAGACAAATTATTATACAGGTAAACTTAGATGTAACCCATCTAAGTTTACCTGTTTTATGGGGGTACTTAAGACCATCAAAAGACATTGCCCAATCCCGTTTTGCCTACAAAACTGGTAAATTTGAATTTGAATTTTATAAGAAATCCCAATAATAGCAATACAACGCGGAAACGCAGCAAGCATTATGGACACGTTTGGGCCAGGTGCGGCTAGGGGCGGACTTTCCGATTAAGTGTTTGACGTGGCATGTTGCTGAATAGTGTTTTGTTTTGACGACACATGTTACTGAAGAAAATTTTGTTGGAATTTTGACGACGCCTGTTGCTGAAGGGGTATTTGTAAGCAATTTCGACGACGTATGTTGGTGAATCAGATTTTGTTACTATTAATTTCATTCAATGAATATATTTTAAATTTAAAAGAAATCCCATGATAGAAAAGGTAAATTTCCATTTCCTTGGGAAGTATGATATTCCTCCTATTTTGTGTATAATTTTAGCTCTCATACTCTTTGTATTTATTCTTTGATTCGTTAGTTGTGAAAAAATTTGAAATGAATACAGTTCGTCACGTGGGCAGTGTCTTTTAACAACTTTCACTATGGGACCAACGTTATATCACGAAAAAAATCTTCTATTCCATATATGTGTGAGTAATGTGTTTCTCTATGCATGTGTGATTTATACAGTTGACGTTTAGGTAGGTACTATTAGCCCAGTCATTTTACGGAGTTTTGTTAGGCGGGGTAGGGAGTAATTATTAATTGGACTTTTAAACTATAACCGGCACCATTTAGTGACAAAAAGACATATTAAATAAAAATTCGCTACGCAACATAGAAATCAAAATTGTGTGTCCCAGAAGGCTTTTAAATTAGTAATATTAATATCAATGTCATTTGACTTAGATTTAACAATATAAATTATTTTTGAGCAATAAAATATGCATTGAAATTTAAAAAATAAGGTACTTATCAGAAAATACGAATGTATTTTTCAAAACCTTCTAAGTAGACATAAATATTTACACCATGTTTGAAGTATGTATAATGGTAAAGCCTTAAACAGGTGCAAAAAAAAATTTACCGTCAGGTTATTTAGAACGAGATAATAGCTAAATTTTAAAATTTGAATTGTTGCCGACGTGTTTTTTTTTTAACGTTGATTCATTTCTAGGCTCAAATTGGCTCTTTAATATTATACCGAAAAAAATATCAATTATTAATTAGTCCCGGCTCAAACCGTAAAATGACTTGGATATATTGAAAAAGTCAAGACAAAAGATATTATTACCTTGCAAAACCAAAAAATTGTTCCGCTAACCGAATTAGCAGTTTCTTTGTAAGTTTATGGAATTTAATGTCTTTGTGAAATAACCCTTATCCCTTTGTTAGCCCTTTGAGGTGCCCACGTGCGTTGGACCAGAGCCTGTGGACTTTATATTAGGGGACTTGAGTTTCTACCGTATAGAATAAGTTTACCAATTTGGCTTGGTAAGCTCTTGTTTTATTTAGTAGGTCTCTTTGTATTTTGTTTGTTAGATTTAACGGGTGAAATGCCGTACATTGTACATACTTTGACCTTTGGGATACTACACATTGATAGACGAAGATTAAAGGGTTGTTCATTCAAAAAGCACGATTAATACGGGACGCCTTTGACTACTTATATAGGGACTACTAACTACTAACAAACATTTCTGCCACTTTTTGCGGGGGGGGGGGGGGGGGGGGGCGAGATAACATGAAATCCGCAACTTTGGATTTTATTCCCATAACTTTTGATTCTATTTTTGAACGTTAAAAATTATGAAAGTAGTCTCGTGTGAACCCCAAACGTTCTAAGTTCGAAATTACTTATCGAATGTAAATGCGCATAATTAATTGATCTTATACCGTGGCAGAGGGGAAATGCTACCGCAAGGCTAGTCCTTATAATAAATAGTCAAAGCGTTCGCCATACGTCGCAACGATGCGAAAGGATGCGTACGGCGCGTCCCATATTATAGTACCTACCAGGCCTATCATGAGTTTACACTGTACGTTACTACTGTAGTTGCGACGACAATTTTGTATTACATAATTAGTTTTCAACGTAACCACTAGGAGCGCTGCCGCTGTACGAAATTCAACAATCAGTAGTTTTACTGTAGTAAACTACACTGTAAACTCATGGTAGGCCTACAGATCGCCGTCGATCAATGTGTCGTAAACTTAAGGGCCTATGTCGAAAAATAATTGAAGCGAAATGGGCGTGTGATGGCTTATATTACTGCCTGATGCGAGAGAAAGAGATGGGGTTGCGCGCGCGCCTAAAACGACGCAAGCGTAAAACAAACTTTATTTAATTGTGATTGTACTATTTATGTAAGTTCAATTCTGCTCTAGTCAAAATTTGTAAAATATCAATCTCTTTTTTTTAAATCAAGTCTCGTATTTCTATTATTTACCGTTTAGCAGTTCCAAGCTTTTATCGATAAAGACGGAGGCTACTTTGGCTTGTTTTTCTATCGAGAAAATGTGTCTTAATCGTGTTTTGGCTCTAATCAAAACTTCAATTATATGTTCAATTTACACATATCCGCTAATCATACTCCTACTGTTAGTACTTCATGATATATGACGCTTTGAAGAATCCTATTTTTTTCACATAGCCTCTTAAGAGTATGTAGTATACGTATACGAGCATGTGTTACAGCCTTTGATAGCGAGCGTGAGAAATTTTTGTAAATTTTCTTAGCGTTTCGATAACGCTAGAATAGTATTTTCTTTAAAATGTATTATTATTTATTCGAAAGATCCATAAAATAGTAACATTAAATAAAATTATAAATAAAGAGACTTAAAACTAAACTAACCTAGGATGTGGTGCAGGTTCGGTCCTTGTGGGAGGGTACCCAGAACGCTGGCCGCATTTCCTCGCTGAATGGCTATGCTGATCCGTTGAGCGAGGAAAGTGCCAGCTCTTGGGTCCCCTGTCGAGTCTATCAGGCGCTTTGACAGGTCTTTAAAAAGCGCCTGCGCATTAGGTCCCCACGGCCCAAGAGTTTCGACACCAAAACCCATAAAATGGTATTGGGGGCCGATATCCCGGTACCAGTAGGCCTTTCGTTTTTCGGCCGCCTCCGCCGCTGCGCCAGCCCTTCGACTCGTGCCCTGTAAGTGAGACGGGGCCAGTTGTGTCCACGCAGGTAGCGTCCCACACTAGCGCCCGACCCGTTTCTTTAAAATTAACAAAATAGGCAGACGTTTTTGCGAAAATATAAATGGTTGAATAATTGCTCTTAAATATTCTCGGTGACACAATCAGGACGCGATTTATTTTGGTACTAATAATTGAACGGGAAAGTGACACATTTTGTTGTTCATACTCGATTAGGCGCGCTCTATAGCACTCTACATATAGATATATGTATGTATATTCTCTAAGACGAAACCTAATCTAAATTTTTCGCTTTGAGTGTCAATTCAATCATCAAAGGATGTTCTGATGAAGACAAAATTAGAAATTTATACATGGTTCGAACAGTGGTGGTCATTGTCGAAATACCTTTTTTTTTTGGTGAATTCAAAGTTCCGTTTAACGTGACCGTAAATATTATAATTGAAGTATATCGTTACCTTAAAATTTTGAGATAACGTTACGTCGTACCTACTCCTGTACTTTAGCTATAACTAACCTACGCAATTATAAAATCCAAAATTCATAAGTACAGTGACACATGATTATGTATGGTATCTGTATAGCCCAGTCATTTTACGGAGTTTTGTTAGGCGGTGTAGGGAGTAATTATTGATTGGACTTTTAAACTGTAACCGGCACCATTTAGTAACAAAAAGACTATCTTAAAACACATTAAAATAAAAATCGCTACGCAACATAGAAATCAAAATTGTGTGTCCCAGAAGGCTTTTAAATTAATAATATTAATACCAATGCACTCATTTGACTTAGATTTAACAATATAAATTATTTTTGAGCGATAAAATAGGCATTGAAATTAAAAAAAATTAGGTATTTATTAGAAAATACGAATGCATTTTTCAAAACCTTCTAAGTAGACAAAAATATTTACACCGTGTTTGAAGTATGTAATAATGGTAAAGCCTGAAATATGTGGAAAAAAAAATTTACCATCAGGTTTTTTAGAACGAGATAATAGCTAAATTTTAAAATTGGAACTGTTGCTGACGTGATTTTTTTTTAATTTTGGTACATTTCTGCTTAAATTGGCTCTTCAATATTATACCGAAAAAAAATATCAATTATTATTTAGTCCCGGCTCAAACCGTGAAATGACTGGGCTATGTATACTGCCTACGAAACGTAGCAATTATTTAGTCAAACCTTAATTAACTTATTAGTACCTTACCTATATCAATACTTTCATAAATTAATGAGTTTTCGTATTATTCTCAAACAAAATGTCTTGTACTATATTTAATTCGTCGTAATAAACCTTATTTAAATCTAATTCACACCCACAAAATATAAACCTTCATAAAAAGAAAGTATTTAATTTTAATGAAAAGATACCAATTAAGTTGTCTTCAAAGGCTTTTTGAAAAGAGAGGGTGTTCATTAAATATTGTTTAATATTTAGGTACTTAATTAAAATTTTTACTCACTGAATTTCGAAAGTCAATTTTAAATTTATAACCAGTCCCTTTTATTAATTTTATGGTTGCGATGGAAAACAGATAGGTGAAAAAAAACGCGCTTCACTTTCGCAACAGCTAGAGAACGCTCAGCCACTTGAAGCAAGATTCGACTTGTAGGTATTGTGGAGCGCAGAATCCAGTAATAACTAGGAGTCGGCTGACACTCAAAGAGGAAGGAGTCTTACCCCTTGCTGTGCTTGAGTTAATTACACTCAGGCTGGTGTGGTAGAGCGTCGGTGGCGCGTTGCAGAGAACTATACCTAGACACTCTATCATGAGAGGCTGGGTCATGTACCAATGAGTTTTTCTAACTTATGTACGTAGTACCGACTGTTCTCAAACGGTGAATGATGATAATGATGATTATGGGTGGCGTTTCCGTATAGTTAGCAGCCTCACCAGCTCATTCGAAGGTTTTGACTTGGCCACGATTTAGTGCCCGATTAGTGCTATTTGGTGCCCAAAGCATAGATTTGGTGCTCCTGCAGTTTATATGATATTTGGGTACCTTACTGAGGCTGCTAGATATCCTGGTGTCAGAGTTTTCTCAGACCGACAGACGTGGTTTTTATGTAACGACTACTACCACCAGAGATAGTAGCCGGGACCAACGACTTAACGTGCCATTCGAAGCACGGAATCATCTTTCCTTCCAGACAATCAGGTAATTCAGCCTGCAATGTCCTAACCTACTGGGGAAAAACGCACAAAGTGACATATCACTAGGTGTCCCCCGTGGGAATCGAACCCACGACCTCCGTGTCGAGAGCCAATGCTCTTAACCATTAGACAACGGAGGCAGTTACTGAGGTAGAGTAAGTAAGTAAGTAGACCTGACGGTTTGAGATATTTTAGTGTATTTTATTGTAGTGATAATTATAATAAAAAATAAAAAAAATATAAATGCACATAGGTACCTAGTTAGTTATTATAAGGAAACAAATTAATTAAGTGTAGGCCTTATTTATAATTTCAAGACTAATTAAATAAACCGAAACCTACCTAACTATTAGTCATACAACGGCCTATATTAAACAACTTAGTTACAAGTTCATTTAATGTTTGCCCCAACTCGGTCAGTCTGTCGTACATAGTATGTACAAACACCGCTGTTTAAATTGAACTAGGTTGTTCTGAAACTTTAGCTCAATCACACAAATGCTCTCAAAACCTATTTCCACACGATGAACGGAATAAGGGTGTAAGTAAAATATACATTAATTAGAAGTAGGTTAAATTGACTTCCTAAATTTTCTTACATACTTACTTAGTTAGTTAGTTACATACAGGTGAAGCTAATATAAGCGTGTTAAAAATGGTTATGAGTTAACCGGCCACATGCGAATTGGACCATTCGACCAAATTCATTTTACTTTGGTCGTAATAGGGAAGTGTTGAAAAAAAATTGTTGTAGAGATCATAGAGGGATAGTCTTTTATATAATAAAATTCTAAACTTATCGGGGATGTACATTGAAGATATTAAAAAAACAATTATTTGGTGGCGTTAAGGATACGTAATTGAACGCATTGAGACCATTTTTAAAATTTTTGTCTGTTTATCTGTTTGTCTGTTTGTTTGTGCACGCATCACTTAAAAACGGCTGAACCGATTTGGATGAAATTTCCACAGGAGTATAGGACTTAGTTTTGATCAAGTTACAGGCAATCGGTTTATTCAATCAAAAGTTATGAGTATTTATTTTATTTGGTTTTTACAAAAGCATTAACAGTAGAAGTCATCTGGCTGAAATAATGTAAATGATCTTTATTTTTATAGATCATCAACACCCTATAATCGTCCAAACAAATCAACATGATTGTGAGAAGGTGAACAGCGATTTGCAGCGATTGGTTGCTTTTCTTTCTCACAATAGATATCTATGATAGACCATCGACAACGACGTCGCGATGGCGATGTCACGTTACGAATTTAATTTTCTGCAGCTATGTTTCATTGTAATTAAAATTATTTATTTGAGACAAAAATGGTAGAATAATAATTTTTAAAGTTGACTTGAAACAGCGATAAAATATATATGTATTGAAGAGAAAGACAGCTGGTATTGTGGTTAATACCTAATGGTACTTATGAAAACATACTCACATCGATAAAAATTTTATGATCTGAAAAATTTCAATCACCCATGTGCTTTGAAGTGTTATTATAAATAAATAAAAATGTGTTTATTCTCCCCAGAAGCCAATGGCCATTGTGACCAAAATATAATGAATTCTAATCTACAATTCTATATTAATACGAGCGGTAACCCGCAACTTCGTCCGCACAAATTATATATATACCAGATTTTAAGTCAGATCATAAGCTATCAAACAAAAAAAGTTTCATCAAAAACGATTCAGTAGTTTTTGCGTGATACTCGTTCAAACAAACAAACAAACAAACACACAAACAAACAGACAGACAAAAAATCCAAAAATTAGTGAAATGGAATCAGGGACACCTAAAAACCATATCGTAACTTATTTTTTGTTAATATCTTCAATGTACAGACAAACTTCCTGTTACAGTTTTATAATAGTATAGATAGATTATAAAGGGGTAACATTATTTTGTTCGTATGAACTACTGAACCGAAAATCTGGTATATAATTTGTGCGGAAGAAGTCGCGGGTAAACTCTAGTTTAGTCATAAAATAATAAACAAGTTTCTCATTATTGCAAACCTTGGATTATTGTCTTTATATGAATCTGCGATGCATCCTGCGCTCAAAAAATTTAATATCGCTTCAAACTGAAAGAAGTCTTGAACGTGATAGGTGTAACGTGTAGATGAGATTTTCAATTTCACAGCTCTCTAGTATCCAGGAGCACCTGCGAGTATAGTAATCGCTACCTAGACATGTGCTTAACTTCTATATACAATGATGTAGGACTTACCTATAAGTGCATATAATACTGGATAATATAATACTTACCTACTAACTTATTGCCATTCATTTTTAAACTTTGTTACAGGTCTCTTTTATTGTATTGTAGCAAGGCTCTTTTCTAGCATATTCAGATTTCAGAATTGAAAAGCCGATAAGTTTTTCTATCTATGTATCTAAACTATTATAAAACTGTAGCAGGAAGTTTGTCTGTACATTGAAGATATTAACAAAAAAAAAGTTACGATATGGTTTTTAGGTATCCCTGATTCCATATCACCAATTTTTGGATTTTTTGTCAGTCTGTTTGTTTGTTTGTGTGTTTGTTTGTTTGAACGAGCATCACGCAAAAACTACTGAACTGATTTTGATGAAATTTTTTTGTTTGATAGCTTATTATCTGACTTAAAATCTGGTATATAATTTGTGCGGACAAAGTCGCGAGTTAACGCTCGTAATGTTATCAAATTTCGAATTATAGTACTTCGATTTGTTCGACATTGATATGTGATATGTGGTATGTAGCCGTGAAGACGGACATATAATTATTTTTATATCTGGGGGCGCAATGGCCAAATTAATACGAATAAAATGTTTGTTCCATTGAAAATATTATCAATATCGATGCAACGTAAACATTGAAGAAGCAGCATTGTATATTGCCTCTAACATAACTTAGCAAGTAGGTATCTTATCGTCATCCGTCAATACAGGGTAAAATTGATATCATTAGCATCCTCTTAAACTAAGAGTCTACCCATCAAACTGAACAACTTTTACTATGGGATCAAACCGATTGTAGCAAAAAAAAAATCTGCTGTCACATACAATTTTGAGTCGATTAGGCATTGTAGTTTGGTATGGAACGGCTGTTTTCTTGCTCCGATCGGTTTGCGTAAAAGTTGTTCAGTTTGATGGGTAGACTCTTAGTTTAAATGCATACGAATGATATCAATTTCACCCTGTATAAAAAATTGTTTTCTAGTAGTGCCTAGTATTTATTCTGTGGTAGTACTTCGGATATCGTAGCGATCTTTGAAGACAAACAATATCGAGCGGGTACGTAAATTCCACTTAATTTTGCCTCTGTACAAATATTCGCTGTTGCAGGAAACTGTCGTGATGATGATGATTCCGCCATAGTAAAATGCTGATGTATCTAGCTACGAGGACATTAGTAAATAATTACTGAGGCGTGTGGTTGGCTTAGACCCTTGTGTGTTTAAGTTATTGTGGGTGTGCCAACGTATTTCAACTTTTCGACATGGTATGCTTTAGGCTGCAAAACTTTATTTGAGTTGGAGTTTGCTGTTACTTGGCAAAATATCATCATCATCAGCATTGTCATTGTTCACTGCTAAATATTGGTATGTCATACTTAGCAAATAATGGACTACATTTAATTTTATTCAACATAGAGTTAACCCGCCGCTTTGTCCGCACAAATTATATAGGTACTAGATTTTAAGTCAGATCATAAGCTATAAAACAAAAAAAGTTTTATCAAAATCGGTTCAGTAGTTTTTGCGTGATGCTCCATCAAAAAAACAAACAAACACACACACACACACACACACACACACACAAACAAACAGACAGACGAAAATCTAAAAATTGGTGATATGGAATCAGGGACACCTAAAAACCATATCGTAACTTTTTTTTGTTAATATCTTCAATGTACAGACACACTTTCTGTTACAGTTTTATAATAGTTTAGATTAAATCGTTTTAGTAGAAGTACCAAAATTCGAAAACCATTTGGAGAGTTCATACCTACAAAGCTTACTTATATAAAAATACGAGTTTTAACCCGCGACTTTGTCCGCACAAATTATATAAATAATAATATTATATTAGATTTTAAAACAATCCAAAGTAGCCTCCGTTTTTATTTATATAGGTTTGGAACTGCTAAACGATGAATAATAGAAACATGAGACTTGATTTAAAAAAAAGAGATTGATATTTTACAAATTTTGATTAGAGAAGAATTGAACTTACATAAATAGTACAATCACAATTAAATAAAGTTTGTTTTACGCTTGCGTCGTTTTGGTCGCGCGCGCCGCCCCATCTCTTTCTCTCACATCAGGCAGTAATATAAGCTATCACACGCCCATTTCGCTTCAATTATTTTTCGACATAGGCCCTTAAGACCATTAAATTGGACAATTTTCACTGCGCAACAAATATCAAAATCGCTTAAAATAAATTAACTTTTCCATTAGAATACGGCTACTAATGTATGGAACAGCGAGATCGATGTTAACTTCATAGAAATAGTTGTACAGAAGTTGTTGAAGAACTCTGTTTAATCTAACGCATTACAATTTACACGTTATAATTTAATAACCTCGCACCAGATTTCTGATACGCTTTCCCATTTTAGCTGACAGCAAAGACAACATCAAAAGTGACAACCATTATGCCTGTTTACTAAACAAGCTAGGGAAAACATCTTACACATTAGCAAGGCACGAACTAGTTTGTTGAGCGGCTGACCTGCGATACCGACTGACGCGGGTTTATTTTGTACCCGAGTCAACTCATGCGTTAAGGTGTGTACAGACTCGGGGTAAAGCGTCCCCAAAACGCTTCGCATGAAAGCCACGGTTTTGTTGGTAACCACCGAATGATTAATAGTACTATGTACAGAATAGCCACTCCCGTACTTCAGGTACCCCGCACTTCAAGAGTCAAGCAAGAAATATATTATGTTTCCTTCATAAAAAATTGCGAGTAAAATAAAACAAGATCAAGAAGAGATTGAGGATTGCGGAGCGTCGTGGCAGGCAAAAACGCGACGCGCGAAATCCACGCGAGACGAGTACTCGGGTCAGAACCTGCAACGTGACTCAACACAATGTTTTAACCATTTACACAGTTAGAGCACGCGTCTGAGCAGGATAACTAATCTACCTACGCCATCTTGTTTCTGTAGTTTTCCTATTCAAGTATTGTCGTAAGTGTTGTCGTAACTTTGCTTGTAAAATAAAGATTAGCCGTAGGTTACGAATGTCTTTGATAGAAAATATTGATTCTAATTGTCGTAGCGATGGAACTTAAACTTTAAATACTATAGATTGTTATTATTGGACAAATAAAAAACTATTTATCTACAAATTTGATAAATTTATGTGTCGTTGCAGAGCACAGCAAGACTATTCTGATAGAACGGGGTTAGGAGGAGGTGGCAGCAGGCACGCTCAAAATGTCGGACGAATGCGAGATTACACTACGTCTGGAAATTTCTAGTGGTAAACGGCGAGGGCCCAGTCGTTGGGTGAACCTAAGTAATTAAATTGATGACAATAATTTTTTTCCCGTTTTACTATACAGTGTGTTACAGAATTAACAAAAAAAACACTCTTCGAATATTTAAAAAATCCCAACTATAGTGTCACGTCTGAAACATTATACTATTTTTTGCAGAAGGGTAGTGTTTGTAAGTCAGTTGTACCTAAACAATAAGCGATGAAGAAGCTTTCCTTGTCGAAAAAAACTAATTGTAAGATTGTCAAACTATCTTTCATGATGACAAATGTGAATACTTTATTGAAATTATTCTTTATTTTTATTTTTGTGACAATAATTTAACTTTTTGGTCAATCTATTATTTATTGCTTTTTTGCAATAAATAGGTCTTAATATTCAAATAAGCTTTAGTAATAAAGATAACTTAGGGAATAATCATCTTTTAAATTAAGTACTTACAAGATAGTGGTGACCTTACGACGCATCTACTCCCGTTTAGTCTTTTAACTAGCAGACAGTCAGTAGTCAGTGCTGCGCTTCAACGATGACTTTTTTTATTATTTTACTACCAATAATTAATTTTTCGGTAAATAATAATATTGAACTACGGTTTTCATACATTGTCAATAGACTCTTTTTTCTTTAGGGGTATTTTTGTAACACCCTGTATAAATAATTTCAACAAATGATTATAATCATAATTATGAATTTTATTTATCATCACTTTATACGTCATTCCATCCCACATTATTCGAAAATTTTTAGGCATGATTACTTCATGCATAAGCATAACATCTTTTCATGCATAACAGCACGCCGGAAAAAAAACAGCTCTACTTACTTACTTCTGATTTTTATCACCATGATTGGGATGATAAAAACAACAATACCTACCGTGGTTATGTTACATTATGTATACCGTTTTATTTAGAATATCCCATAATTCACCATAGACGCGTCCTTCATTCGATTTTATGTAAACCTCTGTTTTTTTTTTCGAAGCGTAAAAAAATTCAGTTACGCGTACGTGGAATGCGCTATAGTGACATGACAAATTGCTTCCAAGATGCTAGCTCACGCCACACCTGCTCAACCTGTATTTTCGCCGAGTAGCTTCAATATTTGCGAGTCTTACAAAGTCTAGCCACACTTTAAAAGCGAACGTAAAACAATATCAGAAGATTCAAAATTAAATGTTATCCATCAGTATCAGTAGGTAAATCTTTTTAAACGTGATTGTCAGAAAATGTCTACTTCAGGTGCTTTCTATCGTTTAACTGAGTAATAAAACACCGACCATAACTAGTAGGTAGGTAAGTACCATAGGTAATCTACTCCACACTCTCCACATCATCATCATCATCATCAGCCTATAAACGTCCCACTGCAGGGCACAGGCCTACCCTCAGGGAGGGTGTATGGGCATTAGTCCACCACGCGTGCCCAATGCGGATTGGTAGACTTCACATACACATCAGAATTTCAGTGTGTGCAGGTTTCCTCACGATGTACACACACTCCACACTATTATAAAATTGTAAATGTTTGTTTTTTTTGTTCGCGTACCATGCGATAACTAACGACGCCTATTTTAATAAAATTGTTGTGTCTGAAAGCTTAATATGATTAGACTTTAAATCGGGTCATTTATATATTATAATATACTAGCTGTTGCCCGCGACTTCGAACGTGCAGACCACTTTACGACCTATTCTCAGACCTACTAACGTATGTAGCCGACTGCTCTCAAACGGCGAAGGAAAACGTCGTGAGAAAACCTGCATACGCTGCTGGAGAAGAAATCCCGATGCTTACTTATGTGAAGTCTACCAATTCGCACGCGTGGTGAACTAACGCCTATAATACCCTCTCTGAAGGTAGGCCTGTGCCACAGTATAAGAAAGAGTATCTCCAGTGCCCTGCAGTGAGATGTTTATTTATAGGCTAATGATGATGATGTAGATTTAGACGCAATCAAATTAAAAAAAATGGTTATAAATTTATATTCACATTGCACTACAAAATATGAGGGATCTTATACCTACCTACACAGAAAAAATACTTTCTAGAAGCAAGAACCAAATATGTTTCAATTCAACTGATATTTCTTAATCTCAAATATTATAGGTATGTCTTGGACTAAGATAATCCTACTATCTTTATCAAAATTCAAGATTGAATTTCTTGTGGCGAGAATTGTATTGTATATTGAATTGTATATCTTGAATCAAAACAGATTTGTTTTTCGCATTGTGAATTAGAGCATAAGCATATGCTCACGACTATATTCCCCGAGGGTGTATTCAGAGATATTCTGAAACTTCAGAACATCCACGTTTCACTAGTAGTACCGAAACAGAATTAGAGAGTTTCTTTTATTAAAAGAAACATTAGAATTTTGATACAAGAAATTAGTTCTTGGCCTAAAAACTATAATTCGAAACATTTTATATTTCAAACGAAAATATTTTCGTGTTTCCTAATATCGAAATGGGAAAATATCTAGACTCAAGTAATTTTTTTTCTCTGTGTGATACATGAGTAAACTCGGGTTAGCTTGTGAAAATATACTCTATATGATAGAACAAACAAAATTTAATATTTGAATATGACAGAATCGACAATTTTACCAAACGACGGTGCACATGACAGGAGATGAGGGTTTAGCTTCAGCTTATGAATATGAAAACCTATACTCATAGATAATTTCATACTGTCAGAATCAGCTTTTATTGAAGACTAGCTGTTGCCCGCGATACCATCTGCGTGGACCAAAAAAGTATCATATGTTGTAATCCAGAACATATTCTAGCTACATGCCAAATTTCATCTAAATCCGTTCAGCCGTTTATGCGTAATTGGGTGACAAACATAAAAACATCCAAAAATTCAAACATCCAAACATGTAAACATCTAAACTTTGACGTTTATAATATAATGTGAGATTCAACATTTTTTTTTTATTATTCTTTCTATTAGTAAAGGCGGCCGACTACCAGAAGGTCCCCCCCGGTATCACTGGAGCGACGGAGTGGAGAAAAACCAACGTGAGCTCGACATAGGATCGGGAAATGTAGCTCTCTACTCTCATTTCCGAGGTCAAGACCCACTTTTGATTGCTGAGCCAGCGTTAATTAGTGTGCAAGCATTTAATATGAAACAAATAAAAGGTAAGGTAAGGTAATGTAGGTAAGTACGTTGGGTCCCGGCGCCCAGGCGCTTTTTAAAGATCTGGCAAAGCGCCTGGTGGACTCGATTCAAGGGCTGGCGCTTTCCTCGCTCAACGGATAAGTTAAGCCGTTCAGTGAGGAAACGCTGTCAGCATCTTGCCTACCCACGGCTCGGCTCACGTGCGGTCCAAACCTGCACCATATTTTAGGTTAAGTTAGTTTTATGTTCTTAATATTTTTATTTATTTTTAATGTCATTAGTTAATTAGTTAGATTTATCATTGTGAACACACGGCGACACATCAAGCTATACAAATCCAACATAAGCTGGCCCCGCGTAGGTCGAGTAACGTATAGCGTCGCGCGGCCAGCTTATGTTGGTTTTGTATAGCTTGATGTGTCGCCGTGCGTACGAGGACGCGAAATGGTTAAGCTGTGCCAGGTATTTCATACGAGCAGACCGTTGAAATACCGTATCGATTGATCATTGATGTTACACATACCTGCAATTGAACGAATTGTTTTATCACACAAGAACTGTTTACTCCAAAAAGAAATGCCCTCAAACTAAACCACTTTTGCTATGAAATCAACATTGAAATTGTACTACCTCCGTGGTGTAATTGTTAAGAGCATTGGGCTCTTGACACGGGAGTCGTGTGTTTGATTGCCACGGGGGACACCTAGTGATATGTCACATTGTGCTTTTTCCCCCAGTTGGTTAGGACATTGCAGGCTGAATCACACGATTGTCAGAATAGAAAGATTCCGTGCTTCGGATGGAACGTTAAGCCGTTGGTCCCGGCTACTACATCTGGTGGCAGTAGTCGTTACAACCTCGTCAGAGGCCGTACCGCGGTCTAAAGAAACTTTGACACCAGGGCTTGCTGCCCACACGATAAGAAGAAGAATTGAAATTTTAAAATAAAATGATTGTACCATAGGAAATTTCAAATGGCCACCCTAGTTTTGACTCGACCTAAATTTAACAAACGGCAGATTTTTTTCGATTTCAATGCGAGCACTAAAGTGTGTAACGTATTTAATTTTACACCATGTATAACTGGGTCTGATGATGATTAACAAAATCATGTTTAAAAATAAAAGTAGGAAAAAGCTATTCCTTTTATATAGATTATGCATACCTAATAATAATAAAAAACAACAATTCATTCGAAAGTCCGACTAATTGACTCACTTATTATCGTCTCGCTAATTGTGGATTTAAACAAAAAGTTTTTAAAATAAGACGAAAAAAGTTGCAGTGTAGTCAATTATAAAACTTCGAACTTTTTAATTGTAGATCCAGAGTACTTGACATTTAAACTAAGATTAAAATATAAAAGGGAAGATGCGGAATATTCACGCATACTTAAATTATGTAGAACAATATACAATTATTCTGTGCTTAAATGACAAAATAACTACTGCGCTTAATGCAAAACTTAATTTATGTATTAGTAGAGCTAATGAAATCTAATGAAACCATCAAACTGAACATCTTTCTCTATGGGACCAACATCGAAATCGCGAAAAAAAATCAGCTACCCCATACATTTGGCTCTAGTAAGTTTGCAGTTTTGTATTGGAGCAGATTTTTTTTTCGCGATTTCTATGTTGGTGCCACAGATAAAGTTGTTCAGTTTGACGGTCTGATCATCCACTTAAAAAGTGTCAGCACATTAAGAATGACCCCATATAATATCATTGCGTAAATCTAATTGAAAATATTATAAGTTGTAATTTACAAATTATAATATTTATGTTCTGGAAGACTCGAAGACAATAGATTGCCAGTCTTGTGTACACTGGGCCAAAGCGATGGTATTGGGTCCATCTCTTTAATGAAAAGAAGCATTGATCCTTGCATTGCAGTAGGTTCCTATAGACATAGCTTAATTTTTGATAAAACATATACATATACAAGTGAGCTATACTCTCTATGTGGAGTCTTAACTGTTTGAAAACTGTATGTTTTGAATGTTACATTAAAAATGCATAAGTCTTTGCCATTTGAGCCTTGCCTACTTGAGAAAAGAAGAAAGGATCTTGTGACTCCACAACTTACCACAAGGACAACCTTCGCTAGTAATCAATATCGTAAATCTAATCATATTTACAACCAGATCAACAGAAGTCAGGATATTTACCCTTTGAAATTGTTTGATTGTAAGAATTATGTAAAAGAATGGCTTTTTACTCTTGACTACACAGAAGTGGAGTCGTTTTTGAAATATATTGCTTAAATAGTTCATGTTGCCTGTGGACACTTGCTTATACAGGTGTCCGATCCTAAGACTTATGTCGTAAGGCAGGTAAACAAAACTTCATTATCAATTGTTATTGACACACTTGCTCACTCAATTGCTCATCATAATAATTGATAAATAACACCCCTGATACTACAATCCTCTGCACACTCATTCACAACACACACACACACACACACACACACACGCACTTCTACTTCTAGGCATGCATTTTCCTATTACTTATATAACTTTTATTTTAGGTTTGTTACACTTTTTCTTTAAAATAATCTAACGCTTAAACTCTGTTTATTAGATAAGAAAACTATTTCAAAACTTTTGTTACACTTTTTTAAATATTAGTTTGTTTTTAATGTATACACTCATAGATATGGAGGAGCGGAGCCTTCTGGAACAAATGTCTTTTAGATATTTAAAAGGAAGCCCCGAAAATGTTATTGATAATATTATGCATTTAAAAATAAACGTATTTTGTATTTTATATATAAGCAAAATTATTATCCCATGTCATTTCGGGAGAAGTATGCATGAGGAATACTAAGTATAATACATCAAAGTCACATCCAATTACTACTAACAAAGTTGATTTTAAGCGTAAATTCAAAAGATTTTCTTCAACAAAACGAACCAACCTGTAATATTTTACTCAAGTCACCTGCGTGTTTGAAATCGGGCCAATCAGGAACTTCCTGTAGTAGGCATAATAGGTAATAAGCCCACGTAACAGCTAAATTGGGTACGAAAGAAATAAATTTAGAAAATTGTGCAACAGGAATACGGTATGAAGTCACGAAGGTGCTCGCGGGACAATGAAATTATTTCCTAAAGGTGACTGACTAAAAACGTTTATTATTTCATTGGAGAGCTGTTCAAGTGAATTAAATAAAAGCAAAGCGAAAATCACTACTGGCTACAGCAGCCCTACAGCAATCATAGTTTGTGACGTATTCCTGCATCACCGTCAGGCCTCGAATAATTCCAACTCAGTCGGGTGTTGTAACAGGCGACTAATTCCTTCAGGCGTCTTACACCTGTGGGGACTTGCTACAGATGTCAGCACCCACAAGTTATAGCAAAGATGCCAACAGATGGCGATACTGTCGTCCTCATAAACATGCTCCATACAAAGACAACGTTCACCGTGAATAAGCTACTCGTAATCTACTGCAAAGAAGTTTCACAATCGAATGTAAGACATACATCGCGCAAGAGAAATAATCACAGAGATTCGATACATATACAAGGTCCAACTAACCATAGCACCTCCATACACATTTGACGCCCAAACCGTGTGGCTGCCGGTTATAGCTCCTTTTTCTGACCCCACCTATGATTGTATTGGTCTCCCGCAGGGTAAGGACGCGAGAGTTTATATTATTTGTTTAGCGCGAACACTAATGTAATTCAAAATATAGAAATAGAAATAGAAATCATTTATTGCACTCATATATATCCTGCGTACCTGACTGCTTTTCTTTAAAGATTACCTGTCGCCGTAGTTAAAATCGTCTAGGACTACCTTAGATAAAAGTATATGTCTATATTGAGCCTCACGCTTCTAACACGTTAAAACAAAACGGGCCAACTTTCTTAGGTTGGTTGTGCGTGAGGCGTCATACAACTTATTGTCTGTGTGCGTGCATAGCGATATAGGGTTAAGCAGCCAGCTGATGGGTGCAATTCTGTTGAGCGCATTCGTGGCTTCGTCTATCTAGGCATATAACTTATCAAAGGTTTCCACAATCATGAGTATAGCTCTAGTATCCTACACCGGCCACAAATCAAAGTTATGCCGCCATCTGTTTTTGGATCGATCCAGGAATGACTAACCTTTATTTAGGTATAATTCACGACATTCTAATTAGATTAATAAGGTACACCTACTGACGACCGAAGGTAAGCCTAGTTTACAGCCGTCTAAGCCCCGGCATAAAACCGGCACATTAACAAAGGGCCTCAGATATGTTTCATATTCTAAAATGTTTTTGAAATTTACTTATAAATCCTTATGTATTTCTCTATAATCCAATGTTCAAGATGGCAAAATTTTCACTGTAACTGTAAACTCCTTAATCCAAATTCATATAAAGCCAGAAAAACTTATTTATCTTTGTCTATTAGTAATGCAATATTTAACTGCCAAGTTATTTACTTAACTATAAGCTGAAATTGTTTACGTCTAACTATAACTGTAATATCTTAAGTCTAATCTAAATTTATATAAAGTCATAAAACTGATGTTATTTTTTATCTATTATGCTACAATTTGGTTGGCAACACTTTCACTTTCCAAAATTGTTTAACTATATCTAACTGTAAATCCTTAACTAAAATCAAACTTATGTTAAGCCAAACACCTACGTATTTTTATAAAAACTGTAAAAATAATTTTTGGGACCTCCAAGTCTGGTATCTGTTCACTAGTTTTAGATTTATTGTTATTATTAAGACTGTTTGTGTCCAAAAAATTGAAAAAAAAAAATATTCTATTTCCAATCAGCTTACCACAAAGAATAAACCTTTAGTAAGATAGATCTTATTTGTCTTTAAGAAAACCTACAGAAGCTGAATACAGACAAGACCTTGTAGGTAATTTCAGATATTCGATGATGTAAAGAAACGTTTCTGTGAAGTGGTACCTTCTTCGATTATGCAAACATAAGACGATGGAGCTAAAGAATACTAACTATATCTTCGTAAAGAAACGACACTCACCTTCAATTCGACGTCTCCGCATACTATTTGCCGCTATATTGAATTTTGTTATCTTTTGTTCACGACATTTATTTATTTATTTATCTTTATTGGTTATCAAACAGCAAATTACTTAATCTCTAATACAGCAACATTTAAATTTTACAGCGCCAATTACATGATAACACGTTTTAAAAACTGTTTAAGGTACAAAGGACAAAACGTAAAAAATATGAAAGATTTGGACAAATAAAAAGACTAATGTGCTTCTACTTAATGACCAAATTGTTTGTCGAGTATGTTAATGTTTTATGTGTGTAAACAATTGTGTTTGTGTGTATGTGTGTGAATGGGTGTCAATACTAGGTATAAAAAGATACTGAAATGAAATGAAATTTGTTAAAAAAAAAATGTTATTTATATGTGGTTTAATAGGCTGCATTCTTTACTGCGTCCTTCGCTCTTTTGGTATATTGTCCCATTATAGTCTACAGAACATTATAAGACGGGTTAGAAGTGCAAAGTAGGCGTGTATTGACAAAAAAAAAACAAAAATAAAACATTTTAATAACTATGAAAAACTTTTTAGCGTATGCAAAGTCCTGCCAGTCCATGAAAAGGTGAAATTTCTTATAGCAATTGAACAACATAAAAATGATGAATACAAAAAGCCAATTAGCCATAGCTATCAGACCAGGAATGTTAACTAGGCAGGTTATGAGTATACCTAGATTTACTAATTATTATGGGCAAAGGACTACCTCGTACCAAAAATTATAAACAATCTCCCACAAACTTTAAATGAAGATGTAAGAAAATGCTTGAATTTTTCGAATAAAACTTGTAAAGAATCATACCAGTCATATTTAGTGTCAATTTCAGTGTTTTTAAGACATGTTCATGTTTCGGTGTTAAATTAAAAATGTACATTAGTAAATATATATATTATATCATACCCAAGTGTGAGAACTGTAACAAAACTGTACTATAGTTTTGAAATAAATAAATTTAAAAAAAAACGCGTGTCACATGGTTATGCAATGATTTGCATAAAACCGTAAAGCGCGCGGCAAGGTGCGATCGAGAGGGAAAGTTGTGTATTAAAATCGAAGAAAGAGTTTACCCAACGCGATTTGGGCACAAATCTCTCATATCAGCTTTAAACTGGTTCTAGAAAAAAATGTTTTATTTGGTAACGTAACCTATATTGTAGAACGGAACCCTCAGACCTCAGTGCGCGTAGTCCGAATGGCACATGGCCAGTATTTTTTTAGTAACGTTTATTTCTCAGCCATCTAATTTACGATTTCAACATCTAATTACAATTTTATAATTTTAACTTTGAATATTTGAAAGCTTGCAACAGACGTCCTTCAAAGTTACAGACTGACAGTTATAAATTGTATTCGAAATGCGAGTGAGCTACATAATATAAAATAAAATGAGCGAAATATTTTTCTGAAAAAATGTCAAGTAATGTTTTTTTTTTTATAAAATTCGCATCGAAATAAAAACATCGCTTACAATAAAAGTGTAGCAAATTGATTTATGAATTAAATTAAGAAACTTAACATTATATTTCATGAAATAATAAAAATTGTTTGTTTTGTTTGAAATCGGACGAAGCATTCGTCTTACGAGCATTTACAAAAATGAGGGTAAGGTCCGCCACACACAGACGGAATTGCGATCCGGAATCCTGATTCAGGATTCAGTGTTGTCAACTATGGTTACAAAAAATACTAGAGTGCTGTTTAAAAATTCCTAAAATAAATATGTATGAAACTCCAAATGAACGACAATAATTAAATTTTTAGGTATTTATTAAAACAAAACAAACAATTTCTATACATGATAATTACTATCATATGATGAGATCATGACGTAACAAATGTTACGATGATGGTTTGCAAATTGTATTCCAATATTAATGCAACTATATCAAAAGACTATCGATAGTTTTAACATTAGACATAATCTGCATACAAAATGGCATGAACCATTATCACACAAGCGGTTTTTGAGCGTAGGCGATTTTGCAACTATGCCGCAACGACGTCGCAACTGCACCGTCACGATAGGGTATCGTTCCATCAACGCCTACGCTCAAAAATCACTTTAAAATATGCCACCTCAGACATCAAAAAATCACTAGATCTAGTGAAAAAGTATCTGAAAGCGGCAACACTCCATACGGAATCTAATTCCAAATCAGGTTTATTGCGAATGTATGTGGCGGACCTTATTGTGTCCTGGAGTGTGTTCTGGAGATAATAATATTTTTACAGTGCATAAACTATGCAAACCCAATATTTTTTTCTTATTAGGCTACATAATTTTATGAAAATTATTTATTTATGCACTCTAATATCCCTTTTCGCTTCCTACGTTTTGTATTTTTGGCGTACCTACAAATAAATAAATAAACATATCTGAAGGTGTTACTATATTTATTTTTAATTTAACTACCACATTTCCCGACAAATATAGGTTATACTAGCAGCGCCCGCGACCTCGTACGCACAGACCATAGAGATCTAGAGAGATGCCAACCAACGCGCCGAGTACGAAACCTAGTATCGCATCACCACCAGTACCACGCGATATAAATTATTTTGTTGGCTTGAACGTGCTCATTATCCATTGCGGTATCAGAACTCAACGTTCGAAAAATCTTTAGTACTACGCAAGCATTGTAAACTGTTTACACATAATATCTCGACTGGCTTTCAGCCTCATAATATATTGAATCCTTACTGTCGCGAGCAATGTGTTCCGTTTTTGCGCATATTGCTGCGACACTGGCCCCGCCCCCTTTTCACATCTCCCTTTAGTTTTTGTGATCTGTGGCACAGACCAATGACTTGAAATACTCGTAACTTTGGATTGAATAAACCGATTGCGATGAAATATAGCCTAGATGCAACTAAGCCCTACTACAAACTAAGCCCTATGCTTTTGTAAAACTTCCAGCTATATGGAGTCAGTCGTTTTTAAGTGATGCTTGCACAAACAAACAGATCGAAAATTCGAAAACTGGTGTCAATGCATTCCATTACGTACCGTTTGCAAATATCTTTAATGTTCACACGGCGACACATCAAGCTTTAAAAAACCAAAATAAGCTGGCCGCACGTAGGTCGAGAAAAGTATAACGACGCGCAGCCAGCTTATGTTGGTTTTGTATGTCCACGCCAAGTTTACAATTTTATTATGTAACGAGCATTAACCCGCGACTTTGTCCGCACAAATTATATACCAGATTTTAAGTCAGATAATAAGCTATCAAACAAAAAAAGTTTCATCAAAATCGGTTCAGTAGTTTTTGCGTGATGCTCGTTCAAACAAACACACAAACACACAAACAAACAGACAGACAAAAAATCCAAAAATTGGTGATATGGAATCAGGGATATGTTAAAACCATATCGTAACTTTTTTTTTGTTAATATCTTCAATGTACAGACAAACTTCCTGTTACAGTTTTATAATAGTTTAGACTAAATGTTGCCCGCGATTTCATCTGCGTGGACATTAAAAAAGTATTAAACATGTTCTATCTGCGTGCCAAATATCATCCAAATCCCTTCAGCCGTTTATGCGTGCTTGAGTGACAAACATCGAAACATCCAAACTTTGACATTTATAATAAAATATTTGTGCGATTGCAGATGTTTGTATAGATTTTGTGACATCTAGGCGTCTTTATTATCGAAGTCCGATTGAATTAGACGAATTGTTATTGTAGTCAAGATGTCTAGACATAAATAATTTGTGTGTTTGTTGAAATCACAGATCACAAGTTGAAATAGACAGACATTAGTCTAGGTAAGTAAGAAAAACATGATTTCACTAATATTGTATTTTACTGGCTATTTTCATGAAGCAAAAAACATTTTAAATAGAAATTGGGTCATGTTCACTACGAAATGGGACACAGTTTAGGCACACTGAAATAGGGATAGTTATTCTGAATATTTTTTTTAGAATATCTTTTCTAACTCTTATCGAGAATAGAATCATAGGATTAATGTTTATGGAATATCTTTAATGACATATTTTTGTAACATCTCTGACCCAGTCGAGGAATTTAATCGTGGTATAATAAATACCTACTTTTATGGAAAATTATGTTTTTAAAAACTGTTCTACGTTAATCACTGATGTCCAAGGTCTCTATAGAAAATGTATATTTTACGTTCCATTAACATAAATAGTGCAAGAAAAAACAAAAACAACAAATATTATTTAAATATCCCGCGAAAACGCTTTTCTTGACAATATACGTGTCTACATGCAGGTGATGTCATCGTGACGTCACCTGCATTTGACACTCATGCTCTACACGCAACTCTCTACATGCAGTTGACGTCATCAACCATTCGGCCAATCACAGTCGTTTACGATCATGTGACTAAAGTGGACAAAAAAAAATATTTTCTTTAAAAAATTCTCTTAAAAAACCAGTATTTTTCTTAACTGACTAAATAGTTTGTTTCCAAAATACATATTCAATACGGGGTATCCGTATTGAATATGTATTTTGGATCAATTGATCCTATATTTTACATGCTGTCAAATTCTCTATTGATTGATGGATAAGTATACAAAAACAACGAAATCCAAAATTATTTGTGCCCAAAAAGATCCAAATAATATGTAAATGATATACTACAACATTATACTAAGCAAAGACGGGAATGAGAGAAAGCTATTAAAAGATTAAGAGCTTTCACAAACTGAGAGTGACGTACTAATTTACATATCGCCGTCTGCGGTTTTTCAATCGTTTATTTCAGTCACAAAATATATTTAAATAATTATATATGGCAGTATAGGTATATAATATTTACGAAGAAGATTGTTTTCATTTGTAGGGTTCCGTACCCAAACGGTTGAAACGGAATTTTGGTATTATTATTTTGAATTTGAACATGGCCAAGAGCGTGGCCTCGCGCTGAGGATCCCGGAGAAAACATTTTTTTTTTGATAATACAGATACAGGGTCTTCTTAATATGCTGATTCTTTTTTAGGTGGATGATCAGACCATCAAACTGAAAAACTTTCTCTATGGGACCAACATCGAAATCGCGAAGAAAAAAAATGCCAAATACATTGTCCCATACATTTTGGCTCGAGTACGTTTGCAGCTTTGTATGGACGAGCTGATTTTTTTTCGAGATTTCGATCTTGGTGCCATAGAGAAAGTTTGTTCGGTTTGACGTTCTGATCATCCCCTTATAAAAATGTCAGCATATTAAGAAGGACTCTATATAGTATGGTGGAACGGAATCATCTTTGCGCGAGTTCGACTCACTCTTGGCTGGTTTTTTAAATTATTTTCATTACGTACTACCTATTCGTTCTTATATTGTGCATTTAGTAGGTATTGGTGCATGAAAGCGCAGCCAATAAAGGAAAGAATTATAATCAACCCCGTTCTCAATTTTAGAATTTCATGCACAATTCCTTTTTTTTCTTATGTTTCAAAAATATCAAAGTAGCAATTTGGCTCAATTGCCAAGTAGATATGAGCTCTGAAACAAGTAATGCATAAACATTTTCAGCTTCAGACGTTCTGTTTTCAGAAAATTTACATTATTTCGCTGTATGCGTCAGGATATTGGAAATTATAGAAAGGATAAGGGAAAATGGAGTGCTACATTTCTTTTTTTTTTACTAAAATAATATAAAATTAATATGGTTGATTTGCCAACACAAGATTTTGAGTTAGTAGAGATATTATAAAATAAAACGTAGGTACCTATTCTGAAAATCCATATTTTACTGAGGTCTAGACATCTTGACTACAATAACAGTTCGTCTTATTCAATTAGGTACTTAAAAATGAAGGTAGATGTCACAAAATCTTACTTACCTATATTTTGTCCGGAAAATAAATAAATAAATAACGCTCACAGGCACATACATTGTAATGATCCCAAGCAAGCACTAATAGGCTGTTTATTATGGAAACCATACAACAACGGCACAAACATATAAACATCCATGACCGAACCGGGATTCGAACCCAGGACCCTGGATAAAATATGGTAGATACATTAAAAAGGTTTCGACGTTTATGTAAAAAGAAATTTCACTCTATAATTTAAGCAAAGATTCGAAGGGAGCAAAGGAATATTTGTGAGAGTTAATGCCTCTTAGGTATATTCCTTTGCCAATTATATCTATTCATAACGAAGGACACAGGAGTGCTTTTTTAGAATTACACCCTGATTCGTTTACGAATAACGTATAAATTCCATAGACAATTTAAAAAAATCACTCCAGGATTGCGCTAATTTAAAACATTCAAGTTCAATCCTAATCCAGTTTCAGTTCTAATCATATTGCAATCCAATTACTATTCAACTCTGTATAATTCCGTATCGCGCTAAACTTTGACTTATTTATTATGTGACTGACAGCCTGCGATCTGTCAAAACGGCTCTAACAGCTGCCAAATGAATAGCGCAATACCGAATGTGTTAAAAGTTGTTGTTCGCACGTTGTCCGATCGTAATTCAGTTGCGATTTATTTGCCGCAATTGCCCTCCTGGCCTCCTGTCGTGAAAATGTCACAAACGTAGGTCCCGGGTTGGTATGGAAGCGAGTTAGTTAGTTAACTTGCGATCAAAGTATTTTCTAGCTAATAAAACTAACTGTTTTGGAAATGTTCTATAATTGTCAAGAAATTAAATAAATATGATTTAGGGTAGCACTTAAGAGGCTCGGTACCCAGTACAACTAAAATTTCACGGTGTATTCAATTAATTTACTTTAATAGCCTTTCCACCGCTCTTAAACACCTTTTAAACTCAAACATCTAACTAACTTCTGCCCAGTGGTCAGATAACGTGGTCTCGGGCATATTCAGCCATTATTCCGGTAAGTGGGTCGAGCATTCCACCCAGGGGATTATCTCTAACCACTATACAGGACAAGGCGTGTTAGACGAATATTATCTCTTTGCTAAAGACTTAAAAATTAATCTAAGTGTAATGTTGTGTGGTTTTTTATGACGGACTCTGTGGTGAGTATTTTGGAGTATTTGATGAATTTAGTAATTCGATTTGTTCTTTCAAACAAGAAATGATGCTAGGTAATTTTTTTTTAATTTTTTCTTTTTAATTCGTGGACTAATAAGGCGTCTAATATCAAAGACCAGACCCTCTAGCATGATTTCTCTACTTACGCGCGACTCGGCCTCTTTTTATACTATACGTCGCGGCGAGTGCGAGTGAAAAGCCCAGTTAGGGGTATTTTTCTATGCAGCGATGGCGCGTCGTGCGCGAGTAGAAAAATCATACTAGGCCAGCAGATGTCTTTACTTCAATAATACCCATTTATAAATATCTGCACTGATAGAAACTAAACTATCTCATTTTGATTTCAGATTATCGGTTTTGCTACAGATAAAATAGTATTGTGATAAGATATTATTCTCTATCCTCCTTTTCGCAGCTATTGTTATATTTTACCAATTTTAGCATAATTATGCTCACGACCATTATCCCCATTATTAGTCAGAGATATTCTGAACCCTCAGAACATTCACGTTTCACTAGTATTACCGAAACTCTGTCCAGTGTGACGGGGAGTGAGCCCGTCGCGACCAATTTATTTTCCCAATTTTATTTCTATATATTATTTTAGTGAATATTATTATATTATATATTATTTCTATATAGTTTTTTTTACTAGCCCACTTCATTCCACTGCTGGGCAAAGACCTCCCCTTTCATCCTCCAACCATCTCTGTCCTGGGCATGCTCTGGCCACGCGTCATCGAAAGCATCCAGATCGTCCCGTACATATTTATCAAAGTCAAAGTCATAATAATCTTTTTAATATAGGAACTTGAAGCCCACTTAAATTTCAAAATCGGAACGTGTTGTGGCTGTAGAGAAGATTACCCTTGAAAGATGTTTGTAAGTTGTAGCAAAGTTTGCTGCCTGCCCCAAAAAAGGAGTCGTAATTTAATGTTTGTGTCATCATCATCATCATCAGCCTATCATCGTCCACTGCTGAACATAGGCCTCTCCCAAGGCGCGCCACAAAACTCTGTCCTCGGCCTTCCTCATCCAGTCGCTCCTCGCTACCTTTTTTAGGTCGTCTGTCCAGCGGGCAGCAGGACGTCCCACACTACGTCTACCAGTTCGCGGTCTCCACTCCAGAACCCTGACACCCCACCGGTTGTCAGTTCTTCGGCAGATATGACCAGCCCATTGCCACTTCAGCTTGCTAATTTTCTGAGCTATATCAACCACTTTCGTTCTCTGACGTATCACTTCATTTCTGATGTGATCTCTCAGAGAAACACCGAGCATAGCTCTCTCCATAGCTCGCTGCGCGACCTTGAATTTATGAACTAGTCCTATCGTCAGGGTCCATGTTTCCGCACCATAGGTCATTACTGGCAGGACGCACTGATCGAACACCTTCGTTTTGAGGCATTGTGGTAGAGCCGAGGAAAATATATGGCGGAGTTTCCCGAAAGCAGCCCATCCTAGTTGGATGCGCCCAGCGGCCTCCTTGTCGAAGTTGTTTCTACCTAGTCTTATAGTCTGTCCAAGGTGGACATAGTCTTGCACAACTTCTAGCGCCGCCTCACCGACGTAAACCATTGACAACGACGAGTACATCTCACACCTGCGTTTTGCCGATGACATCGTCGTCATGGCGGAATGTTTGTGTGGTATAAACATTACTCGCAAATCATTTTCAGTTCAAAGAAAGTAGGTACTTATCTAAAGCTACAGAATCTAGAATAATGGTTACTTACTACGTGTACTAACAAACTTTAAGCTTTAATTTAGATCCAGCTAACTTGCAAAGGGTTCTACTAACGAAACTAACAAGTACAAACTTTGGTACGGTAAAATATAATGGCAGAGGGCGGTACACTTCTCGTCGAAATTCAGTAACAGACTAACCCAGACATAAGTAGATTATTAACTTGGTTCTTCAAAATACTGCAAACATTCTACTACTTAGAAAGATTAAAGGAGTCAGTTTATTGTAGGCCCAGAAACGGTTACGTTTATTTATCGTATTACACTCTAAAAACATAATTTAATTTACTTTATTAATCGGACGAAAGATTAGTTAAAAATGCAAACGGAAATATGAATATGAAATAATTTTAAAACTGTAACAGGAAGTTTGTCTGTACATTGAAGATATTAACAAAAAAAAAAGTTATGATATGGTTTTTAGGTATCCCTGATTCCATATCACCAATTTTTGGATTTTTTGTCTGTCTCTTTGTTTGTTTGTTTGTGTGTTTGTTTGTTTGTTTGAACGAGCATCACGCAAAAACTACTGAACCGATTTCGATAAATCTTTTTTTGTTTGATATGAATAATAGATATGAAATAAATATAAGTGATAGATGTATGTGAAAATGATGTGCATAGGCGAGTAACAGCGGGAAACAAAGTAAACGGTGCTCTACATGCCATTGTGGCTAGCCAATTAGTGTCCAAAAAGGCGCGACTTGCTATACACAATGGTGTGTTGGTGCCTACGCTTATGTATGGCAG
Source organism: Agonopterix arenella (assembly GCA_927399405.1). Taxonomy (NCBI): domain Eukaryota; kingdom Metazoa; phylum Arthropoda; class Insecta; order Lepidoptera; family Depressariidae; genus Agonopterix; species Agonopterix arenella. Next base: position 11,744,492 of record OV656707.1, on the reverse strand, counting down.
TGAGTGCTGGGTATGGCAGAAGAAGCATGCAAGTAAAATTAATGCTGTTGAAATGCGTTCCTTGCGAAGTATGTGTGGTGTGACGCTGAAAGATAGAGTGAGAAATTGTGTAATAAGAGATAGATGTAAATTAAAAGAAGATGTAGTGACAAGAATAGAGAAAGGTATGCTTCGTTGGTTTGGTCATGTGGAGAGGATGAGTGACAGCAGATGTACGAAAGAGATATATGTTGCTAATGTGAGTGAAAGCGTCGGCAGAGGGCGCCCTCGTAGGACGTATGCTGATCAAATCAGTTGTGTCCTACAAAAAGGGGAGGTGCGGAGTACTCGAAACCGACGGGTATGTATGAAGAGATGTATGGATGTGCATGAGGCAAAAGAAGTATGTAAGGATCTTAGTAAATGGCGCGCCCTGGCCTCTGCCTACCCCACTGGGAAAGAGGCGTGACGTTATAGATAGATAGATAGATAAATATAATAAATGCACCATTTTGACTTTTTTTGCTATGATTCTTTTTGCCTATTAAAACGGCACATGATAGATGTAAATACGAAAATAAAAATAAAAAACCAACATATCATACCAAGGAAAGATGTGCGCCAACTCCGTTTAGATGAGGTATAGCTAATATTACCACTATAATATAGAGATTATGTTAATTAAATCGACATGAGTTCCATAACTATACACTAACTATACGCTAACATATTTATATTAATTTCCCATACTAAGATTGAGGATCTTTTTTAACGTCTGTAAATGTTAGGTATAGACAGAGCTACAGACACCCTTATTCGTGTAGAGGCCTTTGCCATAGTGTAATAAAAACGAATAGTGGTGAAGCTTAGCGGTCGCGGCCGGTCTAGACGTACCCTAATAAATTGAATTCGCTTTGAGGGTATACGCGTAAGCAGAGGGGGCACCCCCGCTCACCGCGCTCGATTGACCCGTCGCCACCACTGCGCTTCACCACTGTTAGTTTTTGTTACACTATGCCTTTGCCCTGCAGTGGGATCCTACAGGCTATAACTTACTTACAAACATAATAACACTTTATATTACTCTTTCTGAAGAGCTATTTAAGTTATATACGGTGTTAGTGCATACACATTCTATAAAAAACATTCAGACATAAGCCTAGACAAATGTGTTAGGAACATTGCTAAAGTTCCCCCTCTATGTGTGTTCAATATAAATTATGTTGTATACAGGGATTATAATGTAAGGGTAGACAGTTGCATTATTTTAATGGGTGACTTTACTCATGATACAACTTTCCCTAACAAACCAATAGGAAAATACTTAGATTAAATGAAAATAGCGGAAGATAGGTGACGTTCTTGTATTACGTACTCGTACAATGGATCTGCTTTTCATTTTCTTACGCGTGAAAAGTAATGCCGTGTGATTAGTTATTTTTCTGTTTGTTTAATTTTTACAACGAGTAAAAGCACACGAAGGCATTGTGGTACCTTTATTCCGCCTAAAATAAAAAAAAATATCTCATTCACGCAATGCCGCTCGTAAATAAGGCGACAGGGGCTTAATTTATGCGGTCCATGCGCTAAAGTCTAGTCACTTATCTTCTCCATTTTAATTTAATCAAAGGAAAAATAGCATCAATAAATCTGCTCACTGGTGTTCTACTAAATATACCATTACCATACACAGAATGTTATGCACACGACTGTCATTATATACAATACGAGCGTCAACCCGCGACTTTGTCCGCACAAGTTATATACCAAATTTTAAGTCAGATCATAAGCTATCAAACAAAAAAGTTTCATCAAAATCGGTTCAGTAGTTTTTGCGTGATGCTCGTTCAAACAAACACACAAACAAACAGACAGACAAAAATCCAAAAATTGATGATAAGGAATCACGGTTACCTAAAAACCATATCGTAACTATACAGTTTTATAACAGTTTAGATTTTGTCCTGCTGCGTGACATAAATATTTCTTATTATAATGACACCCAGGTTATATCAAAACTAAATCATCTTAACTATTCTAAATTGCACCTACGTGCTGAGTAAATATTTCATGGGACAAAGCTCTAAGCCAGACTAGACCCAAGCCATCTTTTATGTCAGTAAATAATACCAAAGGAAACCTACTATCTTAGCATCGGTGAAGGTCGCAAGACCTCTTAAATATAAAGGAGATCACGTACAACATTGCCCTTGGACAATTTTATATTCGTACGTCCATTCTGTCGAATAATTTTAAGTGTTGGAAATCAATGATGCCAGATCTAGGACGAGCCAGATTGATAGGGAAGAAGCAAGACACAATGTAAAAAGAGTGTAAAAACCCCTTATATTAGCCCATTAATTTTACGATTTGAGCCGGTACTGATTAATAATTGATATTTATATTTGGTATAGTATTTAAGAGCCAATGTAAACTAAAAAATGTAACTAAATTAAAAAAAAATCCCTTCAGCAACAGTTACACATTTAAAATTTAGCTATTATCTCGCTATAAAAAATCTGAGGGTAATTTTTTTGCACATATTTAATGCATTACTTACCATTATACATACTTCAAACATGGTGTTAATATTTTTGTCTACTTAGAAGGTTTTGAAAGACACATTCGTATCTATACTATTATAAAACTGTAACAGGAAGTTTGTCTGTACATTGAAGATATTAACAAAAAAAAAAGTTACGATATGGTTTTTAGGTGTCCCTGATTCCATTTCACCAATTTTTGGATTTTTTTTCTGTCTGTTTGTTTGTTTGAACGAATATCACGTAAAAACTACTGAACCGATTTTGATGAAACTTTTTTTGTTTGATAGCTTATGATCTGACTTAAAATCTGGTATATAATTTGTGCGGACGAAATTGCGGGTTAACGCTCGTTTTTTAATAAAAACCTTATTTTTTATATTTCCATGCCTATTTTATTGCTCAAAAATAATTTATATTGTCTAATTCCAAACTTTTGTTAAACTCCAACCGTGGTTTTACTCTGTTGCAAATATGATTCAGTTAATCTTTGATATTTAAATGCGAAATTATGTGTGTGTTTCTGTTCCGTTCTTAACCTATTTAGGTTAAGGGGAACAACTAGGAAAGTTATACATGTCTAAATAATAAAAAGTGCTAGATCTAACTGTTTCTGTAGCGGCCTCTATAAAAAGGGCGTTCACAAAAGAACTGTGATGGTCGCAGTGACACAGTCGCAAGTCTGTTGAGGCCCCCAATAACTCTCCCAATAATCATAATAGATCGAACTCCTAAAGAACTGTAACTGAAAAGAGAAAATCAAACTCTATAATAATTAATCAGCTAAGCAAATATAGTTTGAATTTTATTAACGGGGGACAAAGCAACATTACAAAACATACCTATTTGTTGGTGTTTGGTTTGTCCCCGTATGCAATACCTACTACCTATTAAAATTTAAACTATATTTGCTTTACTGATTAATGATTATAGAGCTAGTTTTTCGCTTTTCAGTTAATATTTTTTATGCAGTCGGGTTTTTTTTCTAAATAATTTAGTTTAATTTGTACTTTTAGTCTTGTGTGAAAATGGTAACAGAAAAGTACTACAACAATATATATATATATTTGGAATCTGCTCTTTACTAGCTTTCATTTGATACCCACAATGTGGTTTTTGAAAAAAAATGGATTATACCACATCTTTTTTTTTTTTTTTTAATTAACGATGGGTTTGCTTTTGACCTCAATCTAGTCCTCAGGACGAATATGGGGTCGAAGAAATTAGCGAGCTCACCCAGAAGAAGCCTATTCACTCATACTTTAAAGGAATTCGGGTTGTAAACGCTCGGAAATACTGACGCAAGCAGGGCGTTCCACTCCTTGGCTGTGCGCATTATAAAACATTCAGAAAGGCGCTTGGTGCGGATATGTGGGATGTCAACCAAAAAGGGGTGATATCCTGCGGTGCGTCGGTATTCCTCTCTTTTTTAATTCGAAGACGCCATCTAAAAATAATATAGCCTATGTCACTCTCACAATTTTTACAAATCTAAAGCCCACCTCATACTTAAAAATCCGTCAAGCCATTTAGACTGTAGGGCGTGACAAAGAAATGGACATACAAATACATACGCTCGAAAAACATAACCCTCTTTCTGGCGCAGTCGGGTAAAAATGGAAACACCAGAAAGTCGGTAGGAATTCTTTAGCTGAGTGTACATTATCCAGTCGAACATTCGGGATAATGCTTGTAAGTTTTTCTTACAATCTTAAGCCCAATTTCAAGTTGGGGGAAAATAGATTTCTCTGCAAAGTCACTTATTACTAGTTATCTACTTTTGTAACTTCATTAGGATTACTTGTTAGGCGGTGTCTGGATTTTTGTTTTAGGTTGAAACAAATTGATTTTCGTAGCCTCTAATCCATAGGTACTACTAGATCTGTCTATAGGTAATTATAAAGGAGTTCCGTGACTGACTGACTGACAGATATTTATGGCTGAAGATTGAAACATGAAAAGAGATCCTCAATCTTAGTATGGAAAATAGGCTAATATAGAAATGTTAGCGTATAGTTGGCGTATAGTTATGGAACTCATGTCGATTTGTTTCTCACAATCTCCAGATTATAGTAGTAATATTAGCTAAACCTCATCTAAACATCACAGGCCGTTGATCTCATCCGTCAGGAGCTTTGACTATTTATTGTAAGGACTAGCCTTGCGGTAGCATTTCCCCTCTGCCACGGTATAAGATCAATTTGATCATGTGCATTTATATTCAATTTTATACCTTAACACTAAACGAGACAGCCTATAATTGCGAAACAATAATTTCGAACTTAGAACGTTTGGGTTTCACACGAGAGTACTTTTCATGATTTTTATCATTCAGAATTAGAATCTAAAGTTATGGGGAATAAAATCTAAAGTTGCGGATTTCATGCTACCTCAATACCTCAATACCTCCTACCTTATTTATTTTTCGGAAAAATAAATGGAAAAATTTCCACCAATACATATTAATCTATGATTTCCACGATTTGAAAAATTTCGGACAATTACCCATCAGTACCTAAAGGGTTAATTCACGCGGTCGGAGTCGCGGGTCAAAAGCTCGTTTATTATAAAAGCTTCTCTGTCTGTCGTGTATGTTACGTTTTTACAGTAACTAAACAGGATTGATTTCATTGGAGGAGGTGGCTCATTTCGTGTTATGCCATTGACGTAAAATACTATTGACGCCGGGTTTAGTACAAAATTCTCGAAAAAAATGTCCGAGACTAAACTACACAAACCTAAGTACGTGTAGTAATATAAACCAACTAAAAACATTGAAAATGCTTAAATTCCTTTCCATTCCATTCCCCCATCGGGGTACGGCGCGCTCGTCGAATCAATCGAGATCAAACGAAGACTGTCGCGTAATTTGTTTTCTTTTCACGTTTTGATGCTCTGGTGCTTTGGTACTTTTGAGTGCGGACCCTACGTCCATTAGTTGGTAAGTCAATGTGTTACCGCACTATATAAGGTCTAACAAAATTAGCTTAAACTATTTTAAGGGGATGATCAGACCATCAAACTGAACAACATTCTCTATGGGACCAATATCGAAATCGCGAGAAAAAAATCAACTGTTCCATACAAACTGTAACTGACCTCCCTAATCCTATCTAACTATTCTAGATTCTATATACCCACTACTTATTAAATTATTTATGATATAACTAAGACTATCTTGTTTTTTTCGATTCTAATAACCTAATGATATGTAATACCTAATCTTTAAGTTATCCAAAGAACTATTCCATAACAACAGACTTAATTTACATCTAAACTTAAATCTACCTAATTATCTAAACTTAAACTAAAAATTGGCCAGAAGGAGTGATCGTCTAGGAACCCACATTATGTAGTAGAAACTCAGATTCTTTTAGAAGGACTTAGTGACTTAGATCTTATCTGCAATGTACCTAAAGTAATTCTAACCTGAATAATACCTAACCTAACCAATTATACAGGGTGTAAGTCTGAATTAGATAAATATCATAAGAAAATGGTAAGCATAAATTGATTAGACAACATTGTGATTGTTTTTTAGGGGAGACCCCAACCATGTGGCCGGATACTAGAATTATCAGAGAAGAATATTAAATATTTATGTTGTGAATGTCATCATTTGGTAGACATTTGGAATATGAGTAGAATTAATGATATTTTCAGCTTTATCTTTTGAAGTGTAACGTCTCCAATCATTTTTGTATGGAGATTAGCTACGGGCTGCTCTCTGCTCACCCAAAGACAAGCAAAAACTATCAGGACCTCAAGTTGACTTTTTCAAGAGGTTTATTATGTTATATTATTAATATTTAGATTTCTTAATTAGGACTTCTTATGTAAATAAAGTTCCTTCTCAAATACTTCTATTGGATAGGGTATGGCCTTAAAAAAGGATTCTACTACCACGTCACTAGGGACCTAACTGCAGAGAAGATGTGGCCAGAACCTCTACAGTGATACCTTCAAGTATTCAACAACTTTAGTATGAAACCAGTAAGTATGAGTAAGTATTTAATATTAAAATAGAGGACTATAATGATTACTTTTATTTGTAGTTCTAGTCAGTTTGTCAGAGTTATTGAGACAGTTAGTATAATACTAGGAAAATAAACTATGAATCTGAGCAAATTCAGTGGATGTGTCTTTCTTTAATATGCTTAACATTCTCTATTAAATAGTCAGCAACTTTGAAGATAAGTTCATACTAATTTATCAACTTAGTACCAATCTACTATAAAACCAATATTGTAAAGAGAAGATATTGTTAGAGTTTAAAATTACCTCCCTAATTAATTAAGATCAAGATAATATTATTTTCCTATGAATTCTAACATCAATTATTCCCAATATTAATCTAAGTAGCTATGATACCTATCCTATCCTAGCCTATTCCTACAATAAACGTGAATTTAATAAACTAACCAATGTCTAAAATATTCCTATTCTAAAGAAGTTTCCCTAAGGTTTGAAACACTCCGGTGTAAGAGTATTCCGCAATACTAGAGGCAGGCCTCACATTTACATTTAATTGTGTAGGTGTGTAATGTAGGTCTCCCCGTGATTGTCTAGGGAAGAAACCTTCTGACTAGCTAAGTTAAAAGGTTCGAGGGTGGAGCCCTCTAAGTGTACCTAACCCTATTCCATGTGTAATGTTCATATCACGGCCGAAGCCATAAGTTGTGATATGAACGGGCCTTACAGTAAAAGTGTCATATGTTAAGGGGACTAGATTTCGCACGCCGAGCATAAGGTACTAAGGCCCCCTAAAGGACTCCCTCCACTTCGACGGTGGGATACCCCGTAACAATACACCCAGCTTACGAAACCTATGTGGCTATAGATCGTTATGTCGGTAAAGAACAATCCCTGGCACACCACAAGACCAGGCTATACAATGGAAGCTATAAGCGCTTTCACCTTTAACACCGCAAGGTGTAAAAGGAGCCTATAACCCACGATACTTCATCGTGTTCCGTAATACCCTTCAAGCTCACAATTTAAACATTAACCCCAAATAAATGAATTTAGTAAATAATTAAAGATATGAAAACCCCAGAATTTATCCCAAAAATCAATAAAGAAAGTTTACCGCTTCCCCTTGAATTATTTTACAAATTATCAACAAAATCTCCCAAATGTAGGTACGTAGAAAATTTAAGTAAAATCAAAACACCAACCGGCAGCGAGTGAGCTCAAAGAATGTTAATCGTTGAATGCCCCGTCCCCCTCTCGAACCCGCCTATTTATGCTCATCAAAAGGTTGTCGATATGGGCAATATGGGCAAAGTGGCCGAAGTGTGCAAAGTGGGCGAAATTTTAACAAACAAAATTGAACCTTAACTCGATGAAAATAAGGTCGTGTCCAGTTAATTCTGAAGATATTTATTCTTTCAACGATAATGATCTCTATAACTATAGAAATAAGGTTGTTACGTTTCGCCTTAAGATAATGCAATATTAGTATTATTTCGTAAAACATACTACTTAGATTATGCGGCTTTCCCACTTATTTAATTTATTCAAGGATTTTTATTCTTTTTAAAGTTAATTTCTATTATTAGATTTATGTTCTTAGAAACTATATCTGACTAATGTTATATTTGTGAACCGAACGAATAGCTAGCATGATAGCCTATCTCGTTACAGTCACCCCCATGAAAATAACTGCTGGTCTGATGCCGGAAGATATTTTCAAATCTTTCACAAATATAAAAGAAAAGAGTTTATTAATGCTTTGCCCCAAAGTATTTTTTTTTTTTTTTTTTTTGTGTGTGGTGTGTCTTTAAAACCAAAGAAGAAACAATCCCAATAGTGAGAAAAGTCTCTAATTAATAACATAAAATTCAAGATCAATTAGTAGCCTTCACTAAAACATCTGGTTCATGTGCAGAAACTAGGTTGTGAGACTAGCCAATTAGAGGAATTATGTACTATGTCAATCTATCTGATTCAATTTTTCAATCTAATAGAACTCCATAATACATTCTACCATAATCCAGATCCTCATCAGGGTTAAACCAATAATCATCGTTTGAATAGTACATACCCTATCTGAAACTTTCCAACATCTACTGCAATCATTAATTGTTTGGAGAGTGTGTAGTGGTCGCCCAGAAGATATCATTGCTGCCAGTGGAGTATGAGAATTCCTTAACTACCAGTTCAAACTGAATTCTTTTTTTTTTTTTTTTCATCTATCCTAACACCAATTCATTAAGGAATCTCGTTGTGTGTATGGAGTCTTTAGAACAAAGCGCAAATAAACTTATCTCATGGCTACAAAGTCTGGTACACTGTTAACGCCCAGTTACATATGATAAATATGATTGAAAACATTCCATACTCACTTTATACTTCTCTTTCATTTCTGCACAATGTACAAATATAAAACAGATAATATTCATCCTTCCCCAAGCTCAGATTCATTCGACTTTAACAATGCAACAGTTCACAGCCATGAAATTTCTATGAATTTAATGCTAAACTAAACTATTCTCTGTCGATAAATAATTTCAGCAATTTTCAAAGTAAACAAATCCAAAACGTCAAAACTTCTCCCCAAAACTAACCCCTTTTTTTTTTATTCGTCAATTTGGAAAGGCAATGAAACTAGTCACTACAACCGTTGACTTTAGTTACTATTGTTATTATTATTATTTTTTTATACAACTATGGAACACATCAATTGATATTATAATATACCAAAAGAAAGTCATTGGGACACATAAAGTTATTCAATAAGGAGGAACCCAACCATGACACAACTTTATTCCAAGGGAATTTTACGCGAGAATCAATCTGAATCATATAGAAACGTCTATCTTTATTCTAAACCGTAAACAAAATTTTTCCCTTTTTTTTTCAATTTATGTAGATCAATTAAGAAAGTGCGTCGGTGGTGCGCTGCGGAGAGACATTGATACCTATTTACGGGGATCCCGGATTCGAATATACACAGACAACACGTCATGTACCAATGTGTCCCTCCAACCCATGTACGTAATATCGATCGCTCTCAAACAGTGAAGGAAAACATAATCGTAAGGAAACCCTCATACACTGAAGAAGAATAAGATGACATGTGAAGTCCATCAATCCACAGCGGAACGCTTACAGGCTGAAGTTATTTTAAAATCTCTTTGTCCGAGGCCAAAACTGAAGCACAGTATAAGAAAGAGGATGAAACCATTTCTCTAATAGTTCTGGGAGATCTCATATAGCGCTATCCTTTTTTTCTATTGTTGCATTGCCACACGCACCGTCAGCTGTACAACAACTTTTAACAGATAAATTCAATTAGAAGACCATATTCAAGAAAATAGAAATAATCTGATACTCAAAGACATCTCAAAGATCTCGAACTCTAAGATTTGCTCAAAAAGAAGAAATCCAGAGCCGTAAAAATTGATAAAAAAAAGTAAAAACCATAAACAATGTGACCATCGGCTGTCAATCATAGAGTACTTGCTGTCAATGTCACAATGTTCCTCCGCGAAATATTTTCAAACCGCCGACCGCCGTATTTCGTAAAAAATGTCTCTAAAAACAAAACTAAAGCGGTGCATGAACTCCCCGACTAAACTATGCTGAAATATAACGCGTACACGTGTGACAGAGTACTTAACATAAAAGAAGACCCGGATTGTCGTTATATCGGTAAGTAAATCTCTCGCCGGGAGACAAATTATTTAAACTGTTTTTCATTACATATTATATGTTTGGAGAGAGCTATGTTCTGTGTTTCTCTGAGAAATCACATCTGATACGAAAAGATACGTCAGAGATCTAAAGTAGTCGACATAACTCGGAAAATTTGCAAGCTGAAATGGCAAAGGGTTGTTCAGATTTGCCGAAGACCTGACAACAGGTGTGGTGTCAAAGTTCTGAAACTGAGACCGCGAACTAACAGCAGTAGGGTGGACTGCCCTGCTGTCCACCAGATAGACAACCTAAACGGACAGAGTCTTATGGCGCGCCTAAAGAGAATCCTATGTTCTGCAGTCGATGATGATAATAGGCTGATGATGATGATGATAATAGGGTGATGATTATGATAATAGGCTGATGAAGATGATGATAATAGGCTGATAAATGATGATGAATATGATGAGTTACATAAAACCAATAAAGAATGTCATTATTTTGTAAACTTGTAAACTTTCTATTGTTAAGAGTTCCCATTTGATCCTTTACGTACCAGTGCATAATTCCGGACACGCATTCGGCAAAGATTTTTCCACTAATCTTTTTAGCCTTAAATTAATTTGAACGCAAGTTACTTACATTATGTGTACATTATCATTTACAGAATAAAAGAATGTATCCATGAATCCAGCATAATTCCTGAAGGAAAAGATACGGAGCGGAGACCATGCGTTGTCAGACCTAACTGTGAAAACAGAGAAAAATCTAAAACTACAACGGAGACTGCTACTATTCAGCCCAGTACCTGGAACGTTAGTATCCTATAAAGTAGTACTATACTTTTAATTCTAGCGTATGATTCACCCATCCACTGCCAGCATTATTGTAATGAAGCATGAACCAACTTAAATACATATCTACCTACTCAATAACCATATATGAAACATAACAAAATAAGCTATTTGTCTTAAAAAATATTGAAAATTATAGTTAATCTTAATTTTCTTAATATTGAATTGCCGTGCGACGCTGCTGATAGTTTATTTTTTTAGTCCCTCTCTACAACTTAAGGTTAAATTCTATGTTGACTTTTTAACTGAAAGTAATCCTTAACTCCTGTCAATAAAGCATTATTTTGACTGTCATATTTGAGTCCAAATTTCATGAAGAATAATATTATGTCTATTGTTTCAGACTCAAGAAACCAATGTACCAGTCAAAATTATAAACCGGAGCTGTACCTATAAATAACTATGATATGATTATCATATCCATGAAAATGAAGAAATCATTGACGGAGAGATCGAAACATTGATGGCATCGATTTTGAACCGCCCTTTAGACTAATACAATTCTCATATTACAATCTACATTTCAGGACTCTTAGTTAATCTGGTTAAGGATTGAAGAAACAGATCTGTTATATAAATTCAATGATAATACTACAACTGCTTATGTTTTAAATTTACAATTACTTAAATTTATTTAAATCTGATGATTCGGATCATAATGACTACGAGTATTTCTATTAGTTTGTATTATCATGACTATTTTAGATCACTTAGGAAAACTAGAATGCCGAAAACAACTGCTATAAAAATTAGTTTGTGGATTTACCCTACCAATTTAAAATATAAATTAAATGTATCTCCTTTCTCTTACATAAATTAAATAAGTAAACTTATTATTTTGTTTAAAAATTTTTATTTTCCCACATTTCCTATCTCAAATATTGTTTACCATTATTAGAGTTGATTCTACAAATTCAGGCTCATGTCAAAAATAAATTCTGAATTATTTCTTACTTATTAAAGTTAACTCTTCTTAACTATTATATTTATCTAAGCCTTAGGTAGATACCCCTTGATTACGGAATCGTGTTGATTTTTATTTTTGAAACCATAAAAGGAAAGCTAAATCTAATAATTGATTTCTGCATTCAGCCATGGAATATATAAGATGCTTCTTTTTCAAATTACTATGAAAACTTTACAAGTATTAAAAATTCATCTTAATAAAACACAATGACACAGTCATGTGTAAGTTTTTCTTACCATTAACTCATTTAGGTACTTCCGATTAAGATCAATTCAATCCATTATTCTTAAGGAATAAGTTAGTGTTTTGTAATAAATAAGCAACTGCACCAATTATATTTTTGTTTTTTTTTCATACAATAATCACAATAAACCTCATGTCCTAAAATAACATCTAAGGCTCCACCAAAGCTACTTACTGATGTTTTCAGACCTTGTGAGAATACATATTAGCCATTAGGATTGGTGAACACTCCACCGACAAGAGTGTAGCTCATAAGATGATGATGATGGTAATACCTACATTGCAAACATTTGATTTCCCATTCAAAGAGAACCCTGTGACCCCTTACCAGACTATTTGGAAATATACATTATTTAGATTAATAACACATGAACTTTGCTCCATGAAACGAATCTCTTACATCTAACTGCAAAGTTGATTTTTCTGTTTCAACTATTGTGATTTTATTAATCTCTCTTGAAAGAACCGACTGATTTTACAGTAAAAGTGGACTAGCTACAGCTGGATGCAGCTGGTAACAATTCCGTGTTCCTCCATCCCTTTACTTAATCTCTTATTTACTTAAAAGCTATTTCATCTTCATTGATTTATATCATGATCATAAGACCGCATGACAAATTATTTTTTAGTTTCTACCTCGGTATCTTTAATCATCAATTTCTTAGTATTATATTACTTCTTATGTAAATAAATATTCTATTAATAACATAAACAAGTTATTAAATCAACCCCATCAAAACTCTATTCATTTCATTCTATACACCCCCCCATATTTACAACTTCAGCAATCTATACACTCTCACCCCCCCACGTTTACAACTTTATTAATCTATCAGCTGTCGCCCGCGACTTCGTCTGCGTTACCCGGATAATATGTACCCTATGTGTTATCCAGGCCATGGCCCATCTGTATGCCAAATTTCATCGAAATCCGTTCAGCAGTTTTTACGTGAAAGAGCAACAAACATCCATACCTACAAACTTTCGCGTTTATAATATTAGTAGGATTACTCTCACCTCCAATTCTTACATACTCTTCACCAAATACCTTCTCACTTGATATTCGTATACTGGTATCATAATTATATTTCTACCCCTATATTTACTATTCTAGGTATTATAAAAAATAAACTAACTTAACAAACATACACCCCCCCTTTTCTTATACTTTTAAAACTCTGTCATTGAAACATAATCATCATATTATTTCTTAAATCCATAAGTAAATAATGCTACTAAAACGTAAAAACCACGATTACAGTATCCGAACGTTAGAATAAAAACTTTTCCTTATAGACATAATACAATCCAATAAATTTTTGTTATCTGTGATATTCTTTCCTACGACCACAGATCATTAATATGTAGCAAGCTTCAGATGCGACGGTAAAATTTACTCTTAGTTCCAGCATTTCCACTATGGCGCTACTATCTATGTAAGTTTATAAGATGTTCTAGCATTGACCAATGATAACGTCTCATGTCATAAAAGAAAATGCGACTTCAGCGCCTCAATGGGAATATCGGAACTAAAACTGTCATATGCCTGACAATGGCGTTAAAAATTGAAATTATTCAACAACGTAGTGTTTATATTCAACAAGGAAAAATTCAACTATTTCCATGGAAGCTTCACTGGAAAAATAAACCATCTAAGACACGAAAGCTACAACTTGATTCATAACCAATCACCGTTTCCCAACTCCAATACAGCAATTGAGTAAACATTGGATATGGCGGCCGCAAGATCTAAAAACTACTACTGAAGTTACAACCATTGCTTTATTGCTACGGAAATAGTCCAAGGAAAGCCCGGAACTGAGAAAACGTCTGCAAGTACAACGAAATACCTAACATCATCACGCGCTTACAAAAACGAGACGGTTTCTTTTCAAACTAAATCCTCAAACAAACATATTAACATAGCATAGCATGAAGCCTAGATTCCATCACACCATGTTCTACCCAACATTTGACTAAGTGACTGATTTCCTATTAGTGTCTTATCAGAAAACCTGCCTAGGAAAGTGCGATAAAGTGAAACTATGAGTGAACTCCTAATTATTTTTAAGTAGTGCTATATCAGGTGGTGGGTACAATGTTTATCTTATTGTAAAAATTAAACCATTTTATTCTTGAATTCTTTGAGTTTTCCTTTACCTACCTACAACTAGCTTACTTTAAACCGTCTAGTATGATTCCCCACACACGAGTGACTTTTTCCTATGTACACAAAATAAATTATTACCACTCTTTTCAAAGATCCAATCCAAAGATCAACCACGATTGCCGAAACATGTTATATAGAGAATATTCAAGCCGCACGCTAATTGTGAAATCATACTAGAGGGTCTGATCAATACAAATAGACAAAACTAAGTCCTTCTTTCCATTTCACGAGGCAACAAATTGTGGCCAAGCCACTTTAAATTAATTAACATACATACATACACAACAAACATACATTAATAACCTCACGACTCATGCCATAAAGGACTAATAGAAACCATAAATCTCCTTTAGCTATCCTAAACACTATGTACTAGTACTAATTATATTTCCTATTCATAAAATAGATAGTGAAAAGAATTTGACAAATAAATTTGCCAACAAAATTGTAAATATTTCAAAACTTGGACATGCAAACCAAATAGCAACAAGCCAGAATTCTTTTAACTATTTAACCTATTTAACCCAATCTACAGAATATTAAGTGTAATTTAATCTTGGTCTCGGCCAACGAAATGTAACGAATACTGGTCGAGACCAACCAAAGGTAAAACTCTGATACTGGTCACTCGGCTCCGAATTGTACTAGTACTAAATTGTATTATCCTATGCTAACTAAGAAACAATTTGAATCTAATTCAATAATCCTGGGCTATCGGCACCAAATTGTAACTGACCTCCCTAATCCTATCTAACTATTCTAGATTCTATATACCCACTACTTATTAAATTATTTATGATATAACTAAGACTATCTTGTTTTTTTCGATTCTAATAACCTAATGATATGTAATACCTAATCTTTAAGTTATCCAAAGAACTATTCCATAACAACAGACTTAATTTACATCTAAACTTAAATCTACCTAATTATCTAAACTTAAACTAAAAATTGGCCAGAAGGAGTGATCGTCTAGGAACCCACATTATGTAGTAGAAACTCAGATTCTTTTAGAAGGACTTAGTGACTTAGATCTTATCTGCAATGTACCTAAAGTAATTCTAACCTGAATAATACCTAACCTAACCAATTATACAGGGTGTAAGTCTGAATTAGATAAATATCATAAGAAAATGGTAAGCATAAATTGATTAGACAACATTGTGATTGTTTTTTAGGGGAGACCCCAACCATGTGGCCGGATACTAGAATTATCAGAGAAGAATATTAAATATTTATGTTGTGAATGTCATCATTTGGTAGACATTTGGAATATGAGTAGAATTAATGATATTTTCAGCTTTATCTTTTGAAGTGTAACGTCTCCAATCATTTTTGTATGGAGATTAGCTACGGGCTGCTCTCTGCTCACCCAAAGACAAGCAAAAACTATCAGGACCTCAAGTTGACTTTTTCAAGAGGTTTATTATGTTATATTATTAATATTTAGATTTCTTAATTAGGACTTCTTATGTAAATAAAGTTCCTTCTCAAATACTTCTATTGGATAGGGTATGGCCTTAAAAAAGGATTCTACTACCACGTCACTAGGGACCTAACTGCAGAGAAGATGTGGCCAGAACCTCTACAGTGATACCTTCAAGTATTCAACAACTTTAGTATGAAACCAGTAAGTATGAGTAAGTATTTAATATTAAAATAGAGGACTATAATGATTACTTTTATTTGTAGTTCTAGTCAGTTTGTCAGAGTTATTGAGACAGTTAGTATAATACTAGGAAAATAAACTATGAATCTGAGCAAATTCAGTGGATGTGTCTTTCTTTAATATGCTTAACATTCTCTATTAAATAGTCAGCAACTTTGAAGATAAGTTCATACTAATTTATCAACTTAGTACCAATCTACTATAAAACCAATATTGTAAAGAGAAGATATTGTTAGAGTTTAAAATTACCTCCCTAATTAATTAAGATCAAGATAATATTATTTTCCTATGAATTCTAACATCAATTATTCCCAATATTAATCTAAGTAGCTATGATACCTATCCTATCCTAGCCTATTCCTACAATAAACGTGAATTTAATAAACTAACCAATGTCTAAAATATTCCTATTCTAAAGAAGTTTCCCTAAGGTTTGAAACACTCCGGTGTAAGAGTATTCCGCAATACTAGAGGCAGGCCTCACATTTACATTTAATTGTGTAGGTGTGTAATGTAGGTCTCCCCGTGATTGTCTAGGGAAGAAACCTTCTGACTAGCTAAGTTAAAAGGTTCGAGGGTGGAGCCCTCTAAGTGTACCTAACCCTATTCCATGTGTAATGTTCATATCACGGCCGAAGCCATAAGTTGTGATATGAACGGGCCTTACAGTAAAAGTGTCATATGTTAAGGGGACTAGATTTCGCACGCCGAGCATAAGGTACTAAGGCCCCCTAAAGGACTCCCTCCACTTCGACGGTGGGATACCCCGTAACAATACACCCAGCTTACGAAACCTATGTGGCTATAGATCGTTATGTCGGTAAAGAACAATCCCTGGCACACCACAAGACCAGGCTATACAATGGAAGCTATAAGCGCTTTCACCTTTAACACCGCAAGGTGTAAAAGGAGCCTATAACCCACGATACTTCATCGTGTTCCGTAATACCCTTCAAGCTCACAATTTAAACATTAACCCCAAATAAATGAATTTAGTAAATAATTAAAGATATGAAAACCCCAGAATTTATCCCAAAAATCAATAAAGAAAGTTTACCGCTTCCCCTTGAATTATTTTACAAATTATCAACAAAATCTCCCAAATGTAGGTACGTAGAAAATTTAAGTAAAATCAAAACACCAACCGGCAGCGAGTGAGCTCAAAGAATGTTAATCGTTGAATGCCCCGTCCCCCTCTCGAACCCGCCTATTTATGCTCATCAAAAGGTTGTCGATATGGGCAATATGGGCAAAGTGGCCGAAGTGTGCAAAGTGGGCGAAATTTTAACAAACAAAATTGAACCTTAACTCGATGAAAATAAGGTCGTGTCCAGTTAATTCTGAAGATATTTATTCTTTCAACGATAATGATCTCTATAACTATAGAAATAAGGTTGTTACGTTTCGCCTTAAGATAATGCAATATTAGTATTATTTCGTAAAACATACTACTTAGATTATGCGGCTTTCCCACTTATTTAATTTATTCAAGGATTTTTATTCTTTTTAAAGTTAATTTCTATTATTAGATTTATGTTCTTAGAAACTATATCTGACTAATGTTATATTTGTGAACCGAACGAATAGCTAGCATGATAGCCTATCTCGTTACAAAACCTACTCGACCTAAATGTATGGGACAGCAGATTTTTTTTTCGCGATTTCAATATTGGTCCCATAGAGAAAGTTGTTCAGTTTGATGGTCTGATCATCCCCCTAAAATGGTTTCACCTAATTTTGTTAGACCTTGTATATCCGCCGTGTATTCGCCTTTGAAACGCGTATTTAGGGAAGCTTTCAAACATTTCAGATTTTGCAGTAAATTATCTTCAGCAGATTGAGTACTTGGCAAACTGCGTAGGACAACCCTGGTGTGACCTGGTATTGACCGGTTGAGCCTGCCAATTATCACTAAAATTATTCCAGCTATTTGACAGCGAATTTTCCATAAGAGCACTTCATTTATTTGACTGACAATTTTCGTCGGCCTGTTGCTATAGTATAGGTAATAAAGCTTAAAGAATTTGTATCTTAAATTTTAGAGTTCTTTTATTTTGTGCGTTTTAATTTTTATGTACAAAAGAAAAACCAAAAGAATTATAGGTGACGTAAAATAATAAACGAAGCCCTGTAGTCAATATGCCATGATGAAAAAGTTATCTATTAAATTTTCTAAAGCATTACAATGAGTTTATAAACCCCTGGATTCAGCCTTCTTTCCTGTTTGTAATAGCTTATTATAGGGACGGGCGTTATAAACCAAAATCAATTATTAAAAGCTTTACCAAAAGTTTTAAAACCCGGGCTATATAGAAAACCCCAGCCGGGCGCTTCCTAAGCACTTAACCATTGTGTAATAAAAACTACTATAGGTCGACCAGAATCTCATGACACAGAAAAACGTAAAAAAAAATCGATTACGATCGATCCATTGTTAGTTAGTTAGTTAGATAGATAGTTAGACCGGTTCGAAACTAAATAAAATCGTTTAAAAATAGAGATTTTCATATGGTAGTGTCAAACTGTCATCTGTCTAGTCAAAGTAGGCCCTGAACAGATGCGATAAAAACGCGCGTTTGTCTATTGCGTCACTGTATCGCTACACTGGCAAATTAACAAGAGTTTATATCGATTCAAACGCATGATTGTAGCTATGCACAAACAACATGTTTGCACCGATGTACTCGCTCGTGTACAATGTAACAAGGGCGGTCAACGAATAACTGATCAAATGTTACGCATGCTTTGCATCGTGGCTGTATCGCGTTTGCATCCATGCTTTATCGCGTTTGCATCGCGACTCGATACTTTTTGCAGCACTTCTGCGCTGCAAAAAGTAGCAGTGTATAAAGGGCTCTTATCTAATTACCCCAGTGTTGCTTACTCTAAAATTTGATTTCCCTATTTGTCATCTATAGTGGTTCTGGTCCACCTATAGTGGTGAAGCTCAACGGTCTCAACAGGTCAATCGAACGTGGTGTGTGGGGGGCAGAAGAGCGCGTCCCGGTACCGACTTCCCTGCGCGCGGTACCGAATTAGCGTATTCAAGCACACCGCGCGAGCATAGACCCGCCGGCCGGAACTGAGCTTCACCACTAGTTGTTTTTATTAGTATACTATGACTTAATATTGATAAATTGTTAGCACTAACCCACTCAATTTGGAGGAATTGTAATGTTGAAACTCCAAAGACCACAAAAATTATGAAAATTAGTTATTAAATTTTAAGGAATTTTGAAATAGAGACTTACCAAGATTATCAGCTCGGTACAGTGGAAATATAGCAATCCACAGCCCAACCAGAAGACCAGCTTTCTTCGCCATTGCTGCCTTCCTCGCTTTGTCTTATGCGATCAGTTAACTCGTTCACTGAATCTATTGAATGGTTTTGAACGAACTGCTTCTCGATACATTTTTGTGTTGTGTATTTCGATGTCACTTCTTCAATTTTCAAGTCTGGAACAAAAAGTATTTATTTTTAATTTTGATATTTAAGAACGGCGTTAGCAATTTTTGAGTGTGATATTTCTGATATCAATCGGGCCCTATACTCGGACTTTCGATTTTCGATATATCGTGATTGTGACCGAAACCGTGAACGAAAACGTTCACGCGATTGCAAAAATCGAATTTCGTATTAGAGTCTCAGTGTCGCGGCGACAACGCTCAGTGCTTCAAAATTGCAGCGATTCGGTTGCTGCGTCCGTCGAGGCGATGCAGTTGCGGTACCGTTGCAACATCGCCTTTGCTTTGCTTTGCAAAGTGCTTGTGTGATAGATCTTTCTTCTCAAATATTACAAGGTATCATACGACCAAAATAAAATTAAGTAGAAATTGCAACCGCTCCGCTAGTATCATGAAAGTTTTGATAGTTCGAGCCTTATACTTTAGTTCTTAAGTAATAATTGACCAGTTTAGTATAATTCCGAACCGATAAATTTAAGGATTCTCTCATAAAATGGTCCAAAAATAGACGCAATTGCAATTGCTCTACTGCTGCGAGACTCGTACCTATAAGAAGATTAGCTCCCTTAAATTTACCAGAGTTCAAGCCGAATAGGGTGACAACATGGAGGCTTTCCCGAAAATCCATTATTGACTCAGTATACCTGTCTAGATCATCGGTGGCGCGTTGCGAAGAGGTATGGACACCCAATTATGGGGGTCCGGGTTCGAATCCGCACGGACAACATGCCATGTACCAATGAGTTTTTCTAACTTATGTACGTAATACCGACTACTCTCAAACGGTGAAGGAAAACATCGTGAGGAAACCTGCATACACTGAAGAAGAAATTCTGATGTGAATGTGAAGTCTACCAATCCGCATTGGGCACGCGTGGTGGACTAATGCCCATACACCTTGAGGGTAGGCCTGTGCCCTGCAGTGGGACGTTTATAGGCTGATGATGATGATGATGACCTGTCTAGATAATTATTATAATTTAGATACACGACCTAAATTATATCTATACAGGTCATGTTATATTATGCTCAAGCTTTGTCCTCAAGATTAGCGGTAGGCCCACATGTAGTGCACCTCACCTAATGCTAATCTCTTCGGACAAAGCTACTCGTATTAATTATGATAGAACTTCACTGCTGGTAAGTTAGGTTAGTCATTAATTAATACGGTCATATGCGCAAAATAATTATTTAGTTTGTCAACAAATTAAACGTGATAACAAACTTTTTCTTCACGAAGATGTGTAAAAATTACAGGTTATGATTAATTATTATGTAAGATAATTTTTCAATAAGACTGATGGATTTTCGGGAACGTCTCGAGATGAGAATAATTTGAATTTTTGGCAGTCAAAAACTTAAATACGACGCGTACATGCAGTGGCTTTTCCCAAAACGAATAATGAATTCAAATGAATGAGTTTGAAGGCACGAATATGAAACGAATAAATTATTGACCCCGGTGACTGATATCCCATTATCATAATGATTTGGAGCATAAATAACGTGTAATGCGAGATTTGTATTTTCGATGTTCAACACATAAATAAATTCCATTCATTAAACATTCGAGATCGTATTCCCTTTTGGGTTATTCCGAAATTTTACTAATAACTCTACCAGCTTTTTCAATTATAGCTAAGATTTCTTTTAAAGCATTTCTTTTCCTTTCTTTGGGAACCTTTAACTAAAGAAATTTATTAATATACACCGTGGAATCAGAGTCGTTTTTAAGCCAGAAAAGGGTGCTTAAGACCATGAAACCGAGAGCCGATATAGAAATTGCGAAAAAGAAAACCGGCTATTCCATAGAGAATGTCAAAAGCTTCGCGACAAAATGTGCTCCAACTGCGATATGCACCAACTGCGATTACGCGACACTCCGTTTGATGAGGTACAGTATACCAGGTTTATAAGTCTTACCGATGTACCTGCGCAGTTGACAAATTTTAATAGCGCGCGAAATTATATTGACCAATCAGGATGTGCAACCTTCAATCCGTTTACGCTATTGGCTTATTTGTTTTCGCGCCCTTTTCGCTGCTATCAGACTTTGCACCCTTTGATTACTAAATGACTTCGGGTTTTGTCGGGGACTCGGGCCTGCTCTGGCCAAACGAAGATTGACGCTGAATTATTTTCCAAGTCGTACTGTATAGCTAAATATTAGCACTATAATCTAAAGGTTATTAGAAACAAATAGACATTAGTTCCATAAGTATACGCCAAGTTGCCAACTATACGCTAACATTTTTATGTTAGCCTATATCCCATACTAAGATTGAGGATCTCTTTAATGAAACAGCTAGTAAAAGCTGATCAGTTTGATGATTTAATGTAAAGCACCCTGTTCTGGCTTCAAATCGACCCCGATTCCACGGTGTATAATTGGAATTCAATTCAATTCAATTCATTTATTTATCCAAAAGACATTACAAAATGGTATCTTTACATTAAATCTGCCAAACTGCATGACAGTTTGTTGGCAGATGTAAGCTCTCATTTTTTATAGTTTTAATTCTAATACTAATGCCAACTAATACAATACTATACTAATTTATATATACATATTATTTATGCATTTATAAGTACTATATGTAATTTTAATTATTATACGTTTTACGTTTTGCTTATTTACTAGTACTAGTCCAATGTGTTACAGTTTTCCAAGAGTATCTTATATAACTTTGATTTGAAAGTAAATTTTGTGATTTTATCTTGTCTAAGTTTAAGTTCTGAAGGAATCTCATTGTAAATTTTTGGTATCAAATAATGTCTTGTTCTTTGGCCGTAATAATTACAGATTCTAGGTACACGCAAAGCTCTCCTTTTGACTGCTCTAGTTCTATAGGTATGAGATACGGGTATTTTAAATTCGTCACTGTTTAACATTTCTACAGCTAGCAGAAACTTCACTTTATCCTGGATTGGCAGACAAAATTCAACTATAACAGTCAATAGTAGAAAACTATCAGAATGCATTGGAAATTCAACTGCTCCGAGCAATTAGGTAAAATCAACCCGAACACTTCATCAAAGTAAACTATACTCTATAGGTTATCTTAAACTGGTCGTTTCTCCACCTACGTGGATAGTAGTTTCTAAAGCCTCGGCAAACTAAGGCTTGCTGGTAAGTTCACAAGTTTCAAACTTGAATGTAGGTGAACTTAGAACTTGAGTGTGTCCACGCTATGGAATAAGTCTTCGTTTTACGGTACTTGTGTTTTGAGTTTAAACAAGGTGTTACCGAACAACCTAAATACACTTTTAGTAATTGCGAGCGTTAACCCGCAACTTTGTCCGCACAAATTATATACCAGATTTTAAGTCAGTTAATAAGCTATCAAACAAAAAAGTTTCATCAAAATCGGTTCAGTAGTTTTTGTGTGATGCTCGTTCAAACAAACGCACAAACAAACAAACAAACAGACACACAAAAAATCCAAAAATTGGTTATATGGAATCAGGGATATCTAAAAACCATATCGTAATTTTTTTTTGTTAATATCTTCAATGTACAGATAAACTTCCTGTTACAGTTTTATAAAAGTTTAGATAAGGTATACTTAGTGTATTTTTATCTTCCGATTAGTTATTTTTACAAAAACAACACGATTTATTCTGCTACAGACTTTCAGAGGTCTTTTAAAAAGCGTATTCCTGTTAGTCGAAGCCATAATACATCATCATTATCAGCGTTTATAGGTCCCACTGCAGGGCACATGCATCTTATCACTAATAAAAGATCGTGGAATACTACAACAAACGGTTCCAGTTTTGATGAAGGCCAATTAGTGGCTAACATGCTTGTGTGATGATTTTATCCCAAGAACAAAACGAATTCGGTTCGGCCAAGCTACGGGCTAGAAGATAGTTCTTAATCAACTAAAATCTCTAACGGTCATAAATCTAATAGACGCCGGACGCCGACGACCGCATACCGCATTGGTTTGACCACACCCACCTTAAATCATAGGATATCAAAGCATTGAAGCATTTCAAAGGGTGTCAGGTTTGCGAATAGCCGAGTTGCGGTGTTACTCACACAAAAAAGTAGGTCAATTGGATCCCTTACGAACGAATACGAGACGTTGAATTTCATCAAATGCTGGAATTCAAATATACAAGGAATTTGTCTCAGTTTCTTTCTAAAACACAAATTGTTTAGCGACTGTAGTCGGTTGAGAACATTAATTTCGTAAGTTGTATTACAAAGTGTCGGTAGCGCGTTGCTAGTAGGTATATTTTCAATGATGAGGGGCCAGTTTTGAAAGCCGAATGCACCGCCTACTTTGATAGATACGTACAAATTCGTTTTACAAACTTCATCATCATCATCATCTCAGCCGATGGACATCCACTGCTGGACATAGGCCTCCCCCAAGGATCGCCCTAACGACCGGTCCTGCACTGCCATCATCCAACGGATTCCCGCCGCCTTCACCCGGTCGTCGGTCTACCGTGTGGGGGGCCTACCCATGCTGCGCTTTCCGGTACGCGGTCGCCACTCGAGAACTTTTCGGCCTCATCGGCCATCGGTTCTGCGAGCAATGTGCCCCGCCCACTGCTACTTTAGTTGATCAATTCGAACAGACTTGCGAAATAGCGAACAAACTTTCGAACACGCAAACAAACTTGCGAACACGCGAACAAACTTGCGAACTCGCGAACAAACTCGCGTACAAACTTGCGAACTCGCGAACAAACTTGCGATCTCGCGAACAAACGTGCAATCTTGCAAACAAACTTGCGAACTCGCGAACAAATGTGCGAACAAACTCGCAAACAAACTTGCAAAACGCGAACAAACTTGTGAACTCGCGAACAAACGAACAAAACAAAAGCGAGGCCGAAGGCTGACTTCCGCGTTGGCGCTTGCGCCGAAGCGTCCAACGCTTAGTTATACTGTCTTCTCTGGACATCACCGTAACCGCCCATCTGCCTTCCCCCGTGTAGGCCGAGCTACACGTAGGAGCGAAGCTCCGAAGCGTCCACTCCGGAGACCAGGTCCACCAGGCTTTAACCGATTGAGGGGTAGCGCCTCCACCCTCTATCGTCAGGCTCCTCGGTCCTACCTATTTGTAGTAAAGTTTAAGCCTCAATTTCTAGCATCTTAATTTTAATGACACCTTATTTGCGAACTACATGACATTTTAAAACTGAATTTATTATCGTTCTAAAAATGATTAAAATTGTGTGCTAAATTTAAAATGAAGTTAGCGACTAACAAAAACGCAATTTAAAAACAAATATGACGAAAAGTTATTAAAATATCCTCTAAATTAAAACCGGTTGTTACCATGTGAGTAGATCCCGCTTCTGATTATAAAATGTTTTTTTTTTAAATTATAAATATTATCCTCTTAAACGGGTATTCGATAACTTAAAATGGTTGCTTCTATCTACTTTCTTCTAGCATTTTGCAAATCAATATTTTCACACATATTGACCTACATAATCGGTTTTTTGAGTTCCTGCATTTGAAAGCACGTCAAGTTTAATGTATAATTTCTATATATTAAAAAGAATATTCAATAATATTGCGTAAAGGCACATGAGTAAATAGCTTTATATTGGGGCGAATACAAAGGACCAGCGATGATCTCAGAGTTACATCACGACCCTTGCTCTTGCTTGTAATCGCCCAACAATCAATGGGAGAATTAGGGCGAGCGCTCCCGTACGGCCAGGACCGCACAAAATGATCACGTGACGAGCTCGCCCAATATCTCCCGTAGATTGTCCACTAAAGCTCCCCGATCCCTGAGGGGATCATCATCTCTGATCATCATCCGATCCTGCGCTGCTCATCCTTCAGGCCTTCACCAGGTCATCGGTCCACCGTGTGGGGGGCCTACCCACGCTGCGCCCGATCCCGGTACGCGATCTCAACTCGAGAACTTTTCGGCCCCACCGGCCATCGGTTCTGCGAGCAATGAGCCCCGCCCACTGCCACTTTAACTTAGCAATTCTTTGGGCTACGTCAGTTACTCTGGTTCTTCTGCGGATCTCTTTATTTCTGATTCGATCTCGCAGGGAAACTCCGAGCATGGCCCTCTCCTGTGCCCTTTTGGTGACTTTCAGCCTTTTTATGAGGCCTTGAGTGAATGACCACGTCTCTATTCCATATGTCATCACTGGCAACACACACTGATCGAAGGCTTTCGAGGGGATAGTCAGAGATATTCTGAAACCTCAGAACATCCACGTTTCACTAGTACCGAAACTCTGTCCACTGTAAAGGGGAGTGAACCCGTCGCGTCGTCACTTGTAATGGACAGTAGGTACAATACTTGCCTCGAAATTGAAGCACGCAGGTTTCATCACGATGTTTTTCATCACCGAAGCCAGTGGTGTTACAAATCGTACATAAATTCCGAAAAACTCATCGGTACGAGTCGGCCTGGACGGGGATCGAACCATCGCCTCCTCCATGGCAGGTAACGTTACTTGGCACTGGACCATCACATCTATTTATTTACTCTGTGGTAAAAGCGAACAGAAATCTATAGTGCCAGAGTATTCCAGAAGGTAGGTACATTATTAAAGGGCGTACACAACTCCAAGTGAAAACATAAACAAGGAAAACCTTCAAACAACTCCCCTTATTCGCACTACTTAGCTCTTTTCTATTTTCGGGCAGTCCACTACACTTCGAGAAATCGGAAAATAACAACGAATGGCAGAAACTCGTAACTTTTGTTTAATCTTTTTATCAACTGCATATCTTTTTAGTCACATTCATAATAGTTTATTGCATTATTGCAGTGGACACATACCTATAAAAATGGGGCGCACAATGAACCGTGTAAGAGGGCACTGCAAACTAAATGTTTACGTCGAGTAAAGACTATACCGAGTGGTAATTTAAAATAGGGATCAACTGAAGAAACAGGGGCAACTACCAAAACCATTGTATCTACAGGAAAATGATCTTAGAAGACTTTTCAATAAACGATCTACAATGACAGATTCTCGTAGGTAAACTCTCACCAAATACTAAAATCTATTCTTGTTTCTCACAAAAATCACAAGATTAAATAATAGAAAGATTAGGCACCATAAAAGTACTCTAAAGTCATATCATCATATTTATATCACAATATTAATATTGTCCGTGTGGTGTCGGCTAAGAATAGCACCATCCCATTTCCTGTCGTGGGTGTCGTAAAAGGCGACTAAGGGATCTACTGAAGGATGGGCAGCAGCATCCTCTGAGTACACACATTAAATCGATCCAACTGCGATCGCCAACCCGCCTGCCAAGCGTGGCGATTATGGCAAATCCCCCCATTTTGGGGGAGGCTTATGTCCAGCAGTGGACGTTTAATGGCTCATATGATGATGATGATGATTAATATTGTATGTACTTACATCACAGCGCAGTATTTTTGCAGCAAACATATTTTGAACCAATTAAAAGTGACGATTGTTTTTATCATACAGTTAACCCTAAATATTCCCTGAGGGGGTAGTCAGAGATATTTTAAAAAACCAAAAACATCCACGTTTCACTAGTAGTACCGAAACTCTGTCCAGTGTGACGACTAGAGAGCCCGTCGTCGCCGTTAATGATAGTACAATGAAATAACCCATTTTATGCTCCAATATATAACCTACAATCATTTATCACGCCGCGTTCTTAATCGCCTCTGGTATGAATAAATATTCTGGTATTCTCATTCTCGGATACAATGTATCTTGAGTTACCGCTATTTGGCGCTCGGCTGTACATTTGGGCGGTAAATCTTTCATTTCCACCCCACCCAGTTCGATGTACGAGAATCCTAAAGTAAAAACAATGTAATATTAGGTCGTTACAGGCCTTTATTCTTTGATTAACATCTAGTCTATGTATGTAACTGAAGCACTAAAGGCACAACATAACTATATAAGTGCTTATATAGTAATACTGACCTAAACGTTTTCGTTTGGTTTTAAAGCAAGGAACATAACGCATACACTCTCTTCCACTTTTATTAACCTGTGCCCCATAGCAAGAATGTACAGACTACCAACAAAATAATTTGAATACCTAATAGTTTTAAATTTGTAATTAATAATTCTTGCTCAAACTCCAAACAGAACAGGACCAATTTTGTAGAAAGCAGACTGGAAAGGTATTGTAACCCGGCTCTGATATGATAATTCGCTTTGGAGAGTAAAATCTAGTCACTTTAACTTGAATTTTTGTAGTACCTAACTACAAAAGGTGTAACAAAACATCCCAGTAATATTTGTAGGGGTGGTTGAAACCATCAAATTGAACAACTTTCACTACAGAAACAACGTCGTTAAAAAACTGTCTCATAAATGTCGAGTAGGTACTGCAGTTTTTTATGAAACAGAAGATTTTTTCAAGATATTGCGTCGTAGTTCGATGTTCTAAAATTTAAACTACCCCTTAATATTACTACATCCTGTATAACTTAAAAAATTAATTTAGGTAGACCTTGCTTAAAAGATGCTAAAAGTCATAATTATCTGTATTGCTAAAAAAAATTGTATTAGATGCAACTAAACTGCTGCTTGTCCGTGTGGTGTCGGCTAATAGCCACATCCCATTTCCTCCCGTGGGTGTCGTAAAAGGCGACTAAGGGATCTACTGAAAGATGGGCAGCAGCATCCTCTGAGTACACACATTGATTCGATCCAACTGCGAGCCAAGCGTGGCGATTATGGCAAATCCCCCCATTTTGGGGGAGGCTTATGTCCAGCAGTGGACGTTTAATTGCTGATATGATGAAACTGCTGCTGCTCTGCTGCTGAACTGCTGGCTCTGCTTTCTGAAACTACGAAAATATCAAGAATAAACTAGTTCATAATAATTTTCTCCACCATAACTATAACACAAACCATTCAATCAAAACAACGAAACTGTGATAGTTTGTCATCAACTTACCATAGCATAAAAATGTTCATCCACGTTCAAGATATAAATATACAACATCATGACAGACTGACAAATAAAACACAATATCTAAACATAGTAGAAGACTAAAAAATGCCATTAATTGAAACATTAAACTCTCATCGTAAGGAACATAAAACTTGACTGTGGCCGCTATTGCCTTCATTTATTTCATGAAACATAAAAAAATAAAAATAGGACGTTCTTCATCCTTAAGGGAGAGAAATTAACGTCCCTTTCCTTAAGGAAACACTGATTTTGTAGCCCCCAGCAGTTACTCCAGGACTTCTAATTGGTGATATTATTTCCTGGCCTAATCCAAATTTTGTTCGTTATTTACTTTGATGGCGCATAATGTTGTTTCGTAGTTAATTATCAGGATGTTTATTTAAGTTTGATAACATAGGGTTAAATTATAACTCTTTATTGATATTTGGGTATAAATTGCTCTGAAATTTCATGTTTGATAAATAGACCTTTTTGTTTTTGGTCTGCAAATAAAGAATTGTATAGTGATGTAAATTTTTACTCGAGTTTCCGTTACTTCACCATTTTATATACTTCATCATTATTATTATCAGTCGGCTACTATCTCTGGTGGTAGTAGTTACATAAAAACCGTAAGGCGGTCTGAAAAAACTCTGACACCAGCCTAGCTAGCATGCCACCCCCGAGAAAACGACAAAAATCGAGATGTGCCTCCATCTTTATTATTTTACGTAGGCCAGAAAGAGCGCGCATGACGTTTTTCTCGTTTAAACGCTTTGTCGTGGGTGGCATGCTAGCTAGGCTGGGCTCTGCCCACACGATAAGAAGATTATTATCAGTCAATATAAGTCGCGCTGCAGAGCATAGACATCTGATAATGCGTTATTATTTCGTGTGACATTACTTGTTTTCTTTGTGTCATTTACTTTTTAGTCGAAAAAAAATTGTATTCTGGCATTTTTTAATTTAATTTCATACTTGTATTTTTTCTGACATATATTTATTTTTCGGTTTAATGTTTCCTGACATTCGTGATTGTTTTTTTTTCTTTTTATATGTATAATGTCGAATTTGATGTAATTATTAATTAATATCTACTATTTTACTACGCTTTGTCAAAGCAAATTTACATTGGAACTATTTTAACCCTAAGACCATCACTATGTATAAGAATACCTACATGTAAATTATGGTAAATAAATAAATGAAATGAAATGACATCTTTTCACTAACTAGGGTGAAGGGGTTTGGGCTTTGACTATTTATTATAAAGACTAGCCTTGCGGTAGCATTTCCCCTCTGCCACGATATACGTATAAGATTAATTAATCATGTGCATTTACATTCAATTTTATACCTTATCATTAAACATTAGGCAGCCTATAATCTCGAAACAATAATTTGGAACTTAGAACGTTTGGGGTTCACACGAGACTTCTTTTCATGATTTTTAACGTTCAAAATTAGAATCTTAAGTTAAGGGGAATAAAATCCAAAGTTGTGGATTTCGTGTTACCTCGCCCCCCGCAAAAAGTGGCAGAAATGTTTATTCGTAGAATTATACGCGTAACTAGTCCCTATATAAGTAGTCAAAGGGTTTGGGATATTTTATATTTCATTTGAATTTAAAATTACACTTCTCCACCAGAAGTCTACTGTGAGATTTTTGTCAAACCCTATGCGTTTTCTTGATACATACGGTCATGCTATCCGAAGTATGTCCATATTTGGTCAGGTACAGTAATGGTACAGGTGTCAGATACTGGTCCGAGACCAAAATGCTTGAACTCATTTACAGCTGAAGATGAAAATAATATCAAAAGGCGTATTCGCGTGCGCGTGAAAGGGCTAATGAGGGTAGATCTATGAGGACCGCGAACCGGAAAGCGCAGCGTGGGTAGGACGCCCACAAGGTGGACCGACGACCTGGGTGAACGCGGCGGAAACCCGTTGGATAAGGTCAGCGCAGGACCGGCAGTTGTGGCGATCCTTGGGGGAGGCCAAATGTTTGGCAGTGGACATCTATCGGCTGATAAGATGATGATGACTATCGAGCAGAGGTTTATAATGTTTTAGTTAACGGGTAATCAATTATTATTAACTTACAACAGTTATAACTCCATTTTGAACCTTATAAGTCTGATCATAATAATAATAATAGCAACAGCGTTATACAGGGGGTGAACTTAAATGTGCTACCTGTATATTTTAGTGAGTGGACAACTTTTGCTGTAAGAAAAATAATTGGTTGTTTCATAAAAATTGTCAATGGCTGATACTCTGACCCTAATGTGTGGAATAGCTAAATTTTTTCGTGATTTCAGTGGTCTCACACTGGAAGGTTGTTCAATTTGATAGTCATAACTATAAGGCGCTCCTTAAGGATATAACGCCCTAAAATAGTATACACAGATACCTAAGTACCTATTTTAATTTATTTACAATGTATAAGTGCCTGTGAGCCTTATTTATTTTATTTTGTTTCTTATTTCGTAATCCTCTAGACTACTCGATAATCGAATCAATTTTATCGGTACAGTTACAGTTAATACCTAACGCAAGAAAAAAACACCAGGTAGCCGTTTAAGGAATGTTGAAATTCAGCCAAGTTTCCTTTAGGAATCTCGAAACTTCTTTCCTTTTGTTCGTATCTTAATGGGAATACCTAAAGTCATTATCGAATCGTAGTTACGGAATGACTCCGCTCCTAAATCGATTCGACGTTATTTTTACGTCAGGAAAAAACAGGAATATTTCTTTTAAAAGAGGTCTGTATTAGCTTTCAATAGATTGCGTCATCAACAGCCTACATTTATATTCTACTACGACACAGGCATCCTCATATGCAGGAATAAGTGTGATACAAAACACAAAATTATTAATGAAAAATAATAAGTATTTATTGAAGCGAAACAAACAATTTCAAACAAGCAACATGCGTCGTCGAAACTGCTTACAAATACCTCTTCAGCAACATGCGTCGTCAAAATTCGTACAAAATTTCCTTCAGCAACATGCGTCGTCAAAACAAAACACTATTCAGCAACATGCCACGTCAAACACTTAATCGGAAAGTCTGCCCCTAGCCGTACCTGGCCCAAACGTGCTCATAATGCTTGCTGCGTTTCCGCGTTGTATTGCTAAAGACATGCGTTGGACCAAGTACGACCCAACACGGAAATCATTTCCCCTTTCTCTTATACGTTTGCCTAGATCCCTCACAAAAGCCTTTGCCTCATGTCCCCATGGGCCTGCCGTTATTAATTAACTAGAGTTTACCCGCGACTTCGTCTGCCTAGATTTTTCTATCTGTCCGTCTGTTTTTTAGATTTTTTTTCAGATTTTACGTTGATTCAGCAGTTTAATAACTCGACCAAACAAACACCTAAAAACCATATATCGTAATCTTTTTCGAGTAAATGTCTTCAATGTACAGACAACACTTCTATTACAGTTTTAAAATTGTTTAGATTGTATGGATGTGAATGAGGTAAAATACGTGTGAAAGGATCGCGGTAAGTTGCGCGCCCTACTGCGTCTCTGCGAACTGGAAAAGAGACATGACGTTATACAGAGTGTAAGTGCAAACAGTTGCATTATTTTGAAGGGTTTACTCCAACAACATAGTGAACAACTTTCCAAGTGGAACCAAGGTGAAATTCACAAAAACATAATTCAACATTTCATACAAACGTTCGATGTGCTTATTGTATTTGGTATGGCAAGCAAAATATCTATTTTTTTGCTTGTTTTCTATAGGTTCATGCAACTGTCTACACGCGCGTCATCTTTTATCAACTTTACAGGTATTATTATAAAATGTGAAAATTTCGATCCGGCTGACCGGATTTGGATGAAATTTGGCTCACAAATAGAATATTTTCTGTATGTAACACATTTATGATACTTTTTTAAAGTCCACGCACGTCCAGTCGCAGGCAACCGCTTTTATTAATAAATTACAGAGAAGCGGTAGAGAACAGAAATAGTTTGTTTTTCAATAAATAATGTTCCGTGACTATTAAATCGAAAAATCACTAGATGGCATTATTAAAATTACTGATAAACCTGTCACATTTAAAAAGTGATGTTTGTCTATGGTTTGCATCAAGTCTGACAGTGTTGCCAATGGATAAATTGTTCATTAGCAATAAATACGCAATAGCACTGTAAATTTTAGTTAGTAAAATGAACATCAACTGCACAAAAATGCGATTAATTCTAAGTATCAAGACGTCTTTCACATTATAACCTTCATAATCATATTAACGAATTAACAAATTGCTCCCTAAAATTAGGGAATAAAAAAAAACACGGAACACTTTCGGTCTGACAGCTAAATTACCACGACTGCAAAGCCATCCTTCGTCCTTAGCCCGTCTTTGAACATTTTTTTATTATTGCTAAAGGTTTCGTCAAAAATGATTTGCACCAGTGATTATCCAATATCTCTTTTATGAAATGTTGAAAGATATTCACAAAACCAGTGTTAAACAAAATTAATTGGCAAAAACAAAACGGTTTGTTTGTTAGTGTTTCTTTTTTCCCTGTTATCAGTTCACTTAAGCGGAATTATGCCCTGTAGCTACTAACTTCTAATTCCGCGCAGGAGGCGGTAGCTCTATACCAGTTTTTTTAAAGTATACACTATTATATTTTAAATATACTATGTAGATGACACGATTGTATCAAGACCTCCGCTTCCAAGTACCTAGTAGACAAAGTTGTATTACGTTATGCAACACAACCTGCCCACCAAATAATTTCTACTCTACACGTGTTTCGCTCCACCAAGGAGCATCCTCAGGAGTTAGACCGACAAACGTTCGAAACAGAGTTGTTACTCCGCCGAGCGTCCGACACCGCTCCTTGGTGGAGCGAAACACGTGTAGAGTAGAAATTATTTGGTGGGCAGGTTGTGTTGCATAACGTAATACAACTTTGTCTACTAGGTACTTGGAAGCGGAGGTCTTGATACAATCGTGTCATCTACATTTTAGTCATGGATTTCCGCAAAGTAACGCCTGATTCAATTAATTTTAAATATACTTTAACTTAAGAGGATAGGCGGGCTGAAATGCTAATTTGGAGAATAGATCACTTTTTCGACTGTATACGTATTTATCAGATCCGCCCCACCCATACACCCCGCCGACTAGTGCGAAAGAGATAACTGCAGCTCGGACCGATTTTATATACAAAAAATCGACGAAATCAGCATTTCGTATTACCCTGTTTTCTTCTCCAAAACTAAACAGATTGTAATAATTCTTACAAAAGTAATATGAAAAAGACTTTGGCTATGACCGTATGTTTTGTTTTTTTTTAATATTCATCAAATTTGTTTACTGGCTGTCTGAAAACGGGCGGTAAAATTGGTCATTTTCGAAGGTCCCTAGTTCTTACAGTAATTAATTAATGCAAAAAACCAAAAACATAGGGACATGGCAGAGTTGACATAGATTGTATGGTAAAAAAATATTTGCTCTAGTTTTATTATCCAGGGAGAAAACAGGGGAATACGTTTGTATAGAGAAAACCATACTGGTCTATCCTCTTAATAATTAGGTGCTTCTTCCCTTACACGTTCAGTATACAATACATGATGACAAAATTAAATTATACAAAAGTCCTAAATAAATAAAAAAAAAGAAACCTATACATATCGTACAGTTTTTGGAACTTCTGTATGATTTGTAACTCTACTGGATATTCGTAACGGAAAACATCGTGAGGAAACCTACATGCTTCAATTATCGAGGCGTGTATTGTACCAGCTGTCTATTAACTGTCACAATGGACAGAGTTTGGGCTCTCCTAGTAAAATCACAGAATAAATACCATATTTCGAATACGCTATATTTAGAAAATCTCTGACTTCCGGAAATATATTAGTAAATCGAATGAAGCCTGCCTGCTTTAGTTTGCTTATACGCCCCTATTATTGTATTACTAGAAAAATGTTATTGTGTATTCAAATAATAAGTCGTAACTTAACAGAAATCTGAGACGAAAGGCTCTCTTCTCTCAACCCGCTGTATACACTAACTATACGCAAAATGAATATATGTATAGAGCCACTGTATTATGTACAAGGCTTTGCATGATTTAGACATATTTTCTTAGTCTCATTAAAAAAAACTGTCCTGGCCTCTTTTGATAATGTGTAGATTGTAGATTGTGGATTGTTATTTTAGTTCTGTGATAACATGCACGATATTTGTATTTGTATTTGATACGAGCGTTAACCCGCGACTTTGTCTGCACAAATTATATACCAGATTTTAAGACAGATCATAAGCTATCAAACAAAAAAAGTTTCATCAAAATCGGTTCAGTAGTTTTCGCGTGATACTCGTTCAAACAAACAAACAAACACCCAAACAAACACACAAACAAACAGACAGACAAAAAATCCAAAAATTGGTGAAATGGAATCAGAGACACCTAAAAACCATACCGTTACTTTTTTTTTGTTAATATCTTCCATGTACAGACAAACTTCCTGTTACAGTTTTATAATAGTATAGATTAATATTTATGTATAGTATAGTTCTTCAGTGCTCGACGTAAACAATTAATTTGTAACCTTGTACCTAAGCAGGCACAAAATAAATGCAACTATCAACTAATTTGTGCAGGTACCTACCCACATTTTCTGTCGTTTTGTGTTCTATACTTAAGCTACAATGTATGTTGTGACAGCCTGTAAGGGAAGTAACACTAAATTATTAAGTTAAAATGTATTTTCAAAATGTAATAGTGTATACTTTGTTGGCAGTCCTTAATAAATAAATTATACAACCTTTGATTTGGATCCATTTCTGCTCTTTAGACTGAGTCTTTACCTCGCAATATACTTTCTTCTTATCATTTATTGTTACTTTAGCCTACCTACCTTCTAATAGGTAGCTATTATTGTATAAGCTTTGCAAGCACTTTTTCATTTAATTTTATATTACCATTAGCGGATTCCTGTAATTGGTTTATTCTATGTTCATAGTTAGTAACCATTCGTTTGTAATTTGGCTGTTGGTTTCCCGAATAAAAAAATATTTATTTATTTAACAACTTTCCTTAAAGAACAAGAGTCAAAAATTCTTTGGATCTCATAGTAAATCGATCGGCTCATCCGCACTTTTGTATGGAATGTCCAAAAAATTTTCTCATTTTGGACCCATGTTCCTCAGCAAAAGTTGTTTGATTTCATTGTCTGAATACGCCCTTAATTTTTTTCTATTAATTGAAAAATAGCGCGGTTAACTAAAACTCATTATGGGATTCAGTTTTATAACAGCCATAATCTGGATTTGAAATCTGGCAGTTTTCCAGAGCAAATTTCATCTGGCGCTTTAGGCAATTATGTAAGTAATTAACTGTGAATAGAGTATCCAGAAGATAGCCCATGAAATTTGCATTTTAATTCATTTTTATTACACTTATTATATACATTGTGATATTTTTAATCACAAATGTAAACAGTTAATTTATAATTATGTCTATTTTAGAATAAATTAAGACGGTTAATGCGTAATAATGCGTTAGAAGTGATTTGAGAATGTTGGGTGTAGAACGAAAAGTATGAAATATGAGTGAATGAAATGCAGTGGAAATGCGCTCTTAAGGTTGTTTCAGTCTGTACAAAAGTTTGACGCACAATACGCGTAGACGGAAATAATAAAAGTAATATTTTATACATGGAAAAATAGTTTAGAAAATCTAGTTGCTGAGTCACAAATAACATTTGCAATTTATAATATAATTACGAAGATATAAAGCTTTTAAAATTTTGTATGAAACATTTCAAAGCTTTTTATCTTTGTAATTATTTTATAAATTCAAATGTTATTTGTGACGCGGAATCTAGATTTTCTAAACTATTTTTCCATATATACAAAAATACTTATATTAACACCGTCTACGCGTATTGTGCGTCAAAGTTTTGTATAAAATTGACCCCTCTGCAACCACCTTAACGAAAGTATGTGTGGTGTTACAGTAACCGACCGAATCAAGAATAATGTGATAAGGGATCGATGTAAGTTGAAGAATGGTGTGGTGACCAGGATTAAAAGAGGTATGCTTAGATGGTTCGGTCACGTACAGGGGATAAATGAGAGTAAATGAGCAAGGGAGATTTATTGATCCGATGTGAGCGGAACAGTCAAGAGAGGGCGTCCGAGGAGAAGAGAACTTACCATAACCAAATAAATGGTCTTCTCCGAGAAAGACAAGTGGGCAGTACCCTCAACCGACGTTAGTGTATGAAGAGATGTATGAAATTAGATGAGGCGAGAGAAGTATTTCAGGATCGTATTGTGTGGCGAGCCGTAGTCTCTGCCTACCCCTGTGGGATAATGGCGTGAGTATATGTATGTATGTATGTATAAATACTTAACATTGATCATCGAATGTCGTGGGGAAACCTGCGAACTACGAAAGAAATTCTGATGCATAATGTGAAGTCTATCAGTTCGCATTAGGTACACGTGGTGGTCTTACGGCCATTCACCTTGAAGGTAGGCCCGTGCCCTGCAGTGCAGATGATGATATGATGATGATAACGATGACGGTGTAAGAATGGTGATTTGAGGAGATGCTCCTCTCAATAACATAAATGTAAAATGTGTGGTAATTTCCAGGGTGTAGGTACTAAGAGTAGATGGTTGCATTACTTTGAAAAATGATTTTACTGAACAACTTTCCCCACGAAAATGATAGGAAATATGCACAAAAGAATTTTGACTTGCCATAGGTACTATGTGCAATCAGAACTTAGATTTTTTTGTTTCCCTTTGGTTCCTTGGTAAAAGTGGTTCAGTGTCATGGGTTCACCTTTTACAGTAATGCAACTCTGACATTTACACCCTATTTCACCCTATACAGGGTGTAAATTTAAATACGTCAAAAACTTAAAGGGGTGCTTAAGACCATCAAAATGAACAACTTTCAGTATATGTTTTTTACGCGTGTTTGAATTTGACCCCATAGTGAAAGTTGTTCAGTTTGATAGTCGAAAGCTCCCCATTAAGTATGTTACGTTTACAACTGTATAATTTAACATTTACACCTAACCTATCGATCGTTGCTACAATTTCTCCCTTGAATGAAGCTTGAAAGGTTTTATTTTATTTGTTAGACCTTGGTCTAAAGTAGATAATTTTATATTTTATGCTGCTCCCTTCTCTGTTGGGAAGACATTAGATACTATAATGAGGAAGTGAAAAATAATGGCCTTAGTCGGTCGCCAAGACACTCTTCAAACTTCGTCGTGTCCGGTGTCCGGTTACGTTTTGTAAAAGTTGCGATGGCAACATGATGGCATCCCAATTGTTTATTTTGTTCAACGTAAAAATATTATATTGTATAGCCACTTTATTTGATTTGATGTTTAATCTCTTAAACCTGTAACAAAACCTCCTAGTAATACTAAAGGTGGTGCTTCAGACCATCAAACTAAACAAATTTCACAATGGAGCTAACATTACCCTTTCTACATGGATCTTGTTGCGACTAGGGATAACTTCCGTGCGTTCAGATGTTTTTGCCATACTTATTACTGGAAGCAAAATAGGTCATAGTTTCAGTACAATGTTAGGTTCTTATTGTTCCTGTTGTATTTTTGGTGCTTTTGCGGTCGTGTCTTCAACACTGTCATAAATGATCTCTTGAATTGGCTCTCTAATAGCCATGTTTTTTTTTTTTTCCTTCTTATTGCTGTCTCCCGTTTGCAATGGAGGGAAGTCGGATATTTCGTTTTCCTACTCCTCCTATCTTCTTTGATTAATTCATTGCGGGTTCCAAGACAGATTAGAGTCATCCCCCGGGCTCGCTGGACTTCATTGTCCAGTGTTGTGAATGGTCGCCGCTGTTGATCCTGGCTTACAGGAGTTACAGCGGTGGGAATGTGTGGTGGGCCTATGCCCGATTTAAAAAAAAATGGAGCTAACATCGAGAAAAAATAAAAAAATCTGCTGTCCCATACAACACTGCACTACCGACTCGACTAAAATGTATAGGACCGCTGATTTGTTTTTCTCGTTGTTGACTCCATAGTGAAATTTTTTCAGTTTGATGGTATAAACCACCGCCTTAAGTATTACTATGGTGTTTTGTTACACCCTTTAGAATTGAAAGTATAAATAAACTAAATTAAATTTTTCTTTCTTAAATTAAATTTCGATCTTTACATAAGAATTTCAGATAAATTGCTCTGTCACAGTGAAACATAATCGGAAGTCAAAAATATGCATAGTTGCGAAAATTAATGAATAGTAAAAGAAAGAATGAGATTAGACTAGTGAGATTCATCGATCCAATGCGGAATAGTCGAGAGAGAGCGTCGGAAAAGAACTTACCTTGACCAAATAAATATGGAAGTCTTCGAAAAAGACAACTGCTTAGCACCCTTAACCGACGGTATTGTATGAAGAGATGTATGAATGTTGAAAAGGCTAGAGAAATAAGTCAGAATCGCAGCGTGTGGCGGGCCATAGTCTCTGCCTACTCGCTTGGGATAATGGTGTGAGTATACAGAGTCAAATTTAATATGCTAACAGTTTTTTAAGCGGATGATCACTGAGAAACGTTTCCTGAGTAGGCTCCATAGTGAAAGTTGTTCACCATCAAACTGATGGTCTGAGTTCACCGTTTCAGTATTTGCTAGGCTGTCACTTACACCCTGTTTACGTCTCACTGCAGGGCATAAGCTTACACTTAGGGAGGATATATGGGCGTTAGTCTATCACGCGTGCCTAATGTGGATTGGTAGACTTCAATCAAATTCTCTTGCCCATTTCCCATTATTTGGAGTCAGCGCAAAATGTCGTCCTCTTCCATTCATTTCTCTTAGCCGTCGTTTCAGCACTCACTGCTTTCTTACGTATATCATCCTTCACACAAACAATCCATTGGTAGACTTCACATACGCATCTGATATGCAGGTTTCCTTACGATGTTTTCCTTCACCGTTTGAGAGCAGTCGGTGCTACGTACATAAGTTAGAAAAACTCATTGGTAGATGGCAAGCTAAAGTCATCCGTGCGGATTAAAACCTTAACCTCAAGATTGAGTTTCTTAAGCTTTCCGCGACACGTGTCACTGATGCTTAGTAAAAGGTACCTAGTAAAAATAATTAATATTTATGAAACACAAAAACTCTACAAATTATGAAAATAAAAACAAAATTCGAACGGTCCCGAACATCAATGTACCTACTCCATTTATAAGACAGAAATCTTTATCTACTAAAAATATACTCTACACCCACGCGTCTCATTCTCTTATGTTCGATAATGGAAGCCTTAAGTAAAAGGAAGTGTAACGTTATCTGATAGAGCCTCACAATAAGCTAATCAAAGAAAGTACCACCAAAGGAGTTATTATGAAAAGAAACGAGCAAAAGTTATACAGGGTGAAACGGGACTCATTGGCATCCTTTTAAACTAAGACTTTACCCGTCAAACTGAACAACTTTAACTATTATGGGAACTATTTGCGAACAAATCTGTGACCGCCAAAAAATAGCTGTACATTTGAGTCGAGTAGGTGTTGCAGTTTAGTATAGAACGGGTGTGTTTTTGTGATGACAGGCCTATTCACTCGTACCTTAAAGGAATTCGGGTTGTAAGCGCTCGGAAATACTGACGCAGGCAGGGCATTCCACTCCTTGGCTGTGCGCATTATAAAAGATTCAAAAAGGCACTTGGTGCGAATATGTGAGATGTCAACCAAATAGGGGTGATATCCAACATACGGTTTGTTCTCATCTCACACTAAAAGTTGTTCAATTTCACCCTATATAGGGTGAAAACTTTAATGCGTTACATAAATACTTAAAGCGGTGCTTTAGATCATCAAACTGAACAACTTTCACTGTTGGACCAACATTGAAATCGCGACACATCAAGCTACGCATAACCAACATAAGCTGGCCGCCAGACGTTATACAATATATAAGGTCTAACAAAATTAGGTGAAACTATTTTAAGGGGATGATCAGACCATCAAACACAAGGTAGGTAATACATACAAATACAAGTGTCAAACTTGGTGTGATTACCATAGAACAAGCTCTAAAGTATAACAAGAAATAATAAAAACTGGCCAAGTGCGAGTCGATCTCGCGCTAAAGGTCCCAGAGAAAACAAAACTATTTTGTAAGTTAATAATGTGTTGTGTGGTGGTGTGGTACGAAACTCTCGGTGCGCGTATAGCCCGACTCGCACTTGACCGGTTTTTTTTAATTTCGGCTTTCTTTCTAAAGATATCGTCGAATTCGAAACCACTGAGCGGTAAAAGGAGCCTTAAGATGATTGCAGAGGAGTCAATTTTATACATAACTTTGACGCACAATACGCGTAGACGGTATTAATATAAGTAACTTTGTATATAAGGTCTAACAAAATTAGGTGAAACTATTTTAAGGGAATGATCATACCATCAAACTGAACAACTTTCTCTATGGGACCAATATTGAAATCGTGAAAAAAAAACTGCTGTCCCATACATTTAGGTCGAGTAGGTTTGTATGGAACAGCTGATTTTTTTTCGCGATTTCGATATTGGTCCCATAGAGAAAGTTGTTCAGTTTGATGGGCTGATCACCGCCTTAAAATAGTTTCACCTAATTTTGTTAGACCTTATACATTATACTGCCTATGCGCGGCCATCTTATTTTGGTTTTGCGTAGCTTGATGTGTCGCTGTGTGTACCTAGCCATTGAAACCTAGCCATTTTGTGTGTGTAGCCATTGAAATTTTCTATGAAACTTTTTTTTGTTGCGATTTCGATGTTGGTTCCATAGTGAATGTACAGTTTGATGGTGTAAACTAAATCACCCTGTTTGATGTGAAATGTAGGTATCAATAATTTATGACAGTAATTAGCAGCCTGTCGAACAAGAAAAAGCTTTCATTCCTTGTCCTTGTTAGCCCTCGGGGTATAAACAGTGGCGGATTATCTATAGAGGAAAATAATTTCCTATTATGAGCCTCTTAATCCATAGCCCGAGAGGAGCACTTTTACACTTCAGTGGCGCCCTCATCATAATATTAAAGATTTATCAATACAGAAAGCTTACATTAAAAAAGTGCTTCTACAATAAACTACAAAATCCTTAAACATACTTTTATACAAAATTATGTCTAAACATACAATTTAAAAAAAAAAGTGCCGCTTTTACTTAAAAGTTGAGTTTTTAGAACCTACAAAAGATATTCTATAAAAAATAACTTTAAGGTGGTTTCAGTCCATAAAAAAGTTCGACGCACAATACGCGTAGACGGAATTAATAAAATTAATATTTTATATATGGAAAAATAGTTTAGAAAATCTAGATGCCGCGTCACAAATAACATTTGCAAATTATAAAATAATTACGAAGATATAAAGCTTTGAAATTTTTCATACAACATTTTAAAAGCTTTATATTATTTTTCGATATATAGTTACTTATATTATAAAGTTACTTATATTAATACCGTCTACGCGTTTTGTGCGTCAAAGTTTTGTATAAAATTGACCCCTCAGCAACCACCTTAAGGCTTTTGTAACTATATTATGTAGCCAAAGGGTGAAAACGGGACCCTATTCATAAGCCTACGTTGTCCGTCCGTCCGTCCGTCTGTCTTACCTATAACTTTTGAACTGTAATAGCTGTACAGTTCAAAATTTCACAGAATGTGCGTTATTATGGCGGATTTACTAACGGATGATAAAATTTTCAAAAAATTAATATAATAGTGATACATGAAACTAGTTTTTATTAACGTTTTTTTCTTCTCGCTCTATCGTAAAAACGGTAGGTAATACATACAAATACAAGTGTCAAACTTGGTGTGATTACCATAGAACAAGCTCTAAAGTATAACAAGAAATAATAAAAACTGGCCAAGTGCGAGTCGATCTCGCGCTAAAGGTCCCAGAGAAAACAAAACTATTTTGTAAGTTAATAATGTGTTGTGTGGTGGTGTGGTACGAAACTCTCGGTGCGCGTATAGCCCGACTCGCACTTGACCGGTTTTTTTTAATTTCGGCTTTCTTTCTAAAGATATCGTCGAATTCGAAACCACTGAGCGGTAAAAGGAGCCTTAAGATGATTGCAGAGGAGTCAATTTTATACATAACTTTGACGCACAATACGCGTAGACGGTATTAATATAAGTAACTTTGAATATAAGGTCTAACAAAATTAGGTGAAACTATTTTAAGGGAATGATCAGACCATCAAACTGAACAACTTTCTCTATGGGACCGATATTGAAATCGCGAAAAAAAATCAGCTGTTCCATACAAACCTACTCGACCTAAATGTATGGGACAGCAGATTTTTTTTCGCGATTTCAATATTGGTCCCATAGAGAAAGTTGTTCAGTTTGATGGTCTGATCATCCCCTTAAAATAGTTTCACCTAATTTTGTTAGACCTTATATATGGAAAAATAGTTTAGAAAATCTAGATGCCGATGCCGCGTCACAAATAACATTTGCAATTTATGAAATAATTACGAAGATAATATAAAGCTTTGAAATTTTTCATACAAAATTTTAAAAGCTTTATATCTTCGTAAAAGTGAAAACAAACTGGGCTTATGTGATACCACGCCACGTTATAAAAACTACTATTATTCAGCGACGTCACGTAAGATGAATGTGTTTCTAAATAATGATTTTTCATATATTTACTATGAAAACTGATGTCTTCTGATGGACGCGGCATCACGTACGTAAGCCCAGTTTGTTTGCACCTTAATGATATTTTAAATTGAAAATGTTATTTGTGACGCGGCAACTAGATTTTCTAAACTA
Organism: Agonopterix arenella; assembly: GCA_927399405.1. Classification (NCBI taxonomy): domain Eukaryota; kingdom Metazoa; phylum Arthropoda; class Insecta; order Lepidoptera; family Depressariidae; genus Agonopterix; species Agonopterix arenella. The sequence continues at coordinate 11,701,255 of OV656707.1, read as the reverse complement.
TTTTTCCATATATAAAATATTACTTTTATTAATTCCGTCTACGCGTATTGTGCGTCAAACGTTTGTATGGACTGAAACCACCTTAATACAATTTTGTCACAATTTCTTAGGTTCGCTTGGTGCGTTGCGTAGAGCTACATAGATAAGACAGGGAACTAAATCTTAGTCTGGAATCTAGAATCCACACACCGTTTAACGGTGAAAAAAGAAATGCTATATCATAATTATGATATGTGAAGTCCACCAAACCGCATTGGGCACGCGAGGTTAACACCCATTATACACAATTACCATCAAACTGAACAACTTTCACAACGGATCAATACTGAAATTGAAAAAAAAAACGGTTGTTCTATAGAAAATGTCAGTGGTTTGGCTTCTCGACCCGAATGTGTAAACCAATTGATTTTTAATCCCCGACGCAAAAAGAGGGGTGTTATAAGTTTAACGCCTATGTCTGTCTGTTTGTGGGTCTGTCTGTCTGTGGCATTGTAGCGCCCAAACGGGTGGACTGATTTCGATGCGGTTTTTTGTAATAGAAAGCTAATTTTTGCGGGAGTGTTCTTAGCTTTGTTAAACCCAACATTTAAAAAGTGACAAATTAATTCAGTATAACTGTTTAACTCTCTTTAAGATATTTTAGGTCAATTAATGTCTCGGGGACCTCATTGTCGAATAAAAAATCTATCGTTGGTCAATTCATAGCGGTCCCCTACGCATTAATTGACCTAAAATATCTTAAAGAGAGTTAAATATACATTTGTTAGGGGTTTTAATTTCATTGTTGATCCCATTGTGAAAGTTGTTTGATTTGGTGGTCGGAAGAACCCCCTAAAGTACCTTTTGTACTTACCTTTGAAACACTATACTTATGTGACAATTATTTAAGAAAACCATACGATAAACAAATTTTGTTTAAAGTCTAATTTTGGTAGAGTTACCTTTAGTTACCTATATAAAAGTATTGTTAATGGTTAACCATATCAATAGGTAACTTTAAATGCTAATTAATAGAAACAACATTCCGCTCCGGACTCCAGTTCCAGGAATAATTAAAGTTAATTTCGTATTCAACATATATAAACTCATGACCATACTCCTTTCCGGGGAGGTCTGAACCTTTTTTACAGCTAAAAAATTCAATTTAATTTAATAATACGAAAACATACATTATTGCACACCAAAACAAAACATAAATTTTTGAATAAAGATATTGAATTACAAGTAATTCAGAAAAAAAAATGTTTTTAAGAATGCTTGCGTGCTTGCGTTGGTGCCGGTTATGCCGTACGAGGCGATTAAGGAATATGCAGTTTCTTATGAGCGAAAGGCTAGCTATCTATTATTACCATTGCTATAATATTTAAAAGTGAACCTTATCGAAATATGCTAAAAGTGATCCTTTTCTACCACGGCATACTTAACTGAGTACCGTATCTTATCAAAAACATTAGATAATGAAAAATATATAAGGTTCTTTTTTATCCTTCATTTCAATAATTATAATCAAAAGCTTAAACTCACCCTCAAAAAACCTCCAAAGAATCCTTTACCAACACAAAAATTATCCTCAACAGCTGTCAATCCAAATAATCACGCACTAAATCACAAAAAAGTGCACATAACTTAAAAACTTACGTCTACGCGTTAAGTCCAGGATTTTACGTATACGTTATAGATAAAAGCGGTACGTGAACGACAAGCGACTGCGACGGTGGCGCGCGAGTAACTGCCCCTGCCTCCATTCAGATCTGTTTCAGATTCAGTTTTGACGAGATTCAGTGCGCCAACCCTGGGTTGCGCAGTACATTTATAGCTTTGAAATGCAATAAAAGTGATTAGTTTTTAGTGCGCGTATAGTTAAGGGAGAATAAGTTTAGTTTTAAAAAATTATTGCTTGTTTTTCTGCGGTATTTGAACTTGGATTGTTTATACAGTATTCAAAAAATATTCAAGTTTATGCTGACAGTTTCTTCAATAATAACTGTAAAGCTCAGTCATTTTACGGTTTGAGCCGGGACTAATTAGTAGTTGACATTTTTTTCGGTATAATATTGAAGAGCCAATTTGAGCCTAGAAATGTACCAACATTTAAAAAAAATCACTACAGCAACAGTTCCAATTTAAAATTTTAGCTATTATCTCGTTCTAAAAAACTAGATGGTAAATTTTTTTTTACGCATATTTAAGGCTTTACCATTATACATACTACAAACATATGGTGTGAATATTTTTGTCTATTAGAAAGTTTTGAAAAATACATTCGTATAAATTCGTATAAGTCAAACGAGTGCATTGGAATTAATATTAATAATTTTAAATCCTTCTGGGACGCATAATTTTAATTTATATGTTGCGTAGCGAATTTGTTTTTAATATGCTTTAAGATAGTCCTTTTGTCACTTAATTGTTCCGGTTACAGTTTAAAAGTCCAATTAGTAATTACTCCCTACCCCGCCTAACAAAACTCCGTAAAATGACTGGGCTATGTAGGTAAGATATACAGGGTGTAAGTGACAGCCTAGCAAATACTGAAACGGTGAATTCAGACCATCAAACTGAACATCTTTCACTATGGAGCCACCCTCAGGAATCGTGAAAAAAATCAACTGTTTCATACATTTGAGTCGAGTAGGTACAGCTGTTTTGTATGGAGCAGCTGATTTTTTCAGCAGTATTACTAGGGTGTTTTGTTACACCCTGTATAAAAAAAATTACAATCCTATGTTATTTATCATGCCAATAATAATTTACATTATAATCATTAAAAAACTACGTTAAATTTTGGGGTATAAAACATTTTCACCTTTGTAAAAAGACTGCCAGGTAGCTTAATAATCTTCCTAAAATGAGTTAGCTTGTAGATTTAGGTATCATAATTTCGTTTAAATTGAAATCAAATTAAATTATGTGGGTACAAAACTAACTGTGCAATATCGAGGTATCAACAAAACATCTTTATCAAAACAGACAGACCCAATGACGTGAGATCGCCCACACTCTTCCGGGTTCATTCCAATATCATACTTTATCTATTCAATTCTCTTTAAAAAAAAATGGCTGCCATTTTGGTTCTGATAATTTTGCCAATGTCTAGTTTATTTAGCAATAGTGCTTGACGTTGTACGGTAGATGTATTTTGGTGATTTCGAGGAGTGTTTTTCGAAAAGAACACTATCTTGAGCCACCAATGGAGCTTCGTTGAAGGCCCGGAAGGGGCAACCAACAATCAACGAGCGACACGTGACTATCCAATGGCAGACCTACAACGCGACTCCATCATTCTTTATCAAAAAACTTGCATTGTGTAAAAGAGCGATTGTTGTAGCAGAATTTTGAGCTAACTATACAGGTTGTTACGAAAAGTATCAATAACCTTTAAATCACATAATACTCTACCCATCAAACTGAAAATCTTTTACTATGGGAGCAAAACTGTCAGCGCATAAAAAAAATATCCATACTAAACTGCAACGCCTACTCGACTCAAATGTATGCAACATCAGATTTTTTTTTTGCTCCTATCTTTTTGCTGCCTTGGTAAAAGTTGTTGAGTTGGATGGATATTTATTATTATTATTTGGTTATAAGGGCTTGGTCAATTACCAAATAGCTACTGCGACCTGGACAGATCTATTGTAGCTATTCATCTTATTATTAAAGGTCATTTCCTAGGCCCACGGACTTAATGAACCGTGTTATGCTTTTGGAAGGAAGCTCCCTAATGTCAGTAGGTGTTATTATGTATCCACCTAGATGGCGACTCCTGCACTTCGCATTCGCAGAGGAGGTGTATGGGCGTTTCCTCTGCTTGACAGCAGAATCTGCAAGTGGGTGAATCTACAAGCCCCATTCTGTGTAGGTGTTTGTTTAACTTGCAGTGTCCTGTTAAAGCTATGAGCCTTAAGTCTTTGCGGTTTGAATTGATGGCATCCGAGGTATGTCTGTTTGAAAAGCCGGTCACAAGTTCTTTCGCTTGCTTACGGCTTTGGTCCACGGCCCATTCCTTAAGCACACGTCTAGAGGTGTTGCGAGAGATGCCGCAGTAAGGCTCGGGGCCTATGGCGTCCTCTTCCGCCCCTCTTCGTGCCAGCTCGTCAGCAGCCTCATTGCAGCCAAGGGTGACAGAGTTTGTCAATCCTAGCCGGTTGAGTTTGATGGGTAGACTCTTAGTTTAAAAGGGTGTTAATGATATCAATTTCACCCTGTATACTGCAGTGCCTGCACGACTCAAACATATCGAACAACTGATATTTTTTTGTTTCGACAGGTTTGCTCCTATAGTCAACGTTGTTCAGTTCGATGCGTTGAGTATGTGGTTCATAGGTTAATGATACTTTTCCTTACACCCTGTATAGCTGTAAGAATGAAGACGTAAATATCTTTCGGTTTAAAATACTATAAAATTCGCGGGAGAGTTCATTCGATAAACTTCAATTCATTCTAAAGATAATCTATACCAAAACAAATTTTGAACAAAATAACTTTACCAATTAAACTCTGTATAGCGTGTCAACAGAATGATCTGGCATTCCCTGCATAGTCACGTTAGCGGTGTTGCCAATCTATTTTTATATTTCCCTAAAGAAGATGATGAAATTAATTCAGGTCTCGTAAACTATATAAGGTCTAACAAAATTACCTTAAAATATTAAGGGAATGGTCAAACCATCAAACTGAACAACTATCTCTATGGGACCAATATCGAAATAGTGAAAAAAAAAATCAGCTGTCCTATACAAAACTGCAAACATAACTCGAATCAAATGTATGGGACAGCAGATTTTTTTTTTTCGCGATTTCGATTTTGGTCCCATAGATTATTTTTACCGACTTCACCTTCATTTTTCCCATCTTAAGGGGTTTGGAACGTAGGTCCACAATAGAGAGGATAGAAGAATGAAAGAAGAGGAATTTGTCCAGCAGTGGGAAAATGATCAGTCCACGTAAAAAAACAAAGGTTTAATTTAATTTAAAAACAAACGAACAAAAAAATTTATTTTAGCTCTAGTGTAATAATATTAATTTTTTTGCACTCGCGGTAAATTTGAAAATTAATAAAACAGACAATATTTTCATTAATATTTTAGTGTGGCTTGCATGACGAAACGTGTTGTGGATTTTATATCCTATACAACAATTGTTTAATATTACAGTAATAAATATTTATAAGGAATGAAATTTCCATGCTGTCTTACCCAATTTTTTGGCAAAATATCAACGAGCTTGCAACACTTCAGAGAAAGGCTGCGGTGGATGCCACTCAATGACAATGCCTCCCTTACGTAATTAATTTAAATGACTAGCTCAAGTGTTCCATTTACATAATCTAAGCGACGTGTGATCCTTTGTTTGCATTTAAATAAAATTTTACCGTATACATACCGTGTACACATACATACACTTATGACAATAATCCCCTTTAGTGTGATCTGAAACCTTTCTATAGTCAACGCCGCTGGGAGACCTGGCAAAACGGTTCGATGATAATCCAATATTTGAAAGTGATACTTCAAAATTTAAGGGAATTAGCAATAAATGTAAACACACACTTAATGATTTTTTTGCGAAGACCAAATAAAATGAGAATAAAGAATTAGCTGTTCCATACATATGAGTCGAGTAGCTATTGAACAACCTAAATATTATATCAGAAGTAGACAGAACATTTGTCAGATTTCCTTTTATACAGAGTGAAATTGATATCATTAGTATCCTTTTAAACTAAGAGTCTACCCTTCAAACTGAACATCTTTTACTATGGAAGCAAAACAATCGGAGCAAAAAAAAATCAGCTGTTCCTACTCGACTCAAATGTATGCAACAGCTGATTTTTTTTTGCTCCTATTGGTTTGCTCCGATAGTAAAAGTTGTTCAGTTTGATGGGTACTCTTAGTTTAAAAAGATTCTAATAATATCAATTTCACCATGTAATTGAATGTGTAATTGAATACTTCTAGCCACGATAATTACTTTACCAGGAAATCTAACAAATGCAAAGCTTAGGAGTGTTATTTTTGAAAGTCACGCGTTCAAATCAGCAGTAGAAAATGTCAATATTACAGTACGACCTGGAAAATAATTCCGCTCGTCAATCTTCGTTTGCGCAGACCAGGCCCGAGTCCCCGACAAAACCCGAAGTCATTTAGTAATCAAAGGGTGCTAAGTCGGATATCAGCGAAAAGGGCGCGAAAACAAATTAGCCAATAGCGTAACGGATTGCAGGTGGCACATTCTGATTGGTCAATATAATTTCGCGCGCTATTAAAATTTGTCATCTTCGCAGGTACATCGGTAAGACTTATAATCCTGGTACTACTGTACTATGAAGATTATGCGTCATACGATCATGAGTTTGAACGTGTGACTTTCTTAAACGCCGCACTCCAGATCTTAATTTCTAGATGGTGTACCAAAATTTTTGTTTACTTTAATTACTAATTGTTCAAACTAGGATGGAACTTCGTTTTGTATGGAGAGCCGCACGAGTTATATCCTTTTAAGTATGTAACGCATTGAAGTTTGCACCCTGTACCAAGAGATAGGTTTGTCTGGTGCAGGCGGAGGACAGTCGCCTTTTGGTGGCTTTTTCTGATTCAGTTTGCATAGAATGTGCTGCCATCTATTAAATACTTCGCAGAACTATGAAAAAAAAACGATTTTATTGTCTATGTCAATGTCTAATTGACAAATTCACAAAATGGCTACCTATCTTGCGTAATGTGCGGGTTGTTTGTAGTTTTCGTTCAATTTCGTGCCGATTTAGTGATGTTCTGGAGTTTCTGTTGTTCTCTTAGCAATGTTTAGATTACAGGAATAGTAAAGATGCTGGAATTTCACTCGATCGGTGCGAGTTTGAACGAAAACTAGCATTCAAAACAATACTATCCATCGGTATGAGTAGATATAAGTAGGTACAGTGTCACCAACTTATCTGTAGAATGAACGATGGCGCTACTTTCTGTATCAAAGAATGAGAGACTACATCAGTGTTGCCAGACGTGCAATAATTATCCTAGATCCACGATATTTTTGAGTGGCATGCGATAGAAAATAAAAGTCTGGTATGCACGATAATTCACAAAAATTCCAGGATAATCCATGATAATCCACGATAATTTTGTAATTTAATGAAATCTGCGAATCAAATTATTATTTTCAACCATATTATCCGTCTAATTCCAATAATATACATCATTTTGGCGTTAATTATCGCTTAAAACAGTTTTCAAATACCTAATAATAAAATTGAAGTTCTAATGAGAACAATTGAGATAGAAAATATTTCCTCACTGTGTCGTTTCAATCAAGAGTTTTTACTAAAATTCCCTAAAAACCTCGTACTTGCCTACCTATAAATAAGTAACATTAAAACATTGTGGCATGCAATATAGGTAAGAATGATTAAATTTCACGCATCATTTCACTTTTTTAAGTTCTAAGACAGACTTTTTAGAATTGTTGATGCTATAAAAACACGATGATTTTGCTGTTAATCTGGGATAATTATGAAGTGTGGATCTGGAAACACTGGACTACATCTACTGACAGCAACAAAATGACGTTTTCAAAATGGCATCAGTAGTTCCGCTTTTGGCCATTCTACAGATAAGTTGGTGGCACTGTATGTATAGTGTAGGTTGATTTATTGTCGGTGAAACATAGATGGCGCTAGCTAGCCTTCAATTTGACATTTAGGTTGATGCATAATGTTGCCACGAGTAGGCTCTCTTTTCTAATATACTTATATTATAATGAGGTATCTGATAGATTATCTGAATACCTACTCAAACTTGGTATAATCAGTTTTCAGTACTAATTTTTGAATTAATGCGGATCACGTAGGCACTGACGCACTTACTGAGTTTTGGGTTAATACCGAACTCAAAGACGAAGCGAGCGAATTAATAAACTAATCCTAAGGGCTTGTGGACTCATTCTTAGTAGTAAACTTTCGATAGAAAGAACATAGGTACGAGCATAGAGAAACACGTAAGGAGTAGATATTGGTTATTTCTCCATAGAACATACATTTTTGCGGGGGGGGGGGGGGGGGGGGGGGAAGAGAAGATTTTGATCCTATTTTGGATTTAAACTAACTAAATTAAAAAAAATACATTTTGTAAATACGATCTAGAAAGTACACAGTGTAAGAGAACACTCGAGTAATCCATCAAACTGGACAACAATCGGTAACATCAAGAAAAATAAAAACTCTGCATGTTCACACGGCGACACGTATAACGTCCCGCGACCAGCTTATGTTGGTTTTGTATAGCTTGATGTGTCGCCGTGCGTACCTAACCTACTCAACCTTTCCTTCCTTTAAAATAGTACCTATCTACAGGCTGTTACAGAAGTAAAAATAAAAATTGTAAACTATTGAAGGGGTGGTTTAGACCAACAAACTGAACCACTTTCACTATGGGATCAACATCGATTTTTTTTTTATTTTTTGTCTATTTTGTTTATTTTCTTTATCAAGCGAAAACTACTGGACCGATTTCTATAAAACTTGTTGGTTTGAAAGCTTATGATTAGACTTAAAATCTGGTAAGGTACCTATCATTTATCTCGCTTCGATGCCGATGACGGGAACCCGTACGGACGAAGTCGCGGGAAAACTCTCTTTAGCCCAGTCATTTTACGGTTTGAGCCGGGACTAATAAAGATTTATATTTTTTTCGGTTTATCATTTAAGAGCCAATCAGGACCTAGAAATATCCCAAAATAAAAAAAAATCATGTCAGCAACAGCCCCTTTAAAATTTAGCATTTATCTCGTTCTAAAAAACTTGACGGTAATTTTTTTTTTCACATTTATAATGATTTACCTTCAAACACGGAGTAAATATTTTTGTCTACATAGAAAGCTTTGAAAAAATACATTTATATTTTCTGACGAATAACTCATATTTTGAATTTCGATGGTAATTTTATTGCTTAAAAGTCATTCATATTTTTGTATCTAATAAAAATTTGTTATTAAAATTATTAAGTTAAAAGCCTTTTGGAAGGTACAATTTGGATTTCTATGTTGCATAGTGATTTTTTTTAAATATATCTTCAGATACTCTTTTTGTCACTAAATGGTACCGGTTTCCGTTTAACAGTACCATTCATAATGACTCCCCACCCCTCCTAACAAAACTCCATAAAATGACTGGGCTACTTTTAAATAAAGCTGATGTGATATTATTATACATCAGCTAGATCACATGTAGCATCTGGATAAAATAAAACCGAAGACAGACTGTAATTTTGACTAGTTCAATGACTTCTTTTTCTAAAATATGTTGTATTCTTGACATAAAATGTATGTCTCGATAATGAAATTGCTTAGAGTTTGGCAGAAGCATCTGCAAATGCTGTAGATATATTGTTTCTACTTTTTATACGTCACAACAGAATAAAGATGGTACCTACTGTATTCTATTTATTTGTAAAAAAAATCTGTTATAAATTTTATCCAAAGGTATACACGTGTGCCAGCTTTTCTTTTAACGCGTAGCATCATTGACGTAGAATACTATGGACGCCGGGTCTAGTACAAAAATCTCGAAAAATTGTCCAAACCAAACCAAAACCATACAAACCTAAGTACGTGTAGTAATAAAAACGCAACTAAAAACATAGAAAATGCTGAAATTCTTTTCCATCCCATTTCCCCATCGGGGCACGGCACCGCGCTTGCCCGTTGATCGGCTGATCAAACGAAGACTCTCGCGTAATTGGTTCTCTTTTTACTGAGCGCGGACCCTACGACGTCCAGTAGATGGTAAGTCAATGCGTAGCATAGAATATTATGAGTGTAGATGAGTCTCTCTCTCTTTCTCTCTCTCTTTCTTTTTCTGTCACTTCGTCTTCGGAGAAATCGCACTCGGTCATATCACTACGAACTGTATTCGTCTATATAATATGTATAACGTCTTCTTGGTCTCTGTCCTGGAATCGACAGGTATTTTCTACATAGTAAGTGGTTCGTTTTACGTGTCCAAACCACCTAAGCCTATGCAAGCTGATCTGCAACGTGTAGATTTGCGAGTCCGTGTGTTTGTGTTTGTTTTTTAAAAACTGTCTGTAAAGAAGACTAAGGTCAAATGTATGGAGGTATCTCCGCGTGTCATGACGTTGTCCCATTCAACTGCGGCGATATAGTTCTCTTGCATTTAGTCACTCTTTCACTGCGGTCACGTACCAGTTTGATTTAAAAAAAATTTATCCATATAAAAAATGCCGTGATGTGTACTGAGATACTGCACAAACAATTCAAGAAATGCAAGCCAATTGTAAAGGAATAACTTTTCATAGGTAAGCAAGATTAATTTATTACCTATTAAAAAAGCATTTTCAATATTATTTTAAACAATATTTTTTGCCCGCCCTCGAAAACTATGTTAAATTATAAAGCAAATACAAACAAAACCTATACGCGAAAAAGAAAAGACAAGAGATGTTGCCACAGACAATAGTATGCATGAAACTAAGCAAAGTTCGTTAATTTGGCAACATAATTTTTCATGTTACCTCGGCCCCCGCAAAAAGTGGCAGAAATGTTTGAATTATACGCGTAACTAGTCCCTATATAAGGTCAATCGAGCGTGGCGTGCGGGGGACGAGAGTACCATAACTGAATTCGCTGTTAGGGTACGCACACAGACCAGCGCCAACGTACACGGCCCACAAAGGTACTTCGGTTTGGGCGTATTATTTTTGGCTGAGTAAGCAAGGTTCTTTACGTAACACTGCGACCATTACTGGTCTATTGTGTTCGCTCCAAGCTCAACCATATTTTATACATACAAATCCGAACACAATTTTTTTCCCTTCTCGGGTATGATAGTGTAGGCTAGTGGATAATGATAAATACAACCGTATATACATTAATTCCATAGAACTTAGTGGTACCTACAGTGATTTCCTATGTCCATTCGGGGCGTATGAACAATACTAAAGAAGATGAACAAATTATGAAGTACCTACCTTAGCGGGCCGTATACGTGGCGCTCGTCCGCATGAAGTTGCTGTACTGTATATTTTCTTTTCTGTGGCTGGGGCATATTTTGATATATCATGCTTTCTCGCCGACTGTGTGTTTAACGATTTGCTGGCTATACATCTTTTATACATATACTTTTCAATCCATCGACCCACTTAACAAGACTTAATATCCGTTTTAATTTCCCGGTCAATGGATGAATATGCGTAAATACACTCTTGTAAATTAAAAAACATTCCAATTGAGCGTCCGGAAATTAATTCTGCTCACACAATCGTGTAATGGTTTAATTTTAATTAGCTTCATGTTCAACATGGGATGGGTGTTTGTCTCTTTATTTGGATGGTTATTCAGCTTTCTGGTTTTACGATATTAATATCTTATTTGAATTCTGTATCGAATAACAAAGGATGATCGCCGACTTTGTATGGAGTGGGCTCTTTCTGAAAAGGCGCTGTACCTATTTCATTTAATATAAAATCCAATTTTGTTTGTACTGTATTATAAGGTCTAACAAAATTAGCTGAAACTATATTAAGGGGATGATTAGACCATCAAACTGAACAACTTTTTCTATGGGACCAATATCGAAATCGCGAAAAAAAAATAAACTGGAAAACAAATTACTTGTCGACACAGAGAAAATAGAGCGAGCTTATCCAACCTTTCATATTACCAACTTTCTTTATATTACAATAAATTATGCCATAACGACTAAAAGATAAGGATCACGGCATAACCCTTGTAAGTTCTCCGAATGTCCATCTAGGATCAGTTAGCCGTTTAGGAAATTTGTTAGCTTGAGATAAGCCCAGGGACCAGTAATAAGACTGTTCAACTGGAAGAAGCGATAAGATGTTTCGACCCGCATCCTTCTTATATAGGCTGTGGTTATCAGTCAACGAAACTGGGGCACTGGGTTCCAATAAACTAGTGAGAAGTGGGTGAAATGTTTGCGATGATTGAATTTTTATTTTTGAGACCTCGAGCTGTTGTTATGTTCTTTAGGGTTCCGTAGTCAAACAAGTAACCCTTATACTTGTGTCCATTCTATCTGTTTGTCTGTATGCCCACCTCGATTACTCGCTCATTTTTGCACCGTTGAAACATTTGGTATGTCGATAGGTAACAGTTAACCCTAAAAAAAAATATTGCTGCCGATGACTTCGTTCGCATCACAGCCGGTACGATCCGCGACAGGGCTTGCATTCGTTTTTTGGCTTGGCTTGACACCGACTTCGATAAAACAAATTAATGTTCTTATGATGCGCACGAAGAAGTATCGGCTGTAACATTATTTTTTAATTTTTTAGTTTTTTTGAAGGCGGTTTTAATTTTTTGTTAAAATTTTGTTTGTTTTACAATTTTCAGTGGATATTTCATTAGTTCGACTCAGATATCAGTTATACACGTAAAGGGTACATCGATACGAAGCAAATGTTTCAATCGCCGATGATTTGCTATCAACTTTTGAGGAGTTCTATTGTATAGCTCGGAAGTGCTTCATCAGATCTTCACCAAATTAAAATAGGACCACACGGAAAGCATCGAATTTCAAATAATAAAAGAATCATCAAAATCGGTTCACCCAATCGAAAGTTCTGAGATAAAAAACATTTAAAAAAATACAGTCGAATTGAGAACCTTCTCCTTTTTTGAAGATAGTTAACAAACATTTTTCATTAAGAAACAATTTTTTTAGTCATCTATCCCATACAACGAAAAGGACGTCTTGTCCAATAAAACAAAACTCCCATAGAAACTAAATCTTTATAATGCTTCTGTCTCAAGATACCTGCCGCTCAAAGTAGGTTGTGACAGTGACAATATTGACTAACAACAAACAATATATTTTATACCATTCTAATCAGTATAGCTGTTTTTAAAATTAATATGATACTGTTAGTCGTTACCGCGAATTTGCTTGTGTATTTGCCTATGTCCTTCCTCAAGACACAGATTAAATAGTATAGGTTCAAAGTAAAAGCATAAACAAAGTATAAGATGCATTAGGTATATTAAAATGCCCTCAGAAAGTTTTATCGCTGTATACTTTGAGCAAGCGAAGCGTGAAATGAAGTGTTGCGGCTATCTTAGGAAACATGGTTGAGGATTTGAAGGATTATAAATCAGTCTTGTGCACAGTTAACCCGGCGCGCGTCATCCGGGTCGAACACTATTACACCAACCGACGACGTCCACGTTGGGTCAAGATTACTTGTACTTTTTTCAGTGCCTGTTTTGAAATCTAGCTCGGCATTTCAATAAAACCTTCCGTATTTTGAAAAATGTAAAAGTGTTCGTAAAATAAAAAATCCTTTACTAAACTTGTATCTGGCATTTTATCAAATAACCGTAAAAAACAAGAATAAAAATTATATATATTTTCAGAATAAAAACAAAAGAAGTTGGGATTTTTTAATCAGTTTTCTCTATGAAATAAACATTGTTGTGTTCATTTCTCACGATTCATTGCGATGAAATTAAAAAAATAAAATAATTTTTAAGATGAAATTAATAAGATAAAAACACGGGTGACGTAGCACACAATTGTTACATTAGCGTCCACGTTGGATCTTTACCTTTTTAAACTTTACATGCACCTACAGTTGATAGCGCTTTCCCAATGTGGTGCCGTAAGAAATATAATGAATAAAAGTCTTAACTGCAGCTACTGTAAAGCCATTGAATGATACAGGGTTTATCTAAAAATATACGCAACGAGCGTTAACCCGCGTCTTCGTCCGCACAAATTATATACCAGATTTTAAGTCAGATCATAAGCTATCAAACAAAAAAAGTTTCATCAAAATCGTTTAGTAGTTTTTGCGTGATACTCGTTCAAACAAAAAAACAAACAAACAGACAGACAAAAAATCCAAAAATTGGTGAAATGGAATCAGGGACACCTAAAAACCATATCGTAACTTTTGTTTTGTTAATATCTTCAATGTACAGACAAACTTCCTGTTACAGTTTTATAATAGTATAGATAGATACAAAATCACTAACGAGGACGGCATCGGCATCGGGTTAAAAAAGCTTTTTGTTGCAGAAAATTATTTTCGATGATCTGGCTATGCAATCCTAATGCAAAATCTCTCTGGTAAAGTACCAAAATATTTTAAATTATTTGTATTGTTTCCTTTAACCTCATAATATAAAAAAAGAAAGAATGTACATAAATGTTTCCAAGACCTTTTTTAATGGAATTGCTGCATCACCATCAAAATACGTATTATTAAATACGACTAGGTATCTATTTGTTTGTATCATCAACATCATCAGCCCAACAGATCCCGCTGCTGTTGGGAATAGCTCAGGCCATTTGAGTGGTCACTCCAGGAATATTGCTCATTTTCGAACTTTTTATGTTTTTATCATGTTTTCTTTATGGAACAGGAGGTGGAGTACCTATGCATCTTTGTGTATGTGCGTGAGTATGTACTTAGGCTCATACTGCCAATATTAGGTGTCATTTGGCGTAACCTAGGTACCAACGATTTTTTTTTGGGCGCATAGAAGACCAACAAAAAATCTTTGCTAATTACCTAATTGTGTAATTTTGTTGGTTTAAAAAAATAAACGATGGGACGGAGTCAATTTATTTTAGGCCTACAAACGGTAACGTTTATTAATGGTCACACTCTAAAAACATAATTTAATTTTTTAAAGTAATCGGACGAAAGATTAGGTAAAAATGCAATACAATATGGACGTCTTAGATGTTCATACGAAAGTTAAAATAAATAACAAACATATTTTACCAAGTGCGCCAACTGAGATTACGCGATACTCGGTTTAGATGAGGTATAGCTAATATTACCACTATAATCTAGAGATTATGAGAAACAAATCGACATGAATTTCATAACTATACGCCAACTATACGCTAACATTTTTGGGAGCCTTTTTCCCATAGCTGGAGAAATTATCTTCTTTACCGAGAAATCATAATTCTCATTCCATGATGGAAATAAAAAAATCATTCATTTCCATAAACAACGAATAGACAAATCTTCTCATTCAGACACTTTAATTCACTTTAACCAACATTAACCTAAAAATAACCGTTTTTAAAGATTTTCTATAAAGCTTTATTAGCGTTTGATATAACGGGGTATAAATTTTAACGTGCCACGGAAACTGTCGACCCTTATCTAGAGGGTATCAGAGGTTCTAATGGCGTGTTCACACTTGCTACGAATGTTTGTCGTTAGGTATACATGTGTGTAGCAGTCTATGCCCAGCAGTGGGTAGATGAGGGCTAATACAAGTCAAGCCAAAAAACTTGTACTTCGATACTAAATCTAAACATCTATGACCTAACGTTACGAATTTTCGGTATGATCTGAAACTCTGAGGTACTTAACTACCTTCCAACTTCTTCTTTCATGTCAGCACGAGTTATATCGTATGACAGTCACTCATGCTGTGTCATCTATTATCTTTCAACTGAAGTGTGGTGTTGTAGCAAGGTTCATTTCTAAGTTTCCACCAATAAATATAATGCAGGGTGAAATTGATATCATTAGCACCTTTTTAAACTAAGAGTCTACCCATCAAACTGAACAACTTTCATTATGGGAGCAAACAGATCGGAGCAAAAAAATAATAAAGGATGCTAATGATATCAATTTCACCCTGTAGTTAGGTACTTATGAAAAAACATAAGTTTTCCATTCAAAGAGACCAGCTGATCGATTCGATTTGTCATTTTGTATCGATACAGTAATAAAATTATTGATTTATGGACATACTAGCTTTTGCCCGCGATTTTGTCCGCGTGGAATTAGAATATAGAAAAATCCTTTTTTAGTGCACTCCTATATACATCCCTTGTAGAATCATGATTCTATCTTCAGCGGTTTAGGTTGAGCGTTGTCTATCAGTCAATCAGTCATGTATTCTTTAAAAAAATTAAAGCTCCTCATTGAAACCTTGTGATTGACTCTCATTAATTAAAATAGCTCATACCATGGCTTGCGCCCTAAAGTGTGACGTATAATATGGTGAAGATGATGATAAATGAATATTTAATAACATCCCACTGCTGGAAAAGGCCCTCTATATTCCACGCATCCCTGTCTTGCTTGAGCCAGCTCCATATTCACTTGACGTTATCGAAGGCAGCCAGGTAATCCCTCCATCTCATTCTTGCATGCGCGCATGCATGCATATGCTCAAGACTATATTCCCGAGGGGATAGTCAGAGAGTATTCAGAAGAATACTGAGAATACTGTCGCCACTTGTAATAGACAGTGGGTACAATACATGCCTCGAAAATGAAGCATGCAGGTTTCCTAACGATGTTTTCCTTCACCGAAAAGCCAGTGGTGTTACAAATAAATTACGAAAAACTCATTGGTACGAGTCGGCTTGAACGGGGATCGAACCATAACCTCCTGCACGGCAGGCAAGTTTACTCGCCACTGGACCATCACGGCTTCTTATCATCTCATCTTTACTTCTTAAAATTATAAAAAAACACTTGAATAAATTGCAAATGTGTATTATGCTTTAGAAATCCTTTTACCAGGGAACAGGTTATGTAGCCCTAATGAGTAAAAATATTAATAGCAAATTAATTAAAATCTCCTGAAAAATTTATTGCTTGCCGTCCTGTTTTAACCCAGATTATGGTTGATTTAGGGTGGGTTAAGGTATGTTGGAACCGGTCAATCTCGAATTTGAGCTACGTGCTATACCTTATATCTTTGGTCAGAAACCTTACAATATTTATAGAGAAACTATAATAACACGACCCGCGGTCATAAGAGTGCCTACCAAAGACATAACTTATGATGTTAAATCTCTTTGGTACCTATTGATAATGACGGGCGAATTAGTCGCGCCGCTTATCGAGCAACAAATCCGTGTATTTATTTATGTATAACTTCTTTTAATTAGTTTGTCTGTATAACGTCTGTCTAAGCACACACGTATCCGTTGTGAGCACAGATCACAAAAACTAAAGGGAGATGTGAAAAGAGGGCGGGGCCAGTGTCGCAGCAATATGCGCAAAAACGGAACACATTGCTCGCGAAAGCAATGATTCAATGAAAAAATTATGAGGCTGAAATCCAGTCGAGATATTATGTGTAAATAGTTTACAATGCTGAATGCTGCAGCTCAATCGCTTTTAGTGATAAGACCGCCATTTGTACTCTTACGTTCTTTTTATTCGTTTTTGTTACTGTATATTTTGGTGTGCAAATAAAGAATATTTATGTTATGTTATGTTAATGCTTGCGTAGTACTAAAGATTATTCGAACGTTGAGTTCTGATACCGCAATGGATAATGAGCACATTCAAGCTAACAAAATACTTTCTATCGCGTGGTACTGGTGGTAATGCGACACTAGGTTTCGTACTCAGCGCGTTGGTTGGCATCTCTCTAGATCTCTATGTAAAAATCTCAAAGATAATGACGCCTTATTCATCTTAATGCCATTTGAACTAACCTTATTATCGCTAAGTTAATAAGACCATGAAGCCCATCCTTTTTCGCCTATAGGTACGTGGGATGTCATGGCTGATGAACCCTTCCCCTTGCTCAAGCAATAAATTACCCTGTAATGAAAGCTTAGACCCTACTACGAGTTCGGGAAGAATGAGGTTAATATCGTATTGCAGAAGTAAAGAATGAGGAGTTACATATTATATTGAAGGTTAAAACATTGACGAAAATTTGTAAAAACAATATCGAAAATCAATAACAAACGACATTTTGATCAGTATAAAATTAAATAAGCTATAATGAAATTAAAAAAGCTATAATGAATGAAATATGAAAAACAATTCTAATTTCTGTGGAAACGGTTTAAAATGCCTATGTTGGAAAATAATTGAAACGAAATGGGCGTGAGATAGCTTATATTACTGTCTGATGGGAGAGAAGGTAACTGGGCGGCGAGCGCAGCTGAAACGACGCAAGCGTAAAACAAACTTTATTTAATTGTGATTGTACTATTTATGTAAGTTCCATTCTGCTCTAATCAAAATTTATAAAATATCAATCTCTTTTTTTAAATCAAGTCTCGTGTTTCTATTATTCACCGTTTAGCAGTTCCAAGCGTTTATCGATAAAGACGTGGCGACTTTGGCTTGTTTTTCTATCGAGAAAATGTGTCTTAATCGTGTTTTGGCTCCCATATATAAGGTCTAACAAAATTAGCTGAAACTATTTTAAAGGGATGATCAGACCATCAAACTGAACAACGTTCTCTATAAGACCAATATCGAAATCGCGAAAAAAAAATCAGCTGTTCCATACAAACATACTCGACCAAAATGTATCGGACAGCAGATTTTTTTTCGCGATTTCAATATAAGTCCCATAGAGAAAGTTGTTCAGTTTGATGATCTGATCATCCCCTTAAAATAGTTTCACCTAATTTTGTTAGACCTTATATATCCGCTAATCATACTCCTACTGTTAGTACGTCATGATATATGACGCTTTGAAGAATCCTATTTTTTTCACATAGCCTCTTAAGTAAATTTGTAAAGATGTACGTAGAACCACATCATTGAAAAAATAAAAAAAAAATGTCGTCCCAAAACACAATTAAATATTTTATGTAACACCACGAAAAACGTCAACATCAATCCTTATACCTACTAATTATTTTGCGTTGACAAAAAACTAAATACTTAAAGCAGGATCCCGTGACTCCGTACGCGCATACCACTGACACTGACATTAAATATTCATAACTTTTGATTGTGTTAACCGATTGCGATAAAACAAACCATAAATGTTAATCAAAAGTAAGCTTATACTTTTATGAAAACTCTATCCAAATCGGTTCAACAATTTTTAAGTGATGCATGCACAAACAAACAAAAATTCTAAAAATTATGGTTCATGGTCTTTATGCATTCCATTACGTATCCTAAGTCCCCCAAATTAAATTTGCAAATAGATCCCATGTACATCCACGCCAAATATACAATTTAATTACATGTATAGAATAGACTACTAAAGTATTACATTAAAAAAAATAAATGGATTTTTTTATTAGGTAATTACTACAAAACTTCATAATGTCAGTATAAATCGTATCGAGATTTATCGTAGACAGAATTTAGTAGGGGCCAAGAAACTTGTAACGTGGCGAGTTGCTATCGGGAAGCACTTGGATGATGGATGATCACCGATGTGCTTGGCAGTATACTGAATATTAAAGATTATATTTACAAAAACTACTGCGATCAGTGAAGCTGCTTTTCATTCAGAAATATTATTTTTCATAACTGTATCTGATCGTTTTGTTTCCAATCGTATTCCAGGTCGTTTAAGCATTTCTTTATAATTTTCGTTCTTACAGCTACAATAGAGGGTGAAATAGAAATAAATCTGAACATCTTTTGCTTCACGTCAACATTAATCCAATATGACGGACATTCTTTTCGCGATTTCTATATTGGTTCGATAGTGAAAGCTGTTTGATGGTCTGAAACAACCCCTTTGATATGTACCGCATTTAATTTTACACCCTGTACATGACCACTGTCCACCCCATTTTGACCTTTCCTTGTAACCTTGGCCTTAACCCTTTCATTGACGCCTGAAATCTTAATAAAGCTAAAAGTGAACCTTCCTACAACAGCTAGAGTAGTTGTAGCAACGTTTCTGAAGAACCCGAAAACGTATAGGCTTTTAAGATGTGTATAAAAAAGGGTATGAAAATACCTCTTCACATTGCTTTGAGAGATTGTCCTTTATGACATTTTTGTTCAAACTCTTAGATCCTTAGATCTAATAATGAAATTGTGGAGGTTACCTACCTATCCTTTTACCTATAATTTTGCCGTCGCAAATAAATGAGCTATAATTATTATTCATAAGCCTATTTGTGGATTTCTATTTCAAACAATAGAAATAGGTACGTTTTCAAGTTCACTCTTGATTTTAAGTAAGAGACAGATGCAATGGCTATGCTATATATCCCACACAGTGCGTGATAGTCGAGACAAATAAGTTGTAGCAACCTACTGTCCAAATATTTTCAAATGGTGACGATGCCGATGTTGAGAGGCCCATTTGACTACATACTCGTATCAAAGGTTGATTTTTAGGCTAAAAATTGTAGTAGCAATCAATAAAGTTGCAAATTTATGTAGGTATGTAGAATATAGGTACAAAGTACATTACATCAAATAGTATATAATATATTATATTACTATATTTGACTACATCGCCATTTCTTCGCTTTATTAGGTTTTAGTTGATGATGTCTCGCATATCTGTGGTGTATGATTATTATTTAGTACCTACCTATTCAGATAATGTAGTCTTGGAAATTGCAATGTAGTTGCTTATTGCTAATAAATAAAGTTTAAAGTATGTTGAATGTTAGGACACTAAAAAAACCAAATTAATTATTGAACATGTGTAAGTATAATAAATAGCTAGAAAACAGTCCTCAAAATGGACGGCTTATCATAAAAAACGGTTCCTTCGTCTTCATTATAACTCAAAGCTCTTTGTATCTGCCATTCCCTTAAAGTTTTCACCTGTGTCCCTGGCACAACGTTCTCGTCTACATACATAGCTTTATACAACTCTTGTCTAAACATCTTCAACTGTTCCTTTATGTATTCTATAGGCACCTTTGATATAGCTATCACTCTTGGTGTACCTTCTTCGTTCATGTCTGCAACTTTTTTGGCTTCATATAGCTCGTACACGAGAAATCTGTCGTGAGGTTTCGGCACGCGAAGAAAGACGGCGTAATCATACCCGAGATGTAAATAACCTCTCAGATTATGATGAGCCTTGTATCCATCTATATACTGAAATAAAGTATGAAGTCTAACCGCACTTGTTTGCATGAAAAATATCGGCATCAGAACGAGGATTGGATTCTGAAAAGAAAACTTCCTGTTACATTAAATACTGTTTATCCAACAAAATGAAAAGCAAAGATTTGTTCAAGCGAAACGTATTACTTGTCGAATAGATAACTTTTTTAATATCTGAAGTAATAAGGAATGATACGATTTGTGTCAGTTGAGTTTTAATCTACATTTTGCAAAGAAATAAGTCGTCAAAAGCCAAAAATTCTGAAAAGATAACGTGGAATATCGTGTGTTGGTTTTGGGGAATGAAATATATATCTCCGTTAATGTAAAACTTGATGAGAAAAACCTTATTTCATGCAAGAATCCTTCGGCGCAAATTTTAGGGGTACACGAATTAATGACTATGTGTAAAAAACAGTCATGGTTGATTCTCGACATGCCTTTGTTACATGGATGGAGTGCCAAATGTCCTGTTGCTTTCTATAAGGAAGGGTATCGTACCCAATGGGTACGGGTTATATTCGTGAATAGGGTTACTATTCATGAATAAGCCTACGCTGTCCGGTCGTTCGGCTGTCCATCCTACCTATAAAGGGCTGTATCTTTTGAACCGTAATATATATATATACATACATACATAAGCTCACGCCATTGTCCCGTGGGGGAAGGCAGAGACCACGGACCGCCACACGCTACGACCCTGACACACCTCTTTAGCCTCATTGACATTCATACATTTTTTCATGCACTTCCGTCGATTGAGGGTGCTACGCACTTGTCCTTTTCGGAAAAGATCATAGATTTGATCATGGTATGTTTTTCTTGGACGGTATATAAATATTTTGGTTGGAATATAAATATTAACGTCTAAAGACGGTACGTCTAATACTAAAACATACTAAAAGAAAAAAAAATTGGGTGGTCTCCATACAAGAAACTGTTCTTTTTTTCAATGTTTATTGTTCTTGTTCTATCGTAAAAACAGTTATATTATACAAGCGTTAAACTTAGTGTGATTATAGAGCAAACTACAATATAGCATCAAATAATAAAAACCGGCCAAGTGTGAGTCGATCTCACGCTAAGGATCCAGGAGTAAACAAAACTTCTTTGTAAGTAAATATTTGGTGTGGTGGTACGGAACCCTGGTGCGCGAGTCGAGTAGTACGACTGGCAATTGACCGGTTTTTTAAAATCAATTATTTATTGACAACAATTCAAGCAACGCTCTTTTCATTTGTCATAATTTCACTCGGAATGTTTCCATTGCCTCTTCCGCTGATTTCCACCACTACACTCTTATACAGGGTGAAATTGATATCATTAGCATCCTTTTAAACTTAGAGTCTACCCATCGAACTGAACAACTTTTACTATGGGAGCAAACCGATCGGAGCAAATAAAAAATCCGCTGTTCCATACTAAACTACAATGTCGACGCGCGAGTTCGCGACTCATATGTATCCAACAGCTGATTTTTTTTTGCTCTGGTCGTTTTGCTCCCATAGTAAAAGTTGTTCAGTTCGATGGGTAGACTCTTAGTTTAAAAGGATTCTAATGATATCAATTTCACCCTGTATATTCAGTGCCACTACCTACCTAAAAATCTTATGCAACATGCATCCATCAGCTCTTCGAGATCTTTATAGAGTCGTGTATCCATCTTATTTGGATTGCACTATAAAGCCTTTAATTTAAATGAAGAAATGTTTTATAAACAAATTAAAATATTGTGTTCGGTTTTTAGTACGACATCGTATTTCCGTATTCGGAGCATTATCCTAGAACTGGATGCCAAGCATTGCTCTCCATATGGGTCTTTGTATGATTCTCGTTTAATACACAACATTTCAATATTTTGTAGTGTCCACGTCTCGGCACCGTGTCGGTCCTTGGACGGACATGGTACTTGAATAGAACTAGGTGACACCACAAAACATTATAAGAGGGGTTAGAAATGCAAAGTAGCGCTTTTGCTTCGGAGACGGCTGTCGCCACTTGTCTTCCCTGCTACAATTACTCATGCCCTCTCGCTCGCACCACGCCGCGCGCCTTATGGTGTTATGCAAATTATTGCATAACCTGTGGCGACACGTTCCAAGCCTACTTTGCACTTCTAACCCCTCTCATAATGTTCTGAGGGTGACACCATGTCAAGGCGAGGTGAAGGCAAATGGAGCAAAACTTTGTCCTATTGGTGTCTGAGGGAAGGGAAGAGAGACGTGTGTCGGTGGACCGATGATATCAAAAGAGTTGCCGGTGCTACATGTATGCTAAATGCTCATGAAAAAGAAGGGGAACATGAACAAATGGAGGCGGGTGTTTCTCCTCGACGTTTGAACGCCGTCATTATCCTCACCAAATATTTTCGCTTTGTTTATAAGAAAAGGTACACAATTTTATAACGCAGTTATAAAGCACGCTGGCTCCTTGTAACAGCGCTAAAATCCTTCTCTTATAAACATGGCAAAAATATTTGGCGAGGATAATGAGGGCGTTCAAACGCTGAGGAGAAACACCCAGGCCTATTATACTCAGCAGTGAATTCTGGCTGCAGATGATGATGTGGTTTTGGTTTTAATCTTATTACGTAGGAATGAATATACACAGTTCGCTTTTTAGACGCTCTCAAATGACGTTAATGACAATAAATAAATTACTTTTTTACATACCCAAAACATTGTGGCTTTATCAGGTATTAATGTTAGTTTCAATTCAAATAACCTGAGAATATTACTTTTTGTTTTATCAATCCACGTTTTCAATATTCAATACGAGAGGAAATAAAATGTCCAATACATTTTTACGAGGCTCTAAAATTTAAATGCATCGAAGATTTTATTTTTCATTTTTACAACACACTCGCTTGTCTGAAAATCTGTTTTTACTTTTGGTTTTGTTCGTACAAACGTTTCTATTTTATGAAACGCCATAGACTCATTACAATACTATGTTGACGTGCCGTCCAAATTAATAAACATTTCTGATTAGTATATATTATTATCAACATTTGTAATTCTGGTATTCCAGCATTTAATGGACCACCCCATTTCTTCCCGTGGGTGTCATACGAGGCGACAAAGGACTATGGTTTCTTATGCAGCGTTTTTGTGGACGAAAGTTTAGCCACCTATCATAAGTTGATACGTTATTCCATCCTAAAACCTTTGATAAAAGTAAGCCTTGCTTCATTATGCACACTTAAGAGGATAGGCGGGTACTGTTTTTCTATACAAACGTATTCCCCTGTTTTCTCCCTGGATAATGATCATTATATTGCTTCCTCAGCGCACGTTAGTATGTGACAACGATTACTATGGCAGTCGACTGATGTAGCAGCTCTGTCATTATATTGCTTCCTCAGCGCACGGTAGTATGTGACAGCGATTGCTATGGCATTGCATCCGTGTCACAGAAAGGTAGGTTACAAATGCTTAGTCGGGGAAATCTACGGATTTTTGTATGGAGTAGGTTGCATTAATTGCACTTTAGGTGATAGTTTGAAATATTATTAGATACATACCTGAAAAACATAAATTCTCCATAATCCCTGATTTTGTATTGTGTATTACGGAATAATTAAGACATTTACAAAATATTAAATTTAGGTATGAACAAAAAATGGAAAACTGGTGATTTTGTACAGGACGGCTTCGTTCACTACGTTTTACTTATAACAATAATAATCCCCGGTTAATATCGTAATTTTTAGTAGATATTTAATATTTTGTAAGTATAAAAAAGTTATAACCTCATAACTTAATTATTTTCTGTTAGTTTGTACACAATAAATTTGCCTTGTGATAATTAACTGTCTCTTTTGCTGGTATGCTGGAAGAAATGTCTTTAGAAATAAGCTTGCCCTTTGTACATTTATATCGATTTTAAGGTATTTCTCAGGGTCCTCTGCCTACATAACCACGAAATTTCGACTAACAGTAATATTAGTTCAAAAACAATTTAATAAAGTGTATTTAATGCAATCTCAAACCCTATTTTTCCTAGACTAGCTATGGTATTCGTATCCGTGAATGTATTAAAATGAGAGTTCGTAAATGTAGCTTTATTTCTGATAACCCCAAAATGGTTTATAGTCGTGACTTAATGTATGTATAATTCGATTGATCCAGTCTTTGATCTCATTGTCATGCCAAAACTTTATCAGAAATGGATAATGTGTTTTAAATGCACTTTGAATGGTCTCCTAAACAAATTTTCTTTCACTTCGTGTTTGACGAGTCTCTTCCATTTATTTGAAGTGTTTCCCTTTGATATTGTTTTGAGAGTAATAGCTTTTCAGGAATTATAAAAGCGAGATTAGCTGCTTGAATGGCAATTGTTTTAATTTATCGCAAAGCACCGTTGAAAGTTATCTTTTATTATTCTCGCTTTTATGAAGGACGCGGACGTTGAGTTTCGTTGTAGCATTTTTATGTTGTCTTTTGTTTTTATTTTGTTGCCTCGCTAATAGACAAAACTAATTATTTCTTTGTCGAAGATTGTCGCCAAGGCGTCTGTGAGAAATCGTTTTAAGAATTCAATATTAGGTACCTGGTTGAACTTCCCCTTTGTTATAAGCAAGGACCTCTTGTAATTGTTTTGTCAGGTGTAACTATGAATCCGACTAGATAATATCGATTTCTGTGAATGAACGCTTGGGACTGAGGTAAACCGCATACAGTAGTATCGAGGATTTCTCTACCGCACACTTAGGGTTGCCAGACGGCCGGGAAATCCGGGAAAGTCCCGGAATTTAGCGTCTGATCCCGTGTCCAGTAATTACACTTTACTTTTCCAGAATTCCCGAATACCGACATGTTTTTTTACAAAGTAACGACACTACTGCAGCCAAGATCAAGCCAAGCCAAGAATGCCGCGTTAAATATATTTTTCTATAGTTCATCCAACAGTTTTAGTTGGAACGTGGACTCCAACTTCTTTCGTAACCCTAGAAATGTCCAGGAACTGATAAGACTATGTCATAAGAATAACTAAAACTCTATAGAAACGAAATTCGCGCGCCAGACGCTTTCAAAGTCACGTTAATAGCCTACCGTCTCGCCGCTGCTAAGCAGAGAAGTCTGTCGGGGCTTGCATCGGTCGCCTCGCGCTCACACGTGCACATTCCGTACGATTATAATGAATCTTTTTTCACCATGCCTTCTTATTTCAGTTTTTGGGTGTATAATATGACTGATATCTGAGTCGAACTAATATACTTATTTTACCAATGAAAATCGTGAAATAATGAGAAATTTTAAAACCTCCTTCTTTTGTTGAATTTGGTTAATAAGTTGTAACATATAATTAAATATATCATAAATAACTTACCTATAAAAACGAAGTAAATAATAGCCTACGAAATTAGTAATTTTATGGAACAGCCCTGGCGGCCTCCGTGGGCGACAGCGGGGCTTTGCGGGCCGAAGGGGGAAGTAGGTGTTTATAACGCGGCGTTTAGAGCACGCACAAAGGAGATTCCATTCTATAGTGTATTAGTTATTCTATGCCTATGTCTGGAAACTCTCATGTCTACATAATGCCCTGCACTCTAGGTATAACCAGTGCAATATCATCAGTAAATGGTTGTTTCTAAACGCTCTATTTGGGTATATATTTGTTTAGCTTCCATTCCAGAATTCCAGTGTACAATTAAGGTGCAAACCAAACTGATAGCCTTCGGAAATATAGACGTTATACAGGGTGACTGGTAATTCGACCTATTCCTTGAAAGGGGTTATACTAGAGTTCATTTGCAACAATTTTGCCCCAGTTAACTGGGGGTCGAAAATCGCTTGTTTTCGAGTTATCTCATTTTTAAGATTTTTTTGAAAAAATCCATTTTTCCACCTAAAACTGACAATTGTGAAAAAAATACTCCACTCTCTGCACTAAGTAAGCATTTTTCTAATAGCTGATGAATGAGCGACTACATTAAACTAAAATACATGTGTAAAATACCCGAAACCACTGAAATAAAAGGTTATAAACCGCACGACAAAATTTTTTTATTTGGATTTCGTTTCAATCCAAAGAGGATTACTTAAAAAAAATGTATCACACTTGGCGTACAAATTACGGAAATAACTTCCTCAATTCCTAAACTTTCCAAAAAGGTGCAAATGTTGTCTACTTTGACAAGAGTTTGAAAAAAATTGTTAACAATGGCAGAGCAGGTAGCGGATTTCCTAGAAGCGAACCTTACAAGATGCCGATTTGCTTTTGTCTCTTTCATTTTATTGCTTACATTGTTTCTCTTTTGTAAGTATTCGGGAATGTTTGTACTAAGGTTCACAATCGAGGCCCACTCATTCGCTCAATTCATTAAGTAATCAGTTAGTTTCAACCATCTTGGAGTTCGGACGTGTCGTTGTTAACTAACTTAAATTCTGCGCTAAAACAGCTTCCTTTTCAAATGGCTGCTTACCAAAATGAAGAATACGCGGATATCATGTATTGTTACGGGTTTTGTGATGGTGACGCTGCTGCTGCTCGAAGAGACTATCAAAGACGTTTTCCTACCCGCCGTTTACCTGATGTCAGCGTGTTTGGTACGACATATCGGCGCATTCGAGAAACGGGATCGGTTCGACGTCGCCAAACCGACGCTGGTAGACCTAGCGTTAGTGATCCAATCGAAGAGGAGCAAATTTTGCAGTGTTTTCAAGCAGACGGCACTACTTCAACAACAATTGTGGCTAGGCAGCTTGGTATGTCTCAGTGGAAAGTCTGGTTCACTCAGCACACAGCACGGCAGTATCCATTCCATTACACGCCAGTACAAGCTATCGAGGAGGGAGATCCTGTCAGAAGGATGGATTTCTGCAGATTTCTAATAAATGCAGACATTGAAGACCCTGAGTATCTAAAAACAATCTTGTGGACAGATGAATCGAACTTCGACCGTGATGGTATTACAAACTATCATAATCTGCATTTTTGGGCCCCTAAAGGTCAGAATCCGAGAAAATCTAACGAAGGAGCTCACCAACACAGATTCTCACTTAATGTGTGGATGGGAATCGTGCACAATAATTTAATCGGGCCATTCTTTCTGCCGGCACGCCTAACCGGCATCGCCTATGAAAACTTTTTAAGAGAAGAGTTACGTCCGCTGCTGGAGGATGTGCCGCTTACCACAAGAACAGCTTTGGTGTATCAACATGATGGCTGCCCAGCCCACTATTACCGGGGCGTGCGACAGTGGATGGATGAGAACTATCCACTGAGATGGATTGGTCGAGGCGGCCCGATCCCTTGGCCGGCTAGGAGTCCCGATCTAACCCCATGCGACTTCTACATTTGGGGTCATATGAAGACATTGGTGTATCGTACACCTATCTCTTCTCAAGAAGAATTAAGAGAGAGGATTTTGGCAGCTGCCCAACAAATTAAAGACACGCTTTCAACTCGAGTGACAGTAAGCGAAGTACGTCGCAGGCTTCGTGCTTGCATACGTAACGGAGGAAGACAATTTGAGCAAGACTTGTGATTTTTAAATGTAAAACTTTAAAACAAAATTTGTAATTTCATATGATTAGGTACTAAACATTATTATTTTACTCTTTTTTTTATTTTCACCAAACCAATAACTTTTTGAATAAAATTCACATCTGCGTGTTTAATAAGGTTTATTTTCCAAACTTGAACTAAAGTACACAACTTTTGCATCTTTTTGGAAAGCTTAGGAATTGAGGAAGTTATTTCCGCAATTTGTACGCCAAGTGTCATAAATTTTTTTTGAGTAATCCTCTTTGGATTGAAACAAAATCCAAATAAAAAATTGTTGTCTTGCGGTTTATAACCTTTTATTTCGGTGGTTTTGGGTATTTTTCACATGTATTTTAGTTTAAAGTAGTCGCTCATTCATCAGCTACTAGAAAAATGCTTACAGAGTGCAGAGAGTGGAGTATTTTTTTCACAATTGTCATTTTTAGGTCGAAAAACGGAAATATTCAAAAAATTCTTAAAAATGAGAGAACTCGAAAACAAGCGATTTTCGACCCCCAGTTAACTGGGGAAAAATTGTTGCAAATGAACTCTAGTATAACCCCTTTCAAGGAATAGGTCGAATTACCAGTCACCCTG
The DNA here is from genome assembly GCA_927399405.1 of Agonopterix arenella. Classification (NCBI taxonomy): domain Eukaryota; kingdom Metazoa; phylum Arthropoda; class Insecta; order Lepidoptera; family Depressariidae; genus Agonopterix; species Agonopterix arenella. Next base: position 11,672,357 of record OV656707.1, on the reverse strand, counting down.
TAGAACTACCTGCAACATAATTCCTGAATTTGACCCCTATATCAGTAGAATACTAGTCAAATCTTACATAATCATTGCGTTTGGTACCGATTTCAAAAATGAAAAAGTTTTATATATAATTAATATTTTAATAAATTATCTATACCATAGGTCTATACTTTAATCTTACATTACCAAGCGCTATTAATGAAAATTATGTGAACTCCATGCAAATAGAATTGAAGTGTGCCCCTTCAATTATATTTGCATGGAGTTGACAAGCTATACAAACTGTTAATTAATTGAACTGCAATTGGTCCTCAAGCTCTCATTTGTTATTTGAGTTGTTTATTTTATTTAAGAAGATCCCATGTATAATAGCTCTTTTCAAATCATTAAAACTGAAAATGGCTAAATTCGTGGGACTTAATATTTGGACCGACATAGATCCTCGGTTTGCGGGAAGCATCAGAATTACAAGCGCATTTTGAATTTCAGTCACAGATATTAAGTTTTTGATTGAAACTGGAAATACATAATTATGGTAAGAATTTTATCTGGTTGGAGGATTTCTTATATATGATATTATATTATTATTATAATACTTTATTGTACACACGGACATAATAATACACAAAGTTGAGAAAACATGTACAAAGGGCGAGCTTTCTTCAGTCTGAGCAAAACAGCTTATACAGTGTGTAACATTAAATGTGTTACATATTGAACACGGTGCTTCAGACAATCAAACTGAACAACTTTAAATATGTAACCAAAATCGAACTCGCGAAAAAAAAATCTGCTGTTCCATAGAAAGCTTCAATGGCGACTCGATCTAAATGCGTTACATTATATTATGGTGTAATTTTTTTTCATGATTAAGATGTTGTCTCCATAGTCCAAGTTGTTCAGTTTGATGGTCTGAAGTACACTGTTCAATATTTAACGCAGTTAATTTTTCACCCTGTATAGAACAGCAAATTTTTTTTGCGTTTTTTTTGGTTGTCCCATAGTAAAAGTTGTTCTGTTTTATAGTCATATAAAAAAAAGACAGAATTCGAATATTAAAAAAAAAATGTTTATTATTACTCAATATTTTTACATAATTTGAGTTGAGATCCACCCTTTGAGCATGATAAATGCTTGTATTGGGAAGAACTCCCAACTTCCCACGGTTATAAATCATTTAGATATATTGAGACAAGCCAAATAGGTAATAATTCCAAATAAAGTAGGTAAGTAAGTATGCATGCATATTTTATGAATTAAAATAATTAGGATTAAGACTAGACCAAGGGATATACGTAAACTTTCTTTGACTATAGCGATAAAACTGAAATCGAATAGTCGAACGTCCCTTTAATTTTCGAAATAACTTCTAAGAATACTTCTGAGCAGAACAACAAAGGCAAATTTATTGCTACCACAAGAATTTAGTAGCGCAAAGCGTGAACAGTGGTAATTTGTCTTCTACTAATATCCAACCACTGTTCCACCTCCTACCTAATTCAATTAGGAGGTGGAAACACTCTCGGAAATTTGAAACAAGTCTTAAGGGTGTAAATTGAAAAATTATTGGATTAAATTCGTGGATTTCGTTACTTGGTTGAATCACCAAGTCTGGAGTCGGTTAGAATGATGAATTTTGGTACCAGTGACATTTTACTTTTAAAATTCATGTTAGTTACTGTAGTATTATAACACCTACTGACATTAGGGACCTCCCCTACAAAAGCATAACACTGTTCATGAAGTCCGTGGGTCTAGGAAATGACCTTTAGGTCTAGGGTGACAGCTACAATAGATCTGTCCAGGTCGCAGTAGCTATTTGGTCAATGACCAAGCCCTTTTAACCAAATAATAATAGTTACAGTAGAACCAGCTCCCGCGGCATGGTGCCTCGATAAACGTTTTATCGCCCCTGTTAACTCATTCGTTCGCGCGGAAGAAGAAAGAGAGCGAGGGCGCGATGGCGCATAATCGCGCCGCCATGCCGCGGGCGCCGGTTTATAAGTCTTACCGATGTACCTGCGCAGTAGACAAATTTTAATAGCGCACGAAATTATATTGACCAATCAGGATGTGTCACCTTGAATCCGTTGGCGCTATTTGCTAATTGTTTATGTACTAAATGACTTCGGGTTTTGACAAAGACTCGGTCCTGCTCTGCACAAACGAATTTTGACGAGCGGAAATATTTTCCTGGTCGTACTGTTCAGAAATATCAGGGTAGGTGTTATTTCATCCAACGCCCCGCCCTGGTTTTTAGTTAACATTTACTCACAAACATATTAAATGTTAGGGCGATCAGAAATATTGTTACAACAATGATTCTGACCGCCCCCGGCCCTAACATTTTTCAGAAAATAGGCCGCTGTCGTCCAAGGCCTAACACATCCTGTCATCTGCGTTAGACTTTAATGACCTACCTTTGGATGGGCCCACAGCACAATTAGAAGCACAGAAAGTAGGCGCCAGCGCAGCGCGCAGTTGGTCTGTCATCTCGGTACGTATTTCAAAGATTTCAAGTATATCTGACGTTTTGGCAAAGTAAAGGTATTGTTTCGACTTATTTTTCTCGTTTGAAATCTTTGCGTGAGGCCCATCCATCAGGGTGAAGGATGTCTTAATATTTTAAAACATTTCAATGTCCTAAAAAAATCTCATACTGAAGTTAGATATAGACAGACAAGTAAACAATTTATTGAAGCATACTTCCATTAACTTTTATAACATGCTATAATTTTAGATTAGACTATTGTAACCTCCTAGCGTTACACGCTTCAACTACAAGTCGTCACTACTCAAACCCAGAGATGTATTTACAAATATTGCGCCCCTGGGCATATATGTTTGGCCGCCCCCCATAACCGCAGCCATCCGGCGGCGGGCCCGCAGCCATGATTTGTGCCCGGTAAAGTTAATGCGCACAGTGCGGTGTGGTTTGTGCCCGGTGTTGTTGTGTGCGGTTTTAAGATATTTAAGAATTGACTGACAAGAGTCCTACTGCCACGAGCTACATCGAAATCAAGAGCTAGCGAAACAAACTCAACATTTGACTGAAAACTGCCATCAAAATTGTGTTTCGCGTAAGTAACAATTTTAAATATTGAGCGAGCTCGAGATTTTTCTATTATATGACTTGAGTGTGCTAGAACTCTTATCAGTCAATGCATGGAAGAATGATTAAGATTGCATGCAATAAAAAAAATAGTGACTAGAGCGAGTGAAGAGAGCTCGAAATTTTTCAAGACTACAACAAATCAATCAAATCAAATCAACATTTTTTATTCAAAATAATATCACATACATCTTTTTGACGTAATTTTTTGACTCTACCACCGCGTCGGAAGGTGTTCCGTTGAGAGAAGATGCACACAGAAACTCTACAACACACATCTTTTAAGCAAAACAAAACAAAGCATACAAAGTACAATTAAAATACAATATTGCATTACATAGAGTAACATTGTCAAGACCAGACATTTTGGTCATTCAAATAGTCATCGAGTTTGTAGTAGACTTTTTACAGAGGACTTGTTTAACATGAGACTTAAACTTTTTGTCTGGCAAGTTTAGAATATCCTCTGGTATCTTATTATAATAGCGTATAGAGTGCCCCATGAAAGATGACATGGCTATGATCAGAGCTACTTGTATTTAATGTAACTATATGTATTTTTTCACAATATGCCGCCATATAGTATTAGGTTGCAGCCAGAAAACTGTTGGACTCAGTATTTGTAACAATTTCCTCCCCATACGTATGGTCTTACGGGACACCACCCTATAATTGGCCGCCCTTAGCAATTGCCCATTTGAGAATTCGCCCCTGCTCAAATCTACTAGTATTTGCAAAGTTACTGGTACGTTAGGATCAAAGTAAACTAAGCGTAATGAAGCCTTGATACAAGCTTAAGTTAAGCCAAGCAAAGCTACTTGTAGGTGAGCTAAGTAATTATATTACATTCTGCAAACATTAAGGCAGATACGCGCAAAGCGAACGTTTGAATCTGTGATTTAGTGGTACAATTATTAGCTCTAAGCTCGAACGTGTCTGTTTAACAGATAATCAACTGTTATCTCTAATTCATTACTTTCATTTAAACAACATATTATGTCGTTGTCCAATGGTAGAATTGGGCATGTCGTGATCTGCCATTTTATAATTTGGCCACACCAGCCATGCTTGGGTAGATAGTAAATCCAACTTCATCGAACCTTCAAAAAAGTTTCAATATTTGTTTCATTTCCTCATTCAAGTTAGTGGTACCTATAATGGTAAAAAAGGAAAAAGTGCTAACAAATGGTTTGAAAATCTTTATAACTCTCTATATCTTAGACTATTTAAATATGGACGAGTAACGCGAGGTAGCATGAAATACGCAACTTTGGATTTTATTCCGTTACTTTAGAGTCTAATTTCGAATAACAAAAATCATGACAAACAGTCTTGTGTAAACCCCAAACCAGACTACTTAGTGATTACTGATAAGGTATAAAATTGTATGCACTTTGGCAGTGAGGAATGATAACGTAAGGCAAGAAGCTCTATATCATCCTGAATAAGAAGCAATAAATTGATACCAAATGAATGCTAGCTGCTTGATTATTGTAATAAAAAAAAAATAATAATACTTCCATTTAACAACAAGTATCTAGTTTTTATCATTTGTGCTGTACACATTTTGTCTGCCTCACACTTCAGAACTGTCTCTGTTGCGGGTTTGCTGGAAGAGATCTCTTTAGAGATAAGCTCGCCCTTTGTACATGTCTACTTTAATTGTTTTTTCTGTATTGTTATGTGTACAATAAAGTGTTAAATAAATAAATAATAAAACCAAGGTGTCTCAAAACCGAATAATAACGAGAAAACAAGAGCTATCAATAATCGTAACAAAGCTAATGTGGTGGGAACGACTCCTCCTATTAATTTTATTAGGGCGATAAAATAATAATAATTCAGTGCGATGGCATGACCGGAAATAATATCCGGGAACATAAAACAAAAGGGAATGTAATCACCTCTCATTCTTTTAGCAATATTGGGGGAAATTCGCAAGGTGTGGCTGGGCGGTAAGGACCCGTTACAGCCTATTTCAGGACTTTTTATTTTGTTTAATCAAGTTAGTGCTTTTATAATATAAATTGTGTATGAAATTGTGTCTTTGGGTTTCTCATAATATTTATGTCAATTTATACATTAGTTAGAAAGTACTGACCGAATTGAATAACAAGCCAAGAATTGAATTTCAATCGCTTGATTGTATAGGATTGATTTTTTTACAAAACGTGACTAAATCATGATTTCTAAGTATCTTTCTAACGCAGTCGACGGTCATTGGATTCACTCTTCTTTTTGAGAGAATACGGAATGCTCGAAAAATTTCGAATGAAATGCACCATCTTAAATCTAATATAAATTTCCGTTGAAAATCATCAGTACTTACGGCATCGGTTTATTAAAAAGGGTGTTATAAAACATGTAGGTACATTAATAAAAAAATATTATGCAAAAAGTTGTTTTTCTTTCACTCTCTTTTTTCTATACTAATTAGTCATTAGATCAAACAATGACGAAGAAAATTAATTTTCAACACACTTGTTCATAAAATGGCCCTTATTTCACCGCAATTAGGCACATAATGACACCTATAATCAAACTGTGACTTTTTCATTACTATTATTCACAAGGGAGTTATAGGTTTTTTGTAGTAGGTATCTAAACTTCTTGGTTGAGTTCTTGAGTTGCTTTGTTCTTAAAAAGTTTCGATACAAAAAAGATCATATTCAATAGTACAAATATATTCTCTAAATAAACTTTTTATTTACTAAATAAAATTATTTTTTATTATTATTTTCTTCACAAGTGTGTTGAAAAACGTCGTATGATACACGTGTGTATTGATGATTACCGTCCTCGGCTCTCTTCCTTCTCGCCTACGGCTCGGGTCTCAATGGCGCATCAGCGGTAATCACCAACATTACACACTTGTACCATAATGTACTATATTGCGTCTGTTACTAGAATGTGGCTTCTGGTACATATAAGTATACCTACAAAGGTGAGAGGGTGTTATTTTTCATGATCAAAATAACAACAATTCGGCTTGGTATACATTAATAAATATAGCAAACCTATTTAGCTAATCAAAGGAAAGTCATATTGGTATTGATTTGGAAAAGATCTCTAATAAAATAATTAATTGGCTATACTGTTACGAGGTTTCTTTAATAACTTTGAAATTACATTTAGGTTATAATTTGATTTTATTAATAGATTCCACGCATACCCTGAAGAAATTATGAAGGGTATGTGAAATCCTCCAATTGGACAAGTGTGGTAGACTAACGTCCATACATCCTCCTAGAGGGTAGGTGTGTGTTACATAGATGCTGATGGCGATGATGATGAATATAGTTTGCAGTAGGCATATTAAAAAATAAAAATGAAATAACGCTCACAGGCACATATACAGGGTGAAATTGATATCATTAGCATCCTTTTAAACTAAGAATCTACCCATCAAACTGAACAACTTTTACCACCGGAGCAAACCGATCGGAGCAAAAAAAAATCTGCTGTTGCATACATTTGAGTCGAGTAGGCATTGCAGTTTAGTATGAAACAGCTGATTTTTTTGTTGCTCCGATCGGTTTGCTCCCATAGTAAAAGTTGTTCAGTTGTTCAGTTTGAAAAGGATGCTAATGATATCAATATCATCCTGTATTGTAATGATCCCAGGTAAGCCTTAGGCTTTTTGTTATGGAAACCATACAACAACGGCACACACATAGAACATCCATGACCGAACCGGTATTCGAACACAGGACCCCTGGTTTGGCAGTCCGGCTTGGTAACCACTACACCAACCGGGTCGCCATATTGAAAGTAAGAAGTATATTAATATGGTTGCAAGATCTCGAACAGTAAATTTTTTGAGTGCACAGACGTCTTACTCAGCACTAAGTCGGTAGCACAGATCACAAAAACTAAAGGGAGATGTGAAAAGGGGGCGGGGCCAGTGTCGCAGCAATATGCGCAAAAACGGAACTAATTGCTCGCGACAGTAATGATTCAAGATATTACGTGTATATAGTTTACAATGCTTGCGTAGTACTAAAGATTATTTGAACGTTGAGTTCTGATACCGCAATGGATAATGAGCACATTCAAGCTAACAAAATACTTTCTATCGCGTGGTACTGGTGGTGATGCGACACCAGGTTGCGTACTCAGCGCGTTGGTTGGCATCTCTCTAGATCTCTATGGTTGGTAGGTACTACGTTGGAACGGTCACAAGCATTTTGTTAGCGACAGTCATCAAAAGAGAATACCTATACACCCCTGTTCTTTATTTAATTGAAAAATTTTAAGTGTTTATTCAGATAATGAAGCTAAACAACGAAAAACGAGAATTTTGTTTTGCCCTGCTATAGAAAAACGATCGCGCTTCGACTTTTGTATGGAAGGTCCCCAAATTTTCTCATTTTTCAACTCATGTTTCTTAGGGAAAGTTATTTAGTTTCATAATCTGAATATACCCTTTAACATTATTGTAGTAATTAAATAATATAATAAATGTCTCGCGGGGATGCACCCGACGACCTTTTTTATCCCTGAGACCTCATTTTTATACCACATTTGTGTTAAGTAAATAAAAATTAAGTTAAAGTATTAAGTTAAAGTATATACCTAAAATTAAACTTAATATTAATATATATGATAAATAATATATTTAAGATAAAAAACCGAATGGGATTTGCTTCAATAGTACTTACTCCTAATTCCTGACAAAAATTGTATTATTCATAAAAGAATGCAGAATGAATGCAAATTAATTGAAATTGAGGTATCGATAGTTAATTAAAGGAAGACCATACCAGTTTGGCACACTAGACCCATAAAACTGTTATAAGTATATTTTCCGTCCTGGCAACACGGGCCAATATTTCACACGGGCCAATAACCGGACTGCTGCCGAACACCTAATGACACTAACGCCTGTTATTGCTTTACCCAGGTGGTGTTAAGCTTTCAGTACTGAATTATTATAAGGTAACGGCACGCCTGTACCAACTGCAGTGAGTGCAAGTTTTTTTCTTTTAGTTAAGCGTCGAAGTTTCATGTTTTCCCTTTTAACTAAGGCATGAACATCGACTGTCATTAAAATCTGGCGATAAAATGCATACAATTTTCATAGATTAATTGATGCTTTATTGTGGTCGTGCCTGTGATGCCACGTAAAAAGTATGTCGTGAGTACCAACTCATGACATACTTTTTGAAATTGCTGATTTTTGCCAACGAAAAGAAGAGTGCTGTGAACAGCGTTTTCTATTATAGAATAAAACATCGTTTCGGTTGACATAGATACGACGAACATAACAAAAATGCCAAAAATCCACAAAGAAATACAAAATTTTTCATCGAAGACATATGTCAGAAGTAGGGGAGCGCCCAAAGTAGAGGTTTTATGTAGACCGCCAAGTATACCTGAGTTTCAAAGTAGACCGCGTACTTGAAAAGTTTGGCCACACCTGGTATAGTATATGTCCAAAACCATATTCCCAGACGGAGTAAACAGAGATATTCTAAATATAGATAATAATCAAATTCAGAATATCCATAAGCCTCAAGTATAAGAGTGTGAACAAAACTCGTTTTGTTGGCAGTCATCTCTTTTACAAAGTTTCAAGTATTTTATTTTCATCGAAAAACCCGATAGGCTTTGTACATAAATTATAGTAGTGACAACCCTATAAATCAAGGTCGAAGTTTGATCCAGTCACTATAAATTACTAGCCGCGCTGTCCTGTCCATGTTGGGAATTCGATCAATGTTAGATAATTCGATAGAGAGAAACAAAAGTTAAAATAAAAATTTTCTGATCCTTACAAGCCGTCACCTTATTTTATTAAAAAGTACTGAAGAGAATTTGAGTGATTATGAAATCTTTTACTACGTGCTTACAAGAATATAAATTTCGTATGTTCTCATCATCATCATAGGCCTTTACATCTGTTGCAGATGAATTAAGCAGTGTTTTTGGAGAAGCACTTTTTCGTATGTCCTCAAAGCTGGTCTCTTCTCTGTAGAATAATGAAAGATGCTAATCACACTTACTATGTGAGGGAAGTCCAGTGAACATACATTTACACAAACGTGGCATCACAGGCACGCTTTGACTACTTAATTGAGGACTAAGTTACGCGTTCAATTCTACTAACAAACATTTCTGCCACTTTTTGCAGGGGGCGAGGTAACATGAAATCCGCGACTTTGGATTTTATTCCTCATAACTTTAGATTCAAATTTTGAATGATAAAAATCATGAAAAGTAGTCTCATGTATACCCCCAATGTTCTAAGTTCGAATTTGTTGTTTCGCAATTATAAGGCTGTCTCGTTTAGTGATAAGGTATAAAACTGAATGTAAATGCACATGATCAATTGCTGAAATGCTACCGCAAGGCTAGTCCTTATAATAAATAGTCAAAGCAGGCACGTGATATTTGCTACTGAGATGCTGCTGATATTTCGTTTGCACTACTATCGAAGTCAATACAACTACACTGAAAAAAATGTTTTGTTAAATATAATATAACCGAACTTTAGTGACTTCCAAACTGTTTTGTAGCACATAACCAAACGTTTCTATATAAATAGCAAAAAGTTATGCTATTTATACCCAAACGATTGTTTATGTGCTACAAAATAGTTTGGAAGTCACTAAAGTTCGGTTATATTATATTTAACAAAACATTTTTTTCAGTGTATCTCTGTTATTATAATTATTACATACCTATATTGCATTAAGTTACACATTGATAAGCGTTCTTTTCATTAACGAAACATTTGAACATCCTATTTCTTCCCCTCTTTAATTTTATCTTAAACGTAACAGTAACAGCTGATAAAATCAAAGCTAATTTTAAAACAAAGACTGCACAAAAACTTTTTAAAAAACGTGCATTCTGACATGAATAGACGAGGGCGTTAATTATAAACCTTAAGAGTAAAAAAGAACTCGGGAGGGGAACTAAATTTATCACAAAATCTGATGCTTAAACGCGTTGGAGTTTTTTTTTCATGACAGAATGGAAAGAAATAATTAAGAGACGAGACGAAGCGCTTCTCTGAAATAAAACACTCGCCCGTTGACTGACGAGATTCAGTGAGACGGCCATATATTATTCTGACAGATAAGAATTTTTAAGATGTTCTCTAATGACTCAAAGCACCTGTGACTTAGAATTTAATGTGAATAAATTAATTTGATTTTTACTAGAACTTACAGGTCGCCCTTTAGAATGACAGTATTGGGTCATAAGAATAACTACAAACTATAGAAGTGAAACTTGGCACGCCAGCGCCGGTGCAGTCATTATTAGAAACAAGAGATATAATTTATGTCAACATAATATATCGTCATATTAGGACGAGACGGTAACGTTATTGGCATGAATTAATAATTATGTATCATTGAAAAAAGTTTCGGAACCGCTGGTCTAGAAAACCGGCTCACGATCCGGTGACCATAGTTCAATCCCCGTGACTTGTCACCGTGGATTTGAGTACACCATTATTGGCACAAAATTACCACTAGAAGGAGCCACATGCTGAAATAATTTGAATAAAAGAAGATCGGCCGAGACGGGGACGACTGAACTAGCTAGACCGCTCCACTAACAAAACTGTGATGGCGTTGAGTAAAATCTCCACTGCTATCGACCATATTCTAATGCCACTACCACTAGATGGTGTCTGATAGATAAAAATCAACGTTCTACTTCTTTTCTACTAAGATACCATAGCAATCAATGGTTATCGCTAGGCTAGGCGTATTGTGACCTTAAATGCATCTGGCGCTGTAGTTTCACTTCTACAGTCATAGTGTATTAGTTATTCTTATGCATAGGGTCAGATGCCGGCCGAATTTTAAGGTTTCAAGGTATTTTGGCAACAGATAAAATACATATCTCCACCACACTGCAAGGACACGCGTGTTGGAATATGGCCAGCCCGTTTTCACCCGTTCCAGTGGGAGGTTTCTGCCCCATTATGGGGTTTTCGCAATGGTTTTAACGTAGTATCTTCTGCTTTTGTTTTATTCAAATCAAAAATATGTTTCGAGACGTTGGGCCTTCTGGGGCCCAGAGGACAAAGCGGACAAAGCGTTCGTTAGAGTCCTTTCGGGGCGTCTCAATATTATCTCTGGTGATCACAGACCTGGCAGCTTCCTGAAACAAAAAATCTGTCTTGCCATCCAAAGGGGGAATACTGCTAGCCTACGAATACGATGTCTTGCGGCGACGCTCTGCCTAGCTAGCATGCCACCCACGACAAAGCGTTTAAACGAGAAAAACGTCATGCGCGCTCTTTCTGGCCTACGTAAAATAATAAAGATGGAGGCACGGAGTGTGAAGTATTAGATTTATAATTTTAATGGTTAGTGTGTTCTGTGTTGTACCTATTATTTTTGCCCTACTTTTAAGTTATAAAAGTAAATCAATATCAAAATTCATTATAAAAATAATAAATTAATACTCAGATTGAAAAATTATTTTGATAAATTTTACAGATCGATGTGTGTGTGATCTAAGACACACAAATGACGATATTAATAAAGTTGTTTGAACAATTATAATCCTCGCCACTGAGCAACGTCCGATCAGCGACTTAGCAAGAGGTTAAACCATCAGACCCTAATTCTACTTCATCCTGAGTTTAATGGCTGAAGTTAAATGACTGCTAATGGACGCACTTCGCAAATTAAATTTTAGCTGCCTCTAGCGCTTAGTTGTTAAAACAATAGGGGTGTTATCACACTAGCGTTCTAGAAGTCTCTATAATAATCGCAGGGTTTTGGCGGCACGCATCATTCATCACACGTTTCACGATTTTTCCTGGAGCCTGACTAGAGGGTTCTTGACCTGAATACACCGGGTGTAACAAACCTTACTACTACCTTCGGTGCTTCAGACCATCAAACTGAACCACTTTCACTATGGAACCAATTCGAGAACAAAATATCAATGACGAGGGTCACCAAATAGCGTACTTTTTAACATGCCAGGTTAATAAAATTCGTGCCTCCGTGGTCTAATGGTTAAGAGCATTGGCTCTCGACCCGGAGGTCGTGGGTTCGATTCCCACGGGGGGCACCTAGTGATATGTCACTTTGTGCGTTTTTCCCCAGTTGGTTAGGACATTGCAGGCTGAATCACCTGATTGTCTGAAAAGGAAAATGATTCCGTGTTTTGGATGGCACGTTAAGCCGTTGGTCCCGGTTACTATCTCTGGTGGTAGTAGTCGTTACATAAAAACCACGTCAGAGGCCGTAAGGCGGTCTGAAAAAACTCTGACACCAGGGCTCTGCTCAAGCTCTGCCCACACGATAAGAAGAATAAAATTCGTGTAGGCTGTCAAAGCAGGCAAGAGAGACATTTTATATATCTTTTTGTTAATTATTTTAATCATATCATCTCTGAAGACATTCCAAATTATGTCGAAACTGTGTCCCTATGTGTTAAAGACTTACTTTTATGCTAACGCATGAAATAATTTTGGATCACACCAAAAAGGGATTTATGGTTTATTTGTTTTATAATAATGGATCCATCGTAGTGGCAATGATCTTGTACATGTCGAGTTGAAATTAAATTAGTTAAAAAATGTGTTTGATAGTTGTACCACATTAATAATCATAATAATCATAATCATTTATTTCATAAAGATATTTTTACATGTCAAATGCACTCCTTAACTACTTATAATTATATTATTTATATTACAGTCCGGTTACATTCTAATAACATTAGGTACAAAGTTATAAAATTCATCAATGTCATAGAAAGCAAGATCTATTAGCCATGTTTTTAATTTACGTTCAAAGGTACAATTTTCTTTGCACTGTTTGATATCGTTGGGGAGTTTATTGTAAATTTTAGGGCCTATTATATATATGGATTTAGTCGATTTTTCTAGTCTACAATTATATAAGTATATATTATGTATAGTAGGTGGAACAATTTGTAATGTACCGAACGTACATTACAAATTGTTCCACCACTCCAAACTAGTGAAGAAACGCTCTCTCCCTATGTCAGGTTATTTTCCGTGAGCCAGCCCCAAGAAGATAACAAACCTGACAAATACCCAGGATGCACTGACCCATACCAACTGCTGTTCCCTCCGGTCTGAACTCATTTTCGGATGAGGACCAGGAGAGCAATAGCGCTAAATAAATCGCAACTGAACCATGATTGCACCGCGTGCGAACAACAACTTTTGACAGCCGTAAGAGCCATTTTGACAGCCGTAAGAGCCATTTTGACAGCCTTTAGAACCTTTTTGACAGAGCGCACAGACGTTAAAGGCACATAAAACACACATAAAGTCACAAAGTCACATAGAAAATAAGTCAATTTTAGCGGGATACGGAATTCAGCATAGTTTAATAGTAATTGAAGAACTTGGATGTTTTTAATTAGCGCAATCGCTCTCTAGAATACGTGATTTTATGAGAAACCTCCTCCTTTTTCGAAGTCGGTTAGAAATAAATAAAATTTACGGTAATATAAATACACACTATACCCGGATGAATACACTACAACAAAACATAATACGTAATACTTGTACAATTAGATTTGGCAGAAAGTACACTCTCGCTTTCGAAAAAAGCGTCATAGGTCCGTCTAGTATGGCAAGGCCTTTAGCTAGTGCAGCCGGTGGCTAACTATTTTAAAGTAACTCATGGATATTACATGCACAGCTTAGTATTAGGATAAATTACCTAGGCAAACCGCAACCCATCCTATAAAATTGTTGGACACTTTAATTAATTGGGGAAAATTGTCATTTTTTCCTCTAGAGACGGCTCCACTAACACGCTTTTCATCTACAAGGTGTTGAAACACGCTTTTCATCTACAAGGTAATGTAGCAGGTTTGCATGGTTGGTATGCATGTTGTAGGTAGCTGAACAACTTTCCCTAAGAAACATTCAGGAAATTCGCATAAAAAATTCTGGCCTTTCTACTGACAGACTAACTGGCTGACTAACTGACTGACTAACTGACCGACTAACTGACCGCCTAACTGCCTGACTAACTAACTGACTGACTAACTTGCTGACTAACTTACTGACTAACTGACTGACTAACTGACTGACTAACTGACTGACTAACTGACTGACTAACTGACTGACTGACTAACTGACTGACTAACTGACTGACTGACTAACTGACTGACTGACTGACTGACTGACTAACTGACTAACTAACTGACTGACGGATTGACTGACTGACTGACTAATTGACTGACTAACTGACTGACTAACTGACTGACTAACAGACCCACTCATGACCGGCTAACTGACTAACTGACTGACTAACGAAGCGTGTTGCTGATACAGACATTTTGCTTTTTTGACGAAGCGTGTCGCAGATCTGAAGTTTGTTCTATCTTACTTATGCATTTTATTATCCGAAATCCACGCGGACGAAGTCGCGGGCAAAAGCTAGTTCCAATATAAAATGAAAAATCATCCATCATCATTCCCAACTTTGAATCAATATTAAAAGTCGTTCACAAAATATTTTTACTTTTATGAAAATTCCTTCGCAAAAGGAACGAAGAACGAATACACTCAATATTGGAGTTTCATTCATTCGAAGACGTGACTTTTATTCAATATTCACAATGCTGGGGAGCTATGACATCGTTAGGTGCTTCAAATGGAGGAATATTAGAGCTTGTTTGGTTACTTTAGAATTCTACATGAGAAATTCTCTTTGGCATATTGCGTCTGATTTTGTAGTCTTATTCAAGTTAGTCAAGTTTTTATCGTTTTAAAAAAACGTATACGATACAGAATTCTGTTCTTGGAGATTAGAATATAGCAGGAGCAAATAATAGTTATGACATTTACTTACTATAGGAATAGTAATATGTCATCAATTATTTTTCATCAGTCTATTTTTGCACCCTATTTACTATGGTCATTTTAAAGAAGGTCATATTGCTAATAGTTGATTTCGACACAGCACTCTCTCTTCTTTCCCTCCAAATTTTATGAAACGGGAACTTGCTACGATCAAAGAATTTGCAATTGGCAAAAATTTCTAACAAATATAATAAATAATAATTAACAAGTTGGAAAACACTAAGCATAAGTTGTATACCCGGCCATTCAATAGGATGGCCGGGTATAGAACTATCTAAAGAAATATTTTCTTGTGTAATAAGCCTATTAGCCCAGTCATTTTACGGAGTTTTGTCAGGAGGGGTAGGGAGTAATTATCAATGGAACTTTTAAACTGTAACCAGCACCATTTAGTGACAACCAGACTAACTGAAAAATATTTAAAAAAAATCTTTACATAGAAATCAAAATTGTATCTCCCAGGAGGCTTTTACCTTAATAATATTATTACCAATGCTCTCAGTTTAATTAGATTTAACAATACAAATTATTTTCAAGCAATCAAATACGCATTGACATTTAAACAATGAAGTATTCACTAGAAAATACTAATGTATTTTTCAATGCCTTCTAAGAAGACAAAAATATAACACCAGGTTTGAAGTATTATAATGGTTAAGCCTTAAATATGTTAAAATATTTTTCAATCAAGATTTTTAGAACGAGATTAATGCTAAATTTTAAATTTGGGGCTGTTGCTGACGTAATTTTTTTTTAATTTGGTAGGTATATTTCTTGGCTCGAATTGGCTGTTAAATACTATACCGAAAAAAAATTAATTAGTCCCGGCTCAAACCGTAAAATGACTGGGCTATATGGCCTATGGCCTATATAATAAATAAGAGTGTGGGCGATCATGAACACTAGGCAAGTCATTTCATTCTGAAATCGAATTCTGCTAGGAGTGAATGTTGCTTAATAATTGTACCTACACCTAATAATTGGTAGTTTTAGCAAATTTTACGCCTGTATTCATCACACGCAATGACAAATATGATACCTACATAACGCAAATAAAACATAGGTGGTGCCAAATATCTTGTCCAAGATTACTTTCCTGGAGGAGTTAGTTACCTAAGTTCCAAAAAACTAAAACAAATCTGATTCAGACTGATATTGAACGGCCGATGCCGCCGCCCTATACAGGGTGCAAGAACTCTCTCGAAAACTCAAAATATCCATAAAAAAAATTGAAGGATACTACGGGACCAATTATGAGAACACAACAAAAATATCTTCGTACTAAAATTATGCATACCGCAAAAATTAATGGAAAAGATGATGTTTTTTTTGACCCCTTTAAGTTTTTGGGGGAGGTCTTGTTACACCCTGTATACGTAAAGATCAGACCACCCCACTCTATTTTAGTCTTTTTTGTTGCACCTATAAATATGGCTCCTTTTCAATTTGGTTGCACGTGTAGAAATTTAATAAATGCATTTCGTATTCGTAGCAAGGACTGACCGCGATTCCTTTACAACAAAATTCAATTTATACCATAATATACAAGTTGCTTGACAAAATATTCGTATGTGAAGCGCAGGCATGCATGTTTGCGTCGCATTTCTATGATGAATTTTATAGGTTCTTTCAGTGAAGTTTAATATCTGGGTTCTTTCTTAAGATTTGTTTTATAATCACACATTTCGTCCATGACTTGATTAAATGTTCACTATTTTTTATTAATAAAAATAACGTACAAGTATTAAAATGTTATTCAGGAAAAGGTACCATAATGTCGGCTTTCATAAAAATTTGGTTATCACAACAACAAAAACTCGGATAGTAGATACCTACTTATTTTTTTTATTTATAATTAATGGACTCTTGCTTGTGCGTTAGCACTGCATTTCCGCCAGTGTCAAGTGTTTATGGGAGAATCTATCCCAATCTCAGGGATTGTTTTTGGTCAGGAACAAGAAGAGATTGCGGATTGCGGAGCCTCGTGGCAGGCAAAAACGCGAGGCGCGAAATCCACGCGAGACGAGTGCTCGGGTCAGAAACTGCAACGTGACTCTAGATATTTATTATTGTTGGTTACAAATTGTTTGTTTACAGGTTCCAAATAGTTCTAACTATAGCTAGCTATGCTGGAAGAAGGCAAGCTTTTTAGAAAGACATGGATAATATTTTTAAATTACGTTACGTTTTACATTACGTTAATTATGAGTAATACGCATAGTATACGCCATAGAGATCTAGAGAGATGCCAACAAACGCGCTACGTACGAAACCTAGTGTCGCATCACCACCAGTACCACGCGATAGAAAGTATTTTGTTAGCTTGAATGTGCTCATTATCCATTGCGGTATCAGAACTCAGCGTTCGAATAATATTTAGTACTACGCAAGCATTGTAAACTATTTACACGTAATATCTCGACTGGCTTTCAGCCTCATAATATATTGAATCCTTACTGTCGCGTGCAATGTGTTCCGTTTTTGCGCATATTGCTGCGACACTGGCCCTGCCTCCTTTTCACAACTCCCTTTAGTTTTTGCGATCTGTGGTATACGCACTTGTGAGCACACCATGAAGCAACAAACTGCTTCATGGTGCACACAAACACTCCACAAATCACACTCTATCTACAAACTAAGTTGACGTACTTTAGTGGTAATTATTAGTGATCAATCAACCGACACATTAATTAGGATGAAGGAATGCTTTGCAGTAACCGATCAATAACTCCTTCCCTACATAGGTGATTTGGGATTAATTCAGCTGCTCGGTACTACTTTTCTCGTGACTTTGGTCATCATCAGCCTTTACAGGGTGTAAACTTAAATGCGTTACATACTTAATTGCTGATGCTTCACATTTTCAAACTAAACAACTTTTATTTTGGGATCAAGCGACAAAAATATCTGCTATTTCGTACAAAATTGCCTCGACTCAAATGATAGTTGATGTCATTTTATTCTTTGGCGTTGCCTCCATAGTGAAAGTTGTTCATTTGGTGGTCTAAACCAAGTGGGTTTTGCCACACCCTGTTTATTTAAGAGTGCAGTTATTAACAAGGTTCTACAGGGTGTAACAAAAAGATCCTAGTAATACTTAAGGAGGTGCTTCAGCGAACTTCAAAATAGCGAAATACAAATGTACGGGACGCCAGATTTTTTTTATTTTTTCTCAATGCTGTCTCTATAGTGAAAGTTGTTCAGTTTGATGGTCTGAATCACCTCCTTAAGTATCACCAGGGTGTTTTATTACACCCTGTATACCTAGCGGCTAGGTTAGCATTTCGCAAACAATGAGACTGCGATAAAAAACCTTATCTGATTTTGATGATTCTTTCGTCAATCGATTTGTCTTAATCTTGTGAGTGTCACTCAAGACATGACAGTAATCAAAATTATATATGGCGACAACCAGACGCCATATTGTGAAAAATAAAAAAATGAAAGTTGACGAATTATGTTGAGTGGGGAATCATAGAATAGGTATTTGAAAATCATCCTTAAGTTTCTCTTATCGTTTTTCATTTCGAATGACCATTTAAGATCTATAACAATTTAAAAAAAAACTAAAAATTTGTACCTAAATAAAACGGTAAAAAAAACCCGTCTGCGTAAAAAGATAAATTTAAATAAAAACAGCAGTGCGACTTTTTAATCTCATACGTTGAACTGAGCAGTTGAAAATGTATGGAGATACGCATCTTTCTAATGCTGATTTGACTTTCAAAAATCTCACTCCTGGAGTATGATTTTTGAAAGTCATATCATCGGTAGAAAGATGCATATCTCCGTAGTAATTTTGACAATTTCAACAGCTGAGCTCAGCGAATGAGATTCAAAAATCGCACTCCTGAACAGAAAAAAAAAAACAATTAAGTAGTCTAGAACTCTGTTAAGTAATATTGAAGCGACTTTAGCAGTTGGGACCCATCAAAAATTCTAGACCGGATCAAATTTTCCCAATAACCCGACCGACTGTTAAAGTCGATATCTACGAACACAAAATCATCATTCCCTAGTATTTTTTATATGACTCACAATCCCATTAAACAGAGTAATGTGTTAGTGGTTAAAATATCACACATTTCAATTGCGCCCAGTGGCTGCGGCGAGGAACGTTATAGCAATTATTCTTCCAGCGCACCTGCACTAGTTCATTAACAAGGACATTTGTTACCATTTTACAGAGTTGAAAAAATGAACTGAATATTTCATCACTGCCTAGTTATATGACTTTAAGTTTAAAGATATAATGCACGGTAGTTTTATACTTTATTCTGTTAAGGCTGCGCCGAGCCTATTGTGCTGCCCCCAATCGTATTTTTTTATTTCTTCTATTCTATTTTTATTAAATGGCGTTTCCTTAAAGATTTCGCCAGTATCAAGTGTTGAAGATATTATTATAATTCAAGTTAACGTTCATTGTACGGTAATTGATATGGCGATCTCAAAGCCCCGTTTTTAAACAAAAACACACACCCGAAACCGCCATAAAATGGCGGAGCCGCGTGGCTATCTAAATCGCGAGCCGAACGAAAGACGTCTACTCGAGAGACCTCTAGCCACGCGACTCTCTTTTTATTTCTTAATGATTAAACAATATTTCCAAAAAACAAGAAAGTCACATTGTAGCCATTGCTCATTTTCAATTTATCGGGTCACTGTGGATTTCTTTTTATAATGTTTGTAGTTATTATCTTTAAAATTTGCCACTTTTGACGGTTTTAACTGTAATAGCTACTGGCATAAAACATAATAATCCGCAATGTTTCGATAAATTGAAAGCCAATCAGGACTACAATGTGACATTTTTGTTTATTGGAAATGTTGTTTAATTGTTTAGGAATAAAAAAAATACGATTGAGGGCAGCACAATAGGCTCGGTAGGCTCTTAAGGATAAAGTCTATTTTTATTAAGGCTTTCCTTTTTATGTCTTGTTTTTATTTTTATTCATCCTCGTCTTCCTCATTTCTCTAAAAAGTTGAACCGTTACAATCAGACTTACTTTGTAATTCAATTTAATATTATAATGTGCAAACTACATTGCAATAAATGTTTTTTTAAATCATCTATTCTACAGGGTAAAATTGATATCATTAGCATCCTTCTAAACAAAGTCTGCCTATCAATGCTAATGATATTAAATTTCACCGAGTAGAAGTTAGTTAAAATCGACTTCCTAGATTTTCTTTTGTTTGTCAGTTCGGTACCTTAACAAAACCAAAAACCACAAATCGTAAAACAGTATAAATTATCTCCTTAAATAGGTATAACAATGACCTTTTTTCATACGTACAGATGAGGGTAGACATATAAGTGGCACGTTAAATTATGCGTGACGCAAGAAGTAAAGAGGGATAATCCACAAAAGTTCCGCTTCTTTATTAGACAAGGGCCACATTAAGCCCAGTTTTTTTGTTGTTGCTAGCAGTCACAATGGGCAATACCTGGGAAATTTACTGGTTGATTTATGTGCAGAGTCTTGGAGTCGAGTGTTTTTTTCACTTTGGAGCAAAAAACGACGCGAAAGAAAGAAAAAAGTAGCTGTTTCATGTAACAAAACACCCTAAACAGAGTACCATAATTATTACCTAATAACATAATTATTTTGCTTCAAAGTGAAATTAAGTCTAAAACAAGCCCAACTCAAGCAGGATATTTTCCCCATGATTTGTTTCAGATGGCTTTTAATTTAAAAGTGACACTGCCTTTGAAATCAAAGTAATAAACGAAAAAGGAATTCTAGGCGAGAAAAATAATCGGAGATGAAAAAATAAACAAAATAATTGAGTTTTTCTGAAACCCTCTCAAAAATAATAAAGATTTAAAAGAAAATTAGTTTTTCAACGTCGGTTTTTTCAGAATTATTTTTCATCGTTGAAATTCTAAATATGATGTAAATAACATAAAACGGGTTTGAGGGATTAAATTCGTTTCGGTAAAGAATATTATTTCACTACTAAATTAAAAGAAAATTATTAATTTGTATTTTTCTACCTATCATCATCATCATCCGCCCATCATCGTCCACTGCTGAACATAGGCCTCTCTCAAGGCGCGCCACAAAAACTCCTCTCTACTTTTTTTACGTTGTCGGTCCAGTGTCAGGGCTTTGACTATTTATGATAAGGACTAGCCTTGCGGTTGCATTTCCCCTCTGCCACGGCATAAGAACAATTGATCATGTGCATTTACATTAAATTTTATACCTTATCAATAAACGAGACAGCCTATAATTTCGAAACGATAACTTCGAACTTATAATTATAACGTTTGGGGTATACATGAGACTACTTTTCATGATTTTTAGTATTCAAAATTAGAATCTAAAGTTATTCGAAATAAAATCCAAAGTTGCGGATTTCATGTTACCTCGCCCCCCGCAAAAAGTGGCAGAAACGTTTGTTAGCAGAATTACACGCGTAACTAGTCCCTATACAGGGTGAAATTGATATCATTAGCATCCTTTTAAACTAAGATTCTACCCATCAAACTGAAAAATTTTATTATGGGCGCAAACCGATCGAAGCAAATAAAAAATCTGCTGTTCCATACTTAACTGCAATCTCGACGCGCGAGTTCGCGACTCAAATGTATGCAACAGCTGATTTTTTTTTACTCCGATCAGTTTGCTCCCATAGTAAAAGTTGTTCAGTTTGATGGGTAGACTCTTAGTTTAAAAGGATGCTAATGATATCAATATCACCTTGTATAAGTAGTCAAAGCTTCAGGGCGAATTTCTGAAACTAGAATTATAACAACAGTACAACTATGTTCATTATATGACTGTTAAATATATTTACTCCGCGTACAAACACAACCTTTTCTGTAACTGTGTCCTAACATTAAACACAAATAAATGTGTCCAATACATTACATCTTGCTCAGACCTATTAGGAAAGGTGCACATTTTTTTTTCTGTCCCAAAATGGCTGATACGTAACAACGAAAATCCATTATGGATTTACGATTTCCTTAAAACCCAAAGTAATAGGGCTAATAAAACTGAATTTTGTTGTTTTGACAACATGTTTGTTATTTCTAAACATTTTATGTTGATACTAAAGATAAAGGATATTGAAGTTATGCATACTTTCGTAGGCACTTTTAGTGCTTTGTAAAGGAAATGATAAATCATAACGTTTTACGATTTAGAGACCTCATCTCTTTGTATTCTTTTACTTTGTATAGGGTTACTGAATTGCAGGAATCGTTCAATTTTGAAGATTAGATACCCTATTGCATAAATAACAATACAGGGTGTAATATTGCGTTACATATCGAATAGGGTGCCATATGTGTGTGCCGTTGTTGTATAGCATCCATAACAAAAAGCCTAAGGCTTACCTGGGATCATTACAATACAGGATGAAATTTATATCATTAGCATCCTTTTAAACTAAGTCTATCCATCAAACTAAACAACTTTTTCTATCGGACCAATTTTGAAATGGCGAGAAAAAAACTGTTTTTGGTCGAGTAGCGAGTTGAAATTTTCTATGGAACAGTAGATTTTTTTTCGCCAGTTATTTAGTTTGATGGTCTCAAGCACCCTGTTCGATATGCAACGCAATTAAGTTTACACCCTGTATAATTTAAGGCTATTTTGAATCACAGAAACAGATATTTGAAACATATGGTGTTTACTCTCATCTATGTCTAACGGCTATGGTTAAGAGTAGGTAGGTATGAGACTTTGATAACCTAGCTAATAGCAAAAGTTATAACTACTTATGCTAGTAGGTACTTGTCTGCTTTAGCTGAGCGAAGCAGCGAGGTGATACATATTACATATAAGTTACTAGGTATATACCTACTATATCAACACCCATATCAAATGTTATCGCTTATCAGTATTAAGCTAGTACAGTCAGCCTCAAAAAGATGTATACAGTTTTGTTCCATGTCGTGGTACTAAAGTGTATACATCTTTTTGAGGCCGACTGTACGTACTCTGCCAGGCATGTAACATGTAAAAAATGTATTATATTATTGCGCCTATGTAATACGAGGCTGTAATTCTCTGTTTCCTACAGCCAAACCATAAAATATGGTTTTGTAGGACTTTAATTAAAAAAGGTATTTTGAAACTTATATTATAAATAAATTAAAAAGAAAATGTGTATGTATACACCTACACAGGGAAGGCCAGTGCCCTGCATTGTACTCTTATATACTTATTCTGTGCCTGCAGTAGGACATATACTTACATATAGGTTGATGATGATGATGACGACTACTTTATTTACTTTCGAGGTAGTCAGAATCCTTGACACGTTAAAAAAACCGCCTAACTTGCTGACCGTGTTTTAAGGGGATGCTCAGGCCATCAATCTGAACAACTTCCTCCATCGCACCGACATCAAAATCGGGAAACAATCAATTCCATACAAAGCAAACCTATTCGAGGCAAATGTATGGGGCAGCTGATTTGTTTTTCGCGGTTTCGGTGTTGACCCCATAAAGAAAAGTTATTTAGCTTGATGGTCTGATCATCCCCTTAAAAGCCGTCAGAAGTAGGACCCTGTATAATCTTTCTTATACCTTGAATTATGTAATTTGGTTAATCAGTCCAACAGCAGCAGCCCAGTTACGATGCAAGGCGATTTCAAATAAGACAAATCCTTCATCTGAAGTTAAAAACATTGTGACAAGCTCTCATTGAGATTAACTCATTCAAATTGTGGTTATGGCAATTGTAACACTGCCAAAATGCCTGAAATTTGGCTGGGATGTGAGGAATTTTAATAGTCATCAGTTATAATTAATTCTCGATGTCTACACAACATGTTAGTGTTTGACATTTCATAAGACACGTACAATATCGATTATTCAAAGAATTGTCTTGTAAAATTATAAAGGTGTACAAATAAAAGATAAATAAAATCTCTAGGGCTGCCTCCCCTTGGTGAAGCCCTTATCTTCAGTCCTATTCCTCATTATTGAGGATCTTTATCTTATTTGTTGCATGCTGATTACAAAGAATGTTTACAGTATGTTTGATGGGTTAGTTATCTCTTTGTGCAGAGTGAAACAAAATCACATTAAGCCCTTTGACTACTTATATAGGGACTAGTTACGCGTGATATCATACTTACAAACATTTCTGCCACTTTTTGCGGGGGGCGAGGTAACATGAAAACCGCAATTTTGGATTTTATTCACCATGACTTTAGATTCTAATTTTGAATGTTAAAAATCATGAAAAGTAGTCTCGACTGAACCCCAAACGTCATAAGTTTGTAGTTATTGTTTCGCAATTATAGGCTGTCTCGTTTAGTGATAAGGTATAAAATTGAATGTAAATGCACATGATCAATTGTTCTTATACCGTGGCAGAGGGGAAATGCTACCGCAAGGCCAGTCATTATAATAAATAGTCAAAGATTAAGCCGTTCGACGTTATTTCTCCATACCGAGAGTTTTTATATTTTGTAATTGATGGTGAAATATCTAGATCGGCCTTTCCAAACCGCAACTCTAACGATCTAGATATATCATATCAACGTACTTTCCCCTCTCTCATCTTATCCCAACTATAAATCCCGTAGTCGTCCGATATTTCAACGTAAATTCAACGCTATATCAATCCATGCCAACTTCTGTCGAGAACCCGCCTCCATGTTATGTATAGCTCAATTTCTCTAAAGTTAGATGACCGCTACAAACGGAATTTCGAAATTGATAGGCCGTGTTTTGAAAGTCGTTGGGAACTTCAGCGAAATTGCAATGCGGTAAATTTTGACCACTTACGACCTTTGTAAAGGTGCATTTACACTGCCAATTTGTCAGGCCTGATTTCGGAATTCATTGCCTGATTTATCCTCTTAAGCAGGCAGCAACAATGTATGCTGAATCGGGCCTAATTTATTGGGTTACTGTATTCCACAGTTTGGTTCTGATCCAACCCTCTTTTGTTCTGATTGCCATCGCCAGCTCGTCAGCATTTTCATTACCCTGAATCGCACCTCAAGGGATGCAAGGTGGACATAAAGCTGGTTTTAGAGGTCGACCGACACGTCGGTATTGACAGTCGGTCGGGCGTAGCTATCGCAGTGCAATCAATGGGCGCATTTAGTGCTCCTCTGACGAGTTGCACACCGTTGATTGGTTCCCCACCATTGGTGCGTTTGGTCGGTGCAAATGTAGATATATAGGTTTTCCAAGTACGTCGTGCTTCTGAAGCAGGCATCGCTTCTACACGGAGAAAAATATCTAGAAGTATATTGTGACAAATATTATTTTTCTGTGGACTTTACCTAAAAATTAGATTTATAACAACAAAGTCCTTTCGGTTAGTATATATATTCTTTGCTTTAGGTAAAGTTGGGGTCGTTTTGTACTTTCGCGGCCACTGATGGTTGTACTAAAATTTAGATTACCTACTAAAGGAAACAAATATTGGGGCAGAGATATAAAGGGTGGATTTTTTGTAAGGTGCAGTAATGTGAGTTTTTTGAAACAGGAAATCGATTCTAGGAGACGTCCTTAACTTTTTGAGACTGTTTGTGGGATCACACACAATGACGCATGTCGGAGCGGCAGACGTCAGTCCGTAATTTTCTGAAGCAAGGAGTTGTATGAAACTGCACGTAGTGCATCATCATCATCGTGCGTGATCGCTCTTAGACGTTCAGTACTTTCTATTTCTATGGAAAAAATAGTCCGTTTGCACAAAAACTTTTTGATGCTAACATACTAGGTACCTAGATGTTATAATTATGCTAGATATTTTTACAGTAGTTCAACAAATCGCCACGTTTCATACGCAGACAGTTAATATTTCTATGGGCATAGGCAACACACCCCCCACCACTTTAAAACTAGGATCAACAGCTGCTACCACGAAAATAGTATATAGCGTGAAGACTAGCAGGGTGATAAATGGAATAGAGCTTTCGAATCAATCACGAGGCGGCCGGCGAGCGATTTGATTCCTGTCCTGATCCAGGAAGTCCTACGTAATTTGTATATGGTTGTATTTGCCATTACCTATTGTCACTAACTATTAAATAATTCACACCAAAAATACTAGATTTCTGTCGTAGTGATAAGGCGGATACAAAAATAAAAGCAAAAAAGAAAATCTGTTACAATTTTTTTCTATTTCATAACCGCGTAACATGGCGTAACTCTCAAAAACAATTGAGAACAACAACAATTTTTTTTTGTGTTCGTTTAATATTATTTTTCGTGATTCTTCTGTTCATTTGGTAGGTCGATGAATTAATTTAAGTATTTAAAAAAACGCATATTCGGTCCCTATTAACTGTTTAAATAACAACGTTTGGTACCATTTAACGGACAACTAAAGCACTGAATTTTTGTTTAAAACCTTTTAAAATGTTACGACAGTCAACTGGTGTTTCCACTACGCTACGGTAACATGGAAACACATTTAGTAATTTTTATTGCATTTTAAAAGCAGAGATATGTTGCATAAACTCTCTATTGATAGCACATCAAATAATAACAAAATTGCTACAATATTGACTCTTGCGAATCGGAATTACAATTTAGCCGACATCATTCCCCCATTTTTTATACTCACTTCTATTCTAACTTTAAAATAATGGGTCCATCGTGGTGTCGATGATTCTGTCAGTGTCGAGTTGGAATGAAGTTGATTAAAAAGCACATGTGTGTTCGGCAGGTTTATGGTAATGTAGTTCAAATTGTTCCCCCACTGTTCCCTCTGCTAATCAGAGGGACACTTGAAGAAACCGAAAGAAACTGCCGCCCGAGCAGGAACGACCACAATTTTTAAGTTGGCTAGCCTTTTGCCCACAAGAAAACTGTAAAGGAATGCTTTTAGTCGCCTCGTATGTCAATAACCTAAAACATAACAGGAACACCTCGGGGACTCAATAGAACAATCTGAGGATGCTTGAATAATACCTACAGGTCACGCGCCGTCGCATTCGCACGTGCTTGCCTGCTGTATTTGCGTCTTGCTCGGCTCCTCTAAAATCACCCCTGAAGTGCGGGGTAAGTGCAATATTTTAAGTTAGGAAGGGACAGGGAGTTCTGTTCATAAATAAAAACCTTTTGTAGGAAAATTTCACTAGTTTTACTTCCATGTGTTATCTGGAGAAAAATGATCGAAGTTTTGATAGAAATCTCTCAGGGCTTTAATCTCTCTTGCAGTTAGGAACGGACAGGGAATTGTCATTCTGTCACATTCTGTTCATAAGTAAAAACCTTTTGTTGGAAAACACTAGTTTTAGCTCCATGTGTTATGAGAAAATTGATCGAAGTTTTGATAGAAATATCTCAGGGCTTTACCTCTCTCTTGCTGCATACTAGATTGGACAATCTTTTCACAACAGCTTTTCGTTTTTGTTACCGCTATAGAAACAGCTTGCGGATATTAAAATTCAAAGTCTTGTGAACTATGCGTGACTTTACTACGAGTATATCTACCTATATTGCAGTAGCTGTTGTGTCTCTATTAATGCAATTTTATGATGATGGTATTTTTTTTATTCAAATAGTAAATAAATTTTTTATTTTATAACACAATTTAAAGCGAGTAATGTTTTTAGGCCGTGCTAGCGGATGATAACTGATTTAACCAAAATTCCTTGTTTTTGATTTGTTATTGAAGAATTTCATTATTTCTGGGATAGAAAACTGAAACTAATCACAAATCCATTAATATGGACATTTAAGGAAATTATTCAGAACTTTAGCGACAGTTGGCTTTAGCTAGTTTTTGTATCTTCGGCTTTTTTCTTGGTTATTCTTTTTGTACTACACTATAAAGAAGAGGAATAATGATAAAAACAAGTTAGTAAGTAAGTTAGCAACAACCCACATTTAAAAGAAATAGAGGTATGTCTTTTTCACGTGCATTTTCAAAGAAAATTCTAGTTTTGCCAGCATTTTCACACTAAACGGCTATGCTGATCCTTTAGCGAAGAAAGTTCCAACTCTGAATAGCATAGTTTTCAAAACAGACCGCGTAAAGGCAGCTGGAAACTTCAACGGTAAAGTTCGTAAGAACCTTGAAGTTTCGTTCAAAAAATACACTTAACGCAGTGTAGGTACGAGTTGAATACAATCAACCACTAGAAAACACGTTTTTGCATAATATTATCGAAGTTAGCAAGCTGTTTGGGAAACTTCACACTTCCAAAGAGACCAAGTTTGATTGAGATCGGTGTCCTTTACCTGGAATTTAAACGAGGGACTAGGGGTAAGTTATTAGAAAAGTTTGAACGCCCCTCAATTTTATAATAATAAAGGGATATAACTGGTAGAAGCCGGCGTGGATTCCGCAAGATTTTATCAGCGAGTGCGTTTTACGATTATAAACAATTTTAAACTTTTTATCCTATTAGTTAAACTTTAGAGTCGATTGACATAGTCTCAGGTAAGTTAATCAAGAGTACCAAGAATTATATACAAGATATATTATATATTTTTTAACAATATTTCGTCTAAATCGATTTCTTGACATGTAGTAGGGATCCAAGTCCGAGAAAAGCTTGTTAAAAGTATCCGCCAAGCGTGATAGCGTCTCATTTGAACCATAGTTGGTTCGATGCGGCGGCACATGAAGGAGGCTGGTGAGTCGCGTGCGACGCCGTGGCACATTCAGTGCCAGTTTTTATTTGTTAGGTTTCTTTTTTCTTTAATTTTTTTAATTATGTGACATTGACATTTCATTAGTCTTGGTATTATACCAAGACTAATGAAATGTCAATGTCAATGTCGTGTAAAATTTACTCTCAACTTATTCATAGATAAAAACACAAAAGTTGCTAAAACGCAAAATCAGTTTACTCTAGAGTAACCGGCGACTTAATCTAAGAATAAAATTTACTCGCGTTTGGTCGAATCGGGCCTTATTAGTCAAAGATTTTATTTGGTCTTCGCGGCACTCAAATCTTTGGGCTTAGTCTAATTAGTTGAGGTTAATATGGTATTTTTAATTTTCCTGCGATGGTTATAAAACTTTATGTTTTACAAACTTGCTTTGCGTTGTAGCTGCATATGGAGAATGAACGCAAACCCCTGAATTCCTCATGCTTGTAGAAGCTTGCAACATGAAATGCATTGCGGTGCTCTCGACTAAGGCTTAGCCCCAACACACTATTCAAGCTGTATCGAATATTAATACCACGTGATCTAATGCTAATGTTAATCCATCTGGTCCCTGTACCTTCTTACTTTTTTTTGAACCCAACTAAAATAAGAGGCCTGTGCTTTGTAGTGGGACGTTATGCAGGATTGTTCGAGCTCCTAAAGCTCTTTAATCTTTATTTTTCTGTAATTATTAGCACTTAGCTATACTTGTAAACAGCCGTTCATCTGTCGTGATTTGACAGCGGTCACTTGACACCTGTCATTCGGAATTACTTAGCATTTTTTGAGGTTATATAGAATCGACTTCTCAATTTGCTTGTAACGAATTTGTTCTTCCTTTTGTTTTGGAATTATACAAGTTTTAAGTGTACAGTCCGCTTTATCATTTCATCTAGTTTTCCCTATAAGGTATCTAGATAGGGCACTAGAGATCTTTACATGGTCCTTCGAGCCGGATCATGTCTTCTTTTGTCTGATTTTCTTTTTCGCAAATCCTGTCTTTGTCTCCACAGAGAAAGTTGTTTAGTTCGATGGTCTGAAGAAAGAAAATGTAACGCATTGAAGTTTACACCCTGTATAACGGTCGAAAAGGATAGTCCTAAAAACTGATTTATTGAAGAGATTTAACTTGTTATTTATCTTTGTTGTTCTATCTGAATAGGATAGGTACGGGATAGGTACCTTCACGTCTAAATTATTTAAGGTCTAAGAAAGTGATCGATCACCCAAAGACGCGAGTGTCTGCCGCCGTTTATTGTCTTCGTATGCATGATTCGAACGAACTCTACCTACTACGTATGTAGGTAGGTACTAGCACTACCGCTTGCTTAGTGTATTGGGTCACTAGACTAAGGTTAAGCTAAGAATCTTGAAACTGACGGCAAAATTGTGGAATTTGAGGACTGAAATGTCCCGACATCCAAGAAAAGCGGATTTCCTTGATAGCATTACGGTTGGAGAGCAAGAAACAGCGCGGTCAATCTTTGAATATAATAAAACATAATTTACTGCCAGCTCTTCTGAAAAAAACTAGGCAAAAAAGGAATAACATTGTTCTATGTAATGATCGAGTAGTAGTAGATTAAGAGATAAGTGTACTTTTTGCAACCATCAGCTGCAAGGCTGATTCAGTGTTTATGGGGTGTAGAGCATCTCTGTGATGGGGATGGACCAGGTTTGCCTGCAGAACTTCAGTCGGTTTAGGAGTTACAGACATTTAAAGGTTAGTAAAAATTAAGGTTGATCGTATGATATTATTGTAGTATGCACTGTAGCTATGTGAACAGTACAAAAATTGACATGAACTGCCAGTCGGTTTAGGAGTTACAACCGTTCATAGGTTTGTTGTTGACGGACAATCAATCAATTATACTTTATTTTATACCAAAAAACAGAAAATACAGAGAGCAAACCATTAGGAAATACAAAAGGCACAAAAACAGGCGGTCTTCTCGCTAAAAAGCAATAACACCGGGATTGCTAAATAATAAACCAACAACAATAACAAAGGGTTTGTACTGTGTATTTTTACTATTAATATTAATTTATTTATTTGCTCATATATTGGACCTATTGGACCCCTCTCTGGTCAACGCCATCTATCGAGAAATTAGGAACAAACTTTTTTTTCTTCTGGAAAATCCCTCATTTTCGAATTCTGCTGATGGTTGCAAAAAGTACACTTATCTCTTATGTTATAATATAGGTTCAAATCACATTGAAAGAGCAGACCGGCGGTAATGACGAACAGTTTCGTTACAAAATTTTTAAACATACTCGTACATTAGCTCACCAAAGACTATGAATTTCTACTTTGGGCACTTCCTCTAGATCCTTGTCGTACATTGTCATCGATTTGGCTACCTTTAACTTTGTCTTTTCTGTAATGACTTCCCAAATGTTAAATTGATGCTAATGTTATACAGTGTGTAAGGAAAAGTATCATTAACCTTTGAACCACATACTGTACCCATCAAACTGAACAACTTTTACTATGGGAGCAAACCTGTAAGAAACAAAAAATCTGCTGGACCATACGCTTGAATCGAGTAGGTATAGCAGTTTAGTATGGGACAGTAGATTTTTTTTTTGTTTTGACTGGTTTGCTCCCATACTAAAAGTTGTTCAGTTTGATGGGGGAGAGTTTGTGGTTTAAAGGTTAATGATACTTTTTCTTACACCCTGTATACTTATTATCAAATATAATTATTTGTATTTTTAAAGGATGCGGGTAATGATCCTCATGCTGGGTCATACCCTGGCCCAAAGCATATCATTAGCGATTCAAAGTGGAAACGCAGCAATCATTATGGGCACATTCGGGCCTGGTATGACCAAGGGTGGGCTCTAGTATTTATTATGTGGTTTTGTTTAAAATTGTTAGATTTAGTTGTACCTATACAGGGTGTAACAAAACTATAAATCTACTCGACCTAAATTTATGGGACTGCTGTATTTTTTTTTCGCAATTTCGATGTTGGTCCCATAGTGAAAGTTGTTCAGTTTGATGGTCTCAACAACCCCCTTTAAATGTTTATTTTTACTTTTGTAACATCCTGTAGTTACACCCACCCATAAGTTTTATTTTTATATTGTTTTTCTGTTTTATCCAGTTTTCTTATTAAGTATCTTATCGTGAATTCAGAAAAATATTTAATGTTATATTTTAAAACTCATGCTTGTCATTTTTGGTTCAACAACAAAGGTTTCTTAGTAATTTTTATTAAATTATATTATTTGAATAATTAAATTGTTATCGTCTACAAAGTTAGAACATTTTCTAATTTAAACCTAATCTATTATTAAATAAGAAATTATCTCTTAGACAACAAAGACTAATTTCTTTCCAAATGTTATTATAATTTCAATCTCATTATCTTAATTACTTTCTTCATAATAACATAGATTCTGAGTTCATTCATCAGTTTAGTACCGTTAATATTCATTAGTCATTACCTACTAATTTAAATGTGATCATTCTCTCCAAAGAGAGGAAAATTATGAAGAACCAAAGAATTTGAAGAACCAATTACATTGAAACAGCTATGCCTATTTATCCACAAGTTATTTTATTACACAACGAGCGTTAACCCGCGACTTCGTCCGCACAAATTATATACCAGATTTTAAGTCAGATCATAAGCTATCAAACAAAAAAAGTTTCATCAAAATCGGTTTAGTAGTTTTTGAGTGATACTCGTTCAAACAAACAAACAAACAAACACACAAACAAACAGACAGACAAAAAATCCAAAAATTGGTGAAATGGAATCAGGGACACCTAAAAACCATATCGTAACTTTTTTTTTGGTAATATCTTCAATGTACAGACAAACTTCATGTTACAGTTTTATAATAGTATAGATAAACTAGCTTTTGCTCGCGACTTCCTCCGCCTTGACTTATCAGCCGAAGAGTCACATTGAAAAATCCAAGCATCGTCACAAACATTATCGTTTATAGATAATACTAGTAGAATATTCATTCAAACTTTACTTTACAGCTTTTGCAGCGCATTCGTCATTTTTGGAGAGGAAAATACAGATTGTTGACTGCGGGACAGCTCTATCACAATATAAGAAGGAGTATTCAGTTCTACATACAGTACGGACACTCCCTGCCTCCCACTTTTTACCTTACCCCCTCTGGTTACTTCGTGGTTACTTCCTAAGCAAATGCGTATTCCTGCATTTTGCTCGCATGCAACAGTATCGCATTTTTACCATTTGTATGAAATGACAGCTATCAGCTGACAGTATTCAAGGTGTCAATTAAATGGTTTTTTTTTAATTATTTTTCTTCTCGCATTTCGTCTTCGTCTTTTAAACGAGTCATCAAAAGCATGAGCACCCACGAGCCTTTCTAAAAGCTTGGCTATCGTCATCATCATATTATTGGCCGATAGACGTCCACTGCTGGACATAGGCCTCAAATGGAGAGATTTGCCATAATCGCCACGCTTGGCAGTTTGATCCAGGTCCAGCTACAGGAGAATTCGATTCGATTTCACGTTTTTAATAAAGGTTAAGCTACGCCGACATATCTAACCGAAATGGCCACCCATATTCACTTCCCCCAAGTTTGTGAGATCAATTCTGCATCAGTAATCCGTGTGTCCCTGAGATAGGCATCTATTAAGTAACTCCTAAAGCTGCCTTACTTAAGGCGGCATTAAACCAATCCCTTTATTCGTACCGAGTCACGTCTCAGAATTTGTTAGCGAAAACAGATTGTAGCGACGAATCGCGGGAAATACACGTCCAGGAAAAGTTGATACGCATTTGTCGGTTCGAATTTCCCTTTATGGTTGTGAAGTTAAAGAGATCGGAGGGGGGACGAGTGTCGTATTAGTCTGGTTAAGGAATACACTCTGTCTTCTAATCCTTGGTAAATTGAAACGTCATGAAGTCGCCTACTTTACGAGTAGGTTAAGTGAGACTAATTAGATGGATCTGATTTCTGTTGATTGTAAATATTCCGCGATGCCGGGTGTAAACCTATTTACAATTTACTAGGTAAGCTATTATGTTTGGTAATGTACACACATCATTATCGATGAATCGCGCTTCACAAAAAAAAATTATTAATACTTATTCAACTTATTCAACAAATAGTCATTCGATCAGCTGATTGCATTTTGTGCGGCAAGTCCAAAATTTTTGACTTTGACTTTGGGTGAGTTGGAGAAAGTTGTTCAGCATCATGAGTAAAATCACTCTATAAAGTAATGAATGCAACTGTATACACCTACATCATGTATCTATAGTTTAAGATTTTTTATTTTGTGTTCTTGTAAGTTAAATGTTTTGTATCCATTTGTCCATGTTAAATCTTAAAGATTTGAAAACATTCAAGAAAAATCCACATTTCAACAACATTTCTGTGAAAAAACTGGTAAAGTGCGTGACTTAAAATATATTGTTTGTTATTAACCTGTTTTTGTTAATTTGGCGCTAAACTATAACTTATGAATAAGCTTCTAAAGTGGGGAAACTGTAATAAAATCACAAACACCCCACGCCTCATCAATAACTTCCACTAAATAAGCTCAAAGCAAGCTACTCCAAAGTACCGATAACTTTTTAAAATCAATTATAATGTCAGATCTTCATTAAACTTTCTTTAAGTACAGTTATTTGACGCCAAAGAACACTTCTCAAGCACTTGTAAACTTGACTGACGAACAAAGGCTGACGGAAAAGGAAATATGAGGTGGAAATTTATAAGGTATTTTTTCTCTAATTTCTACTTCCTTTTTCTTCAATTTTCTTGTTAAGACTTAAGAGAACCCGAGACTGGCTGGCTTCATTAAAATCTCCATTTTCTTTTACAGATTTACTTAGAATAATTTTTTTAGGCTCTCTCTCTTCGGATAGTTTTTGTCTGACTGTTATTAGTAGTGAGTATTGCGACCTACGAATACAATTAAAATTGCGATAAATTTAAATAATTATCAAACATTTTTATTAATAGAAATGTATTTATCAAAAAGTTTTTGAGGACTTCCGATGATTTATTCACTTCTAATTCACTTAATTTCACATCAACACAAACAACCTCTCACCCTAAACGCATCTCCCGTATCGTCGTGGGTAAAAGGTTTACATACAAAATAGTCTCATTTTATTACAGGATTACTAAGATTTCCGATTATGGGCCAGTTTTCACAAAATAATCAATCATCATCATCATCCTATATTGCAGCAATATTTATAATACATTCTTACAGGTTTGCTCCCATAAATAAAGTTATATTAATTTTAATCGGTAGAGTATGCGGTTTAAAGGTTTATGATACTTTTTCTAACATCCTGTATAATTATGTCTATTTACACAGTCGTAAGTTCGTTTACAATACGTAAAGTACCCGGGAAAAAACATGAAAAATGGGCATGGGAGAGGGGTAATATGCGCTGTAGCACTTTCGCCTACAAAGTTTATTCTGCGCAGTCAAGGTATTGCTCAAGATGTTTGCCGGCCATTATACCTACCTACGTAGTAGTACATTACCGACCCGATTATAAAATAGGTACCTTACCTACCAAAACCTATTTTATTATCTGACAGGTTGATGTGTGTCACGTTCAAACTGCTGAACTGATTTTCATTGTTTGGCAGAGGGATAGATAGTAGAGCGAAAAACAACGTTAGCAATTTTTTTTTTATCCCGACCGCGGACAGATTTAACATTGTTTTATATCTTGACAAGATTCGAAAACGTAAACAAAAAACTCAAACCAAAAGAAAACGATGAACACAAAGTAAAACTGAAAGTTCTAAACACATTTATTAGTTTTTCTTGTTTACCTACCTTACATATACTTAAGGTTTCCGAAAGGGGTACGAATTTGACGAAGTTAGCGTTAAAGTTTAGTAAGTTCATATAAAATTTTCCCATTCAACTCGAGGCCAGGCGAAGTTTTAATCAAACTTTCTTTGTAGGCATTTTTGGTGGTGAATACTTGGGAATAATGCGGCGACGTAAGTAATTCATTTTCTTGGTTGAATGTTCTTAGTAATTATGTTGAGGTTTAGTAAATTTACTCTGTCTTAATTGTATTCTGGGTCTGGAAACAGACTTCGCACATCTTGCGGTCCATAATTTTGTATTCCAATCTGCTGTTCTTGTAGCTGTAACAATTACTTAAGCCCCACCCCCCTTGTTTATTAATTGTACCTCTCGCCCTATCAGTTGTCTTCGCAGTTTATTTTATTACTAACCACTAGTAGTGATACAGAAAAGTAGTGTTTAGTAATGGCCATATTAACTGTACCGTTAGAATATTTATTACAAGCACCTTTTGAACCATATAGTTAGTGTCACATACTAGTATTTATACAATCAAAATAGTAATATGCACAATTAGTTTGTAAATTTCTCTGCACACAGAAAGATTTGAATGAATAAATTACCTATTATGCATTAGGTATATAAGGTCTAACAAAATTAGGTGAAACTATTTTAAGGGGATGATCAGACCATCAAACTGAACAACTTTCTCTATGGGACCAATATCGAAATCGCGAAAAAAAATCTGCTGTCCCATAAATTTAGGTCAAGTAGGTTTGTATGGAACAGCAGATTTTTTTTTCGCGATTTGGATATTGGTTCCATGGAGAAAGTTGTTCAGTTTGATGGTCCGATCATCCCCTTAAAATAGTTTCACCTAATTTTGTTAGAGCTTATATAGATTTATGTTTCATACTTTCCTCAAATGGTCAGAGGTTGTCATCTTAGGGGTGATTTGCCGATTGATTTGATTAGGTAAGCTACATACCTATAGTATTGAGTGAGATACGTAAATTTAAAACTTTATTGATGATATTGGTTCACTCTTTGGTGTATGGTAAGGTACGATGAGCGGTTTGTTTGAAATACCTAGTAATTAAGACTTTTATTGTGCATATTAGATTTAGCTTTAACAATTTGTATGTGATACTATATTGGCAGATTAAGCTGCCAAATCTTGCCCTTTCAGCTGTATATAAGGTCTAACAAAATTAGGTGAAACTATTTTAAGGCGTTGATCAGACCATCAAACTGAACAACTTCCTCTAAGGGACCAATATCGAAATCGCGAAAAAAAATCAGCTGTTCCATACAAACCTACTCGACCTAAATGTATGGGACAGCAGATTTTTTTTTCTCGATTTCAATATTGGTCCCATAAAGAAAGTTGTTCAGTTTGATGGTCTGATCATCCCCTTAAAATAGTTTCACCTAATTTTGTTAGACCTTATATACAAAAGTAATATTATTAATTATTATAATGTCGAAAAAATTATGCAGCCATAATGTCAAAAACATTCGATAAAACAGAAAAAGTGACAATTAATGAAAATTTAAAGGAAAATACAATGTCAATGATAAAAGAAATTAAATAGGGCAAAACAAAAATCCTTTCATAGAAAATTCATTAATTACCCAATGGCGGTATTTGTCAAGTAAACTAAGTACATTATGTTTCTATTTAAAGTACATTTCAGCAAAAACACAGTAAATAATATCGGAAATCAATGGCTTCTTAACCATAAGGAAAGACAACCCGTACCATAACAGCGCGTTGTCGTACTTTCATAATTCATCAACTCATCGTCATCTCAGCCGATGGACGTCCACTGCAGGACATAGGCCTCGCCTAAGGATCGCCACAACGACCGGTCCTGCACTGCCAACGGGTTCCCGCCACCTTGTCTGGGGGGCCTACCCACGCTGCGCTTTCCGGTACGCGGTGGCCACTCGAGAACTCTTCGGCCCGATTGGCCATCGGTTCTGCAAGCAATGTATCCCACACATTGCCACTTTAGCTATTCTTTGGGTCTATGTCAGCTATTCTGGTTCTTCTCCGGATCTCTTCATTTTTGATTCTATCTCGCAGTGACACCCCGAGGCATATACCTTCATAAATATAATGACTTTATTTATACTTAAAGTGTATATCAGAACACTCCAGCAAGATCTTGTTTGCTAACCCTTTCGATGTGTCAAGAGGAATGGAAACCTTTTTAACGAGAATAAGGTGTTTGACTTTCGAGGTTACACTTCTAAACTAGGTATGCAAGTGTAATATGTAGATGTATGAAACTATTATTAATTAGCATATTCGGAATATTCACATTCTGACTAGAATGATAGGTCAAAGAAACTTTTTATTGTATAACTTATAACTATACAGGGTCTTCCTTAATATGCTAACGGTTTTCAGGGGATGATCACACCATCAAACTAAACAACTTTCTCTAGAAATCATTGACGAAATGGTGAAAAAAACAGGCGCTCCATACTACACTGCAATCCTACTCGACCCCAATGTATGGTTTAGCAGTATTTCTTTTTGTAATTTCGTGGTCCAATAGAAAGTTGTTCAGTTTGATTGTCTGATCATACCTTAACCGTCAGCAAATTAAGAAGGACTAATCTAGTCTTTAGACCCAAAGATTCAATAGGTACTAGACTGAATCATCACAGTGCTCATAAGAACAGTAAGGAAACATCATAGCAGCAACGCAACATACCTAAAATACCGTAGAAAACCCCAGGCAGTCGTAAACATGATGAATACATTGTCATATGTATTTCTTTGAAAATAACATTGGCCAATAATTCTATCACTGGGCAACTATTCACAAAACATAATATTTAAGTCCAGCGAGCCCGCCGGGAGCGGTACTCAAAACGGTCTGAAACCCGGAATAAATTAGAAGAAAATAGAAGATCATGAAAACTATAAGTAATAACAGTTATATTTTAATAGTTTCAAGATATAATTATGTTGCTATGCACCAGGCCTCATTTGTTGACTTATTTCATTTTAAGACGTTTAAAATGACATCAGAACAATAAAGATGTTATGAACATAGGTATTAGCCCAGTCATTTTACGGAGTTTTTTTAGGCGGGGCAGGGAGTAATTATTAATTGGACTTATAAACTGTAACCGGCACCATTTAGTAACAAAAAGACTATCTTATAACATATTAAAATAAAAAATGCTACGCAACATAGAAATCAAAATTGTGTGTCCCAGAAGGCTTTTTAATTAATAATTTTAATATCAATGCACTCATTTGACTTAGATTTAACAATATAAATTATTTTTTAGCAATAAAATAGGCATTGAAATTTTAAAAAATGAGGTATTTATTAGAAAATACGAATGGATTTTTCAAAACCTTCTAAATAGCCAAAAATATTTACACCATTTTTGAAGTATGTAATAATGGTAAAGCCTTAAATATGTGAAAAAAAAATTTACCATCAGGTTTTTTAGAACGAGATAATAGCTAAATTTTAAAATTGAAACTGTTGCTGACGTAATTTTTTTTTAATTTTGGTACATTTCCAGGCTTAAAAGCCAATGCTCTTCAATATTATACCGAAAAAAATATCAATTATTAATTAGTCCCGGCTCAAACTGTAAAATGACTGGGCTATATTTTCGTACGTGTGTTTCGTTTGTAATGTCAAGCACAGGGAAGTTTCTTCTCTGTAATTAAACTCTACTGCGGCCTCACCGAAGTTTACGTTGACTGACCGCTAAACTTTGACAGTCGAATTATGACTTGCCGAATTCACGTAGAAACTCTATCGAGAGTGTAGAATGGTGTAAAGTTTGCTCATTTCCAGTTACGATAAAGACTTTCTTATATAATTTTCACGGAAGTTTAGGGCCGTCATTTTGGGATATAAAGTAATTAAAATAGAATAGTTTGTTTCTAAGTAACTAACTAAAGCAAAGTCGAAGTCATTTATTCAATTTCAGAATAATTGTGATACTTACCATCCATCAACCATCAACCATCTCTTTCCTCAGATAGACTTTCCAATTTAAATTACTAGTAGGTATGATTACACATTCGCATGGTAGGATTATATTTACGAACGGTTTTAACTGGACTTGCAGCGCGCTCCATACAATCTAATACAAATACAAATATCTTTATTAGCTAAGGAAAAAGAAGAAGAAGAAAAAGAAGAAGGAGATCGTAATTTCATTATATTTTCAAAACTAACCACCTCCTGTGGGAAGCTGCATGCGTCTGCACCTTCGCCGCCAGCTACCTCAGTCGCACCTCACGGAAGCCTGGAGCAGCCACAAAAAAGAGAGTCTGGTACTCAGACTTGGAGCGCCAATATATCTTAGTTCCGGTCGCCGTGAGACCACAGGGGTTTGGGGAGTCGAGGCTAAAAGCTTCATTGCTGAAATTGGGCGTCGTCGACTTAAGGAGCGAAAATGTGAAAATACAATTATTTTCGCCAGTGCAAGTTACGGCAGATTAACGGTCCATGAATGTTTTGTAGTATATCCTTTTTATTATTACATGTAACGTTAAGCAACAATGGCGAATGACATAAATAAATCATATTATTAACTTACCGATATCTGTTTTGTTGGGGAACACTTGAGATGGCAAATCAGAATGGTTTACGGTGCAAAATAGCACTATAAACATGTTTTGGTAACTTTTATAGTAATAGATTTATCACCATGACAGCCTTTATGTAATGTTTATAGAAAAATTTGTGATAAAACTAGGGCCTTTTTGGGGTTCCGTAAACGTTTACAACACCGTTATAGTGCTAATCATGAACACTAATTAGCACGTTCTAAAACGTTCTCAGGACTTTTATAGTACCAAATTTTGCTACTTGGGCGGTTCGTTCCTGGTGCAAATGTTGGCCATAGCAACAACATACAACGCGGCCGCGATGCTAGCGTTATGGGCCTTTGCACCTGGATCGATAC
The DNA here is from genome assembly GCA_927399405.1 of Agonopterix arenella. Taxonomy (NCBI): domain Eukaryota; kingdom Metazoa; phylum Arthropoda; class Insecta; order Lepidoptera; family Depressariidae; genus Agonopterix; species Agonopterix arenella. The sequence goes on along the minus strand of OV656707.1, from coordinate 11,632,093 downwards.
GGGCGGGCTATTTGAGGAAGTTCAAGGAATATATTAAGTTTATTTGTAGAGTTTATTTTTCTTTCTTTTGCCCTCCACCAATTAAACCCAACCATTATGCTTACGACTATATTCCGCGAGGAGGAAGTCAGAGATATTCTGAAACCTCAGAACATCTACGTTTTATTAGTAGTACTGAAACTCTATCCAGTGTGACAGGGTGTGTGCCCATCGCCACTAACCAATTAAAGTCAATGAATTTTTTTAAACACGATGTTGAAACTAAGCTCTGCACTTGTGGTTTGTCAGATTTTGGTTAAAATGTAAAGTTTACTTACAGTGGCTCAAAGATTTTCCATACAAATCTTAAATTAATCCATGCATGCAACTGTATTATGTTTAGCGGAAACCTGACTCACCACAAGCCCAGAGATTTTTTTCCAGACCGTGTTTTAAAGACTTTATTTGACTTTAATTGGTTATTATTGAAAATATGATTAAACTTCGTTTGTAAGGAGAGCGCTGCAAGAACCATCCTGTTATCGTTTCACGTTTGAAATGAAATGTGGGTTTATTTACTTGAGTTTATTATTTAACTAATTTTATATAACGCTGTACCGTAACGTTTTATAACTACCTCCGTGGTCTAATGGTTAAGAGCATTGACTCTCAACACGGAGGTTCGATTTCCACGGGGGACACCTAGTGAAATATCACTTTGTTCCTTTTTTCCCCCAGCTGGTTAGGACATTGCAGGCTGAATCACCTGATTGTCTGAAAAGAAAAACGTTACGTTAAGCCGTTGGTCCCGGCTACTATCTCTGGTGGTTAGAAGTCGTTACATAAAAACCACGTCAGAGGCCGTAAGGCGGTCTGAAAAAACTCTGGCGAAAGAAGAAAGAAACGTTTTATAATAAAAAACAATACAATGATGAAACCTGATAATCAAATCCCTGATATTATTATGATGCCTAGCCGTTATTCATTTTATTCTGTGTCTGACTTCTCATTAGAATCTATAGAAATACAATACTCATTATTTTGTTTAGGCTTTCATTCCGGAATTTTACCTTTGTTTAAATTACATACTCGGAGGAGTACGGGTTGGAGTGCGGGGTGAGTCAGGGAGGCCTGTCCTCACCGCGACTCTTCAACTTATACATGAACGGACTGATCGATGAACTCAGCAGAGCGGGAGTGGGCTGCTCAATGGATGGAACTTTTGTAAATAATATATGGTCCTTCTGTGTCCATCGATCAGGGCACTCAACGTCTTAATTGGCATACGTGAGAGGTACGCAGAGGTACGGCCTCAGGTAAACACTAAAAAGAGCGAACTACTCATTTTCAAAGCAGGGAATAAAAAACCTAAGTCTGTACCACCAGTCAGACTTGGAGGAGTGCCATTGTGTAGAGTCACCAAGTTTAAGTACCTGGGGCATTGAGTCACTGAGGACCTCTCTGATGACTTAGACATTGAACGGGAGCGTAGGGCACATGCTGTAAGGTGTAATATGGTAGCTCGTAGGTTTGCACGGTGTACAAAACAAGTTAAAATAACCCTTTTTAAATCAGACTTTTAACACCGGCAGCCTATGGGTCAATTACACATGCAAAGCTTTTAATGCCCTACGCGTCCAGCACAATAATGGTTTCAGGATACTACTGGGGCTGCCCCGATTTTGTAGCGCATCAGGCATGTTTTTAGAGGCCAATACAACATGTTTTCAAGCAATAATCAGAAAGAGAGTGGCCTCCCTGATGGGTCGAGTGCGGGACAGCTCTAGTGGCCTCCTGAACACCATACTGGAGAGGACTGATTGCCCGGTCGTGCGGCACTGGAACCATGTGCACATGGGGTCCAGACCCACCTTATTTAATACTAAATAAAAACTGTTTTCGAGAAATACTAACACAAATATGGATTTATATCTGAAATAAATGATTTTATTATTAAAACAACCCCATAATTGAGCTAAGGAGAAATTAGAGCAATAACTTGAGTCGTAGAATAACCGTCATTACAAAAATATCGATACGGTCATGATTTAATTAGAATGTGCTTAAGAGGGTACCGAGCCTATGGTGCTGCCCTCAATCGTATTTTTTCTATTTCTAAACAAATATATACAACATTTCCAAAACGTCAGAATGTCAGATTGTTGCCATTGTTGGCATTTAATTTATCGAAACATTACGGATCATTATGTTTATGCTTGTAGTTATTATTTATTCCTTGTGTTTATTGCTTGAAGTTATTATGATAATAACCAAGTAACCATAAATGCGTTACATAGGAACTTTAAGACGTACTTCAGACCATCAAACTGAATAAATTTCACTACGGGATCGACATTGAAATAACGAAACAAATCTGCTGTTCCATACATTTAGGTCGAGTCACCATTGAAGTTTTCTATATGAAATTTTTTTATAGCTATTAATGATAAACTCAAGTTGAAAATTGTTCAGTTTGATAGTCTGAAGAACCTCTTAAAGTATGTAACGTGTATACAGGGTGAAATAAGAAGAAGAAGGGTGAAATTGATATCATTAGCATCCTTTTAAACTAAGAGTCTACCCATCAAACTGAACAACTTTTATTATCGGAGCAAACCAATCGGAGCAAAAAAAACTGCACCCGCCGCCGCTGCCTACTCGACTCAAATGTATGCAACAGCTGATTTTTTTTTTGCTCCGATTGGTTTGCTCCCTTAGCAAAAGTTGTTCAGTTTGATGGGTAGACTCTTAATTTAAAAGGATGCTAATGATATCAATTTCACCCTGTATATTTTAGTTACACTCTGTATTATACCCTTTTTTTTAAAACAGGTAGGTAACAAGCTTTCTTAATTGATGAGATTCAGTGAAGGTAAACAATAACTTTTACAGCCTTCCTTTATCAATCTTGTTCTCCTTTCAAAGTTTGTTGTAATTTAATTTGATAAAAAGTGTCGTTAAATCAAATTAATAAACGTCAGATTGAAGCGGAGACGAAGTTCGGGAAACTCTCGCGGTTGTCGCCAAATCGCATTCGACATGGTACAGCAGAGTTTTACGCACTGTGAATTTAATACTGAAATTATATTACGCTCAACTGCTGTTTAAATAATGATTCCACTTTCTGTGCCAAAGAATTTTTTGGTTAAATCCGATATTAACATTAGTCCCTGACTATATGCTTATCGAATAACGTTATTCATCTACCGGCAATCGATAATTATCACAAAAATAAAGAGCAATGTAAAACATTCATCATCATCATCATTTTCAGCCCGTACTCACCCGCTGCAGGGTATAAGACTCCTGCCTATTTTGCCATCCTTCCCTGTCTTGTGCTAATTACCTCCAGGTCTTGCCGATACTTTTCCAGATGTTGTCAACCCAAGACATTAGTTTACTTATACAACGTGTTAATGAATTAACGTAAAACTAGAAAGTAGTTTGTTTAGAATCAAGAGCAGAATCGAATTATCATGGTTTCAACATGGGTAATTTTTTTCAAAACATTAAATAATTTGTTTGTAAAAAATAAAATTTACTGAACCCGATGTCAACCAAATGCACGGGCACACTCACCCTACTTACAACCAAAACAAGATTATTGAAATGTATCCATGAGTACGTTAGCGCTTTCATTCATTGCTGAAATGATAACAAATCATTTTTGCCCCAAAACTTGAAATGCGAATAACTTAAAATTTTAACTATCAAAATAATGAAATTATCGTTTCAATCTAATAAATTTTGTTATAAATCAGTTGAGGTGTATGAAGTTTTGCGCTAATTTATTAACACGTTATATTTGTATTGTTTATATTTGTATTTGTTTACATTTGATGACGCTCGCTCGAAACGACAAATAATATTTCGCCATTGTTCCTGCTGTTTCGTGGAATGTTCCGCGTACTTCAACAAACATAATAGCTTAATCGCGTAAAACAAAATACAAAAGCACTCTCCAGTAGCGAGTACACCAAGGCACGTCAGAATCCGATAAAAAAAAAAGGCTGCAGCATTAAGTCTATAGCACAGAATAAATACTAGTACTACCTCTATAGTACCGAGGATATCGAAACTCATTGGAATTCGATAAAACAAAAGACGACAGCACTGGTAGTAGTGAGCCGACGGAATTAGATAAAACAAACGACGTATAGCGCATAGATAGAACATAAATCAATACGCGTCGGAAAGCGATCCATCCCATGTGAGCATGTTTTAACCAAAATGCATTTTTAATCCCAAAAAAGTAGTAAACTTCCTCTAATATTCCCAAAAAACCTTTGCGAAATCATCAACAAGATTCAGCTACTTTAAGAGTTCTAATAAAAACTTAACTTTTCTTCCAACACAATGGTACACGTAAACACTCAAATTATGACGAGAAATCTTCGAATTTATTTCGTTTCAACCCACTCTTGAGAATCGAGTACCTTTATTTCAAGGAATCTCCTAATATAACTCTTGTGTCTCCAGAATAAGCATGATAATTCTTTGATTGGGAAGACTTCGTAAGTGGCACGAACTAGAGGTATACGAGTACTTGGTCCGTTGACACCTCACTTGTTATACAGAATATCGCCTTAACAATGAAAACTGGAGTTTCGTTAAAATTTGCATTGCATTTTCTTCGCTACCTACTTCAGTTTTGAACTATCATGGGTAGTGATAAATTATGTATGATAATAGTTTGGTTAAAACTACATACATAAATTTAAGAGTTCATTCCCTTTTAGCGAGTAGACGCTAGCAGGTAGATATACCTACTAGGGTGATTATGGTGATATTTTACAATTCTGGTGTTTATCGAAATTAAATAAATTGAATGAGAGATTTTCCGAAAGCCAAAGAAAAAAGAAAAAGTAGTTCCAAATGGCTCGAAAGATGGCGTTGACGCAACAGGGATGAGCGACCTTGCAGATAAAAAAATGCAAATAAAATTGTAAAAATTTGAGTTTTTAAGTAAGCAGAAAAATGTGAACATTTATACTTTGTCTACAGTTGCGCCTGACTTAATGACATGCATATTTTTGCTAAATTTTTAGTCTAACTTTATGTCTCGGCACCCTATTGCGTCAACGCCATCTATCACAGTTTGTTGGAACCACGTTTTACTAGCTGTCAGAAAACTCCTCATTGAATTTGTAGCCATGATTTTCTATGTATCTTTTACTATCCGACTTAGAACAAAAACCAGTAATCTTCAGAATTTACAAAGAGACCTGCTAGAATCTGCAAAAAAATCTCTTCCTTACTACCTTGTACCTTACTTCGCGTAAGTAAGTATGTTTGTGTTCATATTTGTTTTTCTACAATTTCTAAAAAAATATATACCTTGTTCTCTACCCATTTAACGATAACCTTACTAAAACTGCAATGTCAAAAAGGTTTTTTTTTTGTACTTTTAATGTTTTTTTATAAGTTATTAAAAATGTATATCACTTTAGTGTTTAGGATATCAAAAAGTTTCTAAAAATGAAATAAAAACAATTTCATCATCCCTATTGAACTTATATACAGTTAAACTACAGGATGTAATTGAAATGAGTCAACATATTTTAGGGATCATTCAGACCACCAAACTGAACAACTTTTACTAAGGGAGCAAACCGATCACAGCAACAAAAATCTGCTCCATTACTTCCATACTAAACTGCAATGCCTACTCGAATCAAATGTATGCAACAGCAGATTTTTTTTGCTTCGTTCGGTTTGCTCCCATAGTAAAAGTTGTTCAGTTTGATGGGTATTTTATTATTATTTGGTTATAAGGGCTTGGTCAATGACCAAATAGCTACTGCGACCTGGATAGATCTATTGTAGCTGTCACCCTAGACCTAAAGGCCATTTCCTAGGCCCACGGACTTCATGAACAGTGTTATGCTTTTGGAGGGGAGGTCCCTAATGTCAGTAGGTGTCATCTATCCACCTAGATGTCGACTCCTAATCTGAATGAGCACTTCGCATTCGCAGAGGAGGTGTATGGGCGTTTCCTCTGCTTCACAGCATAATCTGCAAGTGGGTGAATCTACAAGCCCCATTCTGTGTAGGTGTTTGTTTAACTTGCAGTGTCCTGATAAGGCTCGTACTAAGAGCGGTTAGAAAGAGCTATCGTTGCGGTTTGAATTGATGGCATCTGAGGTATGTCTGTTTGAAAAGCCGGTCACAAGTTCTTTCGCATGCCTCAGTCCTGTTGTATCCGACCAGAGCTTACGGCTTTGGTCCACGGCCCATTCCTTTAGCATACGTCTAGAGGTGTTGCGAGAGATGCCGCAGTGAGGCTCGGGGCCTATAGCGTCCTCTTCCGCCCCTCTTCGTGCCAGCTCGTCAGCAGCCTCATTTCCATCAATACCGCAGTGTCCAGGCACCCAGCCTAGGGTGACAGAGTTTGTCAGTACAAGCTGGTTGAGTGCTCGGGCACTTTCGGGGCTTCGGGGTTTTTACTTCGTCGGTTTGCTCCCATAGTAAAAGTTGTTCAGTTTGATGGGTAGACTCTTACTTTAAAAGAATGCTATAATGATATCAATTTCACCCTGTATTGTATACCATACCCTGTATATCTAAGTTCCTAGCATGCTTTTGGGTATAAATTTCTGGACGTAGCATACATTGAACAACCTACACTAACCGATTCTATATTAGGTAGAAATGCGAATGTCTGCGCTTCAGATTCCTCTTGCCAATGATTGATGCTCAGTGCTTTAATTAATCTTACTCAAGGCAGCCCTAGCGTCGTTGATTACGGCTATAGACTACCTACCCTATAGACTTAGAATAACTCCTCAACGAACAATGAACTACCTATATAACATCCTATAAAGGGTATAACAAAATACGCTAGTAATTCTCAAGGGGCAGTTTCAGACCATCAAACTGAACAACTTACACTATGGAGTCATTATAGTGAAAAAATAAAAAATCTGCTATTCCATACATTTTTGTAAAGTCGTCGGTACTACAGCTTTGTATGCGACACGAGATTTTTTTTTATTTTTTCTCGTATTTGGCTCCATAGCTAAAGTTGTTCAGTTTGATAGTCTGAAGCACCCCCTTGAATTACTAGGGTGTTTTGTTTACACTCTGTATATACCTTCTATAGTTTAGTTGTGATGGTATATTCAAAGAACACAATATTTGTTAAATTCAATCAATCCATTTGTTTTACACCAGAAACATCACAAAATTATTTGTTTTTTTTTTAGTTCAATTCAAGGTTTTAATATCCCATACAACCCATGTCTTCAATAAAGTTATCTCATTTATAGCAATAAAAACGTAGGTGTTCGACGTTTTGACGCTTCTTTGGAGTTTTTGGAGACAATCGAAAGTCGCTGGACACGCAGAGAAGTCCACAAGAAAGAGGTGAACCGACCGCTTTGCCGCGCTACAAATGACGGAACACTTTTCCTGTTTACGACCCATGCTCCATCATATTTCACTGAACCATATATTGTTCACTTTCACGAAACTTTGTTACGCAAAAAAAAACAATTTTACGAACCAAAACTCATTATAAACAATAAAAATTCGATAAAATATGTGGACACCAAACGTAGCTCATGGATTCCCGCCTAAAAACCCCCCCAAAATTAATTGTTTCAATTTAATTGTCATTAAACAAATGCCAAAAGCATGGTAAATGACACTTTATTCTACAGCACATTAGTTATTGTTTTCTTCATAATATACCTATGGGTGGATCTAATAGTATCTATTCTTGCAATGATTAGATTCATTGAATTAATTTACTCATTAGAACGTTGTTCTTTATATTGTTTTTTTTTTTTTTAAAGGCTTTGAAAAAATGGATGAGACGTTCAATAACATGATAAACAGACAGATGAGGCATTTCTCGGAAATATATTGGGTGCTATTGAAATATCTTCTTCTTCTTCTCCTTTTCATGTTTATGGGTCCTGGGTTCGAATCCCGGTTCGGTCACGGATGTTATATGTTTGTGCTGTTGCTGTATGGTTTCCACAACAAAAAGCCTGTTAGAGCTTACGTGTGATCATTACAATATATGTGCCTGTGAGCGTTATTTATTCATTTTATTTTTATTTTTTATTTATAAAGCTGAATTTTTTTCTCAACTCAAACGCATGAACCTTCTACAATTAAGTAGCAAAACCACACCAATGGCATATGAATAGATAATAATAGTGCACTATATATTCATATGCCAATGGGTCGAAATAATACATATGCATTATTTCCTGTACCTATTGTTTTTTTTTATTTATATTTTTTCCGCTTCATGAATGCAGGTGGTGCGACATGAAATCGTATTTAATTTTGTACCTAAATGCATTAAAAGTCTGTAAGTTAGATGATCTATAGTTATATTCTATAGCCATACTGTCCCCGGTTTGTCTCTTAGGTTCTATTGGCTAAGATAGTTTGTGAATAGAACTAATTAATCTTAAATATGACACCAAATTATAGATTTATTAATGCAGATTATTTTGTGTTAAGACATTAGATTAATTAAATCTTTTACTACTTATACAGGGTGGAAAAAAAGGCCGTGGTTGGAAATCGAACCGGTGAAATGTGAAAAAAAACATCCTGTATTTTATGATACCAACCGAAAGAGTCATTCATAAGGATCAATTTCTTTTAAACAACATAGTATCTTAAATTAAAGAAAGACCAAGAAAAAATGATTTTTTTTTTGTTAAACATACTATCTAAAGAAAATTATTTACTTAACTTATAATTGCTCAAAATGAGACCCATTTTCACGTATGCACAGACGTATTCTTCGAATAAATTCGCTACGTGCAATTACATAATTTATTATGTGCTATTTACAGAAACTTTGAACTTGATATTTTAAATATTCAATCAATTCGATATAAAAGACGACTCGTAGAGAATTCAGTCGTAGAATACATACTTTAAAGTATTTTCTTTAGATAGTGAGTAAGTTTAACAATGAAAAAATCATTTTTTCTTGGTCTTTCTTTAATTTAAGATACTATGTTGCTTAAAAGAAATTGATCCTTATGAATGACTCTTTCGGTTGGTATCATAAAATACAGGAAGTTTTTTTTTTCACATTTCACCGGTTCGATTCCCGGCTCAAGCAGATGATTTTTCAAAAATCTTTAAATGCAGTTTTAATTGTTTTTGAAAATAAAGGAACGTTTCCTTTCAGTGAAATTAGCCATCATAAATATTAAGGGTACTTTCCCTCCAACCACGGCCTTTTTTCCACCCTGTATAGGGACTAGTTACGCGTGTAATTCTACTAACAAACATTTCTGCCACTTTTTGCGGGGGGCGAGGTAACATAAAATCCGCAACTTTGGATGTTATTCCCATAACTTTAAATTCTAATTTTGAACTTTAAAAATCATGAAAAGTTGTCTCGTGTGAACCCCAAACGTTCTAAGTTCGAAATTATTGATTCGCAATTATAGGCTGTCTGGTTTAGTGATAAGGTATAAAATTGATTGTAAATGCACATGATTAATTGATCTTATACCGTGGCAGAGGGGAAATGCTACCGTAAGGCTAGTCCTTATAATAAATAGTCAAAGAACTAAATTTATATGTGCGTGGTGAAGAGAAAATGAGTCTTCATTTTATTTCAATGTATAGCTGATGTGTGAAACCAGTCTGATTCCGTAAGGAATTATAGTCCTCAACTTTTTGTCCAAAGTATTATATATATTCAAGCTGCCCCAAGAGGCATATCCGACTTGGATATAAATAACAAGGGTCAAATACTAAGCGGTTACCCATCTACACTTAAAAGATGCAACGCTCTGTAGCGCTTTACATTTACATTGTTTTACTTGGAAGATAATTACGAGAAACATAGTGGTTTCTCGTAATGATCTTATGAGTCACGAACACTTTAAAAATTTTAACGAGAAGGATAAAAGGAAGCAAAGAAATGTTTAAATACGAATGATGATGACCCGGTTGGTGTAATGGTTACCACGCCGGACTGCCATACCAGGGTTCTAGGTTCGAATCCCTATAGATAGTGCTTACTTGGGATCATTACAATGTATGTGCCTGTGAGCGTTATTTATTATGTATATAACAGCACAATATAACAAGTATTTTTCTTCGTTGTAAATAATATGTCACTCAGAAGTTTTTAACAACCATTCTAGGTACATTCAGTTTTTGAACCAGTTAAAATGATTTACTTTATAAAAATACGAGCGTTAACCCGCGACTTCGTCCGCACAAATTATATACCAGATTTTAAGTCAGATCATAAGCTATCAAACAAAAAAAGTTTCATCAAAATCGGTTCAGTAGTTTTTGCGTGATACTCGTTCAAACAAACAAACAGACAGACAAAAAATCCCAAAATTGGTGAAATGGAATCAGGGACACCTAAAAACCAAATCGTAACTTTTTTTTTGTTAATATCTTCAATGTATAGACAAACTTCCTGTTACAGTTTTATAATAGTATAGACTATTCCGGATCTCTTTGACATATAAAATAGTTTAATCTAGCAATTAATTTAACACTATATCGTTAAAGACGAAAAAAAACTACCTGTTTGTAAAAGTCAAGGTTGCTTTAATAATAGCATAGCATATGCTCACGACTATATTCCCCGAGGGGGTAGTCAGAGATATTCTGAAACCTCAGGACATCCACGTTTCACTAGTAGTACTGAAACTCTGTCCAGTGTGACGGGGAGTGAGCCCGTCGCCACTTGCTTTAATAATAATGATTTAATATTGTACATAACCACCCCGAAAGGGATTACCGTCGTTAGTTTATGCACACTATGTTTTACTATTATAAAACTGTAACAGGAAGTTTGTCTGTACATTGAAGATAAGTATTAACAAAAAAAGTTACGATATGGTTTTTAGGTATGCCTGATTCCATATCACCAATTTTTTGATTTTTTGTCTGTCTGTTTGTTTGTGTGTTTGTTTGTTTGAACGAGCATCACGCAAAAACTATTGAACCGATTTTGATGAAACTTTTTTTGTTTGATAGCTTATTATCTGACTTAAAATCTGGTATATAATTTGTGCGCACAAAGTCGCGGGTTAACGCTCGTGTTTTATAATATTGTTCATTTATCGAAATGTGTTTCTGTTTCAGAGTTCATTTTATTATCTTTTGGTCAACTAGTAGGTAGGTACTACATTATAAATGTTCTCATTCCAAATACAACGTGTTTTTTACTTTTAAGATTCATAAGATGATTTCTTATAAAAACTTTCAATATCTTACTAAGTATTTTATTTCAGTTTTTTTAATCAAAAATATAATTTCAAGCCAAATAAGAAATATTATTTTATAAAATAAAACACGTCTTGCTGAAAGTTGTAACAAAGTTTTAGACAACAGTATGTGAGTCTGAATAATTTTCACAGGCAAAGGTCAACAACACCTCTCAAATAATATAATATACAGATTTCAATACCCCGTCCCTGAATACATTATGACACAGTGTTAATATAAAACGGTAGGTTTATTAAATACGAGCGTTAACCCGCGACTTTGTCCGCACAAATTATATACCAGATTTTAAGTCAGATAAGAAGCTATCAAACAAAAAAGTTTCATCAAAATCGGTTCAGTAGTTTTTGCGTGATACTCATTCAAACAAACAAACAAACACACAAACAAACAGACAGACAAAGTTTACCGCCTTCAAAAAAACTAAAAAGTTAAAAAATAATATTGCAGCCGATGACTTTTTCGTTCGCATCATAAGAACATTAATTTGTTTTATCGAAGTCGCTGTCAAGTCGGTACGATATGCGACAGGGCTTGCATTCGTTTTTTGGCTTGGCTTGACACCGACTTCTATAAAACAAATTAATGTTCTTATGATGCGAACGAAAAAGTCATTTCATAATTTTCAGTGGTGAATTCATTAGTTGAATTTAATAGTAGTGCTTTGAATTAACAAACGCACTAGCCGGCGCTACGGTTTTCAAAGGTTTCCCTCGATTTCTTTGGGATGCCATCATCAGATCCTGGTTTCCTCATCATGGTACCACCCTTGGAATATCTCCTTTCCAACAAAATAAGAATCATCAAAATCGGTTCATAAACGACGAAGTTATCCGCGAACACACCTAAAAAAATATATATATTTATATTATATATTATACGGTCGAATTGAGAAACCACCTCCTTTTTGAAATCGGTTAATTAAAAAATAACAAAACATAATATTACAAACTATTCTATATTCAATATTTATTGCCTATTAAATAAACAACTTACCTACACGTAATATATTTTGATGTATTTGATAAATATGCATAGTGGTGGTATTCAGAGGATAGCCATGGTCATCATTATGCCATTTTGCCCTAAAGATTATGATCGCCTTACTGTTAGAATGTATTTATTGTTTTTTAGGATAGCCAGCGGACAGACGCTTCCAACGATACCTCATTATTTTAGTAAAATTATGATAAGTTTATATGAGAGAACAAATGAACATAACATACATACATACCGCTCAAAATCATAACCCTCCTTTTTGCCGTAGTCGGGTAAAAAGTACCATTCTTACGTATTTAGGCAATAATCAATGTAAGCTTATGACACCAACGGCTCTACGTAGACTGGTCAGTTGTAAGAAGCATAGAAGGTATACATAATTTCAGTAGTCGAATGTATTTATGAATTGCTCCTGAACAATTTCGGCCACCAAAGCCTAACAGTGGCTAACAAAGCCAATCTTCTTCACGTAGCGGTCCCCAACTTTGGATTTTATTCCCATAACTTTAGATTCTAATTTTAAACGTGATCATGAAAAGTAGTCTCGCGTAAACCCCAAACGTTCTAAGTTCGAAATTATTCTTTCGCAATTATAGGCTGTCTCGTTTAGTGATAAAGTAGAAAATTGAATGTAACACATGATTATCAGGATTATTATTAGGGCTATTAGTGCTTGCATGGGATCATTACAGTGTATGTGCCTGTGAGCGTTGTTTATTTATTTATTTATTGATCTTATACCGTGGCAGAGGGGAAATGCTACCGCAAGGCTAGTCCTTATAATAAATAGTCAAAGGCATGTAGGCACGCCATTCTCAAAGTTATATTTTATAGCCGCTAATGGTAGCCTACTCGCTTCAAAATCATAGATTGTCGAAAAACTTTTAAACAAGCGATGACAACAAAAAAGAAAATCTATAGATCCTATAGGGCAGTAATTAACGAACTTTCACCGCTCGGCCGTATTTTAATCTGACGTAGAATATCAGAGTTCCGGTCACGAAGTGAAACTTTTGTCGATCGATACAAAGTATCGTGTACCGTCATTCTATTAACGGCTATAAAATTCAATTTAGAGCCTTTTCATATTAATTTTCGGTAATTTAATGGTCTTCTTATCTTCTTAACTATATGTATTACGAGCGTTAACCCGCGACATTGTCCGCACAAGTTACATACCTGATTTTAAGTCAGATAATAAGCTATCAAACAAAAAAGTTTCATCAAAATCGGTTCAGTAGTTTTTGCGTGATGCTCGTTCAAACAAACAAACACCCAAACAATCACACAAACAAACAGACAGACAAAAAATCCAAAAATTGGTGATATGGAATCAGGGATACCTAAAAACCATATCGTAACTTTTTTTTGTTAATATCTTCAATGTACAGACAAACTTCCTGTTACAGTTTTATAATAGTTTAGATTATCAGCAATGTTACACCTCGTGTCTCAAAGTTCATACTGAATAATAGCAGGAGCAAGCCTCGTGCCATAGTCGGAGCCCTCACTGGGCACTACGCCACAGGCACGATGATGCACAAAATGAAACTCACCCTGGATCCCAGCTGCCGAGCATGCGGAGAGGATGAAGAGACTATGGAGCATGTTCTTTGTGACTGTGATGTCCTGGCGGCAAAACGCATGTGCCTCCTCGGAGATGGATACCCAAAACCGGGAGATCTTAGGTTTCTTCCCCTCAATGGTATGGCCCTCTTCATTGACCATGTATTTGAAGGGTGAAGAAAACAAAAAGTATTGGGGCTAACACAAAAGATTCCACACTGAAAAAAATGTTCCACAATGAAAAGTTCGATTATATTAACAAAACATTTTTTTCAGTGCACTGGGTCGAAGTGTTGCTGGCTTGCCAGCCCCCACAACAAGATAAGATAAGATAAGATAACTATATGTATAATTTTATTGTGTCTGTGTACAATAAAGTGTTAAAATAAAATAGACATACTCTACACAATTTCAAATATTATTTATTTTTAAACATGTTACAGCCATGTTGTGCTATTCCGAATCAAATTAAAATTAATTTAATTAATTAATAAAGCGAAAGCGTAATTTTTTTAATTAATTTGTCCCGCCCGAGAAAAATTTTCAATCTTTAATTTGATACTCTACACTGTTTGCAGGTCTTTGGAAGTAGTCGGTACCTATTAGTCGGGGAAATCTACGGATTTTTGTATGGAGTGCATTCATTGCACTTTAGGTGATAGTTTGAAATATTAGTAGATACATACCTGAAAAACATAAATTCTCAATAATCCCCGATTTTTTATTTTAAAACACATTTACAAAACATTAAATTAAGGTATGAAAAAAAAATGGAAATCTGGTGATTTTTTACAGGACGGCTTCGTTCAATACGTTTTACTTATAACAATAATAATCCCCGGTTTATATCGTAATATTTTGTAAGTATTCAAAAATTATAACCTCAAAACTTAATTATTTACTGTTTGTTTGTACACAATAAATTTGTATGGGGTTAATTAACTGTCTCTTTTGCTGGTAAGCTGGAAGAAATATCTTAGAAATAATCTTGCCCTTTGTAGAGTTATATCGATTTTAAGGTATTTCTCAGGGTCCTTAGCTTATATAATCACCAAATCTTGACAAGAGTGTTATAAACTAATAATAATATTAGTTCAAACACAATTTACTAATTTGTATTTAATGCAATCTCAAACCGTATTTTTCCTAGACATTATAACATTAATTGAATGTCAGTCAGACCAGTAACGTGACTTGGGATTTAATTTTTGAAAATAGTATCAAAAATTCCATTCTACAACTTTGTAAACTTTCTTAAGTTGAATTTGATTTAAAATTACTCAAAAATTACAATCAAATCAGGTTAAAATAAATGTTAATTTTTCAACTGAAACAGTTTGTGTTATTGTTTTATTCTGAACCTTAAAAGCCTATCTATACGAACTAGAGTTCAACCGACCACCACCAATTTTGCCACAGAGCTATGTCAGATGTCAAAACGTATCAAAGTCATTTATTCACGTGACCATCAAGTGACTTTTAGGAAAGTTCTTGACTTCAACATGAACTCTGAATGTCCTTTCTCTTATAATACCTTTTTATGTTTTAAAAATATCTGACGTGGTAAATTACCACAATAAATGACAGGAGTAGGTATGCGTCCATTAAAGTTTATTTAAGTTATAGAATGCAGCTCAAAAAAAAAATTATTCAACTTTAGCACGTCACGGTGTAAACTTAAATGCGTTACAAATAGGTTCTTGTTCTTAGCGTTACATACTTGCTATAGACCATCAAACTGAACACAACTTTCACTAAAGGACCAACCTGAAATCTCAAAAAAAAAAACAGCCTTTCCATACATTTGGGTCACCATTGACGTTGTAAGGAACATTTTTTTAATTGAGCCATTTATCACGATAACTGAGTCACTCACAACTTTACAATTTACTACTGACCACTTAATGTAAAATTTAAAAAAATACAAACAAACTATTTAAAAAATATTTTGTACTAGCATTAACCCACGGCTTTGTCCGCAGAAATTATATACCAGATTTTAAGTCAGATCATTAGCTATCAAACAAAAAGTTTCATCAAAATCGGTTCAGTAGTTTTTGCGTGATGCTTGTTCAAACAAACAAACACACAAACAAACAGACAGACAAAAAATCCTAAAATTGCTGACATGAAATCAGGGACACTTAAAAACCATATCGTAACTTTTTTTTTGTTAATATCTTCAATGTACAGACACACTTCTGTTAGTTTTATAATAGTATAGATTTATAATAAGCCATGGCTTAAGGTGGTTTCAGTCGATACAAAAGTTTGACGCACAATACGCGTAGACGGAATTAATAAAAGTATTTTATATATGGAATATTAGTTTAGAAAATCTGGTTTCCGCGTCACAAATAACATTTGCAATTTATAATATAATTACGAAGATATGAAGCTATATAAATTTTGTATGAAAAATTTCAAAGTAAAGCTTTGAATCTTCGTAATTATTTTATAAATTGCAAATGTTATTTGGGACGCGGCATCTAGATTTTTTACACTATTTTTCCATATATCCAAAGTTACTTATATTAATACCGTGTACGCGTATTGTGCTACAAAGTTTTGTATAAAATTGAACCCTCTGCAACCACCTTAAATCAATTTATTACATGAACACAATTTACAAAATTTTATAAAATCTAGATCTACATGAGACAAGTGCGATATAACGTTTCGTCCCCAAATAAATATGCATACAGCAACCTAAAGTGATAACATGAAGGGAAAAACCTTCGGACCGTTGCCATTCAGGTCGATAAGGGCCCTTTTTATGGCTACTGAAAGTGCTTTCTGACCCTCATTTTGTTTTTCAATCCTAGAAACAGCCCCCAAAGGTCGATTGGGCACCTGGGGCGATACCATGTTCTAGGTTAGATAAAACTACTTTAATTTGAACTATAGAACATGTATTTTGTAACCTTGAGTAGTGGAAGCAGAGTTTTAATTAGCATACCAATGAAAAAACCTTGTTGTAGAAGGATTTGTTGTTTTACTTGAAAGAAAATAACTTTTCTGTGTTTTTAAAAAGCAATTTCAGTCGAAAAGTTTGTTTAGAAGAGACGTTTAAATAAATCATCGAGACTTTGCTTTTATAGTCTAATTTATTTCTCAAATAACTAATATTTTAATATCTACATTTAATCTGTTGTTCCATTCACTGTACCCATTAATAAAATATTGTAATTATAGCATAATTTGAACAGGGTGATTAAAAGTCAAAGATCTATGGTTTTTTTAAACTAAATGAAACTCTTTATTTAATGCTTCAAGAAAAGGAGAAAAAAAAACATCCCCAAAATGGGAAGAGCTGAAGATTAATCTGATGACGTCATCGTCAGACGGAAAGTAAAAATGCTTATAATAGAGGGTAAATTAATGATTAAACGAACTTACCTGTATGTGAAGTTCTATCATAATTATATGAGATGTTTCGTCCGAAGAGATTAGGATAAATATACTTGTAGACTATTAAAAAGATAAATCCATCCACACAGAAGCCTTTAAATTGAAAGGCTCCTCCTCCGGATCGCAGGCCGAGGGAGAATCCGAGAGCGACGTATCCTCCTCAGAGTTATCCAAGAAAGTACAGTAGGATCAGTGGTAATCTTTTCCCACTGCTTATAAAAAACAAGATAGTGTTACCATGCCAGCTGTGCCATCATGTGTTACCATGTTTATCGATGTGACGTGTTGCGACGATGTCCTCGAAAAGTTGTCGTGCTGATTCTTCTGAGGAGGATACGTCGCTCTCGGATTCTCCCTCGGCCTGCGATCCGGAGGAGGAGCCTTTCAATTTAAAGGCTTCTGTGTGGATGGATTTATCTTTTTAATAGTCTACAAGTATATTTATCCTAATCTCGAGGACGAAACATGAATATAATTTTATATCACAGCGGATAACTTCAGCATGTATTCTACTCATCAAACTGAACCACTTTCAGTACACGGACACGCTTTCATTGTCAATAAATTGACCAAATAATTTATTTCCACATTGAGGAACTTGAAGACTACTTAAAAAGTCTGATCTGTTTGACGCTACCACTTTATGTCGTAACTTATTATGAATCTGAGAGAAATCCGCAACTGTAAGAAAATGCGGCCAGAGACTCTACAACATAATTCCTTTAGCTAGGGCTCTGTATACCATAATAGTTACAGAACAGTATAAGAGGGGTTAAAAGTGCAAAGTAGGCTCGGAACGTGTCGCTACAGGTTATGCAATGATTTGCATAACACTATAAGGCGCGCGGCGTGTAGCGAGCGAGAGGTCACGAGTAACTGTAACAGCTTGAGCAGGAAGACAAGTGGCGACAGCCTTCTCCGAAGCAAAAGCGCTACTTTGCATTTCTAACCCACTCTTATAATGTTCTGTGAGAATAGTTATACATACAGCAAATTATATTAAAGTATATAGTATATTCACAACCTTGTACTGTTATATATTCTGTGCCATAGCGTCTATACAATAATTAGTATGTCATATGGCTACATGAGCATCAAAGCTGATTAGACATATCTGTCATGTTTACTTGTAAGGCTTACGAACGCATGCACAGGGCGAAGGTTAGACGCGTTACGTTCCTCAGATTGTAGAACGGATATTTCAAGGAATAATAGCAGATAGAAGTGGCTAGCGTGGTTGGACAGAAACTATTGTGTATCTGTAATTACTATCTTCTGAGATTTATAATATTGTAAATTAACACGTTCCGGGACAGTGAACGAGACACAATAGAACTTTTATTGTTATCACGGCTATAGGCGGTCACTGTCCCGGAACGTGTCAAATAATAGTATTATATTAATGTAGTGACTTGGTCCGTATTGACATTAATTTAATCTCATCATCATCATCAGCCTATCATCGTCCACTGCTGAGCATAGGCCTCTCCCAAGGTGCGCCACAAAACTCTGTCCTCGGCCTTCCTCATCCAGTCGCTCCCCGCTACCATTTTTAGGTCCTCTGACCAGCGGGCAGCAGGACGTCCCACACTACGTCTACCAGTTAATTTAATCTAAAAGTTCTTAATTCTGACATTATAAGCTCAAATGAATGTACCTATATCTTATGTTATCTTATCTTATCTATAACTATTTCTTCTTTTATCGCGTCGATGGCACTTCATTCTAAATTTTTCGAACCTAGTAACTGCAATACCTACTCGATTCAAATGTATGGGACGGACAGCTGCATTTTTTTTGTTCTGTCAAGTTTGCTCTCATAGTAAAAGTTGTTCAGTTTCATGGGTAGAGTATGTGATTTAAAGGTTAATGATACTTATCCTTACACCCTGTATATTTTTACCTATTTCGTGCTTATGGTGCCATCTGTGATACAAAACAATATTATTTACGGTGTGATTCTTACTCATTATTTATTTTATTCTGTTATGAGTTATGACTTATGACTGTGATGTGATGACTATAAAATTGATTCATCCGATTAGCTCCAGTTTTAAAGCTGTAAAATAAATGAGCAGCATACTTATACTTTTTAGGGTTCCGTACCCAAAGGATGAAAACGGGACCCTATTACTTAGCCTACGTTGTCCGTCCGTCTGTCTGTCTATCTGTCTGTCTGTCTATCCTAACTATTTAGGGCTGTAACTTTTGAACCGTAATCGCTAGATAGATGAAATTTTCACAGAATGCGCGTTATTAAGGTGGTTTCAGTCCATACAAAAGTTTGACGCACAATACGCGTAGACGATATTAATATAAGTAACTTCGTATATATGGAAAAATTGTTTAGAAAATCTAGATACCGCGTCACAAGCGTGTAAAATTGACCCCTCTGCAACCACCTTAAGGCGTATTTGGTAACACAAAATAAAAATGTAAAAAGTTAAAAATGAAGGGGGGTCCTCATACAATAAACTAGATTTTATCAAAAAAAATTCTTCTCGCTCTATCCTAAAAACGGTAGCACATACAAGCGTCAAACTTGTTGTGATTATAGAACAAACTCTAAAGTATAACAACAAATAATAAAAACTGGCCAAGTGTGAGTCGGTCTCGCGCTAAAGGTCCCGGAGAAAACAATTTTTTTTGTAAGTTATTAATGTGTTGTGTGGTGGTGTGGTATGGAACCCTCGGTGCGTCGTGACTGACAGTTTTATTTTACTCATTATTTACTTTATTCTGTAATGTGATGACAAATGATTCAACCGATTAGCTTCAGTTTTAAAGCTGTAAAATAAAATGAGCAGCATACTAATACTTTTTTAGCTTACAAATACTATAAAGTAGTAGTAATACACATAAAGTAGTTAAAGAAAACATTTATACTTATCCACAACAGTTTCTAGTTTTTATTTGTACTTATCACAAAAATGTATATGTTACATTTATGATATTATCTATTTATTTAAATTTTGCGTTGCGTTTTTCTCACACGTTCAATTCAGCAGTGAAAATTTCATAATGTATGCATCATTTGATCGCAACTTTGGGGGTGTGAGTTTCAGAAATGGCACTTTTGGGGTGGGACAGAAAATCAGCGCTGAGCTCGTTGAACCCAGCATAATGCTGAATCGTATCCTTGTTTGCTGCTGCGGCACACACTGCTCTTAATTATGTAATTTTTAAATTGTGTGTTAGTTTTTATGTATAATTATGTCAGTGTGTTTTGTGGTGTTTGCAAATAAAAGAAAGAAAGAAAATCTTTCTTTCTTTCAAATACCCCATCTAGTTCAACTGCAGCTGCGCTAGTTCCAGTTTGATTGATGACTCAGCGGATCACGACGAGCGATGCCGGATCATCTTGTTCGTGATTGATTACCTACGAGACGCCTAACGAACTTCTTGACATTTCCTTGCTATACTCTGTTTTTTAGTGTTAACAGGAATTTTAATTTCATATTTTATTATTAAGTATTAAGGTTTTGTGTCTTTTTAGGGGTAAATGGTAAGGTCGGTTAAGAGTATTTGGGCTCTCGACTTGGAGGTCGTGGGTTCGATTCCCACGGGAGACACCTAGTGATATGTTAATTATGAATGTGGAAGGTTGCAGTAGGAGAGGAAGGCCGGAGAAAAGATGGATGGATTGTGTGAAGGATGATATTATGTGTAAGAAAGGAGGGAGTGCTAATCTCTGGAAGAGGATGACATAGTGAGCCGACCCCAAATAATTGGAAATGGGCAAGAGAATGATGATATCTTTTCAGTCAGGAGCTTTTAGTAGTTAGGGGCAGTTCTAAATAACAGATGGGAATTAAACACATTTCACTGGCAGTGTAGAAACTCTGTCCAGTGTGACTGGCAGTGAGGCCGTCACAACTTTTGATGAAAAGTGGACACAAATACACAGTGGAAGCATAATAATTATCGAGGTTTCCTACTTATTATAACACTTTATTGTACACACAGACACATTGATACAGACAATAGAAAAGACATGTACAAAGGGCGAGCTAATAATGTTTTCTTCACCGAAAAACCAGTGACTAAACCTTAAAAACTCATTGGTCATCTACCTGGGCAAGGATCGAACCGTCAGTCGTCGCCTCCTAAAAAGAAGGCGGGTCTACCACGGCTTTCGGTGAAAAGTATATCTTCTTATCGTATTACTTTATAGGGTTCTGTACCAGAATGGTGCGTACGGAACCCTACTAAGCCTACATTGTCCGTCCGATTTAGGGCTGCAATTTTTGAACCGTAATAGCTAGACAGTTGAAATTTTCACAGAATATGCGTTATTGTGGCGGATTTGCTAAAAAAATAATAAAAATTAAGGGGGGTCTTCTTACAAGAAACTAGTTTTTATCAACATTTTTTCTTGTCTCTCTATCGTAACAAGCGTCAAACTTGGTTTGATTATACAGAGTGTTACAAAAGTAAAACTAAATATTTAAAACTTTTAAGGGGACTGTTTAGAACATCAAACTGAACAACTTTCACTATGGGACCAACATCGAAATAGATTAACAAATAATAAAAATCGGCCGAATATGAGTCGGTCTCTCGCTAAAGGTCCCGGAGAAAACAAAACTTTTTTTTAAGTTAATTATGTTGTGTGGTGATGTGGTACGGAACCATCGGTGCGCGAGTAGCCCGACTCGCATTTGACCGGTTTTATTTATACATGTATACATTAACCTTACACAATACGCACTAATATACGCGTAGACTAACAGGACGCAGGTAATTTAGATGCTCGTTTAAAATGTGTGGTTAATTTAAATTCTTCTGGTTTGGAATTAAAAATAAAAATTGCTACAATTGACTTTAAAATATTTTTAAATCGATACATTCAGCTTGTTACGTACATGATGACCGCAAATCGCGACCAATCATTTCGGAATTATAAATCAAAATCACATTTTGTGGCTTCGTGGGTAGATTCGTTCCACCATTTATCCATTTAACAAGCTGTTGTGCCGTGGAAAATTAACAGTAAAATTGGTTACTCTCTGTCTTTTCATGCCCCAATATCAAAATTGTCATTATGTATTAAATTTCTACTTTAAGGTGGTTTCAGTCCATACAAACGTTTGACGCACAATACGCGTAGACGGAATTAATAAAAGTAATATTTTATATATGGAAAAATAGTTTAGAAAATCTAGTTGCCGCGTAAAAATAACATTTGCAATTTCTAATATAATTACGAAGATATTTAAAATTTTAAAAGCTTTATATCTATAAAGCTTTTAAAATTTTGTACGAAAAATTTCAAAGCTAATATCTTCGTAATTATTTTATAAATTGCATATGTTATTTTTACGCGGCAACTAGATTTTCTAAACTATTTTTCCATATATAAAATATTACTTTTATTAATTCCGTCTACGCGTATTGTGCGTCAAACGTTTGTATAAAATTGACCCTTCTGCAACCGCCTTAATCATCATATTTACTATTTATCGCAGATTAGTTAACGTTTCAAGGACCCGGTTGGTGTAATGGTTACCACGCCGGACTGCTTAACCAGGGTCCTGGGTTCGAATCCCGCCGGTTTGGTCATGGATGTTATATGTTTGTGCCGTTGTTGTATGGTTTCCATAATAAAAAGCCTATAGTGCTCGCTTGGGATCATTACAATGTATATATATGCCTGTGAGCGTTATTTATTTTTTTTATTTCTGGGTAAGCAGAATTATAGGACAAGTGTTATACTTTTTCGTATGGCTATACAGTCCTATACGAGAGCGGCACACACATCCACAGAATCGACAACAGAAGTGTACACCGCACCGGTGGATGTAGGCGGGGTTATAGCAGCATCACATGATTAAATATACCTACAGATCGGAAGCTACAAGAAGCCGATGTTGCTCTTAAGCTTTGTATAAAGCTCAGGTCCGATCCTGTATGGAGTACTGCTGCCACCTATGGGATGGCTCAGCCAAGTATCAACTTGCCGCACTCGGCTCGGTTAAACGCAGAGCCAGAAGCCTCATTGGCGACAGTAAGCTGGTGGAGACCAAGCTTCATAGCCTAGCCCACCGCCGCAGAGTAGCCTGCTTGTCGGTCTTCTACAGATTGTACTTCGGTAAGTGTGCCCAAGATCTACAAGAGCTCATCCCGCCTTCCTTTTTCTACTATCGGATTTCCAGACGCACTGCGGGATATCACCCTTTCTTAATTGACATCCCAAATATCCGCATCAAGCGCCTTTCTGAATATTTTATAATGCGCACAGCCCTGCCTGCGTCAGCATTTATTTCCGTGCGCTTACAACCCGAATTCCTTTAAAGTACGAGTGAATAGGCTTCTTCTGGGTAAGCTCGCTTCATCTTCAACCCCATCTTCGTCTTGATGTCTGGATCGAGGTCAAGAGCAAACCCATCCTTAATTTAAAAAATGTCGATGCCCTCACACATAGCGTTGCGGGACGTACAAACAGGTATCACATATACCGGCTGAGTGTGTGCACATGTTCGTACGTCCCACAAAGGTGCATAGACTACGGATATTTAATCATGTGTCAGCATTATGCTTTCTGTCACGTTTCTCTGCTAGATGTCTGAAACAAGCTTCGTCATGAGTAGTGCGAACGTCTATCCTCCTTTCTTTTCTGCGAGCTCCTCTCAATTCGCGTTACCGTTTTAAAAAGCGGTCAGGTTTGTCGACCCGGTTGTTGTAATAGTTGCCACGCCGGACTGCCAAACCAGGACCCTGGGTTCGAATCCTGGTTCGGTCATGGATGTTAAATATATGTGTGTGCCGTTGTTGTATGGTTCCCATAACAAAAAGCCTATGGCTTACTCTGGTACCTCAATGATGGCTTACTTGGAATCATTACAATGTATGTGCCTGTGAGCGTTATTTATTTATTATTCAATAGGATAGTCTTGAAAAGTAAAATAGTCATCGGAAAGTAATCCATAGTCAAGTCTTAGTGTTTACATAATGCGACATTTTTACTACAGTTAATTTCCAAAAACATACACCAACGATCGCTTCGTTTTCCTTCACGTATCAAATTATAACGAACATACATCATCGTACCTACACATAGCCAATATCACTCTCAATAAACCCTGTATTTGGGCTCGACCTCGTCCCACATAAATGTCAAATATCATGCCTTTAACTAAAATAAACAACGGTGCAGGCAATCGGAACCGAAAGCACTGGCCGATGTCGAACGGAATGGCTACAATAACAATAAATAATGATACGGGAAGGAATCGGGCCGGATCGGGACGTGAACAGGACCGTTTATGGTGGTAGGGTAGGAGTAGAACCATAGCATGTGTAATTGTATTTGTAGGATTATCTGAGAGGTTGACTCGGAAAAATAGGCTGTGTTTATATAGTTAAAATTATTTTTCATCCGTACTTCTCTACATAGTCACTTTGACATACTTAGGCCGGATTCGACCAAACATTGATTTATAAAAGAGTAACTATACAAGGAACAATTTAACTCTTAGCGTTTACTCCGAAATAACTTTATTTGTCTTGTACCACACTAAACCCATACTAAAAGAACGAATGTATAATCCACCTAATAGAGGTCGTTGTATCCGTACTTATTGCATTGTGAGGCTATACGGTTTTTATTTGTTAGGTTTCTTTTTTCTTAAATTTTTTTAATTATGTGATATTGACATTTCTATTTCATGGTATAAGCTTTACACCGTCAAAATTGGCCGTGTAAAACGCAACGTTCGTAAAACGCAAAATCAGTTTCATCATCATCATCATATCAGCCATTAAACGTCCACTGCTGGACATAAGCCTCCCTCAAAATGGGGGGGATTTGCCATAATCGCCACGCTTGGCGGGCGGGTTGGCGATCGCAGTTGGATCGAATCAATGTGTGTACTCAGAGGATGCTGCTGCCCATCCTTCAGTAGATCCCTTAGTCGCCTTTTACGACACCCACGGGAGGAAATGGGATGGTGCTATTCATAGCCGACACCACATTGCAAAGCCGACACCACACGGCAAAATCAGTTTACTCTAGAGTAACTGGCGACTTAATCTAAGAATAAAATTTACTCGCGTTTGGTCGAATCGGGCCTGAGTATTAAATAAGTGCATCCGCTAACTCCTCCACGCAACGGATTATGATTCGGTTTTCACTGTTATTTAGATAATTCCTTCCGGAAAGTTTATGTACTTACAGGTACTTTATAAGGTATAACAAAATTAGGTGAAACTATTTTAAGGGGATGATCAGACTATCTTACTGAACCACTTTCTCTTTGGAACTAATATCGAAATTCTGTTCTCCCATACATTTAGGTCGTGTAGGTTTGTAAGGAACAGCAGATTTTTTTTCCGTGATTTCGATATTGGTTCCATAGAGAAAGTTGTTTAGTTTGATGGTCTGATCATCCCCTTAAAATAGTTTCAGCTAATTTTGTTAGACCTCATACATTGTAGATCCCTCACAGGCGAAGCCCGTTCTTTTATTTTTTATTTTATTTTAACACTTTATTGTACACACGGAAATATAGATGATTTAGCTTATCTCTAAAGAGATTTCTTCCAGCAATTCTTTGTCGATGTTATAAAAAGGAATGGGGGTCTACAAGAAATTTGAAGAATAGGTTTTTAACAGATCTATTGCTGTCGCGCTGTTCCTGAGTAACCGAGCTACCAGTGAGAAAGTGACAACTGCAGCTCGGACGGATTTTACTTACTTAGAAACGGGCAAAATCACGATTTCGTGCTCCCCTGTTTCCTCCTCCAAAACTAAACCGATTTTAATAATCATTTCAAGAATAATATGAGAAAAACTTGTGGTGTCTGTATGTTTTCTTTTTATTGCTTTTATTCGTCAAAGCTTACTGGATGTTTGAACACAGTGGTAAAATTGATATTAAGTGATATGGCAGAGGTAATATAGATTGGATGGTTAAAGAAATATTTGCTCAAGTGTCCAGGAAGGGAACAGGAGAATACGTTTGTATGGAATAAACGGAACCCGCCTTTCTTCTTCAGAGATGTTTATTCCAAACGGACTTCCGTCCTATTTTCTATATTAAAAAAACCAATAAAACTCAAAATGTATTACTAATCAGTACAATAGAGTGTAAATTACATTAAAAAACCGGCCAAGTGCGAGTCGTTTCTCAGGCCATTAGTATTCCATTCTACTAGTTGTTTTACATGGCTCGTAGGCAATAACCTGTATAAACTGACACTTACTATTTTTTTGATTAAAACATTCAAGTTGGTGCCATCCTAATGAAATTTTCCCACCATTCCTGTAGTCCTTGATTTTTACTCAAATTTTACGTTACCTACTTTTGTTTTTGAAATATTGATGGGGACAGCAGTTTTTCTGAGTTTATTTAAAAAAAAAATTCATCAAAGTTTCAAAGATTTGAAAAAAATATTTTTAGTCTCTTTTTTTTATAAACTTTAATTTTTAATACCCCGCACAATATTACAGAAAGAAAAATTTTTCTGTTATCTCTTTCTGCCCCACGAAACTGCCCAATATAAAAATTAAGCTTTTTAACTTCATTTATGTCATTGGACCATTAATTGTTATAATTGTACCAAGTTTCAGCTTCCTGTGTTATATGATTTCTGAGAAAAATGCATGTGACAGGCGGACGGATGGACGGACGTCTGTCGGTCCGTCCGTCCGTCCAAGGTGATTCCATAAGTGTTCCATTTTGTCAATTTTGGTAAGGAACACTTAAATTCCTACTTCAAAGCAAGCATAATAAATTCTGTAATCTAAGCTTCGAAGACAGAATTCTTTAAATGTTATTCATCAACTTCTTTGGAAGGTATAGGTAGGTACTAAAATTCAGAATTGCAAAAAATCATTCAGTCAATATTGTGAAAACCATTATAATTTTATGTGAGTGCATAGTCGGTTCAATTTTAGTCCTCTCCCGGAGTCAGTAACTTCGAAATGTGACTAATATTGTTTAGTAAATCTTTTAATACACAAATAAATCGTTATAACAACAAACCACGTGATTATGAAAACCTACTCATGCCTTCTCTAGACTCTCTATGTTTTTTATAGGTACCTAATTTGGTTTGATGTCGTTTTTAGTGTGAGTCGTGTATGAATTATGATAATTTATTTTCAATAAACAACTTACAAAAGATCGTATCTCTGATTCCATTAACTCTAAAAACCTTGTAGGTGAACGCACCAACAAATTAGGTACATTAAAAAAACCTTTGCATTTTGCCTTCCAATTGTTTTTATAGCTAATTTAAGTTTTATTAAATTGCTCGCATTTAATTTAAAATAATATTTATTCAAACAATATTAACAAAACGAATCAACAATCCTATCTCCATAAACACTTAAACTTAATTCATACAACGTACGAGTAAAACAATTTAATTAACCCTTATTTATTTTAAAAATAAAAATTGTGAACAGAATTTCAATGAGGCCACAGAGTGTGTGTACGGCTTAAAAAGGCCTCATTAAAATTCTGTGCACAATTTTTATTTTTATATTGTGCACAGAATTGTAATATACCAAACCGGCACACACGCATTGCCTCGAAGTATAATGAACTAGAATTAAACCTTACTTCACTTGCTTCCGGATTTTTCCGGATGCACCGGTCACGTATAACCGAATGCGTAATATAAGACAGCAATTCCACCGCTATCGATAGAAGAGCAGATTGATACTCTTGAGATCAGAATGAAAAGAGTGGTCCTGTAACTTGTTCTGTAGACGAAGAGCAAATACGTTAGGCTAGCCGCTAGATCCAAGGCAAATAGTTGAGGAGTAAAGGCTGGGCCACACAGAGTGCGGCTGCGGGCCGGCTGTGGGCTGGCTGTGGGCTTCTTAATATGCTAAAGATTTGTTTAAGTGGATGATCAGACCATCAAACTGAACAATTTTCTCTATTATAACAACAGATAGATAGATAGATAAACAATTTATAAGTAAGTAAGTAAGTATAATATACACATAATATCTAAAGCTAAACAACAACAACAAAACAATTATTTATCAAAATTAAATTAATAATTAATTAATTATTAATTTATATATTATTAATTATATTATTAGTCAGTCATTTTGTCAGTCTTTCTACACGTGCAGCCTTTGGACCCGGTATACGCAACGGGCATACAGCGATCTACGCGTACAGTATAATAACGCATTCAGGATACTGATGGGGCTGGCACGGCTTTGTAGTGCGTCGGGAATGTTTGCGGAGGCGCACACGGACGACTTCTATGCTATATTGAGAAAACGGTGCGCCTTCATGTTGGGCAGGCTCCGAGCCAGCACTAACGGTCTCCTGAATGTGTTCAAAGACCGGTGGGACTCCCCGCTGTTGCATCTGTGGGTGGAGCTCCACACAGGGTTTTTAAAATAAAATGTTTTTTTTTTGGTTTTGTTTTTTGTTACTAACGCTAGCTTTAAGATAAATGTATACTAACACTATATGGACATCTTGTCTGAAATAAATTATTTGAATTTGAATTTGAATTATTATTATTTTTATCAACAGCTAAATTGCGAAATAAAAGCAGTTTTAGTTATAAAAGCTTTTTTACATATGGGTCAAGAAGTTTGAAGATTTATATGGAAGACCAGATTTTTTTCCCGTTTTGATGTTTGTCCAATACAGAGAGTTGTTTTCAGTTACGTATACACAAATATGAATTTATTGTACTTTGAAAGTGTTTATTTTTTAGTTACAAAACAGTTTAAAAAACGTCGAACGCTTCGCTGACAATGGAAAATCAGCCTAAGGTCATATCCAAAACATATGCCTATGTGGAACGTATTGAGAACATACTTTCGAAAGAATGTATTAATATTCGACAAAATTCACAGAAATCGTGAAAATCCACGACCTTCGTGAAAATGAATCTACCAAATGAACTGAATTTTTTTTTCTCCTCGTCATGAAGGTACAACTTCTAAATAACCCATCAGTGAAATCATAGTTCTCTGTGGTGATACGCTCTTCTAATTTTTTTTTAAATAGCGCAAAACTATATCTCTAGGGTTGTTTTTTATTTGTTCGATACCTCATTTCTTTTACAAAATATGCATGATCAAAACCGGGCAAAAAACGACCGGATTTTCACAATTTCAAGATTTACAAAAAAAAAAGTTTTACTTTTTGTAGCCCTCGTCGAGACACGTCTTCGGACATCCCAATAAGCCACGTGGTCACAAAACTCACGATACCAGGGCGAACTTTCGCTGAAAATTGGGCAAAAAACGGACGGATTTTCACATTTTTTTAGATAAAAAAAAGATTTTTTGAAAAAAAAAAATTCTTTTTGTAGCTCTCGTCGAGACGAGTCTTTGGACATCACAGAACATTATAAGAAGGGTTAGAAGTGCAAAGTAGGCGTGGAACGTGTCGCCATAGGTTATGCAATGATTTGCATAACACCAAAAGGCGCGCGGCGTGGTGCGAGCGAGAAGGCATGAGTAATTGTAACAAAATGAGCGGGAAGACAAGTGGCGACAGCCGTCTACGAAGCAAAAGCGCTACTTTGCATTTCTAACCCCTCTTATAATGTTATGTGTCGGAAATCCCAATCAGCCACGTAGTCCCCCAAAACTCACGACACCAGGGCTATGTCGCACTTTCGCTGAAAATCGGGCCTAAACCGAAACGATAAAAAAAAATTTTTATTGAGAATTCCTACCTACCTATCAAAACTTTTAGTGATGTTTCGTAACGTATTTTTGAAATTAGGATTTTAATTAATTTTGCGGCTGCTGAATGTTTGCATTGAGAGTGTTATGTTTGTTTTAAAATAACTGTACAAACTCAAATATTATTTTAGTAAATTAAAATTAATTTTATCGCAAAATTTATGTGTGATTTATTTACCGAACATTCACCTTAGGTCGTTTAAACTTTGTACAGGGTGTAAACATAAACGCGTTAGTTTAGGAAGAGCTTCAAATGAAAAAAAAAACTACATACTCAGCAGCCTTTTCTTAAAAATAGCTTGAAATTAAACGATTGCGCAATAAAATTACGTTTAACGCCATCTATCAGAGGAGGGTGGAAAAATGTGTTTTGTTTTTGAGTTACTGTCACAGGTGGTCTTTGGTTACAGTTATCTGTCTTCGCGAGTAATTGAAGCGGGACAGACAGACAGACAGAATGGACGAAAATCCAATCAAAGTTGGACTCTATACAGGGTGTTACAAAAATACCCCTTAAATAAAAAACGGGTGTTAAAAGGTCCCTTGTAAAGAGTCTATTGACAATGTATGACAATATAGTATAATATTATTTTTTACCGAAAACTTAACTATCGATATTAAAATAATAAAATAGTCATCGTTCAAGCGCAGCACTATTTTACTGACTGCGTGCTAGTTCAAAGACTAAGTGGCTTTAGATGCGACGTAAGGTCACTGCGATGTCCCCACTATCTTATAAGTATTTAATTTAAAAGATGACTATTCTCTAAGTTATCTTTGTCACTAAAGCTAACTTGAATATTAAGACCTATTTATTGCAAAAAAAAAACAATAAATAATAGATAGACAAAAAAGTGAAACTATTGTTACAAAAATAAAAATAATTTCATTA
This sequence comes from Agonopterix arenella, assembly GCA_927399405.1. Taxonomy (NCBI): domain Eukaryota; kingdom Metazoa; phylum Arthropoda; class Insecta; order Lepidoptera; family Depressariidae; genus Agonopterix; species Agonopterix arenella. The sequence continues at coordinate 11,601,335 of OV656707.1, read as the reverse complement.
AAGTATTCATATCTGTCATCATGTAAGATAATTTAAGCATTTTACGATAAGTTTTTTCGACAAAAAAAAAAGTTTTTTGTCGAAAAAACTTTTCGTCTCTTACTGAGATGTAGGTACAAATGACTTCAAACACTATCCTTCTGAAAAAATAGTATATGTTTTACATGTCACACTAGAGTAGGGATTTTTATTGATTGGCTTCAATGAAGTATTTAATTTTTTTTGGTTAATTATGTAACACCCTATATCCATGAACATAGAGTTCAAAGTGCGTAGGTTGATCCGTCGCCGTGTGTACCAATGAGTTGTCATACATACCAACTGCTCTCAAACGGTGAAGGAAAATGTCGTTAAGCAGCCTGCATACGTTAAAGAAGAAATTCCGATGTGTATGTGAAGTCTACCAATCCGCATTGGGCACGCGTGGTGGACTAATGACCATACACCCTCCCTGAGGGCAGCCCTGTGCCACAGTATATGAAAGAGTATCTATTACTACATACCTGTACCCTGCATTGGGACGTATATAGGCTGTGATGATGATGAGTTACATCGCAAGACAATAAATTGATCATGCTGTAGGTAGAGTAAAAATTTGCCAGTCAGCAATGGTCATATCGAGGCTGACTGCCCAGAGTGCGCCAGACGAACTGTGTTGCTTAATATCAAAACTGGTGTGTCCATACAAATTGGAATATGGGAAATGCAAGATAAGGCATTATTGCATGCAGTAGTTGATTTTGGTCCCAATTTTTATTAACTTTTAAGGTACTTATCTACTTTGGAAAATTATTAACCTAAACAGATTTTTAATCCAAACTTGGCATCATTTAAATTTAGGGTTTGACTAGGAATGTGACTTACCGGTTTTTAGGGTTCCGAAGTCAACAAGGAACCCTTATAGTTTCGCCATGTCCGTCCGTCTGTCCGTCCTTCCGTCTGTCCGCGGCTTAGCTCAGAGATGCTTAGTACTAGAAAGCTGTAATTTGGCATAGATATACACAATAATCACTCCAAAAAGAAGTAAAATAAAATCTTGAAAAACATTTTTTTACCAGATACCCTGCCCTACACGCGAAGTGGGAATGGAATTATTTTCTCGTCTACCCCATGGTGTGGGGTATCGGTGAAGGTCATTTAAAAATATTGTGGGTGTGGGCAATACTATTTTTCGATTTAGGGATCCGTTAGCGAAATATTAAGCTTTAAAGTGAACATTTTTGTTAGAGTCAAGTGTCCCCCCCCCCCCCTGCCAGCTAAAGGGTTGTTTCTGGATATGTGAAAACATTTATGGCAGTAGAATATGTAACGAAATTAAAAGGAAAACTATCACCGCTAAGTAGGCTTTACAAGTTTACGCGTAATAGTCGACAAACTTATAAAATGTACTTTTTAGACTTTATTAGCCGTTAAACCGTAGTATAAAACAAAAAGCCTCCTTCTAAGTTCCTTATTATATTGTGACGGGCAACTACGGAACCCTACCCTGCGCGTGGTTCAACAAGCACTTGCCCAGTTTTTGATATATAACAATACAACTGAGGTTTTCTCCAGTTAAAATACATCAAGCTTTGTATCTTATATCTCTTCTAGTATCTCTTTCAGTTTCTTAACAACAGTGCTGCCGACAATCAAGGCATTTATTTCTAACGTAATCCAGAAGCTAGCCTCTAAAGTCACGTATTCTTCTCGGATGTGTTCATTACTTATTTTTCCTTTCTCCAAACGTCTTGCAACATTTTTAAATGTAAGAAAGTTTATTTTTAAATAAAAAGCTACACTGAAAGATGTTTGCAGTTGAATGCAAATTGAATTCTTGAGAATAAGGGAGAAGTAAAAATATTTTCTTGGTTCTTTAAAGGCATTTATAGTTTGAAAAATATTAGATGAAATTTTAGTAAGAAATAAGTTCGTCGAACTCTTTGTAACTTTTAGAAATAATAATTAAGCAAAATAATAGTGATTTGCGGCGAAAATTCGTAACCGTCGACGGCTACACGAGCTACGGCGTAGCATTTTAGAAAATATAATTTTATTTTTTACCTTATTTTGTAAATACTAAATTCATTTTTGTTCGATGTTTAAACTTATATTTAGTTGTCTTTTATGAAATTCGATTATTTATTTTTTAAATATTTTTGTCGGGAAATTTTCGGGTATGCATGATTATGAATCGGGGAAATTTCGAAAAAATCGGGGAAATTTACATTAGCAGTACTTACTGATTACTTTTTACAGGTATTGTACGCATGGCGAAACATCAAGCTATACAAAACCAGCATAAGCTGGCCGCGCGACCCTATACGTTACGCGACCTACGCACGGCCAGCTTACTCATGTTAGGTACTGAAAATGACTTTTTATTCGATCAGCTTGCATTTGGTATGGGAAGTGTCTTATAAATCATCACCATCATCGATGAAGGATACACTCTAACTTCTCAATGAAAATTCTGATACTTTAGACGTAAAAAATAATCAAAATCAGTTTCGGCATTTATACCAATACTTTACAGTTTCGATTTAAATTCCTTACAAAGTATTATTAGTCTTTGAACCCACTCGTCCTATTTAAATATTTAGTCTAATTAGTGCTTTTATAGATGAATAAAAGTCAAAATTGCTAAATTATTTTACTTAAAAGGTTTCTGATGTTTACAAATCTCAGAACTTGATTTAATTTATCCGGGAATCGAGATTTGACATCATTTTCATCATCATCATGAGCCTATCATCATCCATAGCTGAAGATAGCTCTCCCAAGGCGAAACATAAAACTATATCGCCTGCCTTCCTCATCCAGTCACTCTCCGCTATCTCTTTTAGGTTGTCGGTCTAGCGGGCCGCAGGGCGCTTATGGAAAGTTGTTCAGTATCATGGGTACAATCACCCCTTAAAGTAATGTAACTGTTTACCCTAACACCCTGTATATCTATGCATTAAGGTTAGTTTGTCTATGGTTTTACGGCCTAGTCTTACACTAATAACATTTTAGTACGCGCAAGTTAAACAAATTCGCACCCTACTAAAACTGTAAGATGTAGCAATAGATATAAATTTAGGTCTAAAGTGACAAATGTTGTCTCATAAACCTTCCCGAGATGAGAGCTATGGTATGACCATAAAATTGTGCTTTTCATGTCACACCTGACTTTATGACGTCATAACTGAGGCGCTTCAGTCATTAACGGCACATAAAATATCGGCTTAGAAACATGTAAAATCTTCACGTTGTAATGTATGCCTGTCATAATATATTTCTTGAGTTAAAGACGCCGTTAAAGTGGATGAATAGGTATCTAAAGGCGTATTCATATAGTATGGTGTGACGTCAAGTTAGGTACAGTCAATGGCAAAAGTCAATGAACTTTAGCGAAATTCAAATTGAAATTAATCTTTAAACAAATCAATCATTTACAAAGTTTTAGATGTGTCATTAAAGAGATGATTGAATTAACTTCAGATAAAGCTAACAATAATTATCATTAGCACCAACATAAAATATTTAATCAGATAACAGTGTTGAAGGAATCTTTCGTCATCATTCACGTTTGATATTAAATGTTATTTTTAAATGGTTCTAGCTGTTCAATCTAATTTATCGATTTTGTCTGAAATATGATTTTGATTGTATTGGACAATCAATGGAAATTATGGAAATTATGAAATATATTATAAGGTTTAGGTTTAAAGAAATTTATTCTCAAAAAAGACATAATTGCCACTTACATGAGAACATGGTTAAATACATAAATATTTTAATACAGTTCCTTGCCGCAATTCAAAAACAAAAAACATTAACAATAATGGAATATTAAATAAGAATGACCCTTTTAACGTATTGTATAATATCGATATTGAACCTTGGTACAATTGCAAAGGTACTTAAAAATATAGGATAGGATAGTTCTATCGTATCCTATTTCCTACTAATATTATAAAAGTACAAGTTTGTAACGATGTTTGGACATTTGAATGTTTGTCACACAATCACGGATTTGGATTTTTAGCATACAAATAGTATATGATCTAGCTAAATTAACACAATGTTAATGCTGACAAAAACAAGGGAAACAGCTAGTACTAAATAGAAGCTATTTTAAAAGTTGATTATCGAAATTCTTCTAACAAGACTAGGCCTGTTACCAAGTTCCGGGGGTTACCTAATTACACGTTTGACCGATTTCGATTTTACGTAACGTGCTCACTCGAACCTACTCAACAAAGAAAGTTATATTACTTTTGTTTGAAACCGTTTTGAGTCTGATTAGCTAGGCCTATGGAGCTGAAGCCTACCCTGGTTTCCATTTCACTTTTAGTAACCGATCTTAAATGGTATAATTAGGTACGCTTACTTTTCTTAGATATAAAAACCTCATTAAACTTTTTTTTACCAGCCCACTTCACCCCACTGCTGGGCTAAGGCCTCCCCTTTCATCCTCCAACCATCTCTGTCCTGGGCATGCTCTGGCCACGCGTCATCGAAAGCATCCAGATCGTCCCGCCACCTCTTCCTAGGACGACCTGGACGCCGACGACCGTTTTCTGGGATCCAAGGCGTAACAATTCTTGGCCACCTTTCCTGGTGCATTCGACAGACATGGCCGGCCCAATCCCACTTTAATCGGGCGGTTTTTTCCCCAACATCGGCTATTCGTGTTTTGGAGCGCAGTGTAGTGTTTCTGACATGATCTGTTCTTTTAACACCCAGTATACTACGCTCCATTGCCTTCCGGCAAACCTTGAGTGTAGACTTTTGAGACTCAGTGAGAGACCAGGTCTGGGCACCGTAGGTTAGGATACTATTTGTTAAATTATAAAACCTGCTAATAATGTTGTAAATGATGAGTTTGAATTTTGAAACCATCAAGAAATGCTTCCAGTAATTATTGGATGGCAGTTGACAATAATAAATAACACAATTTTCAAATGTTATACATACAGTATTACGTTTATTAGTTGTTATATATGTATAATATTACAGGATCAGTTCGTAGGTAGGTACAACTCAAAATGTGTTTTAAAAAAATGTGAATAGATGAATGAATGTGTGTGAATGTGAATAAAGAATATTTATGTTCATCATCATCATCATCATCTCAGCCGATGGACGTCCACTGCTGGACATAGGCCTCCCCCAAGGATCGCCATAACGACCGGTCCTGCGCTGCCCTCATCCAACGGGTTCCCGCCGCCTTCACAAGGTCGTCGGTCCACCGTGTGCGGGGCCTACCCACGCTGCGCTTTCCGGTACGCGGTCGCCATTCGAGAACTTTTCGGCCCCATCGGCCATCGGTTCTGCGAGCAATATGCCCCGCCCACTGCCACTTCAATTTAGCAACTCTTTGGGCTATGTCAGTTACTCTGGTTCTTCTGCGGATCTCTTCATTTCTGATTCGATCTCGCAGGGAAACTCCGAGCATAGCCCTCCCCAAATATTTATGTTATGTTATGTTATATGTATACCTACCTACCTATACAAGTAGGTACTGTTGTGCATTTTTGGTAAAATAATTATGAAGCTGCAAATTAATAAGTAACTCTTTATCACTGTACCTATCTAAATAAACTGAGAGAATGAGGGCCTGTTTCACCACTTCCGAATAAGTTCTTGTTAGCTTATCCGACAAATATTTTGACATATTCTTCATACAAAATATGTGAAATGAGCTGTCGGATAAGCTAACAAGAACTTATTCGGAAGTGGTGAAACAGGCCCTTAAACTAATAATCGTTGCAACTAAACTGATACATTATCTATGTTGTCTGAAAAAGGCCTACCTAAAAAGGATAAATATTGTATGTTGAGACTCGTTACTCAAAGTATGATTGAAAAACACCCGTCTTATTTACTAGACCCTCATCTAAGAAGTATCCCGACAAAACAGTTATATGGCAACGTAGTTAGTTTCATTTATTAATTTGTAAATACAGGTTTACATTAGTAGATGGTAGATCCCACTATAAGTGGGAGATAAAACAGTACGCCGTATTCTGCCGCTAAGCATACAAATTGAATCATTCATAAAAAAGAAAAAAAAAACACATATAATTTTATAACATGCTACAAAAACAGGAATAATGATTACATAATTGTGTCAAATCGTCATTAAATTTCAACAAAATATATTTTAAAATTGATAAATGTTGTTTACAGACATGCAGACATTACACATTAGGATTCAATATAAAATTCAAGCAACATATGTAAATGGAAATTGTTAAGAAATAATAATTGATGTCAATTATCACATAAATTTTTTCCACACTATCAAAATAACATTACAATAAAACAAAAGGAAAATTTTAAAAATGTCATTAAAGTAGAGTATGTCAAGAATTATTATATAACGAGCGTTAACCTGCGACTTCGTCCGCACAAATTATATACCAGATTTTAAGTCAGATCATAAGCTATCAAAGAAAAAAAGTTTCATCAAAATCGGTTCAGTAGTTTTTGCGTGATACTCGTTCAAACAAACAAACAAATACCCAAACAAACACACAAACAAACAGACAGACAAAAAATCCAAAAATTGGTGAAATGGAATCAGGGACACCTAAAAACCATATCGTAACTTTTTTTTTGTTAATATCTTCAATGTACAGACAAACTTCCTTTTACAGTTTTATAATAGTATAGATTACAGTTTTGTGTCATGACAGATACAGTTGTGCGTGTTGAAAATAACTTAATCCTAAGGTCTTGAAAACGGACTACAAATACTTTGTAAATTCGATAGGAGGTCCATTTCATTTTAATGAGAACCTTTGCAGGGCCACCTTTAGTCGGCAGTTTTGTTGATTGTGTTATTTTGATACGAAGGCTTTCAAACATTTTTATAAACCTACTTGCTTGTATTGATACGTGGTCAGGAAATCCTTATGCCGCCCAGAAAACAAAAGAGCCAGAGGACATTTAACATGGTGGTCCAGTACGACCAAAGTTAGCCAATAGGAGAACATACCCAAGCCAGGCTGTCTTGGCGTTGCAAAATTTAGGAGAGCCAACTCAAAACCTTCATACGTCACCAAAACAGTCAATAATGTTCCTAAAGTTAACATGCATTAGACCATAGAAAGTAAGGAAAAAGAAACGTATTGAACTTGATGCACGCAAAAAGTGTGCCGTGTGCATTATCTGAATTCCATGCTTACTTTCACTAAAAAAAAGTACTGGAACTATCGGACGTTGCCGAATATAACCATAATAAATTAGAATTGACGTTAACAGACGGTTTGATATTGCTGTTAAATGCTGCGTATACTCGTATTGCACGTCCTTAGTGTACTAAAGCGAATCGACATAAGCCGAACAGCCGTGGGTGCCAAAATCCATATTCAACCGTTCAAACGGACCTCGATATTATGCAGTTAGATCTAGGTGCTATCTCATGCATATATCGTCATTATCACTACGTCAGCATCATGCGTTCAGGGCTGCCATATTGTATAACTGGATTCAAAAAATCTGTATAATTGGGTAGCTGTTTCTATTTTCTTTGTATCCTGGACTCTTATGTATAATTGGATACAAAACAAAAACAAAACAAATATAAACAGAAGAGTAAAGTTCAAATTAATTATTTCTAAATATCCTTGCTTTATTTAAAGGAATAAAATAGTAAAAGCACAAATAAAACTTACCCTAAACTTAAACCATTCTAAACATTCTAAACTACAAATTTAACTAATCCTATTTAGTCGAAAAGCCCGCCCCAGGTCATACCTGGCCCGAAGGTGCCCATAATGCTGGCTGCATTTCCGCGTTGAATCGCTAATGATATGCGTTGGGCTAGGTATGACCCGGCACGAGGACCGTTACCCGCATCCCGTAAACGTTTGCCCAGGTTCCTCATAAAAGTTTTTGCTTCATGACCCCACGGGCCCGCCGTCTCCACAGCGAAGGGCACGAATAAGTAGCTCTGCTCCAAAGTTGTGTAACATTGGTGTTTACGTACTGCTGCCCTTTCCGCTGCCGACCCTGCTACTCGAATGGAACCTCTCAAGTAAGATGCAGCGTACGTACATACGCACGTTGCATCCCATAGAAGACATTTGCCCTTTTGCCACGGTACAAGGGTCAATCCGTCTGGTCTCTTCCCGTCGGTACGGCTCAAACCAGGTGGCTCAGTTGTACAGGGAACATTGGCGGACACCAGCGCTCGACGAATAATATCATTAAGCGCGTGGTGCCGCGGAGACCTTCCTGCGCATTTGACGCAGCTCAGACCATGAAAGCCGTCTGCCTCCACTGCTGCACCGCAAACGCAGGTGTGTGGAACACATACGCTACACCCCAGTCTTAGGGCCGCTGCCACTCTGAGGGAGTCGTTATCCAGATGTGTCCCTAAATGGGGCGAAGGAAGCGCATGTAGCCATGCGCCAGATTCTACTTGTGATGCGGCTCTTAAGCGTGCTAAATTCGAGCCGGACGAGTTGGAAATCAGTTCTTGAAGGATTATGTTACACCTAATCTCATCCCATTCCCGCTGAACTGTAGGTGTGGACGGTGCTTGCATATTGGGGCACAGCCTAGACCAAGCCTCAAAGGCTTCGTCCACGAAAGGAATGACGACGCTGGCACCATCCACTGAGAGTAATCGAGTAACCAGACTCACCACACCATTCGCAGACGCCAAGAACGCTGGGAGGCTCGTATCCTGAACGCGTCGCACACCTAAACCCCCGTGGCGGATAGGGAGGGACGCTTGAGTAAAATTTGCATTATCTAGGCGCACGTTGAGAACCTTCTCTAAACTGACTTTTAGGGATTGATCTAAGCAATCGACTTCAGACGGAAAGCGCCAGGTGGGTGAAGTTCTCAAGGTGTATGTTAACTTCGGCAAGCCAAAACAATTGCGTAGCAAAATTAGTGAAATATGGGACGATAAATGAGCAAAATGGTTCTGCAATAACAAAAGAGAGTCGTTTTTTGCTCGTAATGCCGCGGGGACTGCATCTGAAAATATTGGGGCACCGAGGAGAGTCAAAGCATCCTTGTCTATTCTTCTTAAGCCTGGCAATTCTGCTTCAAAGTTGTTGAGTGATGATAAACCGATCTGGTCGCATGCAAAGAACTCGCATTTATTGGTGTTGATTTCGAGTCCAATGGCTTTTAGCCCCGGGATTAAGAGCTGGACATCTCTAAGCACCACCTGCGGGTCTCCTCCTAGAGTACCGTCGTCCAGGTACCAGGTGTTCAAAGGTGACTCCAATGAGGTGACTAAATCTTGAATTGCCAGACTGAAGATCAAAGGGCCCAATGGGTCACCCTGTTGTGCGCCTACTTGCGACAAAATAGTATTCGTATTATAGTACAGTTTGCTAGGGGCTGAGTAACACTGATGTAAAAAGGGGTAGAGTTTCGGAATGCGTTCTCTGACCTTCGAAAGGATTGTGTCTCTTTCCACGCTGTTGAACGCATTCTTGGTATTGGTTCTTGCTTTATTGGTATTCAAATTTTTTACCCCTGTTTGAATCTTGCAAGCCAATTTTTGTATAATTTCAATGATATGGCTGTATAATTTAAAAAATCTACTACCAGCCCTGCATGCGTCAGCGTATCCACAGGCATATCATGGATAATTGGCACAATTTATCGTAAAGAGAAACCTTTGACGTACAGCAAATTGGGTTTTACGTCCGTTGGAATTTCGAATACCAGACTTGTAGGATCGAAAAAGGAATTTTGAGGTAGTTTGGCAAGTTCACTGACTGTTTGTTCGAATACCTATCACGCGTAAACTACGGCATCAGTTCTGATGTACCTAAGTAGTTTACATTGTTCAAAAGTAGTTTAAACTGATGTAGTTTGTATACCAGGGTTAGGCAGGATGGGATTATACGGGCAATGACTCATCATCATCATCATCATCATCTCAGCCGCTGGACGTCCACTGCTGGACATAGGCCTCCCCCAAGGATCGCCATAACGACCGGTCCTGCGCTGACCTCATCCAACGGGTTCCCGCCGCCTTCACCAGGTCGTCGGCCCAATGTGGCACCTATCCTATCCCTATACCTATCGTAGAGTTTCTGGCCGCATCTTCTCTCAACGAAACATCTTCCGACGCGGTGGTAGACTCAAAAAATGACGTCAAAAAGCTATCTATGTGATATTATTTTGAATAAAAAAATTTTGAATTTGAAAATTTGAATTTGAATCCACGGTGCGCTTTCCGGTACGCGGTCGCCATTCAAGAACGTTTCGACCCCATCGGCCTTTAGTTTAGCAATTTTTTGGGCTATGTCAGTTACTCTGGTTCTTCTGCGGATGTCTTCATTTCTGATTCGATCTCGCAGGGAAACTCCGAGCATAGCCCTCCTCATTGCCCTTTGGGTGACTTTCAGCCTTTTTATGAGGCCTTGAGTGAACGACCACGTCTCTGTTCCATATGTCATCACTGGCAACACACACTGATCGAAGAAGGACAATGACTAGCTAACATTAACAATAATTTGCTAATAATAATATTTAAATTTTATATAATCTGGCAAATATTATGCTTTAGTCCCACCTGGTATTTATTTCAATGCCAATAATTTTAATTCTTCTGTGTTTTCTTAAGAAACTCGTTTTAAAGTGTACACACAAAGTTCCTAAATTTCCTACTAGGTAGGTACATATTCATAATATACGTAATAATATTACCCAAATAAATATAAATCTATAGATACACTCCGAGATCGAAAAATGTACGTATCCTTAAAGCCACTCAGGCCTAATTTGTACGAATTAGAAGAGATCTGAAATCTTCTAAATTCCTCCCTAAAATAGTGTTTCGTTTCAAACAGTTCCGTAATCCCTAGTTCAAATTGATTTTTTGAATAGAATACCTTCCACATTTCGCAGTATGCCTGAGAGCAGCTAAAGTTCACAACGAAACACCTACGGTGTCGTCTCACGTACGCACGTGTCGTAAACTGTTAATAAAAGGTCCATCCCACGTTTTCGCACTACAGTATATTTCTAGCGAGATCAGTGAAAGCTTTCGATTCTGTCGTTGCGAGGGTCAATCACCTACGTAATAAAGTCTAGTTTACATTGGCACGTGCGTTGTATTTATGTGTTGTGTTTGCAGTGTCCCCTTTTTTGTGCACGTTCAATATTTTCAGAATAGACTAGTGCTAAAAATAAGTTACTAAGTTAGTACACTGAATTGTTTTTTTATGAAACTTCAAACGTCAATACCAATTATAAGAACCCAATCAATCTGCTAATCGAAACTTGCTTCATCTATCTGTTGTATATATACTGTCTGCCCCCCCCCCCCCCCTCTACTAATTTTAGCCTCTGGTAGTAAGCGTGGCGAAAATTGTAGAGTATGGCGTATTACTGTCTCAGGCTAAATGTCCAAGGTATGATTTTTAGGTACCTAAGTAAATAGTGTTCATATATTCTTCTTCACTTAATGTACCGTGACCTTTTTCCAATTCAGTAATGTACCAAATGGGTTGTGTTGTGCTCACAGTACTAAAAAATACAAAAGGAAAGAGAAATTAGACTAAAAATCTACTAACTTATTATATTGCCTAATGGCTTCGAATCCTAAATTTTAACTAATTTTAAGCCCTATTTTGGTGTTTTTGCAAAAAATACTAAAATATTCAAAATTATACTAAGATTGTACTGAAATTTGATTTCGTACTAAAATTATACTAAATTCATTTTACAGAGCCTTAATTATCTCAATTTGTAGATAGAAGTAAATATTTTATTAAGCTAGTTCTATTTTTAGTTCGTTATATTTAATTAGTAGATACTGAAAATACCAAAAACGGTCACACTACCTGTAATAATTATTATCAAAAGTTTACTGGCTCATCCCTCATCGTATCGAATGCGGCTAATCTTGAAAAGCTATCAATCGCATTAAATTCCTTAGTAAAATCATTCTACAGTAAATGAAAATCAGTAAATTATTTAAAACCCAGTGCTACTGAACAAAAGAATTCAATCCGGCTGAAATCTAAATCCACTACAGCGTAGGATACCAACAGTGTTTCTAACTCAATGTAACGAAACAAAAAATAAACACTATCAATAGTATCTGGACGCTTCCTAAATCCTAAACTGCTCGAAAAACAGTAAACCTATGCCTCATTGCTTAGGGTTACCATGAAGAAGACTTTTTCTAGGATTTTTCTAAAGATCATATTTAATTCGATTACAGAAATATATTAGTCATCATTATTCTTCTAGGCTCAAATATAATTATATAGCACATACATAGGTGAAGCAGGGTAGGATACAGGGTGTTAGGGTAAACAGTTATGCACTTTAAGGGGTAACATGATACTGAGAAATATATAGGAAATTCTAAAAAAAAAACATTTTCTATACTAAATGCAATCAAATCTTCAGACCATCAAACTGAAAAACTTTCACTATGGAGCCAACATTGAAATCGCAAAAAAAATGTTGCTGTTCCATACAAAACTGCAAACATAACTCGACCAAAATGTATGAGACAGCCGATTTTTTTTTTCGCTATTTCGAAATTGGTCCCAGAGAAAGTTGTTTAGATTGATAGTCTGTATTCTTTAAGGCTCCAACAGGGTTATTTTGACACAGTGTATAAAATTTCACAGAGAGCAAAAACAAAACTCGTTTATTGTATGGCGTACCATAATTTATTCCTTTTTTTTGTCTTCCAATCAATTATACGTATACTGATTTAAAAAAATGCATAGATATTTCACTAATGAAGCTAACGTGTGAAACTGAGAGAAATTCCTATGAGTTAATTTTATTAATTCACGACGAACCCTTCGGCAAGACGAATCGGCCCTTCGGTCTCACGAAACCTAAATTTGACCATATTTTTTGCAACACAAAAATGGTGACCCTACAAGAGCAACTCTCGGTTCTATTGGAAATGTTTTGTTCAGAGTATCGGATCCCTGAATACATTATGCTAAAGGGGATCCTCGGTCCGCTTATACAATTTGCGAAAAATAATATTTTTCGATATCAAAAACACATCGCGTTGGGAAGGGTGAAGACCGAAAGCAAATACACGATGCCTGAAAAAACGAGTTGCAACTGAAAGTTTGACATACTTTTTAAATTACATTTTGAATACGATGCGACGTTTTACGAAAGAATTACCTACTTTTTATCATTTAAGTACAGTCAAAATCATAGTAAAATATAGCTAAATTCGTATAGATTGGAATCTGAAGGTTTATTAGGTACAGCGTTTTTTATAAGACCGAGATGAAAAGCGACGTAGCCAATCGTCGGGTGAGATTGCACCTTCCATATAGGTAGCATTAAAATGTTTGTGTGTTCATGCATTGTATTCCAAATCACAATAATTATAATATAGTGTAATATTAAATACGTTACATATCGAACAGGTTCCTTCCAGAAGCACCCCAAAACTTATGTAACGCATTTAAGTTTACACCCTGTGTTTAAGAAATATTAAACAGGAAATATTGTGGTAGTTTCAGTTAGTAAAGTTGTGACACTTAATTGCATTTTTGTGTGCTGACAACCCACTTTTTGTTTCTATCTAGGCATAATAAATAAAGTGTAAAATACGCTAAATTAAATAAAGTGCTTAAAATTATATTTCAACCCGCATTTTTTATTCTACACCCACATTCAACGTTTCTAACGGACTCAAAATTGAGAATCAGTTTGATATTTTCTTCGAGTGCCATCTTCCATCAGATTTTTGTCTTCCATAAACTAATAGTGCAATTTATTTCAAGAATTCTTCGATTTCGGTCACGTTTATGGGATCTTAAAGACACAGTTCCATACAATAATCGTCTCTCGTCGCCTTCCAACTTTGAACTTCGTCACGACTTGCAAAACTTTCGAAGGCTTGTGACTTTGGAAGCTTGTAAACGTGGTAAGAATTTCTAACAAGCATTTTTTCCTTAAATAGTCATATCAAGTTAAAATCATATTATTACATTGTTATCGAGAACTAAGGGGATAGAATGTAACGAAGTTCGTCAAAAGTTTTTGTATACAGGGTGAAATTGAATTAGAAAAACTTTTAGGGATGGATGTACTGACTATGAAGATGGTAATTTCAGGGGGAAATCTATACTATTATAAAACTGTAACAGGAAGTTTGTCTGTACATTGAAGATATTAACAAAAAAAAAGTTACGATATGGTTTTTAGGTGTCCCTGATTCCATTTCACCAATTTTTGGATTTTTTGTCTGTCTGTTTGTTTGTGTGTTTGTTTGTATGAACGAGTATCACGCAAAAACTACTGAACCAATTTTGATGAAACTTTTTTTGTTTAACAGCTTATGATCTGACTTAACACGTTCCGGGACAGTGAACGAGACACAATAGAACTTTTATTGTTATCACGTCTATAGCCGGTCACTGTCCCGGAACGTGTTAAAATCTGATATATAATTTGTGCGGACGAAGTCGCGGGTTAACGCTCGTACTATTATAAAACTGTAACAGGAAGTTTGTCTGTACATTGAAGATATTAACAAAAAAAAGTTACGATATGGTTTTTAGGTGTCCCTGATTCCATTTCACCAATTTTTGGATTTTTTGTCTGTCTGTTTGTTTGTGTGTTTGTTTGTTTGTTTGTTTGAACGAGTATCACGCAAAAACTACTGAACCGATTTTGATGAAACTTTTTTTGTTTGATAGCTTATGATCTGACTTAAAATCTGGTATATAATTTGTGCGGACGGAGTCGCGGGTTAACGCTCGTAATTATATAAAGTTATGTTTAGTTAAAAATTTCGATTGCAAATCAAACTGTAAGAAAAGTAAAAATTTCGGACCATGATAAAGTTCAGAAAATATTTACGGTAATAATACATACACTTGTTTTCAAAATGAATAAACCAGAATACATTCAATTTCATCTGTAGTACATAGGTGTGGATATCAGCAAAAATATGTAAAAACTTAGCAATTTGTACTGAGACGACTTTTGGTAATGTAGTGGACTGTGAAGTGACTGAGGCTGTGAAAAAGCGAAAACGTGTTAACGCTGTCATAAACCTTTATGTTATTGGTATGAGCGTGTATATGACGGCCCTGTAGCACAGTCTGTATTGAACCTGCCTGCTGTGCCGAGAGTCGCGGGTTCGAATCCCGTAAGGGACAAATATTTATCTGATGAATATGAATATTTGTACCCGAGTCATGGATGTTTGTATCTATATATGTATTCTAAATCGTGGTCTAGTCATCATAATACAAGTCCAGGTACTTTAAATGTGACTAGATAATGTCCAAGATATTTGTTTATTTATTTATTTATTTATATAAATTGTTGTTGTTTTTTTTATTCTGGTGTGCAAACATTAACTTTATTTTTAAGAAGTTGTATTTTATATCTTAACTATCTATACTATTATAAAACTGTAACAGGAAGTTTGTCTGTACATTGAAGATATTAACAAAAAAAAAGTTACGATATGGGTTTTAGGTATCCCTGATGCCATATCACCAATTTTTGGATTTTTTGTCTGTCTGTTTGTTTGTGTGTTTGTTTGTGTGTTTGTTTGTGTGTTTGTTTCGGTGTTTGTTTGTTTGAACGAGTATCACGCAAAAACTACTGAACCGATTTTGATGAATTTTTTGTTTGATAGCTTATGATCTGACTTAAAATCTGGTATATAATCTGTACGGACAAAGTCGCGGGTTAACGCTCGTTTATTATAAAACTGTAACAGAAGTGTATCTGTCATTCAGTCTGTACATTGTATACAATATTATGGTTTTTAGGTGTCCCGGATTCTAAGTAAATTTTTTTTGGTTTTTTTTTATTGTCTGTTTGTTTGTTCGAGCATCACGCGAAAACGACTGAACCGATTTTTATGAATCTTTTTTCTTCGAAAGGTTGTAATTTGACTTAAAATTTGGTATAGACCCGTGACTTTTTCCGCACAAATTATATACCAGATTTGAAGTCAGATCATTAGCTATCATCAAAATCGGTTCAGTAGTTTTTGCGTGATACTCGTTCAAACAAACAAACACCCAAACAAACACTTGTGTGTTTGCACAAACAAACAGACAGGCAAAAAATCGAAAAATTACTAATATGGAATTTAACGTAACTTTTTTTTGTTAATATCTTCAATGTACAGACAAACTTTCTGCTACAGTTTTATAATAGTTTAGATTAGATGATAGTAAAACACTTAGCCACGTTCGATCCATAGACCAGCTCTAACAAGTTTAGTTAACATGAATTATGAGGGTTATTGAATCGATTATCCCCACAGAAGATACGATCGCCGACTATCGTATAACGCCTTTCCAACTTGTAAGCTTAGGGATTAATATTGTAAAATTATGCAAATTCCTTCCGCACCCTCGTCCGAGGAGAACAATTTTCGCGCAAAACTTTTATTGTCCACGAATATTAAAGATCAGGAAGTTAACTGTTAGAATTCATGAGCAATTGTATAATTTTGAAATGTTTTACTTCGAATAAGGTGAAGTCAGAGATGCGATCTGTGACGTAAGCTAGGATCCTTTTTATTTAGGTGACGATTCAAATGGTGACACCGTCGGTTACGCCTTTTTCGTGCACCGTCCGATACACATTAATGCTATACTAGAACTATTCAGGGTGTCCCGTAAATCGACGTCAACCCGGTGGATGCTGATAGGTCAGTTCATGCCTAACCAGAATATACTAAAATAAAATAAAAAAAATAAAAAATCAATCAATCAATCTGTCAACATTTTTCTTCAGGAAATTAAATTTTTCTTCTTCTTTTTCTTCTTAGTTTTCGAGATAAGAACAGTTTTATGAGATTCGTGAAACTCTTTACCTTATTCACTATTTTGACTGCCACGGCTACAAATGTTCTATGCAGTATCTGTGTAAAACTGTCAATATCTCGAAAACTAAGACACTTTAGTCATGACCTAACCTATCAGCATCCGCCGGGTTGACGTCGGTTTACGGGACACCCTGTATACTATTATCTATTCTATGGCTATACCTAAAAAATGCTTGCTTGATTGTTTAGGGTTTCGTAGTCAAACAAGGAGTTTATCAGCAAGGTGGAGCAACACTAGTGTCATCAGATATTCGATTGACTGAATCTGACTTAATGAAATCGAATACTTACTTGAAGATGCTTTTTTTCCTCAACATATCATACCTACGCAATATTTTGTAACTGTGAAAACTAGTCAAATTCACATGTCAAAGGGATTTTATACGCAATCCATGTCAACGTCATATGAAAATAATTGGTGGTCACGGTGGAGGTCTTTAATCTATACCTACTGACATAATTATTATAAATGCAATTTATAACTAACTAAAAAAATAGATTTATTTTTGTTATGCTTATCATGCGTTTTGCGCAGCGCAGTGAGGGTAGGCCTCCCAAAAGATGGACAGACGACCTGGTGAAGGTGGCGGGAACCCGTTGGACGAGGGCGGGGCAGAACAAGGTCGTATGTGGTGATTCTTGGGAGAGACCTATGTCTAGCAGAGGACATCTATCGGCCGAGATGATGATAATCATGTCTTTCAAAAATGAACAAGACCCCGTGCTAATTTAAAACATCGAAGTTCAATCCTCATTCAATTTCAGTTCTAATCATATTTCAATCCAGTTACTATACAAGTGTGTCTAGTCTTATTTACTACTAGATGACCGCGGCGGACTTCGTACCGCCTTAGAATCTTCCCAACACACATTTGGCCGTTTTTTTAACCTATGTTCATCACAGTTAATGTAGCATTATAATGGTGAAAGAATTATTTAGATCAGTCCAGTAGTTTCGGAGGCTATTCAATACAAACAAACAAACAAAAAATCAAATCTTTCCTCTTATACGAGTATTATAGTATATATAGTATAGATGTGATTAACAGCTGAAACGACCGACTGAGCGATCTGTGGAATGTGTAAAATTGAGATTCGCACGTGGTCCAAACACGGTTCAGTGAAGATTTATTTAGCACAATCGGGGACCTGCTAAAAAACTGTAAAACAGTTATTCATCTAAAATTTAGATTCTAAATATTTTAATGTCTGAGAAGTAAATATAAAACTGCCACTGTCTTTTCATTATGAAAATGCATTGCCAAACCATTGCATCCCGTGGGTATTTATAGCTAAGCAATAAATTATAGCCACAAATCTTCCCCTAATTCCATTTAATGACATAAAACCACGCAATCATTAAGGTGCATAACTTAAAAAGAAAAAGAATTGCATCACTGACTAATGACCTCCCCGTTTGTTCTGCAGCTTTTAAACGCGTGTAATGAAACGCAAATTTTAAAAATTTTTATTCATAAAATTTTATAAAAAGATTTACAGTTTCTCTCTTATTTGAGTAATTCTATTTAACAATTATAAATTGTAGGAATTGTTCTTAAGAACTGTATTATTAAAAAGAATGTAGTTAATACTAGCGTTGCATATAGGGTGCGTTTGCAAATAAATTATCAGTACATAAACATTATGAAAATAAATAAATATATTGGAAATTGTCACACAGATTTCAGGTCTAGTCTAGACTTGTATTATGATGACTAGAGAGAATACCTACATTTTATATAGAAAATTATACAAAAATTTATGACTTGAATATAAATATTTGTATTCACCTTAGAAAAAGTGTACGTCTAGAATGAACCTCATGCTTCTAGCGTATAAAACAAAAGGCGGCCAACCTTCTTAGGTTGTGTTGTGTTGTGCGTGAGGCGTTGTACAAATTATGTCTGTGTGCGTGTCGTGTTTATGTATAGGGTTTAGCGGCCACTACTGGTTGCAATTTTTTTCTACTCGTTCTTAGCTTTGACTGTCCATCTTGACATATAACTTATCCAAGGTATTTACATTATAACGAGTACCTATTAAAGATAGACAACGTCGCTGAAAAAAATAATTAAACAATAACAATAATTTAAATGAATAGAATTTAGAGAATTTTTTCCCATATATTCTTATCGTGGGTCTCTTACGAAGCGACTCAAGGGATTCAAGGTTTCTTGTCCAGTGTTTATGTGGGCGAAAGGCTAGCCACCACTCACCACTTGACACCTCATTTCATCGTGAAAGTTAAATAACTAAATGTGAGCATTGCTACAACTACGCTCTTCTTCTACAGAAAGTTGGTGGTTGTAGCAATATTCTTGACCACCCCAAAAGGAAATTACGATCGTGAGTTTATGTATGTATGTAAAAACTAAATTACACTGAACGGTTTAGATCAGACTGCAAAAATCTATACTTATTTTCGGTTAATCCTCCCCTATTGAGGTCTAAATTAGTGGTAATGTCTGTTCATACTATGTACACGCTTGATTAGGGTTCCAACTTAAGATTCGATACTAAATTACAAGATTAAGTCTTAATCTATTTTGGTTGGCAACTTTTCTGTGTTCCTAATTAATTAAAGAAAAAAAACAGGTCATAATAGTTTAATACAGCAGGTTTTCAAAGCAATGGCAAGCCCACAAATAAGTTTATTACATTTGTCTGTTTACACGTGCATTATCTTGCAAATGTTAATTTTAAATTAGTTTAATTAAAACTTACTTTAATGACTAAGTATCTTAAATCACAGATGGGTCTATTATAAAAGAAACTAATTTTTTATATGCAATTTGAAAAGTGCTTTTAGTACAGATTTTTACGATATGTTTTAGTGCGCATAATATTTGTGTGATTTACTTTTAGAAAATAATATTTTAGTACTTATTTCTTTTCATTAAAAGACATACCTTATTAAATTTATTACACTCAATTACTAAAGTGAAATTTCATTTTTATTATCTTACAATACATTCATTGAATTTTCTTTCGTATATCTCTATCCATATTTTGTTACTTAACACTTTAGCTTCATAAGCTTCGTACTTTTTAAAATATTTAACCAAAATCTACTTAACACTAAAAACAATAAGTTCTGGAGACATCATCACTGCCCCCTACATCTTGCCGTCAGCCGTAATAAAACTGAGAATTCGAATAACCACCTAAACTCTTTGGACTCATTACTTCTGGATGTACTTCTTTATTAAAACTAGGTACATCTCTATCTCTGGGCGGAACATAATCTACATTACCATACATACTAGCTCCAGCACAAGGATATATAGTAGACAAAGGTCTCATAGCTCTAAGTGTTCCTTTACTCCCAGGAACATCTCTGTAAAGAATCATATCGGGATGTACAGGATCGTAGAAAGTTCCAGAAATATGACTAACATCTATGTCGTTGTCGATGTCAGAGACAGCGTCGTTGAAGACGTTGGGGGCTTCTGTGGTAAACATGTCTCCAGTTTTAGAGCTGGTTGCGGAACGACGGATGATATAGCAGCGGACTCCTATGAGGAGGAGAGTGAGGATGATGAAGATAAGAAGACCTATGCCGATGTATAGTAGTAAGTTGTTGCTTGAATGTTGTGTTTCTGGAAACAAAAAGCCAAAAATTTTCGATAATACTGTTTCTTTAATCAGTATTACAATAGGACAAAATAATGAGGTTATCTCTTAGGTTTGTCAGATTTTCATTGAAATGTATAGTTTCAAAGTTGCAGTAGTAGTTCAAAGATTTCCATACGATCGTAAATTAATCCTAGCATTGAAACTATAGGTATATTTTGACGGAAATCTGACAAACCACAGAATCAGACAAATTCTTAATCACTTTAAAATAAAGACACCTCATACTTTAAAATCCATCCAGTAGAGAAGGACAGTTATAGACATACATACAAACATACATACATACGCTCGAAAAACATAACTCTCCTTTCGGCGCAGTTGGGTAAAAATTCATTGACATTAATTGGTTCATAATTGAAAAAAAACGATCGAGCTTCCTTTGTATGCAGTGCATTTTGGCGCGCTAGCGTATTTGCGCCACAACAAATAATTAGTTAGATTTCGATAGTCAATTTATAATAACAGTGTCAACCAGAACACAGGTCAACGAATCGAACATTAAATTTCACAATTTATGATTAGTTAATTCAATTGGAAGACTTGAAATGATGTATGAGTGAAACGCTACATCAATAATGTTCCCGCCATTAATTCTATCGGAACTGGCGCTATATTAATATTTCAGAGGTTAGTACAATACGTTGTGTGTTAAGTGAATGATTTGTTGCACTGTAAATCATATGACAAATAGGTCCTCTCCAATACCTAGGTATTAAGATCTTAACCCTATCCTCCACATAGTCATCATTAATTTAAGAGCATAGCAAGTTGTAGGTATCCTAGATCAACTGGTTATTCGAAATGGCTAAGGACAAAAAGAACGGCCAAGTGCGAGTCGGACTCCCACACGGAAGGTTCCGTACCACCATACAATACTTAAAAACTTAAAAAGATAATGCTTGAATTTTTCGAAGAAAACTTGTAAAGAATCATACCAGTCATATTTATTTTGCATAATTTCAGTGTCTTTAAGGCATGTTCATGTTTCGGTGTTAAATTAAATGAAAAATATGCATATAAGTAAATATATATTATATCGTACCCAAGTGTGAGAACTGTATTTGACTGCCAACAAACTGCTCTGCAGTTTGGCAGATAAATAATGTAATAAAATTGTATTATTATAGTTCTGAAATAAAATAAATTGAAAAAATATTACCAAAAAAATTGTGTTTTCTCCGGACTCCTTAGTGCGAGCCCGACACACACTTGGCTGGTTTTTTTTGGTTAGTTCACCTTAGACTCTAAGGCTTAGAGTATGCACTATAATCACACCAAGTTTCACGCGTTTATTTATTGCCGTTTTTACGATCAAGCAATTTTGAACTATCAAAATGAACAACATTCACTATGGCGGAAAAGTCAGAAAAGAAATCTGATGTCCTACAGTGAAAGTTGTTCAGCTTGATAGTCTAAACAAACCCTTTAAATATTACTAGGATGTTTTGTTACACCCCGTAGACTTTGATCTAAGCCCGTAGATAGTACTGGCACAGTATAAGAAAGAGTATTTATTACTACATACAGTACGGACCACAAACTTAATATTACTAGTATATTAATGGCCTATGTCGAAAAATAATAGAAGCAAAATGAGCGTGTGATAGCTTATATTACTGCCTGATGCGAGAGAAAGAGATGGAGCGGCGCGCGCGCCTGAAACGACGCAAGCGTAAAACAAACTTTATTTAATTTTAATTGTACTATTTATGTAAGTTCAATTCTGCTCTAATCAAAATTTGTAAAATATCGATTTTTTTTTTAAATCAAGTCTCGTGTTTCTATTATTCACCGTTTAGTAGTTCCAAGCGTTTATCGATAAAGACGGAGGCTACCTTGGCTTGTTTTTATATAGAGAAAATGTGTCTTAATCGTGTTTTGGCTCTAATCAAAACATCAATTATTGTATAGTTTCATTAAAATCCATTCAGTAGTTTTTACGTGAAAGACTAACAAACATCCATCCATACTTACAAACTTTCGCGTTTATAATATAAGTAGGACTAAGAACATGATGCCAAAAAGGGCATCAAGAATGCCAAAAAAATCGACCTACCTATATCCGATACTTCATGTACCGGTTTCCATAAAGTACTTTCATCGTTCTTCTCTGTAGGCACTGTTGTAAAGTCCGGGAGTGGCTTCAATGGTGAGTTGACGAAGGGAGGCATTTGAGGATTTGGTTCGCCCCATTTTTCCCCTGCCCCTTCTAAAACAATAAGAACAGAAATGTTAATCAAATATAGAATTCCTTCTGAACATGCTGACGGTTTTAAGAGGATGATCATACCATCAAACTAAATAACTTCCTCTTTGGGACCAACGTCGAAATCGCGAAAAAGACAAACCTACTGGACCCTAATGTATGAGACAGCAGATTTTTTTCGAGCTTTCCATTTTGGTCCCGTCGAGAAAGTTGATCAGTTTGATGGTTTGGTCATCCTTGATAAAAAGGACCCTGTATATAAGGTCTAACAAAATTAGCTGAAATTATTTCAAGGATATGCTCAGACCATCAAACTGAACAACTTTCTCTGATACAGAAATAGCGAAAAAAAAATGGCTGTCCCGTACAAAACTGCAAACATAACTTGACTGAAAATGTGCCTCCTCGGAGATGGATACCCAAAACCGGGAGATCTTAGATTTCTTCCCCTCAATGGTATTGCCTCCTTCATTGACCATTTATTTGAAGGGTGAAGAAAACAAAAAGTATTGGGGCTAACACAAAAGATCCCACTGGGTCGAAGTGTTGCTGGCTTGCCAGCCCCCACAACAAGATAAGATAAGAGATAAGATGGGGCAGCAGACTTTTTTTCGCGATTTCGATATTGGTTCTAAAGAGAAAGTTGTTCAGTTTGACGGTCTGAGCATACCCTTTAAATAATTTCAGCTAATTTTGTTAGACCTTATAATATACAGGTTGTAAAATTAAATGGAACACTTACTTACAATGAGACCAACACTGAAATACATAGAGAAAGTTTTTCAGTTTGATGGTCTGGAGCACACCTGAGTGTCACATTTAATTTTACACCCTGTATTAGCAATACCCTAATAGCATTAATCATATTACCTGACTCATCAAATAAGCCTTCATCTCGATCTGGTCCGTTATTGCCGTTCAAAATCTCATCCTTCTCGGCTGCACTCTCATAACGTTCCGTGAGAATACCCAGAGGCACTGCAACAAATTACAAAGTACTTAGTTAAAACGAATGACTCACCTACTGATCGATTGGTTTTATAAACGATCCACTTTCCCAAAAATATATGATAGACAGTGTTGCCTTCATTGTTTCATTAACCATTATACAGGGTAAATTTTATATCACTGCGGATAACTTCAGCATGTACTCTACTTTTTTTTTGCGATTTCGAAGTTGGGCCCATATTGAAAGTTGTTCAGTTTGATGAGTAGAATACATGCTGAATCTATCCGCAGTGATATAAAATTTACCCTGTACAGGTGTAAAATTAAATGCGTTACATATTATATTATACAGGGTGCTTAAGAACATCAAACTGAACCACTTTCACTATAGAGCAAACATCGAAATCAGGAAAAAAAATTAGCTGTTCCATACATTTGGATCAAGCAGCGATTGACGTTTGCTATGGAACAGCAGATTTTTTTTTTGCTATTTTAATGTTGGTTGTTAATTGGTTAGTGAAAGTTAAATATAAAATCTATTTGATATTCTTCAGAATATGAAGCACCCCCTTACGTAAGTAACGCATTTAAATGTACATCCTCTATACAGGATAACTATATTATACATTTAATACAATTTCCCCTTTCATCATTATTCATCCATAAGAAAACCGGCAAATATTACAAAATTTAAAATCATTCCCTTTCACGGAAATACCCACATCCTAAAGGATTTGTACCTTAAGCTAAAAAGGTTTCTAAATCCTTCTCCGGCGCACAATTTCATAATTGCTATAACTATGGAAAAGGAGAGAACATGGATGGTCTTTATCAATCTAACCGTACCCCAAAAGACTACAAACTATTTTCTCTTGTAGAAATAAATAAACAAGAAATCATAACTTACAGTCAAGATTGAACGTGAAAGTACGTGAAATATTGTGTTCAATGCCTGTGAAATGCAATCCGGATTCAGAACCATTCATAAACTTTACGTAATAAAACGTTTGTACGACGACGCTTTCAGTGAATTTCATTAATGTGAGAAAAACGCTAAGGAAATAAATGAAGGCGGTTTAGACGTAGAGGTCACCGTTGGTAACCATCCGTTAACGAGTATCATTGTGAAACTATCCTGTTGTGAAAGACGACAAGAAGTGACTAAAAAAGTTATTGATTTTGTACAAAAAAAATTTAATGATTTTGTACAATCAAAAACATGGTCACACTCAAACATAGAAAACTGCCAGGCTGATGACTAGAGATCGGATATTCGGATGCATATTTATCTAAACTTCATTTTTGGCGATATGGAAGTGGCTACTTTAAATTATCTATTTTTAAATATTTTTCGGGATGCCAGATTCCCATCTGGGAATGCGTAACTAATCGGATGCATAGTATGGAAGCAAATTCTTAACACTATTTAATTTAAAAAAGAAAAAATATTTTTTTAGGTAAAATAGAGCCTGCGAATGCATAACTAATCGGATGCATAGTATAGAAGTGACTTCTGAAAATTATTAAATAAGACAAAAAACATTTTTTTTTTATATACAAAAGTGCACTCGATAATAGCCAACACCTCAACTTAGGTAATTATGCATCCGATTATCCAATCTCTGCTGATGACTCAAAGACAATGTGACTAACTAAGGTTGTTCGAGTATTTGCGACTTTCAGTCGATGACATAACATCAAGACCAAAAAACTGCTACTTAGTCCCAACTTTCGCCCGGGCCAGGCAATATTTTCCAAGCCTCATTTTGACCCCTTTGACAACAAAACAGTTTTATTTATACTAGTACTAGGTGTCCCTCGACCCAGTTGCTAATATTCATTTTCGAGAAACTACTCTATTAAATTTATTATAGGGGAATTTTACTATTTGAACCATTTGCGATGTCGTCGCAAGATAGTTGAATTCTGAAAATACCATAGCATTTTTTGTTCTTTGCATTTACCTATTTCATGCAAAAGGCATTTGATTAGGTATTTGACTACATTTTATACAACGTGTTAATGAATTAACGCAAAACTAGAAAGTAGTTTGTTTAGAATCGAGAGCAGAATCGAATTATCATGGTTCAAACATAGGTAATTTTTTTCAAAATATTAAATAATCTTTAGCAATATTAAATAACCCAGCAAAAGGCGTGCTTCAGGCATACTCTTCGCTATTTTCGTGTTAGTATTTAATACAGATCTAAACTATTATAAAACTGTAACAAAAAGTGTGTTTGTACAGACGGCGACACATCAAGCTATACAAAACCAAGATAAGCTGGCCGCGCGTAGGACGAGTAACGTATAACGTCAGCCGGCCAGCTTATACTGGTTTTGTATATCTTGATGTGTCGCCGTCTCTACAATGAAGATATTAACAAAAAAAATTTAAGGTATGGTTTTTAGGTGTCCCTGATTCCATATCACCAACTTTTTTGTCTGTCTGTTTGCTTGTTTGATCGAGCATCACGCGAAAACTACTGAACCGAATTTAATGAAACTATTTTTGTTTGATAGCTTATTATCTTAAAATCTGGTATATAATTTGTGCGGACGAAGTCGCGGGTTAACCCTAGTCTTATATAAATGTATATTTGATTTGGATTTCTCCAATATTATACAGAAGATACTGTAATTGGAAAAGGTTGTGAACCAATTCCCAATTAGAAAAAACTTTTCTAAATACAAGCAAGGATGAAAAAATTTCAATGTCTGTCTAAGATGTCAAAACCTTAATCACTTACCACAAGTATAGATGACGGTCAGATAAGTCCTCGAGTCTGGTTTGCAGGGAGAACCAAACGTATTGCTGTTCGCTGTGATGGCACACCTTCGTTTGCCGTGACAGATTTGCATCACAGATTCGAAAGCGTGGGGAGCTGTGCAGGCTAAAAAAAAAGCTTTGTAAAGTTGAAGACATATACACCATATTACATGATGTAAATGTTATCCCATCAAAAACATTTCATGTATAAAGTAGCCGAGACTCACAACCCTTTTACTCTTAAAAAGTTTTGAGATCTCATTTTAAGCCAAGTCTTGAGTAAGTGTTCAGCTCGGTCTAATAAAGATAGGGCTTGGCCGACATCCTCATCCCATGTAGAACCAATGCTCATCTTGGTCCTTATTTTGTCATTTAGATTGTACTCTACTTTGGGCCAACATTGAAATAGCGAAAATGAAATGTGTTGTTCAATAGAAAACGTCAACGCCTCAACGGCTACTTCTTCTTATCGTGTGTTCAGAGCCCTGGTGTCAGAGTTTTTTCAGACCGCCTTACGGCCTATGACGTGGTTTTTATGTACCGACTACTACCACCAGAGATAGTAGCCGGGACCAACGGCTTAACGTGCCATCCGAAGCACGGAATCATTTTTCTTTTCAGACAATCAGGTGATTCAGCCTGCAATGTCCTAACCAACTGGGGAAAAACGCACAAAGTGACATTTCACTAGGTGCGTGGGAATCGAACCCACGACCTCCGTGTCGAGAGCCAAGCTCTTTACCATTAGACCACGGATGCAGATGGCTAATGGCGAACGGCTACTTGACAATGTATTTGAATGTAGATCTCATTGTCAAAGTTGTTAAGTTCAATATTCTGAAGCACACCCTAAAATATGTAACGCATTTAAGTTTACACCTTTTTAGTATTATTGAATAGAAAAATCAGCATTCCCTCCCGACATGTTGCCTTTTACCGCACCATATTTTAAATTCAACAATATTTTCAGACTCTATTCCTCAGAGACTAAAGTTGAAGCACAACTCGAAAACCGGTCAAACATGTTTAACTTCTTGAAACTACTACGTAACGTCCGATCTGATTTTACAAAAATCGCGCGAGATGTTATGAAAACACGTACAGTACGAACAGGAAAATAATTCCGCTCGTCAATCTTCGTTTGCGCGGAGTAGGACCGAGTCCCCGACAAAACCCGAAGTCATTTAGTCTTATACCCATTTAGATTTTACCCAAAGTCTGTTAACAGCGATAAGGGCGCGAAAACAAATTAGCTAATAGCGTAAACGGATAAGGTCAAACAACCTGATTGGTCAATATTATTTCGCGCGGTATTAAAATTTGTCGACTGCGCAGGTACATCGGTAAAACTTATAAACCTGGTAATACTGCACGAACTAATTTACAAGAATGAAAAATTTAATAACAAATATAGGTAACAATAAAATTCTCACCTGAGCAACACAATAATTTTAAATCTTTGTGTAACATTGAATAGTCAATATTAATATTCATATTATCCGCATTCGTATCAATATTCATATCCGTACTATTCATATTTAGTAAATGTATTTATTTATTGATTGGAATTAAATAAAACAGTAAATCGGTCAGCACAAGCGTCGTCAAAAACAAAAATACAAAAACAGTCATAAATCAGCAACATGCTTCGTCAAAACAATGAAATACAAGCTCAGTCAAAGTAAACAATTATGTTTCATATTCACATAATTAATATTGTTATAGTTTTAATAACATTAATTCGTTTTCTAAATGAATAAATTAAAAAAAAAATTATGGTTTTCAATTTCCTTAACTAATTATGTAAGTTATGTACTCACTTTCGTCAGGGACACCCTGTGTTTGAGGACAGTTGATAGATTCGTAGGCTCTTCTGCCATACTGTGCGTCAAAGATCGCCACCCTAGAGTAAGGGTTGCAGCTGAGTTTGATGACGTCATCTTCACACCCCGTCCGACTACGAAATTCATCTGTGAAATACGGAATGAATTTTAATTTTCAAACGTACGTGGAGTGAATTGAGCAGTTGTCATTTTGTCACTACCTACTAGTCGGGGAAATCTACGGATTTTGTATGGAGTAGGTTGCATTAATTGCACTTATAGGTGATAGTTTGAAATATTAGTAGATACATACCTGAAAAACATAAATTCTTAATAATCCCCGATTTTGTATTGTGTATTATGGAACAATTATTAAGACATTTACAAAACATTAAATTTAGGTATGAACAAAAAATGGAAAACTGATGATTTTGTACAGGACGGCTTTGTTCAATATGTTTTACTTATAAGAATAATAATCTCCGGTTAATATCGTAAATTTTAGTAGATATTTAATATTTTGTAAGTATAAAAAAGTTATAACCTCAAAACTTAATTATTTACTGTTTGTTTGTACACAATAAATTTGCCTTGTGATAATTAACTGTCTCTTTTGCTGGTATGCTGGAAGAAGTGTCTTTAGAAATAAGCTTGCCTTTTGTACATTTATATCAATTTTAAGGTATTTCTCAGGGTCCTCAGCCTATATAACTACGAAATCTCAACAAAAGTTTTATAAACTAATAGTAATAGTAGTTCAAACACAATTTACTAAAGTGTATTTAATGCAATCTCAAACCGTATTTTTCCTAGACTATACGAGGTTTAGGGTAGATTGAAGACTCGAGGTTACGTATGCTTTTCCACTTTGGAAACAGAACGACAACAATGAACTATACATTGAAATCATTCAACAAACTGTTGGGTTAGAGACCAGACTACTTAACATGAAGATTACTAGGTCTCTACTGCATGTTTTAAAACCTATTTGAGGTTAGAAAAATGTTTTTCCACTCAAATATAAGTACACTAGCTGCCCCGGCGAACTTCGTACCGCCTCTTGATAAAATCTATCCTATCTCTCAAGTTGGACCAAATTACACATAAACGCCAACTTTCATCAAAATCGGTTGACTTGTTGAAGAGTTCACTGGGAACATACATCATGACACTGAATTATTATATAAGGTCTAACAAAATTAGGTGAAACTATTTTAAGGGGATGATCAGACCATCAAACAACTTTCTCTATGGGACCAATATCGAAATCGCGACAAAAAATCAGCTGTTCCATACAAACCTGCTCGACCTAAATGTATGGGACAGCAGATTTTTTTTTCGCGGTTTCGTTATTGGTCCCATAGAGAAAGTTGTTCAGTTTGATGGTCTGATCATCCCCTTAAAATAGTTTCAGCTAATTTTGTTAGACCTTATATATTAAGAAGATATAGTATACCATGTGCGAGGCCCATTTTGTATGAAAAGTAAAAAAAAATCCTTAAATTTTTGACCATAAAATTATATAAGGTCTAACAAAATTAGCTGAAACTATTTCAAGGGGATGATCAGACCATCAAACTGATCTATCTACTTTCGAAATCGCGAAAAATATTTTTTTTTGCGATTTCGTTATTGGTCTCATAGAGAAAGTTATTCAGTTTGATGGTCTGATAATCCCCTTAAAATAGTTTCATTTAATTTTGATAGACCTTATGTTTATTAGCTATCTACAATAGAATCAACCATACACTATAGATTCCATTCAAAGTTTATAGAATGTTTTTAATTTCTCCCTTATAGTTCAGAACTTATTTCAACACAAATAGGTACATAAACTTTTGACCGTATTCCCATTTGGGTTGGTAAGAAACTTTGTTACAGTTTTCTACAAGTTTAGCAAGGTACAACTTTAGTACCATGAATGCTTTAGGGTAGAATGGAGAGTGAAGTGATGACGGATGGAACTCAAAATCGATAAAAAATATATCTTTTCATTTAGTCGCTCCGTACGACACTCATGGAAAGAAATGGGGTGGTTCATTCTGAGCTGGAATCACATGGTTATAATATGGTTAAAAATCATAATAATGTATACATTAGCTATAGCTGGTACAGACACTTTCAATCTCAACTGTCTGACTTCAGATCCAATCTTCCTAGCCAATTAAGCTAATCAACATGCATTAAGATAACCTCTATGCAGAGAAAAAACATAATAAGTTTTATGTTGGTCGTAAACTCCCATGAATGCTGGCCCTTCATTATTTTATAAAAGCTGAAAGTTTCTCCGCGCATGCTCCCAAGACAGGTTGGGACGATGGAGAACTATGAAGTTGAAGCTGAATTTTATACATGTTACTTGGGTAACTGTTAGAAGATATTTCCACAATAGCCCGACAGTTTTGATACTTCCATCCCCTGACCAGACCATTTTAACCTGCTACCTACCAAAGCCACGATGACTCAAACTTCATAGTTGCCCATCGTTCCTACCTGTGTTGGGACATGCACTGAGAAACTTTCAGATTTTATAAAATAACGAAGGTCTGGCGGTTCGTGGGATCTTGCTCTACTAGTATACGTCACGGCACGGATCTTGAGCGCTGTCATTAATTGCTCTGAACCTTATGTACATAAGGTTCATAGCAATTAATACTAGGCACTATGCACTTGGAGCTTCGAGGAGCACATCGACCGCCTGGTCCCCCGTATACAAAGGGTAGCGGGTGCTATGCACAGACTGCTCAACCTCGGGGGACCGTGGGAGGGAGTCCGCTGCCTCTACGCAGGAATCGTGCGATCCATTGCGCTCTATGGGACGCCCGTGTGGTTGAAAAGACTATTGGGCGTCAAGCGCCTCGCGGCCAAATTGAACGCCGCGCAGCGTAGGATTCGGGTCGCACGCGGATACCGGACGATATCCTACGAGGTGGCAAATATCCTGGCGCGGTTCCCGCCCTTGGATATCCTGGCGGAGATGGACGCGAGGGTCTATGACCGGATTCGCATCCTACGTCAGAGAGGCGGGACTGTACTCGAGAGGGCGGTCACACAGCTCCAGAGGAAGGCTCAACGACGCGCGCTAAACTATTGGCGCGAGCGGCTCCACGAGCCGCGAAGTACGCGGCAGCGCGTCGTCGGAGCGATACTTCCCAGTTTCCAGGCCTGGCTGGACCGGGAAGGCCGAGGCGTCTCCTACCGTCATACTCAGGTGCTCACCGGACATGGCTGTTTCGGTGAGTACCTGAATAGGATCGGGAGAGAAACCACACCAGAGGGCCAGCATTGCGAAGCCGACCAGGACATGGGATTCCGAGCGGCAGATCCTGGTCCAAATTACAGGAAATGACCTCTCCCCACCGGCCCTAGTAGCGGCGATGTTGGGGAGCCGGGCGGCATGGGACGCCGCGGTCGCCTTCTGCGAGACCGTCATGGTCCAGAAGGAGAGCGCAGAGCGAGACCGCGAGCGGGCAAATCCCGCCCGAAGACGGAGACGCTGGGGACGCCAAGTTGGCCCCCCGTCGTCATGCGTCACAAAAACGCCCCGGGATAGAGGCGCCCAGGGTCGCGGACTGTCGGAGAAGGGGCTCAGGCCGTCTATTTCCAAGCGACCATTGGAAGGCAGCGGTTGTACGGCGTGGTCCCGTCCCGCTGCACCGCAGAGACGCTGCGGGAGTATTGGCCCGGCATCAGTGCCGAGCGCGGAGAGCTTTGGCGAAGCGCGAGGTGAGCGTGTGGAAGCACATTGTTTCCCCATGGCCCTTCGACATGCGCTGAGGTGACCACCGGGGGAGTTTAAGTGGGTTAAAATCCCACATAACCTGACTCCTCCCCTCAGGAGCCGGGTATCTTTCGAAGATTCCCCCCCCCCCCCCACCCGAAAACAAAAAAAAAAACTTAAAAAAAAGGCACTATGCACTATTTTCGTCTAAATACACTCGTTCGAGCGCTCAAAATCCGTGCCGCGACGTATATTAAAGTTGAGCATTTGTCACCTTTATTTGTACGAAAATAAAGTTCAAAGTACGTGAAAAGTGTCGATCAACTTTTTCGACCGTAAATTACGTTAAGGTTAAAAATCGACTGGCATATTTTCACTGAAAGGGTTGTAACTCTAGAATCCTTAACTTTTATAAATACGGCCAGACAAAGCTATTATGAAAATTAAAGCAACCTCAACCCTTTTTGCCATTAGTAAGTAACCCAACACCGCCAATACGCTAAAAGCTTGCATTTTAGTGTTACGTAGGTTAGGTTCGAGTACATCAATTAGTGTTTAATATCCAGTTCTCACTTGTAATGGGGGTGGTCACCGACCTACATTACTGCACAGACGGGCGTTTTAGCATTCTGCAGGAACCCATGCATGCATTATGCTCACGACTATATTCCTCGATGGGAGTCATATTCAGGGACATTCTAAATATACCATGTTCACACGGCGACAGCTATACAAAAACGACGTAAGCTGGCCGCGCGACGTTATACGTAGCTCGACCTACGCGCGGCCACCTTATTTTGGTTTTGTATAGCTCAATGTGTAGCCATGTGTTCATAATATGTACAAGCAGTGGCAAAACTCTGTCCAGTGAGACAGGTTATGAGCACGTTGTCACTCAAAAAAGAAATAATAAAAAGTAGTTAAGAAAGATGAATGAACCACATTACTTTTTTTAAAGAACTTTTTCACTCTTCACTCTCACTCCGACTTCTGTCCTCTCTTTCACTTTTCTTTTCACTCTTTCATGCATTTTTGAGTTTGGTGTAAGTAAATAAAATATATTTCATTCATTCACTGTTAAGGGAAAATATATTTCGTGAAACATGCTTATTCATCATCCTTTATCCTCATGCGATGGGAAAAGATGGGGAAGCCAAGAAAAGTAAATACAGAATACCATATAATGTTGATAAAGGCTTATTGGTACTGACTGACAAAGCATTTTTAAAGAAAATATGAAGACAACAACTAAACGTGCAATAGCAGCGTTCGTTAAAAACAGAACATCAAATAAGGAACACGAGATCAAAAATAAAAGTTTAAAAAAGGAACGGTAGAATGGACGCCGCGTCGCACACGTTCGTCTGGCCAGCACTAATGAGTCCGAAGCCACACCTTGCCGCTCCTGCATTTCCCGCCACACCTCGGGGGCGGCGACCTCTTCCAGGAATTTATTAACATTACATAAATCACTTCAATACACTTGCAACTACCCCTCATAAAAGACCTAACGTCACGCGATTAGTGAATTCACTTCCCCTAGTATTATATTACAAGGTATTTTATGATGCACACTCCCATCGAAAATAACGAGCGGTTTTTAAGTTTTTTCCGACCCAAGTTTCTTTTTATTCGACCAGAGAGGAACGGCGGACAGCAAGATTGGACAGTCTGAATTTTTCCCGGATAAAATTGAGTGTTTGCGGACGATGTTGAATTTAACAATTTAATGATTCTCCGCGAGTTTCGCATGTTTTCCGGTCGTGTTATGTAAAACGATGAATATCTTAATTGGTACACACACAGTAAGGTTTTTTTAGAAAATACTTTTTCCTCTTGGTAACTACGTCCAATTTCCATCTTGTCAAAATTCGGGTTATTCAGAAGTTATATTATTATGTTAAGGGCCTATGTCGAAAAATAATTGAAGCGAAATGGACGTGTGATAGCTTATATTACTGCCTGATGCGAGAGAAAGAGATGGGGATATTTAATTGTGATTGTACTATTAATGTAAGTTCAATTCTGCTCTTATCAAAATTTGTAAAATATCAATCTCTTTTTTTTATATCAAGTCTCGTGTTTCTATTATTCACCGTTTAGCAGTTCCAAGCGTTTATAAATAAAAACGGAGGCTACTTTGGCTTGTTTTTCTTTCGTCTTAATCGTGTTTTGGCTTTAATCAAAACTTCAATTATATGTTCAATTTACATATATCCGCTAATCATACTCCTACTGTTAGTACTCCATGATAAATGACGCTTTGAAGAATCCTATTTTTTTCACACAGCCTCTTAATTTATGACTGACTTCAATTTTGATTTGCTGATTCTAGTGGCGTTAAATTTTGTTATCTACAGTTATTGTTCCAATCAATTCGAACACAAGTAAGATTTATTAGCAAAGTTCTTTTAATTTACGAAATCCTTGTTTATCATAAACAAAGTCATTTACAACTATTTATTGGATAAGTTTTTACCACAAACGAATATCATCACATCAGTAAGGTTCAGAATAACGAGAATTTTCGTGGATTTTCTTTTATTTTTAAACCACAATTCTAATCAACACATTTGCGGACGATCAATCAATCCATTACTAATTAATGCATTTCACTGAATTTAAATCGTGTGTTTAGGCCATGCAGGGTGTTACAAAAATACAAATAAACATTTAAGTAAGGGGGTGGCAAACTGAACAACTTTCACTATGGGACCAATATCGAAATCGCGAAAAAAATCGGATGTTCCATCATCATCATCATCATATCAGCCGATAGACGTCCACTGCTGGACATAGGCCTCCCCCAAAATGGGGAGATTTGCCATAATCGCCATGATGCGATGCGCTTGCGATGTTCCATACTAAACTACAGATTTACTCGGGCTAAATGTATGGGACAAAATAATTTTAATTTCGCGATTTCGATGTTGGTCCCATGGTGAAAGTTGTTCAGTTTGATGGTCTCAACAACACCCTTAAAAGTTTTAAATGTTTCTTTTTACTTTTGTAACCCCTGTATTATAGCCTCGGTGAACTACTTACTGCTTAGAGGAAACTTCCGGGGAATTAATTAGACATTCAATGAATCGAGACTTTCGAGGAATAAGACTTTCAATTGTACCCAAATTGTACCTAATAGACCGCCTAGACATTAACGAAAATAGCTGACGTACCTAATGAACCTAAAGGTGTATACACACTGAACCCGCTATCAGCGACATAGCCCATAGATACAAATTGTACATGTAGGTGTCGGCGACATGTGCAGACACCATGACTAAGGCCGTCTCCCTACTGTCACGCACGTGACTCTATGTTTGAGATACCTACATCTTATGTCTAGTGTTTCAACTGAAAGTTGTAGGAAAGTTTCTGCCCGAAAGGCATTATGGTCGTGGTGAATTTAAAACTAGCGGCGGCTTTACAATATCATTATTCATTCGGCGGCGTGCTCACGCGTCTGCTATGTGCAAGGATCTTGGCTCCGAGTTGATGCAGTCGGTGCACTCTGGCAAAAATCGGTCAGGAGCAAATACACTTGAAGACGCAAGAAAGCCTGAAGAAAATAATCGTAAAAATACTTACTTATATGTGCTTATATCAAGAGGACAAAATAAATCAATAATCTTTGCTGAATGTGCAGAACTACCTTCAGACTAAGTAAAACAAAGCTCGGATCCAATAATTTTCCGATAACGACCACGACGACTTAGGCACCATTCTCATAAAGGGAAGAATATCAGAGCAGTTATTCAATGTAATGTTTTCGTTGGCGGGAAATGCGATAGCACAAAGCGAGGGGCAGAAATTATTATTTTCGTGTTCCCGTTAGGATTTAACATATGTTTCGTATATTGCCTTTCGGATGTTTTTGGATAGGTACTTCTTTGTTTAAGGATTGTATACGAAGTGGGTTGTTATTAGAGTGAAAATTCAGTTACGAAATGGATACATTCTATTTTTAATCGGATTTAGAATGGCAATGGTGGACGTACAGTCGATCATCCTGCAGTGACAAAGTGCAAAA
This sequence comes from Agonopterix arenella, assembly GCA_927399405.1. Classification (NCBI taxonomy): domain Eukaryota; kingdom Metazoa; phylum Arthropoda; class Insecta; order Lepidoptera; family Depressariidae; genus Agonopterix; species Agonopterix arenella. The sequence goes on along the minus strand of OV656707.1, from coordinate 11,565,400 downwards.
AGATATCGAATTATATTGAACCAAACTGAAACTGACTTGGGGTTGTATCGGAGGCCACGATCTACTTCGGGTCGCTATGAGCTTAATAGATAGTAGATACAGATTATCTCAATTATGTAGGCAAAGGATCTGAAATACTGTATTTAAGTAACCATGCTTTGATTATTTATATTATAGAGTCAAATGTTTCAAACTCTATTAATTTAAGTAGATTCATTAAAAAATATATTCGAAATAACAATGATTGAGTAATATATGTTACAAGATAAATTCAATAATGCAGCTATTGTTATTATAACAACATTTATTTAATTATTAAAGCAAAGCGCATTATTAAGGCAAAGCTTTCATAATTATTTTAGCAATGCGTCCGTTTACCGAATTATTGTGCTCGCTTATATTTTGGCATATACTTTTCAGATTATATTATTGTAATTCTCTAGTATACAGGTTTCCTCACGATGCCGCCGAGCTAGCAAATACAACAGTACATATGTTCCAAAGAACCTATAGAAGATATGCGCCAGGAATCACAAGGTTAGTTACGGTTCTTTGCTAAGAAAACGCTCTTTTTGCTAAGAAAAGGCTTATCCACCAATCGGTATTCTTCATGAACAAGATAAACAAAAATGAGTCCACAATGATCAGCTGGGCTAGCACGTTGATAAAAGACGAGATGCCGTATCACGTCTTTTATCTAAATAAATAGAAAGAAAGTGGAAGCGCGAAAACACTATACAACGCTGGCATACTAGCCATGCTGGTCATCATCTTGCACTAATCTTTTGCACTAAAGAGGAGCTGAAATACACTGTAGTGACCTGAAAAGGTACCTCATAGACGACCGTCTATCAGGTTACTTTTCAAGTGTATAGAAAGGTCGATGGTCTAAACTAAATTAGCGTAATACAAAGTACAGTTTTTCAGGGCGAGAAAATAGAAAGCTTTTCCATTTTGAAAGCTATTATTAGATGTCTTACACGAATAGGTATGTTTGAAATAAAGTCCATTTTCGTGTAACTTTAAATAACATGAAATGAGTAATTCCAGAGATGCTGTATGAGTTTAAGACCGTAGATAGAATTGTGTCATATTACGAGACAAGGGTTAAGTATGAATATGGATGGCTGCGGTAAGAGAGGAAGGCCGAAGAAAAGATGGATGGATTGTGTGAAGGATGATATGTGTAAGAAAGTGAGTGCTGAAATGTTATGAATGAATATGAGAAGACGACAGTTAGCCCAGTCATTTTACGGTTTGAGCCGGGACTAATTAATAATTGATATTTTTTTCCGTTTAATATTGAAAAGCCAATTTGAGCCTAGAAAATTACCAAAATAAAAAAAAAATCACGTCAGCAACTGTTCCAATTTTAAAATTTAGGTATTTCTTGTTCTAAAAAACCTGATGGTAAATTTTTTTTTGCACATATTTAAGGCTTTACCATTATACATACTTCAAAATTGTTGTTAATATTTTTGTCTACTTAGAAGGTTTGAAAAATAACTTCGTATTTTCTAAAAAATACCTCATTTTTTAAATCTCAATGCCTATTTTAATGCTGAAAAATAATTTATATTGTTAAATCTAATTCAAATGAGTGCATTGGTATAAATATTATTAATATAAAAAGCCTTCTGGAACACACAATTTTGATTTCTATTTTGCTTAGCGAATTTTTTAAAATATCTTTTAAGATAGTCTTTTTGTCACTAAAGGGTAATTAATAATTACTCCCTACCCCGCCTAACAAAACTCTGTAAAATGACTGGGCTAAGTTGCAATGACCCAAAAGGATGAGATAAGGGCAAGAGAATGATCATCATCATCATCATCATCAGCCTATCATCGTCCACTGCTTGAACATAGGCCTCTCCCAAGGCGCGCCACAAAACTCTGTCCTCGGCCTTCCTCATCCAGTCGCTCCCCGCTACTTTTTGTAGGTCGTCTGTCCAGCGGGCAGCAGGGCTCCCACACTACGCCTACCAGTTCCCAGTCTCCACTCTTGAACTCTGACACCCCACCGGTTGTCAGTTCTTCAGCAGATATGACCAGTCCATTGCCACTTCAGCTTGCTAATTTTCTGAGCTATGTCAACCACAAACACTTCATTTCTGATGTGATCTCTCAGAGAAACACCGAGCATGCTCTCTCCATAGCTCGCTGAGCGACCTTGAATTGATGAACATTCCTATCGTCAATGTCCATGTTTCCGCACCATAGGTCATTACTGGCAGGAAGCACTGATTGAACACCTTCATTTTGAGGCATTGTGGTAGAGCCGAGGAAAATATATGAAGAGAATGATAATGAGACACAAACAGTTTGCATTAAAAGATGATTAACTTATATACTTACAAGGACGACATCTGTAGGCTACTTCGACAAACTTCCTGGCAAAAGGACAGGGGTCTACGGACCCTGTTTTGAGCTTCGTACTAAATTTGCATTGAGGCTTCTTCTGGCATGCTTCTACCACCGTTTGGAGTATGGAATACTGAAACAATACTTTCTGTTAATACTCTTCATCGTAACTATTCCAGTCGGTTACACGGTAACATATTAGGCTCACGCCCATGTACTACTGGGGCAGGTACATACAACAGTTGGCCATATGCTACAATTCTGAAACCCATCTTTCATCTCTTCTGCATCATTTTGATTTGATCAGCGTAAGTGTGTCTCAAGCGACCCCTTTCTAATATCCCATTCACACTTTCCTTGCAAACAACATTTTAATTTTATTATTCGTAGTTATATTACCATTTATGCTACAAAACATTGTCTTGAGCCGACCAAGAACACACGGCGACACATCAAGCTATACAAAACCAACATAAGCTGGCCGCGCGACGTTAACATTACTCGACCTACGCGTGGCCAGCTTATTTTGGTTTTGTATAGCTTGATGTGTCGCTGTGTGTATATACATACACAGGCTTAAAAGCTGTCGTTCAGTCAAAATAGACAAGAGTTTCGATTTTAAAATAGAAAACCTTTAAAACCTAGCCCACGCAAACTTGACATTTTACACACTTCTCTTGGCTTTTATATTCCTAGGTGCTCAATAGGAAAATATAAGTATTTGGAAAGTCCGAAATGTAAAAGGCGCTGTAAGATTGTACGGGAATATAATATCAACGTACTGGGAATCCAACACAGCAACAACATATAAAAAAACTAATATTACCATCCCATAACGAGTAACAGAAAGCAAAGTTCAATACAGACCAAACTCAACGGCCAACAAACAAAGTATGAATAGGTCAAAGAGAAATGGGGCCAGGTTTGAAAATTGCAACCAATATTGCTAGTTTCAGTACAGATCACTGCAATAAGACCCTTGGCGTCTGTCCCTATGTAATCAATGCTTCAGAATGCTTCGGCGCGATTACTATGCAGTAGAAGTGAGTTTACCGTCGTAACGACAATGTGTCTATAATTCGTGTATATTTTGAGCCTCGCTTTTTTTTGTCTGTAATTAAAAAAGACAATTTTAACAATCAAGGGAGACTATTATTCTGATCCTAATCTGGAGCTCTATAGTGAAATCAATTTGGTGATCTCGAGCACCACCTGAAATATGTAATGCATTTAAATTTACAACTGCATATTACTAGAGTCTGATAAATAAAAAATAAAACCGGTCAAGTGTAAGTCGGGCTACTCGCGCAGCGAGGATTCCGTACCACATGACCATACAAAATATTAGTTTTATAAATATAGTTTTGTTTTCTCCGGGACCTTTAGCGCGAGACCAACTCATACTTGGCCGGTTTTTATTATTGGTTGTTGTACTGTAGAGTTTGCTCTATAATCACACCAAGTTTGACGCTTGTATTTATTACGATTTTTACGCTAGAGCGAGAAGAAAAACGTTGATAAAAACTAGTTTCTTGTATGAGGATTTTTAACATTAATTTTTTTTTATTTGTTAGAAAATACGCCGTAATAACGCACATTCTGCGTACTTTCAACCGTCTATCAATTACCATTCAAAAGTTACAGCCCTAAATAGGTAGGACAGCAGACGGACGGACAACGTAGGCTTATGAATGAGGTCCCGTTTTCACCCTTTAGGTACGGAACCCTATAAAAAGGACATATCATATGATATGATTAAAAACGAGTTTATAACATTGTAATCAGAATAATCACATTTTACGCGGGCAGCTATCTCCCAATTCACTATTATGCTTGATGAGAGTAGAGAAACACGTATTAGGTAAATGATGCGATTTATTGCTGATACTTGATTACAATGATATATAATTAGGTATGCTATTGAGTGCACGCGACGTGTATCGACTGTGAACTTATTGAGCAAAAAATATAGTTTATAATTAAATGCAAACGTGAGCGCTGAAACAAGCGTTTCTAAAGTGTATGGTTTGTACCGTATACACATTCCAATTCCCTGCCAATGTTCTATTTGCCCTTTGAACTTTAAATGAATTTTGATCACCCTTCAAGATCAACTTTCACTAGCCAGACTCTATTGTCATAGCCATTATAATAGCGGTCACGAAACATTTCACAAAATATGTAATTTTATTAGACCAAATAGTAGCCTTTTTCATTTTAAGCCACATCACTCTCATCTCACCCTTATTCGTTAGAGGAGTGCTTTGCCTTGAAGTAGGATCGTATAACCTATAAATTACTTAATTACTTTCATCATCTCAGCCGATGGACGTCCACTGCTGGACATAGGCCTCCCCCAAGGATCGCCATAACGACCGGTCCTGCGCTGCCCTCATCCAACGGGATCCCGCCGCCTTCACAAGGTCGTCGGTCCACCGTGTGCGGAGCCTACCCACGCTACGCTTTCCGGCACGCGGTCGCCACTCGAGAACTTTTCGGCCCCATCGGCCATCGGTTCTGCGAGCAATATGCCCCGCCCACTGCCACTTTAATTTAGCAATTCTTTGGGCTATGTCAGTTACTCTGGTTCTTCTGCGGATCTCTTCATTTCTGATTCGATCTCGCAGGGAAATTCCGACCATAGCCCTCTCCATTGCTCTTTGGGTGACTTTCAGCACTGGCAACACACACTGATCGAAGACTTTCGTTTTAAGACACTGCGGTATTTGGGACGTGAAGATACTACGTAGCTTCCCGAACGCTGCCCAACCGAGTTGGATTCGACGGTTGATCTCTTTCTCGAAGTTGGACCTACCTAACTGAATAGTTTGTCCCAGGTAAACATAATCGTCAACAACTTCGAGCTCCGAGTTTCCTTATTTACTTAATTACTTTGTATGCTATTTACTCGTATCTTGTAAATAAATTGCAATCGTTAAGACAAAAAGCAGACAGTCAATGACTCAACTTAATATTTAGGATATGATAATAAAGAATCAACGAACTCCCGTAGTTAGGCGAGTTGACAAAAGACAAAGCAAATCTAAGCATATTCACTGAAAAAAAATGTTTTGTTAAATATAACCGAACTTTAGTGACTCCCAAACTGTTTTGTAGCACATAACCAAATGTTTAGCTTAGCAAAAATTTATGCTATTTATAACCAAACTATTGTTTATGTGCTACAAAACAATTTGGAAGTCACTAAAGTTCGGTTATATTTAACAAAACATTTTTTTCAGTATTGCTGATTTGTTTGTGTACTCTTTTTCGTCGATGCTTTTTTTTGTGGTTTAATCTTAATGCTATTTACAAATTGTAAATTGATACTAAAGACAAAGTGACAATTAATTAATTCTGTGACAAAACATTACCTGGCATATATCCCGGCTAACTGTCAGCATAATACAAGACCATTGATATCAATGAACAAAGCATTTGATCAATGCTGTTCGCCATTTGAAGCTCGCTTACCACTAAGCATACCTCAAGTGGACTAGGTGCAGAATGTGTAGGGTTGTTAATATCTGCTAATTATAGGCATGGTTTAATGATCAAAGACTCATGTGAATTCGAGATTGGTATAGGAATCGACAGGTGTTTCCGCATAATCTTTGGGCTAAAGCTTACAGCTTCATGTAAGACCCTAATAATTATGTATGTAATTAGTAATATAATATAGTTATGTTTTTATTATGCATACTAGAAAAGCAATTATGTAACTAAAGCAGTTAACGTAAACTAAAGTCCTATCGAGATGGTCAAAAGCTTTTCTACCAACTAGTCATATTTTGATGCACTTTTCAAATATCGGAGATTTCGGGATTTTGGAATGACTTGTCAAAGTCCCAGTAGTATAGGGATCAGTATAGAGGTTAACATTTCTAACACAGAAACAATGCATACCAACAGAAACCATATCTTAGTCGCCCCATACTATAGGTAGACCCATGGAAAGAAATGAAGTGGCCCATTGTCCAACTGTTAATAATTGCAGGTTTGAGAGATAGAGACACATCAGAGACATATAATTTAATAATATACTGATACTTTAGGGTGTTTAAAATAAATCTTTTTAACGGGTTCTTACCGCGTTTTTTAATTGTTTATGTTCCCGATATTACGGCATCGTAACAACTGCCCAGCCATGATCACGGGATGTGAATATGTCCCATCCCAAATAAAACTATTTAAAAAACGTTGTAAGGACCCGTTAAAATTTGTCTACGAACCTGCATAGAATTTGGCCACAAACACGTCTCTTTCCCATCGACTTGAGCATCAACTTCAGTAGTCCTGTCAGCTATACAATTATGTCCATCAGCTGCCTTCCCGTACTGAGCCACCTGGATGCTGATGGAAGTTCCTCTAGGGCAGGATAGGGAGACCATCTCATCGTCACATGCTGCTCGCTGCATGGTCTTTAGTGTCCCGCCTAGTAATGCTGCAAGAAAGAACGATAATTAATCTTGGTGAATTCATAACACAATGATAATTTCTATAGATTACAACTAGGGCGACTGCTTAAAGACCTCTACGTTCACACGGACCTGTACGCAGACAAGCACGTATCCAGACTTTTGTTTCGAGGGGGGCACATTAAAACAATGAAAAAGAAATTGCTGTTCTCACTTTTCCATACAAATATTCGGATTTCGGGAAGGAGGGGAAGGATAAGTCCCACCTATCCCCCCAGCCCTGGATATGTGCCTGTACGCAGTGACTATAACCGGCCAAGCCACTCGGTGTGGACATCAGAGAGGTTGACAATGCCTTATTAGCTGATGACGTAAGTAATACAGCACCTGGGTGGATAGAGCTTTGCTTGGCGTCTTCCAAGTTATTCATGATTCATCCACGAGAAACCCCGTTCTCACACAAAAGAAAATATTTTCCATCGCCATCTTTGCTGAGATTGCCTCACGAATAAGGGTAAGATCCCGTAGGCTTCCAATAAAAATTTACATAAATATGTTTTCGGGCAGTAAGTAAGGTGTATCACGTGCATGTAGGTGAAACACAACGCCCAATAATATACCTAATTATAAATAATGAGTCCGAAATGTGGTTTAATTTGAATTTATACGTGAGTAATTGTTATATATTCCAATAATAATTGAAATTTTATCGAACAATTTTCATGAAACGGCAGATGCACGGCTGAAATGAGTATGGGTATTGAAATTTTATCACGTACTATTTTATCGACAATAGCGCATTCTATTTGAGAGCATGCTGACCTTCTCAAAACGTCCGACCCCGAGCTTGACAAAGTTTTCTCGATTAGAAACTGTATTTAATGTGTTTTCGTAGGATATGCCAATAATTATGTTGATCTCTCTCATATATTCTGAAATACCCTGTTATGGTTCCGTATTCAAAGAGTGAAAACGGGACCCTATGCATAAGCCTACGCTGTCCGTCCTAAGATTTTATTTTACCACTTTGTCGGCGTGGTTAATATGTCTGTCCATGCCAAATTACAGTTTTCTAGTACTAAGCGTCTCTGAGCTACGCCACGGACGGTCAGACATGGCGAAACTATAAAGGTTCCTTGTTGACTTCGGAACTCTAAAAAGCGTTGTTGTACATTATGCTCAGGATAGATTATTCTGTTCTTGTATACTACGCTGTGTCATTCCATTACTGGACAAAATACCTTTCGTTAATAAATGTGAAATAATATTTCATTTTATTTTAAGCAGACTAGCAGACTAATGATTAGATCAAATACCAAGCGCCTTAGAGACTTAATAAATTGACAATGATAAAATACGCTGGATAAAGACTAGTCATAATTTACTTTTCTTTTGTTTGAAGAATTTTTATTTTACTGAATTAAAATGGGTGTTCAGAACTTATTCAGTATAATTTTTAAAGGATCGTGACGACGAATGAAGCTTATTCAACTGAATATTACAAGACAAGATATTTCTTTTTAATTTGACTTTGGCGGTACTCGGCAACAGGGGATACGATTGAAGATAATATAGAACCGGCCATGTGAGAATTCGACTCGCGCACCGAAGGGTTCCGTACCATCACACAGTAATAATAACATTGAACAACAAGAAAATGTTTGCTCCGGGAGCCCGACTCAGCGCGAGCCCGGCCGACACTTGGCTGGATTTTATAATTTTTGTTATACTGTAGAGTTTGCACTGCACCGTAGAGTTTACACCAAGTTTAACACTTAGAGCAACACCAAAAAAAAACCTTGAAAAATCGATTATATAGGGTCCTTCTTAAATGCTCACACTTTTTTAAGGGAGTGATCAGAACGTCAAACTGAACAACTTTCTGTATGGCAACAACATCGAAATCGCGAAAAAAAGCACATGTTCCATACAAAACTGCAAACCTACTCAAGCCAAATGTACGGGACAGCTGATATTTATTTCGCGATTTCGATGTTGGTCGCATATAGAAAGTTGTTCAGTTTGACGGTCTGATGATCCTCTAAAAAAAAGTGTCAGCATTATTAAGACGGACCCTGTATACCCATAATTTACTTATTCTTTTTCTTATTATGTTTTAGCAAATCCGCCATAATATAACATATTTTGTGAAAATTTCAACCGGCTCCCTATTACGGTGCAAAAGATAAAGAAAGCCTAGAAAGGCATCGGCTTAGAAATAGAATCCCGTTAGCACCCTTTGGGCTAACCCTAAAAGTTTGCGGCCAAATACAAATTGATCTACTCACACTTCATTCACACTATCGCACTGCAATATTTTTGCAAAACGTGCGTGAATTCTCGAAACACAAAACCTAAATAAAGACAAACTTTTTTTATCCTTAAGCCGTATCCACACGTGAGTAGCTGTCATGGTCGATGCGACGGAACAAAGACGTCTACTATATCAGAAGCGAGGACAAAACAAAAGTGTCACGTCGATTACAGACGGCGCCACACGGAAATAGTGAGACAATAGCGATAGCGGGACGATAATGTGAACCAAAGGTGTTTGTAAAGTTCTGGAGATAGCATCTAGAGCTGTGATATACAGGCTGCTACGTAAGGTGCCATGTAGAAGAATAGGTGACGATAGGAAATAATCAAACATTCTTTTTAGAATATAAGCGGTTCTTGATTGATTTTTTCGTTAGCCTCTTCGCTTCCGCACTGATCTCGAGGGGTAGATATCAAGGATAAAATAATACTTATCAAACTTATAACCCGCCTTTGTAAATACATCATGACTTGTATTGTATACAGGGTGTAAGGGACAGTCCTCCGCAGACTGAAACGTTGAACTCAGACCACCAAACTGAATAACTTCACTATAGAACCTACCTCAGAAAATACGAAAGAAATCAACTGTTTCATACAAGACTGTTGTACTGTGGAGGCGTACACTCAGTGGTAGATTAAAATAAAAGCTTTATTTAATTATTTAACTTTTTATATTTTTGCTTGTATCGTTTTGAATCTATCTTCGACTCTCCCTTGTCTAATAATAATTGAAAATCCACCACGGGATTCGACAACGTTCCAAATTTAAATAAGAACCAGCCAGCAAGCTATGGCTATATAACCTTCTTACATTCACCCCCCCCCTGATCAAAAATTTGGAACGTCGAGCTCCCCAAGCTCCCCATTTACCCGGCGCCTCCACCATGTGGAGGCGTACACTCAGTGGTAGATTAAAATAAAAGCTTTATTTAATTATTTAACTTTTTATATTTTTGCTTGTATCGTTTTGAATCTATCTTCGACTCTCCCTTGTCTAATAATAATTGAAAATCCACCACGGGATTCGACAACGTTCCAAATTTAAATAAGAACCAGCCAGCAAGCTATGGCTATATAACCTTCTTACAGTACCTATCCGAGGGATGTCCGTTACACCCTGTATTGTAATATTCATAATTATATTATGTTATTGTGCACGATTAAAAATCGTTGAAACCTCACTACGGGATCAAACAACCTAATCATAAGTAATATAAAAAACAAGGTTGATCATGATATACGTGACCATCATCTTCAAAATGACCTAACATGAAAAGCAGGTCACAAAGGAAGTAGCCCTACTCATCAAACTTAACACCATCTGCACCACAGATTACCCCCAATAGATACCGCATGATGAAAATTTTGTACAGGCCCGAAGTTACCATTTTTGGCGGTAGGTGCGGGTAGCGGGGCAATGCAACATGATTGGCCATTTCAAGGTCGCACTACTTCGACCTCACTCACTCGCGTTGGTTATATGAGTGAAAAATCATAGATGTGTGGCGCGCGTCAGCGGCCTTGTATGCGGTATCTATTGGGGGTAATCTGTGATCTGCACAGAAGTCAGTTCACCACTTATTTAATATTATCTTCAATTTTAGTTAGATACTCCGCTACGTCTTCCATACTCCTTTCTAACACAAACTAAGTTGAGGACACATAAGGTTTAATAAGAGACGTGGTACCCAATATTCATTAAATGTTGTCAATGTAGCAACATCTTTACGCTTCAGGATTGATAGCTTAGTCGAGTAGGCGTTAGATAACAATGTAATGGATGGTCCGATATACATTTCCGCAAAAGATTACAACGCCGCAAAAAAAATTGCAAAACAACACAGCGGCACAGCGGCATTTACAGGACATAAACTCCACTTTTGAATTAGACACAGAATGGTAGCAAACAATCAATTGTCACATTCAAGAGATAGTAGTACATCTATAGAGATAGTAAGTACAACGTAGTACATCCTATCTCTATGCATTCAAGTTTTCTCTATGGTATATCCCACAGATCACAAAAACTAAAGGGAGATGTGAAAAGGCGCGGGGCCAGTGTCGCAGCAATATGCGCAAAAACGGAGCACATTGCTCGTGACAGTAATGATTCAGTATATTATGAGGCTGAAAGCCAGTCGAGATATTATGTGTAAATAGTTTACAATGCTTGCGCAATACTAAAGATTATTCGAACGTTGAGTTCTGATACCGCAATGGATAATGAGCACATTCAAGGTAACAAAATACTTTCTATCGCGTGGTACTGGTGGTGATGCGACACTAGGTTTCGCACGTAACAAAAACTTAGCCACATTTTTTGTTCCCGTCTTCTTAAAAGGTTAAAATAGAAGACCCAGTTCCATTTTTGAGTGAACAGTAAAGAATTTTTATTTTATAAATTTTATTATTTATTTTGTATTAGAAAAGAAGCAGAGGTGTGCAAGATATTTTTAAGTGCTATAATGTATGCACTAAGAACATAATACCACAGAGTACTATAATATAATACGCTCTCTCGTCTCTTCTCTTCTTTATCTGATGGAACGGGAAACAGATACCTACGATCAGAGGTGGAGTCGATCATCGGATACAGACAAGTAGCTATCATTGTCGGCAGCAATTGCGGTGAGGGCAACAAAGCCTTTTTTTTTTTACTTATATTTAATGGACTCTTGCTTGTGCGTTAGCACTGCATTTCCGCCAGTGTCACGTGTTAATGGGAGAATCTATCCCAATCTCAGGGATTGTTTTTGGTCAAGAACAAGAAGAGATTGAGGATTACGGAGCCTCGTGGCAGGCAAAAACGCGACGCGCGAAATCCACGCGAGACGTGTGCTCGGGTCAGAACCTGCAACGTGACTCGTTGACAAAGCCTTAAGGAATTAAATGCCTACTTACGACACCCGTCTATGTTGGTATAATTCGAAGCCGGATACCTTTGCTGTAGTATCGTAGATATAACTATGGTGTAAAAAGCTTATTCTGACAAAAAGGTGTACCACGTGATTACTGGCTTATACAGAATGTTATATTAAATGCTTTACATAATGTTACATGCATTAGGGTACTTCAGATTATCAAACTGTACAACGTTTACCGTGGAGACAACATCGAATTCGTAAAAAAAGTGTTGTTCCAGAGAAAAAAATTGGCAATGACCACTCGACCCAAATAAACAGCAGATTTTTTTCGCAATTTCTATGTTCGTCTCTTAGTAAAATTTGTTTAATTTGATGGTCTGAAGCACCCCTTAAAATATGCAACGCATTCAAATTTTCAACCTGTTTAACAGCTAATCTCATTTTCTTTCTGTTGTAGTATTATGAGTAGACTAAAGGAATCATTTCTTTTGCCTTGTTCGGGTAGACAAAAGTCCACCGCCATCAATAACCACATGATTCGTCATGATTTCATTTATTCTAAAAAATAATTAAGCAAAAAGAAAGCATATTGTTTCAATCGCAACATTGAAAGTTGATGGTTCTTTAACTATAACAAAATTTCTGATCATCCCAAAAAGAAATATCTTCATCGAGTTTATTTATTTTGGTGTGTAGAATCTGTGAAGCAAAGGTCAAATAACTAAGTATAAGCACATAATACAACTAGTTCAATGTAGTTGTAAAGTTACTAGTACTTTTACTACTACTAGCCCGGTCATTTTACGGAGTTTTGTTAGGCGGGGCGGTGCCGGTTACAGTTTAAAAGTCCAATCCTCCCATTGGACTTTTAAACTGTAACCGGCACCATTTAGTGACCAAAAGACTATCTTAAAACATATTAAAATAAAAATCGCTACGCAACATAGAAATCAAAATTGTGTTTCCCAGAATGCTTTTTAATTAATAATATTAATACCAATGCACTCATTTGACTTCGATTTAACAATATAAATTATTTTTTAGCAATAAAATAGGCATTGAAATTAAAAAAAATGAGGTATTTATTAGAAAATACGAATGGATTGTTCAAAATCTTCTAAGTAGCCAAAAATATTTACACCATATTTGAAGTATGTGATAATGGTAAAGATTTAAATATGTGAAAAAAATCGAGATAATAGCTAAATTTTAAAATTGGAACTGTTGCTGTCGTGATTTTTTTTATTTTGGTACATTTCTAGGCTTAAATTGGCTCTTCAATATTTTACCACAAAAAAAATCAATTATTATTGTGTGCACAAAAGAGATGTTATATTTTTTAAAGTTATTTATCTAATTAGTCATTGTCAAAAAGAAAAGATCAAATAAAAGAATTTAAAAAATATCATAACATCGAATTTAAGTCACCAACAACCCCACGGCAATTCTTCAGCCTGTCCATTAACGAAACAAAATTTATTAGATGTATTCATTATTTCACTTCTCTCTTAAAAGAACGAAAATGTAAACGGAATACCGCAATTTTGTTAAAAGCTGTGGAAAATCTTGGAAGCGGTAATAGTAGTATTTCATTGTTATTTTTGTGAAATAGACGTAAAACTGACAAAGCGTATTTAAAGTGCAGGACGAAATATTATATTGCAACGAATACAACGCTTTAAATGTATTTGTAGATTTTATTGTTTATATATTTTCCTATCAATCAGACTTTATAAACATGGCAACAAAGTGCAGATTATATAAAAAACTGGTCATGTGCGAGTCGGGACCCGGGCAATTAGTGTTCCGTACCATCAGTTGTTTTACCATCATAGGTAAGTCTTATACTATGAGACTGGTATAGTATGATACTTACTAAGTATGTACATAGTAAGTATATACATATAAATTTACATACTACATGTACATATAACATGTAGTATGTACATGTATATGTAGTGTGTGTATGGCTCATAGTTAACTGAAGATCAGTTGAATACACTGGTAGTACTTTTTTGGTAAAACCATTCAAGCTTGTTCCAAGGTGATAATTTTTACATAGGTAAGTCTTATACTATGATACTGGTATAGTATGATACTTACTAAGTATGTACATAATAAGTATATACATATACATGTACATATAACATGTAGTACGTACATCTATATGTAGTGTGTGTATGGCTCATAGTCAACTGAAGATCAGTTGAATACACTGGTAGTACTTTTTTGGTAAAACCATTCAAGCTTGTTCCAAGGTGATAATTTTTCCGCCATGTATTCCTGATGTTCATCATTTTTTTCAGATTTTACAATTCTCTCAGTTTCTCTAGTTTTTAAACATCGGTGGGGACGGCAGTTTTATAAAAATACGAGCGCTAACCCGCGACTACGTCCGCACAAATTATATACCAGATTTTAAGTCAGATCATTAGCTATCAAACAAAAAAAGTTTCATCAAAATCGGTTTAGTCGTTTTTGCGTGATACTCGTCCAAACAAACAAACACACAAACAAACAGACGGACAAAAAATCCAAAAATTTGTGAAATGGAATCAGGGACACATAAAAACCATATCGTAACTTATTTTTTGTTAATATCTTCAATGTACAGACAAACATCCTGTTACAGTTTTATAATAGTATAGATTTTGAACAAAGTTTACAAACAAAAATATTTTAGACTCGTATTTTTGTAAGCTTTCATTTGAACATTATATTGTACATTTTATTTCTGCCCCCAAAACTGACCCTCAATATAAAAATTAAGCATTGAGCTTTTTTGACTTCATTTTTTTGTCATTGGAACATTAATTCCTATAAATGTACGAGCAAGTTTCAGCTTCCTATGTCTTACTGCCTCTGAGAAAAACAAAATGCTTGTGACAGACAGACCCCCGAGGTGATTCCATAAGTGTCCCGTTTTGCCGTTTTTGGTACGTAACACTAAAAATCAACAAAATGGCGCGACGAGTTGGATGCGTGTCGGGATATAGGAAGCAGACCCTTTAGCATGGTTTCTCTTCTTAACTCGACTCGGCCTTTTTCCATACTACTCGTCGCGGCAAGCACGACTGAAAAGCGCGGGAAGGGGTCATTTTTATCCGATTAAGTTTAGCGCGAAAACCGCGAAAAATCCTTGTTTAAAAATTGTAATAAAGTGTACTTTTAATAGGTCTGTACTTCTATACACTTTATGTTCGCTTAAATAGTTATTAAATTAGTCCACCACGCGTGCCCAATGCGGATTGGTAGAATTCACATACGCTTCGGAATTTCTTCGTCAGCGTATGCAGGTTTCCTTACGATGTTTTCCTTCACCGTTTGAGAGCAGTCGGTATTACGTTAAAAATAACAGTAGAATGTGAAGTATTAATTTGGATGGCTGCATAAATAGAACAAGGGCAAAAAAAATTCATTGAGTGAAAATAGAAAAAAATTGAGTTGAAAGAAAATTAACTCTTCAAATTGGTTGCGACGCCGGACTGCCAAACCAGGGTCCTGGGTTCGAATCCCTGTTCGGTCATGCATATTATATGTTTGTGCCGTTGTTGTATGGTTTCCATAATAAACAGCCTATAGTGCTTGCTTGGGGTCATTCAATGTATGTGAATGTGAGCGTTATTTATTTATTTATTTATTGGTAGACAACATAATTATTGCGTGGACCACAAATAATAAGACAAGTACTTTGCAGAAGGATAATACAAAAATTGTTATATGTAGAGTGTCAATACAAGCTCCTTGAAATTAGGGTTATGTTCTATTAATTTCATTGGGGTTATGACGCCTTTTACAGAGGTTAGGTAGAAGCCCTAGATAATAGATACCTCGTTAAACTAACTCGATGTTTTATTTCAATGGAAGATTCTACTAAGTATGTCTTTAATTCTATATTACTCGGCTATGCAATATAATACTTCGTTAGATTAATAATTTCTTATGCCAGGCTACACTGCAGTAGGATACCATAGGCCTCACTATCGCAGTGTAGATCCACATAACCGAACTCGGTTTCAGGCCCCATCTGGAGCCCGCTAAGGGACAGCATGTCCCTAGTCCTATTTTTGCCTTTCGCACAATGTGGTCCAGGTGTTGGTTCCAAGTGAGTTTTTGGTCCAGAATTACTCCTAGATATTTAACCTCCTTGGAAAAAGGTACACATTTTTTGAAGTATGTTTATTATAGTTAAATATAACGTAACCTAGAATGTGTAATTGAAAACCTATTAGGTCTAAAATTTCATATTATAAGATAGAACCTTATTTCTAATAAGATACTTAATTTTGGCTGTAATTACTGGTTGAGGTATAAAGAATAAAGAATGTGCCGTTATTTTGCCACTGACTATGAATACTGATAACTTCAAAATTGTTACAAACTTGGATCTTTCTCTTTTAAAAAAATTCATTTTTTTTTCATACAATTACAATAAACTTCCAACTCGGCTCAACACCCAAACCTTCCTGAACTGCTCTAGTTAATTCAAAGAAATGTGAGTATGAAATTATTATTTTGAAATAGGGTAGGGCTACAAAAAAAATGTATACTACTTTTTCTAGAAAAGGTGATAAGTACCATTTCGAAAACTTGATTAAATGGGCCAACGTACGAAATGACTTAACAGGTTAACAACATACATTTTTTATACAGAGTGTATTCTCAAAGGTGCCAAGGAAAATAAAACCGGTCAAGAGCGAGTCGGGCTACTGGGGTTCCGTACCACACCACCACACAACATAAAAAACTTTAACACGAGACCAACTCACTCTTGGCCAGTTTTTATTATTTGTTATTATTATACTGTAGAGTTTGGTCTATAATTACCACCAAGTTTATGCTTGTATGTATTACCCTTTTTATGATAGAAAGAAAAAATTAAATTTGAAATACTATTTTCTTATATAAGAACTCCCCTTAATTGTTAAGTTTTTGACATTTTTATTATTTGTTATCAAATCCAATGTAATAACGCATATTTTGTGAAAATTGCAACTGTCTAGCTATTACGGTTCAAAAGTTACAGTCCTAAATAGGTCATCATCATCATCATATCGTATTGAATTTTTTTTTATCTTCCTGCTTGGATCCGGGGAGGTCTAAATTTCAAGGTCAAGGTGTTTGAGCCTGTCTTCCGCTGCCGGGGTTAGTCTATGGAGTTCCTTAATTCCACCGGGGAAACGGTGCAAGGTGCACTCATTTACCACATGGGTGAGGGTTTGGTCAGGTTGCAGTCGCACATCGGTGACTCACTCAGGCCCCACTTGTAGAGATGGTGGTTGGTCCTTCATGGTTAGTTCTGAACCGGTTTAGCTTAGCCAAGGTCTTCCGGTCCTTTCTCCGCCATGCATTATTAATACCGTACTGGGAGTTAATTCGGTCTTCCTAAATAGGTAAGACGGACGGACGGATAACGTAGGTTTAGTAATAGTAGGGTCCCGTTTTCACTCTTTGGGTACGGAACCCTAAAAATGTTTCCGCAGAAGACGGACAAAAGATTTTTTCGAACCCCCCTCACACCCTTTTGGTAAGGTCATGACCCCCCCTTCCCTGCCCCTCCCCTAATCTCAGCCGTGATTTTTCAAAATGCGTATTTTTAGTTTAAATACGTTAATCTGTGCTTGATTGCGTTGGATTTATTTAAATAAACATAATTTGCATAATTTATTTATACTAGTATTTAACACGCCTTACGTAATTAAATTAATGGACGCCCCCTAACACATAATTTTATAGTAAAGTCTATTTGATTGATTGATTGTTGTACACTTACTTTTCATAGCATTTAATCATTGAAGCTTTAAACGACTATTTGCTAACAGGAAGAGATCTGGTTTCGAGACGAATCTTCTAAACGTCTGATGGTTTTTGCGAATCCATTAAAAGTTCGTTATTTATGCTCGGCTGCCGGCAGCGGGCTGACGTCCGTAATCCTCTATTCACACACTGAAAACTCCTTACGAGGGAGGGCTCCTGGTATCTTTCACCTTTGAGATAAAACTATGCTTGGTCATTGTTCAAAGAAACTTTAGCTTAAAGACTGAATTTGTTGCCCTGTGCTTAAATATACGGGTATGTTGATTCCATACCACATACAAACTGAACATAACGACCAACTTTTTCGAAAATGAACTTTCTGAATAAGTTATCTATATACTATTATAAAACTGTAACAGGAAGTTTGTCTGTACATTGAAGATATTAACAAAAAAAAAAGTTACGATATGGTTTTTAGGTGTCCCTGATTACATTTCACCAATTTTTGGATTTTTTGTCTGTCTGTTTGTTTGTGTGTTTGTTTGTTTGAACGAGTATCACGCAAAATCTACTGAACTGATTTTGATGAAACTTTTTTTGTTTGATAGCTTATGATCTGACTTAAAATCTGGTATATAATTTGTGCGGACGAAGTCGCGGGTTAACGCTCGTAACTCATACAGACAGTTATAGCTCATAGATTTAACAGTTTCATTACTGTAATGGGTGATTGTACCCATGATACCTACTGAACAACTTTCCCAAAGAAACTTATAGGAAATTCGAAATTGTTTTTTTGACAAACGAACGATCAGCTGATTGCATTAAGTATGGAAAATTGATAAAATTTTACGCGAATGTCCTATAGGTTTCTATTGGAAAGTTTTCCAGTATCATGGGTTTAGGGGCTCAGATATTGTAGTATATATATATATATAATAAGTTGTTGTAGGGATAAAAAGGTCTTCATGAATTTGAACATATTTAATAAAGTGCACTTATTTCTTAACTACATAATTGACCTAGCGGTTCGGTGGTATGGGAACGACTGGCGAATACTCCAGTCGCTTCATCAGACTCAGACAAAATTGCTTATTCTGCTAAACTAATTATAATACTAATAAAATGTGTCCCCACAATGGGTATAATAATCCCTTAAAGTAATGCAACTGTTTGCCCCAATACCCTGTATCGTGTGTGTAGATTTAGGCCAAGACCTTTTCATGTACCGGGACCATAAAGATTATATAGTTTTTCTTCTCTACTCTTCATACAAATTAGCATCGTTCGATAAAAAAATCTACTATAATTTATGCAAATTCTGAGGAGACGAAGCAAATAGAACTCTATAGTTTCATAACTTAGTACCCCTAATAATTTGAGTAGCAGATTTAGCCCAAAGGCCCATGCGGTTCTCAGGGTATGGTATATACCGAACAGTTGCTTGTTACCTCTTTAGAATTTAATTACATAAGGCATAGTCACAATACATTGTGTAGATTGTTTGTTTTCCTTTCTAAATAATACCATTATACCCTTTTGATACTTACGTACATGTAACGCTACTTTGCGTAAAGTTGGCACATGTTTATATTTCATTAACAACCACCGCTTCTACACAAGTCTGTTTTCTTTTTAAATAATTGTTCTTTTGTTTAACAAAATGGCTTTTGTTATTGTTTAACAGTAATGAAAGGACGCATGGGGTTGAATGAGGTTTTTTCTTTGTGAATATTTATATGAAAAAAGTACTCCTTGGAGATTGTCGTCCAGTATACATACCATTTAGCAGCTAGACGCCACTTTTTGTCATACATCAGAAAAGGGTGTATTAAGATAATGAAACTAAACAACTACCTATAAGGAACATAGGAGGGAATACGAGGAAATTGTTTACACAAGTGTGGATCAGCCGATCGATTTTCAATGGGAGGTTCAAAAATCTTTCGGTTGTGTTGGCTTTCGTACGGTAAATTAGGTTATAAGACGTTTAGGCGACGGCAACACGACCATGACGGTATAATAAATGTCATATTGTGCACCCATACAGGGCGACAAGACGGATCGGCGACATTTATATGCCGATGCGACAAATAGGTCCTTATATGACTGTTACGCGTCACTTTTAGGGCGATAAGCCGTATTAAATGGACCCTAATGAACATTCTTACGGAACTTATACGACTATAATTATATAACTTCCAGAACGTCTACTCGACCATGCAATTGTTATTTGGGATGTTCCTTAGGACAAGTTGTTTAGTTTCATTATCTGAATACACACTTAATTTGTTTTTTGTATTTATAAAAAAACGTAATGTATAGGTACAGAAATAAAATGGCATACACACGCACACGCACCGTCCCCGCTTGCACGCGCGCGGTACAGGTCTGTTAACTAAAGCTGGCGCGTTCAACACATTTACACATTGCGCTTGTGTAGTGTCTGTGAATAAGCGCGCGGCGTGACGTCGTACTGCATACGCATCATGAAAAGTCTGCCCGTCTCTCTCGCGCGCGGTCTATCTTATGAGCGTGAAGGGGACAGTTATTGTTTTTCTTTTGCTACTGTTTATAAATACAGCGTGATGTTAAATGTTAGCGTCAGTCAGTAACGTGTGATCGACGCGAATGTAATAATCATAATAAAAACAAGTAACACATATATTTGTATTTATTTATCTACAACGCACCCATTTTACTAAAAACTAACTCTAGTCTACACTTATGAATCAATTATTTGAAAATCATTTATTTTTAAACATCCTGTATAGTGAAATTGCATAAGTGTGAGTACTGTGAACGCGCCAGCTTTAGTTAACTGACCTGTACTTCTTGCGCTTGAATGGACATTCTGTATGTGGTACTATTTTATATTCTGTGGCACAGCACAGCCACAGTTTAAAGCGCGACAGCGTTCTTATATAAGGCCCGAGGCTTCTCGTGCTCATGTTAAGTGTACCAACCATTAGTATAAACTACTAGTGTCGACGAAAGATAAGAGGTTATTGATAGTGGAATGTTTTAAGATAATACCTATATTTAATGAGATAATGTTTTCTTAATTACCCGTACAGTCTACCTCGTAGTACTAAAGTGTATACATATGTTTGCTGCTGACTGTACATATTAGGGTCTTTCTTAATATGCTGACGGGTTTTAAAAGGGGATGATCAGACCAACTAAACAATTTTCGCTATGGAACCAACATCGAAATCGCGAAAAAATAACCTACTGTCCATTTCGGTCGAGTAAGTTTGCAGTTTGGTATGAAACAGCAGATTTCGATGCTTTTTCGTGATTTCGATGTTGATCCCATAGGGAAAGTTGTTCATTTTGATGGTCTGGCCATTATCTTGAAAAACCGTTCGCATAATTATTAAGAAGGACCCTGTGTACTGGGTGATTTTTTTACTGTTTGTAGTCTCCAGTCATAGTTGTTCAGTTTGATGGTCTAAACCTGAGTGGTTTACAGTATAAACCACTCCGGTTTAGATCATTTAGTTTATATGAAGTTGTTTTTTTTCTCCCTGTATTTAATAGCGAAACCACCACTGAAAATTTCGAAAAGGTATAAAAAATCATTTAGTATATCTCTTTCATCTTATATCAACTGCTGTCATTCATCTTCTCCACGTAACCAAACCAACTAAGCCTTATATCCACTCTGACCTATTTACTTTTTTACTTATAATTAATGGAATCTTGCTTGTGCGTTAGCACTGCATTTCCGCCAGAGTCAAGTGTTCATGGGAGAATCTATCCCAATCTCAGGGATTGTTTTTGGTCAAGAACAAGAAGAGATTGAGGATTACGGAGCCTCGTGGCAGGCAAAAACGCGACGCGCGAAATCCACGCGATACGAGTGCTCGGGTCAGAACCTGCAACGTGACTCCCTCTGACCTATTTAAAAAAAGATTGAAACGGAATTACTTAAGAGTTCCAAATGAACCTAGGAACTAAATAAAAAACGTCGAGAAACACTACACTACACCCTGTCGAAAGTAATTGATGGTTAGGTACTCGTAATTCTAGACAGAGAAAAACAACCATCCTAACTCACTTTGCTCTACCACTCGGCTCTCTAACATTCTTTTAACATCCATAACACTCTATTAGGGTAAGGTTGCCTTAGTCGTACCTCCGAGATTAGTCGAACCTTGCTGTAACTCGCAGATATTAACTTAAACATTTTTTTGTTGGTGTTCATGGAATTTTTATTTGATTCTTAACCAGCACTCAAACAATACAATCATTTTGCATCTAAAACTTTATATAACAATTTTTGAAAAAAGTTCCTTCGTTACGACTAAGGCGCATGGTTGCTTAACTCGTACCACATATAGCCTAAGTCTTACTAAGAATAATGCCTGCAAATAAATATAAATTACACTCAGAAAACAAAATTATAAATTCATGGAAAAAACAAAACTGTTAAGAATAAAATTAGTTTAACATACTTAGGTACCTATACCTAGATGAACTGGACACAGATATTTTCCACCCTAGCACATAAAAGGTACGATTAAGATACCGTCCACAGGTACGACTTAGGCAACGAGACCTTCAAAGTTTTAACCAAAATTTCTGACATAACACAACAATTTTAAACTATTTGCTTGTATCTAAATGAAAGCTAGATTTCTACAAAAATAGAAATGATTCAAAAAAATTACATACTATGGAGGTGCTACTTGGGAATGTTCCTCCATCTTCCACCAGGCTATGTGTGAAGCCTGGGGACCAGCCGTGGTCCAACAGTTCTTAGTTGGACCTTGTATGTACATCGAATCTCTGTGATTTCTCTTGCGCGGTGTATGTCTTGCATTCGATTGTTAACCTTATTTGTAGTAGATTACGAGTTACTTATTCACAGTGAACGTTGTCAATTTATGTAGCATATTTCCGAGGGCGACGGTATCGCCATCTGTTGGCATCGTTGCTATAACTTGTAGGTGCTGACATCTGTAGCAAGTCCCCACACATACCTATCATATCCTATTTTCCCTTGAAATAGCTTACGTATGAGTCAAAATTTGTAATGAAAACGGTAAGAAAATCTATTTTTTTATATTAGAATTTTTTTTTATTTTTAGTTTTGAAAGTCGGCCGGCCGCCCGCTTCGGGTTGTTTGAAGTGCTAGATGTCACTGATTATAAATATGACTGAGGTACGACTAAGGCAACCTTATCCTACATATAATTTCCACTTTCTTCAAGACAAGGTTCTAAATAATGGAAGAATGAACGTCAAACTAAAATAGCCTTTTTAAGTAAGTGTTAAAAACGTTTTTACAATATCGTATGAAATACAATTTAAGATCTTACTTACTTAGCCTGCATCAATCACCAATCTACGTGGTGGACTAACTCTCACATAGTTTATTTCTAAAGCGCTAATGAAAGCTGCACACAAATGAAGTTTGGTTGTTATATTAACCAATTAAAGTCAATAATTTGTTTCAAAAAACCATCTAGAAACTAATCTCAATGCTTATTATAATAAGTCCGATTTTCGTTAAAATATACAGTTGCTAGGATTAATTTAAGTTTGTATGGAAATCTTTGAGGCACTGTATCATTTAAACTATCAATTTTATGAAAATCTGACTCATTACAAGCATAGAGATTAGTTTCTAGATTGTATTTGAAACAATTCATTTATTTTAATTGTTTATTATTGAAAATATAACTAGACTTTGTATGGAGCGCACTCTGAATTATATCCCCTTAAGATGGTTGCAGAGGGGTCAATTTTATACAAAACTTAGACGGTATTAATATAACTAACATTGTATATATGGAAAAATAGTTTAGAAAATCTAGATGCCGCGTCACAAATAACATTTGCAATTTATTAAATAATTTATTAAATAATTACGAATATATAAAGCTTTGCCGTGCCGTATGGTGTCGGCTATGAATAGCACCATTCCATTTCCTCCCGTGGGTGTCGTAAAAGGCGACTAAGGGATCTACTGAAGGATGGGCAGCAGAATCCTTTGAGTACACACATTGATTCGATTCAACTGCGATCGCCAACCCGCCTGCCAAGCGTGGCGATTATGGCAAATCCCCCCCATTTTGGGGGAGGCTTATGTCTAGCAGTGGACGTTTAATGGCTGTTATGATGATATAAAGCTTTGAAATTTTTGGATACAACATTTTAAAAGCTTTATATCTTCGTAATTATATTATAAACTGCAAATTTTATTTGTGATGCCGCAACTAAATTTTCAAAACTATTTTTCCACATATAAAATATTACTTTTATTGATTCCGTCTACGCGTATTGTGCGTCAAACTTTTGTATGGACTGAAACCACTTTAACACATGTACCCCAAGACGTGCACCTCAATAGTGAAGCAACAGAGGTTAGCGATGACGATGATTATGAAGATCTACGAAGTAGGCCTTAACATTTACCCCAAAAATATCTTAAGGCGGTTGCAGAGGGGTCAATTTTATACAAAACTTTGACGCACAATACGCGTAGACGGTATTAATATAAATACTTTGTATATATGGAAAAATAGTTTAGAAAATCTAGATGCCGCGTAACAAAAAACATTTGCCATTTATAAAATAATTACGAAGATATAAAGCTTTGAAATTTTTCATAAAAAATTTTAAAAGCTTTATATCTTCGTAATTACATTATAAATTGCAAATGTTATTTGTTACGCGGCAACTAGATTTCCTAAACAATTATTCATTTTATAAAATATTACTTTTATTAATTCCGTCTACGCGTATTGTGCGTCAAACTTTTGTATGGACTGAAACCACCTTAAGAAGCTTTAATGAAAATGTGTCAATCTTCACAGCGTTTTAACGCCATAATTTATAAGACCGAACATTTTCACACATACAATTTTATACCTCTGTTATATAAACGTCCAGGAGCTGTATAATATAGCCCAGTCATTTTACAGAGTTTTGTTAGGAGGAGTGGGGATTAATTATGAATTGGACATTTAAACTGTGACCGGCACCATTTAGTGACAAAAAGACTATCTGAAACATATTTAAAAAAATACGCTATATCGCTACGCAACATAGAAATCAAAATTGTGTCTCCCAGAAGGCTTTTAAATTAATCATATTCATACCAATCTACTTATTTTAATTAGATTTAACAACATAAATTATTTTTGAGCAATAAAATCGGCATTGAAATTTCAAAAATAAATGAGATATTTAATAGAAAAAAATTATGCATTTTTCAAAGCCTTCTAAGTAGACAAAATATTAACACCATGTTTTAAGTATGTATAATAGTAAAGCCTTAAAAGCTTGCAAAAAAATTACTATTCGTTTTTTTTAGAACGAGATAAATGCTAAATTTAACATTTGGGTTTGGGCCTGTTGCAGACGTGATATTTTTTTAAATTTTGGTATATTTTTAAGCTCAAATTGGCTCTTGAATACTATACCGAAAAAAATATCAATTATTAATTAGTACCGGCTCAAACCGTAAAATGACTGGGCTAATAGCGCTTTGAAATTTTATGCCTTTTCTTATAAACAAGATGAAAATGTTCGGCCAGTTAAATTATGGCGTTCGAAAACGCCCTCAAGATTTACCCAAATAATCGTATTTATACTTACGGCCCTAAACAGAGCGGCACACTAAGGCAAGGTAGTATTAATTGATAAATTTCACATAAGCGCGAAACAAAGAGGTCGTGCGAGCGCCCAAGCCTCGCCCTCTCGTAAATTAATTAAAAACGTGACAACCGCGAATTTAGCCCTTTTCATGCCGTGACTGACTCACGTTCGAAACAATGTATAATGCAGGGTTTCTCAAAGTGTGCGCTGCGGTGACTTGGGGCAATGAGAAGAGAAATTATCGGCGCCGGCGTCGCCAGATTTTTTTTTTTTTGTAAATTTGTTCACACAAACATCATTCATCGTCACCGTCATCATCGTTCATTTGTTCTTGTTTGTTGTTGTTTTGTTGTTCCATTATCTAAGGTCAGCGCAAAGTATACCTACTATCGTCCAACTATCACTATAGGGTCTCGCAAATTTTTTACCTTATGCCAACTCTACTTAGGAATGCAATGATTGTTATTTTTCCGCCACAATACCGGTGGTAATTAAGGTGTAGTTTCTTTAGGTTTACTGAATTTATGGCGCACATCTTGTGCGTCGCAATTAATTCTTAAAGAGACCACTAGGAGCGCTGTACAAAATTCAATACAGAAATAGGAGTAAGTAAACTACTATAGTATACTATTAGTGTTAACTCATGGGTGCCTAAGTAAACTTAATTTAATGTCATTGTAAAATGAGTATCTATTACCCATGGGTATAACGTGTATAAAGGTAGCGTGAAAATCCAAATGGGCTCATCGAAATGAAAAAGTTTGAGAGCCTCTGATGTAATGTATAGTCTGTGGCTGTTTAAGAGGATTTAAATCTTAATAATGCTGCGGACAAATGGCGGGTTCGAACGTGCACGACGTGTTTACGAAGTTGGTTCTAATGTTATTCGAGATTGTATTCTATACCTATTATGTATAGGTAGTTAAGTTAGCCTAGAAACGTAGTATCTTGTTATAGAAGACAATCAAAACTTTATGTCATGTCTTGTCAGTATTGTATTGGTGTATTTCTTTGGGTGTATTGAGGAGATACTGATAAGATACAAAATACAAAACTATTGTCTTTGTTATGTTACTTTGAAATCTCTTTGAAGCTTTTTAAATACTAACGCAAACAAGCAGGCTTCAATCACAGATGACAAGGGAGTAAAAATGAAAATAAAAACAAAAAACATTTTCAATTTCATAGTGTACACATGGCGACAAATCGACGTATCTAATTCTATAGTTGAACTCTGTGTGTTTTATACACAGAGTTCAACTATAAATATGGTTAGGTTGTTTTGTCGCTTTGTGTTCTTGAATATAACGTCACATTTAAATCTCAATTATGTAAAGTGTGAATTCCATTTCGCACCACCCGATTTAACGTCAAACTCCCAAAAACGTCGAATTTACTTTACTTTGCTTGGTTTAACTTGTTACCCATACATTGATACAAACTATATTATGTATCATCATTCATCACACCCTCTCTAAATAGCGACAACAATACGTCAGTAAACATTACTTTTTAGTTAGTTTGAAAACTGTTGTTCCTGTATCCATGTTGCCGAAATGAATAAGACGCAGCTGCGTAAGTTTCTTTAGTTTTTAACCGACTTCAAAAAAGGAGGAGGTCGATTCCACCGCATATTTTTTTTTAAAAAGACTTAAAAAAAATTCGGAGCTACACAATAGAACTCCTCAAAAGTTAACAGCAAAACATCGGCGATTGAAAAATTCGCTTCATATCGATGTACCCTTTGCGTGTATAACTGATATCTGAGCCGAACTAATGAATTCACCATTGAAAATTGTGAAATAAACAAAATTTTAACCAAAAATTAAAACCGCCTTAAAAAAAACTAAAAAGTTAAAAAATAATATTGCAGCCGATGGCTTTTTCGTTCGCATCATGAACATTAATTTGTTTTAATCGAAGTCGGTGTCAAGCCAAGCCAAAAAACTAATGCAAGCCCTGTCCCGAATCGTACCGGCTTGACATCGACTACGATAAAATAAATTAATATTCTTATGATGCATTAGGTATTCTAGGTAGTCTATTTGTATTAGGTAGTTCTATCGGTTAAACCAAGAAATCAATGTTTTCAACTGACCGAACTTAACTATCTTTTACATATTTATGTTTTGTGGGGTTGGGATCCTACTTATCATTATTTATCGTTTGAAAAGATGTCTCATGATAACCAGTTAATTGAAGAAATAGGTCTTAAAAGCATTTTCCCATGCGTCGTTCTACGCAAGCGCTATGTAGAAAAAAACTGAAAACGGCTCTCGGAGATTACAAAATCATTAAAATCTTCAGTTGCGTCGATAGCATAAATAATTGAACTCAATTTCCTGCCATCTTAGACAAGGAATTAAAAAAATAATAACTATTAAATAATACGTATTTCCCTAACCATTTACTACTTGTTTTTTGGTGTCCCTTACTACATGGATCTTGTTGCGACTAGGGATAACTTCCGTGCGTTCAGATGTTTTTGCCATACTTATTACTGGAAGCAAAATAGGTCATAGTTTCAGTACAATGTTAGGTTCCTATTGTTTTATTTTGTATTTTTGGTGCTTTTGCGGTCGTGTCTTCAACACTGCCATAAATGATCTCTTGAATTGGCTCTCTAATAGCCATGTTTTTTCCTTCTTATTGCCGTCTCCCGTTTGCAAATAACCATTTACTACTTACATAGATAGGTAATAAATAAAATCTGCCTCAGGTGGGCGTTTTGGAGGATATTTTTAATTTGTTTAGTAGTTTGGGTGTAAAGTTGTTATTGTTTTTCTCTGGTTTTCTGTTTTTATTGTGTTTAATAAATAAACAGCATGTATCTACCTATATATTATGGTATACCATATCAGAGAACAGTTCCAAAACATGTCGTACAATACCGTTATCAATTCATCGGGCAGCATCTCGGGAAAGCTTCTATCTCGTTCCGAAGAATAGAAACGTTTGTCAGGACATACTAGGTTAGAGACAAGGCGCGTAGGTATAAAATCCATTTGATTCTAACAATATATTACTTGGAAATCTTGGTACGTTCTGGTTTAAATCCCTTAGCTATTATTAGGCCCAAGGGTTCAAATAAAACATGAATTTTACAACAATAGACCTAACGAGGCTAAGCATTAAATACTTTCCCAGAGGAGGATGTGCCTAAGTTGTAAGCAGTACAACCAGCTGATTATAATAATGATGTTTTGTATGCCTAACACAGATAGCTTTAAAGCTATCTGTGTCGTATTCTAATACGACCGACCAGAAAACGGAGGGTCAGGTACCTTAACCATAGTCCTAACCACGGAATATAGTGGTACAGACGGCAACGAAAGTTGATGAATAATTATCACGTTTATTTGTATGATAATAAGGTTCTGAAGCGTTCAACTTTTGTTGCCCGCCGTAGCCAGTAAATAAGTTATGTGTGTTTGTCCCAGGCCTAGCCTATTAAGATTTAAAGTGAATTATAAACTTTTAGGCGGTTTATGAAAGTTGATGGTAGAAAAACAAAACATTTAAATTCTGAGCCAGGTATATGATATGCTCGTAGTCGATCACGAAATACAAAGAAACTGCAAAAAGTTACGAAAGCAGCCGCAGGATAAAGTACTATCTATACCTACCTATGTAATAAGGACCAGTTTTAAGCCATAAATTTTTCTTTTTATAAAAGAACCCGTCTTTGAATAAAACGTCTTCTTTCTAAACAGCAAAAGTTTATACTATTTCTGCATTCTACTGATTGGTATTTCATATTCATAGTTTCAAGAATGAACAAATAACATTTCCTGTTCCTGATATGACTTTCCTATTCATATGTGCCTGAGGCTACTGTACCGGTGAAAGAGGTTGTTTGTTTTGAATTTATACGTTGTTGCAAATATGTAAGGTGCTATTTTATAGCTTGCGATCCTTTTGACAATCTACCATTATAATTAAAATTTAAAACATTGATTTAAAAAAACACGCCATTGACTTTTAGCATTGTTATATCGACTGACTTTGAGTTTATTAAAAGCCTCTTATAGACCAAGATCTGACCGTAAAATTATGCACCTATTTCTTTACTGAACGAAATGTGATTCTAGTGAATGTTTACACAGGGATTCATACAACGCCGCCAGAAAAATCTTGCCGCAAGCACCTTTTCCATTATTATTGTTGGTACAATTTTTGCCACTTGTGTGTAAAAATGACTTCTTTGAACGTGGCAACCCTAGAGTTGCGGCAGACTGAGAGGTAGTAACCAGTTTATCCAGTTCTTTAGATCAGTCTCCTTCCGTTGGCACCTTACTTACTTCCCAAACAGATAAGTGGAAAAAATTTTGTGCGGTCACCGTAGACTCAAAAATCGCTTTAGGTCGCAAAAAATTGCGCTGATTTTTTGGAATGTTGGTAGGAAGATCCGTACCAATTTTTTAAAACCAAATTTACAGTTTCGAAACACCTGTGCTAACTGCGTGGTGTTTGTAAAACCTCGAAATTTTTTGGATCTTTTTCATATTTTGGCTTATAACTTTTAAACAGTGCATCCTACGGACAGTCGCAAAGAACATTTTTAAAGTAAACAAAATTTGCTACAATTGAAGTACAACGTGGATGTTCTGAGGTTTCAGAATATTTCTGACTACCCTCTCGGGGAATATAGTCGTGAGCATATGCTTAAGTACAACCGTAGCTCTTTCAGTTTAATAGAATCCGAGATAAAGCGCTTCAAACATGCATCATTTCCTTAAAGAGTTCGAAATCGTTGAGTTGTCCTACAGAACCAAGTGCAGATGTGGTTGGGGGTAGAGAAAGAGCCCACTAACTGGGGGTGTACATGGAGCTAGCAGGGACTGAAACCGGAGATCCATCAAAAAAACCTGCGCCGCTAACCCTGCTAAAATTCCAGTCATACACAGGCACGTATCCAGGGGAGGGAGGGGGGGGTAGGTAGGTTTTATCCCCCCCCCCCCCGAATCCGAATATTTGTATGGAAAAGTGATTACAGCACTTACTTTTGCATAGTTTTTCTATGAATGTCCCCTACCCCCGGAAAATTAAATATCCCCCCCGAAACCAAAGTCTGGATACGTGCTTGGTCATGCAGGTGCCAGAAAGATTGCGGGAAATATGCCAGAAAAGCTTAAGGTCCGATGTTTTAAATGACTGGCGTATATACTATATCGTTATCTAGTCATCATATAGATTCTGGTACTTTCAATGGGGCTAGATAATCTATCTGAGATATTTATGATATATAAGTATACATACAATCACTAAGGTATGCTTGATCGAACTGAAAACGTAAAAGTTTTAGCCGATGTCATTCCCAAGTGACTGCTCCATTGCAAAATAAAAAGCATTCCATCGTAAAAATAAAAAAGCTTCGAAAAAGAAGATAGATAGGTACTAAAAGAAGAATCTATTGAATCTTTTTTGCTCATTTGAAAATTCTAAATTGACATAGGAATAACATATCATAATATAATATTATGAATACATTGTTTACGTTATATATTATTAAATGTAATCAGTTTTTGTGTACTTTTCTTCGATCTGTAAGGAACCCTAAAATACAGATACTAATATACATACATACATACATATTCTCACGCCTGTCTCCCACTGGGGTAGGCAGAGACAACGGAACGCCACCTGCTACGATCCTGACATACCTCTCTAGCTTCCTCCACATTCATAATTCCTTTCATGCATGCTCGTCGGTTACGGGTAGATCTGACCTGGCCCTTTTTAAGCACGTCGCCAATTTGGTTCGTATATGTACGTCTAGGCCGTCCCCTTCCAACATTTCCAATTACGCTTGCCATATAGATTGCCCTCGTCAATCTGCTCTCATCCATTCTTTCCACATGACCAAACCATCTCAACATACCTTTCTCTATTTTTGTCACTACATCCTCTTTCAAACCACAACGTTCTCTAATAAAACTATTTTTCAATTTGTCCATCACAGTCACACCACACATACTTCTCAGTGAGCGCATTTCCACTGCGTTAATCCTACTTTCATGCGTCTTCTGCCATACCCAAGATTCACTTCCATACTAATATATAATATAAAGATACTAATTTAAACAATTTAATAACCAGCAAGTCTAGCATTTTTTGCATACCTACTACAAGTCGCGGCAAGCTGTGGCTTGCGCTCTCCAAAAAGTGCGGGAACAGGTTATTTTGTATGCAGCGAAGGCGCGTGCGCGTAGAGAAATCATACTAGACGTGCAGCAATGGGAAGCGTTACTAAAGAAACCGGTCAAGTGCGAGTCAGGCTACTCGCGCACCTAGGGTTCTGTACCACACCACCACACAACATTAATTAACATAGAAAAAAGTGTTGTTTTCTCCGGTATCTTTAGCATGAGACCGAATCACACTTGGCCGCTTTTTATTATTTTTTGTTATACTGTAGAGCTTGTTCTATAATCACACCAAGTTTGACGCTTGTATGTATTATCGTTTTTACGGTAGAGCGAGAAGAAAAATAACTAGTTTGTTGTATGAGAACCCCCCTATTAATTAGAGATAATAGATTATTTTTTACTTTTTGACATTTTTATTATTTACGAGCGTTAACCCGCGACTTCGTCCGCACAAATTATATACCAGATTTTAAGTCAGATCATAAGCTATCAAAGAAAAAAAGTTTCATCAAAATCGGTTCAGTAGTTTTTGCGTGATACTCGTTCAAACAAACATCCAAACAAACACACAAAC
Organism: Agonopterix arenella; assembly: GCA_927399405.1. NCBI lineage: Eukaryota > Metazoa > Arthropoda > Insecta > Lepidoptera > Depressariidae > Agonopterix > Agonopterix arenella. The sequence continues at coordinate 11,533,344 of OV656707.1, read as the reverse complement.
ACACACACAAACAAACAGACAGACAAAAAATCCAAAAATTTGTGAAATGGAATCAGGGACACCTAAAAACCATATCGTAACTTTTTTTTTGTTAATATCTTCTATGTCCAGACAAACATCCTGTTACAGTTTTATAATAGTATAAATTAGCTTTTTAATTGTATAAATACAAATGTGCAAATAGAATGTTCGGCCAAAAAAAGATTAAAACATTTAATTTTGTTAAAATAATTATTGTGTTATTATAATTAAACTTTCTAATAAATATTTTACCTATCAATGATACAATAGGGAAATTTAAATTAAGTTACGACCTGACCGTACCGCTTAAAGGCTTTCTACTTAAGTACTTTTGATTTAAAACTTATTCTCAAACGACGCTACGGGGTTAAGAATTCGTAGTCCGTAGCATCTTAGTTGCATGTTCGTAGCGTCTTCGTAGTATCTTCGTAGCATTTCTTAGAAATTGGATTATGCTCGAGTTGCATGCTCTATACATTTATTGCAATATTAAAGGATAACTTAGGATATTGCATCGTGTTTACCATATTGTATAGTGGTTATTGACATTAGTTATAATAAAATTTAAGTGTATATAGCGCTCCCTGGTTTTTATTTACGGTTTGTTCATATTATTTCGTGTGAATAAATTTATATTTAGCTGAAAAAACGTTTCTACTGTATAAAACAAAAAGGGTCAACTTTCTCAGGTTGGTGTGCGTGAGGCGTTATACAAATTATGTCTGTGTGCGTGTATATGGATAGGGTTTAGAGGCCAGTGCTGGTTGCAATTTTTTCGACTCGTTCGTAGCTTCGACTGTCTATCTTGACATATAACTTATCTAAGATTTGAACCTTGAAAAATCCAAGTCACCGATGAGATCAGAGAATCTGTTTAAACTGATTTCATTATCAATAATACTAGTAAAAAGATCAATATTAAAATTGCAACTATTGTTCTCCAAAATTTTAACATTAATACGACTTCAACATATTATACAGTATAGAGGGTGCTACAAAAATACAAATAAACATTTAAGGGCAACCCCATAAAGACCATTAAACTGAACAACCTTCACTATGGGACCAATATCGCAATCGCGAAAAAAAAAATGTTGTTCCATCATCATCATCATCATATCAGCCGATAGACGTCCACTGCTGGACATAGGCCTCCCTCAAAATGAAGAGATTTGCCATAATCGCCATGATGCAATGCGTTTGCGATGTTCCATACTAAACTATAGATCTACTAGAGAATGTATAGGAAAATAATAATTTTTAAATAATAACTTTCAATAAATATTTGCATGCTATTGTATTTTAGCTGAATAGATTGATACTATCCTAGACCCTAAGATCAATTTTATGTACCTATTCATAGCAAATAAATTATTTCATTTCATTTCATTTCAAAAAATATTTTTTTTCGCGATTTCGACGTTGGTCCCATAGTGAAAGTCGTTCAGTTTGTTAGTCTAAACCATCCCCTTAAAAAGTTTTCAATTTTTATTCTCACTTCTGTAACACCCTGTATATGTACAGTCTATATTCTTACCCGTAATAGGTAAGTATATATCCATAATAATCCTAGTAAATTTTCCTTCAAATCAGTTTAACCTAAGCGTAAGAGACTTATAAATAAACAACGAGCTTGGCAACCTTTCTATTTCACTTCATATTGGTAAGGTACTTGTTGACCCACAAACGGACAAACATACAAAGTTTTACCTTAATCGTTCCATGTAAGCATAATGTCAATATTTCATTAATATTTATTACTAGCGTTAACCCGCACAAATTATATACCAGATTTTAAGTCACATCATAAGCTATCAAACAAAAAAGGTTTCATCAAAATCGGTTCATTAGTTTTTGCGTGATGCTCGTTCAAACAATCAAAGAAACAAATACACAAACAGACAGACAAAAAATACAAAAATTGATGATATGGAATCAGGGACACCTAAAAACCATATCGTAACTTTTTCTTTGTTAATATCTTCAATGTACAGACACACTTCTGTTACAGTTTTATAATAGTATAGTATAAAAGATTATTAAACACAATATCATTTATATCAAACCAACACCAAGCGATGCGAACACGAATACATTACTAAACTATCAATTAATACCTGCATTAGTCTGACACAAACTAAATCAGAATTTGAATATCAAAACAAGGGAATTAACAGTTCGTAACAAACATATCTCCCCAATATGACACTACCAACGTCGTTAGTACTGAAACAGCGGTGATTATGATGTAATAAATCTTTACCAAAATTATCAGAGTTGCTGCAGGAAAGGCCGGGAAACGTCAGGAGAGCTAACACTAATGCATTCATGATTCCACTTCAGAATTCATTCACCTTCATTTCTCAAACACTTCTCACTAAAAGTTTTTTCTTGACTTCAATTAATTAATCAAACATAATGAGTCTACAGAGACCGGTGAAGATAATAAATATGCAACAGTGTCAAAGTCACGTGGCAAGAAGAGTTGGACGCGGCCGAACGTGTGGACACAGTCAGTTCGGTTGTACGACTGACGCGATACAAACATCCCACAATGGGTCACAACTCAACTCACAACTCTAGCGGCGTGCCCATCAATTTCCCTTGACATTTCATTGGAAAAAGGGTGAGGGATATAATTAAAAATATTACGATCGATTTTTGTTAATCGAGTTTTTTGTTGTCAAAGGAACAGAGTTTGTGTTTAATAAAGTTTTAATTGAGTCAAAGGGTTAAATTTTCCACTGAATTTGATGTTGATAAAATACGAAAGATATTGTTATTAAACTAGAGCAATGAAATATGAAAAAATTTGACATAGAAGAATATTCATTTAGGTTCATCCGAAAAAAGTTGAATCAAAGTTAAGTTGCGACGGGCATACGTATATAAGGTCTAACAAAATTAGCTGAAACTATTTTAAGGGGAGGATCAGACCATCAAACTGAACAACTTTCTCTATGGAACCAATAACGAAATCGCGAAAAAAAAAACAGCTTTCCCATACAAAACTGCAAACATAACTCGACTCAAATGTATGGGACAGCTGATTTTTTTTTGCGATTTCGAAATTGGTCCCATAGAGAAAGTTGTTCAGTTTGATGGTCTGATCATCCCCTTAAAATAGTTTCAGCTAATTTAGTTAGACCTTATATACAATACATAACGTTACGGCACAATCGAGAACTCGACAACATAATTATTATGAAACATTTGTTACTCTTTAAACGGCGCAAATTATTTTTGTAGACAAAGGATAGAAAACCGACAAGGCCTTTTTTAACATAAAAGAAAATGTTTCTTGAAAAGATACGTAGCTAAAAAAATATTATCAATTCTAGAAAAACCATTTAAATGTTTGCCTTCATTTGTTTATACAGGGTGAAATTGATATCATTAGCATCCTATTAAACTAAGAGTTTACCCATCAAATTGAACAACTTTTTCTATGGGAGCAAACCGATCGGAGCAAAAAAAAATCAGCTGTTGCATACATTTGAGTCGATTAGGCATTGCAGTTTAGTATGGAACAGCAGATTTTTTTGTGCTCCGATCGGTTTGCTTCTATAGTAAAAGTTGTTCAGTTTGATGGGTATACTCTTAGTTTAAAAGGATGCTAATGATATCAATTTCACCCTGTATAAAATGAAGCAAAACGAATCATTCAATTCGTAATACACTTTGATACCAAAACGTAATAACCAAACATTTCACGAGAAAAATCAAAGCTGTACTTTAATAAAAGAGCCAAATTATAATCCAAACGTAGAGACCGACACATTTTTACTAGCCTTTGGTACCATACTCGTTTGCAATAAAGTTGACTTTAGAATGAACTCATATCCAACACCGTTCATTGTCAACGACATATGAATGTGGGGAGGCAAAACGTGTCAGGATCGTAGCAGGTGGTCTGCCTCTGCTTACCTTAATGAAAACTGGTTTGAGTATGTTCAACTTATTACATGAAATAGCCAAAGGGGATTGAGCAAAGGACGCAGTTAACATTTCCGAGAGAGATTTGCGGTGGAGGTCGTATAGAGAGCGTGTCTGACCATGACACGTGAATGCTCTTTATCGTTACCCACATTTTTTAAACAATGCGATGACAGATGAAACGACCCGGTTGATGTAGTCGTTATCACGCCGTACTGCTAAACCAGGGTCTTGGGTTCGAATTCTGATTCGGTCATGGATGTTATTATGTTCGTGCCGTTGTTGTGGTATAATAAAAATCCTAGTACCTACTATGTTATAAATATATTATAGATTAAGGTATTTATAATATGGGCCTGTTATAATTAAGTTTGTACCGATGCCCGAAATAAATTAATAAATAAAATAAATAAATATACGTTTGGACCATAACAATAAACAGGGTGTTAAGGAGGTGGTTTAGACCAACAATCTGAACAACTTTCACTATGGGACCAAAATCTAATTCGCGAAAAAAAATCTTTTGTCCCATACATTTAGCTCGAGTAGATCTGTAGTTTAGTATGGAACATCGCAAACGCATCGCATCGTGGCTATTATAACAAATCTCCTCATTTTGGGGGAGGCCTATGTCCCGCAGTGGACGTCTATCGACTGATATGATGATGGTGACTGCTTGGATGCATGCGTAAAACGCCTAATCAGTCCACAGTCACCCATTGCTGGGCATAAAGTCTCCTTTTTATTTGACTTTTTAGAAGACCCGGTTGTTGAGATCCTGGATTCGAATCCTGGTTCGATTATGGATTTTATACCTTTTTTTATGTCATCGTTGTCTGGTTTCCATAAATAAAAAGAAATAAAAAGCTTCAGTTTGGAATCGAAAAAATTGATGTGCGATATTTATTATTATTTATTTACGAGTATTATTATCATGCATTTCAACGGGTATTTTACGGGCCGTAGCCCGGACCTTTGGAAGGCTTGCATGGGGACACAGTTCCAACATGAAGAGGCTCCTACCAGACACTTTTATCTAAATGAAATGTGATCAAACAATCGTGATCTATCCCTGAATGCATTATGCTAATACGTAATACTGTGAGAAGGACTGAATTTAACTTGGATTATGGGGGCAAATTGGTGGAATCTGTTGACACGTGCCGTAACAAATTTGTCTCAAGTTTGTCCAAAATGGCAGAAGGTGACTCACCAACTCATTCGATGGGTCCCCTAAAATGGCCACTCGCATTTAGCGACAAGGAGGCAGCAGTTATGGTTGTAGAGAGGTGAGTCTGCGGCGTTATGAAATTTTACACTTCCAAGTTGAAGGTTCCAACATAGAGGATGCTCCAGGTTGGAACTTACAGTCCAGAGCGGAACCTTGCAAGTCCACTCCTGGCCGGCCGGTCAAGGCAAGTCAAGAGGTGAGGGCAAATCAAGGTCCTCTCGTAGAATCGGGAGAATCGGGTCCGTGGTGTGCCCTGCGGGTTTATTATTATTATTGTGCCTTCAAATACAGCCCTGCCTGTGCTATTGTGCTCCATTGCAGATACATCACCATTACCATGTCGTCCAAACGACGTCTGCTTGGTATGCCTGCTGACCTATGTCTCGGCTCTCCGGTACTGCTTTAGTTTACCAGCCGTCTTCCATTCTAGCCAAAACTCTTATCTCTACTTCAAGTTGGAGACTCACTTACTCAAGTCCTTTTCATTCTTCATTGAATTTCAACGTTAGTTATTCGTATACAGTAACTATCTATGTACTTGTCCGATGTCGTGTACCATTTCACACGACAAAAGAAATATGTATAAGCATAAGCATAAATGACTACAGGGTGTAAACATTACATAATTAAACAGGGTGCTTCAGACCATCAAACTAAACGACTACCACTATGGAGCCAACATCGAAAGCGCGAAAAAAAAATCTGTTGTTTCATAGAAAAGGTTCAATGGGTATGGTTCAAAATGTATGGGGCAGCTGTTTTTGTTTTTGGCTCCATCGTGAAAGTTGTTCAGTTTGATGGTCTGAAGAACCCCCCTTGCATATGAATCGTATTTATTTGACACTCTGTATATTCTGAAAACTCAGGGCATCCACGTTTCACTATTAGTACCGAAACATATATACCTTATATACGAATATTTGTACCAAAAACAAAATTAAACCGTAACACGTTTGATAAGACGCCTCAATTTTGCTTAAACTTCACTTACAAGTGAGAACATTATGTCGGCCCTACGTAAAACTTATTAAACCTAACCCTGATTAAAGTTTCTACCCTAACTACCTTGTCTGGTCCTTATCAAGGTATATAAGGCACATTGTACCTTGTAGCTACCTTGTGTTATAACAGAACCTCAGTTCACGATCTCAGCTTTATCAAATGTTAGTTCATCCGTCTCTAATTAACACAAGATAAGTTTTAATATTAATATAGATACTAGCTGTTATAACTACAATTGGTTTGTGTCAGGAACCGTCGTGGGCATGCACAACAACCCACCGAAGTTTCATCGCAATCTGACTAATGGTATCGAAATGCATAAGAGACAAGGAGACAAATGGACAGACAAACATTGATTTTTATATAGGTAGCATAGCATAGCATATGCTCACGATTATATTCCCCGAGGGGGTAGTCAGAGATATTCTGAAACCTCAGAACATCCATGTTTCACTAGTACCGAAAATCTGACAGTATGTGACGGGGAGTGAGGCTGTCGCCACTTGTAATTGACAGTGGGTACAATACATGCCTAGAAACTGAAGCATGCAGGTTTCCTTACGATGTTTTCTTTCGGTGAAGGAAAAGTTGATGTTACAAATCGTACATAAATTCTGAAAAACTCATTGGTAGGTACGAGTCGGTCTGGACGGGGATCGAGTCATCGCGTCCAGCAAGGCAGGCAAGGTTACTCGCTCCACTGGACCACCACGGCTTTTTAAAGGCTTTATATAGGTACAGGATGCAAACTTGAATGCGTTACCAAAATTGGCAGTTCCATAGAAAATGTCCACCCAATGTACCAATAAAACTGCAGATCTAAACTTAATTGCGTTACTTAAACCATTTAAGTTTACACCCTGTATTTCATAGATTCTACGTAGCCTAAGATTTCAAACAACCTTGCAATCTAACAGGAAACTTAAATTTTTTTTAGTTGTAGCAATGTTTATGTCTACCCCGAAAGATTGTAAGATTGTCTAAACAAACACCTTAAAAGTGTTGAATGTTTATTTATACTTTTGTAACACCTTGTATACAACGTGTTAATGAATAAGCGCAAAACCGCATACACCCCAACTGATTTATAACAAAATAATTAGATTGAAATAATAATTTCATTATTTTGATACTAAAATTTAAAGTTATTCACATTTTAAGTTTTTGGGCAAAAATGGAGCCAATTTCGGAATCGCATAATCATAAAGCATATGCAAGCATTAGCATATACAAGCATAAGCATATGCAAGTATAAGCATATGCAAGCATAATCATATGTAAAGAGCATAATTATACATACATAATTAGATATATTAGGCAACAATTCTTACAAACTCCAGAAACCATACACTAAATGACTTTGCTTATCGAAACAAAACGTAACTACTTCCATTATAGTATAGTAGAGGCATGAGGGACACGTGGGGGTTACGCCTCAAACGGCACAAATATTCCATTATTTAATACATTTTGACATGACATTACTGGCGTATCGTAAACTATGAGTAGTTAGTTTAGACATGCAATGCGTAGGGGTCACGCCTCACGTTCTACTATGAGTTATAGGCGAGGTTATTATTGCCCCAAATGTTTTTCCTGGATTTTTATTACACGTCGACAGGCTAGCTGGCTCTAGTTTGAAGGTAATAAGTTTGTCTTCGATCGTGTATTTAACATTAGGTTTCCTGGCCATGTTTTTAACAATATTTTGACAACATTAATTAAAGGTAATAACGCATAAAGTTTTATAGCCGGTAACGAGGTGATGATAGCTCGATCCACGTCAACGGAAGACTCATACCGATGAGTTTGCTAGAATTTAAGTACGATTTGTATTACCACTGGCTTTTTGGTGAAGGAAACATCGCAAGGAAACCTGCATGCTTGAATTTCGATGCATGTATTGTACTCACTGTTCATTATAATTGTAGGTAGTGATTCCGTCGCTTCTTTTAATTTAGGAAAGGGAACAATATACGCCACAAAATTAAAACATGTAAATTTTTAAGAAAACCATCAGATAAACTCGTGAGATTCATCTCAATAAGAGCACTTTAAGAGAGAAAATGGTACCTACGTTCGCACTTATTTATTTTTATTTCCATCAAGGACTTATTTACTAGCAATTTTATTGAAATTCCAACTGCTGCATTTTACTGACTCGTCCGTGCTTGAATTGTGATACAGTCTATTACTTATACAAATTCACTAACTTTATTGAATTCTTTGATCCATGAAAGGCATTTATATTCTCAAAGGGGTTTTATTTAAAGACTAGGGTTCCGTGGCATGAGTTTCAATGCCTTTTTTTCTCGACACACACTTGGCCATTTTTTTTATGTACCCATTTCTATAAATAAACTTTCTGATTTCTGATTTTATAGCTTATGTTCATAACGGATAATGTAGCATTCTAATGGTGAAAGAATTATTCAGATTTCAAAACAAATTGCTTGTATTGTACAAACAAAAAATCAAATCTTTCCTCTTTAAATAATATTCAACCAACTCAACCGTGCGATATAAATCTCATCTTTCAAATGACATTTGACGGGTTTCATACAATCACGTGGTAGGATATGCCATGTGTGATGAGCAGATAGCTTCGAAAGCTAAACGAAACGAAGCTCTAAAAGGTCTTGCTTATATATTAGAAATCTACTAGAAATAGCCTAAATACATTATACAATATTCACCTTTTCTGGACCGAAGGACCAACTCAATGCATCTGACACGTGTTGGCTCGCGGAAATTGCAACCGGTGCGAAATAATGGCATGGACACTTGAGCTCCTATCCTTCTATTGTTACGTTTTAAAATCGTTTGGTGAACGCAGACGGTGCCCGTGTGTTGCTGAGTGTTTTGGCTAATGGAATGGTGGAACGTAATAGAGTTGGAACAAAAATGAAATATGATACCTTCAGAGTGCACTATTACAGAGGTTTAAAATTCACACTATCTGCGAGAGTTAAAGTACTTCGTACAAGTTACAAGCTTCTACTTCGACAATTTACTAGAAAATGTGTAGTTACAAATCTAGTTCTGGTATATTTAAATAATATAGACTTATAACAAAAAGCTTTCTAGTAAAGTCTGCTAAAATAAATAGTTATGCCACATATACTACTACTTACATATTTTTCTCCGTGCAGAAAATACACAGCATAAGTAATTCAGTTCGTTACCTAAGGTCCACCACATACATCCGGAATAAACCTGATTCGGAAATAGATTCCGTATGGAGTGTTGCCGCTTTCAGAGACTTTTTCACTAGATCTAGTGATTTTTTGATGCCTTAGGTGGCATATTTTAAAGTAATTTTTGAGCGTAGGCGTTAATGGAACGATACCGTATCGTGACGGTGCAGTTGCGACGTCGTTGCGGCATAGTTGCGAAATCGCCTACGCTCAAAAACCGCTTTTGTGATAATGGTTCATGCCATTTTGTATGCAGATTATGTCTAATGTTAAAACTATTGAAAGTCTTTTGATATAGTTGCATTAATATTAGAATACAATTTACAAACCATCATCGTAACATTCATACCGCCATAACCTCATCACATGATAGTAATTATCATGCACAGAAATTGTTTGTTTTGTTTTAATAAATACCTAAAAATGCAATTATTGTCATTCTTTTGACGTTTCATACATTTCTATTTTAGGCATTTTTTTAACAGCACTCTAGTAATTTTTGTAACCATAGTTGACAACACTGAATCCTGAATCAGGATTCCGGATCGCAATTCCGTCTGTGTGTAGCGGACCTTAATAACACGTTCCAATCAATCTTTATTATAAATACATACACTGAAAAAAATGTTTTGGTAAATATAACCGAATTTTAGTGACTTCCAAACTGTTTTGTAGCACATAAACAATCGTTTGGTTATAAATAGCATAACTTTTTGTTAGTAGTAGTAAGTCACTAAAGTTCGGTTATATTTAACAAAACATTTTTTTCAGTGTACTTGCCTATTCAGCCATCCACTAGGTCCTAGTGACTAGGAGATAGGACCTCTGTTCGAGGCATACTGTCCAGTATGATATAATTTTGTTATCTTCACACAAGCGTATTCCTCGGGGTCCATTATCGTTTTCACAAGAACGGAACGAGAGAGATACTAATTAGTTGCCGAGAGATTTCGGGGTTTCATTTGGTATATGATAAAGTGGTAAAGGTCTATAATTACGAAATATGTTAAAACCACAGATCACAAAACCTTAAGGGAGATGTGAAAAGGGGGCGGGGCCAAAGTCGCAGCAATATGCGCAAAAACGGAACACATTGCTCGCGACAGTAATGATTCAATATATTATGAGGCTGAAAGTCGAGATATTATGTGTAAATAGTTTACAATGCTTGCGTAGTACTAAAGATTATTCGAACGTTGAGTTCTGATACCGCAATGAAAATGAGCACATCTAAGCTAACAAAATACTTTCCATCGCGTTGGTACTGGGGGTAATGCGTCACTAGGTTTCGTACTCAGCGCGTTGGTTGGCATCTCTCTATGGTTAAAACACTTTGATAAATAAATGATGTTAATATGAAAGTGCCTCCGAGGTCTAATGGTTAAGAGCATTGGCTCTCGACACGGAGGTCGTAGGTTCGATTCCCACGGGGGACACCTAGTGATATGTCACTTTGTGCGTTTTTCTCTAGTTGGTTCGGACATTGCCGGCTGAATTACCTGATTGTCTGAAAAGAAAAATGATTCCGTGCTTCGGATGGCACGTTAAGCCGTTGGTCCCAGATACTATCTCTGGCGGTAGTAGTTGTGACCTAAAAACCACGTCAGTGGCCGTAAAGCGGGTTGAAAAAACGTTGACACCAGGGCTCTGCCCACACGATAAAAAGAAGAATATGAAAGTCTGCAATCAGGTACAGCATTGACTTGTAAATATAGGACAGTCTTATTATACAATATAATCAAGTATTCTCATTTATACTGGGTAATTTTTTACATACTTTCCAAATTTTAAGGGTGGTTCAGACCATCAAACTGATATACAATACGTACTTACTCTAAGGATCCGACACCATACGCATAGGTCCAGCTAGGTAGGACGCGTCCGTCTCTCATATACACAAAAGCATACCTTTATAAATTTCAGCGCACACACACACATACACATACTCACCCCAACACACACACGCACTCACAGTTTTTTTTTTTTAACTTTTCATTTACAACTTACTTACTAGGTACTTTCTAAGGCAAACATATTTTTTATTTTTTTCCCTCATTTAATTAACTTCATACCAACTTATATAAGGTCTAACAAAATTAGGTGAAACTATTTCAAGGGGATGATCAGACCATCAAACTGAACAATTTTCTCTATGGGACCAATATTGAAATCGCGAAAAAAAAATCTGCCGCCCCATACATTTAGGTTGAGCAGGTTAGTATGGAACAGCTGATTTTTTTTCGCGATTTCTATATTGGTCCCATAGAGAAAGTTGTTCAGTTTGATGGTCTGATCATCCCCTTAAAATAGTTTCACCTAATTTTGTTAGACCTTATATAATATCGCTGCATGACAAGAAGAAACATTCTGAATCCACTCATTTCCCAGAAATCGTACACTTTTATTTGAATTCCCAGAAATAAAATGCCATGTAATCATGACAAATGATTTAACCTTCGTATAAAAAAGGGTTTTATGAATACAAACGGTGACATTATACTGTGGCCAGTCCTAAACAAATACAATTTGCACCCAATAAAGAATTGGGTATTGATCAAGTTGACGATCCTTTTGTTAATTCAATAAATTGACCTCTTTTTTATAGGCACAGGACTAATTGGGGAATTTTTATTTGCTATAATCGGGTTTCATTAGGTTTGTAAACAGAAAAAAAAAATTACTTGAGTTAAGAGATTTTCGCATTTCGATATAAGGAAACTCGAAAATGTCTTCGTTTGAAATATAAAATGTTTCGTATTTATAGTTTTTGAAGAACTAATAGTCACATATATTTGAAATTAAGAAAAATCAGTTGAAACATATTTGGTTCTTGTTTCTTGAAAGTATTTATTTCTTTATAGCTTTACTAGCCACCTTCGCACGGGTGCGATGCTGATGTATATGTTATACAATGACTTTTGATACAATACATATTAACCTTCCTCTTGAATCACTCTATCTATTGAAAAAATCCAGGGGGGGATAGGTGGGTTTTATCTCCCCCCCCCCCCCCCCCCTTCCCCGAAATCCGAAAATATTTTTATGGTAAAGTGATAACAGCACTTTCTTTTTCATTGTTTTTCTATGAATATCCCTCCCCGAAAATTAAATATCCCCCCGAAACTAAAGTCTGGATACGTGCTTGATTGATATGCTTATTTCTTACAGAGATAGAGCGATAAACGCCATAATTATGTCTCAATCAAAAACATTCTTATCTAGAGACCATAATATTAAACTTCACATCTCTTAGGTCTTAGGTCTCTTTACATTACTTTTTTAAAAAAATATTGGCGCTCCTTTAGTGGCATGGTTTTAAAGTTTTTAGTTTTAATGTACCTCGATTTGATAATAAATACGCCGAACTGCAGAACAAGGTACGGATTGGTAAAGATATAAATAAGTAAGTAGTCAACATGCATTGATAAAATTAATGTTATAAATTTTGAGGAAGGATATCATGCCTTCCATCCACAGTTATACTTACCACATATCTCATAATATGACCCAGGTCTCTCTGGCTGGAGCTATCTATTGTATGATACAATTCTTTCTTTCTTTAATTCCTCACACATAAGGTGCACATACAATCATTAATCACATACGTTTTCCTTCTTCTCAATTTGCAGTTAAACATTAAAGGAAAACAGTAACATTTTGCACTACAAAAATGTAACTTGTTTTCTCCCCTAGCAACCTATTCCGACCCTAAGGGTGAAATACATCCAAATGAAAACTTGTAAATACCCTTTATTATTAACAGAAATTCCCAACGTACTCAGGGGCCTTTATACCTTATTAATACCCCATTTACATTAAAGAGTACCTTAAAGAAATGCAGTATACCTTCCTCTAAGGGTTGTTCGCATTATTAGGCGGAGGGGAAGTATTTTAATTTTGCAAAACACGGACGGAAAATATTACAGGCAATAACTGATAATCGCTTTTATTTAAATTCCCAGTATCATGTACTTCAAATTCTTCCTTATTTTACTAAAAATGTGAAGAAATTTGTTGTTGTAGTAACCAAAATTTAAGATTACCCTTTCCTATAATTTATGCAAATTATGATAACTGAAGTCGTTAGATTAAAACGTAAAGATCTATGTTTCGAAATCATGAAAAAAAAGTAAAATAATAAAAGCATACTTATAACGATTCGAATTTGTTATTTTTGGCCGGACCACTATTAATTATAGCGCTAGTAAAAACTACATTAAAATATTCTAATAATAATAATAAATAATAATAAATATCTTTGACATTGTCACACAAATTATCTAGTCACGTTTAAAGTACCTGGACTTGTATTATGATGACTAGACAACGATATAGAATACATATATAGATACAAACATCCATGACTCTGGTACAAATATTCATATTCATCATATAAATATTTGCCCCTTACGGGATTCGAACCCGCGACCCTCGGCACAGCAGGCAGGTTCACTACAGTCTGTGCTACCGGGCCGTCAAATGTCAATCTGTATTGACTGATTCTTCGTAATCTAAATCTAATTTATGTACACGGACCCTGAAAAAAAGACGGACTTAATGTCACACTAAAAAGAGGTGAAGCATGCAAAGTCCTACAATTGCGTTTGTTCTCAAGGGACCTACACTCACACAGATGCACCAGTTCTAGGCGCAGGTCCGACAACCCGCCGCCATTATGTACCGCGCGACGGGGCGACTGCACGCACTCTCATATAAATGGGTGCTTCACTTTTGATTAGACGAGATTCCGTCTGTCTTTTTTTCAGGTCCGTGCTTACGTAACAATATTTTCATTACTAAATCACATTTGTTTTTATTCACCGCCTTCTAGACTATAAACAAAGTCCTTCGAATCTTAAAGGTCATCATCAGCAGCAGCTTTGTCCACCCACTACAGGGTGGAAAAAAAAGGCCGTGGTTGGAGGGAAAGTAATGAAAAAATCATTTTTTCTTGGTCTTTCTTTAATTTAAGATACTATGTTGTTTAAAAAAATTGATCCTTATGAATAAATCTTTCGGTTGGTATCATAAAATACAGGATGTTTTTTTTCACATTTCACCGGTTCGATTCCCGGCTCAAGCAGATGATTTTTCAAAAATCTTTAAATGCAATTTTAATTATTTTTGAAAATAAAGGAATGTTTCCTTTCAGTAAAATTTACCATCATAAATATTAAGGTTACTTTCCCTCCAACCACGGCCTTTTTTTTCCACCCCGTATACTTCCAAGAAACCATCACACCGGTCAATCTGTCCACGTACAATATAAGTAAATCAGTTAGAACTATTCTATTATCGCCTCACGAACCCGACAAACTTTACAAATTACCTGACGAAAGAAAAAAGAGGAAAATCTACCCATGTTTTTTCCGCTATGACATCGATCAAGAGATGGAAGATAGACGACAAATGATCTGTAAATTTTCCAAATTCGTTCCGCTAACGCACTCTATTTTTCCTCTCTCTATCTTTCTATTTACCCGTCGGTTGTCGACGATTTTATTTAGTTAATGGAAAAACAAGTTCTTCACAACATAATTTGGGTATGAATATTTTATGGCAAACTTATATAAGGCAAGTGCTGATTAAACTACGTCAGTGGTATATACAGTGTAGAAATGACAGTCTAGCAAATATTGAAACGGTGAACTCAGACCATCAAACTGAACAACTTTTACTATGGAGCCTATCTCAGGAATCGCGAAAAAAATCAGCTGTCCCATATATTTTAGTCGTGGAGGTACAGCAGTTTTGTATGGGACAGCTGATTTTTTTTCGCGTTTCCTGAGCTAGGCTCCATAGTGAAAGTTGTTCAGTTTGATGTTCTGAGTTCATCGTTTCAGCATTTGCTAGGCTGTCACATACACCTTGTATATTAACTTAAAAGAAAGTTTTGTTTTCTCCGGGACCTTTAGCGCGAGATCGACTTACACTTGGCCGGTTTTTATTATTTGTTGTTATTTACACTCTGTATACAATACTTAGTATATTACCGATATATTCAGCGTGATGCCAATACCTAAATGTCATCGACTAATGCTTGTAGTATTATTCGAAAGCTCGGATATCACAGGTACATTCTGTGTTAATTTCAACTGTCTGGCTATTACCGTTCAAAAGTTACAGCCTTTAATAGGTAAGACAGACGGACGGATGGACGGACGGACAGACGGACAACGTAGGCTTAGTATTAGGAACCCGTTTTCGCCCTTTGGGTACGGAACCCTAAAAAATAAACGACACCGGTCTTTACCGTAATTTCTGACTTTCAGGCCATTAGTGGTATGTATAGTCTTTTTATGACGAAGGTACTGTAGTAATTAAGTCACTTAAGGCTGGGCCACACAGAGTGCGGCTGCGGGCCGGCAGTAGTTGTAAACTATGGAATTATATGCGAGGTGTCACAATGCGGCTACCTTTCCGCCCGCAGCTGTTCCGCAGCCGCGCCGTACTGCATCTATCTAGTGTGACACATCGCATACAAGGTGTTACAAAAATACAAATAAAGATTTAAGGGGGTGGTTTAGACCATTAAACTGAACAACTTCCACTATGAGGCCAATATCGAAATCGCGAAAAAAAATCTGATGTTCCATACTAAACTATAAATCGACTCGAGCTAAATGTATGGGATAGGGTAGCAGATTTTTTTTTTCGCGATTTCGATGTTGGTCCCATAGTGAAAGTTGTTCAGTTTGATGGTCTAAACCCCCTTAAAGGTTTTAAATTAATATTTTAGTATAATTCCATTGTTTACAACTACTTCCGGCCTGCAGGCGGCCCGCAGCCACACTCTGTGTCGCCCAGCCTTTATCCAGATAAGTAAGAGAAGTCACGAAGATTTCAATCAATCAGTCAATCAATCAATTATACTTTATACAGATACTACTACTACTACTTTTTGATGTTTTTTTTTTCTTTTTTTTTTTAAGATTTGTACAGTATGCTCTATTAACTCTTCTATTAACCTTTCAACTGATTAGAACGCAGTAAATGTATCGAGCTTTCAATTACGATTTTCTGATTTGACTCAAGTGATCCTCATAGCACTACTCAATTAACTTTTCAGAAAACGTAGCAAAATAAAATTAAAAGATAGATAATGGACAAGATTCAGAATTTCGGTTACTGATATTTTTATCTGATTTGGAGAATAGATATAGTTCGGTTATATAAGGTCTAACAAAACTAACTGAAACTATTTTAAGGGGATGATCAGACCATCAAACTGAACAACTTTCTCTATGGGACCAATATCGAAATAGCGAAAAAAAAAACAGCTATTCCATACAAACGTACTCGAGCTAAATGTATGGGACAGCTGATTTTTGTTCGCGATTTCGATATTGGTCCCATAGAAAAAGTTCTTCAGTTCGATGGTCTGATCATCCCGTTAAAATAGTTTCACCTAATTTTGTTAGACCTTATAGACACGGATATTTATTAAACCTTTCATAATATTAAAATGTAATAATAATTATAGTTTTCTCAAGACAGTATTCTCTTTCGAGGTGGTGACTAACATTGGTACGGTTACCAACTAACCTTTTAAGATTGTTATTCCCGCGAGTTTTACCTTAAACATTTTAAAAGTTTGAGGTGGATGCAACGTATCAGAAATGAAGAGATCCGCAAAAGAACCAAAGTAACTGACATAGCCTAAAGAACTGCTAAACTAAGGCAGTGGCGATAGCGGATGGGGCCAAATAATTTTTGAGTGGCGACCGCGTACCGTAAAGCCACATGGTGGACCGACGACCTGGTGAAAGCGGCAGGAACCCGTTGGATGAGGGCAGTGCATGACCGGTCGTTATGGCGATCCTTGGGGGAGGCCTATGTCCAGCAGTGGACATCCATCAGCTGAGATGAAGATGATGATGACAATATACAGGGTGTAAGTGACAGCCTAGCAAATACAGAAGCGGTGAACTCAGACCATAAAACTGAACAACTTTCAGTATGGAGCCTACCTCAGGAAACGTGAAAAAAATTAGCTGTCCCATACAAAACTGCTGTTCCTACCCGATTAAAATGTATGGGACAGCTGATTTTTTTTCGCGTTTCCTCAGGTAAGCTCCATAGTGAAAGTTGTTCAGTTCGATGGTCTGAGTTCACCGTTTCAGTATTTGCTAGGCTTTCACTTACACCCTGTATAGGGATAGGTAACAAGCCTCCTAAAACAATAAATCGGAAAGTTATTTCTTTAAATATCTGCTAGCTTCGTTTACGGTTACAAAACTACCATAAACTAAACCCTATTGCAAAGCAAGGCAGTACCAGGGTACCAAAAAGGTTTGTCACAATGTTTGCCGGCTAATGCTCAGTCGGCACATCCGTGTATAATATTGTTAAAATATTTACGCGATAAACACGTCCATCCATGTTTACTTAGGATGAGTAGTTTCTGAGTCAGTCCATTTTCTGAATGCCCATTTACAAACATGATCTCGGCTAAATCTACAGCCTTTATACAGAATGTCCTTAAAGGGGTTTTAGATGCCACACTTTTGAATTTCCGTAGTTTAGAATGACTCCGAAAGTTTATTCAACTGTTTTAGATGTTCTTTAGTTTAAGAATCACGTTGTTATAACTCTTGATGGAGAACTAATTAAGGAAATTATTAATTTATTGCCCAATCCGCTAATTAACTCTTTATCGGACGTTAAAACGCGTTTCGTATGAAAAATATAGTAACTAGTACATTTCATTACTTTTCATACTTTATCGGATACTATGTTTAATAACAGGAACTTTATCCTGTTATATTAGCTAAAGAATTACTGGAAATGCAAGATAAGCGTTGTTATAATTTTTTTATACTGAGAAAATAAATAAATAAAAATAAATATATTATTCAGTTTATTTTTTATTTTATAATTAACGAGCGTTAACCCGCGACTTCGTCCGCACAAATTATATACCAGATTTTAAGTCAGATCATAAGCTATCAAACAAAAAAAGTTTCATCAAAATCGGTTTAGTAGTTTTTGCGTGATACTCGTTCAAACAAACAAACACCCAAACAAACACACACTTGACTCGAACCAAAATTTCGCTTTAAAGCTTAATATTTCGCTAACGGATCCCTAAACCAAAAAATGGTTTTCCCACACCCATAATATTTTTAAACGACCTATCTAACGATATTCCACACGTAGACGAGAAAAAAATTACCCTAAAAAATATTTTTCAAGATTTGTCGGCGTGATGAATATGTATACTCCTGTCAAATAACAGCTTTCTAGTACTAAGCGTCTCTGAGCTAAGCCGCGGACAGACGGACGGACGGACGGACGGACGGACAGACGGTTTGACAGGGCGAAACTATAAGAAGGAACCCTTATATGTTGACTTCGGAACCCTAAAAATTTGCAAGTTTGTTAGGTGTGATCACCTAGCTAAAGTTCAAGATGATAATTACGATGATTACCCTAACTCCAGAAGATTCACGTGCCCTCTAATATCTCTTGAGCAGTTTAACAGCACCGCTTCAAATGCGTTCCAAAGAGGCATCAACCTAACGATGCACTTAAAACTTCTACTTAATTACCTCATAATTCTTCGTATACGCCATTAAGCACAAAAGAATTGGAGTAATGATGGATAGTCATTGCTTGGTTATTGCTGTACCTTGACCCAATTGAGGCTTTAAAGTCTTTAAGTGCTCCTCCCGAACTGCAAGTAAGTAGTATTATTATTTGGTTGCTAGGGCTTGGTCACTGACCAATAGCTACCTTGACCTGAATAGATGTATTGTAGCTGTAACTCTTGACCTAAAACTGGAAACCATGGATTTCGTGAACCGGGCTATTTGGAGGGGAAGGGAGATCTGTAATGTCAGTAGATGTTACTACGTATCCGCATAGATAGCGACACTTGCTTTGATTGATCTTTGATCACTTCAAATTCGCACAGGGCGTTTCTTCTGCTTCACAGCAGAATTTGCACATTCTGTGCAGATGTTTGTTTAGCTTGCAGTGATCAAGAGCTGTAAGTGGCTGCGGTTTAAATTTATGGCATCAAAGGTATGTCTACTTGAGAAGCCGGTCACAAGTTATTAACATGCTTCAGTCCTGGTGTATCCGACCAGAGATTTGGTTTTGGTTCACAGTCCATTCCTTTAGCATACGTCTAGAAGTGTTGCGAGAAATTTCGCAGTAAGACTCTGGGCTAAAAGAAAGCGCTTGGACCTCAATCTATAGCATCAGAAATTTTTTTCTACAATTAAAAACATAGTTGATAGTTGCAGCTTTCGATCGCTGATATGAGAATACTTGCGTATTCCGAATATTCCCACAAAATGTGGTAAAACATGTGGCTGAAAGGTTATTGATTTAAAGCACACGCTCAATCCGTTTTACTTCTATAATAAATGAACGTTACAACTTTCGATCGTGCATTATTTATTAAGCTGTTAAAATTGAATGTTCAACAGCCGGTCCTCGTAAAGATTTTATTTCTTTTAGGGACGATAAAGCGTGATAAGTGCTTAAAATTGTGTGCGGGAGGCTTATGTCCAGAAGTGTATGTCCATCGGCTACGATGATGATGATGATGAATCGAATTATTCAATAGGAAAATACGCAAAATTACAATCTATAACATACTCTATAGGGTCCTTCTTAATATGCTGATACTTTTTTAAGGGGATGATCAGACCGTCAAACTGAACAACTTTCTCTATGGGTCCAAAATCGAAAACGCGGAAAAAAAACACTTCACATACAAAACTGCAAACCTACTCGAGCCAAAGTCCCGACAGCTGATTTTTTTTCGACAGGCCGCGGCGAACGTAAAGAATTTTCTGCGCACTCGTACACCTGTCAGAAACGACTCGGACGACTCTGGACGACTGGGACGAATCGGATGGTGTTGCCAGATCTAGTAATGCCTATCTATAGTTAGGCAAGACTTAAACAGTTGCCTTAGAAAATAGTAAGAATATCGATAGCGCTATAGATAGTATCAATATCTCAGAATGACCAATACTATTGATTGTGTGCAATATTAACCATGGTATTGATAATAATTATGTGAAGCAACACTAATGAATATACATTATAGTGAACTTGTATGATGGTTCCTTAATTTGTCATTAGTCCGTTTTATTAACATAAATAAAAAGTCAACTGAATTCAGTATATTTCTATATTTAATTAATTATATAAAAAAAATTAACGTGAAAAATCCCCTGAATTTACGGGAAAAGACAACACCGTCCGAATCGTCCCCATCCTCCGCGCCGCTTCTGATGACGTCATCCGAATTCTTCTGGAAATTGGGTACCTTCCGAATTCTTCTCACGATTCGTCCGATTCGCCGCGGATAAGTGTGCGAGGTTTCATAGAATTTCATACAACGAATTCCATAATTCGATTCTTTTCCCTCCTTCGGCTCGTTCGCCGAGGATAAATGTGCCCAATGTCCACCTTGATTTTCGGTGCAAGCACCCCTTTTAACAATGATGTTTAAATAGAGCTTAAATAATTTTATCTTTTTGCTTAGCAATATTCTGTCATTGTCATTACCATTAGTATGAGCATTAGTATGAGAGACAGGGCGTACATTAAATACATAGACAAAAAAATTTCGCTTACGATTAAAGACGTTTAAGCCTAAATACGGTTACGCCAAAAAGTATTAGCCAGCCTAGTCTTTCCCAAAATATCGTATCTTATAGTTTCTTCATCATCATCATCATCTCAGCCGATGGATGTGCACTGCTGGACATATGCCTCCCCAAGGATTCAGTAAGTATTTTTAACCCTAACCAGTTCATTGGGTCAGTGTTGTTATACATGCGTGCGGCGGAAGCAGGTCAGTTAGTTTCCTAGCAACTATTTGGGACTCGGATGGACTGCTGGAGCGATAGGGAGCGTAGGACGAACAAATCATTTTTTTATCAGTATCGGTTATATATCGCTGATACCGTATAGGTATCACTAGCTCACTAGCTAATATTTTCGGGCTAGTGGGTCGTTATGTTCAACCTAAAAAAATAGTATAGCCGTGTATCAATTATAATAATTAAACAAAATTTATAACTAATTATTTTTTAGTTTTTGTCGCTAGTCTTTTAAACCTCTGCCCCTTCATTTCCATATTCAAAACAAACTTTTTATTAATAATTCTAAATTAATGGACTCTTGCTTGTGCACAGAACTTGCTCAGCACTCAGCAATATTTTTAGAAATCAATAGAAAATTCAGATAAAATTGTATACCACTGAGTTACAAAGCTCATAGACCTGTATAAAAGGGCTATAAAATGGTATACCTATTCTTATAAACAACATGAAAATATTAAGTAAGGATAATGACAGTGTTTGTTGAGTTGAAGTCCATGACTACTACAGGGTGAAATTGATATCAATAGCATCCTTTTAAACTAAGAGTCTACCCATCAAACTGAACAACTTTTACTATGGGAGCAAACCGATCGGAGCAAATAAAAAATCAACTGTTCCATACTAAACTAAACTGCAATCTCGACGCGCGAGTTCGCGACTCAAATGTATGCAACAGCAGATTTTTTTTCCTCCGTTCGGTTAGCTCCCATAGTAAAAGTTGTTTAGTTCGATGGGTAGACTCTTAGTTTAAAAGGATGCTAATGATATCAATTTTACCCTGTATAATGATCGTTCAAACTTCCTATACAGATAGTTTAAATCCAACAGCATTTTTTCTAGTAAAGCGCAAAGCTTATTTGGATTAATAAACAAACGAGCCAACCCAAAATTGGACGTGGAAATTCGGTCTTGCAACATACAACATTCAAAAAATTTTTTTTTTTCACTCTCCAACAAAAGCAGGAGCGTTATGTTCCTGTCTGAAGGGCACTTGATTTTCGAGGGTGAATTTACACTTCCATACCGTTTTCATGTTTACCGATATTACAAAGCCTTTGTGTATTTTTCGTGTGTGAAATCAAATGGAGTATTCCGAATACTGAACGAACAATTCTCGGAAGAGGAAGAATATTCAAATTATTTTTATGCAAATTTCTTGTTTTATTGGCCGTGGCTTGGAGGTAGTTTGTTAGCGATTTCTTCCAACTCGTTTCATCTTACGTCACCGACAGGGTACCTATTATAGTTAGATTATAGTCATTGTATCAAAATAAATAAGCCTAATTGATATCATTGGTATCCTTTTAAACTAAGAGTCTACCCATCAAACTGAACAACTTTTACTATGGGAGGGAACCGATCGGAGCAACAAAAAAATCTGCTGTTGCATACAATTTAGTCGAGTAGGCAGCGGCGGCGGGTTTTGTTTAGTATGGAACAGCAGATTTTTTTGTTTCTCCGATCGGTTTGCTCCAATAGTAAAATTTGTTCAGTTTGATGGGTAGACTCTTAGTTTAAAAGGATGTTAATGATATCAATTTCACCCTGTAGATAGATATAGAGATGAATTATTAAAACCACTAAATTTTTTCATTCCATTGTCCTAAATACGGATAAACAAGGCATATTTTCTTTTCATATCTATCTTAATATCACGTTGAATGAAAATTAAATTTCTGAACAGTATACTACGGTATAACGGGAACATGAAAACAATTCGGTTCTCTTCGTTTTTTTGTTAAAAGAAAAATAATTCTTAGAGCAAACGATGGAGGAAAAAGCTTTGGAAAAATTAAATTACTTTCTGATAACATTATTTTTTCACAAATATAGGTAGTACGTTTTTGCTTGGGGGACTCATAATAAGAAAAAATAATGTTACCACTAGAACCAAAATAATTAAAAGACATCATCCGATTTGGTTCAAAACGAGATCTTTCTCGTGGCGACCAAAAAAAAAAGTGATATTCTATTTGGACTGGTCCTTCTAAACATTTATTATTAAGCTGTAGGTCCATTATTCTTTGTTAAGGGAATTAGTTGTGTACCGCAAGCACTTGACATAATAATTTCAGGCAGTGAAAACAGGATACCTAAGCAACAACAACAGCAAGCTGAAACCAACAACAATTTGCCGCCATCGATCTGCACGGGCATATATTCTTTGATAGGGCCTTGTATTGTGGAGTATGGTTTACTCCCCTGATCCCCTCGCATCCTTATTTGTGAGACCCATCGGTGAGAGTGTGAGCCATGTACAAGCTATAGCTTAAGTACCTAAATTTACATGAATACATAAACTCACGACAATAATCACTACCGGGTTGGTCAACAATAGCTTTAGTAACACCAGCCTGTCTCACTCCACAGCTCAGGCAAGTTTGACAGCCGGAACCCACCGTGGGGTGCATCGTCGTTCATTGACATAAGGCGCATTTTATGTTTCGTTCCTGAAGCGCGCGTTCGAAATTTGAAAAATCGGGTCGAGTGAACTATAGGATACTATACAATGTTCTTGAGTGAACTATCTGTTACGGTAGTAACTATCAAATAATCTGTGGTAACACTACCAACAGTTGTTTTTTTTTTTTTTGCTCCGATCGCATTGTTCCCATAGCAAAAGTTGATCAGTTCGATGGGTAGAATCTTAGTTTAAAAGGATGCTAATGATATCAATTTCACCCTGTATAAATGGGACTAAAATTTTTCATATCATGACTGTATTGTTCACGATTTCAATGTTCGACCTAGAAAATAAAGATTTTGTTTTACTAGAAGATTTGGCCTAAAGGTCTTGTAGCTGGGCCAGTAAATAAATTAAAAAAAAAAATAGTGCGTCCAAGATGGCTCCAAAATGTTGAGAGCCAGTTTCAGAGATTTTATTTTACTTTTTAAAGACGTCAAAACTTTACAATATTAATTACCATTTAACATAAAGTTAAAGGTTACTGCTCAAACATTTTCAGAAAGTACAATAATCGCTCTAAAACGATCTGTCAAAATCATGGAGTAATCTTGCACGCACTATAAATTTTTATGCGTGCAGTTGTAGCAAAGCTCACTTTTAGCGTATTGAAGGTTTCACGATGGAATGACGTGTCAAGTCACCAGAAAGGGGCTAGCCTCTCGCTTACAAAAATACTGCACAAGAAACCCTTATCCCTTCGTCGCTTCGTATGACACCCACGGGAAGAAATGGGGTGGTCCATTCTGAGCCGGAACCACACCGCATAAATTTAACACTCCAGTAGTCGCGCGTTCTACAATTGTAGAACGCGTGTGCATTTCGTTGAATTTTATCGTAAGTTGAAGGTCACTCGCGCATACAGTCTTAGTATTCCTCTATTACTAGACAATAAACATATCCAGTGTCCTTGCGGCTACCAACGCGGCTGCATGTCGGAGAAATTTGGCGCCAAAAGTTAATTTCTACGATTGTAGAGCGCGCGACCACTCGCGTGATATTTTTTTCGTAAGTTGCCGTCGATGTTTGATTGTTGTAAGTATGTTTATTACCTTTTATTGATGTTTTTATGATATGTACAAATTATTGTTAGGTTAGTAGTAACCACAGTGATTATTTTTTTTCAGCGTAATGGCTTCGCGGAGTGAAGAAGAGAGAATTTGTAGATGGTTAGAAGAAGAAGAAACTGATGATGGTGATATAGTGGAGAGTGACCCTGAAGATCTGTTTTTAGAAGAAGACTGCTTGGTAGAATCTCCACACAATACGGACACAGAACAGGAAGGAAGTAGCACAGAGTCTGACTTGGAAAATATCGAACGAGGTGTGATTAGCAATCAGGAATTCGACTTAGAATCTGAAGATGATATACCCCTAAGTTCACTCAGAAACCAATATTTGTCCAAATCATCAGGTTCTTCTTTGTCCCGACTGCGCTAAAAATGAAGAAATGGAGGTGGAAGATATGAGTGAATAATAAAGAAGAGACTTATAATATCAAGAGTTAAAATTTTGCGTTTTTTTTTGTTATGTTCAAGAAGTCTGATTTTTAGTTCCTAATAATGTTTAAATTGATTAAGTTTTGGTTGTTTTATTTTATAATAAAGTCTTACTTAAAAGTACATAAAAAAACATTTCAATTAATGAAGCTTTCCTTTAAAACCACTTCTTCAAAAATGTTCTACATATGTAGAGCGCGCGACTACTAACGTCCCAAATAGAAGCGCGCCTACTGGAGTGTTAATAGCTCAATATTCGAATTTGCGCCTTAATGCAACTCTAAACCTTAAATACGAACACAATTTTCTCCGAACAAGCCTTTAAGGTATGGTAGTTTCATGTTAAAACGTTATAAAGTGAAGCTATGTGCTAGACTTTAACCAATGAGGTTACATATTAGAGTCATGCATGAATACAAAATCTGGGAGCGGCTTGTTTATAGTCCAGAAGCTTGATAGTTATAAAGTAATAGAATAATAAATGTGAATAAAACACAAAGAAAATTTATATTGAAAATTTGTACTTGAAACTTAAAACCCAGTACAAACTCCTAAAAGCTGAAAACAAAGCGGTAAAGAAAATAAGATTTACTAATGGAATATAAACGGACATTTTCTTTAACATTTTTCAACTATGTACCTAATACCTATGTACCTATTGCTTTGTATAAGAATGCTTTTATTTACTGTGTATCTGTGTCTATTTGTATGTAACAATTTGTTGAAAATTAAAATTATTTATTATTATTATTAATAACAGTAATTGCTAGAAATTGCATGCTTGGGCTACAATCTAGGAAAAAAAGACTTCCTATCATTTAAATTGTGCTCCCCATCTTCAAAATACGACCCATTATCTTTTCGTCGAAGAAGACACTTGAGAAAAAACTCACCATTTGTACTACTCTAGTAAGTTGGGTTGGGTGACGATATGTTAATTATTTAAACTTATCTTCTACTAGGGATACTATTTGATCTGTAAATATTAAGCAAAAGAATAAATTTAAAAAAGTAAAAATAACAAAAAAAATTAGTCCAAGGGGTATAATTTTATTAAAGACAAATAAAGGAAGGTAAGTATGTACATTAAAAATAAATAAAAATATTGAGAAAATAAAACTAACTTAACCCAAAACTTAGCTAAGTTAATTTTATTTTCTCAATATTTTTATTAATTTTTAATGTACATAATTAGTCCAATATAAACATAAAATATAATAGAATAGAATCATTCTTTATTTGTCTAATTATAGGTACCCAAACCATAAATACTAATGCTAATAAGCAGCATGATGTGTATGTACAATAAAATATGTGACTTCAGTTTATAGTAAGTAATTATCTATTTAATCATTCCTCTTTCTATCACAGTACTTCTTAATAATTATAGTAATGTAAATTTTCCCCAGCTCCTGACCTACATGGGTGTGTTAGCTTTTTTAAACGTGACAGTCGTACAAGGTGTGTTTTGCGATACCATTAGCTAATTGAACTCACTCCTTCCATTCCAATCGTTTGCGTTTTTGTGCTCAATTTACGATAGGAGACAAATAAAATAAATATTTACAGGATGATGTATAAAAAAGACGGTATAGACAAAAACTGTATTTTGGACAAAATAGCTTGCAAGTGATTTAAAAAAATTGGATTGTTTTTTTTTCAATAAAGTCTGGCATAGTAAATATAGGCCATAGGTGGCCATAGTAAAATAAAAGTAAAATTTAGTGATTTTGCGGCTACCGTCAAATGCAAAAATGATTATTATGTATGAAAACAAACCTAAAAATAATTTATTTAGTATGTAGAGTATTGTTAAGAATATTTTTTTAGGTTTGTTTTCATACTTTCTATTAATGTCATTAGATTAATTGGGACATACAAACAATATTAAATGATTTTCATGGTTTGGACGGACGGACGCGGACGGTGGAATAGACCATGCGCAAAATTATATTAAAGTTAGGCTTAACTTTTATCTGGCCAAATGGTCACCTAAAGACAGGAAATGTACAGCAAGAAAATCGTTAAATATTTTATGGGGATCATTTAAATAATACTAATTTAAAAAAGAGATAGAAAAAGCATTCATTAGTTGCAAAAAATTACTACAAAATTGTATTTTATTTTTAAATCCCCAATTATTCACATTGGGCTAAAAAAAATATTCGAAGGGGTTCTCGATTTAGACTAGTTTCTTTGGTAAATGAATGGTGATGATGAGATGGATGAGATTTTTGGGCACAGTCTTTTACTACGTCACATTTTCCTGACCTTGTTATTTAAATTAGAAACTTCAGGGTATCATCAACCTCTGCGTATATGGTCAATGGCTGCACAACAAAAGAACGACAACCTGTCCTCAGTGTGACCATTTGTGTCAGATTTCTACCATTTTGGTAGACTTGGCTGTGAAATTGTCACTTTGGCAGATGTTGTTGACGAATTACAAATGTGGAAGGATTTGGCAGGTTTGGGAATATTGACCTTACTCTTTATATTTGGGTGAAGAAACAGAAAAGCTGTTATTAAAAACATGTTAACGACATAAAAATCATTTTACGGACCAGGCAACTCCTGATCCAAGGCTGTAGTTTTTGTTATTATTTTATTTCAAATTTCTTAAAGATGCAATAAAAGTTAATATGAAACGTACGATGAAAAAAAATAGATGGAATATGAAGCAAATGTGGTGTGGACATACAAAATGTTTTATGTACCTTAAAATTTAAGAGAAACCCTGCACACATTCTTTAAAATAAGTGTTTGGACACACTAAAATATATGTGGCATGTTTTTAGCTAGTGTGTGGCAGATTCTCTATTTTCCTGATGGTCACACTGCCTGTCCTCCTCCTGTCAACATTATTTCAAATTTTATCCCCAAAGACAAAGTGCATTACCATACTAGTATGATGATAGTTTATGCAGTTCATTGTGATACATTACGCGCGAATTTCACTTATCCTAGAAAAAGGACCCCATGCTTTTAATGCAGAAAATGTTACTACGAGTATATTTTAATTTCAACAGTTAATTAGATTACCAAATGTAGTTCTGCAGTAACGAAGCGTGTAAGTAGAAAACACGGTACCAATTTATAATGGTCTTACACCCTCGGGGACGAAACATGGACGCTAATTAATCATACTGTAGAGAGACTGCAGCTGAATTATTTTAATAAATAAAATTTTCCTTTTTTTTACAGATCGCCATAGACATACATTAAACGCAGATCTAATTGGGATATACTAAAACTAGGCAGTTTGAACAGTCAATTAATATATACAGGGTGTAAGCTTAAATGCGTTACATGTTTAACGAGGTGCGTCAGACCATCAAAGTGAATTTTTTTCAATATGGAGTCAACATCGAAACCGCGAAAAAAATCTATTGTTCCATTACTAAACTGCAATTAGCTGATCGATCGTTTGTGTGAAAAGTTGAATATTTTTTATGCGAATTTCCTTTTGGGGAAAGTTGTTGAGTACAATCACATACAGGGTGTCGAAGCGGCGCCATACGTTTTTATATCAGTAACTATTGTTGTCGCATTGTCGCAGCCCTAATAGATTATCATAATATGTGAATATTTTGAAATTTCAATAATAAAACATATATACGTATCGAATTGATAACTTAATTTTTTTGAAGTCGGTTGAAAAAATCTCCATAGCGCCATACAATACTGCAAACCTGCTCTACCCGATTGTATGGGACAGCTGATATCTTTAATGAAATTTTGATGTTGGTACCATAGAGAAAGTTCTTCAGTTTAAAGGTCTGATCAACCCAATAGTTTCAGCTAAGTAATTTTGTTCGATATTATATAGGGTGTAAGTGACAGCCTAGAAAATACTGAAACGGTGAACTGAGACCATCAAACTAAACAACTTTCACTATGGAGCCTACCTCAGAAAACGCAAAAAAAAAACAGCTATCCCATACAAAACTGCTGTACCTACCCGACTAAAATGTATGGGACAGCTGTTTTTTTTTTGCGTTTTCTGACATAGGCTCCTTAGTGAAAGTTGTTCAGTTTGATGGTCTGAGTTCACCGTTTCAGTATTTGCTAGGCTGTCACTTACACCCTGTATAGGTAAAATTCTCTATTTTTTCGCCTTTCCTGAGGTAGACTCCATAGTGAAAGTTGTTCTGTTTGATGGTCTGAGTGCACCGTTACAGTATAAATTTGCTAGGCTGTCACTTACACCCTGTATAGGTAACATTCTCCAGTAAAAACATTTTCATGAACTCACCCAATACTACCCACATCATCATCACATAAATATAAAGAAAAGAAACCCAGCTGCCAATAAAAGGAAAATAAACGTCTTCCGAATTGCTAGGATCGCGTCGCCACACCCACAACGTAAACTTACGTAAATCTAAGACAGACACAGCCCTCTTGTTTTGAATGCGACGACGATTTGTCACTACAAATTATTCAGACTGCTCGTTGAAGAGGGTGCCTTTTTTAGAGTAAAAATGTATACATACCTAAGTAGTTATTTCAGTGTTGTTCTTTATACGGCAATCCGCGAGTTTCCAACTAGTCGA
This sequence comes from Agonopterix arenella, assembly GCA_927399405.1. Classification (NCBI taxonomy): domain Eukaryota; kingdom Metazoa; phylum Arthropoda; class Insecta; order Lepidoptera; family Depressariidae; genus Agonopterix; species Agonopterix arenella. Next base: position 11,503,589 of record OV656707.1, on the reverse strand, counting down.
ATCAGCAACTCTTTATCAAACGTCAAAACACGAGCTTTGTATGGAAAGTTGTACTAAATCATGAATAGTGACGTCATTGTTTTCCGTCATCGTTTCGATACTTTTTATAGTTTATTCTTTTATTAAAAATAGTATTCAAGCTGCAGAATTACTGAAAATGTATGTTTAGCATTATTTTCAAACGTATTTTTTGCTGAGAAGATAAAACTAAAATATATTTGATGCAGTCAACTCCCCAATTGCCGTAATATACGGCAATCAGCCCTTCTATGGGTCGAAAATACGGTATAGGGCAGCACTTCCAGTGCCATATCAAAATATACGGCAATTTGACCAGACCAAAAATAATATTCCATAATTATCTTCGGGAATAGGAAACATCACAGCAGTACAGTGTGTTAAATACTTATAGGAAATGACAAATATAACAAAATTAGCAAACTGGTGTTGACATTGTTGTAAAGTTGTAAACCGTTTATTGTTTATTTGCGTGACTCCTAAAAGTTATGTCTCATATGTCTTCTTCAATAGTGCTTATGCAACTGCCTCCGTGGTCTAATGGTTAAGAGCATTGGCTCTCGACACGGAGGTCGTGGGTTCGATTTCCACGGGGGACACCTAGTGATATCTCACTTTGTGCGTTTTTCCCCAGTGGTTTAGGACATTGCAGGCTGAATCACCTGAATGTCTGAAAAGAAAAAAGGTTCCGTGCTTCGGATGCCACGTTAAGCCGTTGGTCCCGGCTACTATCTCTGGTGGTAGTAATCGTTACATAAAAACTACGTCAGAGGCCGTAAGGCGGTCTGAAAAAACTCTGACACCAGGGCTCTGCCCACACGATAAGAAGAAGAAGAATAGTGCTTACGTTTAGTGCGTAGGTAGATACTATACCTACCTACTTGTTCTGTTATGTCATTTATTATGAAACTTGGTACCTAATACAGTAAAGTATTAGTGCGGTTAGTTATTACTAGTACCTACTCCTTCTTGTTCGTTTAGCGACTTTTATGAGTTCTTCGTTTATTCTTTACAAAGTTCTGATTATTAAAAAAATATTACTACATTTTTATGAAAATCCTCATAAATAATGAATATACGGCAATTTATTTTGGATTTTTCCTTAAAATACTGCAATTTCGGATTTTTAATACGGCAACCCAAAATTTTCCAGGCACAACACTGAGTTAGTTTTTGGTTATTGGAGTTATTTAGTTAAAAAAAATAGGTTCGCGAATTATTTGGAACCGCATAGTTTATGACGTGACAAAGTCGTTCGCTCTAGAACACAATTGACTGCCCTTATTACAACTAATAATTTTTAGATTAAGCTGGTCATATCATAATAATTATTATATTGCATACCATAAGAACTTTGAGCCACAACGACTACCATCTGGCCGCCACCATAACAAAATCAGCGTCGTACTGTACGCTGATTTTGTTATGGTGGCGGCCAGATGGTAGTCGTTGTAGGATGGTAGGAAAATAATTCCGCTCGTCAATCTTCGTTTGCGCAGAGCAGGCTCGAATCCCCGAAAAAACCCGAAGTCATTTAGTATTCAAAGGGTACAAAGTCGGATAGCAGCGAAAAGGGCGCGAAAGCCAACTTTTTTATTAACTTTAAAATTAGCCAACAGCGTAAACGGATTGAAGGTGGCACATCCTGATTGGTCAATATAATTTCACGCGGTATTAAAATTTGTCGACTGCGCAGGTACATCGGTAAGACTTATAAACCTGTTACTACTTTACAAACAGACCTTAAAATATAAAAATGTGACGAGACAAGATCGATTGATCAAAATGGCGGAAACAGACGCAAACTAGGAACACACAGAATAGGAAGGTAGACATTTGTCCCACAACAACCGCTGCCGCTGTTATTTTGTCACTTGTCACAATCTTCTCGGGCATGCAGGACATGCACGCATTGTAAGATTAAGTATTTTTATTCTTCTTAACCAATAGATTATAAAAACGCTTACTTCGTTCTTCTATAATTTATACAAATCAAGTCAAAAATGAACATTCATCTATTCTCGATTTCTAATAAGTAAGCAGAGCTAATTTGATTGCTCGATTCAAATTACTTAGGTATTGAAACATAAACTGCTAGAAGACCATTTTCTTTATCCAATACCTATTTCACTGTTCCATCTTCAAATCAATCTGAATTTATAAACATAACTATAGATAAAGTGAACTTCGCTAATGGCTTTGGCCGTTTAAGACACGCAAAAATATAACCCTCTTTTTCGTGAGGGTTACGCCTGTTCTCGAACCAATAGTTTGGTTAGGAAATATGCCAGTCAGTCAGATTTAAAATAAAAAGCCGACATTGGTTTTAAACACATATTACCGGGTGTTTCTCCACGGCGTTTGAACGCCGTCATAATCCTCACCAAATATTTTCGCCTTGTTTATAAGAAAAGGCATAATTTTGTTAACGCTTTTACAAGGGTCCAGGGAGCTTTATCACTGCGTTATTTTTTATACCTTCTCTTAGAAACAACATTCTTCGTCTATGATAACGGTGCAAAATCATAGATGTGTGTCGCGCGTCGGCGGCCTTGTATGCGGTATCTTTTGATTGGTAATCTGTGGCTTTAAACAACTACTGTACAGAATTTACAAAGTCATAGATAAATCTATTTCTAAATATTTTTTCCATTATACAGTGAAACTGACTTACAGAAGCCCACATGTGGCAAGAATTTCGGACATCCATAAAATAACAAGACAAGTTGCAATGTTAGTTCAGAGTGTAAATATGACGATTATTAAATATGGCTGTCATGTTCTGGCTAGAATTTGGGCACTTCTAATGATACAATATTTGTAATATCTGACTAACCCCTCTGAGAATTTAAGGATATAGTCATTAGCATTATGTTATAATCAATTCTAAGATTTTTATTGACAACTTTGATAAACAACAAACAAAACTTATCATTAAATTAAATCTAACCATTCTAAACAGAGCCACAGAATAAATACCAGAACTGCCGACAGAGCTTAGTTACTTAATGAGCGTTTTTCTTTTCTTTTTTAAATTTAGTTCCTAAAAAACTCGACAGATGACCTGATTATCTATTAGAGACATAGGCGAGATCCTGTCAAAATCATGTCAAGACTGTGCCTGACTTTTTGATAAGGCCAAGCACATACAACCATGTCAGACGTAAACAGTTTCATATTTTCGATGAAAATGATTCGTAAATTTATAATGAAATATTCAATCAAAAGATGTGTTGGCATCTTTTTGATCGTCTTCTCTCTCTTTATTATTTTAAAGACTCACTTTTTTGAAATTTTGACCTTTATTCGCACAGACCGTAACTCCATCTATCGATCCACTAGAAAATCAAAAGAAAAACGCTCATTGAAAAGCCCGCCCCTGGTCATACCTGGCCGCGTTTCCGCGTTGAATCGCTAATGATATGCGTTGAGTCATGTATAACCTACGAAGATTATACCCGCACGAAAGCTTTAAGAGTCTCTACATGTTATACCTGATTAAAGTCAACATGTTATCCCCGTTTATTTACAGAATACTGACCTTCTAACCAAACGTTACCACAACCTGTAAACTTTTTTTACAAATAAAAAAAACATCCTACATTTCCTTCCTCGCCCCGAAGCAAATTTGATTCAAATTTCTTTCGACAAACTTCCTAAACTGACTTTTATCGAAACTCGTTTTTGGGTTATTTTTAAAAAGATGACACAGAATAATATATAATATGAAAGCTGCAGAGACTCACGTTGTCGTAAGCCGATGTTAACACTCCTCGGTTTGGGGAAATCCCCAAGCAAAAAGTTGTAACGTTCAACCGGCGACATAGACAAATCGTTTTCTATATTTTGCACACTTTCACGATATACTTTCATTACTATTCTACAGGATAAAATGGACGAAAGATTAATCATTGGCTCTATATTTTAAACTATTGTAAGAAAAAATAACTGCCGGAACAACTACCATAAAGAGCTCTCTCTCGGTGTGGTCAATAACTTTGTTAAAATAACCAAGTACCTTTTACCATACGTCGGGTTTTTTTAAACATTAATTATTATTCAGCCAATGGTGTCAAACTGGAAAATTTACGACACTTCTATGGAAACACCGTTATTCTATCCAGTGTTTACCAATAAAATGGTACAAATCGTTTGTACCAACAAATCAAATTACACCAAAGGTACTAGGTAAGTAGGTAGGTAAAGGTTACTAAAAATACCTGATGTGTTAACATTAAAAACAATTTAAAAAACATTTTCAATACCTTTCCACTGAACAAATTCTTCCATCAAAGGCTTTTTCTTTTTGAATTCTCGCATTGATCAATCCAATTTTTTTATTTTGACTTAAGTTATATTGTACAGTACAATATTAATTTGTATGTATTATTTATTGGCGTAATCAATTATTAAGTAATCAATTAAATAGTAATTAGAAGATAGCATGTATGAATTTAATTGAATACCTACCTACTTTTATACATACCTGTTCGTCACATAGTAGGTAACTTATAGGTAGGTACTTTAAAATCTGCACAGCTTTCGAACATTCAATGCTTATGTATGTACCCTCACAAAAGATGACGCGATTAAAAACCAGCATTAAGAACAAGCGTTTTTCTTATTTCAATTTAGTTCCTAAAAAAACTCGACAGATAGCACGATTATCGCTCGGTAATGTATCTCGGTCAATGTTATTTAATATCCGTTAAAATCATTCGTAAATAATGAAATATTCAATCAAAAGATGTGTTGGCATGTTGTTGGACATCTTTTCCCTCTTTATTATTTTAAAGAAACACTTTTTGAAATTTTGACCTTTATTCGCACAGGGGTGCGATTATTATGGAAAGGTCAAAATTATTATGGAGATATGCATCTTTCTACTGCTGATTTGACTTTCTAAAATCGCACTCCTGAAGTTTGATTTTTAAAAGTCAAATCAGCAGCAGATGCATACCTCCATAGTAATTTTGACATTTTCAACTGCTGAGCTCAGCAAATGAGTTTCAAAAATCGCATCCCAGATCGAAGCGCCATCTATCGATCCCCTAGAAAACCTAAAAATGCTCATTCTCCAGCTCTCTCTCACAGCCAACTTCCCAGTCCCATGATATAAACTCGACGAGCTCTTTGAATCTACAAATTTCCCTACGCTACAGACCTCCGGCGGATATTTTTTTCCTCTAACTCACTCACGGGTTTTTCCTTTCAATTCTCTCCGATAGATACCAAATGGGTCCTATTTCAATGTTATTATTTACCAAACTACGGTTCTTTTGAGATGCGAAATTTCGTTTCGATATTTAGGTAACGCTTTTTTTGAAATATTCTTTTTCCTGTTGTGTACAACGAGTTAGCGAATAAACGCAAATATATTTGTACAGTATCAACAACTATAGGCACAGAGTAGTATCATACTGAGCAAACTATATAGGGAAGATTTAGTAGTTATAATTGCTTATATCTATGCTATCACATTTTGAAATTAACTAGATTTTACGGTTTTTCATACTTAAACTCTGAACACAAGACGCGATTTCACTTTCATATTGTATAAAGGTAGCGAGACTATAATTATAATCCTCTCGCAACGCGCGTCTTTCTATTTTATTATTAAATTATTTTTTCTGATGGCAAGTAAGACAAAAGGATTGAGCCCATGCAGCTTTATCAGATGTAAATAGCTTCCGAATTTTATGGCGATTCATTTGTAAATAATTACGTATTACATTAAAAAAGAAAGTTTCCATCTTCTTTATAATAATAGCATTTTGAAAGGCGATATCCGGAAAAATGTCTGAAAAAGAAAAAAAAAGGAAAATTTCGAAAAACTGTTGCTTAGCTACTTATTATAATATTGAAATTCGTTTGGTCACGTAATGATAACATATCTGACTAGCTTTTACTTCACAAAAACACATTCTTATAACGGTTCATGTAACACACACGACCACAACACAATAGATCACAAATCTTTTATTTTAAACCTGCTAAAGTGAAAGCCACACTGTCCATCCACATGAAAAAGGAAGATTCATATCTTGAAGCTTTTCAATCCGCTTAAGTACTTTTCACCACCGGTCCACAGATTAGGGATGTTATTTATACGAATTATCGGATACGGATATAAATACTTCATAATAAATAGAGTTATAGTTTTAGATATCCCAAGATCGTGTCACAACAACGCGATCTCAGCCTGGGTCTTCAAAACTTACCAAAAAAGCTAAGCCTTCAAAGAATACCATTTAAGCTTTATCCACATTAAATAGGCACGTCAACGGGCGGGCGCAGCGAGAGAAATGTAAAATGGACTCTATTTTAATATTGGTAGACAACTAGAGAATAAAATACGTTGAAAGAAACTCCGTTCAACTGTGCGACAAAGACGAAGCATTTTCGTTCTTTCCAACTCTATTGCTATTTAAATAGGTATTATTTTGCATTGTTGCTGTTGAGCACGCCCGTGCCCACCCGTTCTAGTGTGGATAGACCCGTAATAGAGCTGTTCAAATTGATACAATAATATTTCTGTTCAACATTACTTTTGTGATCATCATAGAAACCGATATCCGATGGTTACAATATGGATATCCATCACATCTCTACTACACGGGTAATTCTCTTTGATAATATTTACTCAGGTCTTAAATAAAAGCCCGACATAATATTAAATGTTTTAAAGGCACGTCCTTTTAAAAGATAAAAATTTTAATACATCAACATAATTAAATTCGAAATAAAAAGAAAATGTACCAAATAATTGCTACCTACTTTACCTTTAGCCAGCCATAAAAATAGGGTTGAATTAAAAAAAACATGTGCAACTTTTTGTTTGCAGAAAAATTACTTTTCATGCAAATGGACAACTTGTTCAATTTCGAGTTTCTAACTTTCAATGAAACGTCTGAAGTTCAATCTCCATGAATTCTAGCCAAAAATATTTCCAACTGACCTGTACACTTACTCATCAGAATTTCTTCTTCAGCATTTGCAAGTTTCCTCATGACGTTTTTATTTCCTTCAAAGTTTGAAAACAACGTGCATAAGTAAGAAAAACTCATTGCTACAATGGCATGTCGTGCGTATAGATTCGAACCCGGACTCTCATGATTTAAAGACCTTGCATCTCCGCAACGCGCCATCAAACCTCTTAATTGCAAAGACTAATACTATTTTCGACTTAGAAGAGCCTTCTTTCTTTCTAACTCTTTAAAAGCTCTTTATAATAATAAAATCATAATTCATTAAAAAAGAAATTATCCCAAAACCATATCGTACCTTTGAACTTCGAACCGTCAAACCTTCGAACCAAATCGTATCTTCGAATCTAAAAAAATCTTATTTTATTTACGCTCTTTTTCCTACACGTCCGGAGAAAAAAATCGTATTGTAGTTGTCATCGAAAAAAGAACATTCAGCTCGAATTTCGCCCGCAATCGCATGATTGACACGTTTTCAACCTTTCAATGTCCACTATCAAATGCTTCCGGAGAAAACTCCCCTAGAGGAAAACCGAAGTATTTTTTTCAGATCGTAGTCAAAAACTTTTTTACTGCTGAACTCCAGCATAAAGTTCTATTAAGGTTACTAAGTTAGTTAGAATGGGTGACAAACGCGTTGCTTGCGACGTCTCATTCGCATTTTATCATCAGTAAAATTTCAGTTTTATTACTGTGACTTTTTGAAGTTATTTTCATTGTCTTTAGATTGCTGTTTCACTCCGGATTGGGGGGGAAATGCTTGAATTTACGGAATGTTAGACAAGAGAAGTTAAATTCCATACACCTACTTACATTCTAGAAGGATCTTCTTCTTCTTCGGGTTCCTCTCCATTACTGGAGGTTGGCAGTCAGCTCTGCATATCCCTGTCTATCTCTCGCCAAACGAAACAGCTCTTGGACGCTGGCGATGCCTGTCCACTCTTTAAGGTTCGCGAGCCATGACATTCGTGGCCTACCGACGCTTCTTGTGCCCTCCACTTTGCCCATTATTATAGTCTGGAGCAGTTGGTATCGCTCATTCCTCAAAATATGACCAAGGTAGGCGACTAGAATGATGCAATAGCATCTAGAAGGATGCAATTAGAATACTGAACTAGGACGGATGGCACAGTAAGGAGGTTGGAGGGCACTTATTTATACTCTGCAGTAGGTGGAAAACGCATAATAAAATATCGATATAACTTCAATGCACACATGCATGCATGACATGCTCTCTAACACAATATTATACTGGGTGTAAATGTGCAAACCATCATTACTTTAAAGTCATTGTAAGTAATACTGAAAAATCTTCTAACCTGAAAAAACATACCTACTACTGAACAAATTCCTCCAAGGATCCTAAAGAGAATTTACGAAACAATAATCATTTCACACAAACTGTGCGACCAACTGATTGCATTTAGTATGACAAGTCCAAAAAATGTTGCTAATTTAGGTTACTTGGAGGTTAGTTTTATTCAGTATTATGAGTCACGTAGACTAAAGGGTGATCGTAGGTACTTATGACATAATTTATGACATAAGTATAACCTACGATCACCTCTTACCTTTTGTCTACGCGTACATCTGTTTATGCTGATTTGAAAGCACGCCACAATACACACCTTTAAAATAATACTTTCTCTAAATGTAATTTTGTGATCCTTAAGCTTGTGCTGACTCGGGTTAAAAAGAATAGGGCATAGGAAATGATGTAGAATTGTGCTACTTAAGTTAGACTCAGATAGTGCTTTTTGAAAGAAAGTCGTGGTAATTGGTCTTTACGAACGGCCAGAGAGCTTTTGACTTACTTTTAGCAGAAATCTGCTAACATTTTTAGAAGAACATTTGTGAAAGCTGCCGTTTTTCTTCACTTTTGAATGTTTTATCTTTTGCAAACAATAATTTCAAGATTTTAGACATGAGATTTTATGTTTGTCAGGCACGTATCTAGGGGGGGGGTTGAATAGGTGAGTTTTATCCCTACCCGTAATCCGAATACTTGTATGGAAAAGTGATTACAGCACTTACTTTTTCATTGTTTTTCTATGAATATCCCCCCCCCCCCCGAAAATTAAATGTCCCCCCGAAACTTAAGTCTGGATACGTGCTTGATGTTTGTCTATACTTGCGACTAATAGCGCCTCCACGAAATCGCTCGGCCAACCTCGTAGAGTAGAGCCTCTTGGGCCTCTCCATAGATCCATCCTAAAATTTTTGTGTAATACTTTTTTTGTAAAGTAACTTCCTCGTTTTAAAACAACGATGCACAATGAGCGTTATCGAGCGTTTTAATTTAAATTTAGTTCCTAAAAAACTCGACAGATGACATGCTTATGGCTCCATAGAGATAGGCGAGATCCTGTCAAAATCATGTCAAGACTGTGCCTGCCTTTTTTTTAAAGCCCAAGCGATCGAGCCCATACAACCATGTCAGACGTAAACAGTTTCATATTTTCGATTAAAATGATTCGTAAATAATGAAATATTCAATCAAAAGATGTGTTGGCATCTTTTTGATCATCTTCTCCCTCTTTATTATTTTAAAGAAACACGTTTTGAAATTTTGAACTTTACTCGCATAGACCGTAACGCCATCTATCGATCCTCTAGAAAACCAAAAGAAGAACGCTCATTGAAAGTAACAAATTATCCTATTTTCCTTTACAAATTCCAGAGTGACTATTCCTGCTAAGTCTTAGGATTCTAAGGTCTGAGTCCATAATTCACAATGAATTCAGTAAAGCGGTTAGAATAGTTTAGGTAACTAACACTGGCAATCTTGTGGTTGTAACCATAAATTCTGAGGCAAACTCGACTTAGAATAACTCTAGGTGTAACCTGCTTTATGGTCTGTCTGCAGAATAGATGCAGTATTAATGTAGCTGTTAAAAATAGAAGTGTGTTTGTGAAACATCTTGTTACTGACCTAATTATTCACAACAGTGGGCCTACCATGAGTTTTCACTTTACGTACTGTAGTTGCAGCGCCAATTTTGTATGTCAGAATTAGTTCTCAACGTAACCACTAGGAGCGCTGTACAAAATGTCATACAAAAACTGTAGTTTCCTACAGTGTACTTATGGTAAGCCTGGTTATATAGGGTGTAAACCCTAATTGCGTTACACATGGAAAAGGATGCTTCAGAGCATCAAACTAAACAACTTTTAGTATGGGGCCACAATAGAAAGTGCGTAAAAAATAATCATAGACATTTTATATGAAAAAACAATAAAGTTTTTCGCGATTTCGCTTTTCGTATTGGGTTTTCGTTATTGAAATTTTTAATATTGTGATAAGGACACCACAATGAATGGTAAAAAGACTCTTAACGACTCAAGAGTTGATTTATTGATGAAAGTATGCTACCTTATTCTTCTTCTTCTTATCGTGTGGGCAGAGCCCTAGTGTCAGTTTTTTCAGACCGCCTTACGGCCTCTGACGTCGGTTTTATGTAACGACTACTACTATTAGAGATAGTAGCCGGGACCAACGGCTTAACGTGCCATCCGAAGCACGGAATCATTTCTCTTTTTGGAGAATCAGGTGATTTAGCCTGCAATGTCCTAACCAAACTGGCGAAAAACGCACAAAGTGACATTTCACCAGGTGCCCCCCGTGGTAATCGAACCCACGACCTCCGTGTCGAGAGTCAATGCTCTACCTAATTACTGCTAAGGTATTATAATGATTTAATTTGCTGAGAACGCGTTTACGCGACAGAGTCGAAACTTTAACTGAATGTCTAATAATTGTCTAATAAGGTTAGATTTAATGCTGTGATGGCAATGCGTTGAAATTTCTTTAATGTGTGACTGATGTAAACCTTTATTGTATTGAATATTCAGACCAATAAGGATTATTATGGAAGACCCATTACTCTTCCTATGTATAGTAGAACTATATTTTTTAATCTAAAGCTTCGAAATTCTTGTACGTCTACATATTTTAGCCAAATTATTTCAATCATAAATAAATATTGTTTAAATGTTTTCTAACTAACCAACTTGGATAAGTTATATGTCAAGATTGACAGTCGAAGCTACAAAAGCGTCGAAAAAAATTGCAACCAGTACTGGCCTCTAAACCCTATCCATATACAGTATACACGCACACAGACATAATTTATATGACGCCTCACGCACACCAACCTAGGAAAGTTGGCCTCTTTTGTGTTTTACGGTATAATCGTGAGGCTCCTTCTAGACATATACTTTTTCTGAGCTAACCAAAAAAAAGTAATAACTTTCAATAAGGGCATTGAAGAATAATGCTCAATTTATATATTAATATTGAATTGCCAGGAATCGTGTTTAAAAACTCCTTGAGCTGAATTGCAAAAATGATGAAATTATATAAAGTTACGGATAATTTTGTGTAAAAGGGCTCATCTATAAATCTCAGCCTAAAAATAGTAGCACCCTTTATCAATTTATTGTTGACGACATCACAAAAGGGAACTTCAGGGGAAGTTCGAGGACAGGCACTTAGTTAGTGGGACTTGGGTATGACCTCCTCACCGAAATATTCTATAAATTCTCTATTTTCGAAAGGATTCATTAATTATTTATGAAGATTATCTGAAAAAGGCTTTTATTATTTTCCTGTATTGTTTTTCAGAGCACTCAATACGCATAGGTTCGATATAGTCATTAAAATAATAATTTATTTCAATTGATGTATATCAATGAATGTAAATATAAAATAATAATGTAAATAAAAAAATACAGCTATATTTGTACCTAATTATTTATAATTTTAACTTTTGATAAGTTTTTATATGTCAAGATATAAGACTAGATTGTCGAAGCTAAGAATGCGTCAAAAAAATTTCAACCAGTCACGGCCGACCTATCGCTATGCACGCACACAGAGATAATAAATTGGACGCATCACGAACACCAACCTAAGACAGTTGGCCCGTTTTGCATGAGGCTCTATCGTGACATAAAATTTATCAAAGATCTTAACGTTCTTTTGTTTAAAGATAAGATGTTTAAGACTGTCCAATATAACACAATTTAAAAAAGGTTTGAAGTGGTCTTCAATAAAATTACGATTGCCTCAATGATCCTCCAGTTGGGCACTTCAAGAAGAAAAAATCATTCTATTATATTTCTTAACAAAATCTAAAGTCCGAAACCTGCATGTTTTAAGCAAGAGTTAAGGCTTTTATCCAAGGCTAAATAGAAACTATCAAACAAAACCCTGAGTACATCCTTCTGGACTTCCAGGGATATTGCTCGATGTCAGCACCAGATTTTATTGGGGAAGTTGAGGAAGTCAACCGATGAGTTCGGACGGCAATATATCAACGCACTTTATTGAAACTTCACTCTTGACTTGACTGGGAGAAAGTTTAATTTCAATTGTAACTTTTATATTGCACTGCAGATCCTTACAATGTTGCGAGAACTTGGCAGCTCTATTTGTTTATAGTTCTCTTGCTTGTTACAGACTTTTCTCTATCAAGTTAAATTAAATAGATACATACATGAACTTTGTTGCAGATTATAAATAAAACTGCCGTGTTGATCTTGCCAAGCGAGTTTTCCATAACCTATAAGTATGAGAAAGTATATTATAATAACAAATAACCCTCTCAGGTACCTACTTTGTTTCTTCTTCAAAGTGAAGCTACTTGATTTTTTATCTTGATATCCTGATAAGCTGACAGCTCAATATCAATAAGATGACACCTCAGCTGAAGTTGGACTGGGCTGGACATGTATGTCGCATGCATTCGAAAAGATGGGTCAAAATCACCACAGATCAGATTCCCCAGGATGGTTGCCGGCGTCGCGGCAGACCCAGAAAAAAGTGGAGAGACAACATGGATGCCTTCTTGGAGAGTTGGCCAGAAGTTGCACACAATAGAGAGGATTGGAGAGTAAAAGGGGAGGCCTTTGCCCAGCAGTGGGAGATTGAACAGGGTACGTATGAAAAAAAACCTCATAACAACAACAAATAGCATCCAATCGAACCATGGACCTTGAAGTTAGAAAGATGGTAAGTTCACGACAATACACCGACCGGGTAAATACAAGAACCGGATCAATTCCCATTTAACTACATGTTTATATAGTTTATTTCTGACGTCATAAACCCCTAGCAAAGCATATGTGTCAACATTTGTTAGTCATTTCGTATGCGCGCAACATTGCGAATTTTTTTTTTTTTTAATTTGTGCAACTGATAAAAAAGCAAACTGTCACGATTGCATGTAGTTAGATGTGAATATTTTATTTACGTAAATTGAAAAGTTTTGCCAGAAAAAACTATTGAATTTTTAAAAATGTCTGACCGAAAAGTCCGTGGCATGCAACCACAAACAAAATGTCCTCCGGGCATTCGTGACGGTATTAAAGTTTGAAATTATGCCATGTTTTCACTAATTAAGGTTGCTTCACTAATATGTCAGTATTGGTATCATGAATTTATCCATTTTATCCAAAAGCACGTAGTATAGGTACATGGTGATAGGGTAGACAGTTACATTACTTTAATTATTCATTACCTATCTACGCTAGACTCAAATGTATGGGACAGCCGATTTTTCCTTTTCGACGCCCTTTCTATAGCGAAAGTGTTTCAGTTTGATGGTCTAAATCTAAACTTCTCCTTTAAATATTACGAGCGTTAACCCGCGACTTCGTCCGCACAAATTATATACCAGATTTTAAGTCAGATCATAAGCTATCAAACAAAAAAAGTTTCATCAAAATCGGTTCAGTAGTTTTTGCGTGATACTCGTTCAAACAAACAAACAAACACCCAAACAAACACACAAACAAACAGACAGACAAAAAATCCAAAAATTTGTGAAATGGAATCAGGGACATCTAAAAACCATATCGTAACTTTTTTTTGTTAATATCTTCAATGTACAGACAAACTTCCTGTTACAGTTTTATAATAGAATATATAGATTAAGGTATTTTGTTACACCTCGTATAAAACAGTAGAAATATGAGTACCTATGTTTGCACATTGAATAGAAAAAGAATGAACAGTTCCCTCCCCACGCGCGTGGAGTCCAAATGTGGCAATTTTGACATTTCTGTCCCTCGGCCTCGTAATACAGCTATGAGTGTCGTCTATAGTTTTGAAAACTACGGATATAGAATTTTTATGAGATTTTCAACGTTTAATAGGTTAAAGTTCTATTCTATTCTAATTTTAATCCGTAATATGGCTCCATCGATCGTAGAGTTGATGATTTTGCTAATATCTAGTTTAAGGTGATTTCAGTCCATACAAAAGTTTGACGCACAATACGTGTAAACGGAATTAATAAAAGTAATATTTTATATATGGATAAATAGTTTAGAAAATCTAGTTGCCGCGTAACAAATAACATTTGCAATATATAATATAATAACGAAGATATAAAGCTTTAAAAATTTTGTATGAAAAATTTCAAAGCTTTATATCTTCGTAATTATTTTATAAATTGCAAATGTTATTTGTGACCCGGCATCTAGATTTTCTAAACTATTTCTCCATATATACAAAGTTACTTATATTAATACCGTCTACGCGTATTGTGCGTCAAAGTTTTGTATAAAATTGACCCCTCTTCAACCGCCTTAAGTTGCAAAATTGCTTGACATTGTACGGTAATGATATGACGATTTCAAGGCCTTGTTTTTAAATAAAACACACGTAACATGGCTGAGCCACGTGGCCACTTTATTCACAAGACGAACGAACGACTCGTGAGCCCTCTAGTCACGCGACTCCTAGGTTAAAGTTCCTTAGATTATCGAAAGCAACATTAATGAAAAGCATAATCAATTAATAAACTAAACCAGACTTCGCTTCGAACAAACACTTCGACGTCTTTTCTAACCACGGCCTCCAGGTTTATCTGTTTTAATTAAACAACAGAACTAAACGGCTGAACTATGGAAATTTCTGACAAGGAAATACATTTAATAGAATAGCCATTGTTTATTAGAACACATGCTTATAGGACAGTATAAGAAAGAGTATCTATTACTACATACAGTTCTGACACTCTCATCCTCCCACCAACTTTTTACCTTACCCCCTCTATCGCCCTCTGGTTCCCGGCAGTTACCTAAGAAGAACACTTAAGGTGGTTGCAGAGGGGTCAATCTTATACAAAACTTTGACGCACAATACGAGTAGACGGTATTAATATAAGTAACTTTGTATAAATGGAAAAATAGTTTAGAAAATCTAGATGCCGTGTCATAAATAACATTTGCAATTTATAAAATAATTACGAAGACATAAAACTTTGAAATTTTTCATACAAAAGTTTAAAAGCTCAAATTTCAAAACTTTATATCCCCGTAATTATATTATAAATTGCAAATGTTATTTGTGACGCGGCAACTAGATTTTCTAAACTATTTTTCCATATATACAATATTACTTTTATTAATTCCGTCTACGCGTATTGTGCGTCAAACTTTTGTATGGACTGAAACCACTTTAAGGTTCAATTTCTTTGGTTTGGCATGTGCTGACGTCATCTTGTCAATTTAAATTTTTTGTATGCAGTGTCCGAGCTGTGCTTATAGTAAAGTGGATTGGCTTCATTTCAGTATCCTGACATCGGCATAACTTATGGCGAATCTGAAATCAGTCCTAGTGCCAAGGCAAAGGAATAAACCGTTAATTTAAGGAATTTTCTAAAAAAATCCTCGTTTCTAAAAGTTCGGGTTCAATAGTACAAATGACTAATAAATTGAAAAAAGTCAACCAAAAAGCAGTAGCAAAACGCATTATAATTATTTTCACAGAATATGATTAGTGATTACTTAAGTATTTTTTTGGCGAACCGGTACATTTTTGGTTTGGTAGAACTGGCAGTATCACTCATGTCGTCTTGTTCAATTCCTATTATAATTTTACGTCTGCCATTAATTTTTTTTAAAATTAAAACCACGAATAAATAGAAGAATTGGTGAACTATCTAATGAGAAAGATTATCAGTTCACACTTGAAACGAATGGTAATTCGTAAGAATAAATACCTTTCCTCCAACTTTTACAGGCTACCACGAATTAACTTCTTTGCCAGTTTTATTTTACTGGGTCTGAAATAACAGGCCCTTCCGTCACTTCGTTATTTTTATAAGCTCACTTTTCGAAGGCGCCCTGTAATTTCGTAGCCTAGGGGTGGACCTATGTAGACCTAGGTATTTGACTGGCTTTGTACCTAGATATTGTTAGTGGTATAATGTCCCACTGCTAAATGTCTTGTCTTGTCACTGCATTTTTAGAGTAGAGTGAAAGCTAAAAAAATGTGTCACAGTTTTTTGTGTTTTGCTTGCCTTAGTAGTAAGTAGTGACAACAAGTTCAGTACATTTGTTTTCATGTAAGGCGCTTTGTCAACAAACTGTCCATGTTCTTTAAAGGTTATTTGACTTATTAGGAGAAAGTTGTCACGTTCGCACAATCTGTAGCAAAATGCATGTTATAGCTGTGGCTCAACTAAGAGCTTTTTAGTATATCGTCAACATCGAATAAACTTCAGCCTAACATCGTCCATTGCTGAGCATCGGCCTCTACCCAGGCGCGCTTAGTTGTTCATGAGTTTTGTATCATGATGAGTTTCTTAAGAATTTAAAAAAAAATCGACAAATTAAATTACCTATCGCAGAAACCAGAGTCACTTTAATAAACTACCGCACAATAAAACCAAATACAAATGTCGATACAAACAACACTCGAATACAAATGTTCCGAAATTATGCGCCAGTGATTTTTTTTCTCTTCTGCTCCGCGAAATGATAAATTTTTTAAACATTTGAAAAAATTGACAAAAAAAATCTGGTAGAAATGCGGAATTAACCAAATCAATCAAAAAACTTATTTACAAGATTGCAATATAAAAATCTTCCAGTTCGTATATTTATCTCTGACAACATTTGTAGCAACTTGTACCGAGCTATTAGTACTTGTCGATGGGCCTCCAACTCGCGACCAAACGCAAAAGTTTCCGCAGACCATCGGTATTTAGGTAATTACAAGTTTCTGTTTTTGGTAGCCCTATAATAAATCTACAGGACGGTTCAGACTAGAGATGGATAGGTATAACATTTTTGTCAGATTACTGACTTGGGAACCTACTAGGACCCGCCAGGCAAAATATCGGTTCCCCGACAGGAATAGTAGATTGTTATCCAAGGGATGAAAGTCACCCATTTCACATGAGATGTTTGGTTATAGTTTGAGTGTGAAATCAAGTGTCGAAAGTCACCCACTTTCACCCGAGTTGAACACTCTGCTTTTTATTTAGAATACGAGGAAAGTAAACAAAAGCCAGATATAATATGCAAAATGAATTTCGGAATCGCTTCATGAATTAATTTTAGACTAAGTACGTCTCAAAACGTTTGAAAAAAATTGAAATCACTCGGGGTGCCAATCCTAAAGAGAAAAAGCGTACGAAAATATTACCTATGTTAGAGTGAGACAGATAGACTTTCCGAGTGATTTTTACGCGTTTTAAAACGGATCCTTACGAAAAAATTTAGCAACATCTCGCTTTAAAGCTTAAAGCCGCCCAGCAGCCTAAAGCCTTTTTGTCTTTTTGGCGCAACTATATAGCTTTTATATTTTTTTAAGCCAGCCAGCACCATTTTTTTGACTCTGTTTTGAGGAGGTTTCTTTTGCTGCTAATTTCTGTCTGCTTATAATTTTTACAAAAGTCTCCAAATGACAAAAAATATTGTTAATTAAATTATCTTTTATTATAATTCAAATACATTGATCGTAATAGTTATATAAAAATAAGAATTAATATAATTTTATCGAAGTGTGGTTGTATAGGTTTCTGCCTTTGCTCTGATATAGACGTTGAATTTTATTTTAATTTCACGTCCTAGGGAAGAAAATGTATCACCTTCAACCCGCTTCTTAGATAAACAATGACATACTTTCAGAGTATGATAGATGAAATAGTAGGTTACACACCGAGGGCAGGTAAGTAAGAAAGGTCTCAGATTTCATGTAATTGAACAAACATATGATCTGAGGCTTTCTTATTTACTGCCCAAGGTTAGTACACTATTTTTCACTCCGAAGGATGCGAAAAGCGGCAACTTCGTTTAGCGCAGCGGGACGAAAGTTGACGCTTTCCGCCCGGAAGGGTCAAAAAGTCTTTTTTTTCTTTTATATCTCTATCTTGAGTTCTTGAGGAACATTAATTTTTATTAACTTATAAAAAAATATATTTCTTACTTATTAACTCTACTCTCTCGACAACAACAAAAAAACAGTCAGATTGGTTTTTTTTTTTTTTGGTAGTTTCTTCCATGACTAAATGGAAAGGCGAAGGGAACATAGCCCATGCTGCCTAGTCAGTCGTAGAATAATTGTCAGTAATAATCCGGTAACAAGGCCTTAGCCAATTCTTCAATAATAAATTCTGTGTTATTTCCTTAATAATAATTGTCAGTAATAATCCGGTAACAAGGCCTTAGCCAATTCTTCAGTAATAAATTCGTTATTTCCTTAATAATAATTGTCAGTAATAATCCAGTAACAAGGCCTTAGCCAATTCTTCAACAATAAATTCTGTCTTATTTCCTTATATTTGGTTGAGTTTGGGTGCCAAAATTTTAAACTAATCTAAATAACACAATTTTTTTCTAGTTTTTTTCCTGGGCCTGAGTTCGTGGTGGTGGATTTGGTTCGGACCCTACGTCCAGTAGTTGGTAAGTCAATGGGTCTGGACCCTGTGTATTTCAGTTTCCTCTTTTATTTCTCTAGCGTTCCATTCAATTCGTAGAATTTCACTCGATGAAACTATGTGAAAATCGAATCGTGTTTTCTTTCACTGGCGAATATGTAACAAGTTATTTCAACCGAAAAGTGGTTTGTTTTCACCAGAGCAAAAGGAAAGAATAATGTTATGTTGAAAATCAAAATTTTCATATAATTCCAAATACATTATATTCCTTCAATACAGGGTAGAGAAACATGGTATAAGGAAAGGACATTAAACTTTAAACCACATACTCTAACCATCAAACTGAACAACTTTTACTATGGAAGCAAACCGATTAGAACGAAAAAATAGCTGCTCTATATTAAACTGCAATGCCTACTCCATCAAACGTTTGGAACGTCTGATTGTTTTTTGTTCTGATCGGTTTGCTCCCATAGTAAAAGTTGTTCGGATTGATGGGTAGGGTATGTGGTTTAAAGGTTAATGATACTCTTTCTAACACCATGTATAGGGTCCTTCTTAATATTATGCTGACCATAGACTTATATACCTATTACTAGCGTAATATATAAGTCTTTGATGCTGACACATTTTGATTTCGATGTTGGTCCCATAGAGAAAGTTGTTCAGTTTGATGGTCTGATGATCCCCTTAAAAGAGTGTCGGCATATTAAGAAAGACCCTGTATATTATTCACATTTTCATTCTAACAGCGACAAACATTCAATATCAATAACAAAAGAATATTTCTTCAATGACTTCATAGCGTATTTTTACTCGGTTTAAAATAATATTCAACCATGGAGGTTTTAATTTCAATACTCATATTAAAAAAATATCTTCTATGCTATTATAAAGCTGTAACAGAAGTGTGTCTGTACGTTGAAGATATTAACAAAAAATAAGTTACGATATGGTTTTTAGGTATCCCTGATTCCATATCACCAATTTTGGATTTTTTGTCTGTCTGTTTGTTTGTGTGTTTGTTTGTTTGAACGAGTATCACGCAAAAACTACTGAACCGATTTTGATGAAACTTTTTTTGTTTGATAGCTTATGATCTGACTTAAAATCTGGTATATAATTTGTGCGGACGAAGTCGCGGGTTAACGCTCGTACTATTATAAAGCTGTAACAGAAGTGTGTCTGTACGTTGAAGATATTA
The DNA here is from genome assembly GCA_927399405.1 of Agonopterix arenella. Taxonomy (NCBI): domain Eukaryota; kingdom Metazoa; phylum Arthropoda; class Insecta; order Lepidoptera; family Depressariidae; genus Agonopterix; species Agonopterix arenella. The sequence continues at coordinate 11,483,706 of OV656707.1, read as the reverse complement.
ACAAAAAATAAGTTACGATATGGTTTTTAGGTATCCCTGATTCCATATCAACAATTTTGGATTTTTTGTCTGTCTGTTTGTTTGTGTGTTTGTTTGTTTGTTTGAACGAGTATCACGCAAAAACTACTGAACCGATTTTGATGAAACTTTTTTTGTTTGATAGCTTATGATCTGACTTAAAATCTGGTATATAATTTGTGCGGACGAAGTCGCGGGTTAACGCTCGTTCTATCATAAAATCATAGAGATAGTAAATACTACGTACACCGATAAAATATATAAAAACGGAAAATAGCAAATGGCATTAAATAAATAAATATCTTGGACATTGTCACACAAATTATCTAGTCACATTTAAAGTACCTGGACTTGTATCATGATGACTAGACAACGATATAGAATACATATATAGATACAATCATCCATGACTCGGGTACAAATATTCACATTCATCATATAAATATTTGTCCCTTACGGGATTCGAACCCGCGACTCTCGGCACAGCAAGTAGGTTCACTTCAGACTGTTCTACCGGGCCTTCAGGTAAACTTTCAACCAAAACGGCCAGTATAGGCTACCCGAAGTAAATAACCCGAAGTAGATATAAATACTCATTGGTTTATTTGATGTTACTGTACAGAGTGTACAGACATACTTTTAACCTATTTTATTTCATCCCATTGTTGAGCAAACATACAAAAGCTTACAAAGCTTAAAATAAAATTGTTATTATTTACCACTAATTTTAAATTATTAACAAAATTTTAACTATATAAGTCGGTCTGAAAAAAACTCTGACACCAGGGCTCTGCCCACACGATAAGAAAGAAAGAACTGTATAAGTATTCAAATAGTGAAACTAAACAACTCCTCCTAAGGTAAATGGGTCGAGAAAAGAAATAAAAAATTTAGACCTAGATCCGCATTTGTCCGGAATGTCCAAACAACTGTCTCCTTCCTTAATAAGGAAAGTTGTTTAGTTTCATTGTCTGAATACCCCCTTAAAATGTTGTTAGTACCTAATTTAAAACTAGTGGTGTATGTATGTATGTACCCAAGGTATGTACCAATAAAATATAGATGGATATTTTGATAAGAATATCTCAGACTATCTACCCTCTAGTTGAGGCTATAATAGTCAATAATAGTCATGCTTGACTTTATGGTTTGACATTTAATAAAGTAGAATTAACAGGCCCATCTTTTTCACTGGGCACTCTGAGCAAGTGCCCAGGGCCCCGCGATCGAAGGAGCCCCCTTAGTTCCTGCCCGATCACCAACCGATAACCGATATTACCGATAAATACCATTATTTTCCGAAAATATCTATTTTTTGGTATTCTAATGAACGAGGGGCCTAACAAACAGTGGCAACAAATTGGCTACGTACCATAACTTTTAGGTCTAAATCTAGAGTTTTGCTTACCTACTCCTTTTACATGTTGTTAACAAAATAGTCCTCTGTAATACCATAGTCATAGGGTCCACATTATCCCAAAGTACCTTGAATAGGTTAAAGACGGCCCAGAGAATTAATGTCGAAAGTAGAAATGAATAACCATTTATTCAGAAAAAGTCCGCCATATACATACGGAATTGCGGAATCCTGATTCAGGATTCAGTGTTGTCAACTATGGTTACAAAAATTACTTAGAGTGCCGTTTAAAAAATGAATGAAATGCCAAATTAATGACGATTGTATTTTTAGGTATTTATTAAAACGAAACAAACAATTTCTATACGTGATAATAACTATCATGTGATGATGTCATGACGTTACGATGATGATTCGTAAATTTTATTTCAATATTATGCAACTGTATCAAAAGACTATCGATAGTTTTAGCATTAGACATAATCTACATACAAAATGGTATAAACCATTATCACACAAGCTATTTTTGAGCGTAGACGATTTCGCAACTATACCGCAACGACGTCGCAACTGCACCGACACGATACGGTATCGTTCCATTAACGCCTACGCTCAAAAATCAATTGTTTGATATGACTGTAAATCTTAAAAAAGTGTCACCTAAGACAACAAAAAATCACTAGATCTAGTGAAAAAATCTCTGAAAGCGGCAACACTCCATCCGGAATCTAATTCTGAATCAGGTTTATTCCGTATGTATGTGGCGGACCTAACTGAGATTTCCAGGGTTACAAACTTACGACCTGTTACAATGACTTATTAGGTAGTTTCTGTCTAGAAATACGAGTAACCTATTTAACATTCTGATTAGAACATTTGAATTTGGTTTAATTTAGTAAATGTGTTATGCCTATCCGATTTCATTAGGACAAACATGTGATGTAGCATAATAAATCAATTTGTTCGTTATCCCTGCGGTTGTAGCTTTAGTATTAACAAATTTATTGGATGAATACCGTTTCATTTCGTTAACCCATGGGATTAGAGAGATTTTAAAACTTTTAATATTAAAGTTCATAATTTAATTTTTGTTCAGAAATATTATTATAAAATTATAATGCCGATCGGAATTATGAAAATTCGGAATTTTGAGACTCGATACAGATCAAATTGTAAGCTTGATTGCATGCGTGCACGTGCTTGCGTGCTTGCTTGCTTACGTACTTGCTTGCAACATGCTTGCATGCTTGCTTGCATGCTTGCTTGCATGCTTTAACGTGTAGTGTGTGTCTCCCCATACAAGCATAAGTCATATAAGAGGATAAAAATTATATTTATGTAGACATTGCACTCGTTACACTTACATCAAAAGTATCTTTCATTTATAGAGACCCTGATGCGCGACACCGCACACGCTTGCTTGCATGCTTGCTGGCATGCTTGTTTGCGTGCTTGCTTGCTTGCTTGCATGTCGACAGTCAAACAATTACACTTTAAGGTAGTAGATATCTTTCTAACTTTAGACTTAGAACAAGTTAAATGTGTGATGTTTCTAATCACTTTGAAATGGATTACATTCACGAATTTTGTATGTAATTTAAATTATGTTCAAACAAAACGAAACTCTTGTAAATGGCACCAAGAATTAAAAGGTCAAGTAATTATAGAATCTTAACAAAGTTAGTAAAGTGTCAGATGATTTGCATTAAATTTCATGAACGTAAAACACCTTGGTAAGATTTTACAAATTTATCGAAGGCCCTCGTTCTTGCTGAGAGCAGTTTGAATAATAAATAGGGGATGAAGATAAAGTGAAATTAATATTTCATAAAATTTGTTTTGCATCTTGGTTTATGTTTTAGTTCATTGTACACAACGCTGGTGATGATGTTTTTATCCATTCGTAAAGACAAAGGGAACAAAAAAATTTGTCTCGGGCGGGACTTGAACCCGCACTTTTCCAAACCGGGGAACTGCGTTATCCAATTTCGCCACCGAGCCCACTACCCAGAGAACGCAATTTTCAATCTGTTGCGTCTTAAGGGACGTGAAATAATTGATAATGCGTAATTTGATTCGAAATAGCACAACATGGCTGTCACATGTTTAAAAAATCAATAATATTTGAAAAAGGGAACAAAGCCTATACAGCCAAGTCTGAAGTATATAATTATGTTTCAGTAAAAGCCTGAATTAGAGCCTTTCTTAGTAAATCCCATGATTTTCAAGAAAACCTAATATTTACATAGAAGTAGGTAAAATGATAGAAGCTCGAACTGTTCTACATTAATTGTTAATTTCGTACGTCAATGTTATATTAGGTAGGAATTCTAAGACGAGTAATACAATCTTATAGCTTCTTGGTCTAAAGAAACTTTTTAGAGTATTGGGCACACTAAAATCTCAATTCTTTTATCCATGAGGCCAACAAATCCACTGCACTTCCTGAACCTGGCCCTTTTTCACATAGGTAGAGGTATCAATGTTTTTTCAGCCCTCCCGAAAGCGTCAACTTCCGTCCCGTTGCGCTAAACGAAGTTGCCGCTTTCCACCTCCGTCCAGGAGAAAAATAGAGTACTAACCTCGGGCAGTAAATAAGAAAGCCTCAGTTTACATGTTTGTTGACCTCGGCTTCGCTTCGGCCATCAAAATTACATGAGATCTGAGACCAAGGTCAAGAGGTCAAGAGCAAACCCATACGTAATAAAAAAAAATAAAAAAAAAGACCTTTCTTACTTTCGTGCCCTCGGTGTGTTTTTGCCACTATTGGTGATATTTTCTTTTCTTGAAAATTGGCGTTAACGTTTTCTCAAAAGACTAAAACCGTTGTAATAAATATCATCACATCACAAAATTACAATGTTATACATATAATCTTCTACCAAAAGAATTTTTGATTAGGTTTACAATTTACACATATACATATAGCTAATATATAGACAATACATACGTTCAGAGAAGACTGTGTGAACAGCCTAATCAAATATCGTGTAGGGCATTGCTCTAGCAATACGCCTACATCCAGCCATCTGTCGTTTCACAAAAGCGCAAGAATTAAGGAGCCGTTGACTTTTGTAAATATTAGCTTGTTCTTTAGTCGAGTCAATGACATGTCATTGAATTTGTCTTGCGATCGATCGTTGTGAAAATATTTGCCAATCAGCAAAGGGCTTTCTGATTGCCAAGGGATCGCTGGACGTATCGGGGCGCGGGGTAAGGACCTGCTTGTCGTTGACTGCTTGTAAAATAAAAAAACAAAAATCTTGAAAAACTGTTACACGATATCAATTAGCTAATAAATCCCAGTTATTACACGGTCTGACCCGGAAGTAGTTAAGATTTATTTTTTTCTCGTTGAATTTTTTATGAGCCAATTCGAGCCTAGAAATAAACAAAAATAAAAAAAAATCACATCAGCAACAATCCCAAATTTAAAATTTAGCATTTATCTTGTTTTATAAAAGCCGGATGGTTGTTTTTTACATTTTTAAGTCATTTTTTTATATTTTGAAGTCTACAAAAGATTTTATTTTTTAAAATGGCATACTTACTCAGTGTTTTATTTTGGAGCCGATACTTGATAAAGTATATTGGATATTGGAGGTTTTCGGCACTGGCCCGATTTTCAGCGAAAGTGCGACATATCGTCTTGGTGTCGTGGGTTTTGGGACTAGGTTACTGATTTGGGTGTCAAAAGATGCGTCTTGACAGGTTGAAAAACCTTTTTTCTCAAAATTTCAAATCCTTTTTTGGAAATAAAAAAAATGAGAAAAATGCGGTCGTTTCTCGGTGCCCGGTTTCGGCCAAAAAAAATCATATCTCGAAAGCGAAATGAGATATAGAACAAAATTAGAAAAAACCCCTAAAAACTTTGGGCTATAAATTTAAAAAAATATTGATGGTGTCATCAGTCATCACTGATAGAGGTTGTACCTTTGTGAAGCGGTGAAAAAATTTAGTTCAGTTCATTTGGCAGATTCATTTTCAATGTACCCGAAGGTCGTGGAAGACACGTAGACACATAGTATTCATACTAATGGGTACACAGATATGCACTTAATGCTACCACTCAAACCTGCGCATGCGCTAACGAGACAATGTTGCGGATGTAAGTACAGGATGTTACATTGGTTATGAATTTAGGATTCCGTTTCGGACAAAGCCTGTTACGGTTATAAGGAATGTATTTGATATAAATTGAATTAAGTATATAAATTAGAATAGATTGATGATTGCAAAGCAGGCTTCGTCACACTAAAATCACACAATGCTTCAAACTTCATCAAAGGCAATCTATAAAAAAAATATAACACAGGCTTCGTCACACGAAAATCACATAATGCTTCAAACTGCGTCAAATACAATCTACAAAAAAATATAATCCGCATGCAAGCTTCGTCAAAACATTTTGACTAAGAGTCCTGGTAACCCTGCCTGGCCCAAAAATCTCCAAAATGCTTGCTACATTCCCTCTGATTGATGAATGATTGAAACTTTTATGAAATAAAGAGCGTTAACCCGCGACTTTGTCCGCACAAATTATGTACCAGATTTTAAGTCAGATCATAAGCTATCAAACAAAAAAACTTTCATCAAAATCGGTTCAGTAGTTTTTGCGTGATACTCGTTCAAACAAACAAACACCCAAACAAACACACAACCAAACAAACAGACAGAGAAAAAATCCAAAAATTGGTGATATGGCATCAGGGATACCTATGCTCAAGCCCTGCCCACACGATAAGAAAGAAAGGGATTCCTAAAAACCATATCGTAACTTTTTTTTTGTTAATATCTTCAATGTACAGACAAACTTTCTGCTTCAGTTTTATAATAGTTTAGACTGATGAACCATATGCGTATGCTCACGACTATATTCCCCGAGGTGGTAGTCAGAGATATTCTGAAACCTCAGAACATCCACGTTTCACTAGTACCGAAATTGATGAACCATAGAAACGAAAAATAGAGCAGAACATTAAAACAAATTGTTAACTCAAGCCCCAGCCTTTCCAATCACGTACATACTCCGTATTGGACAAACAATCAAAAACACTTTTTTTTTCCATGGAAAACTGGACCAAATGCCGGGAAAAATCCAATTCTCTATTTCTAATGAATCTGCGTTTTTGTGGAACAGCACTATACGCAGTGTTTACAACTATTTTACAGCTGATGAAATTTAGAAAACTGTAGCTCTAGTATGAGTTTACTAAGCACACCATCATATCGTGAACTCAAAATCGCTTTAATTCGCCCTAACTACAAAATTGCGACGACAAAAAAATCTTACGCATAAAATCAGGAAAAACAACAAAAAACAAAAACTTTTAAAATAAAAATTGCCAGCAGATGTTCAAAGGGAAGTTGCTATGCGAGGCCTCCCATGAGTTGACGCTGTACCACAGAATAGATCGCTATAGTTTTCACTAAACTTATAGGTCTCAAAGTCACCACTAGGAGTGCTATATGAAATAAACTACAAACATAGAAAAGGGAATAAAACTACTGATAAAATTAAGTGTCAACTCATGGTAGGTATAAATCGAATGGTTTTCAGTTTTACGTTTATTTAAGTATTCACTTTTTGTACCTATTTGATTCGACTACAGGATGATAACTTTAATGTGGATAAAGTTGAACGTAATACTGAATGAATTGAACATCCCATTGTTTTACTGTTGATGGTTAACAAACCGCACACTTTTTGTCACAAACCTAAAGCAGTTCACAGATAGAAGCGCAAAAACATGTTTATTCAGCAACGCTCCTCGGCCGTACCTAAGTGTCAAACTACACGTGCCACTGTGCCACATCGCATATTTCAGTTCCCGGTCATTAGACATTGAGTACAAATAAATCAGTTCAGTTGATAAATAGAGGTACAAACATAAGATACATAACTAAACTGCAAGCATTTTTCCAGACGGCTTAAGGTGGTTTCAGTCCATACAAAAGTTTGAGGCCAATACGCGTAGACGGAATTAATAAAAGTAACATTTTATATATGGAAAAATAGTTTAGAAAATCTAGTTGCCGCGTCTTAAATAACATTTGCTATTTATAATATAATTACGAAGATAAAAGCTTTTAAATTTTTTTATGAAAAATTTGCGTTTTTGTGTTTCAACGCAAAAATAAAATTTTGTTTCCTCATTTTCGTAAAAGCATTTGATAAACTTTAAAAATGGCTTTATAGGTATTAATTTTGTACTATCAAGGATAGGTATTCCTTAAAAGTAAGAATAAACGTTGACTGGGTTTGACTCCGCGTACGACATGCCAGGCCAGGTACCAATATTCAGGCTCGCGCAACTGTCTAACAAAAAACGTTATATGAAACGTGCACCGCCGCCATTAAATTTCTTTGAACGGTTGCACACGTTTCATACATTATGGATCATCGGTCACGACCAGTTTATAGTATGGAAGTCCCGACTCTTATAACGTAGTGAGTTACATTCTCTTTGCCAATATTGGGCAATTGTGATGGACTAACGCTCGTTTACCCTTACCATCTAAGTCAGCTTGTACCCCTAATGATACCTAGACATTATAGAAGCCGGTGGTGAAATAAAAACACTAAACAATCAATCAATCTATCAAATATATTTTTCATCCCCCCATCTCGGAAAGAGTATTTTTGCTCTTCGATATGTAAGTGCAAAATCCGTTTTAATCCGTTAGAGGATAAAGTAAATTGAATTTAGAACATCGTGTGCACTAAGTTTGTGAATGCAAAAAATCATTAAACCTATTTACTTCTCCCTCCATGGTGCCGAATTTATCATACAACCTTTTTTAATCTGTTAAAAACTCAGACTCGGAACCTTCTTGGTGTACTTTTTTTAAAAATTGTTTTCATTTAGTCATTTCCTTTATAACGCAGTGAATTACATTCTCTTTGATTTGCTCGCTAAGGTGGGATGAAAAGTTACGTGTTGCACTCGAGTGCAAAGATTTTTCACCTCGTGCTCTTTTGATTCCCTCGCTAACGCTCAGGATTCTAATTTTTGATAAAAATTTTTATAAAAATTGTTTACGCGGTTAAAAAGCAACTTTGCACTCTTGTATAACAAATAACTATTATTGTACACCTAAACATAAACAGTAAAATACAGAGAAAAACAAGAGGCACAAACAACAATCAGCAATCGCTTCATGTTGGTGCGATCAATCGCGTCTGCATTCGGCCCCCAAAAAATGCTTGAAAAGGATTCGATCGGTACACCATTCGTCACTGTAGAGTCTCTTAGTAAACTGAACCCTTTATTTCCCTCTGTGGGCCGAGCCTGAATAGCTAACTGCCTCTCTTTATGTTCCCGAGAAAAATAACGTTACACAAAAAAGACCCTTCGACACCCGGATGCGTTAGAATAATTTATTAAGAAAAATGTTCGTAGCAAACGTGGCCGTGGTAATTTGGAGTGCTTTATTTTTTTATAATGTAAAATTTTAGTTTTGGCTTAGAGACATGTTGAGGAGGCTTGAAAATAAATAGCCCGGCACTATTTAGTAATTATGTTGTAGTAGTAATTTGCTGTAGGTAAAGTCTGGGCCTCTACCCGCACATTCGAACTTCGCTATTAGATGAACGTTTTCGTTCCAATCTCAACTCTATTACAATGAAGTGCGGACCGAAACAGTGGCCATATATCGAACATTGAAAGTCCGGGTAAAAGGCCGGGCCAGGAGGGCGATCCCTAATTTAAAACATCCAAATTCAATACTAATCCAGTTTCAGTTCTAATCACATTACAACCCAATTACTGTTCAACTGTGTTAATTCTGTATCGCGCTAAACTTGACTTATTTATTGTGTGACCGACAGCCTTTAACGTTTGAGCCATCTGTCAAAACGGCTCTAACGGCTGTCATGAGCTGTCCCGCCATTAGCGCAATACCAAATGTGTAAAAAGCTAAGCTTCGCACGCGGTCCAATCATGATTCAGTTGCGATTTATTTACCGCAATTGCCATCTTGGCCTCCTGAATACCTAACTCGTCCCCATCAATGCACACTGGGCCCAGATGGTGTGTAGGAGGTTGATGATTATTTATATTTCGACAATAAGCACATGTTTGTTTCTGTAATGATATTGAAAGGACAGTGGGTAGCAGTGGTCTAAGAGCCCTCAAATAAGTGGCATACTACGTTGGAAAGGGGGTTCAATAAAGATCATTTTTTTATATGCTGCACCAATATCTGTTCGAGAGATACAGGGTTTTTTGTTTAGTGGCTTTCATACAAATGTTTAGCATAATTGTACCACTAATTCTATCTGCAGCTTGATTTCCTTCTGGCATATTTTATTTTATTTTATTTTATTTTATTTATTAAGGACAACCAACAAGTAAAACACCAATACATTTCTATGTTACAATGTTACACAGTAGGCGTATAGACTAAGTGCTAACTTAATTATAGGCATATGGATAGTAAGCAGTAGCAAACTCTACAGTAGGTATAACAATAAATTATAAAAAGTGAGTCGTTGTCGCGCTAAAGGTCTCGGAGAAAACGTTGTGTTGTATGGTGGTGTGATACGGAACCCTCGGTGCGCGAGTAGCCCGACTCGCACTTGATTTTTATCGTATTATTATTAATGCAAAAGGATCAAGCCCTTAGCATCTCGTGTACTCAAAACGAGAAAAGGTTATTCCATCCTAAAATTGCCATTAATGTACACGTTAAGCTTTCTTCCTGTTGCACGCAGGTAGGTTTTTTTCGCGAAAATATTTGGATGCCCTTTGTACACATCAAGCTATACAAAACCAACATAAGCTGGCCGCGCGACGTTATACGTTACTTGACCGACGCGCGGCCAGCTTATGTTGGTTTTGTATAGTTTGATGTGTCGCCGTGTGTACGTAAGCGTATTTCGTTTCAAAACCAGATTATGATTCAACCTACGCCCAACCTACGCCTACCTTATAATATCATGTAAAGATATAAGTATACAGGGTAAAATTTTGCCGGCTCTAAAGTCTAAACAAACGTGCTCATGCATTTTAAGCATCCTAATTCATAACAATGGGTACAGACATACATGTTACCTAAAATATTTTGCCGGTACTAAGTCTAATCTGTTTATTCTTATACTGATACGATACATAGGAGTTTTCCCTTCGGCAACAATCGCGACCGGAATTTTTGCAAACATACAAGCTAAGCTCCGTTGCGTCGTTCGCGGAGACCAATATAATACTATAGATACAGTAAAACGGTTACCAAGACAGTTTACATTTTCTATGGTTTTTTTTATTTTAATTCGTTTTTTTTTTTTTTTTTTTTTTTGAGCTTTTAACCCTGAGGTTACGTCAGCCCAACTTTATTGTCTATGGTTGTAAAGAATAGTTTGCCTCTCGGGGTTAGCTCGTTTAACTCCCTGATTCTACCGTCGAATTTTCTACCAGGGCACTCGTTAACAATGTGCTCGACAGTCTGCTCCGGAGCACCGCAGTCGCACTCGGGTGAGCTTTTTATGCCCCACTTGTGGAGATGGTAGTTGCACCGAACGACTCCTGTTCTTATTCGGTTCAGACTAGCCCAAGATTTTCAGTCCAATTTAAAGCCAGGAAGCCATTTTATGGGATCAGAGACCAGAACAATGCCGGCCTGCGCTTCCGACTGCCTCGCGGAAAGCCACCGGGAACTGACATCGGGAGGCGTCTTGGCTTCTTCGTCTGACCAGATGGTAATGAGTCACTTTTTTTTTGTAGATGACTATTACATCTCTGGTCAGGTAGCAACTACTGCTTTTTACTGCTTCGAGCTATTGGAGGGACCACGAAGGGTCTACCGAGCCAAATGAATGAACTTAAGCAACCGACCTAGGGGTACGGACCTCGGCATAGGACGTTGCTGGGGCTACGCGGCGGATCGGGTATTGGGGATCGGTGAGAGGTAATGAGTCCTACCTAACTACTACTACTACTACTTATTCTACTAGCTTTTGCCCGCGACTTTATCCACGTAGTTTTCAGAAAACTTAAACACCCCGCTACACCCCTTTAGGGGTTGATTCATAAACGATATAAAACTGTAGAGTCTTCTACGTCCGCACATAAAAACGGATTGATTGTTGGAAAATCTTTTCTTGGTGCATGTATTCCAATTGCATGGTTCTATCTTCAGTTGAATACGTTGTGCGTTGTCTGTCAGTCATTCCGTCCACGGAACTCAAGTCCTATCAAGTTTAAAAGAATCTGGTTTTGTATTTCAGTTGTGTTTTTACATAAATAAATAATGCAGGTTTTTTATTATGAAAACCATACAACTACGGCGCGCATAAATTATAAGTATTATTTAAAAAACAATTATAAGTAACATCCATGATCAATTCCGTAATTGAACCTACAAACTGGACCTCTGGTTTGGCGGTCCGGCGCCGGCGTGGTAATGGAAACCATCACACCAACTGGGTGTTTTTTTTATCATTTTGTAAGTCGATAGACGTCCACTGCTGGACATGGCCTCCTCCAAAGATCGTCACAACGACCGGTACTGCGCTGCCCTCATCCAGCGGGTTCCGGCCGCCTTCACCGTCAGATCGTCGGTCCACCTTGTAGGGGCCTACTCACGCTGCGCCTTCGTACGCCTGCGCGATATTTTTACATACTATTATCATTTTAAATTTATTGTTAACTGGACGAAATATCCTTTCAGCAAAGTAAACGGAGCAGTCTTACAAATTACGCTAAAACGAGAGACAGAGAAATTGGGGAATTTAGTAAAATAATACCCAACGCAAACAGAATGCTCTCAATAATTATGATGAAATACGTTTCAGTAAACATTTCAGAGTTCACTGGTCTCCAAACAGACTTCAACAATAATATTGTTAGACGGGAGTTAGAGTTGGGGTATTAACCTAACATATCTCACTCTTTCACATTTGTACAGATAATTTACACTGGACACTAATAAATGAATAATACGTTACGTGAAAGTGCTTTTTGTATAATCTACAAACACAAACATTTTTCACTCTAAAAAATTTTTTATAAGTGTAGTTGTTTATGTTTACAAACGTAAAACTTGAAAATGTATCCTGAGTAGGTCCAGTGTTGGGCAAAATGTAATTAACTACTAATTCTATTTTGTAATTGTTAATTGTAATTACTCGATTACTTTTTTGGTTACGATTATAAAATGTATGTTTTTTTTCTCGATTTTGATTGAATTCAAATTGAAACAATCATTCTTTAATTTCAAAAAGCACAAATTTTTAATCGTAACAAAAAAGTAATTGAGTAATTGCAATTAACAATTACAAAATGTAATTAGTAGTTAATAACATTTTTCCCAAGGAAAGACAGTACAAACGCATGTTAAAGGTTTACAGCTTCAATTTTATAGTTATTCATACTTGTAAACCAGGTAAGGGTGATTATGCTGAAGTTAGTAAGAAACATTCCGCAAACTAATAGAGATAAATAAGTCTGCACCATAATAATAATTTTGTATCATTAATGAATTCATGCTATACCTAATCATAAGGGTTTATGCAGGGTGTCAGACTGATAAACAGATGCATTACTTTAAGGGTTGATTGTACCCATGATACTGAACAACTATCCCTAAGAAACCTATAGGACATTAGCAAAATCTATTAAATACTCTGAGATAGTAATCACAAAGTATTTTGCCTCATAATTTACAACAAATAACAAAGAAACAACACTGAGAGAACAGAGAGAACCGTCAGACTACTTATCGAGGTCAAGTATAAAAGCATCGCCTACCAATATTTCCTCTTGGAATCCTCGAGCAAACCTTCTGGCTTCCCTAAGATCTTCCCGGCCATTTCTTTCACTAATTATTGCCCCGACGGAGGCGGTGCTGTGGGAAATAGGCGTAATAAGATCTTTTGTAATCTCATTTATTAATTTTCGTCCCTCATTATTCTCTTCTCCTTTACGCCGCCCCTCGGCAAGATCTAAACAACTCTATGGAGAACGTAATTATATAGCCCAGTCAATTTACGGAGTTTTGTAACAGATTCATAAGTTATGTTTTGTTAGTAGGGGTAATAAGGAATGGGACTTTTAAACTATAACCGGCACCATTTAGTGATAAAAAGACTATCGGAAAATTAATTTAAAAACATAGAACGCAACATAGAAATCAAATTTAAATCTTGAAATAAAAACACGTAATAATAATAATACCGATGCAGTCATTAATATAAATGATTTTTGGGCAATAAAATAGCCATTGAAATTTAAAAAGTTCGTTGGTCTATAAAAAATACTAATGTATTTTTCAAAGTTTTCTATGTAAATAAAAATATTTACTCCGTGTTTGAAGTGTGTAGCCTTAAAAACCTATGTGTGTACCTTCAGGTTTTTGAAACGAAATGTTGCTGACGTGATGTTTTTTTTAATTGTGGTATATCTCTTGACTCAAATAACTCCCATTCTTAATTAGTCCCGAGTCAAACCGTAAAATGATTGGGCTAAGACTTCGGCGCAAATTTCCTAAATCACAATGAAAATGCTATTCCTCACTTAAATTCTGAAAATCTATTTCGAAATTGGAGTTTTTGGAATACTTAATTATTTGTAGACGAGACTTCTCTTTAGAACTGTAATGAATACTGCTTCGTTCCGATCTTAAATAATGATTTAAAGATCTAATCTAAAAATATTTTAAGATAAAATGTACAAAGAAATTCCGACATGCCTGCCGAAGATTGTTCCTTGTAATCCTGGGCTCAAGATCGTAGTTATTTCTCGTGTGTACATTTTCTTTGTTTGTTATTTCTTTGAACTATATAAATATATGGTTTTCTCCTTGAATCGTCTTTAACGAGTGAGCCATGTTAATTCTCCACACAATTGCAAATATTTTGTTTGGAAAAAACCAAACATTTGATAACAATACGATATACTACCTATTCTTCGAATAGCGATACGATAGGTTTGACGAGGAACGGGTTAATAGAAATACCTTACTAAACCTAAAACTATCCTAGGTATGCATAATTCCCGCATTAAATGAATTTCTTCAATGTATCTGCACACATAAGCAAGCTCTGCTCAAATTTATTAAGGTTCAACACCATATTCGCAAAACACATTGTTTACTCTGACTCAAAAATCGCTAACTTGTACGAAAAAAACAGTAAATATTTCGGTGTCCCTCCCCGGGACGTATTTGCGAAATTATCCCTTGGCCCTTTGAGGATTGCCCGACGCCCCATACGTCTTGTGTCGTATCGATTTTGTATCAAACGAACGTATTTGTAAAGACCATTTTCTCTTTAGAAGTACTATCGTGCTAAACACCAACTAGGTAATGTGCGTTTTTTCCTATTTTTTGCTTAGAAAAATTTATCTAAATGTAAGGATTTTTGAGATTAATAAACATTGCAGACTGACGACGGTGTTCGAACTCCAATCATACATAGGACATAAACTCATAAGCCGAAAAGCCAATAATCTGTTTCGGGGCTAGAAACTTTGCAACTTTCTTTTTAAGCTTGCAGTTATAAGCTCGCGTTTTGCGTATTGAAGGCTTTTCGGGATGTCCATGACGTTTTTTGTAGCTGGCAACCCTAGTTAAACATATACATACATCATACTGTATACGTAAGAGGTAAGGATAATGTTGGTATAGGGTGAATGTTTGCTATTTACCTTCCTTCGTTGACGTTTATTAAATTTGAAGGCCCGTATTGATCAATGTACTTAACAAGGTCAGTTTGAAAGCTGATATGAAACTGCGGGTCTCTGAAGGCATTAGAGCTATTATATTAATGGTTATGATCTCTATTTCAATATGAATAAGGTTGATCTTATAATAAAATAATTATTAATATTTGGCTGACTGATTCATAATGCTCCCAAGCGTTGAACTTAAAGGCTTGAATATCTATAAACTATTTACTATATACCTATATAAGCGACCTCTAGAGAAAACAAGATCAAATCCCAGATCAGCGTAGAAGGTTTATTATGAAAATTGCTCCTACTTTGATTCTCACTTCAATTGTTATTATTTATTTATTAGCTAGGGGCTTGTTCAAATAAGGCAACAAATCGTGAAGTTAAGACTTAACTTACCTACTCGTCACAGGCACTCCGCTTCAGGGAGGGTGGATGGGCATTAGTCCACCACGCGTGCCCAATGCGAATTGGTAGACTTCACATACATATCAGGTTTCCTCACCGTTTGAGAGCAGTCGGTATTACGGACATAAGTTAGAAAAACTCATTGGTACATGGCATGTTGTCCGTGCGGATTCGAACCCGGACCCCCATAATTGGGTGTATATACCTCTCCGCAACGCGCCACTGAAGCTCTCCAGTAAGATAGGTAATGTTATATAATTATAACATATTATGTATACCTACATACACTCACGGCCATAATCCCTTTCAGGGTGGCCTTTCACCTTGTGGTGGTCAGGCTTTATGCCCGGAATCCACCAAAGCAGAGCGGAGCGAAGAGATATTATGTATACCTACATAAACTCACGACCATAATCCCTTTCAGGGTGGCCTTTCACCTTGTGGTGGTCAGGCTTTATGCCCGGAATCCACCAAAGCAGAGCGGAGCGAAGAGATGTGTAAAATCAACCAATAAAATAGCTTGATCCTGTCAAGCGAGGAAAACTGAGCAATTCGATTGATTGATTTCGCACAGCCACAGGCACAGCTATGCTCCGCTTTGGTGGATTCCGGGCCTAATTCAATACCAGTCAGATTCAGTCAGGTGCTGTCAGAATTAACAACGCTTCAGCAACATACGGCCAGATGAGCCTATTTATAGGAACAGTGCAGGTCGCTTACTGTGAATAATTCTTGGCTAATATTTGCATTGTACCCTTTGTTTTGTTTCGTGAATTAAGTTTTTTTTTCGAATTGATTTATACACCATTACTCAGGGAACAGCTACTGCTTATTACTGCGGAATGGTGTGGAGGGACCACACCAGTGACGGCGAAGCGCCCTGGTCCCAACTAACAATTTGGTCGTATAGTCAACCATTTGTAAGACTATTCGTTTCTATAAAAGTTATATTACGGTAATTTTTGTTACTCTTCGTCGTGTACTGGTGTTTTATACGTCTGGTTATATAATAATGTCATATAGACGTTGTATCAACGTATTTTATACAACAGTTATATAGTGGTGTTCACGGCGACGTCTATACGTCGTTTTTAAATGACTTTTAGTCGTGTTAACGCAATTGTCGTAAAAAGGTCGATTTTATGTCAATTCAGTCGTGTAATTTACATTTATAGAACTACTAACGGGACGGTGGTCGTGTATGCGTCGTAATAGTTACCATTATGTAATAGTCGTGTAGCTGGTATGACTGTAACCTGTATACGTCTTTAAGGACCACAATACGACTGCTATATAACAAAAAATCATGTAAGCGGTATTGCAAACCTTGTTTATAACTTCCACCATTTTGTGTTGTGTGTTTGAATGTTCTTTCATTATTCGTAAAATGGATCCAAACAAGTGGAAAACGATTAAAAGAAGTAGTACATAAAAGGAAAGTAAAGAATACTTATAATGCACTTCAAGCGCTATCTATCTTTCTTCCAAAAAGGCTAACCTAGTCACTGATTAAAATATCAATTAAAATTACTTGAAACTTAATAATCTCGGAAGCGCATTGAAAATGAGTTGTAAACATCCCTCACATTAATCAAGAAACTTAACTTCCCAATAGACTGCCGCTTACCTACATGTTTCTGTTCGAATAGTTTAATAATATTAGATAAAAATTACAAATTAACATGGCTGTCAGTTTTGTAAATTTGTTTTTGTTTTTACTGCGGAGGAAATCGTTTCACATTTAAACGACGGCTTTCGTACGGTAAATTAGGTTATACGACGTGTAAGCGCCGGCAACACGACCATAACGGTATATAAATGTCGTATTGTGCACCCATACACGGCGAAAAGTCGGATCGGCGACGTTTATATGCCGACTTATACGACTGTTACGCGTCACTTTTAGGGCGATAAGCCGTATTAAATGGTGTATTTAATGAACATTCTTACGGAACTTATAGGACTATAATTATATAACTTCCAGGACGTCTACACGACCATGAAATCTCCTCATTTTGGGGGAGGCCTATGTCCAGTATCAGCTGATATGATGATGATGATGATGATGAAACATCCGATTTTTTTTTCGCGATATCGATGTTGGCCCAATAGTGAAAGTTGTTCAGTTTGAAGGTCTTAACCGCCCCCTTAAATGTTTATTTGTATTTTTGTAACACCCTATATACCACAACATTGGTTGTAGCATAACATAACACACTAAAACACACACAGACATTAGTCGTGTAGAAATACTTATACCACGCAGGATTATTGTCTTGGTTTGCTTACCAAGTAGTACCTACAGGAATAAATATAACAAACGCCTACAAACAGGATAAAAACATATAAGTAAGTATTCTCGAAAATCTAGTCAAAGCCCTTTGAGTCTTCACTTGAAGTCTCTCGCCAAGCCGAGCCTAATGCCTTTTGCGAGAGACATTCTGTCGCGTCATGAATAAGTACTGTTCCGATTTAATATCGATTCCGAATAGTTTAACACTTTATAAAGAGATAAGTGTACTTTTTGCAACCATCAGCAGCGAGGCTGATTCAGTGTTTATGGGTTGTAGAGCAATTCTGTGCTGGGGATGAACTAGGTCTGCCTGCATAACTTCAGTCGGTTTAGGAGTTACAGACGTTTAAAGGTCAGTAAAAAATTAACGATCAGCTGCAAGGCTGATCGTATGATATTATTGTAGTGTGCACTGTAGCTATGTGAACAGTTCAAAAACTGACATTAACTGCCAGTCGGTTTAGGAGATACAGCCATTTAAATGACGGACCTTTGAACGGCTGTATCTCCTAAACAGACTGATGAACCATGTCAGTCTTTGTACTTTTCACATAGCTATAGTGTATACTACAATAATATCATACGATCAGCCTTGCAGCTGATCGTTAATTTTTTACTGACCTTTAAACATCAGTAACTTCTAAACCAACTGAAGGTATTTAGGCAGACCTGGACCTGGTCCATTCCCATCACAGAGATGCTCTACACCCCATAAACACTGAATCAGCCTTGAAGGTGATGGTTGCAAAAAGTACACTTATCTCTTAGTCTATTAGGCACATGAATAAAATATCCTTACAGAAAGAAAGCTTCATACAAGTGGCCGCTGTCGCTGCACTCACACACACAACGTACTTTCCAGGACGTACGAACAGGTGCGCTATACCCCGGCCACACCTTGGACACTTAGCTGTCATTTCATACATATGGAATAATTTAAAAGAGGAGGTAAGCATGTGCGATAGTGCAAACGAGAAAGGAATACGCATTTGCTTACGGGCCTATGTCGAAAAATAATTGAAGCGAAATGGGCGTGTGATAGCTTATATTACTGCCTAATGCGAGAGAAAGAGATAAGGCGGCACGCGCGCCTGAAACGACGCAAGCGTAAAACAAACTTTATTTAATTGTGTACTATTTATGTAAGTTCAATTCTGCTCTAATTAAAATTTGTAAAATATCAATACCTTTTTTTTAAATTAAGCCTCGTGTTTCTATTATTCACCGTTTAGCAGTTCCAAGCGTTTATCGATAAAGACGGAGGCTACTTTGGCTTGTTTTCCTATCGAGAAAATGTGTCTTAATCGAGTTTTGGCTGTAATCAAAACAATTATATGTTCAATTTACACATATCCGCTAATCATACTCCTACTGTTAGTACTTCATGATATATGACGCTTTGAAGAATCCTTTTTTTCACATAGCCTCTTAACATTGGTAACTGCCGAGGTAATCCGAGGGCAATAGAGGGGGTGAGGTAAAAAGTTGGTGGGAGGAGTGTCCATACTGTATGTAGTAATAGATACTTTCCTGCATGTATGCATGTCTTCCCTTTAGTAGCATTGATGATATTATACTGGTGATTTTTAATCACTTTCCATATATTCAGGGGTGGTTCAAATCATAAAACTGAACAACTTTTATAATGGTAGTAAATCTGAAATTTTTTTTTATTCTTTTCTCACTTGTCCACTCTATTCTAATCGTATATTTGGTCTAGTGATGTGCCTAATCGATTATTAATAATCGATTATAATTTTAATCGGTTGCAATCGATTTTCATTTCTAATCCATCGATTATAATCGATTTTTAGGAAACTGTCAGTCTCTAGTTTTATTTTAAGTTGTAAGCTGTTAAGCTGTCTGTGTAACCTTATAGGTTATCTCCACAAATATTTTTGGTTTGGTTTTTTTATAATTATTATGTTCAAAAACTGGCCAGTTGACTAGATTGATTGTGTCATTATGTATTTTGAAAACGCAAACTAGGCACTTCTTGACGATACCATAATCTGAGTAGGTATCAATTTAATAATGAATAATTTTGTTATGTAAGTGTGTGTCTACCTGTCACAATCATCTTTTTAATTTTATTGTACCTACACGAAAATATCATGTAAGTACAAAATTGTCTTTTTTTTTTTAATTTTTTTTTTTTTTTTTGGAGCTTTTAACCCTGAGGTTACGTCAGCCCCATCGTGCCTTAACTCTTAAGACTCTAAAAGTACAACTAATCAGTGATTAACATACCAATTAAAGTATCTTTTTTATTTCAAACTTTTATTCAGGATGCCTAGACATAAGACTTACATGAGATGATGAGATCTTCGATACATTTTGAATATTTTTTAATCCTAATTCAATAATCGGGTGAAATCGATAAATGATCGATTACGATTATTTTTATAATCGATTTATCGATTAGCAAAATAATCGAATCGGCACATCACTAATTTGATCGAAGATTCTTATGCATAGTTCTGATAAAAATAATCACGCCTAAGCCAGATACTCAAAATTCCTCTGGGTTTATGTAAAGCACTTAATATTGGAATGCATATTGAATTAAGGTATCTAGAAACGTTTTCATCTCGCTATATCAACAGCTAAATAAATCAAGTTAAATTAATAGGATTACAGAAAGCTAACTCCTCAACCCAACCGTCCATTCGGCTGTCCATCGTAAAGTCAATTTCACCTATCACGCAATAGGAATGGCCGTGTTGCCGAATAGGGGTTATTCTACCATGTTTGGCCCAAGTGTTTTGGCTAAATGTAGGTATTAGTTAGCTGAAGCGCGTGAATAAAACCCCAACCACAGAATAAGAAAGATTATTAATACCTACGTACAGTACGGATACTCCCATGCCCTCAAACATTTTTGTATTATTTTGATTGAAAAAATACAAAATAATTTTATTAGATAATTATATTTACTGGAAACAATATAGTGTGTACCCCTTCTACCCTTTGATGTATCCAACCCTATTTGTCTTGGGAATGGTAGGATATAACAAGTTAGAAGTCAGGAGAAAATTAGCTCTTGCAACTTATTTTTTTAATGTGTTACGCGGTAAATTTAACAATCCTTTAAATTTTTGTTGACCTTGTCCCCTTTTGGCCTTTTGTTGGTAAGAGCGTGACACGGAGAAATATGTCTAATAATATGACAACTACGAACCTATGTTTACTAATAAAATATCATTTCATTTCATTTCAACTATTTATCTTAGCAGACTTTATTAGAATATTTGTTGTAGTCAGTAAATTTTAGTTAGTTAAATCTACCAGAATTCAATTTATGAAAACAATCTTCTATTCTTATTTTCCATCGATCTAATACCTTCTGCCACTAACTATTTTGAGCTGAAATTCGCCATGAATATACTTCAGTAATGTATCTATCGTCGTTCGATAGATACTCGACATTACTGAAGTACGTTCATGGGTCATCTGACATGGCTGTATGAGCACGAACCCTTGGCATTTAAAAAAAGGCAGGCACAGTCTTGACATGATTTTTACATCATCTCGTGAATTGTTATGGCGCTGGATGTAAATTTAAATAAAAAAGAAAAGAAAGACGTTTATTTCGAGTAGACACTGAGTCAACTGAGTGAAAATATCAAATAAGAGCGCCACGCGTGTTAAACTTCGTATTTCAGAATATCCCTACACGGACGGACTTCAATTGGGTTTGGATGTTCACCGCTCGATATGCAGATGGGTGCTCGTTAGTCGCTATCCTCGTCTGGACGAGCCTTTACGGCGGCACTGGCCTGTACCACTAGCACTACTTGCATTCCAAAAAAACATGAGATTTGAATCTTCCGTCAGTATTGAAACCTCAAGTTTTCGCACAATTTTAAGCTTAATTTCAAATATATGTGTGGAGCACATGAGTACTTTAGATCGGCGTACCTAGGCAATGGATTACCAGACGTGTTATATTACGGGAGGAGAATGTCTTTTGTTATTCTCGTCCCGTAATATTATTTCATAATCATTAGTTATTTTTAAATAACTTCATGTCCGATATAATAACTTTTACCTGGGAACAACATTTAAAATAAAATAAAAACACGGGGAGTATTTTTTTTAATAGATACCATAATTATTATTACAAAAGGAGCGGCGCCCGAGCCCGCTCCTACAAACGAAGTTTAATTCTATTTTGATTATTACCCAATTCAATGAAATTTTTTAAACACATCTAGAAACCTATATATGTGTTTTTGTGTTTTATCCGTTTTTCTTTAAAATGTTTAATGACAATAATAAATGGCCCATCTACAAAAATCTTAAAAATAATTCTATTATTGAAACTATAGGTATTTTAACGGAAATCTGACAAAACACAGACACAGAGATTCGTTTTTTTATTTTTTTTATTTATTTATTACCCAGAATACAAATTTAATGCAGTATATAGATATAAACACCACTTAAACTACGAGGATTTGTGTTGTGATGAGTGCAGTCATTCTACGGTTGCCGTTAGTATACAATTTTACTTACGAACTAGATATGTTGTTTCTGAATCATGTTTAAAAAAATTGCATTGCCTTTAATTTGGTTATTATTGAACATAGGATCAAACTTCTTTTGTATGCAGCGCACTCGGGCGCCCTGACGAGTTTATTCTCTTAAAAGGCTATGTGAAAAAAATAGGATTCTTCAAAGCGTCATATATCATGAAGTACTAACAGTAGGGGTAAGAAAGATTAGCGAATATGTGTACATTGAACATATAATTGAAGTTTTGACAAGAGCCAAAACACGATTAAGACACATTTTTTCGATAGAAAAACAAGCCAAAGTAGCCTCCGTTTTTATTTATAAACGCTTGGAACTACTAAACGGTGAATAATAGAAACACGAGACTTGATTTTAAAAAAAGAGATTGATATTTTACAAATTTTGGTAAGAACAGAATTGAACTTAAATAAATAGTACAATCACAATTAAATAAAGTTTGTTTTACGCTTGCGTCGTTTCAGGCGCGCGCGCCGCCCTATCTCTTTCTCGCGCATCAGGCAGTAATATAAGCTATCACACGCCCATTTCGCTTCAATTATTTTTCGACATAGGCCCTTAAGTACGAGAAACAAGAAAGAGCGGTAAACAATATCAGTATCATTTTTGTATAACGAACTTTACCTACTTTCCTTTATTACAAATCATTCCGAAAAACAAAGAATTCGTCGGACCCAGCCAGAATTTCACTAGTAAACAAAAAATAAAGGTATTTCTTTACGTGTTTACTAAAAGAAAAGGTTTTAGCGGTGTGCCGACTTAATAGTATAATTCTGTCGGCAGTGACGATGTGAAGAGTCCCGTGGGAGAGGGAGGAGCGCTTCGATAAAACGTAGTCTCACGGGTTAGTCCCGTTCGATCAATATCAATTTACTTAATCCAGGAAGCTGGAAAAGGTATTGTCTAATTTAATCGAACTTAGTCCTGTCACCTTACCTGCCAGATGCCTTCAAGGTAATAAACATCTTCGCAATTGTCACACAGATGATCTTAGTCCCAATGTAAGTACCAGACCGGCACCAGTAGTTTAGACCGGACTTTGTAGACAACGACGACGGCGGGCCGACGTATAACGACTTGACAACGATATACAGTATATACGAAAAAGTATCATTTCCCTTTATATATTGTTAGTGGAGGTTCAGGCCATCAAAATGAACAACTTTTATTATGAGAGCAATCCAGTCAGCTCAAAAAAACTGCTGTTGCATACTAAACTGCAATAATTGCCTTTGCCTACCTGACTCAAACGTATGGAACATCAGATGTTTTTTTGTTGTGACAGGTTTGCTCCCATAGTAAAAGTTGTTCAGTTTGATGGATAGAGTATAATTATGTGGTTTAAAGGTTAATGAATGATTATATCATAGATAATAATCATTATTTTATTATAGATACAAACATCCGTGGGTCAGGTACAAATATTCATATTCATCCTACAAATATTTGCCCCTTGCAAGATTCGAACCCATTACCCTTGGATCAGCAAGCAGGTCCACTGCCAACTGAGTAATGTCTACCGACCGATAAGCCTCGTTCTATAAAGTGAATTAATTCCACAAAAGCCTCCACATATCACTTTCATGTTCTTTCGAAGTTTTTTATTGTTACACTATTCTTTTTTTATTATTGTGATTTTAGCATGCATCGCATTGCATAATATAAGCATGTATTATATATATATATATATATATACAAAACGTAACACTCGTAAGCTCGTATCTTGTCTCAGTTGAAGACATACATTAAATAACTTTTGTCATCAAGTCTATTTTATAACTTTACTGTCTTAAATACGTGTGATGTAATACGGGTGAACGATTGAAGGATTTCCTTCGACTTAATTGCAAAACTTTAAGAAGTAGGTATACTTAATGATAAATTATTGAAACGAGAACAAACCGTGATCTGGAATGAATACGGCCTTCGAAGGCGGATCACCGGCCCAAAATATCTTGCCTTAGTCGTGCTAAAGTCGTAACTATGTTTGTCGTAAATATTCGGAGATTGGATGTAAAAATGGTCATAAAAAACGATAGCCTAGTCCGAGGAGTTTGTTAAACGGTTTCAGTCGTCTGGGAGTAGTTTTACCAGTTTATGCTTTGTACGTTTAACTGAGAAACTATAATTGGCGCCTTTGAGGTGTTCGAATGAAAGAATAAAGGCTTTATTAAGTCAAATGAAATCGTTTACGATATCTATTGTTTTATTAAAAACTCGTTTTTTTTTAATGCTTAAACATAGACATTTGAACTTAGAATTAAATTAACAAAACTCTTACTAAAGAAATAACTTTCTTCACGTTTCTTTATGTTTATATAACTTAGGTATTCTGTTTCAAATACAGTAGATAATGGTAATTAATTATAAATAAATTGCACAAAAACAAATATCAAATACAAAAGTGCTTACGCAGATAACCCACCCGCCCCGGGTAGAATAAGTTTAGTTAAATAACCAAGAACTTAAAATAATTACAAAAGTAGAGGAACCCGATTTAATGTTTTACTTTAGTTTAAAAGTGACCGAGATGAGCAAAAAAAAATTATTTTACATACAATTCATTATCTTAAACCCTATCTTTGACATTTGTCATAGGGAATAGGCGGTTTACTTTATTTTTTGGTCCAAAACGTGCCAAAAAAAGTGCTGGCCAAAAAAATTAAATATTCTGTTAGGACTTGTCCGTTTAAACATTTATTATTTTGGCACCAAAGCTGTAGTAGATACATTATCCTTGGTTTTATGGGTTCGAAAAATCTGCCTTTTAACCTAACCTAACCAAAGTGTACGAAAAGGCAAATTTTTTTCGCGATTTCGAACTTGGTTCCATACTAAAAGATTTTCAGTTTGATGGTCTGAAGCACCCCATAAAGTATACATATATGTACAACGCATTTAAGTTAATATTCTGTACAAAGGCTACCTTTTATCCCGAAAACCAAATCCACGCGGGCTAAGAATAGAATAGATATTTATTTCAGACCGTAGTCCATATTATTTGGTTTTAAAGGCTTGGTCCATGACCAATTGCTACTGTGACCTGGACAGATCTAATGTGGCAGGTCACCCTAGACCTAAAGGTCATTTCCTTGGCCCATGGACTTCATGAACCGTGTTATGCTTTTGGAGGGGAGGTCCCTAATGTCAGTAGGTGTTATCATGTATCCACCTAGGTGGCGACTCCTGCATGAATGAGCACTTCGCATTCGCAGAGGAGGTGTATGGGCGTTTCCTCTGCTTTAGCAGAATCTGCAAGTGGGTGAATCTACAAGCCCCATTCTGTGTAGGTGTTTGTTTAACTTGCAGTGTCTTGTTAAGGCTCGTACTAAGAGCCTTAAGTTGTTGCGGTTTGAATTGATGGCATCCGAGGTATGTCTGTTTAAGAAGCCAGTCACAAGTTCTTTTGCGTGCCTCAGTACTGGTGTATCCGACCAGAGCTTACGGCTTTGGTTCACGACCCATTCCTTAAGCACACGTCTAGAGGTGTTGCGAGAGATGCCGCAGTAAGGCTCGGGGCCTATGGCGTCCTCTTCCGCCCCTCTTCGTACCAGCTCGTCAGCAGCCTCATTTCCATCAATACCGCAGTGTCCAGGCACCGTAGTCCATAGAAAAGATCAGTAACAATTTGCCTTAGAGCTAAGCCACAGGCAAAATAATGTTGACCAAGTATTCTTTATCAAAAAGAATTATTAATCAATTAACAAAATTCATACACAAGCCATTATTTTTGATAACAACGTAGGCATCTTCTATAACTTGTAATAAGCTTTTATTGGTCTGGTGCCTCCAAGGCTCGTTTATAAAACAATTAAATTATTATTTCGTGGTGAAAGGCAGAATTGCGGGATTGGAATAAGCGACAATGTTTTAGCGAGAATTTGAATTAAAAGTACTCCTATACCATAAATACTAGTAATGCGACTTCCCTCACTGTTAGGTGTATATCAAAATTCAAAGTTCTACCTACTTGATACAAACCAAGAGGCAAAACTGCAGAAAATAAATAAGGTATAATTCATTATTCTACTGTGCTCATATTGAATGATTCTCTAAAACAATTTTATTCATACGAAATTAATTATCCGTGAATGCAATTAAAAATTAAGTATATAATTTTAATTTATTTAAAAGTTTGCTAACCATACATTCACAATTTTACATATTTTTAAACACACAGTTTTTTTAAAGTATATTAATACATCACTTATAAGTTATAAGGAAATAACACAACATTAGCCATAAAATAACTTAAGACAAAGCAAAGAAGGACAAAAATAAAACACAACTAAAAAACATACAATATCCTTAGAAAAAGTATATGTCTAGAAAGAGCCTCATGCTTCTACCGTATAAAACAAAAGGGGCCAACTTTCTTGTTGGTGTGCGTGAGGCGTCATACAAATTATGTATGTGTGCGTGTAGATATATGGATAGGGTTTAGAGGCCAGTACTGGTTGCAATTTTTTTCTACGCTTTTGCTGCTTCGACTGTCAATCTTGACATTATAATTTATCCAAGACAATAACGCCAAACAAAGTTGTATTCCACATCAATGCCTGGCAAACCCCTGCGATTTTGTATTGAAATAAGGCTTTCGTCCCTGCGAGGCTAAGGTTGCGTTTCCACTAGAGATGTGCTTGGTAGCGAGGCGGTGAGCGAGGAAAAAATCGACCAATGAGAGTGCTTCAATTTCCCAATGATTGTTTCCTCGCTCACCGCCTCGCTACTTCCACATCTCTGGTGGAAAAGCAGCCTCATCCGGCACTTTTAAATGAAAAAGCCAGACACGAGCCGGACCGGACCTATTTGGGTAGGTATTCCTTAAACCGCTTCGTCCTCTACCTTAGACCGATACAAAGTCTTTTGTCTGACGCCCGGTTTGTTGCGTAATTTTATTCCATTATTGGACACAAAACATTGTGCCGTTTTAATATAATTACCCAAACGAGCTCAGACGGCCAGTCTTTGTTATTATTCTGTCTTCATCGTCTTACATTTGCATCGGTTCTTCGGGAAATAAGTCAGGAGTCATTAGCAGGTATGGACCATAGAACATTATAAGAGGAGTTAGAAGTGCAAAGTAGGCGTGGAACGTGTCGCCACAGGTTATGCAATGATTTGCATAACACCATAAAGCGCGCGGCGTGGTGCGAGCGAGAGAGCATGATTAATTGTAGCAGTGTGAGCGGGAAGACAAGTGGCGACAGCCCTCGCCGAAGCAAAAGCGCTACTTTACATTTCTAACCCTTTTATAATGTTCTATGGTACAGTAGTATCAGGTTTATAAGTCTCACCGACGTACCTGCGCAGTTGACAAATTTTAAAAACGCGCGAAATTATATTGACCAATCAGGATGTGACACTGTGCCGCTATTGGCTTATTGCTTTCTCGCCCTTTTCGCTGCCGAAGCATACATAAGTCTGCTATTCGAGTTGGAGCGAGATAGAGAATACCCTATTTTGCACAGCGCAAACGAAGATCGGCGAGCGGAATTATTTTCCTGGTCGTACTGATAATAAATAATGGATGATGATAAATTCTGCAACATACAAGCTCTAGACGATTCTCGGACACTAGGCATAATTAATAATGTTAACAATGAACCTTTTATCATAGTCTACCTAATAAAACTAGTAATTCCGCGGCAGGCGGTCGCACTGGTCAATCGTGCGCGGTGTACGGAGGTCGGGGGGAGTGTGTCCCAGTACCCACTTACCTGCGCGCGGTACCGAGCCCCCCGCACACCGCGCGAACATAAACCTGTCATGACCGCTGAGCAGATCCACTATACTATACCTATTATAATTTACGATATGCTTTTAGTTTTCGAGGATGGAGGTCACAGTTCAGATGGCTGGTAACACCGTAAACTGAAAATGAACAAACGTTGAATCAAGTCATGAAAGTGGTAGGTATATATGTATTATGTAATTATAAGTACTCTGTTCTGTGGTATTATTATTCCATTGTTTTTGTTGAAACATTTTTACAATTCTCGAGGTTATAGTAGAGTCGCGTTATAGCATCATTATTATTTATTGTAGTTTTTAGAGTCTAATTTTATAAATATTTAATGGTATTAAAGTTATTCTTTTATAAAAAAAGTTACATATTATAAAACTTCATAAAGTTAATTTTTCGGCGGATAATCTCCCATTGTTAAAAGGTAGACGTGAAATCTGACAGCACTTCAAAAAACTAGGCCTCTATAAACCCCCGTAGAACGAGGGTGAGACTCATAAGTTATAATAATAATACATATTGTTATTTGCAAATGTTTGATTATTAGCATCTACCATTTTATGCAAATCAAATATACTTTATCCCATATTTGCAATCCATTTTAGCGGACGTATATTTGCGAATTGTCATTGTTATGGAAAATTCTAGACATGTTTAGGCTCTTAATTAGGCAAATCTACAAAAGGTATTATAAATAAATAAATAATAAATACGTCCCCTTGGCTTTTTAACCTGTTTATGGATAGCTGTCTGACTGATCTAAAAGAATGCGAAAACGGTTTAAGAATGGGAGAGTTACTAGTCAAGTGCCTCCTGTACGCTGATGATCAAGTGATACTTGCATCGTCAGCGGGAGAGTTACAAGACATGGTAACTCTCATGAATACAGCATTGAAGAAAAAAGGAATGAAAGTGAATGTGAATAAAACTAAAGTAATGGTAATGGAGAGGGATGAATGTGTGACTGATTGTTGTATAATGATTGAGAATGAAAAAGTGCAACAAGTGAATGAATTTTTATATTTAGGATGCATGTTTACTAGAGATGGGAAATGTGAGGGTGATGTGCATAGGCGAGTAACAGCGGGAAACAAAGTAAACGGTGCTCTACATGCCATTGTGGCTAGCCAATAAGTGTCCAAAACGGCGCGACTTGCTATACACAATGGTGTGTTGGTGCCTACACTTATGTATGGCAGTGAGTGCTGGGTATGGCAGAAGAAGCATGCAAGTAAAATTAATGCTGTTGAAATGCGTTCCTTGCGAAGTATGTGTGGTGTGACGCTGAAAGATAGAGTGAGAAATTGTGTAATAAGAGATAGATGCAAATTAAAAGAAGATGTAGTGACAAGAATAGAGAAAGGTATGCTTCGTTGGTTTGGTCATGTGGAGAGGATGAGTGATAGCAGATGTACGAAAGAGATATATATGTTGCTAATGTGAGTGAAAGCGTCGGCAGAGGGCGCCCTCGTAGGACGTATGGTGATCAAATCAGTTGCGTCCTACAAAAAGGGGAGGTGCGGAGTACTCGAAACCGACGGGCATGTATGAAGAGATGTATGGATGTGCATGAGGCAAAAGAAGTATGTAAGGATCGTAGTAAGTGGCGCGCCCTGGTCTCTGCCTACCCCACTGGGAAAGAGGCGTGACGTTATAGATAGGTAGATAGAAATAATATTTTTTTTTTTCGAAACTCCATAATATTACTCGTAAAATCTTAAATGTATTTTTTTGTTTAATTTGAAATTGCACAACATTGCTAACGAATCAGCTGCTGATGCTTTACTTGTTTTCAATACTTAGAACATCTCATTCGATTCATTAGAAAAAAACAATTTTTTTCCAACCCCCTTTTCGTTGCATGGGAAAAAATGTGTTTCTTGATTACAATATTTCTGTGTTTCGGTTCCTATTATCTGTCTTCATACCTCCGTTCAATAGTGTATAAAAAAATAAGCGAGCGACAGACAGAATGGACGAAAGAAGGTATAAGGATTGCTTATTTGACTACAGAACCCTAACAAAGCAAAGAGGTATATTTTTCTAGGTCACTTATTCGCTTCCTTACACACAACTCTGGTTTAACTGCACAAACCCAGTCACGTATAAAACAATGAAATGTTCAACACTCGAATAAAGCCATTGAATAAAAACGAAACGTCCTCCAATTCGTAGAAAATGAAATTTTATATCTACTCCAATGAATATTTGCTCTTTGACCTGAGTTGTTATACGATGATGGAGTAGGTGAGATCTAGAAATAAGCCATTTAAGAGAGGGGTCAATTTTATACAAAACTTTGACACACAATACGCATACACGGTATTTATATAAGTAACTTTGTATATATGGAAAAATTGTTTAGAAAATCTAGATGCCGTGTCACAAATAACATTTGCAATTTATTAAATAATTACGAAGATATAAAGCTTTGTAATTTTTCATACAAAATTTTAAAAGCTTTATATCTTCGTTATTATATTATAAATTGCAAATGTTATTTGTGACGCGGCAACTAGATTTTCTAAACTATTTTTCCATGTATAAAATATTACTTTTATTAATTCCGTCTACGCGTATTGTGCGTCAAACTTTTGTATGGACTGAAACTTAAGAGGATAGTTTTTGCTGCGCGCTCATACTTTTTTCAATAGGTACTAACTAATTAGAGTCAATGTCAAAAATTGTTTACACACGATCTAGTAACCAATATAAGAGGTCAAACAAAATTAGCTGAGACTATTTTAAAGGGATGATCAGGCCATAAAACTGAACAACTTTCTCTATGGGACCAATATCGAAATCACGAAAAAAAAATCCGCTGTCCCATACAATACTGTAAACATTAGCTCGACTTAAATGTATGGGACAGCTGTTTTTTTTCTCGATTATAATCTCTTACAGAAAGTTGTTCCATTTGATGATCTGATTATCCCCTTAAAATAGTTTCAGCTAATTTTGTTAGACCTTATATGTGCTTTCCATTTGTCAGATTTCCGTTAAAATATATAGTTTCAATGCTAAAATTAATTTTAGAATTGTATTAAAAACTTTGAACCGCGATAACTTTGAAACTATATAATATACTAGCTTTTGCCCGCGACTTCGTCTGCGTAGACATGTAATTTTGTCTAATGTCTCGTCTAAGGTCATGAAGGTCATGGTCCGAACCAAGTCTAGGAATCCTGGCATGTAACATTAGAATGGCGATTAAGGAATGGGCTGATAAAAGACACAGGCTAGAATGCTCTGGCCTCTCGGGTCTGCAACACTGCAGGAAATTCATCAGCAATCTTCTTATTATCGTATCGTTATTATTTGTTCGTGTGGGCAAAGCCCTGGTGTATAATATATAATATTATACACCAGAGTATTATAGAGTATATTAGCAATATAACACCACGAATCCCACAGTTCATACTGAACAACAGCAGGAGCAAAGCTCGTGCCATCGTCGGAGCCCTCACCGGGCACTACGCAACAGGCACGATAAAGCTCACTCTAGATCCCGGTTGCCGAGCGTGTGGAGAGGAGGAGGAAACCATGGAACATTTGTAGTGTGTGACTGCGATGTCTTGGTGGGTAAACGTATGTGACTCCTGAGAGATGGTTATTCATTACAGGTTTCTTACCCTGAACGCTATTGCCTCCCTCATTTTCCAAGTTTTTCAAGGATGAAGAAAATAATATGTAGGGTTCAATACAAAAGATACCATTGTGTCGAAGTGTTGCTGGCTTGCCATTTCCCATAAAAAGATAAGAAAATCATGAACTTAAGCTAAATCAAAATCAGAAAGTACCCCAAGTAATTCTGTAGGTATCAGATTTAAAAGTCATTCACTGGATCCATCACTTTAATTTTTCTACTGTTCGTCGTTTATTAGTTTTTTATTTATGTCGAGCAGCATAATAATCATCTTACGACCCACTGCGGGTCACAGACCTCCACTCACGTATAAGCGTTAGAGGATACTCTACCACGCGGGCTACTGTAAAATGGTGAAGGCAAGAGCTAAAACGATAATATTCTAGGAAGCTAATGGTCAATTTGCTAAAAAAGATTTTCAATTATGTAAGTAGCTACATTACCGACCTGTGGTGTTATATTATAAGGAACTTTTAGATACGTAGGTACCTTTTTATACGTTGTGGTAGAATGATGTTCTATAGTTAAGTTGCACAAGCCCTCAAAAAATCATAATTGAGACCGAAAATCAAACAAAACAAAAATTTGGCAAGAATTACTGCAACAAAATTCGTCCTTTCTGTAAAATAAGGTTATCATTCCGTAGCATTGGCTCAGATTGGACTTAGACAATCAATATACTTACAACGATGTATTACAACGATAATATAATCAACTAAATTTGTAAGCTCTTGCTATAGCTAGGTTTTTGAATTAATAATTGTAGCACACTTGCTTTAAAAAAACTCCCAACGCCATCTATTAAGATGAAAACAATACTACGATTAAATGTTTGAACACTTGATTTTTAATATTTGACGACCCGGTTGGTGTAATGGTTACGTCGCCGGACTGCCAAACCAGGGTCCTGGGTTCGAAACCCGGTTCGGTCATGGATGTTATAAATGTTTGTGCCGTTATTGTATGGTTTCTATAATAAAAAGCCTATAGTGCT
This sequence comes from Agonopterix arenella, assembly GCA_927399405.1. Taxonomy (NCBI): domain Eukaryota; kingdom Metazoa; phylum Arthropoda; class Insecta; order Lepidoptera; family Depressariidae; genus Agonopterix; species Agonopterix arenella. The sequence goes on along the minus strand of OV656707.1, from coordinate 11,451,038 downwards.
TGCTTGGAATCATAACAATGTTCCTGTAAGCGTTATTTATTTAATTATTTTTCTAATTCAGCCGGTAAGTAACTATACAATCAAATCTGTAAGACTGAATATCTGAGATGTCTTGAGCGTGAATTGAGTATGGTACTTGCTTCAAATAAACACGCAACGCCATCTATTAAGATGAAAACAATACTACGATAAAATTATGAATACCAACTTTAGAAAAGGTTAAAAGAAAGAGGATATTTAGTATTTGCCGACCCGGTTGGTGGAATGGTTACCACGCCAGACTGCCAAACCAGAGTCCTGGGTTCGAGTCCCGGTTCGGTCTTGGATGTTATATGTTTATGCCGTTGTTGTATGGTTTCCACAATAAAAAGCCTATAAAGCTTGCTTGGGATAATTAAAATAATGTTTGTGCCTGTGAGCGTTATTTATTTATTTGTTTTTTGTGTAGGGCCGATCTGCCCACGCCAAGCTGGTGGATACCGGCACTAAACAAAACGTGTCGGATTATAACTGGTTGCTTGAAACCGGCTCCAGTACAGTTGCTTTACCCACTGGCTGGCATAGCGCCCCCAGATGTAAGTAGGGCTGTGGCAGGTTCCTCAGAGAGAGCCCAAATGGTGGATGACACACGACATCCCATGCATGGCTTTATTCCTGCGCCGCAAAGGCTGCCAAGCCGACGCAGCTTTATGAAGTGTGTCGACCCCCTGAATACTGGCCCAGCGCAAGCAAGGTGTACTCTATGGCGACAAAAAGTGTCCCTCCCAACTCCATTTGTGTCGCCGTCTGAGAGCCTCACGCCTAAACATGACTTGCCTTGGGCGACCTGGAAGTCTTTAAACCGACTTCGAACCCAGGTCGGTCGCAGTAAGGACAACATGGTCAGGTGGGGATACTCGGATGCGCAAAATGTGACTTGCTTGTGTGGAACTCCACAAACGATGGCCCATCTCACATCGTGCCCTGCGTGCCCTAACATCTGCACGCAGGAGGAGCTCATGACTGCTAGCGACGGTGCAGTATCGGTTGCCCGATTCAGGCAAGCTACTATTTAGCGACTTTGTTCAGAATTTGAAGTCGACACGAAAAGAAGAAGATTATTTTGCCAATTCGCCAAGTACCTATACAATCAAATCTGTAAAACCGAAATCTTTGTTTTGATGATAGACCCACAAACATAATATTAATATTAGTGAGATACCTGGTAGGATGGTAGGATTAAAATTAGAAAAAAGCCAAAATAAAACATCCTGCGCTAATATTAGATCTGATATGATCTCAAGACATTATTATGATTGAAGGTCAGGCCCTTAACATATCAAGCCTAACTGCTTCCGTCTAATCCGGTGAAAAATGGATATAGTCTTTGAATGTATTTAAAAAAAAATAAAAAAAACATTCTCGACCAAGAATCGAACCTCCACCTCATGCACGAAAATCTAACCATATACCAAATATACTACACAGCTGTTGTCAAAACTGTTGAAAAAAGTAAATATATTTTTATCACTGCAATCTACACAAATGCATCTGTCAGCGTCAAATTGGCGCTAGTGAGCATAGAATAAAAACGTGGTACATGTTTCAGCATGATAAAACATTGTAATTTATCCCACAGGAACCCATTGCTAGGATAAAAAGTATCCTATATGTAAATCCAGAACACATTCTATCTGCATGCCAAATTTCATCAAAATCCATTCAGCCGTTTATGCGCGATTGCGCCACAAACATACAACATTACAACTTTACAAACATCGTCACAAACTTTCACGTTTATAATATTAGTGAGATTATTAGTTCTTCTTCGTGATGGCATTTTTCATTATTGAAAACAATCAAGTGTACTGGCAGATACAAAATTATTTTTTAAGTATGATTATCACTGAACGGAACGCGTCGGGGCGCATTATATATATATTACTTTATTTTTTATATATTTAACTTAATATGCTGACACTTTTTTAAGAGGATGATCAGACCATCAAACAGCTTTCTCTATGGGACTGTCATCGATATCGCGAAAAAAAATCTTCTGCTCCATACACATACATATGTAGAGTAGGATTGCAGTTTTGTATGGAACAGTTGATTTTTTTTCGTGATTTTGACTTTGGTCCCATACAGAAAGTTGTTCAGTATGATGGTCTGATCATACCCTTAAAAAACTGTCTGCATATAAGAAGGACCATATACATCTTGCAATCCGGTCAGATGCGTGCAAAATCGGTGACGGTCGCATTCCACTGCAACGTCGCCTGGTCAGCACTCGCTGTCAATTTGCGTGCATTTGAAACAACGGCTGAGGTGCACGTATGCGCCTGGATTCCAGCGAATAATTTCGTCCGGAAGGACGCAGTCGGCTATTGCCGAATGTTACATTAATTTATGTAAAGCTCATATCAAGCGACAGTCCGCAGGGCGGTGGAAGGTTCCTCAGAGAGAGCCCAAATGGTGGACGACACACGACACGGACGGACTACAAACTTTGAGTCAAGATAACTTTAGAACTAAACATTTAAAAGGAAATCACAGATATTGGTTTCTAGATTGTTTTAAAACCATTCATTTTTTACTTTAATTACTAAATGTTCAAACTAAGCTTCGTTTTGTATGGAGCGCCGTAGAAAAATGCGCAAAATGCACGGCGGCACATCGCATCAGCGGCATAAAAAACCGACCATTATTAATTTGTTAGAGTTGTTCGTTTGTATTTTAGTAATAATTTACGGTATTTCAAAATAGTTCCTTACCTGTCTTGTAATTGCTTTAAAATATTAGCTATTATCCAGTCTTGCGTAACTGTGTGATTACACCGTAAATAAAAACATTCCGAATTAAAAATCGAGTTTTAGACATCTTTCGGCTGCTGATTTGAAGTCATGATTATATTCTCTTTGTTTGAAATTGGCGTGCAGTTTTTTTTTAATAATTACTCCTGCTTTGTTTGCACTGTAATTCTACAAAATGTCAAGAAATTTGTAATTCGAATCTTGTTTTCTTGTGGCCAGTACTAAGGTTTTTTTTGTTATGCAAAGGTTTTCTCCATGGAGTTTGAAAGATTTTATAGCCAAAAAGAAAAACAATGTTATACCGGTGCAGTCATCAGCACTGGACAATGATAAAATTTATAATTATTGGTATTTATTTTGTAATTTATTGTTATTTTCGTTATTTATAAATCAAACAGTCTTCAGAATTAGCTTACTTTATTACAAGTCTTTTAATTTTAATTAGTGTTACTTAGTTGAAATTGAAATGGTACCGTACATTGGTTGCACTTGCGGTTATATGTTTATATCTCCGGCTCCCGTCAACGTAACGAAATAAATTATATACCAGATTTTAAGTCAGATCATAAGCTATCAAACAAAAAAAGTTTCATCAAAATCGGTTCAGTAGTTCTTGCGTGATACTCGTTCAAACAAACAAACAAACAAATAAACAAACAAACAAACAAACACACAAACAAACAGACAGACAAAAAATCCAAAAATTGGTGAAATGGAATCAGGGACACCTAAAAACCATATCGTAACTTTTTTTTTGTTAATATCTTCAATGTACAGACAAACGTTCTGCTACAGTTTTATAATAGTTTAGATTTTAACGGAAATTTGACAAATGTGCTTAGCACAGATATCGGTTTCCGGATCGTGTCTAAAAATTTCATCGACTTTAATTGGTTAGTATTGAAAATATAACCGACTACCTACTATTATCTAAAACTCTATACTGACATTTTTTTATGGGGATGGTCAGACCATTAAACTGAAGAACATTGTCTATAGGACCAACATCGAAATAAAAGATCTGCTGCCCCATACATTCTAGTCGGGTAGGTAAGGTACAGCAGTTTTATATGGGACAGCAGATTTTTTCGCGTTTTGTAAGGTAGGTTCCATAGTTAAAGTCGTTCAGTTTGATGGTCTGAGTTCACCGTTTCAGTATTTGCAAGGCTGTCACTTACACCCTGTATATTATTCTATATCTAAAGCTAAAATTACAAGCACGATATAAGATTGGTTTAAAAGTTCCTTTAGACATCATTTATTTTTGAGGTCGCCTTTTACTACACCCTACTGCGGGTTGGTGCTATTCAAAGCCGGACGCCACACGACAAAGAGGCAACTAATTCATTTAGGCGCTATATATAGGCTGTAAGGAAAAGTATCATTACATACTCTACCTATCAAACGGAACAACTTTTACTATTGGAGCAAACCGATCTGTGCAAAAAAAACAGCTGTCTCATACATTTGAGTCGAGTAGGTATTGCAGTTTAGTATGGAGCAGTAGATTTTTGTGCTCCAGTCGGTTTGCTCCCATAGTAAAAGTTGTTCTGTTTGATGGATAGAGTATGTGGCTTAAAGGTTAATGATACTTTTTACCTTACACCCTGTATACATCTTTAACGTCCAAACCGTGTGGCTGCCGGTTAAAGCCGATCTGACCCCACCCCTAATCATGTCGGTCTCCTGGAGTGCGATTTTTGAATCTCATAAGTACGTTGAACTCAGCAGTTGAAAATGTATGGAGATACGCATTTTTCTACTGCTGATTTGACTTTCAAAAATCGCACTCCTGGAGTATGATTTTTGAATGTCAAATCAGCAGTAGAAAGAAGCATATCTCCATAGTAATTTTGACATTTTCAACGGCTGAGCTCAGCGAATGAGATTCAAAAATCGCACTCCTGGTTGATTACACAAAGAAGGCCGCCTTATTTTTTGCCTCTGTATTTTACTGTTTATGTTTTGGTGTACAATGAAGTATATTTGATTGATTGATTGATTGAAAGAAGGGTAAGGACGAGTATGCATCTGCGTTTAGCGCGTACACTTAGGTACTTCAAAATATCCTGTGTACCTTACTGCTTTTCTGTATAGATTAGCAGCCGCCGTAGTGAAAATCGTATAAACTTTTTCGTTCAAAGATATTTATCTGAACCACGATTCTTAATACGTAAATCTTAGATCATCGAATATTAATCGGTCTTCTATAACTTTATACCTGTTTATTCATACTTAACCAAGCACGTAAAATAGTTAGAACCCCTATTGAGATTCGAAACTCGTCCTCTGTTGCAGACAGTTTCCATGTTGCACAGTAACGTATCTAGGGCTAGACGAAAAAATAAAGCATTTGTAAACATAAACTCATGATCATTATTTCCTTTTGATAGAACTGTTGATCAAACCTTAAAGCACTCAAAGACCGTCTTCTTATGAGGGGTTTCCGAAAGCCACAAAGAAAAGAATAAGAATAAGAATAATATTTATTAATCCACAAAAAACCATTTTACAGACGGATTTGTTGAATTGATGTTAGAGTAGAAGGCTAGAAGTATCGGTAGGTGCAACTGATGCCATGAAAGGTAGGAATTAACTGCCTGAGCTATTGACATCAGCTACAACTGTAGAACTTATTGCACATTAAATGTACAAATAATGTACTTGTAAGATGAGTGGTTTGTATGGGTGTGTGAATAAGTAGGGGTATGTTTATGTGTTTATTTAGGGGCGTGTGTTTATGTGGAGGTGTGTGTGCGTGTGTGAAAGGGAGGGAGAGAGAGAGAGGGGGGGGGGATTAAGAAGAAGAGTTTCTGTTTCATTGTAGGATAGATTTTGTAACCATGTTTTAAGGAAGTTTTGCATAGTCTATTGTTAAGATTGTGTATGTTTAATATGCGATCGAAAAAAATCTTAGTTTAGAAGTGCTCGATAGAAGGCATTGATTCGAGATGGATTAGTTCGAGGGTACCTTGCTATTATAAAATACAAATAAACAATTGTGACAAATCGTTATTCTTCTTCTTTTCGTGTCAATGGTTCTTCAGTGATGTTTTTATATTTTAGTAGCCAGGTGTTCGGCAAACCCGTTGTATTTATAATATATTAAATAAATAAGCAGGAATACAGTCATGAAAAGAGATGCCTTTTTCAGTGAATGTTACCTACCTATGAAAACGCGTGCTACCCGCATGGCTGAAAATGTCTGTTTCACCAACAAAAGTAAGGACCATTCTCACTAGGTGCCACTGTTTTTTTTAACCATATATTAAATTATATTACAGCTAACACCTTTTCACAATGGAACATATTTAAAAAAGAACATAAATTATCAAAAGCAGGCGACAACAACTCGCAGACAGAATGCTCATTTTTCAACTATAGAGTTAACTCTTCAATACTCAAAAAACCTCGAAGTTATTTCGTAGGGTACATGAATGAGTAATACCATCGATTGGTAATACCCGTACTTTTTTTTTCCATATACAAATCTTATACCAGGCGTCTAAATCTAATCCGGTCCTGTTAATGTTCGTATATCTATAGTAAAACATAGGTCGGTACGTACCTGTCTTTCGTCTTAATCTTGTCTTGAACTTTGGATCGGTGACCCATATTAATAAGAGGCTGCGTTTGACACGCGTTTAATTCGGATCTGTTGGACTGTTTCTACGGTTATACGACTATTATACGATTATATCATCATCATCATCATGTCAGCCGATGGACGTCTACTGCTGGACATAGGCCTCCTCCAAGGATCGCCATAACGACCGGTCCTGCGCTGCCCTCATCCAACGGGTTCCCGCCGCCTTCACCAGGTCGACGCAACGGTTCGCCTTGTGGAGGGCCTACCCATGCTGCGCTTTCCAGTACGTGATCACCACTTGAGAACTCTTCGGCCCCATCGGCCATCGGTTCTGTCAGCAATGTGCCCCGCCCACTGCCATTTTAGTTTAACAATTCTTTGGGCTATTTCAGTTAGGCTGGTTTCACAGTTTTCCGAGCCGCCCCCGTGAAACGATGTTCTAGCGCCTCACGTATATCTGCGGCCTGTACAGGGTCTCCCGGACAGCTGTAAAACCAGTCTTACTCTAGTTGTTCTGCGGATCTCTTCTCAGTGTGTGTTGCGAGTGATAACATATGGAACAGAGACGTGTTCGCTCAATCAAGGCCTTATAAAAAGGATAAAAGTCACACAAAGGGGAAAATGGAGAGGGACACGATTATACAGGGTGTAAGTGACAGCCTAGCAAATACTGAAACGGTAAACTCAGACCATCAAACTGAACAACTTTCACTATGGAGCCTACCTCAGGAGACGCGAAAAAAAATCAGCTCTCCCATACATTTAAGTCGGGTAGGAAAAGCAGTTTTGTATAGGAGAGCTGTTTTTTTTTTTTTGCAATTTTTAGTGTCCATACTTCTATAAGTATGGACTCTGTGGTGTTACAATCTTAAAAATTTCGCTGTAAGATCCACTCGATCTTATATTTTATTACTAAATTTTATCCGTGTTTTTATCGATTCCTTAATTTTAGAGAGAAATTTGTTTATTCGTAAATAAGATTATTATATAGTGAAATACATTTTGCTATGAATTGATCGTCTTTTTGTGCAGTCAATATGTACAATAAACTAAAATTTTCAGTGTTATGTATGTAAAAATTTATCCATTGGCAACACAGCGCTGTCAAGATGATGATGAATGGATGATGATGATGACACTTTATTATTATTTGGTTGTAAGGGCTTGGTCAATGACCAATAGCTACCGCGACCTGAACAGCACGGCTAGCATGCCACCCACGACAAAGCGATTAAACAAGAAAAACGTCATGCGCGCTCTTTCTGGCCTACGTAAAATAATAAAGATGGAGGCATATCTCGATTTTTATCGTTTTCTCGAGGGTGGCATGCGAGGCCTACGGATCTATTGTAGCTGTCACCTTTGACCTAAAGGTCATTTCCTAAGCCCACGCACTTCATGAATCCTGATTCAGGATTCAGTGTTGTCAATTATGGTTACAAAAAATACTAGTGCTGTTTAAAAAATGCCTAAAATAAAAATGTATGAAACGCCAAATGAATGACAATAATTGCATTTTTAGGTATTTATTAAAACAAAACAAACAATTTCTATACATGATTATTACAATTATGTGATGAGGTCATCACGTTACGAATGTTACGAATGATGGTATGATGGTTTGTACTTTTGGAGGGGAGGTCCCTAATGTCAGTAGTTGTTACCACGTTCCCACCTAGATGATATTGATGGCACAAATAATATGCAAAAAGTCCTTTTTCACCGTCAATGTGACAAGTTTTTTCTAATTTTAATATTGTATTGTCTTGGAAAACGCGTCTTTGTTGTGAAATCAAACTGTTATTGAATTTTCGCAAATCAATCTCCGCACACACAAAGCAAATAAATGTCGTATAATTTAGCATCTAATTTGAACTCGTTACCAATATTTAATTAATAACCAACGAACTTTCTAAAGAGTAAGTATTTGAATTGCTAACGAAATTAAAATTATTTCATTTCAATTTGTTCAAAGAGTTGATGATTAGTGATTCTTAATGGAAACAGAAATCGTTTTGTTTTAAGGCTGTTATCCGTGCATCGAAGCGGAGACTACCGACTACCGAAGTCCGCCACTATACCTATGTCCGCCACATACATCCGGTATAAACCTGATTCGGAATTAGATACCGTATGGAGTGTTGTCGCTTTCAGAGACTTTTACACTAGATCTAGTGATTTTTTGATATCTTAGGTGGTATATTTTAAAGTGATTTTTGTGCGTAGGCGTTGTGGAACGATACCGTATCGTGACGGTGCAGTTGCGACGTCGTTGCGGCATAGTTGCAAAATCGCCTACGCTCAAAAACCGCTTGTGTGATAATGGTTCATGCCATTTTGTATGCAGATTATGTCTAATGTTAAAACTATCGATAGTCTTTTGATATAGTTGCATATTGGAATCCAATTTACAAACCATCATTGTAACATTTGTAACGTCATGACCTCATTACATGATTGTAATTATCAAGTATAGAAATTGTTTGTTTTTTTTTAATAAATACCTAAAAATGCAATTATTGTCATTCATTTGGCGTTTCATACATTTTTATTTTAGGCATTTTTTAAACAGCACTCTAGTATTTTTTGTAACCATAATTGACAACACTGAATCCTGAATCAGGATTCAAGATCGCAATTCCGTCTGTGTGTGGCGGACCTTACTCATATACCTACGACAGGTCGCATCGGAACCACAATATAAGAAAGAGTATCAATTACTACACACAGTACGGACACTCCCTGCCTTCCACCAACTTTTTACCTTACCTCTCTATCGCCCTCCAGTTACCTCGACAGTTATTATACCTGTAGCCTAGACTAACACCACAATTGACACGCTAAAATTTGTTTTCGAATCTCAGGACGAAGGATAAAAACTCTTTTTTGAATATACGGGTATCAATGTGTTTTATCTACGAAAAAGTCATGTACCGCATGCTAAAGGTTAAATTTCTTTGACCGCATGCAGCTAAAGTTGTGGAAGCCCTAGACTTCTTTGCGCATGTGCTAACGTTATCTTGTAAATTTCTATTTTTTGTAGGCAGTGTGTGGCTGCGAAAAATGCGTACTTTGCATTGACTGATTTTTAGGGTTCCATACCCAAAGATTGAAAATGATACCCTATTCATAAGCCTCCTTTGTCCGCCCGACTGTCCGTTCGTCTGTCTGTCTGTCTGTTCTAGCTATTAAGGGCTGTAATTTATGAACCGTAAACAGTTGAAATTTTCACAGAATGTGCGTTATTGTGGCGGATTTGCTAACAAATAATATAAATGTCAAAAAGTAATAATTAAGGGGACTTTAATAACGGGCAAAGTAGAGGCACGTAGAGGGCAAAAGAAGCGTCGGTAGGCCACGAATGTGATGGCTCGTGAACCTGAAAGAGTGGAAAGGCATTGCCAGCGTCGAAGAGCTGTGTCGTTTGCGAGAGATAGACAGGGATATGCAGAGCTGACTGCCAACCTCCAGTAATGGAGAGGAACCCAAAGACCTTAAAACCATTTTTGTGCGAAATGATACTTTTGTGCGTAACTGAAAAACATTTGTTTTTGGATTTTGTGTTGAAAAAAACGAAAATAATTTAGTTTTTTTTTCAAAAATTCAGTTACTGGAAAACATTTTTTAGAGTTTAAGTTTATTTTCATTTGTTAACTTTAACACATTGAACCTATGTATGACAGATCTTTGTGTAAGGTCTACGGCGTAGTATATGCCTACGCCGTAGGCGAACGGACGATTGCGAAAGTCTATAATCTCGAGCAATGTCTCTACTACTTCAACGTATCGAACGCATGAAAACATAACAACACACACGTTTTTAACCGACTTCAAAAAAGGAAGAGGTTGTATGTTTTTAAATATTATACCTAAATGCGATGATGTTTAAAGTTATACCACTTAATCAATTTTGGATTAAATTTGTTGTATAGTAAGTTTTAATACTGAGAAATGACATACAAATTTCACGCAGGCAAAGTCTCGGGTAACAGCAAGTCTGATATAATATGACCTTTATAAATATACAGGGTGTTAAGGTAAACAGTTGCATTAATTTTATTGGTGATTGAACCTTTGATACTGAACAACTTTACCCAAGGGACATAGGGGAAATTATAAAAAAAAATAAGGCTTTTCATTTAAACGTTCGATCAGCTGATTGCATTTTTTATGAAAAGTCGACAATTATTTTTGAGAATTTCCTATAAGAAATTCTACGAATAATTCTAATAATTCTAGTAAGAAACCTAAAGGTTTCTTAGGGAAAGTTGTTCAGTATCAGTTACAATCAACCCTTAAAGTTATGCAACTTTTTACCCTAACACCCTGTATAATTGTTATAATTTACACTGAAGCACCTATGTTCATAGAAGCCTCATAATAAATAATTAATTGAACACCAAACGAGTCAATTATATCTACGCATAATATCAAAACACGTGTATGTAATACCCATGAATTTCATAATTAATATTTTCAAAGAGATTCGTAATGAGAAAGGAGAGTCTTAGTAATATTTTGTCTAATCCAATAAGGTAAGGACCGAAGTCAGAGGGATTTATCTTGATGTCTCGTAAAAGAGACGTTTGATTATTAATTTGTATGTCTGTTTGTGTAACCTAAATACCATATCGTATCCATTTTGTGTACAGTCATACATATATTATATAAGGTCTAACAAAACTAACTGAAACTATTTTAAGGGGATGATCATCAAACTGAACAACTTTCTCTATGGGACCAATATCGAAAAAAATCAGCTGTTCCATACAAACGTACTCAACCTAAATTTATGGGACAGCAGATTTTTTTTTTCGCGATTTTGATATTGGTCCCATAGAGAAAGTTGTTCAGTTCGATGGTCTGATCATCCCCTTAAAATAGTTTCACCTGTTAGACCTTATATACAGGGTGTAAGTGACAGCCGTACCTACTGCTGTGAAGCCGTAAAACTGTTGTACCTACCCGTCTATAATGTATGGGACAGCTCATTCTTTTTCGCGTTTCCTGAGGTAGGCTCCATAGAGAAAGTTGTTCAGTTTGATGGTCTGAGTTCACCGTTTCAGTATTTGCTAGGCTGTCACTTACACCCTGTATATAGGGTCATTCTTAATAATAATAATGTTGATGGTTTTTTAAGGAGATGATCAGACCACCAATCTGAACAACTTTCTCTACGTGGCCAAGGCGGAAACCGCAAAAAAAACATGTTCCTTATATAGGGCTGTTACAAAAATATCCCCAAAGAAAAAAGGGTGTCCCTTCCGTAGTATATATTTATAATTACCGAAATCTTAATTATCTATAATAAAAAATAGTCATCGTTGAAGCGCAACTCTATTTTACTGACTGCGAGCTAGTTCAAAGACTAAACGGTATCAGATGCGTCGTAAGGTAACTGCGATGCCCCGACTATCTTGGAAGTAGGTACTTAATTAGGTACAGATATGTGTACCCAAGTACACATACTTACCAAGCACCAGTCTCCACCCACAAACTCTTGTGCTCAATTAATATCTTTATTTGTTTTTATTAATGTTGTGTTTGGTGTGAGAATAATAAAGAAACTTTGTATTTGTATCAATTAAAAAAATGATTATTCTCTAAGTTATCTTTGTTACTAAAGCTAACTTAAATATTAAGACCTACTTATTGCAAAAAAAAAATTTTTAAAAACAGATTGACAAAAAATTATAATTATTGTTTCAACAATAAAAATATTTTCAATAAAGTATTCATATCTGTCATTATGTAAGATAATTTAAGCATCTTACAATAAGTTTTTGCGATAAAAATATTTTTTTCGTCTCTTACTGAGATGTAGAATGACTTACAAATACTACCTTCTGAAAAAATTGTCTATGTTTTAGGTGTCACACTAGAGTTGGGATTTGTTATTGATTGACTTCGATGAAGGATTTTATTTTTTTGGGTTAATTATGTAACATCCTATAAAACTGCAATTCTACTCGACCGAAATGTATTGTTCCTACTGTCCATCATAAGTGGCGACGGGCTCACTCCCCGTCACACTGGACAGAGTTTCGGTACTAGTGAAACGTGGATGTTCTGAGGTTTCAGAATATATCTGACTACCCCCTCGGGAAATATAGTCGTGAGCATATGCTATGCTATGCGAAATGTATTTTGGAAAAATTTTTTGACCTCCCATACAAAAGTGCGGATCATCCAATCGATCTTCTATGGGAGATCCAACAATTTTATTCGTTTTTCGACCCGTGTTCCTTAGGGATAGTTGTTTAGTTTAATTGTTTGAATATACCTTTATTGGTAATTAAAAACCAAGTGGTATATTCTCAAGCCTGTCTGCCACTGGGGTAGGCAGAGACAAGGGAACGCCTACTGCCATCACCCCATAATGTGTGTAACCCATTTTACTTTTATACACATTTTCCTCGGGCAAAACCGCCGTCAGGCGTCTAGTGAACAAAACGGGTTTGTATTAATCAGGTGACTTATCTTCACCGAACTCCTCAGTAAAACACACCTGGAATAAGCTTTAGCGGCATTAATGTTGATTTTACTTAACACCCTTTCCGTGTTATCATTCATTTTTATCCTTCCAAAGTAATTAATGCAGGTTTCTTAGTAAATTGGGTTTATCCCTGTTCTCGTAAGGCTTTCACTAAGAGATTTCATTAGTTAATGCGATCGCAATCTACAGATGCAAATTACAGGTATTTCAAAGTGAATATTATAATTTACATACTAATCATAATTATGTTATCCTCTACTTTGTACAAATGTCGTAGGGTTGTCACTATTATTAACCGTGGTAGGTACAAATTCAAATATTTGTTAGATTTGTACTGGATCGTGAAATCAATAAAACCGGCCAAGTAGGTTTCAGGTCACGCGCAGTGTAGGGTTCCGTAGTTGCCCTTCACAATATATGAACTTTTCTAAGTTCATAGAAGGGGGCTTTATGTTTTATACTACGGTTTAACGGTCTCCGAGTACATTTTTTAAGTTGTTCGACTAAAACTCGTTAATTTGTAAAGCCTACTTAGCCGTGATAGTTTTCCTTTTAAATTCGTTATATATGCTATTGCCGTGAATTTTTTCACATCTCACTGGAGACAATTGACGCTAACAAAAATTTTTGCTCTAAAGCTTAATATTTCGCTAACTGATCCCTAAATCGAAAAATGGTTTTCCCACACCCACAATACTTTTATAAGAACTATTTAACGATACCCCACAACATGGGATAGACGAGAAAAAAAAATATCATCCCCACTTCACGTGTAGGGCAGGTACCCTAAAAAATATATTTTACTATTTGTCAGCGTGGTTAATATGTATATCCATGCCAAATCACAGCTTTCTAGTACTAAGCGTCTCTGAGCTAAGCCGCGGACGGACGGACGGACAGACGGACGGACATAGCGAAACTATGAGGGTTCCTTTTTTGAACCCTAAAAATTGAAATCACACTAAACCTAAATATAGTTTAGCAAGACTCTCAAGTCACTTTAACTATCCCAATAAAATAACAAATTAGACACATCTCGCTCGAGTAGTCTAGTTTTGTATAAAACAGTTGATTCTTTTTTAGCGATTTTGATGTTGGTCCCAAAGAGAAAGTTGTTCAGTTTGATGGTCTGATCATCCCTTTAAAAAACTGTCGTAGCTTAATCAGACGGTTAACATATGGGAAATACAAATAGACATAATAGTGGGATTAGTCTGGGTATATTGTAAATACAGGGTGTACAAAATACCCTATTAATACTTTAAAGATGCTTCAGACCATCAAACTGAACAACTTTCACTATGGAGCCAACACCGAGGAAAATAAAAAAAATTTGCTGTCCCATACATATGAGCCGAGCCGGTACTGCATGCAGTTTTGTATGGGATATCAGATTTCTTTCATTTTTTCTCGGTGTTGGCTCCATAGTGAAAGTTGTTCAGTTTGATGGTCTTAAGCACCCCCTTAAGTATTACTACTTTTGTTACACACTGTATATATTCACTATATTCAGAATATCAAAATTTCACTAGTATTGCTCAAACATTTGACCAGCGTAGTGAACCAGTTTAACTGACTGACTGCGCTGAAAATAGAAATATGAATCTACTAGAGATAACCCGCGACTTCATCCGCACAAATTATATACAAGAGTTTAAGTCAGATTATAAGCTAACAAAAAAGTTTCATCAAAATTGGTTCAGTAGTTTCGCGTGATGCTCGATCAAACAAACAAACTTCTTTTTTTAAATTTACAGTTCTATAATAGTATAGATAGACTAGAGTTTACCTGCGACTTTGTCCGCACAAATTATATACCAGATTTTAAATCAGATCATAAGCTATCAAACAAACAAAGTTTCATTAAAATCGGTTCAATAGTTTTCGCGTGATGCTCGATCAAACAAACAAACTTTTTTTTTAATTTACCGTTTTATAATAGTACTAACGTTAAGCCGCGACTTCGTCCGCACAAATTATATAGCTACCAGATTTTAAGTAACTTTTTTATTTTGTTAATATCTTCAATGTACAGACACACTTTCTGTTACAGTTTTATAATAGTTTCGATTAGATAGATAGATACATATAAGTGTTACGTGAATGACTAACAGACACAACGCACAGCCTAAACCGCTGAAGATAGAAACAAGTGGAATATGTATTCTACAGACGATCGATGTAGGGGTGCACTAAGAAAGGATTTTTGAGAAGGTTTAAAAAGGGATATAGTCCACCAAAAATTGTACATAACAACCTATCGTTAAGAAAAACCTAAAACTACGCAACAACTTCAATAAACTTTTCCTATTCAGCCAAATCTACTTACAAATCTTTTCTATACTTCCCCGCATTTTATCCATGTCAAGCGCACAAGCCTCGTCATCATAAAGTACTAACAAACAAACCCTTTCCCGTTCGGCGTCCGATCGTCCATCAGCTCTGGAGTGGACTTCGAGAACCCTCTGTTTATTTGGACGCACGGGAGAACTCTCGGACATCGATGCCAGCTAGTGTTTGAACATTCAACTGTCGATAAGTCAGCAGTAAATAACCGGATGGATTGGTGCCACGTGTAGCGTGAACGGTTGATAAGTTTGATGGACAATCAAATGTGCAAAGCTGGCATCCGTCTAGCTGGGTGTTAAGTTGTAGATAGTAAATCAGGATTATTTATACAGGTTGTAACAAAACATCCTTGTGATTTCAAATATTATTGATTTTTAAACATGTTACAGCCATGTTGTGCTATTTCGAATCCAATTAAAGATTGAAAAATTTGTCAAACCACTCTTGTAATATTTAAAGTGGTGGTTTAAACAGTATTTCCGAGCGCTTACAACCCGAATTCCTTTAAAGTACGAGTGAGTGGCTTCTTCTGGGTGAGCTCGCTACATCTTCGACGCCATCTTCGTCCTGAGGACTAGATTGAGATCAAGACCAAACCCATAAATAAAAAAAATAAAAAAAACTGAACAACTTTCACTATGGAGACACAGTCAAAAAAATTAGCTATACATTTGGGTCGAGTAGGCATGCAGTTTTATATGAAACAGCAGACTTTTTTTCGCGATTTCGAACTTGGAACCTCGGTGAAAGATGTTCAGTTTGCTGGTCTAAAACAACCCTTTAAATATTATAAGTGTGTATATTAAGATCGATATAAGATCTATAAAGGACTTTTTGGAACACTTCTGTTTATGGTAACCACGTTGGTCATATTAGTTTTTGTTCTAGCCCCGATTTCGGAAAATCCCACATTCGACAAAAAATAGCATGCACCTTCATAATCTGACAACTATACAGGGTGAAATCATTAGCATCCTTTTAAACTAAGAGACTACCCATCGAACTGAACAACTTTCATTATGGGAGCAAACCGATC
Source organism: Agonopterix arenella (assembly GCA_927399405.1). Taxonomy (NCBI): domain Eukaryota; kingdom Metazoa; phylum Arthropoda; class Insecta; order Lepidoptera; family Depressariidae; genus Agonopterix; species Agonopterix arenella. The sequence goes on along the minus strand of OV656707.1, from coordinate 11,434,776 downwards.
GGAGCAAAAAAATAATCAGTCGTTCCATACTAAACTGCAATGCCTACTCGACTCAAATGTACGCAACAGCTGATTATTTTTTTGCTCCGATCTGTTTGCTCCCATAGTGAAAGCTGTTCAGTTTGATGGGTAGAGTCTTAGTTTAAAAGGATGCTAATGATATCAATGTTACCCTGTATATCCCGAAGGGATATTCTAAATAATTCGTAATTATGTACTCACTATTATCCTAACATTATCTATTCTTTATATCATAATTAATATCCATAATTACAGAAGTTCTATCGATATGCGTTACATCACTGGTGAGATCGTTTTGACCTTCTGTTAAGCCGATCTCCTATTAGATCGATCGATTATTTACCTACCTAATGGACGATGATTTTTGACCTGTCGTTTTTATTTTAATTACTTGGTGTATGCTTGTAGCGTAGGTAGATACTGCAATAGCACTTGACAAAGTCAAGCGGGGTGCTTCTTTGAATGAGAGTGGTCCCTGAAACCAACAAGCCTGATAAGCCAGGTATAGGCCTAATAATTAGTGTGGTCCAATTATGATGAAAACGAAAAAATAAAGGCTTCAAAATCCAAGGATAGTTCGTTCAACGTAATTATAAGATTTTGTTTTTGGATGGTGACTGCGTACCGGAAATCGCAGCGTGGTTAGGCCCCCCAAGGTGGACCAGTATGATTTCTCCCGACTCGGTTTTTTCCATCCTACATGTCGCGTCTAGCGCGGCTTTCGCTCTCCGAAATGCTCAGGAACATACGCGCGCGTGTAGTGAAGTCATACTAGACGTGTTGGTGAAGGCGGTAGCAGTGGGAACTGGGAACCCGTTGGATGAGGGCAGTGCAGGACCGGTCGCTGTGGCGATCCTTGGGGAGACCTATGTTCAGCAGTGGACGTCTATGGGCTGATATGCTGATGATGAATCATAATTAAATATAGGTACATTAAAAATTAAATGCATTCACATCAGCCGTGGTGGTCCAGTGGCGAGTAACCTTGTCTGCTGTGCTGGAGGCGATGGTTCGATCTCCGTCCAGGTCGACTCGTACCAATGAGTTTTCCGGAATTTATGTACGGTTTGTAACACCACTGGCTTTTCGATGAAAGAAAACATCATGAGGAAACCTGCATACTTTAATTTCGAAGCATGTTCAATTGTACCCACTGTCCATTACAAAGTGTCGACGGGCTCACTCCCCGACAGACTGGACAGAGTTTCGGTACTACTAGTGAAACGTGGATGTTCTGAGTTTTTAAAATATTTCTTACTACTTTCTATGCTAAAATTAAATAAAAGACGATCAATATCGAACAATATTCTAAAACGAACAAGGCCGTCCTACCCAATTAGACGAAAAGTCTGAAACCCTTCTCTGTGTCAAACTACCTAACAACCAAACTGTAAATGGTTAGTTGTGGTTGACCACTTAGAGGTCTCGCATCCTTACATTATGCGTTATCGGTTTAAACTGAACTAAATAATTAATTTAATTACTTTACAGACGGACTAAATATTTAATAGGTACCTATGAGTACAACAACATCAAAATTCAATGAACTATAGCGAAATCCAAATTAAAATTAATATTAAAAAAATATATATTTAACAAAGTGAAAGAGCAAAAATTTAATTTTAAATTAAGCTAAAAATATATGATTACTAGTAAGATTCAAATAGTAGGTAACAATTTTGAAAGTTACTTTCGTCATCATATTTACTTTTGATTTTGACTATACATACAGTTACGAAAACACGATTTTTGTATAATAAAATAAAATAAAAATATAAAATTTTTTTTTTATTTCAGACTAAAATTATCCTTACTTAGTTTTTTTTTTTTTTTTAATTATTTTGTTTTTTTTTTGGAGCTTTTAACCCTGAGGTTACGTCAGCCCCATCGTGCCTTAACCCTTAAGACTCTACAAAATGAAACAATTTTACAATGAAATAAAAACCTAACACTACCTAACAAATATACAAACAAACACACATATTAAACACTAGTACTATAAATAAAAAGGTACACCATTTTAGCCTCTCGACGTAGACGTAGGGGCGGCTAAAATGGTGACAAAAGAGCCTACATTCGCAATATTTAGATTTAAACTATTATACAATAATAGCCTCTGCGATTGATACCGGACACATTCCGCTAATAAATGCTGAACATCCTCCACAGTACCGCATACCTCGCAATTAAGTAGCACAAGCTTACGTCTAATATGAGCAATAGTAGTCATAACAATAAATCAAAAAAATATTATTTAGATCAATTCAATGATCCACACCTCTCACATGCAGATCGATGAAACGACCGAGGATAACTGTATCCATCCGATCAGCGATCATCTTCAAGATTCTGTTCGGGCTCCCCCGTTTTCTGCGCACAACAGACGTATTTTTGCGTATAATTGCATAAAAGTCATCTACTACATTCATCTAGTAGTTAGTCATCTACTATTGCATAAACCTCATACACCCCAACTGATTTATAACAAAATAGTTAGATTGAAACAATAATTTCATTATTTTGATGGTTAAAATTTAAAGTTATTCGCATTTTAAGTTTTGGGGCAAAAATTATTTGTTATCATTTCAGCAATGAATGAAAGCGCTAACGTACTCATGGATACATTTTAAAATAATCTTTTCTTGGTAGTAAGTACCTTACTTGAGTGTGCCCGTGCGGTGGGTTGACATCGGATTAAGTAAATTTTAAATTTCACAAACAAATTATTTAATGTTTTGCAAAAAATTACCCATGTTGAAACCATGATAATTCGATTCTGTTCTCGATTCTAAACAAACTACTTTCTAGTTTTGCGTTAATTCGTTAACACGTTGTATATGTACTTCCGCAAACATGCCAGATGCACTGCAGAATCGTGGAGGGCATTGTACGATTGTATAGGGACTGCCCTTGATTTTTAAATTTTTGTTATTTTCATTATTTGTTACCAAATTTGCTGTAAGTACACATATTCTGTGAAAATTACCTCCTCATCTCAAAATAAACCTTCTGGGACGTACTTTAACCATGGTGAAAATTTCATGCTTCTATCGTAAAATGCACAATTTTTTCATGTAGCAGCCCTACTACCACAGATTATTGAATAGCCATTACTATGGTATAGAACCAAAATTAAAATCTCTAAAAATAAGCAGCTGCTCGATACATTTGGTTAGAGTCGCATTTTCTATGGAATAGCAGATTTTTTTCGCGATTTTAATGTTGGTCCTATTAGTCCTATAGTGAGAGTTGTTCAGTTTGGTGGTCTGAAGCACACCCTTAGTATAATAAGTCCTGTATAATAACATGGTTTATAGCTTTGAATAAGTTTTTTTAGTATTTTGTTGCCGTGTGGTGGCTATGAATAGCACCATCCCATTTCCTCCCGTGGGTGTCGTAAAAGGCGACTAAGGGATCTACTGAAGGATGGGCAACAGCATCCTCTGAGTACAAACATTGATTCGATCCAACTGCGATCGCCAACCCGCCTGCCAAGCGTGGCGATTATGGCAAATCCCCACCATTTTGGGGGAGGCTTATGTCCTTCAGTGGACGTTTAATGGCTGATATGATGATGATGAGTATTTTGTTTACACGGAGATTAGCTTCTCCGGTTACTTCTTCTAAAACTACGGTTTTGACTGTCATTTAGATAATTTCTTGCCGAAGGAGTATACTGTATAATATATTTATTATAGGTCCCACCTAAGGGCGAAGCTTGGGCGGGTCGCTGGTAAAACAGGTATAAACAAAAGATTTGCTCACCTACCAAACCAATCCTTTCTCAGGTATTCGGAATACCAAATATAACTATTTTATACTTCATAATGTATTCTCCTTGAGAAAAGATCATCCCCATCTATAATCCAGGTTTAAAATACTAGGTCAAACTTTACCAAAAGTTGTCTAGAAAAATCTACGCTCGCTCGTTGAATTTAAACCCAGTCTAAACCGACTGAAAGATGGAAAAAAACATTAAAGTTGCCTATCCTACTTAATTATAAATGTATATCGTTCGTAAAATGCATTTATACATCGAAAGATAACACATCAATACTTTACGTCTGATACTTTTGACTTTTATAATTTTTCTGCTTCTCATACAAATTAAAAAACTTTTTCATGAATTTTATAAAGTTATTTTTATTCTAAATCATCAGATGGTTTTTCAATAACCTTGTAGAAATTGAGACAACGATCAAATATTACCTTCCTAATATTCAGTAAAGCGCGCGAGCGCGCTGCAAACAAACGAAGTTAGATCCTATTTTCAATACTAACCAATTTAACTCAACGAATTTTTTAATAGCCTAGTCATTTTACGGAGTTTTGTTAGGCGGGCTAGGGACTAATTATTAATTGGGCTTTTAAACTGTAACTGGCCCCATTTAGTGACAAAAAGACTGTCTTAAAATATATTTTTAAAAAATTCGCTACGCAACATAGAAATCAAAATTGTGTGTCCGAAATATTATAATACCAATGCACTCATTTGACTTAGATTTAACAATATAAATTATTTTTGAGCAATAAAAGCAATGAAATTTAAAAAATGAGGTATTTATTAGAAAACTCGAATGTATTTTTCAAAACCTTCTAAGTAGACAAAAATATTTACACCATGTTTGTAGTATGTATAATGGCAAAGCCTTAAATATGCGCAAAAAACATTTTCCATCAGGTTTTTTAGAACAAGATAATAGCTAAATTTAAAAACTTAGGTGACAGAAAATATTGTTGCCAATTGAAAATTTGGGGCTGTTGCTGACATGATTTTTTTTATTTTGGTACATTTCTAGGCTCAAATTGGCTTTTCAATAGGTATTATACCGAAAAAAAATGTCAATTATTAATTAGTCCCGGCTCAAACTGTAAAATGACTGGGCTATAAACACTATCTAGTAACTATCCTCTGTGCCTGTGGGTTGTCAGATTTTCGAAACAATATACAGTGTCAATGCTAGGATTAATTTAAGATTTGTATGGAAAACTTTGAGCTTCGAACTTTGAATAACGAAAATCTGACAAACCACAGGCTCAGAAATTAGTTACTAGACCCGTATTAAAAAATAACACGAACTTTATTCAAATTGAACTTCGTGTGAATGTTGCAAGCTAGCAGTTATATCCTCTAAAGACCTTATTCCACAATAAATATTACTTCACCGTGTAAAAACGTCGAAGAACTATTTAGTCAAAAACCTAACAGTACCCGAACTGTATCAAAACTAACCAAACCAAAGGACAAACATGAACACGTCTCCCCAAATAGAATATCAATATACAAACAGGAATGAAATCATGAGACTTCACAAGGCGGTGAAGCTTACATAAATACATAGAAGCTACACGATATCAGAATAAATGTTTATATGAATCATGAAATTGGAAATTCAATAAGCTAAATTCGCAATCCGGGCGAGCGCAGGTGTTCGAAACAAACAATATTCCGTATCGTGTGGGCTTAAATAGCCATCGATTCTACCGCCGAGCTATTATGTGACTCTTTGCACGATTACATTATCTATAGGCAGTTTAACGAACTGTTTTAAGAGTATTATGAAGTTGACAGTATCCAAGCAAAAAGAGAAAATGTTTTACCCCACTAAAAACTTACAGAAATAGGTAAGTATCCATATTTCACTAGAAGTGCTCAAAATCAGTCCAGTTAGAGAGGTAACGGTACATCATCATCAACCTGTCATCGTCCACTGCTGAACATAGGTCTCCCAAGGCGCGCCACAAGACTCTGACCTCGGCCTTCCTCATCCAGTCGCTCCCCGCTACCTTTTTAGGTCGTCTGTCCAGCGGGCAGCAGAGCGTCCCACACTACGCCTACCAGTTTGTGGTATCCACTCTTGAGCTCTGACACCCCATCGGTTGTCAGTTCTTCGGCAGATATGACCAGCCCATTGCAACTTCAGCTTGCAAATTTTCTGAGCTATGTCAACCACTTTAGATCTCTGACGTATCACTTCATTTCTGATGTGACCTCTCAGAGAAAAACCGAGCATAACTCTCTCCGTAGCTCGCTGAGCGACCTTGAATTGATGAACTAATCCTATCGCAGAGGTAACAAGTCAGTAGTAATTTAAGCATCTTGGTTTTCTTCACTATATTTTCTTTCACCTCTTCCTAACGAACCCGATTGTGAGTTACCTACACTATTCCATCTGCCCTTTTACAGCTTTTCCAATAATAAAATCCATACAAATATAGACCGAAATCCAAAATCACAACACAAATGTTAATGAAATTAAAATCTACAAACAACGTAGACCGAACTATCGCACCGTTTGCAGCAACAAACCGGCAAACTTTGTATCACGCCCACAACATAAAACAGGGTGTATCACACATACAGGAGGAACAAAATTTACGGCGTGTTTGACGTTACCTACAGTTTCGCGATAAAATATTAAAGTTGCCCCCAGTGATTTATACGGGGAAAACTATGTCAGTTACACCATGCTGATATTGGCACACGCAAGAGGTTTTTGGAAACACCTGCACAAGCTATGTAGGTGTGTTGTCGGGTATTGTTTGTCACTTCAAAGAAAATATATTACCTGCTGCGAAGCCTGATAGTGGCTGTACGAAAATAATTAAATTAAACATCGAATAAGGTGGCGAGCGGGATTCTACGGCCTTTGAAGATGAAATAAATGTATAATATTTATTTGGTGAATTTAATTATGTTTAGAGCACGCTCCGGTTTTCCTACGTGAAACTGGATATATGCGAAAAGTAATGTGCGTGTAATTGTTTTTCAAATGCGAAATTATATTAAAACAAAAACAGTTTTTTTCGCAAATCAAAAATCACACACCATAATTATACAGGGTGTAAGGAACAGCCCTCCGCAAACTGAAACGGTGAACTCATCGAACCGAACAATTTTCACTATGAAGATTTTTGACAACATTATTTTCATGCTGATGTTGGTTTTGAACACATTATTAAATAAAAATTACGTATATAATTAAAATGTTCCCCCAAACTTTCGTTAACAATAAAGCTAAACTTAGAAACTAAAAGCAAGTTAACCAGCCTTCCGACTCTTATTAAACCGGCTAGGCTTGGACAAATCACTTAGATCGGCTGGACTGCGGTCCCTTCAATTAATATACTGTAATTAGGCCATGTGCCCGTGACACTCGCCTAATTGGCTGTCAAAAGTTGACAAATGTAAGGAACCACTTATCTTTCCCTCGTCTTCCTTTGAAACTACAAGTTGGAATTACAGGGCCTCGGTACTTAATTAGTTCGTTCGTTTTAAGTGACCTTACTTATATACATAGTAATTTTAAGAACGTATTTTTAGATTGCTCTAATACCTCTACACTATTATAAAACTGTAATAGTCTACGTTCGTTTGAGCATCACGCAAAAACTACTGGGCCGATTTTGATGAACCTTTTTGTGTTTAAATGCTTATGATTAGACTTGAGTACTGGTATATACAGGGTAAATTTTATATCACTGCGGATAACTTTAGCATGTATTCTACTCATCAAACTGAACAACTTTCACTATAGAGCTAACCTAGAAATCGCGAAAAAAAAATTTGCTGTCCCATACAAAACTGCAGTACCTATTCGACTCAAATGTATGGGACAGCTGATTTGTTTTGCGCGATTTCGAATGTGGCTCCATAGTGAAAGTTGTTCAGTTTGATGAGTAGAATACATGCTTAAGTTATCCGGAGTGATATAAAATTTACCCTGTATTTTATCTAGCTATGACAAGCTATGATGACGGGATCCGATGCTGACGAAGTCGAGACGAAGATTTTAAAAGAAAAATTACGTTTTAGTGTTTTACTTTCCATCCGCGTTTTTTTAAAGGTTCTCGGTAACACAATAGTCTCAAGCTGTAGGTATATACGGTTATACTGTGACTCTCTTATAACAAAACCGCTATAAACGTATTAAAAGCAACCCTAAAGAGATCAAAAGCGCAATTGTTCCATGAAACGCACAAAAGACTGCCAAACCCATAGCCATTAAAACTCCAAAACTGTGCCACTATCTCTCAATGAGATATAAAAATTCCGTTCTTCAAGAAAATTTTTCCCGGCATTCCCCAATGATCGTTGGCAATTACTGGCTTATCTTGAATGCGAATTTTCTGAGCGACTTTAAATAGCTATCGTTTTCCCTAGTGGGTTCGGCAAACCTCAAAATGTCCTGGCTTTATAAAACGGTAGGTACTGTTATAAAGGGCATTACTTTTATAGAGTATTTGTGCAAGTCTGTCTCATGCTACTAGCGGTTAGAAGTCAATAAAAGCGAGATAAACCGCTGTGACGCTAAATTCTCGTGTTCAGTCATTTTGTTGGCTATTCGTTGCTGTATTATTTCTTAATGCTTTAAAACAGAAAATTTTGCATGGACACTTTCCATGGCACTAGAACTTTGCAGATCGTTGAAAGGCTCGCATTGCAAGCGCCGCCACAATAATAATCACTCGTGTAAGCCTTTTATATTTGGTTTAAAAATAATACTAACTATTAGCTGTCTACTTATATTGCGTGTAGTGAGCCAAAAAACTTCTGTTGCAGACGACTTAATGAGTTCATTTTTTTTGGCATTTTAAAAGCGCAAAATGACAAGAAATGTTTCGAATCGATTATGTTATCGATTATATTAAATGTTTGATTTCATATTTATGGTTATAAGGTAACGTATAATTTCATAATGCAGACGTATAATAAACATTTGATTTGAACGTTTGAAATGATTTGTAATTATTGAAGGGGTCAAAATCCATAGAATTATTTTATCTAAATGACAATTAAATGGAAATATTTTATTGTCATACCTATTTTAAATATTTTACATAATTTTTGTTAACATTTTTTCCAAGATTTTATTCATCTTTGTCGCTCTGTGGTAATGTATTTTTTTTTGTTTATTGAGAAGACAACAGCGTATAGTTACAATAAATTCTTAAAAATAATAGCGTTAGACCGACCATTAATAATGACATAATTATGTTTGATGTGGAAACTTATAAGATAATTTTAGGGCAGGTACCCATCATCAGGCATCCAGTACGAAGCTCTGATTACTGTAAATCATAAACGCTCCAAATGCAACTGAATTCAATGCACAAATTGAAACTTTCATCTTGTTACCTTCGACAGAAAGCTATTGAAAGTGTCCTCTTCACCCTTTTCGTTTCTATCAATCGAATTCAGAATTCTATCACTGCGAAAATTCAATCGTGAATTCATCTTTGTATATTTACGTAAGTACCTAATTTATTATTTTATTTAAAAAGTAGTATACGGCAAACTTTACTTTTAGAAATAATATTATTCAAAATAGTAATTAGTAACGGACATTGTACCGATTATTTTTTTATATGCTTTTATACAATCGGGTAAGTAAATTGATAACTGGGTTGTCTTTTATAAGGCCCACATACATATATTTACAAACAAGATAGGCTGAATTAGGTTTCATGGAGCTGGAGTGCGATTTTTGAATCTCATTCGTTGAACTCAGCAGTTGAAAATGTATGGAAATACGCATCTTTCTACTGCTGATTTGACGTTCAAAAACCGCACTCCTGGAGTATGATTTTTGAAAGTCAAATCAGCAGTAGAAAGATGCATATTTCCATAGTAATTTTGACATTTCAACTGCTGAGCTCAGCGAATGATTATATATTCAAAAATCGCACTCCTGAATCTATAAAACCTAATTCAGCGTATCCTGTATGTTATAATTGTAATATAATGCCTCTAATTAAATATTGTAGTTGTAGAGTTTCTGGCCACATCTCTATAACGGATCACGTTCTGACCCGGTGGTAGAGTCAAAAAAATGTACCCGCAAAAGCTATCTAATATGACATTATTTTGAATAAATTTTGTACACATATTTTCAAGACAGTAAACGACACATTAATTATATAGTATAATTAAAAAGTAAAATTAATAAAACTTTTTAAAGCCTGTTGCGGAAAATCATTGGAACTATTTTTTGTACTTGAAACATTGACATTTAAGGTTATAGTCGACCAGGTTTTTAAACCGACTTCAAAAAAAGAGAAGGTTTCTCAATTCGACCGTGTGATGTTTTTTTTAAATTTCTGGTCCGGCTTTAATTATATTTGACAGTCATTTCAGGACATCAACGCGAGCGAAACCGCGTGTAAAAGCTGTCCTAACTTTAATATTATAAATGCGAATGTGACTTTTGTTTGTTACGTATTCACGCGTTCAAGACATCAGGAAACATTATACTAAATAAATAGAGAAATGAATTATTTTGTTGGATTCACTTTCACATCCGAACCTTTCAAACAACTTCTATGTTTGATAGAAATGCTAAATAGCCTGTTGTACCTAACGTAGTAGCTTCTATCTCAAAAACAATCGAAATACACGAAGCCACCTACAAAAGCTAGTCAAAGGTACCGTAGGTAGGTAGGTAGACATATACAGGGTGTAACTGACAGCCTAGGAAATACTGAAACGGTGAACTCAGACCATCAAACTGAACAACTTTCACTATGGAGCCTACCTCAGGAGACGCGAAAAAAAATTAGCTGTCCCATACAAATTAATGTACCTTACCGACTCAAATGTATGGGACAGCTGATTTTTTTTCGCGTCACCTGAGATAGTCTCCATAGTGAAAGTTGTTCAGTTTGATGGTCTGAGTTCACCCTTTCAGTATTTGCTAGGCTGTCACTTACACCCTGTATATCAATACAGGGTGTAAGCAAATACTGAAAGGGTGAACTCACAAACGAACTCACGCTACATATCATGTAGCTATTACATGAAACTATACCAACATATCTATCTAAACTATTATAAAACTGTAACAGGAAGTTTGTCTGTACATTGAAGATATTAACAAAAAAAAAGTTACGATATGGTTTTTAGGTGTCCCTGATTCCATATCACCAATTTTTGGATTTTTTTTCTGTCTGTTTGTTTTTGTGTTTGTTTGGGTGTTTGTTTGTTTGAACGAGTATCACGCAAAAACTACTGAACCGATTTTGATGAAACTTTTTTTGTTTGATAGCTTATGATCTGACTTAAAACCTGGTATATAATTTGTGCGGACGAAGTCGCGGGTTAACGCTCGTGTTTTATAAATTGAACAGCTTGTTGAAATGAAGTATGATTTCTTTCCCAAGAGTCACGCCTACGCGATAGATTTGATGTGGACGGTTTCTATCCTTGCAAGTTTACGAGATACTAGTATTTTCCTCTAGGCTTTGCTTACGTTGGAATCTACTGATGTATCTCTTGGAAAATATACCTAATTATTATGAGATTTCCAGATTCAGATTTGAATCTACACCGATATTCACTTAACTATTTATCTTAGTGCAAAGTTAACATAAGTTACTGATTTTTAAGCTTCCGAAGTTACGAGGAACCCTTATAGTTTCGCCATGTCCGTCCGTCAGTCCGCGGCTTAGCTCAGAGATGCTTAGTACTAGAGAGCTGTAATTTGGCATGAGTATACATATTCATCACGCCGACAAAGTGGTAAAATAAAATCTTAAAAAATATTGTTTTTATGGTACCTCCCCTACACGCGAAGTGGAAATGGTTTTTTTTGTTTGGGATATTGTTGGATAGGTCGTTTAAAAATATGATGGGTGTGGGAAAACCATTTTTCGATTTAGGGATCCGTTAGCGAAATATTAAGCTTCAACTACAACACCATAGAATCGCAACATAGAAATCAAAATTGTGAGTCCCAGAAGGTTTTTAAATTAATAATATATAAATAAAACCGCACTTATCACAACACAACGTATATTAACTATTTTATATATCTTATATAGACAAGCAGCGCGACAGAGTTCCGACCTAACCAAGTGGCTACTTTTGAAGCTAAGACCGAAGTGAAGTCGTTTTTATAATTTGCCACGCTCGTGCCCCCACAATGTTGCCTCTCCCACTACTCGACCTAAGACTACCGTAGACAATCATAATACTCGGCTCATAATTTGCATGCAAAACTCAATACAACAACTAATAACTTTCTAAAAAATGTGGGAGCGACAACAAATATTAATACCAGTGCACTCATTTTAATTAGATTTAACAAAAAAAATATATTTTTGAGAAATAGAATAGGCATTGAAATTTAAAAGATGAGGTTTTTATTAGGAAATACGAATGTATTTTTCAAAACCTTGTAAGTAGACAAAAATATGTACACCATGTTTTAAATATGTATAGTGGTAATGCCTTATAGGTTTTTTTATAACGATATAATATCTAAATTTTAAATTTTTGACTCTCGCTGACGTGATTTTTTTTTAATTTTGGTACATTTCTATGGTCAAATTGACTCTTAAATACTATACCAAAAAAAAATCTGCTACTAATTATTCCCGGCTCAAACCGTAAAATGACTGGGCTATAAAAATAATTTTTAGTTCCGAACCAGGCACGGTCACAAAATATGAACGATAATTTGAATCTGGTTAAGTAGGTACCTTTTCAATTTGATCTTTACCCAATTCCCCAAGCAATACGTAGAGGACCTAAATACTTACGAACGAATGAAATTTTGTACCTATTGGTGTTGCATTTTACATTAGGTACCAATTGGTACTGCTTATTGTATATTTTTCTCAAGTACTGTCTTCTATTACATAGAACCGTAACGTGTTAGGTTTGGACACAATTTTCTGTATGATTGTGCTAAGATGCAAACCCGTCTTCCTATGGCAATATCAGTAATAATAATTAGCAATATTACTGTATTTGAAATATTATTGATTTTTAAACATGTTACAGCCATGTTGTGCGTCCCCTTAAGACGCAACAGATTGAAAATTTCGTTCTCTATATAGTGGGCTCGGTGGCGAAATTGGATAACGCAGTTCCCCGGTTTGGAAAAATGCGGGTTCAAGTCCCACCCGAGAAAAATTCTTCAATCTTTAATTTTACTGTATTTGGTTTTATGTGACTACAGAGCTACGCAGCTACGGTGCTACGCAGCTACGAAGCTACGAAGCTACGTAGCTAAGGCTTCGCGAAGTCTCCGGAGCCCCTAAAAATGTTTACACCCTATTTAATCGCTATCTTATACCCTGTTACACTGATATGATATTCCGTCTACCAGCTTAAGCGAAAAATTCTTCGTCTATGTGGCCAGATCATTTCAAAACCATAATCATGTCAAGACCAAACACTGACTGAGGGTTTAGGGACAGGGCCCATACAGCCGTGTCAGACATAAACAGTTTAAAATTAAAATTCTTCTTTTCGTGTCAATGGTTCTGCAGTGGTGTTTTTATATTTTAGTAGCCAGGTGTTCGGCAAGCCTGACAGCGTAAGGAGTAGCTGTATTTAAATCCTCTCTCGTGCAGGTGTTCGGGCACAGCGGACATTCCAGCAGATGACCCATCGACTGAATAGGTTCACCGCAATCACACTGTGTCAGACCAGGATCCCTATACCCCCAGTTACACAGATTTAGTCTGCAACGGTCGACCAGAGTGCGATCGAAGAAAAAATAAAGGTTTCCGAAAGAATGGTGGGGTAGGTTAGCACTATAGGTTATACTTAAGTTAATTGTTGCTTTAAAAATACATATTAATTATGGTTTTCTGTTTGTTGTGTGTATGTGTGTTTGCGTGTGTGTGTGTGTATGTGTGGGATTTCATCGGTATATCGCCGCGATATAGCGATGAAATCAAAGAAAAGCCAAAAAGCCTTCGCCCAAAAATCACTTGTCAGATGATATGGCTCCTTTGACTATTTATTATAAGGACTAGCCTTGCGGTAGCATTTCCCCTCTGCCACGGTATAAGATTAATTGATCATGTGCATTTACATTCAATTTTTTACCGTATCACTAAATGAGACAGCCTATAATTGCGAAACAATAATTTCGAACTAAGAAGGTTTGGGGTTCACACGAGACTTCTTTTCATGATTTTTAACGTTCAAAATTAGAATCTAAAGTTATGGGGAATAAAATCCAAAGTTGCGGATTTCGTGTTGCCTCGCCTCCCGCGAAAAGTGGCAGAAATGTTTGTTCGTAGAATTACACGCGTAACTAGTCCGTATATAAGTAGTCAAAGTATGGCTCACCCTGGAAAAGGTACTGGGTATTCATGCTATAAGACCATAATGAAGCGAAGTTAACATTCGGTGTGAAAACGGTAGTGGTTCAGGGTAGCCAGTGCATGCTCCCACGTCTGTCTACTGTTCCAAGGAGGGTACATATAAATAAAAGATAGGATTACCAACAGTACGCTTCTGAAACAGTTGGCTTTATCGGAAAATGCTACAAAATCGAAGTTTTCTCAACAAACAACAATTTTAAAAAGCTATCCAATGAATTATAAATTTCCTTGAAAGAGTTTTGATTGTGCAGTACACATTGATTGTTTCGAGTAAAGAAAATGGAATGGAACGGGGTTTTATTTTTTAATACTGTCATGTCACAGATGCAGAAATTATTATTTTCATAATATTATTGATAAAGTTATGTATGAATACATATCAGCGATAGTTATATTGTTATATATAATACAGGGTGTTAGGGTAGACAATTGCTTTACGTTTATGGGAGATTGTACTCATATAAAGTACTCAGGTACTCTCGGTATTCCAGGTACTTTAAATGTGACTAGATAATTTGTGTGACAATGTCCAAGATATATTCTCTGATTCCATATCACCAATTTTTGGATTTTTTGTCTGTCTGTTTGTTTGTGTGTTTATTTGTGTGTTTGTTTGTGTGTTTATTTGTTGATTTGTTTGTTTGAACGAGCATCACGCAAAAACTACTGAACTGATTTTGATGAAACTTTTTTTGTTTGATAGCTTATGATCTGACTTAAAATCGGGTATATAATTTGTGCGGACAAAGTCGCGGGTTAACGCTCGTTATTGATAAATTTATATATCACGATAGTTATGTTGTTATAGTGTTAGGCATACGGTAGACAATTGCTTTACTTTTATGAGAGACGAGCGTTAAAGTTTAACGACAAAAAAAGTTTCATCAAAATCGGTTCAGTAGTTTTTGCGTGATACTCGTTTAAACAAACAAACACACAAACAAACACACAAACAGACAGACAAAAAATCCAAAAATTGGTGAAATGGAATCAGGGACATCTAAAAACCATATCGTATCTTTTTCTTTTGTTAATATCTTCAATGTACAGACAAACTTCCTGTTACAGTTTTATAATAGTATAGATAGATTGTACTTATATTACTGAAAAACTTTTCCAAAGAAGCAAAGGGAAATTCGAAAAAAAAAACAATTTTTCATGCAAACGTTCGATCAGCTGATTGCATTTAGTATAGGAAGTCTTATTTTTTTTTGTCTAATTCCTATATGTTTCTTACGGAAAGTTGTTCAGTATCGTTCCTTAATACCCTAATACCTACCTACCCTTTAAAATTGTAGATTATCGAGGTGCTACTGGGAATGTTCCTCCATTTGACGACCCGGTTGGTGTAATGGTTACCACGCCGGACTGCCAAACCAGGGTCCTGGGTTCGAATCCCGGTTCGGTCATGGATGTTTATATGTTTGTGCCGTTGTTGTATGGTTTCCATAATAAACAGCCTTTAGAGCTTGCTTGGGATCATTACAATGTATGTGCCTGTGAGCGTTATTTATTCAAAATGGAAGATCTTCTGCCAGGCTAGGCGTGAAGCCTGGGGACCGGCCGTGGTCCAACAGTTCTTAGTTGGACCTTGTCTCTGTGATGATTGCTCTTGGGCGATTTATGTCTTGCATTCGATTGTGAACCTTATTTGTAGTAGGTTACGAGTTACGTATTCACGGTGAACGTTCTCTTTATGGAGCATACTTCCGAGGGCGACGGTATCGCCATCTGTTGGCTTGTTTGCTATATCTTCGCAAGTCCCCACATAGATAAACAAGGTGCCTAGGTCATTGACGTAGAATACTATGGACGCCGGGTCTGGTACAAAATTCTCGAAAAAAGTGTCCGTGACTAAACTACACAAACCTAAGTACGTGTAGCTATATAAATCAACTAAAAACATTGAATATGCTGAAATTCTTTTCCATCCCACTCCCCCATTGGGATATGGCACGCGCCGCGCGTCCGCGCGTGGGCGTACTCCACCGGACAAACGAAAACTGTCGCGTAATTGGTTCTCTTTTTATGTTTTTGATCTCTTTTGGTTCGGACACTTTTGAGCGCGGACCCTACATCCAGTAGTTAATAAGTCAATGGCCTAGGTGTACTTTGAGAACAATGAAATGAATACTAAAATAAATACCTTAATTCATCAAAAACTCAGGCGTTATTTTGACAAGATCCTTAAAAATATGATAACACTACCGAAATTTGAAAAACACCACAAATTTTTTTTTAAAGCTACAAAGTACAATTTACAGCCTGTGTTCATAAATTTCAAAAAACGAACAGTCAATTTGGGAGAATCTGTTTCCAAAGCTAGTATAGGACGTAAAGGGAAAAAGCCTTTGCTCTGTATGATTGGGGCAACTACATTACAGAATGGGGAACGTTCAAAGAGTATTCGATTTTATCGATATCCTTTCACAAATATTCGTATGTAGGTACAAGTACTTCGACTGCAAATGGGTATTGAATATGAAATGATTTGAGTGTTTTCGATTGTGAAGATTTAGTTTTCTTTTATCTTGTTTCACTATTTTATCCTTTTGCCTTTATAAGTAGAAACTTTGATCGAAGTACCCGAGTTTTTTTAATCTAAACTATTATAAAACTGTAACAGAAGTGTGTCTGTACATTGAAGATATTAACAAAAAAAAAGTTACGATATGTTTTTTAGGTGTCCCTGATTCCGTATAACCAACTTTTGGGTTTGTTTGTTTGAACGAGCATCACGCAAAGACTACTGAACTATATAATTTGTGCGGATAAAGTCGCGGGTTAACGCTAATTTAAAATAATATCGCGTAATAAGCTTTCTGTCGTAATTATTAGGATTTAGTACCCAAAGGGTGAAAACGGGGCCCTATTACTAAGCTTACGTTGTCCGTCCGTCCGTTCGTCCGTCTTACCTATTTAGGGCTGTAACTTTTGAACCGTAATAGCTAGACAGTTAAAATTTTCACAGAATATGCGTTATTACGACGGATTTGTTAACAACAAAAATGTCAAAAAGTTGAATATTAAGAGGGGTTAAACTAGTTTTTGTCAACGTTTTTTTTCTCGCTCTATCGGAAAAGATAGAGATATAATAGAGCAAACTCTACAATACAACAACAAATAAAAAAAACCAGCCAAGTGTGAGTCGGTCTCGCGCTAAAGGTCCCGGAGAAAACAAAACTTTTTTCTAAGTTTGATTCCCAGATTGTTGTGAACTAATTTTAAACGTAAAGTAAGTGCTCATTGAAAATAAATATTGTTGTAATTTGTATTTTTTTTTAGTTAATATGTTGTATGGTGGTCTGGTACGGAACCCTCGGTGCGCGAGTAGCCCGACTCGCACTTGACCGGTTTTATTTTGACACCACCTCCGCGTCGGAAAGTGTTCCATTGTATGCGGAGGATGCGGGCAGAAACTCAACAACACAACATTTTTGGAGAAACACCTTTCCTCAAACTTCTACAGGTTACAACAAATTAACTCTTTTGTTTGCTAGTTTTATTCCGCTCTTTACGTAGATATATACCGACGACCTGGTGAAGGCGGCGGGAACCCGTTGGATAAGGGCAGTGCAGGACCGGTCGTTGTGGCGATCCTTGGGGGAGGCTATGTCCAGCAGTTGACGTCCATCGGCAGAGATGATGATGATGATTGTTAGATTGCATTTATGTACGGTCCCTCTAAGACGGAGACCAAATAAACAGGTATATCCGCCAGTCTTCGTTAAGCATAAGCATATGCTCATAACTATATTCCCCGAGGGGGTAGTCAGGGATATTCTGAAACTTTAGAACATCCACGTTTCACTAGTAGTACCGAAACTCATAAAATACGAAAATCGTACATTAATTCCGATAAACTCATTAGTACGAGTCGGCCTGGACGGGCATCGAACCATCGCCTCCTGCACGGCAGGCAAGGTTACTTGCCACTGGACCACCACGGCTCTAGACCACCACGGCTTCTTTGACTTCGCAATTTCTTCATTTAATGACCTTCCGCATGTGGTCGAAATGAGAGGTCAGTTGTCAGTATCAAGTAACTACTTATAATAAGTGTGTTGTCTTATGATCCCCGCGCAGTGCTAAAACTGACGCCACTCGTGAGTCGTACGCACACTCGTAACGTAAAAAGACCAATGCGGCTCACCTCGTGCGTCACCGTGTGGGTGACGAGCGTAAGGTTTGGGTGACTCACGCTATAGGTCATGAGCACAGGCGAAATGCAATTGATCTTGACACCCCTCGTAGGTCGAAAGGAAACGATAAATGTGGCGCGTCGCGTCGTGGGTCAAACACGCAGGCGTAAGATTTTCGGTGACTCGCGCGGTAAGTTATGAGCACAGGCGAAATGCACTTTAACCGGCTCGTTACGTGGGTTCTTCAGCACTGCGGCCCATTTGTCGCCTACGGCGTAGGTCGTCAGCAGCGAAAGTGTTAAGACAGCTACAGATCTTGCAGGCACTTTTTGCCATGCCTGTCTTTTGCCGAAGAGTAGATCCAATCCCATCTAGATATAGCAATCAATGGAAATGTGAAACGCGCAATACGAACTTGCGATTGACAGACATTCATGTTCGTCTGTCTACCTACAAGGGATGTTGTGTAATGGATATGAGATGTCGGTTATGATTTATTATATTTACGGATAAAATATTATAAAACAGTTCCGTGATTAACTGAATGACAGTGCAACACAGTGGCGTAGCGAGGGTTTCTGTCGCCCGGGGCACAGACCGATTTTGCCGCCCCCTTATCTTTATAAGAAGATCTACGCAAAAAATAACGCAGCGAGCGAAGCGAGCCTGACAAACAAGCCAGAGCTTTTTACGTACAATCTTGCAAAGTAACCTAAGCAAAGCAACTCGAAATTTTTAGCACCATAGAATAAAGTTACAATTAAATAATGCCTGATTTCAAATTTCTTTATGAATTCGGATATTTTTATCCACAAATTAGTAATTAGTAGGTAATTACAATTAGTGACCAATTACCCAGGGGGCGCTCAAGCTCGCTGCATATTATACAAACGAAGTTAGATTGTATTTTGTCAATGTAGAGACTGATCTCGCATATAGTTTCATATAATTACAATTAATTTAAGATTTGTGTGGAACAGTTATTGAAAGTTTCAGCCATGCCAAATAAAAATGTAAAAAAATGTTTTAATGTTAATTTATATATAAGGTCTAACAAAATTAGGTGAAACTATTTTAAGGGGATGATCGGACCATCAATAAAATAGTTTCAGCTAATTTTGTTAGACCTTACCTATATATTTTTTTAATGTAAATTTAGTTGTGTTGTTTTTTCATAATATTCTATGCATCTATTGATATCTCTGAATAAATGAAAAAAAAATATTACCAAGTAAAAAAAACCATTAAAGTTCGTTTGTACGGAGCGTGATAATATCAGCCTATGCTACCTACATAATAAATTCATAACACCTACTATACGAAATGATATCCAAAAGTTTATTGTGGATTGGGCTTATTTGCGGATACATTTTTCAGATATCCATCACTTTTGGTTAACGACGGATACGGAACTCGATAACATCCGTAGTGTACCATGAATCAGCCTCAGACGCTCAAAGGAAATTTCAGTGATGTGATGTGATTGGCCCGTTCAACATGAATGCCGGAGTCAATAAAGACGACTTTTGATTATATTTTCCAAGCAAATGAAAAAGGAAATTTATTTATTTGAACACTTCATTGCACAATGATTTTGTAAATAAGTAAATTGAATGAGAAAAAGATGAATGATCTTTTTTATGGTGCCCCTAAACAAAGGGTGAAAACGGGACCCTATTCATAAGCCTACGTTGTCCGTCCGTCCGTTTATCTGTCTGTCTGTCCTAGCTATTTAGGGCTGCAATTTTAAACAAACAAACATACAAACAAACAAACAGACAGACTTAGAAAAAGTATATGTCTAGAAAGAGCCTCATGCTTCTACCGTATAAAACAAAAGGGGCCAACTTTCTTAGGTTGGTGTGCGTGAGGCGCCATACTAATTATGTCTGTGTGCGTGTATAAGGATAGGGTTTAGACGCCAATACTGGTAACATTTTTTTTCTACGTTTTTGCATCGTTTTTGTAGCTTCGACTGTCAATCTTGACATATAACTTATCCAAGCAGACAGACAAAAAATCCAAAAATTGGTGATATGAAATCAGGGACACCTAAAAACCATATCGTAAGTTTTTTTTTCGTTAATATCTTCAATGTACAGACACACTTCTGTTACAGTTTTATAATAGTTTAGATTACCTAACCTAGTTATCGATTGCTGATAATGATAAGTTATTGGTTATGGCAAAGCAAAGCGAAAAATCAACAACGATCTCCCAATCTTACTATCACGTTAAAATTTTCAGCACGAAATACGAAACGAGAAGAATTTTCTAATTTCAACCTAAACGTGTTTGATGTTAAAGCAACCGAGGTCTGTTAAAAATTGGATCGACTTACGTAGTTAATGTACCGACATTGGGTCGTCTTAATCCTGGCTCTCGCGAGTCTTGGTAAACACTAATCTTTGCCGACGTTATTTGGGCCAGAGACAAAGTTACTAGCAGAACCAGACCTCCGTCGCTCTGCTCCAGGTACCGAGATTTATATGCACTTTGGCGCATCATAGACATATTTTTATTTATTGATAATTTAAGCGATGCGGGTGCCAGATTTCTGCCAATCACGGAAATTCTGGCCGCATCTTCTTTACAGAGACAACACGTTCCGACGCGGTTGTAGCTTCAAAAAAGATTTGAAATGGGCTTCAAGTTCCCATTATTGAATAAATTATTTTGAGTTTGAGTTTGAATTAACAGACAGTGAGGCGTAGCCATAGGTCCATAGGACCTATGTCTGTATTGATATGTTTTTGTGCTAATGGTCTAAAGCATTCTGTATTAGTACTCAGTATGCTCTTTATCTACAAAATCTGATTTCAGATTAACTCTGATCTTTAGAGGAATACAGTTGGAATATAATACGCAAATTGGGTAATTATGCAATAAGATCCAAAGGTCTTGTAGCCCTTGTTTTGTTCTTTATGTATTTGTTTGGGGGCTTTTAACCCTGAGGATATGTCAGCCCCTGGTAGCCCTATTGCTATTGGTCACATTTCATTTCTGAACTGCAAACTGCAACATAGAGAATGTTTGAGAATGTTTTTTGATGTTCCCAATATTTGAAAAAAAAACAATTTTACGTTAAGTTACACTTATTATATGACAAAATTACATTTTCACCCCTTCGGACGGAAAGCGTCAACTTTCGTCCCCCTGCGCTAAACGAAGTTGCCGCTCTCCGCCTCAGTCGAGGAGAAAAATAGTGTACTGACCTCGGGCAGTAAATAAAAAGCCTCAGATCACATGTTTGTTGACCTCGGCTTCGCCTCTGCCAACAATTACATGAGATCTGAGACTTTTCTTACTGTCCTGCCCTCGGTGTGTAATCTACCATTGCCTATTCACAGAAGTCAAACCTTAATAAAATTATGTCCCTCATTATCATTAGTTAATATAGGTAATAGAAATAGGCAAATAATGAGTACAATCCTTACCACGTCTACGAACTAAAATCTTTGTACAGAAAGGAATGGGGTCTCCATCCGACTTATTTCCGGAGCCACTCGTTTGGAATAAATAAACAACCAGGCTCTAATATAGACGAGCCTTGATTTTTCCTTATTGAGCTTGCCACGTTAATCGATATCTTGATAAAATATATATATATTTTCTTGTTGATATTTGTTTAAGAGCTGGTAGTAGGATAAAAAGAAAAAGTTATTGCTTAAGTTATGACAACTTAATAAAGTAAGGTTTATTGGTACAGTTATTAAAATATGAAAGTAGATAATCTCATGTTTCACTATTAATACCTACTAGATATTATAAGTCGCGGCACGAATCTCTAGCGCTGACCTTGAATGCGCTGACCGTATATACAAAGCACTATGCACTATTTTCGTCTAAATTTACTAATTCGAGGGCTAGAGTTTCGTGCCGCGAGGTATAGTTGTGGGTACATACCATATAATTGGAACCTAATTTGAGAACTCTACGACATTCAAATCGCTTCGCATTTAATTAAGAACCCTTCCACACCGGCGTTTTGATCTGCGAATTCACTGCGATTTTTCAGCGTTTTCTTTCAGATTGCACGGATGACCGCCGGTGTGGAAGGGCTCTTAATTATCAAATGATTGATTTATTCAACATAAGTATTTATTTATTTATTGATATAATTTCTTTAGTAGGTAGTAGTAGGTTCATTAAAAACAGGATGTGTCAATTTCCTTCAACCTTTAGGCGTCTTAGTAGGCGTAAGAAAACCAAATATTTGTTTATAATTATTAAAATTGTATTTTTATGCCGCCTCTTTCATTTTCTTATATTATTTTCCTCCTTACCTCCACGAAGCTTGCTTCCTGTACTAAATTAAATCAACAATGCCATCTAAAGAAGCTTGGATCTCTTTCAACTTTATACCTGTTTCATTTAGTTACGACCACGACGGGCCACGAAGGTAAAATAAACATTCCTTTTCATAAATATGTTTATCTAAGTTGAGAGTACTCACGGCGACACATCAAGCTACGTAATTAAGCTGGCCGCGCGGACTCTATACTAGGTACAGTACGACCAGGAAAATAATTCCGCTCGTCAATCTTCGTTTGCGCACTGACGCACTGTTTGCAGGACCGAGTCCCCGACAAAACCCGAAGTCATTTAGTAATCAAAGGGTACAAAGTCGGATAGGTCGGATAGCAGCGGAAAGGGCGCGAAAACAAATTAGCCAATAGCGTACACGGATTGCAGGTGTCACATCCTGATTGGTCAATATAATTTCGCGCGCTATTAAAATTTGTCAACTGCGCAGGTACATCCATAAGCCTTATTAACCTGGTACTACTGTACATTATTCTCTACTAGGGCCGCAAGCCGCTACATGGAAAAATTGATTATTGATAGAAACATAAAATTTTCACCATGGTTAGTTCACCTGAAGGTTTATTTTGAGATGAGGAAGGTACCTAAATCAGATTTGACCTCTGAGACAAGTTAGAGGTCAAATCCTGTTCTCATGTATGAAAATGCGTTATTTTGAATTGACAACATTACATTATTTTAACCACTTGTTTTGAATGAAAAATATAAAAAATAGGTTAAAAATAAGAGATACGTATTTTTCCGATTTAATTTTTGACCGATATTTCTATTTTAAATTTACTTTTGAATTTTCTGAAAAACGTAAGATTTATGGCTATAAAACCTTGGCCGCAATAAAATTAAAGATAAAAACTGTCAAATACAATAGAAAAGCCAAGCAAGCAAAGGAATAAAATGTCATTCAACCTCTTTTAAATTTTTCAGTATTTTTCAAATAATGGATAGAAAAATCGGATAATTTTGATTTTGCTTTGATTGTACGACAAAAATAAAAAGTTTTGTCTACCAATCATAAAAGCTGTGTTACTAATATTTTATTGAGATCTTAAATATCTAAAACTATCTATCTATCTAATATCTTTCATATAATTTTTATTAAATAATCAAAAATAATTTAAATTGTAACAGAATCTGCTTCAGCAACATGCGTCGTCGAAATTGCTTACAAATACCCCTTCAGCAACATGCGTCGTCAAAATTCCTAAAAAAAACAATTTCCTTCAGCAACATGCCTCGTCAAAAACTTAATCGAAAAGTCCGCCCCTAGCCGTACCTGGTCCAAACGTGCCCATAATGCTTGCTGCGTTTCCGCGTTGTATAGCTAAAGACACGCGTTGGACCAAGTACGATCCAACACGGAAAATCTATATCTAAATAAATTCGGCAAAGTGCGAATCGAACTAGCGCATGGAGGGCTCCGTGCAACCATACAATATTACCAAAAAAAATGTGTTTTCTCCGGAATCCTTAGCGGGATCCCGACAAACACTTAGCCAGTTTTTATTAGTTATTTTATTTTAAAATATGCACTATAATCACACCAAATTTGACGCTTGTATGTATTTTACAATTTTTACAGTAGAACAAAAATAAATAACGTCGAAAAAACACGATTTTTGTATGGGGATCCCACATAATTTTTCACTTTTTGTTTTGGGCTGGCCGCGCCCAGCTTATTTTGGGTTTGCGTAGCTTGATGTGTCGCCGTGTGTTTACGCAAAAGAAGTGCCTAAGTATTTTGAGCGACCCATGACGATAAAATTAACTGTTTTCTTACTAGTTTTGTTTGCTTTTTATAATAAAACAGAATAGCAGATATCAGATTTTTATTCGATCGATAGTACCTATTAAAAATAAATAAATAAAAATAAATAACGCTCACAGGCACATACATTGTAATGATCCCAAGTAAGTCACAGGCTTTTTGTTTTGGGAACCATACGGGTTGTTGTCAGGACACGGTTTATACAGAAAAAATTTCCAAGTTTTATTGTCTGAAAAAGGGGGCATTGCAACATAAATAAATATAGGTAGTAAAACAAGAGTAATACCCAAAATAGCACATTTCGTATCTAATTCAACAGTTGAATTTCAGTGAATCCGTACATGCGGCTCGGCTCCGAGGAACCGACAGGTAAAATTTCAATTTTCCACGCAAAGGAGCTTGGGAAATATGTTAGTAAATCAGTCTGCCCATTTTCTCTTTACATTTCTGATATATTCGCTTGTTTTAAAAGAAGTATAAGCACAGGTTTTCAAAGTGTAAATTAGATATAATATATACAGGGTCCTTCTTAATATGCTGACACTTTTTTATGGGAACAATCAGACTATCAAACTAAACAACTTTCTCTATGTGACCAATATCGAAATCGCGAAAAAAATATCAACTGTCCCATACATTTGGCTCGAGTAGGTTTCCAGTTTTATATGGAAGAGCTGTTTTTTTTTTCGCGATTTCGATGTTGGTCCCATAGAGAAAGTTGTTTAGTTTGATGGTCTGATCATCCTTACATCCTACCTTAAAAAATGTCAGCATATAAAGAAGGACCCTATACATACATATTCTCATGCCTGTCTCCAACTGGGGTAGGCAGACACAACGGAACGCCACCTGCTACGATCCTGACAAACCTCTCTAGCTTCTTCCACATTCTTTAGTCCTATCATGCATGCTCGTCGGTTTCGGGTAGATATCACCTGACCCTTTTAAAGCACGTCGCGAATCTGGTCCGTATACAAGGTGTTATATAAAATGGGACAGTCACTTAAAGCGGTGCTTCAGACCATCAAAATGAACAACTTTTACTACCGGACCGAAACTGAAATCGCGAAGAAAAAATCCGCTGTCCCATACAAAACTGCAAACATAACTCGACTGAAATGTATGGGACAGCCGATTTTTTTTCGCGATTTCAATATTTGTCCCATAGAGAAGTCAGTTTGATGGTCTGAAGCACCCCTTTAAGTAACTGTCCCATTTTATGTTACACCCTGTATAACGTCTAGGCCGTCCGCTTCCAACATGGAAAAAAATTATTAAATAAAAAAAAACTTAAAAAAACAATGTTTAGGATACATTATTGGTTACTTAATTGAAGGACTTAATTGCCGTGTGGTGTCGGCTATGATTTCCGTGTGGTGTCTGCTATGATTGCCGTGTGGTGTCGGCTATTAATAGCACCATCCCATTTCCTCCCGTGGGTGTCGTAAAAGGCGACTAAGGGATCTACTGAAGGATGGGCAGCAGCATCCTCTGAGTGCACACATTGATTCGATCCAACTGCGATCGCCAACCTGACTATGGCAAATCCCTCCCATTTTGGGGGGAGGCTTATGTCCAGCAGTGGACGTTTAATGGCTGATATGATGATGATGATGATGAATTGAAGGACCTCTGGTCTCCAATCTAAATTACCAAAAATAAATCGGTAATTTGTCGTTCGGAGTACATGTTTATTAGCATCATCGTAAAGAACGTTTTAATAACCAGATGTGATCGCACCCCAATATTCACAATACCAGCCACTATTTAGGAGGGCTCTCAGTTAGAATAATATTCTTGTTAAGGACATGCTATATTAAAGGTCTCGACCTTCTTAATTACGCATAGGGACACAGAATTTATTCTCTCCGCGATAGCTATCTACCAGTATACATGAGTGTTATTATGTCGTTTAACTAGATTACTGCAGTAAAGTGCTTAATTACAGAAATTATTGCGATCCTTTTGCCCAACGCCGCCGGCCATTATGGTATCTTGCGAGGACGAAATTTGAGAATATTCCCCTTAAATTTAGCTGAAGGCTTCAAAAGGGTCGGATATCAAATGGAACATATGGACAGACCGTTCGTTTCAAGGTTTGTTATTGTTACACATAATTTTCTTTGACCATTACGATTGACCGATTTTATGCGGGACGTTCATTCCCATTTTCTAATTGCTTTGTTCGACAAAGACGTAAACAAGTATCTTTTGTGATATATTGGGTGTTAGGGTAAACAGTTGGTTTCCTTTAAGGGGTGATTGTATTGTACCCATAATACTGCTCAACTTTCCCTAAGAAACATAATAGAAAAGGAGTCAATTCATCTTCTTATCGTGTGAGCAGAGCCCTGGTGTCAGAGTTTTTTCAGACCGCCTTACGGCCTCTGACGTGGTTTTTATGTAACGACTACTACCACCACGTGCCATCCGAAGCACGAATCATTTTTCTTTTCAGACAATCAGGTGATTCTGCCTGCAATGCCCTAACCAACTGGGGAAAAACGCACAAAGTGACATTTCACTAGGTGTCCCCCGTGGGAATCGAACCCATGACCTCCGTGTCG
Organism: Agonopterix arenella; assembly: GCA_927399405.1. Taxonomy (NCBI): domain Eukaryota; kingdom Metazoa; phylum Arthropoda; class Insecta; order Lepidoptera; family Depressariidae; genus Agonopterix; species Agonopterix arenella. Next base: position 11,407,834 of record OV656707.1, on the reverse strand, counting down.
AGAGCCAATGCTCTTAACCATTAGACCACGGAGGCAGTTAAAAAACCAACATATCTTACCAAGACAAGATGTGCATCAACTGCGATTACGCGAAACTCCGTTTGGATGAGGTATAGCTAATATTACCACTATAATCTAGAGATTATGAGGAACAAATCGACATGAGTTCCATGACTATACGCCAACTATACGCTAACATTTTTTGGTGGCTTAGTCCCCATAGCTGGAGAAATTATCTCTTTTGCAAATTTTTCGACTTATACAAACGTTTGATCAGCTGGTTGCATTTAGGTTTTTTTTTAGAGTTTCTTATAGGTTTCTTAGGGAAAGTTGATCAGTATCATCGGTGCAATCAACCCTTAAATTAATGCAACTGTTTACCTTTAAACACTGTAGCGTCACAGAATAACTACAAGTTAGCGTGACCCTTTTAACATTGTCTAGTTTCACCTTAACATAATGGATGCAATAGTGAGATGCTGGTTACATTTCAATTATGGTTAATTAAGCAAATCGTGTGAGATATACTTAACTAAGATTTACATTAATTAATGGTTTGTTCGCGCATGGTCCTTACCATAATGGAGTTAAGCAAATATTGAATGTCTAAACATAGTTTGTTCTCATGTATAATCAATTAAATGTCCTTTGAGTGGTTTAAAAACTATAGACAGCTGCAAAGTCATTTGCGAGGTTTAAAATTTGAGAGGTTTTAGAGTCATGTATATTCGTTAAATCGAATCCCAAATTATTCCAAACTAGTGTATTGGCGCCAGGTTTCAATTTACGTCCTAGAAAAATTATTCAAACTAATATTTGCAAAACGGCTTTAATGCGAAAAAGCGTAATTGATGAAGGACCTTTTGTAGAGTCACGTTGCAAGCTCTGACACGAGCACTTGTCTATCGCGTGGTGTTTGCGCGGTCCGCGTTTTTGCTCACCATGAGGCTTCGCAATCCGCAATCTCTTTTTGTGGTAACGCACAAGCAATAAGTCAATTAATTGTAAATTTTTAAAAAAGGTATTGTAAATATAAAAATAGCTTTAAATGTTAGCTACTTGAATAGACAAAGGTACAAAATGCATCGTACCTACTTTATTTCAGTAAAGTTTTCGAATCGTGAATCGTGTGCATCGTGCAATGTTTGATTCCCACAGGAGTTGCGAGTTGTTTCTCTGTTTTGTTAGGAAATAATTTTAACTAGGTACGCATTGCGAAATTTACGCCTCGAGTCGTACACCATAGTTACTTCGTATATATCTAATATATATAGTTGTCGGTGTGGTTGAGTTTTATAACCGAAGCTGAATCAGAATTCAAAATAACGGATATTTCGAACTATAGGTAATGCTATGTGAATGTGACACTCTGATGTATAATATCAAAATCGTTTTACGGAACTTTCTTTTGCGTTCCTCTCACTCTTTGAGAATTGTTCGCCATACCACAATCAACAATCTAGAAACCCTTTGTCGGTACCTTGCCAGATTTCCGACAAAATATGTAAGTTCAAAGTTATCAAAGTTTTCCATACAAATATCATTGGATTCTAGATCGTGTTTGAAAAATTTCATTGACTTTAATAGATTAATATTGAAAATAGGACGAAACATCGTTTGTATGCAGCGCGCTCCGGAGTTTTCGGAATAAACTTCTCTTAAGACACTCCTAAACACGTAAAATTATACTAAAACTAGGTGATACCTAGGCTTAGGAGTCACTTTACAAAGATTCACGTAAGTTGAGTTTAGTGCAAAAATATCCCAAAATACAACAACCGTGACAATCACGGTTTTAATGTGGAGAAATCAAAAGCAAGCAAGATGTAAAAATCTTACGACAATCCGTCATAAAACATCTCGTCATTCCATATTCATATCCGAAACCGTATCCAACATATTTTATACTCGAATCCGAAATGTCATCCGTAACATCCCTACATAAAACAATAGGATTTTGCGTTGATATTGTTCTATATTTTACGTTCGCTGTTGAAGTTGGTGTATAACATTACAAGCTTTTGTTTAAGGGTTTGTTTATGCGTATTGTTTATTTATGAAATGGAAGATTTCCGTGGTCCTAAAGGGAATAGGGCACATTTTAGTGGAATTTGTATTATATCCAACATACAACTCCTCTGGCATTATGCTGCGTTGGAAACATACGGTTATTCAATTAGATTTAGAGCCAAAGGCAAAGGCAGTAGCGTAGTAAAGGGGTTGGGGGGGGGGCAATGTCCCGGGCGGCACTTTACTAGGGGCGGCAAATTCAAGAAAAATATAGACTGAACCAATTCGTAGAGCAGAGAAAAGTCGAACTCGTTTCGCTCGCCCTTAGTTTCTGTTTTAATTACTGTTGTTACCGATACATAATCCTAAAGAGTTTGCACCACAGCTAACGCGGTGCTAACTTCGCTCGATCCATAGCTTTTACTTAGGTTACTTTAAACATTTTTTGTACGTAAAAAGCTCAATCCCCAACCGATTCGCATTGAGGAGAAAAGACGAGCTGGTTTCGCTCGTTCTAAGTTTCTGTTTTTGCACAGTTAAACCAAAAGATGTCGCACTGAGTAAAAATGTTAAACTAGAAATTTCGAGCTCGCTGCGCTCGCTCTGTAATTTTTCATGTGGGTCTTCTTATAGCGATAAGGGGGTGGCAAAATCGGTCTGTGCCCCGGGCGGCAGAAATCCACGCTGCGCTACTGGGCATATGCCCGCCACATCTTATTATAAGTACCTACTTAAATGTTGTAGCTTATAAGTTTTTTTTTTAATTTCATTTAGGAAAGATCAAAGTCAATCGGCCAAAAAGTGGTCTACTTCCCTGAGGATAAAATTCATTTTTCATTATCAGAAAAGAAAAAGGTCTACTTTTAACGTAGCGTAGCCGTAGGTAGGTCAAATTCAAAACAATAGGCGTTTTGAATTTGAATCTAGAACAATGTTAATCTCAACCTTAGCGATATTTGGGAAGCTTTGTAAAAATTGATAGACCACATTCTGGCCGATATTTGATTCTCAAAAACACCGTATAATGTATAGGTGCACCTTTTAAAGGGGATGATCAGACCGTCGAACTGAACAACTTTCTATATGGCACCAACATCGAAATCACGAAAAAAAATCTGCTGTTCCATACAAAACTGCAAACCTACTAACAAATGTACCTATGGGATAGTAGATTTCTTTTTTCGCGATTTTGATATTGGTCCCATTGAGAAAATTGTGCAGTTTGATGGTCTGGTTATCCCCTTTAAAAGTGTCAGCATAATATTAAGAAGGACCCTGTATACAGGGTGTAAGGCACATCACTCCGCAAACTGAAACGGTGAACTCAGACCATCAAACTGAACAACTGTCACTATGGAGTGTACCTCAGGAAACGCGAAAAAAAATAAGCTGTCCCAGTCCCACTGACATTTGAGTCGGATGCCCGTTCTATAACACAGGCTGTCAGCAATGCCTAACAATACAGGACACCTCACCCACACTCGCCGGCTACTCTCAGACCGAGATCCGACTGTAAAATTATGCACCTATTTCTTTGGCGAACGAAATGTGATTCTAGTGAATGTTTACACAGGGATAAATACAACGCCGTCAGCTAGCCTAGAAAAATCTTGCCGCAAGTACCTTTTCCAATATGATTTTTGGTACAATTTTTTCCACCTATCTAATTGGGAAGTGATGTTCTGCTATTTAAATAAATATATATTATTATATTATTAATTATAAATATATATTACGTTTAGTAATAGTGTATTGTGATAATAATAGTTATTGTATTGATCTTAAATAAATGTAGGTATGCATTGTAAGTGGTGAGGGCAACACCCGCCATCATTAATAATCTACTCCTTGTTAGCGGACGTTGCATCCACCAGTTGCCGTGTGTAACTTAAGTAATAACATATTGTGTAATTATTTACCCACCTCACGCAGTGAACATCACAGGAAGTAAATGAGGTGCCATCGGAAGGAGACTGATCTAAAGAACTGAAAAAAATAGGGTTGCCACCTCTCAGTCTGCCGCCAAGGTCGCCGGCCGCCGTTCAAAGAAGTCATTTTCGAACCTGGCAACCGAGATGTAGCAGGATTTTTCTAGGCAAGCTGGTGGCGTTGTATTAACCCCTGTGTAAACATTCACTAGAATCACATTTCGTTCGCCAAAGAAATAGGTGCATAATTTTACGGTCGGATCTTAGACCATGTGTCCCAAAATGTGTCCCAACTGTCAAACACAAGGGACCGCGTATGTAGACATTTGCATACACCACATCTGTACAGCAGTTTTCTATGAAACAGCTGATTTTTTTCCCGCTTCTTCAGGTAGGCTCCATAGTGAAAGATGTTCAGTGTGATGATCTGAGTTCACCGTTTCAGTTTGCAGGGGCTTGTCCCTTACACCCTATATTTTACTGTTATTCTCTTTAGGGTCTGAGTCCCTAGACCTAGACCTCACCGTAAGGTGAGTATATGTTCCTTGACCTAGACAAAGTACTTTCGATTAGCGTTAACGACAGTAGAAAACATAAAAAATTTATAGACTTGACGTATGGTCACAGAATAAGAAAAAGAATATGGTGGAGAAAGCAAACGTCAAAATGTTTCGATCGCCAATGTCAAACCCATTCATTCTGTCATTTCAACTAGCGTCTACGCCAATAGAAATGTTACCTTGTCTATAAGCCGTGAATCGTGAACGACTAAAATTATTATAAAATGAAAGACAACGTAATGCTAACTATAACTACCTATATTTTTGAATGAAGTTCAAATAGGATAATCAAATCAGCAATAATTTTTTTTTCTTATTTTCGTTACTTTAATTTTATTCTTATTTTTCTCAAAAATTACACGGTAAACCGTAGTTGCATTTAATTTAATTACCATTAAAAGTTTCACGGACAAACTTTGTTTTTTGAAAAAAATGTTCTCAACCCCTAATCTGTATTCTTCCTTGCAGGTACAACGAACGGTGACTCATACTTGTCGAAGTACCTTTTCACAGGTCTATCGCCGTTCTCGTGCTGGAAAACCACCTCCTGCAGCTGGTCCACCAGTTCCAGGGTGCTGGAGCTGATGGTGATTACATCCGTTGATCCTAGGAACGTGGTCTGCGCCTCGTCTATGATGTCTGATATCTAGAATAAGTGTTACGTCTGTTAGTACAGAGAAACTAGCCAAACTCAAATGAAAGGTTTTGAAGAGGTATCAAAGCGATGTCTTTTTTTTCAAAGCTAGAGAATTTAATTGTGTTAGTTCTCCGGCTTAGTAAAAGCTATCTATTTCTAGCTATGGGTATCGTATGAGACGACTAAGGGATATGGTTTTATGAAGTGCTCTTGAGTGTTCTTGAGTAGCATGACCGTAATTCCATACCGAAATCTTAATAAATATGATAAAATATACCTTGATACAATTTCACCCTGAAAAGGTGTAGCTAGTGTTGCCTAACTATTAAGGCTGCACCGAGCTTATTTTGCTGCCACCAATCGTTTTTTTTTTAATTTCTTAACAATTAAGCAATATTCCCAAAAAACAAGAATGTCACATTGTAGTCATTGCTGATTTTCAATTTATCGGGTCACTGCGGATTTGTTTTTATAATATTTATTTTCTTTTAAACCGCCAAAAACAAAGCATAAAACATAATAATTCGTAATGTTTCGATAAATTGAAAGCCAATCAGGACTACAATGTGACATTCTTGCTTTTTGGAAATGTTATTTGATTTTTTGGAATTAAAAAAAATACGATTGAGGGCAGCACAATAGGCTCGGTAGGCTTTTAATAGTTTAGAGTATCGATAGTTGACCTCGGAAATCGTAACAATATCGATAGTATAGATGTCGCAGAATAACTACACATATATACTATTAACTGTGTGTAATACTATCGATAGTATTATCACATTATAGTATAAGATATAGACATACTTTTTGTAACCATCAGCTGCAAGGCTGATTCAGTATTAGGTAATATGGTGAAGAACATCTCTGTGATGGGGATGGACCAGGTCTGCCTGCATAACTCCAGTCGGTTTAGCAGTTACAGCCGTTTAAGGGTCAGTAAAAAAATAACGAACAGCTGCAAGGCTGATCATAGAATATTATTGTAATATGCACTGTAGCTATGCGAACAGTACAAAAACTGACATGATCTGTCAATCGGTTTAGGAGATACAGCCGTTCAAACTGTATCTCCTGTGTATACCTGCATATTCATTCATATTTATTTTTAGGAACCATACCAGATCTTTGAACGGCTGTAACTCCTAAACCGACTGGATTTATGCAGGCAGACCTGGTCCATCCCCATAACAGAGATGCTCTTCACCATATGAATACTGAATCAGCCTTGCAGCTGATGGTTACAAAAAGTACATCTATCTCTGGAAACATTAGGTGTACATAATTTTCATTCTTAAGGCAATACTATCGATAGTATTGGTACCATCGATGAACTATCGATAGTTTCACTATAGTTAAGCCTCACTACAGGTGGCAATGTTTCTGGCCTGGCTGGTAAAGGAATACGATTGTAAGTATGAAAACTAAATACCTAAATAGAATACCCAAAATAAATTATAGTTACCCATTTCGCTTTTCGGCCAACATGCCATGTACTAATGAGTTTTTATAACTTATGTACGTAATACCGACTGCTCTCAAACGGTGAAGGAAAACATCGTGAGGAAACCTGCATAAACTGAAGAAGAAATTCTGATATGTATGTGAAGTCTACCAATCCGCATTGGGCGCGCGTGTTGGACTAATGCCCATACACCCTCCCTGAGGGTAGGTCTGTGCCCTGCAGTGGGACGTTTATAGGGTGATGATGAAGAAGATGATTTCGCTTTGACAACCAACTAACAAGTTAACTTTTTACAGCGAATATGTGATCTTGGTATTTAAGCATGTAGGTACTTACTGCTGCCATGGCCAATGAAAGAACCATGTATAAAATTAAAAAAGAAATAACGTTTGCAAAAATCATTTCGTCACGTATTGATGTTACATATTTCAGCTACATTATTTCACGATACAATATCGAATGTTTGCAATAAAATGTTTTATTGTACGCATAAAATACGACTTCAATTGGTATTTCAATTCGCGATATTCGAAAAAAATTACATTGAGGATTGAGGTAGGCGCGATAATTTATTAAAGAGTGGACTGGTCACTTATAAATAAATTAATTAAATTAAGTAAAAATCATTTATTTCAGACTTTCGCCCATATAAGTTAAGAGGTAGGATAGGAACACGAACCCAATTCAGAATAAAATAACCTAAAAAACCATGTCAATTATTACTACTATATAAATACAATACCCACTCTGTTCACCAGTTTGACCCAGTGAGCCAAAATGGGACAGTCAAATTTATCAACCATACCCTTCAGAATGGTGTTGGTGCTTCCCCCGCGTCCTGCCCAGCAGAGAGGCCGTCTTCTTCCGCATGATCGCGTGGAAGCGATCAGTACGCATTTCCACGAACATGGTCGACGCGCTGCAGAAGCGTGGGTATGATATATGAACTTATGCGTAGAACATTACGCTTTAATAGTGAGAAAACAAACCAGAGAATAGGCTATTACACCATTTTTTTAAAACTTGGTTTAAAGTAATCCTGAGATCGTAATGAAACAGTAGAATTTTCATTTTAATTTTATAAAGCCGTAAAATGCTTTAAAAAATGTTTTTTATTTATGAGTTTAAATTGTCGCGCGGAAACGCTAGGCGCCATGCTGTCTCGCTCGTGACGTCACTTCGTCAGTAAACAATACGACTGCGAAAGATCAAAGTAACAAGATTTGTGAAGTGTCACTATCGGACTTATGACATCACTCCGATAGTGACGGAATCCAACATGGCAAATGGCGTTTTAGACATTTGAAAAACAGATTTAAAAAGACGATTTTAAAAATTGAATTATAAAATTTACACTACATTTTTATGAATATATCGACGTTTCTCATTTACTTTTTGCGAAATCTATCATAAACATGAATTTTTATATTTTTTCCTACATGTTGTAAAACACCCTATTGCATCTCTTTCTTACGAAAGTAATTATAATTATTACTCTCTAGTATGATTTTTCTCTACTTAATTAATTTAAAAATATAAAAGAAAATAAGACACAAAAATATAAATATAATAACATTTATTTACAAAAATACTGCAACTGCTCAATTTAACATTTTAAATAAGTACTAAAAATATATAGTTTTTCATGAACACCGGTGTTACAAGCATAAAGTGTCAACGTTATTTTTGGCGGAGAATGCTTTCCTGCTTGATAATTTTCCCTCTGATAATTAAACCTCTTCAATCAATTACACTTTATTTCCTCTTCCTTATCTAATTAAAATAGAAATAAAATAATGTAAAGTGATAATTTTGTACCAGTTGCTAATGACGTTAGCTCTTGCACTCTATTTACAACTATTTGAATGGGATAAGGATTAAATTTAACTATCAGAGATTTGAAAAAAAATTTACATTTGTTCTTTGGCAGCGAAAAGGTTTAACCTCTCGTATGCCGGGAATTACAGACACAATAGAAATACATTGTTTTCGTCAAGCGGATCCGCGTTCCGGCATACCAAAGGTTACGTGACTAGTTTCCTGTCATCTACCTACCTACATTACCTACCTATTAACCTTTGATATGCCGGAATGCGGATCGGTGTGACGAAAACAATTGATTTCTATTGTGTCTGTAGTTCCCGGCATACGAGAGGTTAAAGGATTCTGAACCTTGCAGTCTACAAAAAAAAAATTTAAAATGACTGCGTAAAATATTCTCTTTCAGCTGTTGTTTTGTACTCTTACACTCAGTTGTGGAAACGCTCATTAGAGTTAATCCTCCATTAAATCTCATGGTAGCTTTTACTACGTCAACAAGTCTAAACTGATACCAAGAGATTTAATGGAGGATTAACTTTAATTAATGTTTCTGCAACTGAGTGTTTGGCACTCGCGTCGACCTGAATTAGCAATTAACTCCAGGTTAAGTTGGTGGTGGCGACTCACAACTCACATAATTACGCCCGTTTGGCATCGCCCTTAAATAACTATATCAGGATTTTCCCTTTACCTCAGCACAAAATCAACAAACGGACTTAATATAAAACGGACTTGCGTCCGTTTTATATAAAGGCTGAGGTCATAGAAAATGCATTCCCGGATTTTATATGAAACGGACTCAAATTACGCGGTTCACAACTCACAAAATTACGCTCGTTTGGCTTCACCCTAACCCCGAGTTTATTACTAACCAGAGTTGATGGTAAGTAGGGCTAAGAATCAAATTAGTGAGACCAAGAATACATTAATTAATAATTAAAAAAATTTTGTACTAACAATATTGACACCGGTGCAAATGGTTTCCACTGAAATTATTTTATGTTTCTATGGACAGAAGTGTGTTCGCGTATTGGAATTCTGGACTGTTCTCATATTCTGACATATCAAGCGCCACCTCACAGCTCTCGCGAACCACGGGACGTGGGTCGTTCAAATACCTGAAAAATTTACGAAAATTTTTTGATTACTTTCAAGGAAGTGTACGAAAATTACAAAGCCTTTTTTGGCCAGAATAAAAGTTAAATAAACCAAAAACTTTCTCATATAGTTATTTCAAATTAAATGTGGTTAGCAACATTAAAATCAATCAATTAACAAATCCATCCATCCAATTTATGTACAGTCAGCAGCCGACATAGAACAATTGCTGCTGGCTGTACCCATGTTTACAAAATTAAAATTGATTAACGGAATCAAAGGCGATCCTTGCGAGAGGCCTATGTCCAGCAGTGGACGTCCATCGGCTGAGTTGATGATGATGACGTATTGAATCAAGATAATTTTTTCAAGGTAGGTTTATCATTGACATAGGTATTTATTTTTGTGGCCGAGGTGGTTCATACAGTACGATATTTCTCATAGAAATCTGTATAAGCAATTAAAATGTCTGTACGGTAATTAGTAGATTACACACCGAGGGTAGGAAAGTAAGAAAAGTCTCAGATCTCATGTAATTGTTGGCCGAGGCGAATCCGAGGTCAACAAACATGTGATCTGAGGCTTTTTTATTTACTGCCCGAGGTTAGTACACTATTTTTCTCCTCGACGAAGGCAAAAAGCAGCAACTTCGTTTAGCGCAGCGGGACGAAAGTTGCCCGGAGGGGTGAAAAGTTTATTTACTGTATAGACACTTTGAATCCGGCTCGATGTTAATATTACTTTATACTTTATAGGGAGAGGGGGGGGGACATTACATTTTCAAGGGGGATATTCATAGAAAAACAATGAAAAAGTAAGTTCTGTAATCACTTTTCCATACAAATATTCGGATTTCGGGGGCGGGATAAAACCCACCTACCCCCCCTGGATACGTGTCTGGTGTATGCGGTCTTGTTCATTAAAGATGAAGCTTTAGAATCGTTTGGGTTTACTTGTTTTCCATTTGTTTCAGTAAAAGGCCTTTTATTTAGACTTCACATTATTGTGTTCGTACTGAATTCTGTAGAGCTATTTCATCAAAATACTCACAAAGAAAATTTCCCGTTATTTTATGGAAACTCTCGGTCGAGTCGAGTGACAACAAAAGCGGTTCCAAAGTCGTCCTTGTACGTCATTGAACAGTACTGTATTATGTAATGCCTTATTTGGCGGACCAATTGTGGCTCACAAGCCTGGGTTCGGGTTTTTGCTATAGCTAGAATAACATTTTTTATGGCAATGAAACCTGACGTACCTGTTCAAAATTTGTATACATTCATCAGTAGCAATGGAACCCATTGCCTCTGCAGCCTCATGCCGTACCATCTCATGCTCGGCAGTATCTTCGAGGGTCTTCTTCAGGAACGGCACACTGCGCACGTCCTGCATCTGCCCAAAGATGAAGGCTACCTCGTGACGGAATAATGCGCTGCTGGCTTTGAATCCTGTAATTTTTTAAAGAGAAGATTTAGTACCATACATTGAAGCCAATTTTGTTCAACTGTCGCTCTAAAATAGATTATTAATGTGAAGGCTAAACTAAGAACTAAAAACGTACATTTTTACTAACTGTATTTTTTTTTATTTGACCGTAGTTTAATTAAACTAGTGGTCGCACTCGGCGGTCGCGGCGGGTCCATGCTCGCGCGGTGTGCGGGGGGCGAGGCACCGGCAGTTAGGGTACGCGCGCAGGTAAATTGGTACTGGGACACATTCCCCCAGCCCCCGCTCACCGCGCACGATAGACCTGTCGCAACGGCCGAGCGCGACCACTAGCTTAATAACACTATGACACTATTATTTGACATTGTCCCACCAATTCCCACCACTGTAACTCCTGTAACCCAGAATCAACAGTGGCGACCACTCACAACACTAGACTTTAAAGACATGACACTATCATTTTAATGAAATAAATGAATATGAAGCCCAGCAAGCTCGGCGGGGATGACTCTAATCTGCCTTGGATACCCGCATTGAAATTAATCAAAGAAGATAGGAGTAAAAAACTGCTGCTCAGAACCATAGAGCAATAAGTGTCGTACCTCGGAAAAAGCTCAAAATCACGTCTATTAGATGGCGCTGACTCCTTGCCCGCGAGTAGATGAATTGCTAATATATGCTTAGAAAATTCTTATGAAACTTCCAATATTATGAACCAAACCAACTACTTAAGAGAGGTAGCTTAGATAAATAAAATAAATAATAAATAAATAACGCTCACAGGCACATACATTGTAATGATCCCAAGAAAGCACTAATAGGCTGTTTATTATGGAAACCATACAACAACGGCACAAACATATAAACATCCATGACCGAACAGGGATTCGAACCCAGGACCCTGGTTTGGCAGTCCGACGTGGTAACCATTACACCAACCGGGTCGTCGTAGGTAACTAAGCAGAGTAGTAGATCCGAAATTGTTGATGCAAAAATAGTGAAATGATGCTCTTAACAACATCTATCAAACAAGAATGTACTGAATTCTGGTGTATGCAGCTTAATATGGAGAAAACATATAAATTACATAGTTTACCTTCACCCAAAGCGTTGATACTTTCAGCAGTCCCCAAATTACGTAAACTAAACATCGCTTGGTATCTTTCAAAAAGTGTTTTTTTTTCATCCATCATGTTCTTTCTCAGTTTCTCTATGTCACGTTCACCGCTTGGCGGAGCTGGATCTACCGAAGAATATTTGCTCTTTGATAAGCTTTTATCTTCGCTCTCTTTGACCCAGTTTAGTCTTTGTAAAGCTATTTGGCAGGTCTCCGCGACTTCTACTGCTGGATCGTGCTGGTATTTTTCGAGGAGCTCCTGGAGATTTGGGTCTCCGATGGCACCTAATGCTTCACCTGGAAAATTGAAAAACATGTGAATAAGATATGTATCAGAAAATTTTACTGTGCAACTTGGTAGCATTCCAATCCAAGCGACCATCTGACCAAAGCAGTGGGTCGCCGGTCGTGGTCGCTAGGAATGCTACAGGCATCATAACATATTGTTATTGTATGCAATAAAATATTATATGTTGTGCTCTACAGGGTTTAACAAAACACCCTAGTAATATAAAGGGGTGGTTTAGACTTTAGACTATGAAACCCAACCACTTTCACAATAGAGACGTCGAACAGAAATAAAAAAAGTCCGCTGTCCCATATTGAGAGTTGAGGGAGTCCAGGTGGTGCAGCAGTTTTAAGGGAGTCCAGGTGGTGCAGCAGTTTTATATGAAACAGCTGTTTTATTTTATTTAATTCTGATGATGGCTTCATAGTAAATGTTGTTCAATTTGATGGTCTAAACTAAAGCACCCCTAAAAGAGAATGTAACTCACTACGTTATAAGAGTCGGAACTTCCATAATAAAAACTGGTTGTGACTGATATCTAGGATGTTTGAAACGTGTGCTACAGTTCAAAGGAATTTAACGTCGTTAATAGGCGTCGGTGCATGTTTAATATAATATAACATTGTTTTGTAAGAGTTGCACGAGCCTGCCACCCCTGTAAATTCCCTATAATACTCAGATTCATAATTCAGATTTTTTTTTATCTCCTTTACTTTTTGCAATCTGTTGTTCTTTTTTTTGGACATTCAGCAAAACGTGTGACGTGTATTAATGTTGGCTGGCTTGGTATGCACCCAGTGATGCATCCAAATTAAAGTGTCTTAAGGAATGGTTACACTCCCAGTAGATTGTCCTGTGGTATCTTTTTCTTAAGTCTGTGGGTCTGAGTCTCTTCCCTCATTAGATTTTGAGCTAATATGTTTGGGTGGTTTAGTATCCTTTTCTGATAATTTTGTGTGAACTCTACTATTTCCTCCTTCACGTAGCGAACATTAAGGTCATTGTGGAGTATGTCGTTTGTGACATACCAAGGTGCGTCGATTATAGTCCACTGGACCTTTGATTGAAAGCGATGTATAATTTCGATATTGGAGTTGGCAGCTGTTCCCCAGAGCTGGATACCATAAGTCCGGATAGGCTTTATGATAGCTTTATACAAAAGAAGTTTTTTTCTAGTTGTTTTCTGAACTTAGTTGAGACTTCCTGTTTAGCATCCAGTACATGTTACGGAATTGCAGTCCCAGTTGCATTCTTTTGGTAAAAATATGTTTCTTCCATGTCAGATTTGACATAATTTATGAATGGATTCCATTGATAAGTAACGTCAGATTTGTTTAATATTTTTGGTAGTAATTATAGGCTTAGGCTGCTTTTCCACCAGAAATGTGTAGGAGGTACAATCTGCCAATAGTGCACTCGCTCAGTCACGTCATAGGGAAATTGAAGCACTCTCATTGGTCGACTTTTCCTCCCTCACCGCCTTGCTACCTCGTACATCTCTGATGGAAAGTCAGCCTTACTCTGTCATAATAATATGGATCCAAGTTTAACAAGTTAATCACATGGAGTCACATTACAGGTTCTGACCCGAGCACTAGTCTCACGTGGTTTTCGCGCGTCGCGTTTTTGCCTGCCACGAGGCTCCGCAATCCTCAATCTCTTCTTGTTCTTGATCAAAAACATTCCCTGAGATTGGGATAGATTCTGCCGTAAACTACTTGACACTAGCGGAAATGCAGTGCTAACACACAAGAAAGAGTACATTCATTATAAATTAAAAAAAACAAGATATTCACCTTCGTAACAGAATACTAGTAATCCACTACTATGTCTGTTTCAAAACATGTATAAATCACTCGGGGAGTCTATCTACTAGTAATAAGTTATTTCAGATAAATAGTTGAAAAAAAAATCCAGTTCCATATCATATTACTGTAAATAAGTTATTTCAGAAAGTATAAGTTATCTGAGGTAACCTAGATTTATCAAATACATGCTTTTTTCATTGATAACAGTCCGAAAACGTACCGGCCTCATGTCGAACTATGGGGTCCTGTTCCTTGTCCTCCAACACGCTCCTCAAGATAGGAATAGCCTTTTTATCCTGCATCTGGCCTAGACAGTAAGCCAGCTCATGTTTCAGTAGCACCGATTCATCAATAAAACACTCGCTTATGCACTGGATTGCCGCTTCGCCGCCCAAGTTTCGGAGTGTAAAAAGAGCCCTAAAGCGTTCTTTCATTGGCCTTTTTGGGTCATTCAATACCTTCCCAATATTTTTAACTGCTGCTTCGCTGACGTTCATCATTTTAAATTGTAATATTATCGTCGAAAATTGTTGAAAACGTGTTTACAACAAAGACAACAAAAAAACAAGACCACAGATAGAGATGGACAAGACGGCCGTAAAACCAGTGAGCAGTGCTGCCTACAGTTAAATTAGCTTTCCACCAGATTCAACTTCTAAAACCACCAGAAAAGCACTAACAGAAAGAAAGTGGCCCTACTCTCATAATCACAAAATTTTCTACTAAACAAGAAAACAATGGGTATATTGGTAATTTGTTGTTTTGTACCTTTATGATGGAAATCATCGTAAAGAAACCTGCATGTTACAATTTCGAGGCATGTATTCTACTTACCCGCTGTCCCTGTTGTCTGCTGTCTCGACAGCGAACAGTTGTGTAACAAAATATTGTTATAGTTATGTAAATAATCAGTTAATCGGCTTAGTGGTTGAGAAATAATTATAGTGTTATTTTTGAATCGTACACACGGCGACACATCAAGCTATACAAAACCAACATAAGCTGGCCGCGCGTAGGTCAAGTAACGTATAACGTCGCGCGGCCAGCTTATGTTGGTTTTGTATAGCTTGATGTGTCGCCGTGCGTACTTTCAAAATCACGATCGATTAATGCATAAACTTAGAAGTTTAAGACATTTTCGATAACAAACTAAGCCGTGCGAGATTCAGAAATAGCTCTCAGCTAAATTTTACCAATAGAAAAACCAAACGCAAAAATTATCCGCTAAAAGGGGGGTCCAAACCACCACTTTTAGTGGAAAATCCACTGAGTTGGCAACACCGCACAAAACAAATGAAAATTGACAGCGGATTTTTTTTTGTTAAATTGAAGGCAAAGGGATCTATATAACCCATACAGCCAATGTCTTTAATAAAGTTTTCTAATTTATAGCAATTAAAACGTTGGTGTTCGACGTTTTGACGCTTCTTTGGAGTTTTTGAAGACGGTTGAAAGATGCAGGACATGCAGTGAAGTCCACAGGAAAGAAGTGAACCCACGGTGAACCGATCGCTTTGCCGCGCTACAAACGATGGAACACTTTTCCTGTTTGCCCTGTTTGCGACCCACCACCACCACGTCCCTGCCACCACCATACCCCCGGCCCGGTAGGACAGTCTGTAGTGAACCTGCCTGCTGTGCCGAGGGTCGTGGGTTCGAATCCCGTAAGGGACAAATATTTATATGATGAATATGAATATTTGTACCCGAGTCATGGATGTTTGTATCTATTATATGTATTCTATATCGTTGTCTAGTCATTATAATACAAGTCCCTCTGGAGTTTTTTGAGATGAATAATATAATATAATAATAAATAATAATTTTGGAGATAAACATAAATTGAATACACATGATTGAACAAAAACTAGCATTCAAAACAATAATGAGTAGATATAAGTAGGTATGTATAGTATAGGTTGAATTATTGTCGGTGAAACATAGATGGCTCTAGCTAGCCTTCAATTTGACATAAGGTGGATGCATAATGTTGCCGAATGGGTTCTCTTTTCTAATCTATCTATCTATACTATTATAAAACTGTAACAGGAAGTTTGTCTGTACATTGAAGATATTAACAAAAAAAAAGTTACGATATGGTTTTTAGGTGTCCCTGATTCCATTTCACCAATTTTTTGATTTTTGTCTGTCTGTTTGTTTGTGTGTTTGTTTGTGTGATTGTTTGTTTGTTTGTTTGAACGAGTATCACGCAAAAACTACTGAACCGATTTTGATGAAACTTTTTTTTTTAATAGCTTATGATCTGACTTAAAATCTGGTATATAATTTGTGCGGACGAAGTCGCGGGTTAACGCTCGTACTGTTATAAAACTGTAACAGGAAGTTTGTCTGTACATTGAAGATATTAACAAAAAAAAAGTTACGATATGGTTTTTAGGTGTCCCTGATTCCATTTCACCAATTTTTGGATTTTTTGTCTGTCTGTTTGTTTGTGTGTTTGTTTGGGTGTTTGTTTGTGTGTTTGTTTGTTATAACGAGTATCACGTAAAAACTACTGAACCGATTTTGATGAAACTTTTTTTGTTTGATAGCTTATGATCTGACTTAAAATCTGGTATATAATTTGTGCGGACGAAGTCGCGGGTTAACGCTCGTATACTTATATTACTCTTTGCCTGAACCTATGGCCCCTTAAGTGAACTCGACGGACATCATTTTGAATCTTTTTGTATGAATCGAGCTCACTTCACTCGCTCCGATACAGAAATTACGCACTCCTATAGGCTCGCTCCTCCAGTAATGGAACTCATACCAACGCAGTTTTGAGTCTAATGAGTGAAATTTCTTCACTCGCTCCATCGTTTTAATGGTGTTCAAATGATGTTTAAGGCGTATAAGGTATATCATCATATCAGCCATTAAACGTCCACTGCTGGACATAAGCCTCCCCCAAAATGGGGGGATTTGCCATAATCGCCACGCTTGGCAGGCGGGTTGGCGATCGCAGTTGGATCGAATCAATGTGTGTACTCAGAGGATGCTGCTGCCCATCCTTCAGTAGATCCCTTAGTCGCCTTTTACGACACCCACGGGAGGAAATGGGATGGTGCTATTCTTAGCCGACACCACACGGCCATAGGGAGCCACGCCACGGGCCACGGGAGTCAGTTGCCTCAAGGCAAACCAGATGCTGTCAAGCTGGACTAATTTGACAGTCAATCAGATGTGCCCTCTTGAGGGGCAAAACAAGCAAACTATAAGGTATATGATGCAAATAAATTGTTTATCTATCTATCTATCTATGATATTTCGAGTAGGTACGTATAGGTAGGCTAATGGAAATTGTATGTACCAACTACTACCAACACAGTTTTATGTCTTGGAGAGTGAAATTCTGAGCTCACTTCGCTCGCAGACTTTGAATGATGTTTTGGTGATTTAGGCTTATGAAACTCATACCAACATCGGTTTTCGCTGTCGACCATAAAGTCTAGAAATTAAATAAATCGGAACCAAGAACATTGTATATAGGTGGTATGGTGGTATATAGTTTGATAAAAACTAAACTTTATCATTATCATGACAACAACAAAAATTAAAAAAATAGGTATCGCAGGCCGCATCGTAGCGGAAAATGTGTAGGTACCTACTTCGCACACTAGAGCGGGCCGGGTCGCAACTTATTGAAGTATTTTTAGTTTGACGTAATACAGGCAGAGGTTGTAAAAAGTTACGCTTGGTATAGCACACAACGACGGCGACGACGGGTCGCATCGGGGCGGACCGGGCTGCCATCGCACTGACAGAAATTCGCACTCCAACCCGCTATAGCCACATTTAAAACATCCATCTATCAGTCTTTTATCTCGTACGTTCGCGCGCAAATAGAAAGAGAGCGGAAGCGTGATAGCGCTATATCACGCCATAGCGGCTTGGCGTACTAGCCGCGCTGGGCTGCGTTCACAACCTTTGGGTGCGGTTGTTTTTTCAACACGCTCTATGGTACGGAACCGTTCACCGAGGCTCGGAACGGCGTTAGTGCGAAAAGTTGCACTCGGGGTGCACCTGGGGCGTAGGTTCTGAACGCAGCCCAGCGGGTTGCTTTTGCGTGGCGCAGCGCGGCGGTTTTTGCGTACCTCCAGGGAGGTGCTCCACCCTGGCGTAGTATGCGATAGTTTACTTATATAAATTGTATAGAAGCGATTTGGCCGGATTTTTACGCTGCAGCCCGCCATTAATAATGTTTGTGACCTTTATGTAACATTAATACCAATTTTATTTATTTGTATACTTATTACTTTATAAAGCCAACTAGATTACCTATTATGATCATGATTCACAATGATTATTTTTTTAAGCACTTAACTAGGTACTTACAGTTAAACAATGGAAACAAATATTAAAAACATAACAAACATGTTATGTTACCAGTGTAAAGTACCTAAGCATTTATTGAGTATTCATGTCTCATGGAAGTAAATATTATTAGTAGTTATCAGTCAGTCGAACAAATCAGTCGTTTCTGTAACCAAAGAGCCTGTGGATAAATCTATTGGAAACAGTATGTTTTTTACATATTTTTCTGTCATTTCCACTACATACTACCTCCATCTGTATCCGCACCTTAAAATACCTAAACGATTTTCTACAAAGATTATCAGTCGCTGTAGGGGTAGGCTATGTTCATCAGCATAGAGTTCAATTCAACTGTGCGTAGGTTGATCTGTCGTACATATGCTATGCTCTAATGCTTAACTTCAACGAGGAGAGCCGATACCAAATAAAGGTATACGGCAAGGAAAAAGAAGACCATGGATCCTTGCTCTAAAGAGTAGAGCAAGTGAAGAGTACAGCTGTGGTACAGCACAGATTGAAAGAAAAGAGTTTACCCGTTTACCCTCAGTTTTTTCAAACTCTCTTTTGCCAAGCCGAGAGTTTGTGATTAATAGAAAGAGTAGTTTCACGTAGAGTTACTGTATCAGAAAGAGTATCTAATACCTACTCTATTAATCATGAATCACATAATAATCAACATTGAAAAGTATTAATACATTTTCCTTTTCCTTCCTCAGTGTTCATCGTAAACAAGTTAATGTGGGGTGGGGACCCCGACGACCTGGACCCAAGATCAGGGTTGTCAAAGCGAGATATTTACAATGTGCAACGCACATGGAAACCTGTGTACGCAAAGGCCGACGTGTACGGCATGGAACTGTTTGTTAGGTTGTTGATCTTTTCTTTATTTTTAACTTAGGCTCGCCGCAAACGGGCCACCAGCCAGATGCGACAAGCTGGACTACAGCTTCATGTACGATTTCTCTACTGCTGATGTACGGCCTATGGTACGGCGACGTACTTTGCACTAGTATGCACCTTTGCTGATTTATCTTGGCAAGCGGCCTATGCTTAGTTAACATTTAACTAGTTTCTCATTAGTATAAATTATAAGCTATTGTAATCTAGGATTAAATCTCTTACTCTTGGCTATGACCCACAATAAACTCCCGTAAGTCTTCGTCTCATTTCTTAATTCGAGCGAGTAGAGTAATCTAACTATATAGAGATGCAGGTTTTTTACAGTACCTATTTTGTAACCGTAACATAGCCGCAAAGGTGTGTAGCTGTCAACTTTCCATCTTGGACATATTCTGATTGATCTGTGTTTCCATCCAACTGAACAACTTTCACTATACAGGGTGAAATTCATATCATTACTATCCTTTTAAACTAGAGTCTACCCATCTAACTGAACAACTTTTACTATAGGAGCAAACCGATCGGAGCAAATTAAAAATCAGCTGTTCCATACTAAACTGCAATCTCGACGCGCGAGTTCGCGACTCAAATGTAGGTATGCACCAGCAGATTTTTTTTTTGCTCCGATCGGTTTGCTCCCATAGTAAAAGTTGTTCAGTACGATGTGTAGACTCTTAGTTTAAAAGGATGCTAATGATATCAATTTGACCCTGTAAATAGGTGTTTCACATAGCGAACTATGTTTCATATAAAACAGTCGTATCGACTAGTCGATGATTTAATACCTTCTACCTAGGTATGTCTCGTTAGCATCCCCTCGAAGTTAGTGCTAATAATAGAACTGCGAAGTAGCGACTTGTCGCTAAGACCACGCTAACAATTGTTCCGTATTAGAATATTGATAATAATTCAAAATATTGGGAAGGACATTCCTATGAAATTCACAATGATAAACCTTAAATACAAACCGTCGTGTATAACCTAAACTACAAGTACCTAATCGACGACGAAGAGAAAACATTGTGATTGAAAATAATTTATTAGATAATGATTACTGATTAGATAAGGCCATGATGTGGTATTATTTAATTTCACATAGGCACAGATAATACAACTATTAATTAAATTACAAACACAGTATAACTGTTCCGATCCCAAAAGTCTTTGAGAGCTTATTCGTCGCAATCAAGATACACTAATATATTTTATATTTTGTTTTATTCAGGATAACAACAGCCTTAGTTACATAAGTTACAACACTGTTTACATTTTAATGGCCAATTATAGCTATCCATAAGGTAACTTATCAATTAATTAATTAACAAACAGACATACATACGGGGAGAGAAAAAGATGAGGCAACTAAACACCTATTTCAATCGCATCCACCAGAACCTTGTCATATTAAACTGTTATATTAACTTTTTTACTTTTTTAATAATTCTTAGGTACTTAAATCAAATTAAAATTTATAATTTATCCTAAACTGTCAGCAAGGCAACAACTTTTAACTATGTAAAACGGGAGAGGGAAACAATTTGGCATCAAAATAATTCAAGTAGCTACACACACGTAGTCACGAAGATTATTAACTAGGAAACGCATTTCTGCGAAACATGGCTAACGAGTCGAAAAAAACATCAGCGGAAGCACTACATAGCATGAAATCCGCAGCATTGGATTTTATTCTATTACTTTAGATTCTAATTTTGATAACACCACTGGCTTTTCGGTGAAGGAAAACATCGTGAGGAAACCTGCATGCTTCAATTTCGAGGCATGTATTGTACCTACTGTCCATTACAAGTGGCGACGGGCTTACTCCCCGTCACACTGGACAGAGTTTCGGTACTACTAGTGAAACGTGGATGTTCTGAAGTTTTAGAATATCTCTGACTACCCCCTCGGGGAATATAGTCGTGAGCATATGCTATGCTATGCTAATTTTGATTGTTAAAAATCATGAAAATATTCAGTTTTATAGTTTGAAGCTATTATTTCTATCAGCGGAGACCTATAATTGGCTTTCTGTTAGCCATCCATATTTTGTATTGTGTCAACAGCTGTTGGTCTTCCCAAGAAAATAAAATAAAAGAAAATAAAATAAAATATAAGATACGTAAAAAATGTTCTTGGAAGCTATCGTTCCACAATCCGCAATTAAAGGCTGTCTCTTGTCATCGTCCTATGCTGAATTATGGTCTCTCAATCTCCGGGATGAGACCCTCTGACTTTCATTTAGACTCACCAGAATTTCTTCTATAATCGGTGCATAACGTGTACAGGAAGACCTTTCCCGATAACTCGAAAGGGTGAAAATACCCATCAATTTATGAATTACTTTTTTTACCAACTAATATTGAGAATTTAAAAAAATCGGTTGTTCCAAACATTTTGCGCGTCCTGGGGTGCGTTCACAACCTTTAGGTGCAGTTGTTTTTCAACTCGCTCTAAGGTATGGAACGACCGCGCCAATTTTTAACTCGCTATGAGGTACGGAACGATCACGGTTGTTTTATAACCTCAAATTTTGACACTTAAAGTAATATGGGCTTTCATCATTTCCAAACACAATAAAAAAACTCATTTTCCATGTTAGCAAATCAAAAAGTGAATAAAAATAGTTTGAAAGACAATCTTTTATTCAAAACGCGCGAAAAGTCAAGTAACCACAGATAATTAAATCGTCAGAGTGTTTTTAACCATCGAATTTGATGGTTAAAAGTTGCAACCCGTCAGAGGTTCGGAACGGTTGAGTTGTGACAACCGAGGTGCAAAGAGCGTTTTTCACCGAGCCTCGGAACGGCGTTGGTGCGAAAAGTTGCACTCGGGGTGCATCTGGGGCGTAGGTTCTGAACGCAGCCCTGTAGGTTGCCTATGGAGGTTCCTTACCTACCCAATAGTTCTTTGCGTAAGTACGTACACATATATACGTACCCTTTAGCTTTATATAATTTGTTCCTACTATTCTTCAGATTTTTCCGCAAAGACCCAGAAACGAAGACTTATTTCATTACAGTCCGTGGCTTGACAGAGGCGCAGTTTAAACAAAGTTCACAGTTCAAAGCGCACTCTATAAATCTGATGTCGTCACTTAATATGGCTATTATGAACCTCAAGAGTCCACAGGTAGTGGTCGCGATGATGCACAGACTGGGTGAATCGCATCGCAAGAAGAATATACAGCAAAAATATTTTTACGTAAGTCTTCAATACTCGTCTAGTTGGACAGGACGGTAATGCCACCAGCTCACCAGCTTCAACGGATAGTGTGATTTTAATTGAGTGTTCACAAATTGATTCGCTAACAGTTAGCTAATTTTTGGATCAGTATTTTTTTTATTGTCTATTTAATATAATATGCAATAAAAAGAAAAACTGTAGGTAATTTACTTTTAACCACATGATTATTAGTGTAAGTCGAATACAATCCGTCGAACCAAGTTTTTATAAATTGGATAAAAATAAAAATCACTTGCCGCATGCTAAGAGGAAAGGCGGTCTGCAAGAAATTTGAAGAATAGGTTTTTAACAGATATATTGCTGTCACGCTGTTCCCGAGCAATCGAGCTACCAGTGCGAAAGGGACAACTGCAGCTCGGACTAATATTACCTTTATAAAATGGACGAAATCACGATTTCGTATTCCCCTGTTTCCTCCTCGAAAACTAAATCAATTTTAATAATTATTTAAATCTTCTTATCGTGTGGGCAGAGCCCTGGTGTCAGAGTTTTTTCAGACCGCCTTACGGCCTCTGACGTGGTTTTTATGTAACGACTACTACCCAACAGAGATAGTAGCCGGGACCAACGGCTTAACGTGCCATCCGAAGCACGGAATCATTTTTCTTTTCAGACAATCAGGTGATTCAGCCTGCAATGTCCTAACCAACTGGGGAAAAACGCACAAAGTGACATTTCACTAGGTGTCCCCCGTGGGAATCGAACCCACGACCTCCGTGTCGAGAGCCAATGCTCTTAACCATTAGACCACGGATACGCAGTATTTCAATAATAATGTGAGAAAGACTTTGGCTATGTCTGTACGTTTTTTTCTATATTGTCTTTGCTTGCTGGATGTCTGAACACAGCGGTAAAATTGAGAAATTTTTCGTCATTTACGAAGGCTAGTTCTAGTTCTAATAGTTATTTGATTTATGAAAAAAAAAACATCTAGCTAGGGAAATGGCAGAGGTAAGAAATATTTGCTTTAGTTTCATTAACCAGGGAGGAAACAGGGGAATACGTTTGTACGGACTAAGACGGTTCGACCTATTTGGCAGATTTTTTTTGTTGTATACATAATCCTCAGGACACACAAACCTTTTGTGTGAAAGAAAATTATGTGTAAAGTTTTTGTGTAAAGAATATTATTAATATATATATATATATATATTTTTTTTTTTGTTGTGTTCGTAATTGTCAGGACAAGGTTTGGATTTTCTTTCATGAAAGAAAATTCTACACCTTTGGAAAGCCGGGGCGAATCGCTAGTCTAGCAAGAATATCTAAACTATTATTTAAAACTGTAACAGAAGTGTGTAATATGGAAGATGTATACAAGAAAAAGTATACAATATACGATATGGTTTTTAGGTATACCTGACTCCAAATCAACCTTTTTTAGAATTTTTGTCTGTCTGTTCGTTTGTTTGCAAAAGCATCACGCAAAAACCGATTTTGATGAAACTTTTTTGTTTGATAGCTTATGATTTGACAAATCTGGTGTATAATTTGTGCGGACGATTTCGCGGGTAAAATCTAGGTTTTAAATAAAAAATTAAAATGTTACCTACGGTCCGACGACAAGCTCCATGTATCCCGAAAATTAAAGCCACCTGTAACAAACAAAACAGAATGTGAATTAGACAAGTAGGTACAGGTAACATAACGCATTTTATTTTAAACACTGCTGTTAAAGGTACTTCACTTATCTGTTTACACAATAAAATTATTAAATAGATACTCACTTTTATGGCGAAAAAGTCTTTATCTGGTGCCTCATTCAAGAAAGTCTCCACATTTTGGCCGGAAAACACTTTCGATTTCTTCGATTTGTGTCCTTCAGACAGTCTCTTCAAATATGCGATTAAATTTGAATATTTTTCGATTTTAATGTCATTATTGGTACTGACTGTAGATTTTAGCATTGAGTACGTACTCCAAAGAGTAGAAGGTTGCTTAGATTTGGCTAATTCTTGAAAATAAGCCAAAAATACAGTTTCCGAAAAAGTCTTCGCGCCTTTTGGGATTTTGTCGGTAACAAATTGAGTGTCACATTTTTTGCGTCATTTCTAACACTTTCCGGTGTTAATGTCGACTCACTACTCGAGGAACTCATTTTTGAAAATTACGTTTTAAAATTGAAGAATCTTTGAACAGAGAGGACAAGACAATAAGTTCGCGCCCTTCGCGCTTTTTTCATTTGTTTTTGTTTTTTCGGCGGCGCGGCTTGTCGCCCGTCTTACCTGCCAGTAACATTTTCATACAATATTTGCGTTCCATCTCTTTGGTCGCGGACCTATGTAGCAACAAAACATGTTCCAAATTCAAAACTCATTATTGTCCGCTGTGAAAGTCTCGTAACAAAAAGTACAACTTTAGGCGCACTTAAAGAGGACTAAAGTGACACTTTTTGAATATTTTTATTTTATTTTTTTTATTTTTATTGTATAGGTATACGTACAGATTACAGTCAAGATGAAACCATTTACATTGCAATAAGATATGTAGAACTAGATTGTAATCCAATTACACATGTACACAGCATCACTAACTTTAAAACATGGCGGAGTGAGTTTGTTACATAAATTAAAATCCTAATTAATTCCTATAGAATAGATGGGATGAAAAGGTACTTTTCCTTAATGTGGTAGGTATTCGATTAACATAATTTTGGTTAGGCACTTGTTTCCGTGATGTTTGTCTCTTCTTTTTTATAAGTAACTAGCGTTAATCCGCGACTTTGTCCGCACAAATTATATTCCAGATTTTAAGTCAGATCATAAGCTATCAAACAAAAAAAGTTTCATCAAAATCGGTTCAGTAGTTTTCGCGTGATGCTCGTTCAAACAAACAAACACACAAACAAACAAACAGACAGACAAAAAATCCAAAAATTGGTGATATGGAATCAGGGATACCTAAAAACCATACCGTAACATTTTTTTTGTTAATATATTCAACGTACATACAAACTTCCTGTTACAGTTTTATAATAGTACGAGCGTTAACCCGCGACTTCGTCCGCACAAATTATATACCAGATTTTAAGTCAGATCATAAGCTATCAAACAAAAAAAGTTTCATCAAAATCGGTTCAGTAGTTTTTGCGTGATACTCGTTCAAACAAACAAACACACAAACAAACCGACAGACAAAAAATCCAAAAATTGGTGAAACGGAATCAGGGACACCTAAAAACCATATCGTAACTTTTTTTTTGTTACTATCTTCAATGTACAGACAAATTTCCTGCTACAGTTTTATAATAGTTTAGATCTGCACTTATGACAACTTTTCCTTTGCAGGTTTTAAAAGACGTCATAGTAGATTTTCTGATCAATGACCTAAATTTAAACGATGATGTAATGGGTTCATGGTCCAGATTTATGGATTTTATTTATCCACATATTTTCGCGAAACTCTGCCCAAGTTAAAATTTGAGTTTTTTGCGAGATCATACCGATTAGGTAACTTTACCTTTGATGACCTGATGAGGCTATTATGGAGACGTCATTTTTAATAGATCTACAAAAACAAAATTTTTGCACTGTAATGTTAATAAAACTTATTTGTTTACACATAAACTGCCTTTAATTTCTATTTCAACATTTTGTTCTGCCATTCATTAAAACAACCTTTAGAAACTTATACTATAACGAGCGTTAACCCGCGACTTCTTCCGCACAAATTTTAAGTCAGATCATAAGCTATCAAACAAAAAAAGTTTCATCAAAATCGGTTCAGTAGTTATTGCGTGATACTCGTTCAAACAAACAAACAAACAAACAAACACACAAACAAACAGACAGACAAAAAATCCAAAAATTAGTGAAATGGAATCAGAGACACCTAAAAACCATATCGTAACTTTTTTTTTGTTAATATCTTCAATGTACAGACAAACTTCCTGTTACAGTTTTAAAATAGTATATAGATTAATTCAGTGAGGTCGAGATTCAGAGACTTTCTATGAGCGTCTGCTTAGTTTTAAAAAAAAAGGGTTGGAAATGTATTGAATTTTGACCTTACGGAGAGTTCGAATTAAACTGAAAAAAACGTGTCTGAATCTCGACTTATTCTAAGAATGCTAGGGGGTGCTACGAAGGTGATTTTATCGATTTTTCGACCCCAACTTCATTAGTTACCAAATTAGCTGTTGCTCGTTGCAACCTTTAAAATCACTATAGGATACTCAGAATCATGATCACAAAATCAAACCAGTCATAATTTCAAATATTATTGATTTTTAAACATGTTACAGCCACCCACCCGAGACAAATTTTTCAATCTTTAATTTGATTCAAACCAGTCATTTTGCGATTATTTCATCGTTTTAGAGTTATTTCATGTCAAAGATTTATTTTTCATATTTAGATCGCAAAAATTAATTATTTCTTCATGACGGCGATGTCATGACTTACATACATACATATTCTCACGCCTGTCTCCCACTGGGGTAGGCAGAGACAACGGAACGCCACCAGCTACGATCCTGTCATGACTTAGTACCTATTATATTGTTTAATCATCGATATTGATTTAAAGTAGGTTTTTAGACTGCGACACAACTTTTATGAAAATTGAAGGTGGTTCAAAAGACCATTGATCACTAATGTTCTGTTTTCTATTTATTTCGCGAGTACCTGTACTTGCTTAGTATTCAGCAAGCATGTCTTATAGGCGCTTACATGATCGTACTGATTACTGATTAGGCAGGTAACAATAATAACATTGTACCCACTCTACTGAGTACGATCTGGGAATACTAAAATGAAAGGTAAAATGTTATTATTTTTATTTTATTTCTGACAGTCGGGCATACATATTAGATAGTGTAGGTGCCGCATATAATACATTTTTTAAGATTTTAAGATACCTAAATGTGGCAATGGGACTTATACAGGGCAGGATAAAATCGTCCTTCAAAGGACTCTTCGTGCAAAGCGGATGCCAACTATTTCAATTTCACCCTGTATTTTATAACTCTAGTGCAGGTAGGGTGACCATCTGACCGGATTCTTAATGCATTGACCGGACTTCGCCCGGATTTTGTGCCAGACCGGATTTTTCAACTCGTGCCGGGTGTGAGATTGCTGAGGCGACCGTGAAACTGCTGAGAAAAGATGGGTTGCCTTCTTTACTGAAGTGAATGACAAAAGTCGCATTTCCGAATTACTTCGCATTTGCCAGTATTTTTATGCATTATGCCTCACAATGCGAACGTTGAACGTATTTTCTCATTGATGACTGCGCAATGGACGATAGAGAGAAACAGACTATCAGTGGAGACCATTAGAGCCATCCTACTTACAAAGTAACTGGAAAGAATACAGCTGTGAGCAATTTTTTAATAATATTTGCAGTCAAAACCAAATTTTAAAATTTGGTTTTGACTGTAGTTAAATTTTAAATTTTTTTTTGTTTGTAGTTAAATTTTATGCTAGACTGGACTTTTTGTCGAAAATCAGGATTTTTCATCCTTCAAGACTTCTCTTATTAGATACTGAACAACTAACCATCAAACTGAACAACTTTTACCAAACAAACGTGAAACCAAACAAACCTGAAGCAAACCTGAATTCCTATAAAAAACCGCTGTCTCATACATTTGAATCGAGTAGGCATTCAGTGTAGTATGGAATGGAACAGCTGATTTTTTTACGATTTCAGCTTTGCTCCCATAGTAAAAGTTATTCAGTTTGATAGTCTGAACCCTAGAGGAGCGCGTAATTTCTCTATGGAGGATGGATGTATTCTCTACCCCTGAAAGTTTTGGAATGGTAAAAAAAACACCAGTATTGTATTATTAAAAACACCAGTATTTGTGCAGACGAAGTCTCGGGAAAGAGCTCATAGGTATTACAATATGTGGGTAGGTAGGCATGCTTTTGTTTCTTAAGTACCTATAATAGTACATTATGATACAAGTGAGCAAAGTTGGTCATTACAGCCGAGGCGGGATTGCAGCACGAGCCGCAAGGCGAGTGGTTAATACTAGCCGAGGGCTGTAATGACCAACGCTCACGCGTTTCATACGACGTTTTTCAACATACTTGCGAGAAAAAGTAATAACATTTCCTAAAACACAACTATTTTAGACAAATATTTTTGGAAAATGGCGCTGGGCTATGGCTGGGATTTTTTTTCGAAATAGCTATGCGCGCGCAGGCGGTCGAAGAGGCAAAGACTGACTGACATTCAACCAACGACATTTTGTTGCAAACAACCTAATACCTATTAAAAACGTTATAAAGTTACTATTTATGTATTTATAACTCAAATTAATGTTAATTTGTTAACTAAAATAAATTGTTTGATGAAACGAAGCGTTTATTTATCATATTTTAACTAAAACAGATTATTTTATTCAGAATAAAATTTGTTTTTTTTACATAAAAACTCTTTACTGAGATTTAAAAACAAACTATAGAAAAAAAGTAACATTACCGCACTCGTGCGATAATGGAATCATTTTCGCACGCGTGTTCTATAAGCTGTATTATGTACCTAAAAGCGGTGCAATAAGAGCCACTTTACGAGCAAGTATGTTGAAACATAATGTTATTAAACTTTCTGTAACCGCACGAACGATGCATTGTACTCATATTTATATGCGTTTGCATACAATTGCAGTCATGCCGTGTGTGACATGCAGCACCTATATGTGAACAATGAATCATTAATCAAATTGAACATTATCTAATCATCGATATAGTTAACTCATAACATAAGTATTGTTGTTGATTAGTTTCCAATTTGATTATCCTTATCGGTCTCCTTATGCGGTCGCCCAAGCTGAATTCAGACAGGTGGATATAATTTGCGGCCCACATTCCTATAATTAGGCTTTATAGGTAAGTTCCAGCCCAGACTGTTGTTTGGCTTATTAACACGTTCCGGGGCAGTGAACGAGACACAATAGAACTTTTATTGTTATCACGGCTATAGGCGGCCACTGTCCCGGAACGTGTTAAGTATCATAATGGATTTTTGAACCCCCAAAAGGGATTATGATCGTGTGTTTATGTATTAATGAATAATGTTATTTTTTTCCTAGAGTTTCGTTTCAGGGGCCTAAAAAATACTAGTGTCACTTAAGGCTCTTACAGACGAGCGACGCTTTGCAGTCGCCGTGGGTCGCAGAGGATCGCGCTCTTAGTGTTCTTACAGAGGAGCGACACTTTGCGGTCGCAGACTACTGTCGGGCGACCCACAGCGACCGTAAAGTCTATGAGCGCGAGCCTTTGCGACCCACGGCGACCGTGAAGTGTCGCTCGTCTGTAAGAGCCCCTAGATATAACGGTCCCCGTAGGTCACACGACCCCCTGCGACCGCAAAGTGTCGTTCGTCTTTAAGAGCGTTTATGTGCTTAAAAAAGGCCTTTGGGCATTTGTGTAGCAATTAATATTCACCCTTCGTAAGTTTTGGGTTTCAGAACTTGCAGGCCAAAATAACGGGCCGTCATTGTCCGCGGCTGAAAATACCCTATTTCTTTATGTGGATTTCGTAGTATCCGACAAAGGATATGTGGATTTCGTAGTATCATTATTATCAGATGATTAATTTTTTCATGATTTCGATGTTGATCCATAATCATAATCATAATATCTTTATTGCTTTCATGTGGTTTTACAAGGTCTTAAAAAATAGTAATTACACACATGAACCCCGGTAGGACCCCGGAACAAAATAATTATACCTTAAAATTACCAAAATACAGGATGAAATTGATATCATTAGCATCCTGTTAAACTAAGAGTCTACCCATCAAACTGAATAACTTTTACTATGGGAGCAAAAAAAAATCTGCTGTTGCATACATTTGAGTCGAGCAGGCAGCGGGGCGGCGAGTGCAGTTTAGTACGGAATAGCAGATTTTGTTTTTGCTCCGATCGGTTTACTCCAATAGTAAAAGTTGTTCAGTTTGATGGGTACACTCTTAGTTTAAAAGGATGCTAATGATATCAATTTCGCCCTGTATACTAACATTATAACAAAACAAAAATTTGGCAACAAAAGAATCTACATTTGCAACAACAAAAAATACATACATATATGTACATCCCGTGCCGTCGCCGTGTGGTGTCAGCTAAGAATAGCACCATCCCATTTTTTTTTCCTACCGTGGGTGTCGTAAAAGGCGACTAACGGATCTATTGAAGGATGGGCAGCAGCATCCTTTGAGTACACACATTAATTCGATCCAACTGCGAACCCGCCTGCCAAGCATGGCGATTATGGCAAATCCCTCCATTTTGGGGGAGGCTTATGTCCAGCAGTGGACGTTTAATGGCTGATATGATGATGATGATGATGATGTACATCCCATAGAATAGAGAAAGTAATACAGGTCAATGGTTTTTTCATCCTATTAAAAACTGTCAGCATATTTATTTAACCTCCATAAGGATCCATAGTTGTGGCAGTGTGTGACAGTGACGAAGCCGTCACGGTGACTAAAATCATCAGTGCGCGCCCCTTCTTATTATATCATGGTTACAAAAAAGAAACGCAGTCTAACTACAGCCTTAGCGTAGATACTATATTCCGATAGGCTTCAAACGTAGGGCGGGCGGGCGGCGGGCGTAGTAAACATATGTCAGACAGTCCCACACGATACGCTGCGAGGGAAGCACGTATCGGCGTACCACCGCGTATACCGGAACACATATCAAAACGCCGGTAAAGAAAACGCGCGAAAATCCTACAGAATCTGTCACGACAAGTGGTTTTTGTGCTTCTAGATTTTATGTATTAGGTAAGTGAGAATGAAGCGAATGGTTTCGCATGCCTACTCTGTACCTAAAGATGTTCCAAGGTGTCTGGGGAAATGCATTCATTTCGTCTTAGCTTGAATGTTGTCGAACGATTTTTGTCTCAGAACGGCTTTTTATTTACGAAATATGTGTTTGATAAATGTAGAGCATGATAATAAAGATGCAGTGTAAACTTATGAGTTACATACTTAAAGGGGAGATTCAGCCCATCCAACTGAACAACTTTCGGTATGGGGCCAATAGAAATCGTGAAAAAAAATTCAACTGCTCCACACATTAGCGTTGAGTCGCCAGTTACGTTTTCTACGAAACAGCCGTTTTTCATCGTGAATTTAATGTTCCTCATATAGTGAAAGTTGTTCAGTTTGATGGTTTGAAACAACCCCTTAAACCTGGTTTACACCCTGTATAAATAATTATGAAATGTAAAAATATTTAGATACCGATACTAAAATGTAAAAATATAAAGGTATTCGAAAACATTTTTATGACCTTGGCCTAGAAGGGTAGGTCCACGCGGTCCAGAGATCTCCACCAATATGACCCGCTCTCTTATTCTGCAAAGGAGGAGTATCTAGTGAGCTCTTCATTATCCAGCTTCAGGGGTCACCATGCACTATACAGGGTGTATACTTAAATGCGTTAGAAACTTATGGCGTAATTAAGACCATCAGACTGAACAACTTTTACTAGGAACAAATGAGCGAAAAAAAATCCTGCTGTTTCATTTGCAGCAGATTTTTATTTTCGCGATTTCGATGTTGTTTCCATAGTGAAAGCTGTTCAGTATTATGGGTGCTTCACGCCGCGTTCGATATTATGTAAGGCATTTAACACGTTCCAGGGCAGTGAACGAGACACAATAGAACTTTTATTGTTATCACGTCTATAGCCGGTCACTGTCCCGGAACGTGTTAAATTTACATTTTAATTTACTGTATAATGTAAAAAACGTATACGACGCAGACCCAGTATAGCCCAGTCATTTTACGGTTTGAGCCGGGACTAATTAATAATTTTTTTTTCGGTATAATATTGAAGAACCAATTAGAGCCTAGAAATGTACCAAAGTTAAATAAAAATCACGTCAGCAACAGTTCCAATTTTAAAATTTAGCTATTATCTCGTTCTAAAAAAACTGACGGTAAATTTTTTTTGCGCATATTAAAGGCTTTACCATTATACATACTTCAAACATGGTGTAAATATTTTTGTCCACTAGAAGGTTTTGAAAAATTATATATATTTTTAAAATTTCAATGCCTATTTTATTGCTCAAAAATAATTTATATTGTTAAATCTAAGTCAAATGAGTGCATTGGTATTAATATTATTAATTTAAAAGCCTTCTGGGACACACAATTTCGATGTCTATGATGCGTAGCGGTTTTTTTTTAAAATGTTTTAAGATAGTCTTTTTGTCACTAAATGGTGCCGGTTACAGTTTAAAAGTCCAATTAATAATTACTCCCTACCCCGTCTAACAAAACTCCGTAAAATGACTGGGCTAGAAGGAAATAAATTACTAATGATTCAATTTCATTAACTACGCTAGGTATGCAAAATTAAATAACAAACAAATTGATCATGCCTTTTTGTCATGTTTATGCGTAACTTTTATGAGTAATTTATTATTTAATTTTACTTCTTCTACAGTTCTACTATACAGGGTGTTACAAAAAAAAATAAACACTTCAGGGGGTGGTTAAGACTATCAAACTGAACAACTTTCACTATGGGACCAATATCGAAATCGGGAAAAAAATCAGATATTCCATCATCATCATATCAGCCGGTAGTCGTCCACTGCTGCACATAGGCCTCCCACAAAATGAGGAGATTTGCCATAATCGCCATGATACGATGCGTTTGCGATGTTCCATACTAAACTACAGATCTACTCGAGCTAAATGTATGGGACAAAAAAATTTTTTTTTTGCGATTTCGATGTTGGTCCCATAGTGAAAGTTGTTCAGTTTGTTGGTCCAAAACCACCCTCTTAAAAGTTTTCAATTTTTATTTTTACTCAAACGTAACATTCTGTATAGTAAGGCAAAAGATCTATCTTTTAAGTCAGGCACAGGAATGGAATCAATATCAGTATTCCTATGACCTATCCGATAGGTCCTATCGTATGATTTTCAACAACAATTTAAGCAAAAATCTCTGGAATGTTAAAGTTGAAGTGAGAGTGGTATAATAAGATAAAAACCGGGCAAGTGGGAGTCGGACTCGCGCACGAAGGGTTCCGTACCACCATACAATATTGCCAAATAATTGTCTTTTCTCCGAAATCCTTAGGGCAAGACCGACACACGCTTGACCGGTTTTAATGATTTGTTGTTTTACCTGACACTATTAATGCACCCTGCACTATAATCTACCAAGTTTGACGCTTGTATGTATTACGATTTTTAAAATAGAGCAAAAACAAAAACTTTGG
Source organism: Agonopterix arenella (assembly GCA_927399405.1). Lineage (NCBI taxonomy): Eukaryota > Metazoa > Arthropoda > Insecta > Lepidoptera > Depressariidae > Agonopterix > Agonopterix arenella. The sequence goes on along the minus strand of OV656707.1, from coordinate 11,373,999 downwards.
AAAAAACACGTTTCTTATATGGCGATCCCCTTAATTTTTTACTCTTCGTTAATAACGCAAATTTTGACTTGCAACCTATTACGGTTCAAAAGATATAGCTCTTTAGAGCTAGGACGGACGAACGGACAGCGCAGCGTAGACTTATAATTAGGGTCCCGTTAACACCCTTTGGGTACGGAACCCCAAAAACGAACCTTTAAAAAAGCTTTTGTAACAGCACGTGTTTTGAACCGATTTTTACATGGGTTTTTTCCCATTTCATAGTTACCTAGGGTAGTTACAGCGGTGGGAATGTGTGGTGGGCCTATGCCCGTTTTTTTTTTTTTTTTTTTTTTTTTTACCTAGGTTATTTGGTAGGTACCAAATTTTTCCAATAACCAAACATTCGTTACGGTATAAGTATTATAAGTCGAATGTACATACATAATCACATACCTACTTAGGTACTTACAGAATCAGATTATTTTTTTATCAAGGAACACAAAAAACAGATGTATTTTTAAAAAAATACGTCTGTTTTTTGGCCAGAAACTCTATAACACACATCATTTAAAATGATGTGTGTTATAGAGTTTCTGGCCGCACCTTCTCTACAACGGAACACCTTCCGACGAGACGCGGTGGTAGAGTCCAAAATTAAGTCAGATAGCTATCCATGTATCTATACTATTATAAAGCTGTAACAGAAATGTGTCTGTACATTGAAGATATTAACAAAAAATAAGTTACGATATGGTTTTTAGGTATCCCTGATTCCATATCACCAATTTTTGGATTTTTTGTCTGTCTGTTTGTTTGTGTGTTTGTTTGGGTGTTTGTTTGTTTGTTTGAACGAGCATCACGCAAAAAGTACTGAACCGATTTTGATGAAACTTTTTTTGTTTGATAGCTTACGATCTGACTTAAAATCTGGTATATAAGGTCTAACAAAATTAGGTGAAACTATTTTAAGGGGATGATCAGACCTTCAAACTGAACCACTTTCTTTATGGGACCAATATCGAAATCGCGAAAAAAAATCAGTTGTTTCATACATTTAGGTCAAGTAGGTTTGTATGGAACAGCTGATTTTTTTTTCGCGATTTCGATATTGGTCCCATAGAGAAAGTTGTTCAGTTTGATGGTCCGATCATCCCCTCAAAATAGTTTCACCTAATTTTGTTAGACCTTATATAATTTGTGCGGACGAAGTCGCGGGTTAACGCTCGTGTAATATATTATTACAAAACATTTTGAGTTTGAGGTGTGTTTGTTAATTTTACTAACAAAATTTAATTTTGCATTAAATTGGAAATTGTTTTTACATTATTTGGTAGCCCGTAGAGTTTTTTCCCTAAAATTTACTAGTTTGACCTCTAATTGTCAGTAATACAATTATAACATGATAATTTGTGTATACTCTAGTAACAAAAAGCCCAGAACACAATAAGAAAAACCGTAAAATATTTTAAATGTGAAAATTTGAAGCCATAAAACAAACACATCGCTCCTCACAGAACTAAGAGGGGTTAGAAGTGCAAAGTAGGCGTGGAACGTGTCACCCCAGGTTATGCAATGATTTGCATAACACCATAAGGTGCGCGGCGTGGTGTGAGCGAGAGGGCATGAGTAATTGTAGCAGCGTGAGCGGGAAGACAATTGGCGACAGCCGTCTCCGAAGCAAAAGCGCTACTTTGCATTTCTAACCTCTCTTATAATGTTCTGTGTCACTCCTCGTATCAAATTACGATTATGTACCTACAAACATAGCTTATGTTTTAGTGACCACGTGGACACCACACATGTCATGGTTTTCTAGCTAGGTAGCTACTATATACAGGGTGAAATTGATATAATTAGCATCCTTTTAAACTAACAGTCTACCCATCAAACTAAACAACTTTTACTATGGGAGCATACCAATCGGACCAAAAAAAAATCAGCTGTTCCATACTAAACTGCAATGCCTACTCGATTCAAATGTAAGCAACAGCAGATTTTTTGTTGCTCCGATCGGTTGTCAGTCTTCGGCAGATATGGCCAGCCCATTGCCACTTCCGCTTGCTAATTTTCTGAGCTATGTCAACCACTTTAGTTCTCTTTAGTTCACTTTAGTTGGGTAACGTAACTGTCGTAAATATAAAAAAAACGTCAGTGCAAACTCGAACCAAATGAATGAAAAAGCTGATCTTTATTTCGCGATTTCGATGTTGGCTCTTTAGTGAAAGTTGTTCAGCTTGATGGTCTGAAGCACATCCTAAAATATGAAACGCATTGTAGTTTACACCCTGTATAGTATACAGTGTATACATTTAACGAGACTACAAGGTGAAGTCATAGTGGCTAAACTTTTGGCAGAACCAACCTTGCTAAACGTTAAACTATTATTAAAGCTATTCACTCAAGAATGTCACCAATTTATGTGAAACTATTTGAGTGAGTTATGGATTATGGTCTTGGACGGCATCCAAAGTTAAATTAGGCTAATTGAATTTGCGTTTCAATTTCTCAAGCTCTTTCACCATACCAATAAACATTTCGATGACAATTTTCAATCATGACAAACAACATGATAGACCTACTAGTTTTTCACGCGGATTCTTCTTCATACAATACATGTATAAATTTACAAAATACATACTTCTCTTTATTTTATTTCAAATAAAACCGGTCAAGTGCGAGTCGGGTTACTCGTGCACCGAAGGTTCCGTACCACACCACCACAAATCATATTAGAAAAAAGTTTTATTTTTTTTTCCGGGACCTTCAGCGCGAGACCGACTCACACTTGGCAGATTTCTATTATTTGTTTGTTGTGCTGTCTATAATCACACCAAGTTTGACGCTTATATAGGGTGAAATTGATATCATTAGCATCCTTTTTAACTAAGAGTCTACCCATCAAACTGAACAACTTATACTATGGGAGCAAACCGATCGGAGCAAAAAAAAAAAAAGCAGTTGCATACATTTGAGTCGAGTAGGCACCGGCGCAGCGGGTGCAGTTTAGTATGGAACAGCAGACTTTTTTTTTGCTCCGATCGGTTTGCTCCCATAGTAAAAGTTGTTCAGTTTGATGGGTAGACTTAGTTTAAAAGGATGCTAATGATATCAATTTCACCCTGCATATGTACCACAGTTTTTCACAGTTTAGAGCGAGAAGAAAAAAGATGATAAAAACTAGTTTTTTGTACCTATGAGGACCCCCCTTCATTTTAAGCTCCATTCATATGCAAGTGTCCTGGCAGGAAAAAAATTAAATAAAGAAATGCCAGGTACATGAGCCATAAGTGGAGTAACACCACATTCGCACTTGAGGTCTTATTTGTCAATATAATCCGGCTAGTGTCGTCGATAGTGCTATATACTAGATTAAAATATCCGTTGGGTATAAGAGGTACGCTCATTTCAGTCCTAGCATAAGATAAGAAAGATAAGACGCGTCGAAGTCAAGCAAAGGTTACAATACCATACGACTATTACTTCAAAGGCCACTTACTATGGGTATCGTATCAGTTAAATACATTTTGTTTAATAATAATAATAAATATCTTGGACATTTTTTTTTTTTTTTTTTATCGGGCATAGGCCCACCACACATTCCCACCGCTGTAACTCCTGTAAGCCAGGATCAACAGCGGCGACCATTCACAACACTGGACAATGAAGTCCATCGAGCCCGGGGGATGACTCTAATCTGTCTTGGAACCCGCAATGAATTAATCAAAGAAGATAGGAGGAGTAGGAAAACGAAATATCCGACTTCCCTCCATTGCAAACGGGAGACAGCAATAAGAAGAAAAAAACATGGCTATTAGAGAGCCAATTCAAGAGATCATTTATGGCAGTGTTGAAGACACGACCGCAAAAGCACCAAAAATACAAAATAAAACAATAGGAACCTAACATTGTACTGAAACTATGACCTATTTTGCTTCCAGTAATAAGTATGGCAAAAACATCTGAACGCACGGAAGTTATCCCTAGTCGCAACAAGATCCATGTAGTAAGGGACACCAGAAAAAGATTTTATTGAGTCAAGCATGGTCTGGCGCTCGGCGTACCAGAGCTCACACTCCCAAAGAATATGATGAGCGGTCTGTTCGAACTCGTTACTGTCAACAGAACATTCACATAAAGGTGACGCAACCAATTTAAAATAAAATAGCTTTCCCTTAAAGTTACCATGTCCAGTAAAAAATTGGGCTACGCAGTGATCTACCTCTAGCCACACAAATTATCTAGTCACATTTAAAGTACCTGGACTTGTATTATGATGACTAGACAACGATATAGAATACATATACACATAGATACAAACATCCATGACTCGGGTACAAATATTCATATTCATCATATAAATATTTGTCCCTTACGGGATTCGAACCCGCGACCCGCGGCACAGCAGGCAGGTTCACTCCTGACTGTGCTACCGGGCCGTCAAAAGAAGAAAAATTAAAATGCTAAAGAAGAATGTCTTTCTGTAAACAATAGCCCTTGGTTATCAATATCAAGGAATTTTATCATTGACGATATATTTGTTGCCTTTCTTAATTAAGTTTCGTAGTTAAACAACGAACTTTTATGGTTCTTTCTGTCTGTACGTCGTGCGTCCTCTCTCTACTACTTACTCTCTCAAACTACCTACATACAAAATTAATTAAGACTTATAAGATTTATTAAGAAAATACCTACATACAAAATTTGCGGAGCGAGCGCAAAGAGGTCTACATTTTTTAGCACATTATTCTCAGGTTGAGGTCAGAAATCTAGCTTATCCAGGCAAAAATTGAATCTTAGAGCAAGCGAAGCGAGCATCATCAGATACGAATCGGTAGCTAGAGCTCTTTCATGGAACAGTAGGTAATTAAAACAGAAACTTAGAGCAAACGGGGAGAGCTCGGCTTGCTTTACAAATATCGATATACAGGGACAAATTGATATCATTAGCATCCTTTTAAACTAAGAGTCCACCCATCAAACTGAACAACTTTTACTATGGGAGCCAAACGATTGGAGCAAAAAACTAATCAGCTGTTCCATACTAAACTGATATGCCCATTCGACTTAAATGTATGCAAGAGCAGATTTTTTTTTTGCTCAGTTCGGTGTGCTACCATAGTAAAAGTTGTTCAGGAGTCACGTTGCAGGTTCTGACCCGAGCACTTGTCTCGCGTGGTTTTCGCGCGTCGCGTTTTTGCCTGCCACGAGGCCCACGAGGCTCCGTAATCCTCAATCTCTTCTTGTTCTTGACCAAAAACAATCCCTGAGATTGGGATAGATTCTCCCATTAACTACTTGACACTGGCGGAAATGCAGTGCTAACGCACAAGCAAGAGTCTATTAATTATAAATAAAATAAAAAGTTGTTCAGTTTGAATGAATTATATAAGGTCTAACAAAATTAGCTGAAACTATTTTAAGGGGATGATCAGACCATCAAACTGAACAACTTTCTCTATGGGACCAATATCGAAATCGCGAATAAAAAATCAGCTGTTCCATACAAACCTACTCGACCTAAATGTATGGGACAGCAGATTTTTTTTCGCGATTTCTATATTGGTCCCATAGAGAAAGTTGTTCAGTTTGATGGTCTGATCTTCCCTTAAAATAGTTTCACCTAATTTTGTTAGACCTTATATTTATTGTAATAAATGTGGTACATTGATATATTACATTACAGATAAATAAGCAGAGACGTGAGTCTCTCCTGACATTTAGTCATTTCTGACACACAACAACATGAAATGTCAAGGTTTACAATTTATGCCTACATAATAATTCAAAATTAATGTCAAGATAATTAGGTTACAAAAGTTATACAACTGAAATCTGATGGATAAAAACAATGTCAAAAAAATGTACAATCACAATAACAATGTCACATGCCTCTTAAGTTCAAGTATTCCTGAACACTGTAAAAACAATTTTCCACCAACCATTTGTACAGTTCTCTCTTAAGTTTAGTGAAACTTTTAAAATTAATTTGGCAGTTTGTTGTAAATTCTTACAGTCATAATGAGTAGACACTTAGTTTAAAAGGATGCTAATGATATCAATTTCACCCTGTGCCTCTACAGGGCTACATGCTATCTACATAGAGCTCGATCAACATGTTATTATTTTGCCCAAATCTTTTAGATATTGTCCACGTGGCGAAGTGTATTCGTTTCGGGTCGTTTCGCAGCTGGCGAATGTGTATGATCAAAGAACACATACAAATCGTATGCGATAGCTGAAATTATACACAGGATAGTAGGAATTATCATCCTTCCCAGGGAAATGGAAATTATCGTTTTCTACCGGGGCATTTCTTATAAAAAAAATTTCCACTTTTGTAGGCGTAATGGGATTGGGCAATGTCTTTTGCCGCCCCTAATCCGCCCATCCTTTCCTTATAGTCCAGTCATTTTACGGAGTTTTGTTAGGAGAGGTGGGAAGTAATTATTAATTGGACTTTTAAACTGTAACCGGCACTATTTAGTGACAAAAAGACTATCTGAAAATATATTTAAAAAAATCGCTACACAACACAGGAATCAAAAATTGTGAGTCCTAGAAGGCTTTTATATTAATAATATCAATAAAATAGGCATTGAAATCTAAAAAATGATGTTTTTATTAGAAAATAGGAATGTATTTTTCAAAACCTTCTAAGTAGACAAAAATATTTACACGATGTTTGAAGTATGTATAATGGTAATGCTCTTAAATATGTGCAAAAAAAAAGTTACCATCACGTTTTTTATAACGAGATAATAGCTAAATTTTAAATTTGGAACTGTTGCTGACGAGTTCTTTTTTTAACTTTGGTACATTTCTAAGCTCAAATTTGCTCATAAATACTATACTTACCGAAAAAAAATATCAATTACTAATTAGTCCCGGCTCAAACCGTAAAATGACTGGGCTATTAGTCTTGTATAGAAATGGTCAAACTAATAATTTCTTATATCAAGTTAAGAAAACAACATATTTACCAATAGCGTTGGTATTTCTGCTGCGCAATAAATGATACTTATTTGTTGTTTCATTATTTATCTACGCGCCCGTTCATAACATAAAGCGAGCATGATTTACATTATCATTATCAAGTATTGAAGGCATAAGTTCAAATCAACAAAAGATATTAATAGATTTATGAATATCACTCTCTCTGTAATTATTTTTCCATTTCTTCTTTTTAAATTGCTCTAAAATTTAAAGCAATACTACATATGCAGTGTTACAAAAATACAAATAAACATTTAAGGGGGTGGTTAAGACCATCAAACTGAACAACTTTCACTATCTATGGGACCAATACCGAAATAAAAAATCGGATGTTCGATCATCATCATCATCATCATATCAGTCGATAGACGTCCACTGCTGGACATAGGCCTCCCACAAAATAGGAAGTTTGCCATAATCGCCATGATGCGATGCGTTTGCTATGTTCTATACTAAACTACAGATCTACTCGAGCTAAATGTATGGGACATACGATTTTTTTTCGCGATTTCGATGTTTGTCCCATAGAGAAAGTTGTTGAGTTTGATGGTCTAAACATCCCCTTTAAAAGTTTTAAATATTTATTGTTACTTCTGTAACACCCTGTATAGGGTCCTTCTTAATATGCTGACACTTTTTTAAGAACATGATAAGACCGTCAAACTGAACAACTTTCTCTATTGGACCAACATCGAAATCACGAAAAAAAAATCAGCTGTCCCATACAAAACTGCAAACCTACTCGAGCCAAATTTATGGGACAGGACAGCTGATTTTTTTTCGCGATTTCGTTGTTGGTCCCATAGTGTCAGAATATTAAGAAGGATCCTGTATGTATAGCTCTTATATAGGTAGATAGATGATGGGTACTTTTTCTTATAAAAATACTGCGGCGATACGATATGAGACTTACGAGACCAAAAAGTTTTTTTTTCGAATTTACTCTGTACCTACGCGTTACAAAACTAAAAATAAACACTGGTCACTATTGGTTAAAAAAATATATTCGAAGGCGTTACATTTTTTTTTTCCTGTTTTTTTTCCTTTTGTGTTAATGGCTGTCTTCGGAAACAGACTCCCGCTCTATTTGCGCCAGTCACCAGTTTAGAGTCTTGCACCAGTCATCAGTCACTGGACTGGGAATTTAACTGGGAAATCTATCAGTTAATATTTAGTATTCATCATCATCATCATCATTGGCCTTTCCATCTTTGAAAGATGATTTAAGATTTAAGCAGCGTCTTGGCGGCACTTACGCTCGTGACTATAAAGCCCGATACGAGAGCGACAGGTACGGCCGCATATACGGCAAGTGAAATTTGAGTTTGCTGTGTCAGTTGGGTTTGCTAGCCGATCATGCCTCTTTTCTCGCTTTTCAGCCAAGGAAGCAAACCAGGCCCTGTCGTGAACAGCTCTTCCTTCCGCTAAATGTGTCCTCCACAAGTCGCGGTTCTCAGCGAGATCCTCCCAGCCGCTGGTGTCGATTGAGAATGTGGGCATGTCTCGCTTTACGCAGTCCTTGAATCGGAGACGTGGTCTCCCGACATTTCTCTTGGCATGCGCTACTTCACCTAGAAGAACTTGACGCGGCAAACGAGAGTGATCCATGCGATGCACGTGCCCCAGCCACCGTAGACGTCTCTGTTTGAGAATTGCCGTTACGCTGGGCAGCTGCGCCATTTCTAGCACTTTCTCGTTTGTCACGAGTGACCTGGAGGGATCGAGATCCCTCCAGGTTATGCCAAGAATGCCTCGAAGACAGCGCATGTGGAAAAGGTTAACACGTCTCTCCTGTTTTGCGTACGACGTCCAGGTCTCCGCACCGTACAAAAGTGTGCTTAAGATGCATGCCTGATACACGTTCATCTTGGTTTTAACTGTTAGATGTTTGTTGTTCCACACTCTTGCACTTAGCTTACCGAACGTCGTAGCAGCTCTACCGATACGAGTGCCGATCTCTCCATCGTTGGAGAGATTCTCAGACACTGTAGACCCCAGATAACAAAACCTGTTAACCACCTCCAGCGGTGTGTTCTCCAGTAGAATAACTGGAATCGAACTACAACCCTGCGCCAAAACTACTGTCTTCTTAGCATTTATCGACATAGAAAAAAGTGCGCATCCTCTGGAAAATTTGTCGATAAGACGCTGAAGTTCTTGAGGAGTGTCGGCGACAAAAGCTGCGTCGTCAGCGAACAAAAGACTGTCCAAGTATAGATCCTCGCGATTTCGCTTGGATTTCAGTAAGGAGATGTTAAATAGTTTCCCATCAGTCCTTGTGTGTAGATGAATACCTTGTTTGGCTTCACCGAAAGCAGTTTTGAAAATAAGTGAAAAAAAGATGCCAAACAAAGTAGGAGCCAAGACGCAACCCTGGCGCACACCTCTCCTCATTTCAAACGCTTCAGATGTCTCGCCATCGAAAACAACCGATCCCTTCATACCCTCATGGAATGACTTTACCATCCTCAGCAATTTGGGTGGGCAACCTATTTTGTCAAGGGCTATGTAAAGACCCTCCCTGCTGACGGTATCGAAGGCCTTATTTAGGTCGACGAACGCGATCAACAAGGGAGTGTTCTGTTCCCTACACTTCTCCTGCAATTGCCGAAGTGTGAAAATCATGTCTACTGTGGACCGCTGAGCCCTAAACCCGCATTGAGACTCAGGGTACACGCGCTCAGCAAGCTTCTGCAGTTTGCTAAGAATTACTCTTGCAAACAACTTACCAACGATGCTGAGCAGGGAAATTCCACGGTAGCAGTTGCAGTCGCCGCGGTCACCTTTTCCCTTATATAAAGTGATGATGTTAGCATTGCGCATATCCTGAGGGACAGTTTCTTTTTCCCAACATTTGCCGAGAAAATTATGCAAAGTCACCAAAATGCACCTGGCTTTGATGATCTCTGTGAGGATTCCATCCTCACCGGGACTTTTACCGCCTTTTAGCTGTTTTACAGCTTTATGCAGCTCTGCTATGGTTGGCAGCTCATCTAACTCGCTCCAGACTGGTAGCTTGGGAATTTCATGTACTGCTTCCGAGCTAATATTAACAGGAGAAGAGTAGAGCCCGCTGTAATGTTCCACCCATCGACGGAGCCGACGGCTGTTGTCGGTGATGATTGATCCGTTTGATTCTTTGAGAGGTGCTGTCTTCTTTGGTATGGGACCAACAGCCTTTTTGATACCAGCGTACATACCGCACAAATTACCCGTAGCCGCGCATGCTTCAACACTTTTGCAGAGGTCGGACCAGTACAGGTTTGCATAGTACCGAGCACTACGTTGAATACGTAGTGCTCGGTACTATTATATTTAGTATTAACCTTTCAACTACCTCGTATGACTTATTTAACTTGTTGATATTTGTTCCTATTTCCTAAGAATATTCATAATACCTAATGATAGTGATTCATGCATGACTTAACTCTTAATTAATATTATTGTTATCGATACCTAATTAAATGTAGGTATAAAGTGACTATCAACTTCAAGAACGGAGTGATAAATTTCAATGATCTGCTATGAGGCTCGTTAGCTCAGCCGGTTAGAGCGCCCGTTTAGTCCTTGATAGAGGTGGTCGGGGGTTCAAATCCCTCACGAGCTGTGAAAACTTTTTTTTTAAATTTATTATAGTGTCATTGGTCACTTGGTGTTTTTGCCAGAACATCTCCGCCGTAGGGATCCCCATACAAGAAACAAAATTTTTTTTTATTTTATTTTTTGTTTTTGCTCTATCGTAAAAACGGTAATATACTCGTAGATATACAGAAGTTAAACAATAAAAAATAACAAAAATCGGCCAAAAATCGGGCTACTCAGGCTCGTGCTCAAGATCACGGAAAAAAATTGTTTATTGGTTCTTTCTCTTTTTTTTTATTATTATTCTGTGGCTGTAGTACGAAACCCTCGGTACACGAGTCCGACACGCACTTGGCAGGTTTTTTCATGTCTTTTAAATACTTTTAATAACGTTAGTTTGTCCCCTCGTGGACACAAGTCAAGTAGCAACTCAAACAAATGACATAAAACGTAACTCTGGGTAGGTACCTATAATACAATTATCGGGGTTCAATCCATTTAGCGGTACGTGTGAGGCCGCTAATCAAATTCCAATTAAACATAAGCTAGTCGTTTCTGTGAAAGACGTCCGTCCCAAATATAACTTTTATTTCTTCCACGTGTGCGTGAAAGTGGATTGTGTCTCGTGGGATGTGTGAAACTATAGCACAACGTTTAGTAGCATCGGCCCTTTTATGAGCTTTTTACCTAATAACATCAAAAGTTGATAAACATTTGTCACCTTTATTTGCAATAAGATATTTATTTGAGATCTTATGTAAACGAAATTAATCAATCAAATCAATCAATCAAAATCTTTATTTGTTACACACAGGTATTACAGTTGTTGTAAGTACAAAATATAAAAGTTCTCTGTGATCTACCATTAGGCATACAAATATTCGGTGATAAAATTATAGGAAGTAACAAAGGTTTAGATAGACGTGCAAATGTATGAAGTACATGCTCATTGTAAGTATAATCGTTAATTAATAGTAACAAAATCTGCATCGTGTTTATGAAATAACGTAAAACTAGAAAGAAGTTGGTTTAGAATCGAGAGCAGAATCGAATTAACATGGTTTCAACGTAGGATTTTTTTTCTTCAAAATATTAAATAATTTGTTTGTTAAATAAAAAAAAATTAAAAAATGGTTTATTTAAATGTACACAAAAACAATAAAAAGAAAGTAGTAGTTAAGTATAACAGTAAAGCAGTAATTAAATAATTTACTGAACCCGATGTCAACCCACCACACGGGCACACTCACCCTACTTACTACCAAAACAAGATTATTAAAATGTATCTATGAGTACGTTAGCGCTTATATTCATTGCTGAAATGATAACAAATCATTTTTGCCTCAAAACTTAAAATGAGAATAACTTAAAATTTTAAGTACCTACCTGTACAAATAATGAAATTATTGTTTTAATCTAATTATTTTTTTATAAATCAGTTGGGGTGTATGAGGTTTTGTGCTTATTCATTAACACGTTGTATACTTGTATACACATGGACGTATTCTCCTAGGGGCAAAATGGGCAAAGTCTAAGGGCGGCCGGTTTAACGGCTAAATAACATAGTTTTTTTAAGTCATAAATGTATCTACTAACCACACTATGGACATCGTCTGAAATAAATTGATTTTTATATTATTTTATTTTTATTTATTTAGGGGAGGGGCGGGCGGCCTGCAGTGGTTGGAGTACCATACATAATATTGGTGCCACTGAAATCAGGTAGGTAATCACCTACCTACTTACATTAGAAAAAAAATCGAGCTTGCTTCGCTTGATTTGGACGGAATTATTTATACTGCCATGAAATAACCGACAACTCTTTGGAAATGTCTGCTAGAACCGTAGGTAGAACCTTTGCTGCACAAATCTCGGCTAAGGGCCTGCCGGCCGGCAAGTTGTATTTATGGCGGGGTAGTGTGACCATTTCTGTCAGATTTCTGTCATTATGGAGTGATATTTTTGAATGTTACACATCCTAATTCGTATTGAATCCTAATACGGATGATGCATAAAATTGCATAGAGTTTGACATCATTTTCGTATTTTAATTTTATTAGCATGTGTGACTTTAGAAAAATATCACTCCAGGATTGCAGAAATCTGCCACAAATGGTCACACCGAGGGCGCAGCCAAATATATTTGCCTCGGGCCCCCATTTTTGGAAATAAGGCCCTTGTACACACGGCGACACATCAAGCTATACAAAACCAACAAAAGCTGGCCGCACGACGGTATACGATACTGGACCTACGCGCGGACAATTTATGTTGGTTTTGTATAGCTTGATGTGTCGCCGTGCGTACATACACAATTAGTATACACATTAGTGGATTAAATTACCGTATCGCTGCTGTGTAGAGAAAACAAAAATCACAAAAGCGTAATCTTACCACATTTATTACGTAGCATTCTTATAGTACTCTGTGGTCTAACAATAATCATACTCTAATGTTTACGAAAACGTTCGTTGCCCAGGCGCATGACTCCTGAGTTAATATTGTCTTTGTAAATTATCGTTTCGTCTCGCATTTGCATAGCATTACTTATATTTGCTCATAGTGCATAATGTATACAATGTTGTAACTTTATTACAAACGTTTTATTCACGATGACATAAAATATAGAAGGTATAAGATATACCTACCTAGGTAAGTAAACGACATTCCAAGTTTTATGTATGCTTAGCAAAATTATTTTATTTTGACATCATATTGAATTTTATATTAATTTTTGCAACGTTTTGCAAAATGATGGATTTTCTTTTTTGTCTGAAATAAATGATTATTAAGCTATATATTTTATATCTTATTACACCGCCATAGCAAGTTTTTTTACTTAAGAGTTCGTCCATCCCATGGTTGTCTGGAAGAATTAAAAAAAACCACTGACATGAAGACCGCGCTTTCGGCTTATTACGCATATGCATACGCATGGCTACGATATGGGATATTATTATGGGGAAATAGCACGGACGTGGAAGATCTCCTAATCCTACAAAAAAGGTGCGTTTCTCACGCACTCCTTGTGAATATCGACCAAATGGAGAGCTGTAAACCACACTTCAGCAAAAAAAGGATACTTACGCTACCATCCTTATATATATTGGAGGTGTGCAAATTCGTAAGAAAATATAATAACTTTTTTAAATATTCTAAAGATACATATAACGGCCAACACAATTTGAGACAAAGAGATAGACTCGTATTACCCTTCTCAAAAATGGAACTCTATAGGTCCGGCCCATACTGTATGTCCATAAAAATCCACAATAAACTTCCACCTAATATAAAAAACGATAATAAAGACACCTCTTTCGAAAAACACCTAAAGGACATATTATATCAAAAATCGTATTATAAAATACAAGAATACCTGGACGACGAACTATAAAATCCCTATTTTATACAACATATCAAAACTTACATGAAAAAATCTCGGTCTACTATAACTATTTAATTTTTGACTATGTTTAATGTATGACTATGCTTTAATTGTTGACTATGTTTTAACTTTTGACTATATTTTGTTCTATTATATTTTAAGTTGACATTATTTCCAATTTAATTAAATTCAATTACATCTAATCTAATTATAAAATGCACTGTTGCTATAATTGCTGTGCCCTAACAGGGTCCCTGAGATGCGCTGTAACCTATTTTTAAGATCTGTAAATACCTCAAGGATGCAATAAAGTTTATGATTTATGAAGAAATCGCTTTTAGTGATAAGACCGCCATTTGAACCCTTACGTTCTTTTTATTCGTTTTTGTTACTGTATATGTTTGGTGTGCAAATAAATAATATTTATGTTATGTTATGTTATTATTCAATTTATTTTATTTTTTCGTAAAGAAAGTAACTAATTCGACTAAACTAAAAAAAACTTAACTTATTTCCTAATACTTATTGTTTAAGGGTTATTGTAAAAATGATTTTATTATTCATTATACAGGGTGTAACAAAACACCCTAATTACGAGTATATTTAGAGGGGTGGTAAGACTATCAACCTGAAGTACTTTCAATATGGGACTAACATCAAAATAGCGATAATACAATCTGCTGTCCCATGTTGTATGAAACAGGTTTTTTTTGGTCCCATAGAGACAGTTGTTCATGTCAATGGTCTGATAATAGCCTTAAAGAACCGTTAGAATAATTAATATGAAAGATCCTGTAAAAAAACATGACTTGAATGAATGAATAAGGGAATCAGATTTTATAACTAAAAGATGGACATTTAAATAAAAGATACCGAAAAAGATAAGTAATTCTGTACAGGGTGTAAGGAAAAGTAGCCGTACCCGTAGTAACCGGGTATATATAGTTATTATTTATTAACCTTTAATCGGACAAAAATATTTTTTATTTATTTAGAAACTCTACAGCGTTATAAATGTGATTTGATTATGCTAACTTGCAGTTCTGACAGAAAGACCAAATAACTACAGATTTTCACTTTTGTACAATAAGAACTAAAAACTTCTATCTCTTGTGTTCATGACGCATGGATTGTTAACGGAATATTTTAATTGTTAAATATTATATTTGATGATCAGACCGTCAAACTGAACAACTTTCTCTATGGCACCAACATTGAAATCGCGAAAAAAAAAACTCTTTCATACAAAACTGCAAACCTACTCGATCCTACTCTGTGCCTTTAATGGTGAATAAAGATTTTTCTTTCTTTCTTTCTATCCAACAACAACTGTGGGACAGCTGTTTTTTTTTCGCGATTTCGATGTTGGTCCCATAGAGAAAGTTGTTCAGTTTGATAGTCTGATCATCTCCTTAAAAAAGTGTCAGCATATTAAGTAAGATCCATAGGGTTGAAGTCGCAGGAAAACGCTATTTTATTTAGTTAAGCGGATAACATTTCATAGAAAACGTGCTAGATAGCCTAGATAAAGAATGTGCAGTTGACAGTTCTCATATTTCACGGAATCACAATCATCATGTATAACAAAGAGATTAGGATCGTGATTGCTTTCAGTTTCAGTGTTATTTTGTTTATTTTTGGTCTTGTGACTATTGTATGCTGTTGCACAGTCAGATAGGAAACCGTCAACATTAATATTGACATTAACGATACTACTTAACTGACAAATTAACTTATTCAAACTTAGTTCTGTTCTCTTGAAAGTGGAGAAAGGTGTGCTTTTATTTCTTTTGGCCATAATTTTTGTTAAAAATGTTGTTGTTTGTTTATTTGTCGTCGATCTTCTTATTGCTGTCCGCGATTTTAGTTTTGAAACGAGTGAAGTCTGGACAAAAGGTATCCTCTCGCAAGGTATCGTTCCTCTCTAGATATAGGTATTAATATAGAATGGCCAGATTTTATTTAAATCATACTTATTTAGCATTAATAAAATAAATAAATAAAATAAACGTTTATTTGACACATAACAGTTACAATACATCAATGAAATCCCTGCAGCATGTGAGAGCAAGCTGTGGTACATGCTGCAGTGGCTTCCCCAATTTAAGTGTACATAAATTATTGTTATGCTAAACTTAACAGTTAAGACATAGGCTGTTTTTAGTAATAATAATAATTAAAAAAAAAATTAAAGTATCGACTTATTTTTAAGAGTTTTGTAATGCAATGCGTATGTGTGTGTGTTTGTGTGTGTGTTTGCGTGTGTGTGTTTGCGTGAGTGTGTGTGCGTCTGCGTTTGTGAATGAGGGTGCGTGAGAGTGAGCGGGCGAACTTTTGATGTGCGGGGGGTGGATGGGAGGAGGTTGAAGTGGTTCTGGATTATGTGTGGATTGGATGTGGTTGTTAGCCCTACGAGTCATATCTTGGGATCGAATGGCTGTTATCAGCAGCCATTCACAAACATACAAGCACTTAGAAAGGTAAAATTAAAATTATAGGTACTTGTATACCTTGTTATTCAGTTGCTTTAATATTCTAAAGCTAATATTTATTTTTACCAATTTTTTTCATGTTTGTAAACAAGTAAATAATTATTTGAGTTCCCAATATTTCGACAGTTTTAATAAGTGTTTTCTCATGAACACACACATTTATTATTCCGAGATCATTCTTGGAATAATAAATGGGGAATACAGAGCATACCTACGCGCGGTAAATTGAGCCAGTTACAACCCCTTATAGACCCTACATCAAAAAACGTCAATAAATCGCAACAGCCCAAGAAAAACCCTTTTTGTTGAAAAACTATGCAAGACTATTAGGTAGGAAACTAACTGACAAAATGCCCCGGACGGCACTTTACTAGGGATGGGTAATTTGGGCAAAATATATAAGAATATTGATCAAGCTCTATCTAAGTACCTATATCGATTCGTATTGCAGCCCAGTCATTTTACGTTTTGAGCCGGGACTAATAAATACTTAATAGATTTTTTGTTGTTAAAGTATATAAGAGCCAATTTGAGCCTAGAAATGTACCAAAATAATATTAAAATTACGTCAGCAGCAGCCCCGAATTTAAAATTTAGAATTATCTCCTTCTGAAAAACCTGATGGTAATTTTACACATATTTAAGGCTTTACCAATAATATACATACTTCAAACAGGTGTTAACATTTTCGTCTTCTTAAAAGGCTTTGAAAAATACATTAGTATTTTCTAATTAATACTTCATATTTAAAATTTCAATTCCTATTTTATTGCTCAAAAATAATGTATATTGTTAAATAGAATTAAAATATGATTATGTTAAAGGCCTTCTGGGAGATAGAATTTTGATTTCTATGTTGCGTAGCGAATTTTTTTAAATATGTTTTCAAATAGTCTTTTTGTCACTAAATGGTGCCGAATACAGTTTAAAAATCCCCACCCCTCCTAACAAAACTCCGTAAAATGACTGGGCTATTGAGGAGTAAAGTCGAGCTAGCTGCGGCTGCCCTCGCATAAAGTTTCTTTTTTAATTACTGCCTAAAGTAAAGAGTTAATCCACAGCATAAAAATAATACAATTTTATAGTTGTCACATATACTGCTAGATAATTTTCTCCGCGTAAAATAAATAAAGGCCTATTATTTAGTTACTTTCCAGGTTGCTATTTTTTTTTTATTATTCTTAATGGGTTTGCGCTTGGCTTCATCTCACCTGATGGGAAGTGTAGATGAAGCCGAGGATGTAGCGCGCTCACCCAGAAAAAGCCTATTAACTCTTTTTTTGAAAATATCCTGATTGTATTTGCTTGGAAACACAGACACAGACGCTATTTGCTAAATAACAAATTCTTCTACTCAGGTACCAATGGGCGGCTGGCTCAGCTTCATGTGGTGGGGAGGCGACCCTGACGCCCCAAACCCCGTGTCTGGTCTCACCAGGAGGGAGATATACGCTGTCCAGAAGTCATGGGCCCCTGTCTACGCCAACTCCGTCAGTACAGGCACTGAACTGTTGAGAAGGTAAATTAACCTTAGGCATTACCTACTAAATGAAACGTTGATGTTCTGAGGTTTCAGAATATCTCTGAATCAAGTCATCAAAGATCATATCAAATGCCCATGTTGTACCCACTCCTGTAATGATCGGAAACTCTGCGCTCGAAGTTATTGACGATTATGTTTACCTAGGACAAACTATTCAGTTAGGTAGGTCCAACTTCGAGAAAGAGATCAACCGTCGAATCCAACTCGGCTGGGCAGCTTTCGGGAAGCTACGTAGTATCTTCACGTCCCAAATACCACAGTGTCTTAAAACGAAAGTCTTCGATCAGTGTGTGTTGCCAGTGATGACATATGGAACAGAGACGTGGTCGTTCACTCAAGGCCTTATAAAAAGGCTAAAAGTCACCCAAAGGGCAATGGAGAGGGCTATGCTCGGAGTTTCCCTGCGAGATCGAATCAGAAATGAAGAGATCCGCAGAAGAACCAGAGTAACTGACATAGCCCAAAGAATTGCTAAACTAAAGTGGCAGTGGGCGGGGCACATTGCTCGCAGAACCGATGGCCGATGGAGCCGAAAAGTTCTCGAGTGGCGACCGCGTACTGGAAAGCGCAGCGTGGGTAGGCCGCCCACACGGTGGACCGACGACCTGGTAAAGGCGGCGGGAACCCGTTGGCTGAGGGCAGCGCAGGACCGGTCGTTATGGCGATCCTTGGGGGAGGCCTATGTCCAGCAGTGGACGTCCATCGGATGAGATGATGATGAAGATGACCCACCCCCTCGGGGAATATAGTCGTGGGCATATGCTTATACCTACTATTGAAGTTTTTATTTTACAAGGTTTCATCAAGAGAGATTTTTATATAAATGACCTCGTACAAAAGTTCTGATAATGGTGTTTAAAACCGGTCAAGTGCGAATTGGGCTATTCGCGCACCGACGGTTCCGTACCACACCACCACACAAAATATTAAAATACAAAATTAGCGCGAGACCGACTCACACATAGCCGGATTTTATTATTTGTTGTTATACGGTAGAGTTTGCTCTATCATCACACCAAGTTTGACGCTTGTATGTATTACCGTTTTTACGATAGATTGAGAAGAAAAACGTTGATAAAAACTAGTTTCTTGTATGAGAACTACCCTTAATTTTATTTAATAACGGTCATTCTGTGAAAATTTGAACTATGTAGCTATTACGGTTCAAAAGTTAATAGCCCTAAATAGTTAGGACAGACGGACGGACGGAGTAGGCTTAGTTTTCAGATATACATATTAATCATGCCGACAAAGTGGTAAAATAATGCCTAAAATTAATACTTATATTTTTACTGTGTATGTTTTGGTGTAAAATAAAGTATATTTGATTGTTTGATTGATTGATTATTGCGTAGTAGAACTGTGAAATTAATTCATCTCGTTTAAATAATCGACTAATTTGTCATGGCGTATGTATAACCATGTATGTGAGTAGTGAATTTTATTATCACAATTTACATGTTATTAGTGAACAAAATGGGCATAATGATTTGACATGGCGGTGTCAATCAATCCTTTTGAGCTGATTGTGAGTTATAAATCGTCACAATTATAGTTAAAATACCACGGCTTTACCTACAAAGATTTTTTTTGTCTATACGACCAGCGAAGACCAAAAAAATAAATCTTTGGTCCTCTACTAGTTTTCGTTTTTATTACTTATGTGAGAGTTAAAAACTAAATGGCCCATAAATTATTTCGAAGAGTTCAGTTTACAAGACAGTCACTCAGTTGCAGAAACGCTCATTAGAGTTAATCCTCCATTAAATCTCTTGCTAGCTTTTACTACGTCAACGAGACGAAAAGTGACAGCAAGAGGTTTAATGGAGGATTAACTCTAATGAGCGTTTCTGCAACAGAGTGACTCTCTGCAACTCTAAGTCGTCTTTGAAATATGTCTAAAATTGCCTCTCACTTTTTCATATAAATTAAGCACATGAATTTCGGAAAACGCTTGGTGTGTAGGTACTACACACCATAGTTGGTTTACCTATTCAAAATTCTCATACAGCGTAGTCGAGTTAAGATGGTCCAAAGGAAAATCTGGGGTAGGAGATATCTTTATCAACCTTTTTGATTCGGAGTGCGATTTTTAAATCTCATTCGTTCAACTCAGCAGTTGAAAATGTATACGCATCTTTCTATTGCTGATTTGACTTTCAAAAATAGCACTCCTGGAGAATGATTTTTGAAAGTTAAATCAGCAGTAGAAAGATGCATATATCTCCATAGTAATTTTGACATTTTCTACTGCTGAGTTCAAAGAATGAGATTCAAAAATCGCACTCCAGGATGATTCAAAAATGTACGGTTTCAAAATTATTCAAGTTTTTGTGATTTTTCGCCGATCCCGACCGACCTTGTCCCACTAAACTGGTTACTGTGTTCATACTAGTCACTATTTTGAGCTGAAATTTGGCATAAACATACTTCAGTAATCATCATCATCATCCTCTCAGCCGATGGACGTCCACTGCTGGACATAGGCCTCCCCCAAGGATCGCCATAACGACCGGTCCTGCGCTGCCCTCATCCAACGGGTTCCCGCCGCCTTCACAAGGTCGTCGGTCCACCGTGTGCGGGGCCTACCCACGCTGCGCTTTCCGGTACGCGGTCGCCACTCGAGAACTTTTCGGCCCCATCGGCCATCGGTTCTGCGAGCGATATGCCCCGCCCACTGCCACTTCAATTTAGCAACTCTTTGGGCTATGTCAGTTACTCTGGTTCTTCTGCGGATCTCTTCATTTCTGATTCGATCTCGCAGGGAAACTCCGAGCATGGCCCTCATAGCATAGTGATGACATATGGAACAGAGACGTGGTCGCTCACTCAAGGCCTCATAAAAAGGCTGAAAGTCACCCAAAGAGCAATGGAGACTTCAGTAATGTATGTATCTAATCTAATGACATAATGGTTATTACGGAAATTTCAAATACAAATACAAATACAAATAATTTATTTGCCAATAAATAGGGTAGGTACAATTCAGATGTGATTAGATAAAATTTTGATCACGCCTATTTAGCCATGTTAGTAGCATGCAAATATTAAGGTCATTAAGAAATATAATTAAATTTATACATTATTATCATGTCAGAACAAGACTAGGGCTTTCTTAGTAGGGTTAAACCATGCATCGACTATCTGTTACCGTCAAGATCAGTGTACATCAAAAATTCGTCTACTGAGTAAAATGTTTTATCAAGGAGCCATCTGTATAATGATGACTTAAACCTATTAAAGGGCAGCTCTTTCATGCCTGATGGTAATTTATTAAATATAGCCCTACACATTGCATAGCAGTTGTTTAGAAAACGCTGAGTTTTAGGCACTGTCCCAAGAACGATACGATTTGGATATCTCATCCTTCTCTGTATAACATCTTTAGCCTGTATGAATAAGTGATTGTTTTGTTTAACAAATTTACCTACTTCAAGGATATACAGGCAGGGCAAAGGTAGTATATTTAAGCTCTTAAAATAGGGTCGACAGGACACATCAGGTGCAATACCACATAGGGCTCGTATACAGCTCTTTTGTGCAATGAATACACTGTCTATTCCGGTACCATTACCCCATATCACAAGACCATATCGGAGAATCGATTCCACGTAGGCGTAGTATGCAGTTACAGCTGCATTTCTACTTGCTATTTTTGAAAGCTGGTAAAGTGCATATGAAAACCCACTTACTTTACCGCGTACCTTCTTTATTTGCTCTTGCCAGTTAAATGTTGGCTCTACAACTAGTCCAAGAAAAATGACACTCTTTGCCGTCAATATAGAATGTCCGTTATGAGTGACATTAACAGATTGATTTTTGAAATTATTAAAATTAATTATATTTGTCTTAGATAGATTAATTTGTAGATTATTATTATTTAACCAATTTATTATTAATGTCAGTGTTTTGTTTATGTCAAGTTTGTGTTCGTCAAGTGTAATTTTCTTCTCTGAAGTTACAATAACTGAAGCATCATCCGCAAATAAAATTGTTTTATGGTCAGTCACATCAGGTAGGTCATTGATATATATCAAAAATAATAAAGGGCCTAGAACGCTACCCTGTGGAACACCAAACTTATTTTGTTTAAGTTCAGATCTGTAGGCTTCAGTGGTAAACTTTGTATTTAATTGGGATACTTCAACACATTGTAGCCTCCTACTCAGATAAGATTTTACCCAGTTTAGAGCTGGGCCCCTAGCACCGTTGTGTTCCAGCTTTCCCAAGAGTAGATCATGCGATACCGAGTCAAAAGCACATGACATATCTAGGAAAATAGCAGTAGTATAGTTTTTGCTATTTACACTATGCAGAATTTCGTTTACTAAATGAAAAGCGGCTTGCGCCGTTGATTTTTTCTCTTGAAAGCCATACTGGTTTTTATTTATAATTTTAAAACGGCCAAAAAATTATGTTAGCTTACCATGCATAACTCTTGTAAAAAATTTGCAAGAAAAAATTAATTGAACTAACTAAACAAACTTTTAAGGGCGTATTGTGAAGAGAAAAAGTACGGTGATAAGCCCGTCATCTTAAAAACTACCTCGGCTTATGGCACAGACTTATGGTTTATGGGTATTCTATGGGGGAAAATAAAAATCGCCTCACATTTTAAAAATCGAAATCAACAGAATTATTATATTCGAATCATAAACTTAATATAATATTACTCTATAGTATATTAAGGGCCTATGTCGAAAAATAATTGAAGCGAAATGGGCGTGTGATAGCTAAAATTACTTACTGATGCGAGAGAAAGAGATGGGGCGGCGCGCGCGCCTGAAGCGTAAAACAAACTTGATTTAATTGTGATTGTACTATTTATTTAAGTTCAATTCTGCTCTAATCAAAATTTGTAAAATATCAATCTCTTTTTTTTTTAAATAAAGTCTCGTATTTCTATTATTCACCGTTTAGCAGTTCCAAGCGTTTATCGATAAAGACGGAGGCTACTTTGGCTTGTTTTTCTATCGAGAAAATATTCTTAATCGTGTTTTGGCTCCAATCAAAACTTCAAATATATGTTCAATTTACACATATCCGCTAATCATACTCCTACTGTTAGTACTTCATGATATATGACGCTTTGAAGAATCCTATTTTTTTTTTACATTGCCTCTTAAGTTTATGATTCTAATACCATCCTTTAAAGTTATCTCGATGTCTAAATTCGACACCTCAGAGGAAAAACTGTTCATATAGATAGAGGAACAGATATAATTCCGATCTTCCGAAAATGTGATAAAAACTCGGCTGAAGGTAGGTATAATGCCGTTCTATGTTAGGGGAAAATCGTAAAAATTTATGGTCTAGAAAAATTCTAACCTTTATAACGCAGGTAACATTCTACTACGTATACTGCATGAGTAGGTATTATGGATCTTTTCTTGCGTTGCGTTGGTGCTGTATCTATATTCTATATACTATTATAAAACTGTAACAGGAAGTTTGTCTGTACATTGAAGATATTAACAAAAAAAAAGTTACGATATGGTTTTTAGGTGTCCCTGATTCCATTTCACCAATTTTTGGATTTTTTGTCTGTCTGTTTGTTTGTGTGTTTGTTTGTTTGTTTGTTCGTTTGAACGAGTATCACGCAAAAACTACTGAACCGATTTTGATGAAACTTTTTTTGTTTGATAGCTTATGATTTGACTTAAAATATGGTATATAATTTGTGCGGACGAAGTCGCGGGTTAACGCTCGTTGTTTATATTATTATAGTATTCAATAAGTTTTCACTTTAAGTACCTAACTATTGCAACAATTATACATACAGCCCGCAGCAGAGCAATGATGTCTTCTTCTTCATAGCTGATTAATATCTTATCTAGGCGAACTTTTTAAAACTAAACTGGAAAAATTAACTATTTTAGAAAATTTACTTTCAAAACAATTACAACTATAATAAATATTACTGTAATTATTTAACAATTTCATTAGAAAATGTTAATTTTTTACCTACTTAATATTGTAAAATTCTGGTAGAAATTACTAAAATCTAATCTAGAAATAAACAGACATACAAACAACAGCACCACAAATAAACTTTATTTCTAGATTAAATAATAACTGCGTAACTCTCAAAAACTGTACTACTAAAATCTAGTTTCTTCTCTTTTTTTCTTTTTGTTTTTTAATGACTACAATCCCTTATTTTTTTAAGGGGGCACTGAGCCTATTGTGCTGCACTGAATCCCATTTTTTTTTATTTCTCAGCAATTAAACAACATTTCCGAAAAACAAGAATGTCACATTGTAGTCATTGCTGATTTTCAATTTACTGGGTCACTGCGGATTTGTTTTTATAATGTTTGTACTTATTATCCTTAAAACCGCCAAAAGTGGTCGCTTTTGGCAGTTTTAACGATAGTAACTACAAGCATAAAACATAATAATTCTTATTGTTTCGGTAAATTGAAAGCCAATAAGCACTAAGTGATTTTGTACAGTATGGCTTCGTTTAATAACATATTTTTATTGTGTATGAACCTCAAATTTACAATTATGACATTCATTAAATTATTATTATTAGTGTGACATTGATTTTAGGTACAATTTTGATTTTATATAGTTACACAGTTAAATTATAGGATATTTAATTTAATGAAACAATAAAATTAATATTAATAGAACAAGAAAAAACAAAACAAACAGAAACAAGAAAAACACCTAGCCTACTTAAAGGTAAAAAAGGTGGTTGCAGAGAGGTCAATTTTATCCAAAACTTTGACGCACAATACGAGTAGACGGAATTAATAAAAGTAATATTTTATATATGGAAAAATTTTTTAGAAAATCTAGTTGCCGCGTCACATTTGCAATTTATAATATAATTACAAGGATATAATCCTTTTAAAATTTTGTACGAAAAATTTCAAAGCTTTATATCTTCGTAATTATTTTATAAATTGCAAATATTATTTGTGACGCGGCATCTAGATTTTCGAAACAATTTTTCCATGTATACAAAGTTACTTATATTAATACCGTCTACGCGTATTGTGCGTCAAAGTTTTAGATAAAATTGACCTCTCTGCAACCACCTTAAACGTGTTCTTCCACTAGTTATTCCTTTCTACGATCTAGCCCTGAGACGGAACTAAATTGACATCGGTCGTGCTCTTAATTTGAATACAAATACACGATCAGTGCACTCGGCATCCAATTGAACGTATCTCGGTGACAGACACAATACCAATTTGTAGATACTGATATACCTACTTCAATTGCTTTTATTGACTTTGATAGGAATCATTATAAAATAAATGATCCTACAATAGTCGCTGCGCACTTGGGTGGTGATCGTGATAGCGAGATATCTTGCAACCATACATTCCCTTTCAAACACTTTGCAGTACCCATCTAACTGTGTCGTGCTTACTGCAGCAAGTATTTTTAGCAAAATTGAGCAACATTTAACTTTCGGAATTCTTATGTCGAGCGAGCTCTATACAGGCCTAGGCCCAGTCTAGGTAGCCTGAAATTGTGGAGGGGGTCACTCATAATAAAATATGTCGAGTAAATTATACTTTATTGCACATTAGACAATTTTATTGCAAACATTATAAAGGAAGTCTTCTACTTTTGTATTGGCAAATCGGGTGATAATATTTGAGACGTCTGGGGCTATCTCTGGATGAATATTTAGAAGAGCATACAATACACCAATGGCGTAGCGTTGGTTTCTGTCGCCCGGAGCATAGACCGATTTTGCCGCACCCTTATCTTTATAAGATCTATACAAAAAATAAAGTAGCGAGCGAAGCGAGCTCGAAAATTTTTTGCGCTTGTATGCGGGTTGTGATCACACATCTTATGGTTTATCCATGTAAAAATAGAAACTAATCGACTTTTCTCCTCAATACGAATCGGTTAGAGCCAGAACTTTCTCAGTCACAACTACTGTCACAACCAAGTAAAAGCAAAAGCACCGACAAATTACGTAGGTAGAATATTGTATGCAATCTTTATTACAACGAATTATATCGACTTTGCTAGGATTATCAAAACTACGTAGTTCTTTGTTGCCTACCTAGATGTCGCATCCAGGTTTTGTTATGGACATCGCTCTTCACTCGCTCAGCACTCTTGCCTACCATTTCTACCCCTTCCAAATTAGATATTACAATAAGGATTAAAATTTCGTATAAGTAGTTAGAGCTCGTCACAAGGTTTCCGGAAACATAAGCACGGCAGATCCACACACCAGTCTTATAAAGGTTTTAAATTTTGTAATTTATTATGTAACCACTGTATTCTATGCAAATAAAGACTTGATTGCTAGAAATGTTTATTCCACATATACATACATGCATAAGCTCACGCCATTATTCCATGGTGGTAGTGTTTATTCCGGTAGCCAAAAAATACAACTAACATACTTAATATCAAACCTATATTTAGATATTTTATCTTTGAAAAATACAAGCCCAAAGTCATTTTAAAGGAACAATATGTACCAAGATTCACCAATGTACCTATATTTCTTTATTTGTGGTCAATCAAGTCACAGACAACATTTATAAAGATCTTATCACAATATTCATCTCTCTTATATATCAATTGACTTTTATGTTGCAGTAAAACTTTAGAATCACTATTAACTGTCTAGATTTATAGCAGTGAGATAGGAAGCAGATGGCGAATGGTGTGCAAAGATATAAAATTTTCAAGTGTTCGCATAATATGACCAGATTTGATTCATGAAACTTTTTTAAAAGAAATCACACTGCATTGTCGTTATGGTCTATGTCTGGAAATGGTTATTCGCTTTTAGGTGATAATTATATAATAGGAAAACAAGACTTAAACGTTTTTTTTGTTGCCAGGTTATTCCGCACCTACCCAGAAACGAGAGAATTCTTCAAAATGGTGCGCAAACTACCCGAAGAGGAGTACGAGCAGAACCCTCAGTTCAAGGCTCACGTCATCAACCTCATGTCTTCCCTGAACATGGCGATCAATGCCCTCCATCAGCCAGAAGTAGTTATAGCCATCATGAACAAGCTGGGGGAGTCCCATGGGAAGAGATTGATTAAGGAACAGAACTTCCATGTAAGATATTGATTTTGTTTATTTAGATTTGGAAGTGAATATATGCTCACGCCATGAGTCATGATCAAGACTAATTACCGATTGACCGATGGGATAATTATCCTTATTTCAGAAGTTGGTCAAACTCCAGTGGGACAGATAACCACAGACAATAAAATGAACCAACATTAAACATTTAGAAAAACTAAATAAAATATCAAAACATTCAACTGTGCATATGATTTGGGCACTTGTACTGAAATCTGGATATTCTGAATATGACATGTGGTGTTCACTGCGTGAGGTGGTAAATGATAGCACAACATTAGTTAAGTTACACACGGCAACCATTGGATGCAACGTCCGCTCGGTATGAGGAGTAGATTAGTAATGATGGCGGGTGTTGCCCCCACCACTTACAATGCATACATTTATTTAAGATCAATGCACCGACTATTAAATACACTATTACTAAACGTAATATAATATTTATAATTAATAATAGAATAATATCTATTTACGAGCGTTAACCCGCGACTTCGTCCGCACAAATTATATACCAGATTTTAAGTCAGATCATAAGCTATCAAACAAAAAAAGTTTCATCAAAATCGGTTCAGCAGTTTTTGCATGATACTCGTTCAAACAAACAAACAAACACCCAAACAAACACCCAAACAAACACACAAACAAACACACAAACAAACAGACAGACTAAAAATCCAAAAATTGGTGAAATGGAATCAGGGACACCTAAAAACCATATCGTAACTTTTTTTTGTTAATATATTCAATGTACAGACAAACTTCCTGTTACAGTTTTATAATAGTATAGATTTAAATAGCAGAACACCACATGACATATTAAGAATATCTCTGACTATCTCCTCGGGAATAAAAACGGCGAAAAACACATAAGCTAGTCTATATATTTCGGTTGGGGTACCTAGCTATTGACCTTTTTACACAACAAACATTTTTTTCACTATTTCGATATTGGCTCGATATTGAATGTTGTTCAGTTTGATGGTCTAACGGTTCCCGTCTAATATGTAACGCATTTAATTTTACACCATAAATATACAGCATCTTTTTAAGAGGATGATCAGACCATGAAACTGAACAACTTACTCTATGGAACGCGAGAAAAAATCTGCAGTCCCACAGGTTTGGTTGAGTAGAATTGCAGTTTTCAACAGCAATTTTTCGCGATTTCGATTTTGTTCCTATACAGAAAGTTGTTCAGTTTGATAGTCCGATCATCCCTTTAAAAGCCGTCAGTATATTAAGAAGGACTTAAAAATTAACTTTCTATTGTTACAGGATCTAAAAAGTGTCATAGTGAAGATGTTTATAGAAGTGCTAAACCTGGATGCGGCTACGCTCGGAGCTTGGGGCAAGACCGTAGATTTCTGGTACAAACACATATTCCAAACTCTCAACTCGAATCAAGAGGCGAGATAACAAAAACATACCTAGCATAGTTCTAGATGTAAGTTTTTTATCCAGATTTATTTTTAGACTGCATTTAGCTATCGATTTGACCAAAAAAAATAATTCTAGTTTTTTATACTTACATTTGAGTACAATGGGAAATTCTTCAATTGAATTGTACCCAAAATGATATAATTCCATAATTCATTAATTTATATACTTAGATCTTACATGCTAAGCGTCGTTTGAAGTTTTCTTTTCCTTTGAAGACTTTAGAGCCAGTTTATTGAAGTTGTTGTAAGCTTCAAGAAACTACTGTTTCATTCAACGCTTTTTTCTTGACTTTGTCTCGATAGTGAAAGTTGTTCAGGTCGATGGTCTAAAGTCTAAACGATCCCTTTAACTTTATATATTACTAGGGTGTCTCGATCTCACGATACCTACACCCTGTACAGGCATGTATCTGTCTATAAACTCACATTATTGAAATTCTCAAACTAGGCGGTAATTAGAGTATATCGATCTATCGAAAGAAGCTTAGCAAAGTGAGATATGTATTATAGATATAATAATGGAACGATGCACCATGCCGAAATTACGCGACCGAACTCAGTCCTTTTTTTTCATACATTAGATTAGAGGACTGGATATAGGCAGTTTTTTTTCGGGTCAATCGTCAAAGTCACAGTTTCGCCCGTAATTTCGGCATGGTATGTTGCTACACTTCAATACGTTTCCATCGTTTCTTAAAATAAAGTTATCACTCCTAATTTCTAACCGACTTCAAAAAAGGAAAGTCCTATTTTTGACACGTTATTTAGGTAGTCAACAACAACAATTTAAAATGTAGGCCACCTTGAGAACCTTGTCAAAATCAACTACCTAAAATCCTAAATGACTCAAATCGCCATTAAGTTTCTTTGACAGATGCGATGTCTACTGTGGCCTACATTTCACATTGATTGACTGTAATTACCTATATCTATTCTTTTAATTATTTTCACCACTTTTTTGGGTCATGGGTAGGTACAATCAACCCTTTTTAAAGTAATACAACTGTTAACTCTAACACCCGGTATAAATATAGTCAAATACTTAATTATGTTTTTATAATATTGACATCTCAGCAGCACAATTGAAATAAGTGAATAAATCACTGTTATGTTGGTTACGTTGAATAAATGGAACTGTAGACAGATTTAGCTCATAAATAGAGCAATGAAGAGGCATTTTAACTTTAGGAAAATAGTCTATAATCGTTTGTAGGCACAGTTCATTTTCTTTTAGCTCCAATTTTTCTCGCAGCCTGAATATTAGGTCAGTAAACGGACAGTTCTTTTAAGAATAGCTTCGATATTGACTTTCATTTTGTATAGATCAGTGTAAATATTAGTATGGATGTAAATAGGAAGGTACTGCAGATGTAAGTTGTATTTGTATATTATAAATGATTTGGTAAATCTAAATATAACCTATCTATGTAAATATTTTAATTGTGTCATAGTTATTGATTCAATAAATTTTACAGAAAGATTACAGTAAGTTGTTTCATTCTCGATTTGTTTAACATTTTCAACGACTCTTGAAAAATATATTTAGGTGCCTACTTACTTAATTTATCAGGTACCTACATGTACACACGGCGACACATCAAGCTATACAAAACCAAAATAAGCTGGCCGCGCGTAGTTCGCGTGACGTATAAGGTCGCGCGGCCGGCTTATATCGGTTTTGTATAGCTTGATGTGTCGTCGTGCGAACGTATCGTACATTAATAGGGATACGTTTAAAATGTAGGCCACCTTAGAACCATTGCATTTTCACAATCACCGCGGTATTAATAAATTTAAATAAGTAGTTTTCTCGGGTCCGTCTTGGCATACCCCATTCTTATTATCCCCCGTCTTGTTACGTCCCGTTCTTACCATGGGGTCAGCTCAATGGCATTTTACTTGGTTAATTGGTTTCTAGATTGTGTTTTAACAATACAGGAACCTTCTTTATATGCTGACACTTTTTTAAGGGGATGATTAGACCATCAAACTGAACAACCTTCTCTATGGGACCAATATCGAAATCACGAAAAAATAAATCAGCTATCCCAACATTTGGCTCGAGTAGGTTTGCAGTTTTGTATTGAAGAGTAGATTTGTTTTTTACGATTTCGGTTTTGGTGCCATAGAGAAAGTTTTTCAGTTTGACGGTCTGATCATCCCCAAGAAGTGTCAGCATATTAAGAAGGACCCTGATATATTTCTTTACTTTAATTGGTTTATTTTGAAAAAAGGACGAAAATTTGTTTGTAGGTGCAGGAACGTCGGGCACCCTGACGAGAATATTTTGGAAAAACTGTTTGGTGGGGTAGGGACCTTGATCTATGTTTAATTTAGAGACACAAGACACATGTTGAGTTCATTGAATTTGTTGACACCACGTACCCACCTACTTACCTAATATAAGTGTAACCTACATTCAATCAAAGTAGTTTCACTGATTGCGATAAGCTGATTTACTACGAGAGATAACTAGGTTAAAGCCGAATCGATAATGTTATTCCGCGTGTAACCAACGAATAAAGAACTCAATAATAGACGCATTGTTCTCAAAGTAAAGACTTATTGCGAATATATACGCATACGATATTCTAGGTAGGTACTGTAAGGAGGTTGTATAGCCATTGCTTGCTGACTGGTTTTTATTTGAAATAAATTTGGAACGTCAAGGAACCCCGGTGCGAGCTTCAATTATTACGAAGTCAGAAGAAGATGGTTCTCAGAGTGCTCAGAGATAGAAATCAAATGTCTTGATATATAAAAAAATAAAATATTAAACAAACAGTAAAGCTATATTTTAATTACCACTTGAGCCACGCCTCCACAGTACCTTCTTAATAAAATACGTATGATCTTACGATTTTCCGAGGCAAACGGTGAACTTGCAAAGGGGTCGTCCATAATACCTAGCGTATTATTACTCTCTTCAAAGGTTTTATCGGAGATAGGTGTTACCTTGACCTCTTTCTTGACGGGGTTGGCAGCAAATAAATGGGGTATATACATAGCTATATACACAGGAATGTATCTAATTTTATTGCGAATTTTGATTATTTTAAGCCTTAGTCGAGACCAGCCTCGCGCAACTCTCTGACAAAAAAATGTTATATGAAACGTGCACTAACGACATTAAATTCCTTTGAACGTTCGCACACGTTTCATACATTCTGGATATCGGTCACGACCAGGAGTGCGATTTTTTAAACTCATACGTTGAACTCAGCAGTTGAAAATGTATGGAGATACGCATCTTTCCAAAGAATACTAGGGAACTTGAAAAAAGAAACGTGCGTGTAACGTTTGTTTTTTGTATAATTTAGCAGATTTTTCATTTGTCAGATGTCAATTCCTATAAAATTATAGGTATTAGTTGAATGAAACAAATATTGATGGTAAATCGTTGTTTTTTAAATATTATAATTCATTTTAAAGAATAGGCACCAAAGAGACTTAATTGGGATTATTTGGGATCACTGAATAAAAACTTTTTATTGAATCTTAAATTTTTTTGTTGTGAACTGGCAAGAGGTGTTGGAAATAAAATATCAAAAGCTATAAAAACTAAAAAGGAAGAAAACTTTTTTCTTTTTAATTGAAGTATATGGCTTAACGTCATTTTTTTTTGACAGATAGCTGCCAGTACTGTATTTTTTCAATGTAATGAAAACTCCTTGGTTGTTTGAAATATATGTTGACGAAAAATAAAAACTTTATGGATTCCCAATTTTTTTTCATGAATTATGTTGAATCCCAATCGTACTCTATTCGTAACATAAAATTTTTTTTATCGGTAGGTAGGTACAAAATGCTTGTATTTCTGATGTTTTCGTATTAGGTCGGTGATTTTTATTTTTATCTAAAAGTATATTAATAATGTTTCATTGCTTTCATTGTAACTATAGTTCTATGCTTGATTTCATTTGTCATTTGAAAGAATAACTAACTAACAGTTCTTGGTCTCCATTATAGAACTAGACTCCGAATGTCGGTTGTCAGTTCTTCGAGAGATATGACTAGCAAATTTTCAGAGCTATGTCTACCACTTTAGTTTTCCTACTGCGGACTAGTCTTAGCGTGAGGGACCACGTTTCAGCACCAGGGTCTTTACTTTCTTTTCTTTACTAAGGGTCTTTACTTGACGGTATGGGCTATGATATGGGCGAGGCCATTGGCGTAGCATGGGGGGGGGGGGGGGGGCAGAGGTGGGCAGAAAGCTTG
Organism: Agonopterix arenella; assembly: GCA_927399405.1. Lineage (NCBI taxonomy): Eukaryota > Metazoa > Arthropoda > Insecta > Lepidoptera > Depressariidae > Agonopterix > Agonopterix arenella. Next base: position 11,341,278 of record OV656707.1, on the reverse strand, counting down.
TTGCCCCCTTAGAAAAATGGAAAGTAGTAAAGAAATAATTAAATAGTAGCCGGCACTGTTTCAACATCATCTTGTGTAATTCTAGCCAAAACTAAAGAGGCAATACTGCAAAATTTCGAGCTCGCTTCGCTCGCTCCAGTTGTATAGGCAAGCAAGGGCTGAAGCACCCATAACACAACTGTTATTGTTTATGAAATAATCGCGTTCTTTCACGTTTATAAAATGTTCTACAACCTCCTTAAAAATCCGAAGCCAAATTTTGGTTACGGGGATCCTTAGGAAAATGAACTGCGATGGCCGACGACAAGATTTTCCGATTCCTATTTAGCTTTCTGGATAATTCTGATTACCAAATATAATTTATTTATCAGAAAGATATAGTATCCCACATAATATCATGGACGTTACTAAAGCTGTTCTAAGAATAAGTGAGAGGAAGTGTTTCAAATCTCTGTTTAAAGAAATAACCGAAGAAATGATCACAGAAAATTGTTACTTAAAAATTAGTACAGTAAGCTGTTCGTTCGATACGTTACCGATCATATTATATGTATACGATATAATCGATGGACCTTCCTGCGCAGTAGAAAAATTTTAATAGCGCGCGAAATTATATTGACCAATCAGAATGTGCCACCTTCATTCCCTTGCCACGATTTGCTAATTGTTTTTGCGCTCTTTTTGCTGCTATCCGACTTTGCACACTAAACGACCTCGGAATTTGTCGGGAGACTGCGCAAACGAAGATTGACGAGAGGAATTATTTTCCTGGTCGTTCTTGTAAACTTGGTTGCTTTCGATGATGGGTAGATGGACCTGGTCTATGAACGGGTAAAACAAATAAACTCACTGTTTTACAAATTTTAGATATAAATTGGAAATTAGCCGCACAATTCGGGCTTGGAATGAACTTTTGATGTTTGGCGAGACCCTAAAAGGCATATGTAAATTAAAGTGAAATATTTTATCGCTAAAATTATCTCTTGATCAAAGAAAGAAGCGAAATAGCCTTAAAATTCCGTTGCTATTTAGAATGGAGTATAGGTAAGTATAAATAAGACTAGAAAAATAATAGATTAAAAATATAATTGTTTTACTTATTTATTTATCACCATTAGAAGAGAACCATGCCAATACTGTATGTAATGTAGGTAGGTACTTGATAGGCTTGGTAGGTATTTGTAGCAAAGTTTATGCCTGTCCCTAAATGGAGTACCTACGGTAGTGAGCTTACTTATGTAATGTAGGTACGTAAATTAAGATGCCTTTGCATTTGGTTAGGTAATAAATCTAGGATGTATATCTATTGCCTTAATTTGCCCTGATGAAGGTGGATGTGGATTTAAGAATGGTGGACCACTGTTAGTTTTCTTTTTTTATACATCATACCTACTTACTACGATTAATAAACGAACTAGTTACTTCTTCTTCTTCTTATCGTGTGGGCAAGCCCTGGTGTTAGAGTTTTTTCAGACCGCCTAGTAGAACCGAACGCCGAAATAGTTATTAGTTAGGTATAAGGAAAAATAGTGAAGAATTTAAATACTTACTCATGCATAGTTTTTTTGTACATCTGTAGAAACTGTAAAAAATACTACCTACTGTATTATATTGCTGTTGGTTTTCCAATGAAATAAAAAAAAAGAAAGCATTTGGAATAATTGGACCCTTCATTATTATAGTACCTACCTAGGCCCAGGTAGGGGCGAACGAGCTCTGCTCGCTGAAATCAAGTTTTCCCAGAGATGAGACCTGTCTTGTCTGCATCGATTTTTTGTCCCCATAAACCGCTATTCTGAAAATGTCATCCATATCGTTAGATCCGTTTACGAGAACGCTATTAAAGATATACATTGTGTATAATTAAATGCCTTACATATTGAACTGAACCAACAAAAAAATACAAAATGAATAACTTGCACTATGGAGCCAACATCGAAATCGCGAAAAAAACAGCTGTTCCATAGAAAATGTGTTTTTAAAAATGCCTAAAATAAAAATGTATAAAATGCGAAATGAATGACAATCAAAGACATTCAATATTTGACAATTGCATTTTCAGATATTTATTAAAACGAAACAAACAATTTAAACAAATAATTATTTATCATGTTATGAGGACAAGACGTTACGATGATGATTTGTAAATTGTATTTCAATATAATGCAACTATATCAAAAGACTATCCATAGTTTTAACATTAGACATAATCTGCATTCAAAATGGCATGAACCATTATCACACAAGCTATTTTTGAGCGTAGGAGACTTCGCAAATATACCGCAACAACGTCGCAACTGCATCTCAACGACGTCGCAACTGCACCGTCACGAGACGGTATCGTAATGTCCCTTTTATATTACCACCATGACCTATCGCGTGGCGATAGAAAGTATTTTGTTAGCTTGAATGTGCTCATTATCCATTGCGGTATCAGAACTCAACGTTTGAATAATCTTTAGTAAGTACTACGCAAGCAGTGTAAACTATTTACACATAATACCTCGACTGGCTTTCAGCCTCATAATATATTGATTCCTTATTGTCGCGAGCAGTGTGTTCCGTTTTTGCGCATATTGCTGCGACACTAGCCCCGCCCCCTTTTCACATACATCTCCCTTTAGTTTTTTTGATCTGTGGGAGAGGCCTATGTTCAGCAGTGGACGATGATAGGCTGGTGATGATGATGATGACTCAAGTTAAGTTAAGTAAAGAACACCGTGGTCGGTCCATCACGTGGTGTATGAATGGCTGGCATAGAGGGTCGGGGCGCGTGACTTCACAAGATACGAAGAGGCCTGCATTATTCAGCTCCCTGCATATTTAACACGCCAGTCGCCGCCCCACGTACGTCTCGTTACGCTCCCAGACTTTTTGGCACAAAAGAAATAAGTAAAACGTTCTTCTTTAATAAAAGGAATTATTTGGAGCAGGGCTGTCCAGTTGGATGATTGTATTTAACTGTACTACTTACATAGAGTAAATTTAAATCCCACAGGGTTTATAAAAGTTGTTCAGTTTGTTGCTAATGATTTACTTAGATTATAAGGTATAGGACCTAACTAATAAGTCAATAACATACTTATAGAATAAAACACCTTGAGCATTTTGTATTTATTATACTATTTGACGGCCCGATAGCTCAGTGAACCTAATCCCAGAGTCGCGGGTTCAAATCCCGTAAGGAGCATGTATTTATATGGTGAATACAGGGTCCTTCCTTATATGCTGACACTTTCTTACGGGGATGATCAGACCATCAAACTGAACAACTTTCTTTATGGGACCAACATCCGGGATTCGAACCCAGCACTGGTTTGACAGTCCGGCGTGGCAACCATTAGGTACACCAACCGGGTCGTGGTATCACGAAAAAAAAATTTGCTGTCCCATACATTTGTCTCAAGTAGGTTTGCAGTTTTGTATGGAATAGCAGATTTTCGTCCGTGATACGACAGCGTAATTACTCTATGGATACGACGACCCGGTTGGTGAATTGGTTGCCACGCCGGACTGTCAAACCAGGGTCCAGGAGTGCGATTTTTGAATCTCATTCGCTGACCTCAGCAGTTGAAAATGTCATAATTACTATGGAGATATGCATCTTTCTACTGCTGATTTGATTTTCAAAAATCATACTGCAGGAGTGCGATTTTGGAAACATACTACATAGTACATACATTTTCAACTGCTGAGTTCAACGTATGAGATTCAAAAATCGCACTCCTGGGTTCGAATCCCGGTTCGGTCAGAGATGTTATATATTTGTTTGTGCCGTTGTTGTATGATTTTCATAACAAAAAGCCTAAGGCTTACTTCGGATCATTACAATATAATATGCCTGTGAGCGTTATTTATTTATTTTATTTATACAGGGTGTAAGAGACAGCCCTCCGATGACCGAAACGGTTAACTCTGACCATCAAACTAAAAAACTTTCACTATAGAGCCTTCCACAGGAAACGCGACAAAAAATCAGCTGTTTCATACAAAGCGGCTGTATACGTACTACCCGATTCAAATGTATATGCAAAGAACACATATTATAATCCTGAATGTATGGGACAGCTGATTTTTTCAGAGATTCCTGAGGCAGGCTCCATAGTGAACTGTGAAAGTTGTTCAGTAGTTCATGTTCTGTCATTCGGTTTAGGAGAGTGCGTTTTTGTTCTGTTTGCATAGCTACAGATGTAATAATAGATACTCTTTCTTTATTATAATAATACCAGACCTTTGAACGGCTGTAACTCCTAAACCGACTGAAGTTATGCAGACAGACCTGGTCCATCCCCATAAAAGAGATGCTTTACACCCTATGAATACTGAATCAGCCTTGCAGCTGATGATAACAAAAAGTAAATCTATCTCTTATACTATTGGGGAAAGTTGTTGACTCTTATACAGGTGGAAAGTTAAAATGGGACACAAAGGGCAGATACCCGAAGCATTACAGCTTCAATAAGAAAATGTTCTTAGGATACTGTCTAGCCCTAGGTTCTGGAGCATTTTACTTCTGCATTTACCTTGGACTAGCCTTGCGGTAGCATTTCCCCTCTGCCACGGTATAAGATCAATTAATCATGTGCATTTACATTAAATTTTATACCTTATCACTAACGGAGACAGCCTATAATTGCGAAACAATAATTTCGAACTTAGAACGTTTGAGGTTCACGCGAGACTACTATTCATGATTTTTAACGTTCAAAATTAGAATCTAAAGTTATGGGAATAAAATCCAAAATTGCATATTTCATGTTACCTCGCCCCCCGCAAAAAGTTGCAGAAATTTTAGTTTTTTTACGCATTCACAGATTTTGAAAAAATGTAGTTAGTCATCGAGAAAAACTGAAATTTTCCCAAAACTTTTTTCATCCCATTCGATTCTCTTACTGAAAAGGAACTAATAAGTCTCTATGGGGTCAAGCATGGTCGAGGTATTAGAACTCTCAGAAAACGCAAAATTAAATTCCCATAAAGTACAAAGTACATTTAGTAGAGAAATATCAAAATCAACCCTAGTAGTGATTTAGTTAACACTTTCAAAATTTTTAGGGGCGGTTCGGCGTATCAGATCAGTCCATCAAACTAAACAACTTTTACTATGGGAGCAAACATGAAATAGCAAAAACAATTTGTTCTTCATACTAAACTGCAAGGCTCAACTCCTCAAATGTATCAAACAACCGAATTTTCTCTTGATTGTTCAGGTTTGCTCCATTAGTAAAAGTTTTCAGTTTGATGGTCTGAAACGCGCCTAAAAATTTGGAAAGTGTTTACAAAATCATTACTTACTAGAAAGGGTGATTTTGATATTTCCCTACTAAATGTTAAGGAATTTAATTTTGCGTTTTCTGAGAGTTCTAATACCTCGACCTCGGTTGACCCCATAGAGACTTATGTTCCTTATCAGTAAGAGAATCGAATGGGATGAAAAAAGATTTGTGAAAATTGCAGTTTTTCTCGATGACTAGGTATACATTTTTTTCAAAACCTATGAATGCAAAAGTAAAATGCTCCAACCTAAGAACGTTTTCTTGTAGCTGTAATGCTTCTGGTAGCTGCCCTTTGTTTCCCATCTGAACTTTCCACCCTGTATATTACGTGCCTATACGCATTGTATGAACCTACTCTACATCGTTCTCTAGTCTTCATGATACCAGGCCGAGCAAGATTCTGGTACTTTCCATGGGTTTAGATAATTAACTATGATAGGTAGGTATTAATGTGACAATATCACAGTAGGCCTACTATAAGTTGACATTGTACCTACTTTACGGCGCGGATTTTGTATGCAAAAATTAATTCTCAAAGCAACTAGGAGCGCTGTACGAAATTCAATACGAAAATGGGAGCAAAACTTCTGTAGTATACTACATAGCAAACTCATTGACATTAGGTAGTTCTACATAACAATGCCCAGTTATATACTCTATATTGTACCTACTGTAGTTCTCTATATACTATAACCAAAATATAGATAGGTACTCTTTCTTATACGGTGCTATAACCTAGACAATACCTATCTATGCCAGCTTCCTGGCTACCCATAGGAAGCTGGCATAGGTATTATTCTAAAATCCTTGCTATAACCCTACTATTACCTATTCTGTGGTTCTGTCAGCTCTTGTATAATATGCGTAAGCGAAAATTTTTTCGTCTATCTAAACTATTATAAAACTGTAACAGGAAGTTTATCTGTACATTGAAGATATTAACAAAAAAAAAGTTACGATATGGTTTTTAGGTATCCCTGATTCCATATCACCAATTTTTGGATTTTTTGTCTGTCTGTTTGTTTGTTTGAACGAGCATAACCAAGGAATATACTACTCTCTACCGAGAGAGCATAACGCAAAAACTACAGAACCGATTTTGATGAAACTTTGTTTGATAGCTGATTGATCTGACTTAAAATCTGGTATATAATTTGTGCGGACAAAGTCGCGGGTTAACGCTCGTTTATAATATAATCACCGTAAGCGAAAAAAATTTCGTCTATGAATATAATAGATAGATGGAGTACTTCCTATTTCTATGAGAGAATCTTGCATGTCTTCCAAAGAAATTTTGGACCTTTTTTTCTCTAGCATGATGCTTCAGTGTATGAAAACTGTGTAGTCTGTCTCTTCAATTTCCATAGGTACCTACCTCCCTACACCTAGTTAGTAAAATGATTTTCACTTATAGAGGGATGAGAAAAAATGAAAACACAATTATTTTATTGATTTTTTTTATTTTTTTACAATTAATCAGATAACATACATATCAAACCAGCCGAAGTATGGCTAAACCCATTTATTATCTAAACTTATGAACAATACAGAAATTGATACATCTCAAATTCACCTTACTTTAACTATATAGATATATTATATAATATGCATCCACTCTACATATAATCTACAACCTACTTATTCATAATCTAAGTTTTGCATAAATTCAAAGTAAATATGCCCAAAAGAAATATTGTTGAACTATGAATATACATATAACTTTTTGGCAATTAATTGAGTATCATTTCTGTGCATAGCAAAATTAATTTTCTTTAACATGTAACTTAGATCTTATTCATAAAGAGGCCACAAATATAACATGCGTTTCTGTCGTCAGTTCGATTACATAGGGACTTTTTGTTAAACATTATTTATTGCCTATACTATAAACATTATTCTTATGAAATGTAAGAAAAATATCCTTACGCAATAACTGAATTATTCTAGCAGTGCTGTGCAGTGAGAGTCGAGGGTCTACGTTCTAGGAGCGGTACGGCACAACGACTACACACGTCAGGGAGGTGCGCAGGCGAGCGCGGCCGCGCGCGTTACAACGCGCACGTCACGCGCTCGTCACGCGCACGTCACGCGCTCGTCACGCGCACGCCACGCGCGCGCCCGCGCCCGCTCTGCGCCGCCGACTACCGCTGAACCCGCCTCACCATTGTGCGTACACATTGCGCTAACGATACCATACAATACGATACAACACTTCACATAATGATCAAAACAACTATTTGTCATCTACATAAAATTTGCTCCAAATGTTTTATATTAAAATATGTCTACTTATTGTAACTTCTAATTAGTTACAGCCAACTTTACAAATAATTGATACATTAGACTCTCAAATAGATCTCTACTAACTATTATATTAATGGTAAAAAATAAAGAATAAAATACTTCTAAACATTGCATTTCAATCACATAAGGTTTAGTTTAAATATACAATAATAACATCTTTTTAAAACCCGAACATAAGTATTACAAGAACATTGATATCGTTGAGTTGGAATGGAAAATAGCACTTAAATTCACTAACTGTTACACTTACATAATAATTATTGTTCTCCTGCTTTGTTTGTAAAATACATTGCTTTTAGGTAGTCTCAGAAAAATAACAGTAAAATATATCAACTTTGATAGTATGCTGATAAAATTCATGATAATACCTAAAATAACTTAAAGAAGAGTTAATATGTGTACCAAATAACAGTGCAGTGCGCGCGATAAGTACGGGGAGGCGATAAATAGTTTGATATAGGACACATTACATACGTGAGGTTAATAAATGAGGTAATACAGATATAGAACGCGAGCTGGACCCGCTGCGGCGCGGTCGGCGCGGCGACGGACTCGGCACTGGTCACTCTATTATTTGGTACTGAGGCTTACATAGACAACCAACGCTGATTCCTCCACGGATCACTTACAACTTTACTGATCCTGTACATACACAATATTACTATTAAGGCATTCGTACATACAAGTTACTATTTCAAGTTTGTCACGCACGCCTCATTATTATGACATTAAGTTACATTTAATTTTAAAATTTAGATTTTGAGAATACAAAATTTCAGATAAAAAATACCCAACGAAGTTATTTTGAAAAATAAGGAACACTACAGCAGCAATCAAATTGCAAACACATTTGTACTACATAAAAAATAATACACAACCCTTTGCGCGAAAAGACTGAAAAGTTCAACTTTTGAAGTCGCAATGAATACGAGAGGTCCACTCTGAAGTGTCTATGCCACATAATTATGTTATGTACTTGTGAGAATTGTGTTGTGACACAGTACATATGTTACTCGTGGATATCTTCACAGTACGACCCTCGCATCATTTTCAGTTAATACTAGATCTTTAGAATTAAATTTTCTCATCACAGAGATTTGCACAGAAAAAAATTTATATTTAGCCTATTGATATAATTTATAATTTAGTTTCTGCCTATTTTAATAAATGTTCCGATACGAATATAGAGAAGAATTAGTAATTAGTTGGTGTAATGTAAGACGAGACAGCTTAAGTCTATTCTAAACTTACCAATTAGCTTTATCCTGATATTGTTATAATGAAATACGTCATTGAAACACGTTTATATAACTACATTGTACTTTAACTCAAAGGTGGTACCAAAAAATATAATATTTTTTATCATAAAAAACAGCGCCAATCGTTTATTATTGAGATGTCACTCATTACAATACTACATGCAATCAATTTAGTATTCATTATTATGATATAACTTAAGATTTTCTTTATAAATATCAAACTTAACGCATATTAAGGGAATTACGGATATGAATACAACAAAATAATTCGAATTAGAAATGTAGTCGATATGCAACGTTCAAAGATCAATGTTTAAGAAAACTTAATTTCAAATGACATCGGTGGTATTGATACTAACTTCTTATCAGTCTCTGTCGGTACGGTACAGTACAGAATAGATGATTATGATGTCATGTTACATAAACTTACTCGTAATTCACTTTGATTCATTGGGATAGGTAGGTATCTACATTTTGAATATAATGGTGGGTCAGTTTACTTATTAAGCTTGTTCGTTTTGTACACATAAACCAGTAACACGTATGATTAGTGGTCTTTGAAATGTATTCAACTCGATACATGACTAAGGTAAAAAAATATACGAAGCGGTTACATATTTATGTGTCGTCACATGAAATGTGTCGCTGGCAGTAGGAAACCTCTAACAAAATAAATATTTTCATCCGACTCACTGGATAATATTAAAAATATTTTCTTAATCACAGCTATCAGTCTGTAAAATTTTAAATTAAGTATATTTCAGAATTGGATTAGTTGTTTCTCACATAGGTTATTCAAGTACAAGTACGATCAAGGTACAAAAGTGACTAATTTAAGACCGCAGAGTATTGTTTCTGACGCCAATAGAATATCAACAATTGAGAGGTTGTGTTTTAGTGAAACATTGACGAAATCGGTCATTCGAACTACGTATTACGTATATCAGCGGTGACCTCGAGACCAGTTCTCTTAAAGTACAAATGAAACATTGAATATAAACAATTTCACACAGGTACAACAGAGATCTAATGAAAGAATAATACGAATATAAACTAGTTTCATTATAGGATATGATTTTTAATTATGCTCGATAACAAAAGCTTATTTAAAGCGTTGTTTGAATGCGAGAGAGACTAGAGAAGCAGTGTCTTGTGTCGTTAGCGAGCAGTAACTGGAGTCTACTGCACCAATTAACTGTTGGTGGGGGGTTGGCCTTGATACACATACATATATATACATAAACGTTACATTACAAGGAATCAAATGCAACTTCACTGAAATAATATTACTTGTCCAGAAGGTTCATTGAACTGCCGATGCCGGCAAACACAGCGGAATGGACGATCGCATCGTCAGCATGCAGCACGCAGCTCGCACGGTTTGTTAGCGCTTGTTGCGATACTTTCCACTATGTTTATAAAACGGCACGATTTTAGATGTGCATATCGTTCAAGTACTGCTCTGTGAACTAACAGATAAATGGCGACTTACTGATCTATGATAACTATACATATAGCAGTTAAAAATATTCTCAGCAATCACATTTGGTTAAATTACCACATAGAGAATTTAGCTTAGTTCAACATTTTTTTATCAATGGCCCTCTGTTTACACGTAAAGTCACTCAGTACATTTTTTTTAATATTTTGTATTAAATCAGTTGTTTGTGTTCATCAAGAACACCCTTTGTCTTACAGCTATATACCAATAATACAAAAATCCATTCACTATAATTAAGGTAGGTAAATTTTAGATATTTAAACACTAAAATGTAAAATATGAAACATCCTAAATAAACTCTGATATTCCAATTTTAGGCATTAGCTCAATTAATTAAATATATGTTTGAGTGACTATGACAAAAGAGAAATAAATGCATTATAATAATACTACCCAACCATTCCCTTGTAACATTAGACAGGGTCCAAGCTGCTCAGGCCGATATAATTACCGCTACACTCTAGGTCAAAGCCTTCGTTATTATATATTTGGTATTCATAATCGCACCACATACAAGACTAGAGGAATGATCGCCTCTTGTGCCGACGTGACGTCGCCGCCATCTCTATCGATACCTCATAAATAAGGAAGACTAGTTTCTTTGTAGATATCACCTAATGTGCTTCTATTGTATCAGGACGTCAACGTCGTCATAACGTACAAAAATATATATAAATAAAGACAACAAGCAAAACGTTTACCTTATCAAATTAAAAAAGGCCCTTGAGAACACGCTACGATGTTTAATTCGTTAAGTATATTTTATGCGACGGCAAACATAATATTAATAGGTAAATGGAAAATGAAAATGTCTTTTTTAGTATGCATTGAACCTATATTCCGGATAATCAGCGTCAAAAATAAAATGAAAATGCCGTTCTTATATGTTTGGTCCCTAATATATCTGAGTGGAGTGTATTATACATACGTTTTAGCTATTATCAAAACCGTAAATTAATGTAAAGCAAAGGAAACCGGAAGCCTATAAAGTGAAGTGAATTGCCCTTAAATATTTAAGTTCAATTTATGCCTGAGACGAGAATTAATGCTTCAGATCCTCCACTCTCGCCGAAGCACCTGGCAAATGCGGTGAAGAAATACGGGGCAAGTAATAATCGCAAATGATTAACAATTCCTTACATTAACAAGTATGCTAGGCGGTAAATCTTAATTCGCCCAAATACGATGCAATACTCATGGTAATGGTCCATCTAATTAAACAAAATTAAAAGCTAAATGCTGAAGACTACAAAATAATTTTAGAATTTCAATCCTCACTAAGGGAAAGCGTTAATTAAGTCATAAAAATTAAAATTAACAACAATATAATGAGCAAACTACTATTTGAATACTTGAGCTAAATAACACCAGAGCAGCTTGGATGGAAACAACGACCCAAGAGGCGGTTGTATAAATAAATGGCTCCTATTTGTACGATCAATAGTTTGTTGTGATGTCAGAGATCCACGCAGATTATCTAAGAACATTAGTGGTCGTTTCATGGCATTTAGACATCGACTTTGGCATTCAAGTATTATGGAATACAAGCAATAATTTGGATTATAATTATCAGTTCACATGAAAAATGCCTGACTAAAATTAAACGGATTCGAAAAAGGCAACTAATTTATAATACATACTAATTCGGGTAAACTTCATGAAAACCAAAATAAATATAAATAGATAAAAATATTTACATATAGGTATAGATATAAAATGTTGATTGATGACGTAACACTTACAATAAAAGTAAAACATAGCTAAGCTCATTAATGATTTACACAAGGCGTGGCGCGGGCCCCGCTGCCGCTGCTTGCAGCCTTATATTGTCTACTGCTAGTCACGAGTCACGATCACGAGCAGTGCCTAGCGCACAATTCATTATTATTATTAGTTTATGAAGGAAACGATTACACCTGCCATCGGTTACGGTAACGTACCACAGTTCATTGAGGCACAATCATTGGTTTCTTTTAATTGCTTTCTTTTTTTTTACTTTTTTTTTTGTTTTTATTTTTTTTTTTCATTTTTCTCTTACATTTAATACCTATGATAATTATTATAATTACTTTTAGGTACGTAAATTTATTCTAAATAACAGAAACAAGTCACGAAAAATGTTAAAAGTGAAAGCGTGAAGCGTATTAAATCTTTTAAGAATATAATTTCACAATATATACATATTACAGTGTAGATGTAAGGTATAAATATACAACAACATAATAATAACACAGACTAAATTGCACGTGGCGCAATTATGTGCAGGAAATAATGATGCAGTCATTGAACCGAGAGGAGATTCAGTTAACGCGGCGCGAGGGCCACTTCTCACAACCTTGCCGGGGCCGAAGGAGTACCGCCACAATGCCGTCGCTTCGTCTCGCGCTCCGTTGTGACAACCTGATGAGAGTGCAAAACGGAGCGACGGCGAGGACGCCCTCCGCCGGACCCCTGTCCCGTAAGCGGCCACCGATGGCTCGTGACGCGACGCACGACTCCTACCGACATCTAACACCACTATACCACAACGCCTACATATTACATTATGTTTCTTTTACAATTAGATACCCATTATTAAGTACTGTTAACTTTAAACTGACTAAAATTCAAGGCATGACTTCTTCGTCTTTAAATTATGGACAACATATCTACAGGGCACTGGATCATTATACTTTCCGAAAGTCGGCTTGTCTTAGTTTAAAATGGAACATTTTATAAAAATTAATTGTAATTATGACATTTATTGCTGTAATAAATTCACATTTGCACCAGTATATTACTGAATTAGAGGCATTTTTTTATTTGTGTAGAAGTGGACAGAACAATATCAAACAATATTATTATACATATTTTTATTTACTTTTTTAATTGAAAAAAACCCTCACGTAAATTGAGCTATACAACAATAGAATTGACATTGGCCCGTTATTGTGTGCCTATTGTTGCGTATAGACATAAACACGAATGATATAGGAACATCAGATCAATAACCCGTACCGCAAAATTAATTTCAAATTAATTTGGAAGAATTGCTACTAAGCGAGAGATGCAATCAATTGTTCCAGATACTTTTATCATATCTTTGATACTGAATCTTTGGCACCTAATATTACACGTCATGACATTGTCAAATATGGCCCCTCTCAAAGGCGAAATTATTGTGTGGTTCGATTGCATAAACTGTGCCTTTAATTTGACTTTCTATAACCACCCAAATTCGTTGTTCGTGGGTCCCGTCCGGTGGTGTGGTTCGCAACAATCATGTCTGAAAGTATCGGTACTGTCCGCAAAAACAGAAATCCGCATCAAACTTAATATGTCGTTACACATAAATAAGGCAACAAAGAATATGCAATTTATAATAGACATTCAACATCGTTTATCGATCCCTATAGTAATATGTAAAGGTAGTAATGAGAAATGCTAATTTGTTTGTTTCTAAATGAACACATCACACATCGAAACATTTAACACTAACTACTACAGGTCCGAAGCGATCCAAGAGTTAATAAATAACGCACGAATACTTTAACACCGCGATCACCTAACTTAATTCATTAATTTGTGAAGAGTTCCCGGGTGTGAACCCGACAAGGTACAGCGATTACTTAACACCTAATATAACTTAGCACTACAATCGTTATGTTTAATCGTAAGATCACTGGAAGATGCTCGAAATACAGATACAATGTACATATTATAGTCATTCGCTTTTTGGGATCGATCGTTCGGATCATAAAGCGTGGTGGGTCCGTCGTCGACGGTTGGGGGGCTCGGCCCCCCGAGTCTCTCATCAGGGTAGAGGCGAGGGGGTGCCGGGGTGCCAGCCGGCCGGCGAGGGCTGTCGCGCGCGTGCCGATACCGGTACCGTCCCGGACACCTCGCCTCGCTTCTTAGCTAATTCCGTAAAATATTGGTAATGATATATTTTGGCAGAGTATCTCTGTGGCACACCATCAATAAATTAAAAAGTAAATAAAAATGTAAATAAACTTTTATCATAACGAACATTTACACGTGCGATCGTTGCCGTTAAATATCAATAGTATGCTTATCGAAACCTACAAATAGGACTTAAATTTAAACTTATACCTACAATGATGTAATACCGAGAGACCTATGACTACAAGTATATTATTAACAGAATATCTAAAGCATATGTCACTTTGAATAACGTTCAAATTGAGCCTATAGAAAATACCACAAATCTTTTATTAAATAGATATTGATATGGCTAAATTTAAGTTAGAACTTTATTCTTATCTATACACAAAAGTGTAATATTTTAAATTACTGTCAATTATAGTACTTTATAACACTTCTCACAAATGTATGTTATATAAAATGATAAAACAATTTTCAATTTAATATATTAGGTTACCCTTACATTAATCGTATAATCTAGATAATCGTTTCATATATTAAACATAAAGTGGCACTTGAATCACAAATACTGGAAAAAATTTGGGGAAACATTAGCATCAGCGGAGGCCGACCACCGCCGGCGCGCCGCGGCTCATCTATGATACTCTCCAACAAAATAGATTATCCTTACATTAGGCAAGATACTTTACATCACAGGATTACTGGATTGCAAGGAGCGCGCCCCGCCTCGTGCTCGCGGCGCGCCGCGGCGCCCGCGCGGGTCCGTCTGTCCGTCCGTCCGCGAGTCGACTCGACACGTGCCGTGCGAGCCATGAGCCGCGAGCCACGAACAACGGGGGCGCGGGCGCTGCGCCGGCGCCAAGAGCTCCAACGTATATTTGTATATACTCATTTCCATCTCAGACTATACGGCTTAAAAGGAATTAACCACTACAAGAATGCACTTCGAATCTCATAATTTTCAAATTTTGTTATCATTATAAAATTACAAACTAATATAAAACTTTTTGTTAGTTGGCAAAATGCACTTATACATTTATTGCTGAATAAAAATATCACTACTGGAAAACGAAGGCTCATCGTGAGAATTAAAAAAACAGAATAAATAATTAAAATACGATCAGTATGAATAAAACGAGAAATAAAAACGAACACGAAAGAAACTCGGAACGCAACAGCTCGACGGGCGAAACAGCAACAGCCCTCGAGCGCAACAAAATAAATACACCCTAACATAAAGCCACGGGGCGAGTGACTGAGGTAGCCCGCGACGCAACTACTCTACTTCCGATACCTACGTTTATTTGGTAGATTTACAGGAGCGAGCCGATCGGCTCATTCGGTCGATATTAAGTAAAGCGGGGCTCGGCGCGGCGGACCGGCGCGCGTCTCACCCGCGCCGGCGCCGGCCCGCGACCCTGCCGCTAATATACCTACTTCATAACCCTCGATACATTATATGTCTGCCGTTGTATATGTATAATTCTTATGTACACTAAATAATCTACATGAACACTTACAACACAGTAGATAATAGTATGTGGACAGTTGGCTAAAGCGGACGCGTCGCGCCGCGTGGCGAGACGCGACGCGACGCGCCCGACACGATCTGACTAGGCGAATAAAATTAGTCCGTCCCCGTACGGGGGACGATAAAGCGTAATTACAACTAGACACCTAAGACTGGTCCGAATATAGCTATAAATTCGGTGCGGTACGTACTCGGGGCCGCTTAGATGGACTCCCCGCCGAGCAGGTCGCCGGGTAGGAAGGAGTTGAGTGAGGATGGTGTGGCGCGTTGGTCGTGCTGGTCGGGCCACAGAGAGGGGAAGGCGCCGCCGCCGCCGCCACCGCCGCCGCCGGCCCAGCCGTCCTTGTTGCCGCCGCGCCACGCGCCGCCGCCGCCCGAGCCCAGGTGCTGCAGGATCATCTGCACCTCGGACTCCGCCGGCGACTCCGCGAAGATGGTCGTGTTGCTCAGCACACAGTTGTTCAGAGCCATCTGGGCCTGCGCAACAATTACAATATTATACAACATGCTATTGAAACCGTAGACTGAATTTTATCTAGACAAGCTGACCGTTTACTGGAAAGTGATGGATATGACGAAAATTTATAAAAACTGTGCCTTTGTTTGACTTAGTTACAAATTTTGTATCTAATTTCAACTAAGTCAAACAAAAACACACAGACAGATGTTTTTATCGCTCACTTGTAATAAGCCTGTCTCGTTTTCGCGATTATCATTATTTTAATATCCGTTCTAGTCTCTTCTCTATCTGTGATCGTAAATGGAACGTGTGTTACCTTGGCGGCCTCTTCGCGAGTGGAATAGCGCGCGAGGGCCAATCCTTGGTTCAAGTAGAGGTGGAAGTTCTGCAGCGGGCCGTGTTGCACGCACAGTGTCTTCAGGGTTGACCCATCGATCTATTAACAAATAATAGTTTAGAACCCAAATAACATTTCTCATGACATTAACTAAAATTTGTCAAGAATTACCTTAGGTAAATGCAAAAAGTAGCCTATGAAATTTCATTATGCAGCAGATCCTACAGGGCAAAAGCCTCAAGACCCTTTCGGTTACATGTAGGTATTGTGAAATGTTGTGGTCATTAAACTACGGGGTCTAAGCGTAGACAGTTTCGTTACTTTAAAGAATGATTGTACTCATGATACTGAACAACATACTCCGAGGGATTTATAGAAGATAAGCAAAAATAAATTTGGACTGATTAAAAATAGTTTTGCTAATTTCCCTTAAATTCCTTGGGAAAACTGAAAACCTTTCCTATCATGAGAACACTCACTTACAAAAGTAAGGAAGTTGTCTGAAATAACACCCTGTAAACTAAAACAAACATTACCTGGGCCGTAAGATTCTTGAGCAGCAGCCAAGTAGACGCCTGCCAAGTAGGCACGGAGCGTTGCTGTGAGTTGCCGTGGTGCTGGGGCCAGGCCTTGTTGAGGCCGGGCGGCGCCGGGCGCGGCTTGGCGCCCCACGCGTCCGCGGGCGGCTTCAGAGCGCCCGCGGACGTCGCCGGCGGCGCGTAGCTCCACGTGGACGACGAGAGGGAACGCTCCCCGCCTCCCGGGGGGGACGTCTTCCCTCCCAACATGTCGGAATCCTTAATAGCAGCCAGCGATAGTGGCGACCGCACGACGGACCCGGGCGTCATATTGGGATCATCCTCTACGTTCTTCATCTGATTGCCCTGGACGACATGTAGCAATTTCAATATTTTATAGGAACGTGATAAGCGGTTTGCAATAAAGCTGCGCGCTTACTGAATGCGGTAATGCGACCCGAAAACATATCTGCAACTGCTGTGTGAATCATGAACTTCACAATATTCATTGCACACACAGTGGACAACATGAAATTATTTAACCACCTGTTTTTATTGAAAATTATAAAAACAGGTTCAAAAATAAGATTTTACAGATTTAATTTTAGATTGATATTTCTATTTTTTAATCTAACATTGAATTTCCTGAAAAACTCAGTATTCGTGGCTGTATAACCTTGGCCTGTAGACATTTTTAAAAACGATTAAAGTCAATAGAAACGGCAGCCAGGCAAAAGAATCCATCTCATTCATCCTAACATTGAATTTTTCAAATAATTCAAGAAATAATGGATAGAAAAATCTGATAATTTTTATACAAGCGTTGAATCACATAATCTCAAAATTTTGGTACCTTGAATAAAATTAAATATTGTCCATTGGAACAGCAGATGACATTGAATACATCTCAGAGGAATTATTGATCGAATACCCGATAGTAATAACCATGCAGCAATGATCACATTGGTTAATGATCAGTTAAGGTCGCAGTGTCGCCAACTTCGACATGCATATTGCATGCATAAGTCCCTCGCCGACACCAGCGCTTAAAACTAATGAGTTAGTGAATTTTAAATTAAGCAGGTTAAACTGCAGTTAAGATTAAGAAAGCTGTAGCGCATTTTCAACCTAGGTTCGTTACTTAGACCTGTATTAATAAACCAAAATGCAATGCTCGCGCATTCTTAAGTCATCTCTAACGTATATTAAAGGCAAGCATTGAATTTGGTTTATTAATTTGATACGGGCCTGACTCTGAGACGTTTTTCCAGTTTCCAGTCAAAATCCATACAATTTCGACCCCACTTAAACTAAGCTCACGCTCAAAAGAATCTCTATCTCGCCTGGTATCCACCAAAGCGGTGCAGAGCAGAGCTGTGTTAAATCAACCAATCGAATTGTTAAATATTCCTTGCTTGTCAGAATCAAGCTATTTTTTTACCATAAAACTTTGTACATTTTGACACTTATACAATCGAACCCTTTGCACGTTCAGACATGTGAACAGCCATGTCCCGGAATTTTTTTATTGGTTGATGTAACATGTCACATGTCTCAGATAATGAGTTAGTGTGTTAGGTGTAACAACTAAGATTAGTGGAGCTCACCTTCCACGGCTTGCCGGGCTCGAACTCGGGCACCAAGTCGTAGACGGGCTGGTGCGCGGGGTGGGCGGGCCAGTCCTTGCCGTCGGCCACGTCCGCCCCGGAATCGCCCCACCCTTCCGCTCCCCGGCCTACTCCCCATGTGCTGGATGAACAAAATATATTATTAAACCCCGAACAGAACAATACAAAAACCTGCTTTGGGGGCGTAGTAAGACAGATGACGACCCGGATAGTGTAAGAGTTGAACCACACTATAAGAAAGAGTATCTGTACAAGAGTATCTTGACAATATCAATTTTTTGTATGCAGTGTCTGGGCTGTGGTTGAACCTCATCTGGCAGCAGGGAATCGCCTATTTTGACACTCCATCCTTTTCGATCACTAAGGAAAGTCATTTACTAGAGCGAGACAGACAGCGGGAACGCGACTGCACGCGGCCGCACCGGCACTGCTGTGCGACGTTTCTCGCTCTAGCCAATGAAATACCTGAGCGAGAGAAAAGGATAAAGCGTGAAAAAATTCGATTCCGTGCTACCAGATGAAGCACAACCCTAATGGTTACCACGCCGATATGCAAAACTAGAGTACTGGGTTCGAATCCGAGTTCGGTCAAGGATGATGTATGGGATACCCGTGATTTCATCCGCACGAATGGTGTGCCAGATTTTAAGTCAAATCTCGGAGAAATGAACACGCAGACCTCCCCGTCTTTGTCCAGCGACGGCAGCTTCCATAAATAATACGAGTATGAACTCACGAGTCGGGCTGTAAGCCGAGCTGGTTGAGCTGGGGGCTGGTTGTAGATTTGGCGGTGCCGGGTGCGCGGCTGAACTCTGAGCCCTCCCCGTCCTTGTCCAGCGACGGCAGCTTCCATTGGTTCAGGCGCGACTGCTGGTTACCACCCGCGCCGTACGCCTATTAATTTTAATTTATTGTTAATTATATCGTTTTTAACAAATTAATGAAAAAACTGGACGGAATGGAAAAAATGTACATTTTAGTAGAGTACCTTATTATTTTATGAAATAAGCCAAACACTAACATTTCCGGATTATTTGATCATATTACAGTTAAGCTATTGACGCAACTCTGTTCTATCTTCTCAGTCCCGATAATTTTACCGTACGTACGTACAAATATATTGTTCTAATGCGACATCAGTGAAGCCGAAATGGTCTGTACGTTTACTCTAACTTTATAGAAATAGGAAAAAAAAATTAAAACTTTCTACAATGCGACATAAAGAATAGGACAAAATTGAGGGTGCCACTTTCTTTGCAAGAGCGTCAAATAGCGCATAACCCGGCCATGAAGACCGTCCAATTGTTTTTACGACAAATATTTTTTTCCTATTTTCTTTTCTAAGCTTTCTTTCTGCATGTTTGGTTTTTGTTAAAAAAAGTATTTTTCTCATGGATGAGATGAATATTTATAAAAGAAACAATACGAACCCCTTGTGATTCTTTAGTGATGGCCATGTCACTGAAGTTGTTCTGCAACTGGGACAGAGGGTCGTGGCTCTGCTTGAAGAGGTCCGCGCCGCTGGCTTGCTGCTTCATGTACAGAGCTTGCTGGGTTGCGATTTGGTTCTGATAATAGATAAGTATTGTTTGTATGTGTTGTCATTATTTAACTACCCATATTAGGATACCCTGCTTCGCTACAGAATTCACAGGCAATATTCCACCTCCATTTTAACATCTTTACAGATGTTGAATTCGTTTAGCGAGCACTTACAAGCCAAGTAAAACATGTTAAGAATTTGAAGTTTGAAGGCTTGATAGTTCTGAAGATTTCGTGACGAGTCTTCTTTCAGTCAGAGGTATTTGATATAAATATAAGAGTTAAAAGGCAAAACAGCCATTCTTTAGATGGCTTTGACATCAAGTTAGTGTGAAATTTACACATTCAAATGTCCAAATACATATTTAAATATGAAAATGTGTTGTTTTCCGTGAGCGGTGCAATATTTACGCGACTCCATGCTTTCTATCTGTTAAATATAGTGATAAATATAGGGTCGTTCTTAATATGCTGAAGGTTTTCATAGGAGATGATCAGACCGATTAAGAATCTAAGAAATAGCTTATCTTATCATACAGGGTCTGTATGATAAGCTATTTCTCAGATTTATACAGTCGACAATAACGCAATAATATGATCCTTTAATTTGGAAATTAGATACTTACTTGCAATGCAGTAATCTGCTGTTTAGTCTTAGTGATTTGCATCGAGTATTGCAGGGCGAGCGAAGAGTTAGCCTTCGATATAGCAAGAGTGTGATTCTGCACCAATTGCTGAAGTACTTTGATCTAAAAACAAAACATATTGTTAATAAGCAACATTTAATGTAAGTACATAAATTTTGAGTATACCCCAACTTATTTTTTTTACAATCATATGTAAATGTGAAGATGTTCCCCACTTTGCCCGAGAATTTGTTTTTATTCAAACAGCCGAAAAGTCAGTGCGTTCCTGATTATGCAATTTATGCCTAGGTCGCTCGTTTACAGGAACCGTATCGGCAGTCGATCAAAATGATTTATTCCATTTATTTACATGTGTTAACTCCCCAAACAATACCTTATAGTTGACATTGTTTAACAATATTTATAATTCCTTAGTTTTCACTGGCACCACTTTGGCTGGCTTTTCTATAAAGAAAAACATCGTGAGGAAACCGGCATGCTTCAATTTCGAAGCATGTATTGTACCCACTGCCCGTTTTATAAGTGGGGACCGGCTCACTCCCAGTCACACTGGACAGAGTTTTGTTATTTCTAGTGAAACGTGGATGTTACGAGTTTTCTGTCTTGAAATCTCTTGTCTACCCCCTCGGGGAATATAGTCGTGAACATATGCTAATTTAGTTTATACCGTAATAATTAATATGCCCTACATGGTCCAACTTTGAGATCATTCATAGTTCATTTATAAGATAAAGTTCTTTCTGTACCTACATCAATGCCGGAATTCTTGAATACATTTTTGAAAATGCTATATAAATATAAATTATTAAGTGTTTACCTGCTGAAGCAGTTGATTCAAGAGCACGAGCGTCTGAGGGGCAAGCGGCTGGTTCAGTATCTGATGGTTGAGGTACCCGGCGGTAACCGCCATCTGGATTTGTTGCACGAGCATGCGCAGTTGCGCCGTACTTGGCTGACCGCTGTTACCCGTGCCGCTGTTCCAATAGCATTCATTAGTTCAGTTTTATTCATAGCATTTGTCAGTGGAAGCAGTCTGTGAATAGGTCAACGTCATTAACTTTTCGAAAGCTGTTGTCGGGAGTTTAAATATAATATAATCAATGATAACATTGTTTTTATGTTAAAATCATGTTATAAAGGATTTTTCGCAGGATAGAATTAATTCGTGTTTATTATACAATAATAAGGGCCTGTTTCACCACTTTTGAGTAAGTTCTTGTTAGCTTATCCGACAGATATTTTGACATACATTTCATACAAAATATGTCAAACTATCTGTCGGATAAGCTAACAAGAACATACTCAGAAGTGGTGAAACGGGCCCTAACTGTTGTATTTTAATAGTTCAGTTAATGAGGAGTTCTCAATAAAAAAAAATGTGCCAATTAGGGTTGAACCTCATCTGGCAGCACCGTATCGCATTTACGTCGCTCCATCTTTTGCTGTCACTCAGGAACGTCATTTGCTAGAGCAAATAATATAGACGGAACGCGGCCGCACGCGGTGGTGCTGCCAGGTGAGGTTCAACCCTTAAACTGTCAGATCGAAATTATTACGTGTTTATTCCCTAAATTTGAGGAGCAATTAGTTGATTAATTAAAAAGATTATTATGGTTTTAACATGAAAGACGTTTTGATACTTTGAATTGATCAACTTTTTGTGCAGTCAATATTCCTTGTACAAGTACAACAAACGAACATTTTCGGTGCTATAAAAATAAATAAAATACCTGTTGGAGTTGTAAGGGTGATGCTGCACGGGCTGGGGCGGGGGCTGGTTGAGCATCTTCTGCACAACGGCCGGCGAGACGGCGGGCACGGACGGGGGTGGCTGGAAGGGCCCCCCGTGGTGGAAGTGCTCGTCGCGCCGCCACCCCTCGCCACGCGCCGCCGCCGCCGCGAGCAGCTCCAGCGCCTCCTCCGCGTTCATGTCCCGGCTGCGCAGCGCTGCCTCCGCTTCCTCCTTCTTGTAGCCCATCTCGACCAGGTATCTGTGGCGTTGTTTAATGTTAGACTTACAAAGTACTAACTATGCCGTTTTTTTTTGCTATACAATTACGCGATAAGAAGTCGTTGTTGGGCAGTTCGAAGTTATTTACAGGGTGAAATTGATATCATTTTAAACTATGCGTCTACCCTTCAAAATGAACAACTATTACTATGGGAGCAAACCGATCGTAGCAAAAAAAAACAACTGTTCCATACTAAACTGCAATTTTTACTCAACTTAATTGTATGAAATAGCAGATTTTTTTTGCTACAATCGGTTCATTCCCATCGTAGAAGTTGTTCAGTTTGATAGGTATACTCTTGATTTAAAAGATCAATATCACCCAGTATAGAGTAGGGCTATTGTGTATGTTAACCTACGAATAAACCAGAATGTTAACCTTTTGCTTAATGTTGTTACTGACTGATGTTTCTACATTGGGACAAACCTGATTTTGCCGGATTTATCAATGTTTTAGTTCTGAAGGTGTTTGTTGTGAATTCAAAGAATAGACGAAAAAAGAATCACCAATGGTAGTTAATAAGACGACAAACCTGAACTGTTTGCTGTTCCAGACCAACTCCTTGGGCAGTTGCTTGCCAAGAGGGGCGCTCTGCGGTGGCTTAGGACCGCCCCACTCTCCGATATCTTCAGGCCAACCTCCGGCCGGCCCGGTCGGCTTCGGCTTTGGTACGGGCCACAATCCCGGCCCGGTCGCGTCTGGCCACCCGGGGACTTCCCTTTCGGGCCATCCGGGCGTATGGGGCTCCTCCCAAGAGCCGTTGCGCTGCCCGTGAGCTCCCCATACGGCGTCGGGTTTAGTAGGGGTGGGGGGAACGCGCTGGGGGGCGGGGGGGCCCTGCGGGGCGCCGCGGCCCGCCATGCCGGCCATGCCGCCGCGCTGCGCCCACAGCGAGGTGCCGTCGTCGAACCCGCCGGCTGCACGACGGGCGGCGGGAGGAGATGGCTCCTCCCATCCGGACGCTTTGATAGAATCTTTGGGTCCCTGCCACCCAAGATATACAATAAATATCGGAAACGGTTAAATAACTTTAGAAAACTACCGCAGACATTTTGATTGAATTAACATGAATTCTTACAATTAATAATTGATAGCAGCAATACAACTAACGCGCCACTATCGCTATCTAGGTTATTGTCGAACAGGTTTGATGGCATTTATAATACTAAATAAACACACGCCTTCTTCCCAGACGGGTAGGCAGAGGAGGGATGGCATTTATTATTTTTTATGAAACCATTATGAAAATAAGTAATTAGTGTTGAACAAAATTATTATGAAATTGATATTATCAGATTGCATCTTTGATTGTATACCTGTGCGCCCCATTGGTTGACGGCGCCGGTTGGCATCATCTTATTAGGGCCAGCGCCGTGTTGGTGGTGTTGGCTCCACATGTCGCCGTTGAGGCGGCCGGAGATCCCCCCGCGCAGATCGTTGTGTCGCAGGTCGGTGGGCTGCTGCCGCGGGTCCGGAGTGTGGTGCGGGTCCAGCCGCGGGTCCGCGGGCCTGTGAGGCTCGCCCCACGCGTTCCAATCGTCCTTCTTCGGTACGGCCCACTGCTGAGCGTGCTGGGGCGGCCCGGCAGGCCACTGCTGCGGTGGCGGCGGTCCCGTCCATACATTGGCAGAATCTGCCGTATCATCGTCTTCTCCCCAAGTTCCGCCAATATTAGTAGTAGGCGTATGACCCCATGGGGTCTTCGCGGCGGGCTGTGGAGGCGGTTGACCGCCATTTCTCAAGTTAGCTTCCCAAAGATCGGTTCCCAGAAAAGCACCATTATTGACATTAGGTTTCCAAGCAGGTTGCCCACCAGCTGGAGTTGGTTCAACTTTCGAACCAGGTTCAGGAGTCCCAGGTACATCCCAGTTGGTGTCTTGATTCACGTGTTGCTGTAATATACATAATATGATGTAGAACGTGTAGAAAACAAAAAGTTACTGATTCTATCAAAGTAGGCTAAAATTATAAACTTACGCCACCCCATCCGTCCTGGCTAAACAGAGCCTCTCTCATTGAGTTAAGCTGCTCTATCTTAGCGGAAGAGGTAGTAGTGGTGTTTCCATTGCCAGCCGCTGGTCCATTCGTACTGGCAGCGGAGTTTGGTGGATTGCTTCCACCAGTGTTTCCATTTCCAGGATTACTTGTGCCTACAATTACAAGACGTTTTAGAATTTCGAATGTACGTAGGTAATTTTGCAAAAATGTTTAAGATGTGTCATCATCATCTTTATCAAACATACAATAATCGCGATAACAGGATCGGATCACCTAATAGTAATTTTATAATTAATGTATAAGAATTAAGTATTAATTTACCGTTGCTCGCAGGCGCACCGTTGTTGTTGGGTTGCGAATTTGGCATGTTTGGCGGGGAGCTCTGCCAATTCTGAGATGCTGCGCTGGTCGGCGGCATCTGATTCCCGCCTGCTTTGTTGCTGTTCACTACGACAAATTACTTGCATTTCTTATTTGAACAACAGTAAACTTAAAAAACGAAAAATCTTAATCTCAAAGACACCAAATAATATGAAATAAGATAAATGACGCGATAAGTAGTCAAACAAGTATTATTTAGATAAAAATCGGTCATTATTCACAGCGTTAAATCGAGTAATGTACACAAACAAGCTTTGAAAATAGTAAATAGAACTGAATCATAAGATGTTGTATTTGAAAACAACTTACTGTCCGCTTGAGAAGTGGGCGGCCGCTGAGCCGTGTTATTCCATTGTTGTTGAGTATTGTTAGATCCATTATTTGATTGACCACTGGAGTTAGTGCCCCAATTAGCAGCTGCCAAGGGAAAGTGATTTGAGTATGAAACTACCTATCATGTTGAAATGCAAAAAAGATCAATTCAGTATGGTGCCAACTGCCAAGCATTCGCGCTATTATTTCTCTGTGATATATGCGACGTAGATGTTTACAATTCCAATACCTTGATAATGACATAGGTTGCAAGGAAAATGCACAAAATTTGTGTTGTCTTTCCTATATTTGAACAAAACTGATAAAAAACGTTGCCGATCGATCTTCGTAACAGGGTCGCGATAATCACGGTAACTACTTGGAGGAAATTCTATAAAGACCGAGACTTACATAATTATGTTTAATGAATAACAAAACTATTGTGTGAGGGATAAAATACTAGGGTTTGGCAATAATATCAGGGGAGCTATTGTGTATGGTGCCGATTATCGATCGATATTAGACCAATGTGTTTATGACTGTTCTAGGCGATTGTAAAGTGATATTGTATTTCCTCGATCAACATCTACATCGTATGCAATCGTCAACTAAATATTCAGAATCAGAATCGCCACGAACTGTAAAAAACCTATATTCGATCGATTATCGGCATGTTACACAATAGCTACAGGACTTAAGTGGGTACAGACTCGATAACGTGAATCGTGACTCGACAACTATAAAATTCAAGAATATTTTAAACAAGCAAAAGAAAAACATTCGATTATAATTATAATAGGAAATCCACCAAATTTTAAGTTGGTTAAATTGGCTGCCTCAGGAAAAATTTTGGGCTAATCTATCATTTATTACAGTGTCTTTTGTTATAATCACTACAAATCTCAAAATGTGTTGTCTACACAACACTAACACGCGTATTAATATATTATATTACAAACCGACGAAAGTAACGGGGCCCGACGTTTCCTGTCGCCATGCTGCTCAAGGGTCATTCATTGTATATTCCTATACTATTGTTAAATATTCTAAAATCGATCAAATATTCGAAACTTCACCTTTATAGTATATGCTAAATGCTAAAGAAGCCTAAATAATATCCATTCTAAAGGTCGTCACAGATAGGAGTTTCAAGTTAGAGCGCAGTATCGTACAGTTTAAGGTCCGCCACATACATACGGAATAAACCTGATTCGGAATTAGTTTCGGATGGAGTGTTGCCGCTTTCAGACTTTTTCACTACATCTATTGATTTTTTGATATCTTAGGTGGCATTTTTTAAAGATTTACAGTCGTATCAAACAAGTGATTTTTGGGCGTAGGCGTTAAGGTGGTTTCAGTCCATACAAACGTTTGACGCACAACACGCGTAAACGGAATTAATAAAAGTTATATTTTATATATGGAAAAATAGTATAGAAAATCTAGTTGCCGCGTAACAAATAACATTTGCAATTTATAATATAATTACGAAGATATAAAGCTTTTAAAATTTTGTATGAAAGGTTTCAAAGCTTTATATCTTCGTAATTATTTTATAAATTGCAAATGTTATTTGTTACGCGGCATCTATATTTTCTAAACTATTTTACCATATATACAAAATTACTTATATTAATACCGTCTACGCGTATTGTGCGTCAAAGTTTTGTATAAAATTGACCCCTCTGCAACCGCCTTAATGGAACGATACCGTTTCGTGACGGTGCAGTTGCGACGTCGTTGCGGTATAGTTGTATGCAGATTATGTGTAATGTTAAAACTATCGATAGTCTTTTGATATAGTTGCATAATATTGAAGTATAATTTACAAATCATCATCGTAACGTCATGACCTCATCACATGATAGAAATTATCATGTATAGAAACCGTTTGTTTCGTTTTAATAAATGCAATTGTCATTCTTTTGGCGTTTCATACATTTTTATTTTAGGCATTTTTCAAAGCGCACTCTAGTATTTTTTGTAACCATAGTTGAACACTGAATCTTGAATCAGGATTCCGGATCGCGATTCGGTCTGTGTGTGGCGGACCCAAGAGCCAAGCATTTTTCTAACACACGCAAGATGCTAATAGTTTAGCTTACGTCATTTTGCGTGCGCTAGAAAAGTACATCCTAAGCGGTACGATATTGCGCTATCGTGCTACTATTGTAACCTACTAGTTGTTTCCCGCGACTTAGTCTGCATGAAATTTGTATACCTATGACCTTCCTCAGGGTTCAAGCTATCTCTATACCAAATTTCATAAAAATTGGTTCAGTAGTTTAGCCGTGAAACGTAACCGACAGACTATCGCATTTATAAAATTAGCATGGATATCCGAGGCCATATCACCTTAAATATATCTGAAAATCTTTAAAATTTTAAGCAAAATTGCTGGCAGCAAACAACTTCGTGTGCTTTAAAATGAAAGTAAGGGAAGGCTTACCGTTATTGGAAGCAGGGGGACTTCCCCAGCCACTCGCCGCGTTCAGGGAGCTTTCGCCGCCGCCGCGCAGGCGCAGGCGACGCGGGACGCCCCAGCTGTCTATCTCTTCGCACTTGGACATTGCCTTGATGATTCCCTCCTCTTTCCTCATTAATTCCAGCATCGCGTCAAACGTGAGATCACCGTTCGCGAACGTTCTCAGTGCCGTCTTCGGCGAGGATACCTCAGTTATTTCCGATACATTATTGTCATGGTGTGTTCTTATCGACTTCACGTCATTTATCATTCGAGTTTTCGTTTTGCATATCATATTATGAGCAGACTTTTCGTTTAGTAGTTGTGTCTTATCCATGTAAGGCTCATCTCGTATAATACAAACTGAGGATTTAAAAGCGTAATCAGACTTGTTCATATACTCTGGCGCTCCAAACGCCATCTTATAGTTTAAGTTAAAGCTACTGAAATATGGGTCACTGTATGAGATACCCTGGACTGTTATGGCGTTAATCGATAAAGGAATGCAGTAGTTAGGCGTATCGCCAATCATTTGGTTTTGTTGGATACTATCAACAAACTTTACATTATAAATATTATTATCTACTATTTTTACACTAACTCGCTGACTCTCATTCTTCTCTTCGACACGCTTAAAAGCACCAAATTTATTTGTGTACACCACCAACATGGAGGTGGAGTAATTACATTGCATTGGTTCGGTAACAGTATCAATATTGGAGTAACAATTATCCTTAATTAGATGTGGAACACATAATATTACAGAAACATTAGACATCAGACAATTATTATAAATAGAATAATTTTCTACAATATCCACCTAGTTATACTTATTTTCACAGATTGCATATTGTTTCAATTATAGACTAAGTAACAATGGTTCGTAGTGATGCAGTCAATAAAGCAGGTAGCAGTGTTTAGTGCCTCTGTGGCAGAGGGCGGGTGAGATCACCGCTGGAAGCTGCTGCGGTCTCGCCTCCTGGCCCCGAGTGGCCCAGCCCTACAAACACACATCGCTGCATCAGCATTATGGAAACCCATCACCAAAACTAATTATAAGCACCTTATTTGACCAGTTAGTTGTCATTATTTTCCAATCAGAATTTTGTTTAACATTAGCTCTATTAGGGAAATAAGAAGATAAATAATTATGAACATTATAAAGTCTTAACATTTGTGTACCTACATCATTAACAGAAATGATTTTATCAATTATGAAAATTCGTAAACATCAATGTTTCGAATATTTTTTCAGGGCAATAGATGTGGTACATAAGATAGGTAAAGATAAGAAATCATTGTTTCCAAAATAATTTCTATTTGTAATCCAAAGTAGACCTCAATTCATTTAGCAAAGGGTATTTCATAAACTAATATGAAAATAATTCGGTATGTCACGTTTTTTTGGTATTCATTTTATATTTTTTACGAATAGTAGACATAATTTTAAGATACTGTACGCCCTATTATTTACTTTGAGCGCAGATATCTCAGAGACAAAGGCATTTTAACGATTTAGTTTCTACGGGAGTTTTGTTAAATTGGACAAGATAAGACTCCTCTAACGACACCTCACCCGATTTATTTAAAAAAAAAAACGTTTTTTTTTTCCAACCCCCATTTCGTTGTATGTCTACAAAAATTTGTTTCTTCATGATCATGACTACCTAATTTCTATTTTTGGGTTACTGCTATCTATCGTCATACCGAATTTCGATTCAATAGGTGCATAAATGAGCGAGTAATCGAGGTGGGACATATAGATAGATGGAATGGACGAAAATAATGAGTAGGAACCCTAAAAAATTGGTAAGTTGCGAGAAAATCATTCGAACTCCATGGAAAAAACCTTTACTTAATTTAACACTTTAACTGCTTCAGCAACAAATGGGCCGCAGTGCGCACGACTCGCCCAGTGTCGTCATGTTTTAACAAAAACCGCATTATACAGGGTGGACCAAACGGACACGTCCAAATTTTTTTTAGATTCCTCACCCCTACTAGGTGTACGACTCGCCCAGTGAGTCAGAATTGTATTGCATTCCACAGTGTTAGCACTGCGTGAAGATCATTGTTTTGAGCTTAGCAGCGAAAGTGTTAAAAAAAATCACTTGCCTTCTCTTTCTAACTTTATGCTGGAAACAAAAATGACAATATCAAATGTCAAATTGTGACAGTGAATTTTTTTCGAAATGGCTATTTATTTCTATTTTAGCAAGGAATTTACAGGTCGTTGTCAGTCTGTCAGTGTCGTCATGTTTTAACAAAAACCGCATTATACAGGGTGGACCAAACGGACACGTCCAAATTTTTTTTAGATTCCTCACCCCTACTAGGTGTGATTTTTTGAAGTTTAGAAGTTATGATTTTTTAAAGGTGTATTTAAGAATTTTCTACCGCAGCGGCTTAAAACTATCATAACTTTTTTCATCCTAAGTATTTGAGAAATTTTGTTTTTGCTACATGATCGTCTGGAAACACTCTTCCATACGTAAAATAATCAGCAACACAACATCCATAAAAGTTACCAAAAAATGGGTCGAAAGTGAAAATTTTAGGTTTGAGTTGGAAGGAGCCAAATTTTCATAATTCTCATAAAAATATGAAATGGATGTTTCATCGGTTGAAACTAATTTTAAAAACTTCAGTGATTACCTAATAAGAAACCAGAAGTGGTTCTTAATAGGCCATTTTACGTGGAATCGGCTTCCAAAGTTAGTGAGGTGAAAAATCCGCTAAAAAATAATTTTGTTCAAAAAAATTGTATTATAATTTTTTTTTTCATTAGTCAAATATTATCAAAAACATTTAAATAAACTGGTCGTTGAATTTCGGTTTATTTGAATGTTTTTGGCGATATTTTTAGCTACTGTTAGAATAAAAAATATTGCTAATACAATTAACTTTGGAAGCCGATTCCAGTGTAAAATGGCCTATTACGAACCACTTTTTGTTTCTTACTGGGTAAGTTGATAATCACTTAAGTTTTTAAAATTAGTTTCAATCTATGAAACATCCATTTTATATTTTTAAGAGAATATTGAAAATTTCGCTCCTTCCAACTCAACCTAAAATTTTCACTTTCGCCCCTTTTTTCGGTAACTTGTATGGATGTTGTGATGCTGATCATGTAGCAAAATCAAAATTTATAAATTCTTTCAATGAAAAAGTGATGATACCTTTAAAAAATCATAACTTATAAACTACATAAAATCGCGGAACTTACATGGGGTATATTCGGATATACATACGGGTGAGGAAAAAAATATTTGAACGTCTCCGTTTGGACCACCCTGTAATTCTAAAACTACCTCCTACGGGTGAAGAAAAAAATATTTGAACGTCTCCGTTTGGACCACCCTGTAATTCTAAAACTACCTGTAGGTAATTATTTCGTTTTAAAATCTCCAACAGAAAATATTGTAATTTTTTTTTTATTCTACTTTTATTTAGGGACTTTTGTACCTATTGTACATGTGTCCCATCATACCCTTTTACTCTTATATACATAAATATATAAAACTTACAACTATTTATTGAGACACCGATGAGTTAACAAAGATGAACAGGCTCCTTGCAGCCTCCGACTCTAGTGATGCCAAAATTGAGTGGAACGTTCCTACATTGAGCCTGCTCAACTCTAGTTTTCCCATCAGTGCCTCCCGAGCTTGCTCGTAGGTTGGTTGGTTGTTTTCGATTCAGCCCCCCAAAAAAAAAACTTGACACACCGAATTAGTGCAGTCCTATTCAAATTGGAAAATAATGTTTAATATCAAAGGTTATAAGCATTAGTCAAATGGAGAGTTTTATTGATTACCTTATAGGACGGACAAGAGGCTGAGCTGTATATCACAGATAGTGCGGGCTCGGCAGATCCTTCGAGCAGCTTTTCAGACAGCTCGTGACGTTTCAGATTAACTGCATTGAAAAACAAATTGTATTATTACATGTTTCCTTGTAATGTTTAATGACATGAAGCAATATTGTTAATTACTGTATTATCTTTCTATGTGAAGGATGATATGTGTAAAAAAGGAGTGAGTGTTGAAACGACGGCTAAGAGAGATGAATGGAAGAGGATGACATATTGCGCCGACCCCAAATAATGGGAAATGGGCAAGACAATGATGACTGTATTATCTTTCATGTAAAGTAAATTAAAAAAAATATGGGTCCAACTTAATATGCTGACTGTTTCCCTAAGGAGCCAAAAGCGAGAAAAAAAATCTGGAATCCTACACATTTAGGTCAAGTGCAATTTTTGCAGCTCAGATTTTTTTTTGTGATTGACTTAGGTCCCATAATGAAAGTTTTTCAGTTTGACGGTCTGATCGTTCCCTTAAAAAACCGTCAGCATATTAAGAAGGACACTATATGTAATATCTTGGAAACTAAGAGGCAAATACATATTTTTAATTAATGTACCTGTTTACTTTCATCTAAACTATTATAAAACTGTAGCAGAAAGTTTGTCTGTACATTGAAGATATTAACAAAAAAAAAAGTTACGATATGGTTTTTAGGTGTCCCTGATTCCCATATCACCAATTTTCGGATTTTTTATATGTCTGTTTGTTTGTGTGTTTGTTTGTTTGTTTGAACGAGCATCACGCAAAAACTACTCAACCATTATTGATGAAACTTTTTTTTGTTTGATAGCTTATGATCTGACTTAAAATCTTGTATATAATTTGTGCCGACAAAGTCGCGGGTTAACGCTCGTAAGATATAAATAAATAAATTTAAACTGGTATTTTATCTCAAATACATCCAAGCTTTGGATGAAAGAAATTTTCATTACACATTCAGAATTTTGTCTGTTAGGAAGTTTTAATGTCAAGAATTTTTTTAAGAGGAATAATTTACAGGAGGGATTAAATGTTTAATATTCATCACACAAATACCTAAATTGCACTACCTATTCCAATCAATGGTTATCATTATTATTCTATGCATTGAGGTACATTGTTTTATTATTATTTTTTTTTTTTAAAGGGACTTTTATACAAAATGTTATGACATGTATACATGTCAGTCCCATTGTACCTTATGTCTAGATTTTACCTACTTTCTAATTTACTTAACGAGACACTGATGAGTTTGCAAAGGCAAACACTTTTCTAGCAGCATCAGAACTTGGTGATGCCAGGATGTCATGAAGTATGACCACATCAAGCCTATTCACTCCAATCTCCCTCATCAGTGTCATTCGATCCTGTTCGTAGCGAACACACTCCACTAACAGGTGATAAACGTCTTCGACCACTCCACACTCCTCACAATTAGGTGAACTACAGGTAGATTGTTCTATTGAGAAAAAACTATCATCAACATTTCATACATTTTTGGTCCAAAGAAAGTGCCGGCCAAGAAAAACTAATGCTATATTCCATCAGAACTTCTCTGTCTAAGCATTTATTATTATAGCATGAAAATTGTAGCTGTAAGTTTTATTTTTATTAAATGTATGAAAAGGCAGAATTTTCAAACTAAGATAAACCCAAGGATAATGGCCCTACAACTTTGGTGCCATCTAAATGCTTAGATGGACAAGTTCTAAATATAACTTTTTTTTTTTGGCCGGCGCTTTTATATTTGGGACCAAAACAGATGATGTCTTTTATAAATGAAGTTACAATTTCATGTTATATAGGGATATAGCAGCATCGAAATTTGATGTTAGCCATACAGAAAGATGTTCAGTTTGATGGTCACCTCATTGAAAAACTGTCAACGAAATATGAATTCTCAAATCTAATATTGCTTCTAGCTACTGCAAACTCTTCACATGATTAAGATGAAATTCTTGCTGCTCAGCATACCGCAAAGCACTGACACAAAAAACTGAAAAAATCTGGGATTGCATCAAGACTATACCATTTTTAGATCTAGTAATCCTAGGCTAACTTATACATGTAGGTAATCAATGTGGCAGAATATAGCCCCGTTCCCATTGGACCCTTATGAGATGGTATATGCCCCAGTGGAACTTAGGCATACATATATTATATAGATAGGCTGATGACTTTGATGACATGAATGTTAAGTTTCCAGATAATATATGTATGAAGACTGACAATTTGTGAGTGGCCCCTTACCTTTACTCGCATAAGCGGTAAGAAATACCTAGTTTTGAGGTTATCCCAGTGAATTAGCTAGACAACAAAGTCACTTGACGACAGCGCCTGTCCACTCCGACATGAATATTTACATCAACACAATTTGCGTCGCGTTAAGACACGATAAGGACATTATGAAATCAACGAAATCAGACAAGGCAGGTCGCTCGGGAGAACGCCATTCGACAAAATACGACGCAGGTAACTCACGGACACGACGAGATCGCAACAAATAAAACTTACATATCACAATTTCACATTTCTATAAAACCAATATTCCCAGGTAGGTATGGTACATAGATATTTGTGTATTTCGGCCTTGAGACTCGACGACTATGTTGAATATCTACAGACTCGTGTACATGTATCTATGCTATGTATATCATCAGTACCTAGCTATATAGAGTGAAAGTTTGCACGACCTATATCAAACAATCCAGGCAATTATTTTTGGAACAAAACATAATTACATAAACACTGTCACTTAATTTTAGTAATAACTGTATAACTGCACCAAAAATATACTATTTTGCAAGCAAAATACAAAAAAATCTTACATGACACGACCGAGCACAACGGTGTTATATTACTCGAAAGAATGAGTGAGATAGAAAATAAAACATGTTGCTGACATTCCGTTTATTAGAGCGAGACAAAAGTTTGCCTGAGAAAGCGATGGTGGATGCCATAAATGCTAAAACATGGCTAAAATGATCGACAACTAATTTTTACACTATTTGCTTGAAAATTAAATGATTTGGTGCGTACCTTTGTTTTGTATTCTTGTTGGCACATTACTGATTTATACAAAATCACAATCCCAAACCCCCGAGAACACGGCTTCGACGGCTGGATGGAATGATTTCGTCGTTCGGGGTTCGCACGAAGAGCGATGCTACTTCGCCTATTTTCGAGATGAATGCTCCGTCACTACGAATACCCCCGGGTATACATCGTTTTATCTTGGTCGGGTTATAGCAGTTTGGTATTCTATACGTACTTATCTATTTGATATCATGGATGTTGTACCATCTATC
The DNA here is from genome assembly GCA_927399405.1 of Agonopterix arenella. NCBI lineage: Eukaryota > Metazoa > Arthropoda > Insecta > Lepidoptera > Depressariidae > Agonopterix > Agonopterix arenella. The sequence goes on along the minus strand of OV656707.1, from coordinate 11,306,067 downwards.
TATACAGTTGTATAGGTATACTATACTGTTATGTATCGAACAAATAGATAGGTATAAGATAGGTATCCATAACCAACTATAGAACAAAACAGATATTATAATGTTCTGTGATAGGCAGAGAGCTTGCAGAGATGAACAGTCACATTTCTTGCTAATGAAGAGGTGAAGCATTGTGAAGAAGACACAAGACACCTATCTAAAGTCACTATTACGAAGTACCTATCTAAAGCGTGCCTATCTGTTTTCAGGTATTTTATAGATACCTACCAAATAAACTCTTGAAAATTTAACTAGGTACCTAGGTATAGGTACTTAACACGTAACAATTTGGTATTATTGTACCTACCTAGGTACCTCTTCTATATTTTTGTATCAATAGTTACTAGGCAGGGTTAATGTTGGAAAATATTTCTCAGAACCGATTTACACAAAATATCCTTTGTCTCATCTTACCCCAATAGGTGGTAGGTACCTACCTTGTATACCTAGAATTGAATTTAGGCTTAGGGAATATATAATACCTAACCTGAAAGTTTTATTCAAAAAATCTAGGTAAGTAGGTACCTAGGTAGGTAAAAGTACAGTACCTTGATTTTTTTGTGCCTTTGGCAATGTTCACAAAAGGTACTTTAATTAAGTCTATCATTTTATCAAAATACACTGAGCTTTGCAGACGGAAGACGCCTTTTTCTTTCAAAAACAACTTTTTCACTCAACATACTTTACTATTTTCTGGCAAAGGCAGTGCCAGCCTGCAAATTTTACTTTGGTACCTATTTTGCTAAAGCACCGTAGTAAGGTACGACACGAGCGAAATGTGCCCATAGCCGAACCGAACGAAGGAAAAGGAAAAGTTGAGGAACTGGAAAATTTGGTTCTTTATAGTGTACGACGCTACAATCAAATTCTGAGTCGTTTAATCGTCTATTTGCCGGAGTCGTTGGCTGTAAAAGAGACTGGAGCCCAAGTTATACTGGCTCTCCCATGCTTACTGCTATGGTGGTGCTTTTTTGTGACTGCTGAGTGCTGAGACAGAGCCGATCTATTTTCAGGATAGATCAAGCAATCAAGATCCGATTATATTATACCGACCGATTACTGCATAAAGTAACTTATATATAGGGTATTACTGTCTACTACTACTACTGTGCTTTAATATAATAGAACGAAAGTTTTCGACCAGTGTGTGTTGCCAGTTTGCCAGTGATGACATATGAAACAGAGACGTAGTCGCCCACTCAAGGCCTCATAAAAAGGCTGAAAGTCACCCAAAGGGCAAATGCTCTGAGTTTTCCTACGAGATCGAATAATCAGATCGGAAATTAAGAGATCCGCAGAAGATCCAGAGTAACTGGCATAGCCCAAATAATTACTAAACTAAAGTGGATTGCTCGCAGAACCGATGGCCGATGGGGCCGGAAAGCTCTCGACTGGCGACCAGATATGAGGCCTACTACGTCCAGCAGTTGATATGATGATGATGACTGTACTACAAGGTATCTAGGTATAACCATAGGTCCAAACGTTAACTACTACTCTGTAGTGACTTTATTACAAAATAAACTCAGAATCTGAATAATATCTGATAAGACGCTAGGGTATCTAGTCCCAGATGGCACAAACGCTGTGTAAGATTTGTCTTAAAATATAGCATAGAATCATTTAAAGGTTGCGTAGCCGTAATTTATAAAACACGCAATCGGATAGAACCCTAGGGGAGCGCGTAATTTCTCTATGGATAGAACACAAATTATCTAGTCACATTAGTCATAGTCTAATCATATGCAATATAATGAGATCACCCCAATACGATCTAAAATCAGGAGCGAGCGAAGCGAGCTCGAGGTTTTTTTTGCAATATTATCATTATCAATTTATTAAACTTATGAATATGATTTTGGCGCCCCCTTAACCTGCCGCCTGCATTTATTCTCACATACCATGCATGCACAACATACCTATCTAGTTGCTAAAACAGTATTTCTGAACGAAAGTTAAGCTGTCAATGTCATTGTCAAATATATCAAAAATGCCAAAAAAAACACGTCAAAATTGCCAGTGTTGCAAAAGCTACCGATTTGTCTGTAGTACTACCGATTTCGGGTATTGTCTACCGATATACCGATTTTGGGCTGAGATCTACCGATTTATTTTACAGCAGATGTTTTAGCCAAATCTTTTTGTGTCGGATGTTATCTTATTAGAAAGATGAGACTTTCCTCTTAAAGTTATGGAATAATGTTCATGCTTTTTTAATCCCTGCGGAGAAATCCTACTACTATATTTTTCGATACAACTAAAATGACACAAGTCTTTCTATTTACTCAAGTTTCATGTTTTGGTCAACACGCAACTGCACGGGAACAAAATTATAAATGAGGGATTTTCCGAAAGCCGTTAAAAAAGAAAAATTAGTTCCTAATGGCTCGATAGATGGCGTTGACGAGACAGAGGTGAGCGACCTTGCAGATAGTAAAATACAAATAAAATAGTAAGAATTTGTGTTTTTAAGTAAACAGCAAAATTCGAACATATATTTGGTCAACGGATGCGTCTGACTCAGTGACATGAATTTTTGTTTACTTTTTAGCCTAAAATTTTCGTCTTCGGACCCCTCTCTGGTCAACGCCATCTATCGCTGGTTTGTTGAATTACGTTTACTAACTGTCAGAAAACTCCTCATTGTCAGCATGTCACGAGTTCAGAATTTGATCGCGATTGAGCGCGGTTTGGAAAAAAGGACCGAAAACCAGAACTTTACAAGCATTCCTTAACTTTAAGACAATCTACCATAGATAAAATAACAATAATAACTAAAGAGAGAAGGCATTAACGTGAAATACCTCAGTGCGAGCGAAACAGAGTATCAGTTTTTTGTCTCTATTTGCGTATCGGTTTTTATTTGTATGCCACCGAGCCCTTGGTGGCAAACAAGTTTTCACCGCTTACGGAATTTTTGTTGATAAATCTGTGAAACCCATATTTTAAGACACTATCCTTTTGAGAGGTGTATCTAAAGCGTCAGTCATGGTGAATTGTTGCATAACTGGCTGTAAAAGCCGTAGTGAACGTAAAGAACCAAACATAACCTTTCATCGGTAAGTAGCTTATACAGGGTGGTCGAGTTAAGATGGTCCAACGGAAAATCTGGGATAGAGGACATCATTTTCGTCCTTTTTTGTTCCATACAGGATGATCCAAAAAGTACGGTTTCAAAGTTATTCAAGTTTTTGTGATTTTTCACCGATCTGCTACCTTGTCCCACTAAACTGGTTACTGTGTTCAAACTAGTTACTATTTTGAGTTGAAATTTGGCATGAACATACTACAGTAATGTATCTATCGAACAACGTAAAGTTTATTACAACAATATAAAAAAATAACAAAAATAAAATTTAATAAAAACAAAAATCAATTTTTTGAGAAAAAATCAAACTTTTGAAGGCGTATTGTGAAGAAAAAAAGTACTACTCGTGATGTGCCCGTTATCTTAAAAACTTCCTCGGTATATGGTTATTATAGAATTACATAGGGAAGGAAAATGAAAATCGCCCCACTGTTAGAATATTTTTAAAATCGACATAGTTCATGAAAAAATGAAATAATTAAAAAAAATAATGTTTCAGAAATTGTTTAAAGATTGTTGTGTAATGTGAACAAAATGAAACCATAAAATAAAAAAGTTTATAACTAACAATAATTTACAGTAAATTATCAAAATTTCTCCCTTACACCGAAAAAAAAATAGCTCCTTCTTACAAACAATGTACAATAAAGTGTTAAAATAAAATAAATAAATAAACATTTCTTTTAAACGGAGGAGAGATTGGCATTTTTCCTTTATGTCATTTATTGCTAAACTGTAAATACGACAATACAAAATATATTAGTGGCATATAGGTATACATTATGAAGTTATGTCGATCATTCGCTATCTCACACTGTGTACGCCGTCTACGCAATCTACCGATTTCTTTTCTACCGATTATTAGTCGTGAATTTTACCGATTTTATTGTCACTTTTCTTTTACAACATTGCAACACTGAAATCGTCAAATAAATAAAATACGTCGATGCGGCCGATGTCCGATCGAACTTTACAAAAGCGAATTTCCGTGTTCCGTAATTCCGTTATCAATACGTTCAATAGATTACTGCTTTTCGGAAACTTTAAGCCATTGCTGTTTTAGTTATCGGACAGCAATGTCGTATATTCAGTTCGTATTCCTCGACGGTTCTGGAGCGTGAGAAGATTAAAGATGCCTCTCGCAGAGGCTGGTGATCAGTATTCAGTATGGGTATGTTCCACTTTTAATGTGTACTTGAATCAAACCTGCTATTAGATTAGGTGAAACATATTTACGTACTCAATTTTCAGACACTGCATTAGCATTATTTGAGAACTTGCGTCGACATCAAATTGGAACTCGTTATTTGAGTCTTTGTTCTCAAATGTAAATAAACATTATTTTGGTCGAATTAAATCTATGATGCCCAATATTGCATGTTTTAAACACTGACTTTTTAACCGAATTTAAAAAAGGAGGTTTCTCAATTCGACCGTATATTTTTTTGTTACCTTTAGCCATTGTAATAAATAGGGACTATACAGGGTGTTACTAAAGTAAAAATAAAAATTTTCAACTTTTATGAAGGTTGTTAAGACCATCAATCTGAACAATTTTCACTATGGGACCAACATTGAAATCGCGAAAAAAAAATCTGCTGTCCCATACATTTAGCTTGAGTAGATTTGTAATTTAGTATTGAACATTAGATTTTCTTTTCGCAATTTCGATATGGGTCCCATAGTGAAAGTTGTTCAGATTGATGGTCTAAACCACAGTTTCCCAACCTTTTTTGAGTCATGCCGTCATTATAAATAATGTTTTCATGCCCCCCTTATTAAAATTTTTATGACAAGCGCGCGGTGGAATGGTGCTATCTGAGACCTGCTGAACCTGAACATGTCGGTAACAATGAACGAATGGGTGAATTAGTAAGTGAACGAATGACTGAATTAATAAAATGATATAATGAGTAGAATTTACATTGTTAACTGGATTTTTCTTTTCAAAATGCAAACACTACCTAGGGAGGCACCCTACAATATCACTATGCCCCCCAAGCGGGGCACGCCCCACTGGTTGGGAAAACCTGGTCTAAACCACCCCCTTAAAGGTTTAATTGTTATTTTGTAACACCTTGCATAGATAACTCTGTTATCAAACGCAAATTCCCTGAAAAGAACTTAGGTATCTAGGGTTAAACCACTTGTATGTATGGGCAACCAACTTTTTCCTGGGACTTTGTCAATGTAAAATTAAATGATCCTGCCCTGTCCAATGCCAGAATAATATAAACTATTAATTTAAAAACGTCCCAATAGCCCAGTTGGTAGTGAACCTGCCTGCTGATCCTAGGGTCGTGGTTTCGAATCCCATAAGGAGCAAATATTTCTAAATGCATGATGAATATAAATAGATGTTTGTATCAGAGTCTTCAATGTTTGTATCTATAGTCTATAGGTACAGGGTGGAAAGTTGAAATGGGGCACAAAGGGCAGCTACCAGAAGCATTATAGCTACAAGAAAACATACTTAGGACATTAACTTTTGGAGAATTTTATTTACTTCTGCATTCACAGATTTTGTAAGAAAAATGTAGTCATCGAGAAAAACTGAAATTAAAAAAAAATTACATCCCATCAATCCTCTTACTGATAAGGAACATAAGCTGTATGGGGTCAACCAAGATCAAGTCGAACTCTCAGAAAACGCAAAATTAAATTCCCATACACTTAGTAGGGAAATAACAGAAAATCACCAGGTGATTTTGTAAATACTTTCCAAATTTTTAGGGATGGTTCAGACCATCGAACTGAACAACTTTTACTATGGGAGCAAACCCAAAATGGCAAAAATGATTCTGGAAATACAACAGGCTAGATTCTACTTTCAATGGGACTAGATAATCTGTGTGACTTTGTCCAAGCTCATGTCAGGACCTGCAATGTGACTCACCCAAATGATTTGTTTTTCTTTTTTAAATATGTATTAGATTTGGATAAAATAAACATTGAACTGTTTCATGTATCTATACAGGTTGGGCTAATATACATATTCAACCTGATCGTGGGCACCGGAGCCCTGACTCTACCGGCTGCGTTCGCCCGGGCGGGATGGGGCCTCAGCTCCATCTCGCTGGTATTCCTGGCGTTCATGAGCTTCATGAGCGCCACGTACGTGATCGAGACCATGGCCTGCGCCAATGCTGTCTTTAAATGGAAGAGACTGCAGTCCATTAAACGGGATAGTGTGAGTATTACATGTTAACAAATGAATGAAACAAATCCTAATATTCTCAATATGAATTTGGCCAATTTATTGCATCAGCTTTTTGATTCATGTATGCTCTATTAGAGTGCATCCACATCTGTTAAATGGGCCTGTTTGCGAAAGGCTACGCGAACCAAAAGTCTGGATACGTTTTTATTTTTCAATTTATTTTATTTCAGAACAATAGTACAGTTTTATTACACTATTTATCTGCCAAACTGCGCTGCTTGGGCGTAGGAGCGGCGCGCGAACAGATCGCACTGCGTAATGCAGCTCGCGAGCCTTTCGCAAACCAATACAATACAAAATACAAAAATATTTATTTTCAATGAGCACTAAGTTTACGTTTAAGATTAGTTCACAACAATCAGGGTATAGGCTTGCACATTGACAACTCTGAACTTTATCAGGTAACTACAATTTAACGGTACCCCCACACTAGGCTAAGCCTGGCCATGCGGAGGGCAGGAATACGCTTACCAGTATGAGATAACGATACGACACTACAGTTGCAATGAGAGTGCAACAAAAACTATACTTGAAGTAAATTCAAAAAACAGTGCTAAGTCTTAAATAATTTTGAGAACCGGCGAGGCGAATTCGCCAGATATGGATGCACCCTTATACACATCATCATCATCATCACCATCAGCCTATAAACGTCCCACTGCATTTGTATGGGCATTAGTCCACCACGCGTGCCCAATGCGGATTGGTAGACTTCACATATGCATCAGAATTTCTTCAGCGTATGCAGGTTTCCTCACGATGTTTTCCTTCACCGTTTGAGAGCAGTCGGTATTACGTACATAAGTTAGAAAAACTTGGTACATAGCAGGTTGTTCGTGCGGATTCAGACCAGGACCCCCATAATTGGGTGTCCATACCTCTCCGCAACGCGCCACCGACGCTTCTGCTACACTTATACACATGGTATAACATAAATTAAGATCAAATTAAAACTGGTTTGTTTGCAGTGGACCGTGATAATTAATGCTGATAAGGTTGGCATTCATTACCATTCAAAATTGCCCTTGCATACATAATACCAACTCAGTATATGTAAAATTACGTATAAAATCTCTTTTAAAGTGTTCAGAAACATTGCTCTACCAACTATCTTCATTAACCATGTAGTTGTTGCAATGTTTTCACACTTTACTTACATATGTATGTCATTTTAAGGCTTTTTTAGGGTTCTGTAGTCCTGTCTGTCTATCTGTCTGTATGCCCCACCTCAATAACTCGCCCATTTTTGCACCTATTAAATCGAAATTTGGTATGAAGACATAACTGTAACCTGTAACCCAAAAACAGTAATGGAACAACCCCCCCTTCTAACTTCTAAAATACTGGAGTGAAAAATCTGAAACTATTTGGCAATGTAGCTCCTCGTAAGTACTTTCAATGAAAATTATAACGAACGCTGTAGCACAATCAGTGTCGGAGAAATCAAATAAAAACCTGCAAGTCGCCGCCCGTCGATAGATGGCGCTGAACGAAATTAAATCGCACTAATGTTTGCTTCTTGAAGATTTCTCAAGTTATTTAAAGCTATGTTAGGATGAGTTTTTAGAATCACTACGTTTTAAGAGTCGGCACTGCCTAACTAGCTTCGAAATCCAAAACAGTATGAAGCTAGGGTATTAAACCTTTGGAGCCCATACAATCTAGGGCATTTCATACAATTACGATTTTGTTCTGAGTGTCGCGGCACTGGTAATGACTACGGAACCCTATCTCGGGCGAGTCCGACACGCTGTGGGCCGGTTTTTTCTTGTAGTTTATAAAAATATCAGCCGCAGTGGAGTATGTATGTGAAACGTCTTGTTCCGAGTAATGGCTTCTATCCTCTAATGGTAATAAAATAATGCGCTAAAATAAGGTGCTATACATCCAAAATAACAAGCGATCTTGTAATAACATATTTTTCATCCCTCCGGGCGGAAAGCGTCAACTTTCGTCCCGCTGCGCTAAACGAAGTTGCCGCTTTCTGCCTCCGTCGAGGAGAAAAATAGTTTACTAACAATTACATGAGATCTGAGACTTTTCTTACTTTCCTGCCCTCGGTGTGTAATCTACTATGGTTACATATGGTCTTTGTCAGTGACCCCCTACTGTCGAAAATGAAAGGCGTTTCACATCAAAAAATTTATTTCAGATACAAGAACATGATTCTGATGAAGACCCGTCTACGTCAAACAACTATGGTGAGATGGAGGAGCCCCTGGTGTGCGGGGACTCCATACCATCCCGGTACTACAGCCTCGACCGGCGCATCGAGCTCGGGGAGATGGCCAATCTGTTCCTCAACAGAATAGGACGAACCACGTTCTACATCAACATCTGCGTGTATTTGTACGGAGACCTGTCTATTTATTCTGCTGCAGTGGCCAAGTCTATTACAGATGTTGTGTGGTGCGTAATTCATGGGTTTTACTGTTTACCTACCCAATGTGATTGTTATAAAATTGAATTGGTATGAAATAGTGTTTTTTGGAAAGTGAAACTTCTGACAAATAAGGTAAACGAGTCACGTTGCAGGTTCTCACCCGAACACTTATATCGCGTGGTTTTCGCGCGTAGCGTTTTTGCCTGCCACGAGGCTCCGCAATCCTCAATATATTCTTGTTCTTGACTAAAAACAATCCCTGAGATTGGGATAGATTCTCCCATAAACTACTTGACACTAGAGGAAATGCAGTGCTAACGCACAAGCAGGAATCCATTAATTATAAATTTAAATAAATATATAAACTTTAATAGAACCAGTAACTGCCTCCGTGGTCTAATGGTTAAGAGCATTGGGCTCCCGAAACGGAGGTCGTGGTTTCGATTCCCACGGGGGACACCTAGTGATATGTCACTGTGCGTTTGGTGATGGCACATTAAGCCGTTGGTCCCGGCTACTATCTCTGGTGGTAGTACGTCTGAGGCCGTAAGGCCGTCTGAAAAAATTCTGACACCAGGGCTTGCCCACACAATAAGAAGAAGAATGAACCAGTTTTGTAATTCAAATGAACTTTGTGTTATATGTATTGTTTAAACAAGTGTGATTTCACACTTATTTTTACAATTGTTACTAATAGCTGTACAACAAAGTGGTATTAAACAATATGATGTTTAAATTTTGAATGAAATCTAAATGTTTCAGAGTACTAAATAGTACAATTTAGGTAAATTTTTTCGAATATTTTTGGGGTGGGCTATTGCAAGCCGAGGCTTATTACACTACGACCATCCATTGCTGATCTTCTGTGTTCGCCAAATGCTCGCCCATATTTTATACATACCTCCGAACTTCTGGTATTTTTAACCGACTATAAAAAAGGAGGAGGTTTCTCAATTCGACCGTATATATACAACGTGTTAATGAATTAACGCCAAACTAGAATGTAATTTGTTTAAAATCGAGAGGAGAATCTAATTATAAATATTAAATAATTTGTTTGTAAAATTTAAAATTTACTGAACCCGATGTCAACGGGCACACTCACCCTACTTACTACCAAAACAAGATTATTAAAATATGTCCATGACTTCGTTAGCGCTTTCATTCATTGCTGAAATGATCACAAATCATTTTTGGCTTAAAACTTAAAATGTTAATAACTTTAAATTTTTACTATCAAATTAATGAAATTATTGTTTCAATCTAATTATTTTTTTATAAATCCGTTGGGGTATATGAGGTTTTGCGCTTATTCATTAACACGTTGTATATATTTTTTTTCTTTTCATTCTCTGGTACGCAGTTTTCCTTACGAAGTTTTCACCGCCGAGCCAATTAAGAAATACGGAATTTATGTACGTTCCGTAGAACTTAGTGGTACGGAATCGAACCGCCGGCGCCGCCTCATGATTGTGTCGCTAGCTCCCTTCCGTAAGGACTATCATCGCTCTTTTAAATATACAGGGTGTTAGGGTAAACAGTTGCATTAATTTAAGGGGTGATTGTACCCATGATACTGAACAACTTTCCCTAAGGAACCTATAGGAAATTCGCATAAATATTTTTGGAATTTCCATACTAAATGCAATCAGCTAATCGAACGTTTGTATGAAAAGCCTAAACATTTTTTTACGAATTTCCTATAGGTTTCTTAGGGAAAGTTGTTCAGTGTCATGGGTACAATCACCCCTTAAAGTAATGCAACTGTTTACCCTCTGATTATACAGGGTCCTTTTTAATATGCTGACACTTTTTAAGGGGACGATCAGACCGTCAAACTGAACAACTTTCTCTATGGCACCAACAACGAAATCGCGAAAAAAAAAATCAGCTCTCCCATACATTTGACTCGAGTAGATTTGCAGTTTTGTATGGAAGAGCAGTTTTTTTCGCGATTTCGATGTTGGTGCCATAGAGAAAGTTATTCAGTTTGACGGTCTGATCATCCCCTTAAAAAAGTGTCAGCATATTAAGAAAAAAATTTTGTCTGTTGAGGACTCGTCAATCTGACCCACAATAGCAATGAATGAAACGAATTATCTCCACAGCTCACCAATAACATTGAACGCGACCGACCCCAAGGAGTGGGACAGCCTGCCCTGCTTCAACTCGACTGCATCTGAACCCGCGGGCTACACTCGTCTAGAAACCTACCGCATAGCACTGCTGACCTTCGTCGGTGCTATGGGCCCGTTCGTGTTCTTCAACGTACAGAAGACTAAATACTTGCAGTTGTTGACCTCGGGAATGAGATGGCTAGGTATGTTATAATTCGGTGAATATGTTTTACAACTGGTTTGATTACAAACATTAAGATAAGATAAGATAGGATCTATATTCGTATTTCAAATATTATTGATTTTTAAACATGTTACAGCCATGTTGTGCTATTTCAAATCAAATTCGTTCTCTGGGTAGTGGGCTCGGTGGCGAAATTGGATAACGCAGTTCCCCGGTTTGGAAAAGTGCGGGTTCAAGTCCCGCCCGAGACAAATTTTTCAATCTTTAATTTTATATTCGTATTCTTTAAAATTCAGAAATCTCTGAAAAATGATAAGTATCTGTGATTCGTTCACAGAACCTTATAAGAGGGATTAGAAATGCAAAGTAGCGCTTTTGCTTTGGAGACTGTCGCCACTTGCACTTGTCTTCCCGCTTACGCTGCTACAACTATGCCCTCTCGCTCGCACCACGCCACGCGCCTCACACAGTGCTACGCGTTCCACGCCTACTTTGCACTTCTAACCCCTCTTACAATGGATAACGGATGGATTCGTTCTGTGGATTCGTTATATCAGTTTTTAAATCAGTTAATTTCGTTTCCCTGTAACTTTTTCCCATCCTTTAGTTTACAAAAAGAAAATAAAATGGTTTTGTCTCATCTACCATTACCATTGACCTAATGGCTGCTACAATTTTATCTTGCAAAATGGGCCAGTAATTTTAAATTTAATCTTTTTAGTCTAATCTTTTTTTTTATTATCGGGCATAGGCCCACCCAAAGAGTAATATAAGTATATTAGAAAAGAGAACCCACTCGTGGCAACATTATGCATCCAACTTATGTCAAATTGAAGGCTAGCTAGCGCCATCTATGTTTCACCGACAATAATTCAACCTATACTATACATACCTACTTATATCTACTCATACCAATGGATATTTTTTCTTGAATGCTAGTTTTCGTTCAATCCCGCACCGATCGAGTGAAATTCCAGTATCCTTACTAATCCTGTAATCTAAACGTTGGTAAGAGAACAACAGAAACTCCAGAACATCACAAAATCGGCACGAAATTGAACGAAAACTACAAACAACACGCGCATTACGCATGATAGGTAGCCATTTTGTGAATTTGTCAATAAGACATTGACATAGACAATAAAATCTTTTTTTTTTCATAGTTCTGCGAAGTATTTAATAGATGGCAGCACATTCTATGCAAACTGAATCGGAAAAAGCCAACAAAAGGCGACTGTCCTCCGCCTGGGCCCACCACACATTCCCACCGCTGTAACTCTTGTAAGCCAGGATCAACAATAAAAATAAATTTTAAATAAAACTTTTTAGACAAGAGAAAATCGAATAGAAGTGCCATCAGAAAGATTGTATTGCGACTATAGAATTTTACTCGATTACGATTTAAAGACATGGTTTTACCGTGCTTGCCGTGCCATTGTTGTGTTGTTTTTGTTAGTAGGTATAATTAATAACTAATATTTGGTATGTATACTTACAGCATTTACAATGATGATCTCAATGGCCATCCACCTGCTCATCGGGCGAGGTGCCCAGGGTCACCCCCCAGCATTCGACGTCACCGGCATGCCAACTCTCTTCGGCGCCTGCGTCTACTCCTTCATGTGCCACCACTCTCTACCGGGGCTCATCAGCCCGATCAGAGGCAAGAACCGACTTGGTTTACATCTCTCTTTCGATTACGCTCTCATTACAATCTTTTATCTCCTTCTAGCATTTACAGGCGCATTCGCATTTGCTCATCTAAGTGATCTCTATACTTTAAACTTCGTACCCACTGATAATGAAAATATTTTTCTAGAAATAGTCGAGTATTTTCTCGCCCTTTTCCCTGTTTTTACTCTCTCTACTAGCTTTCCGATTATAGCGATAACTTTAAGGAATAATTTACAAAGTTTGTGTTTGGATACGACCCGTATCGAATCTTATAACTTTGTTTTAAGGAAGTTGTTGTTTCCGATAGTGACGGTGGTTCCACCGTTGTTGTTAACTTATTTTCTAGAGGATATCAGTGTTCTGATAGAGTTCACAGGGTCCTACGCCGGGACAGGCATACAATACTTGATTCCGACCTTTTTAGTGCTGTCTGCTCGACGACATTGCACTAATCTGTTAGGGTTAGGCGTGGTTAATAAATACAAAAGTCCTTTTTCGAACATAACGTGGGCTATTTTTGTACTTCTATGGTCCTTCATATGCGTAATATTGGTTTCTGTTAATATTTTCCAAAAGAAATCATGACAATAAGTTTAATATTTTTTTTAAATGCAGTATGTTGGCTTATCAACATACTGTAGGAATTTTAAAGAATTAAAACGTAATGGTAAATTTTGAATGTACAGGTAATAAGTACCAACTCGAAACAAAGTGATTCTAATCAAATTACCTACGTACCATAATGTCAGTCAAAGTAAAAGTAAATGATAACTTCTTCGATCATCAATAAAAACCTAGATGCACAATCTGCTGTAAAATCTTAGCGAGGATAAAACCAAAATTTATTCAGCCCAAAGAACGATTTAAAGATTTTACAATAGAAAACTTTAATTGTACCTAAAGTTAATATTAAAGTTAAATTATGAGGCTTTATCTGGGTTACTGCATCGATGTAGGTACGGTAATATTTCTGAGTTTTGGTAGAAAGTGATTCCAGGAGCATTGATTGTGTGTCTAGCAGGGTTTCTTAACCTGCATGGCTAGTATGCCAGAGTGATATGGCGCTATCACGCTTCCGCTCTCTTTCTATTTGCGCGCGAACGACCGAAGTAAAAGGCGTGATATAGCTGTATCACGTGCAACGTGCTAGCTCCTCTGGGGTCCATCACATGAGTGCCGGGGCTCCTTGGTAACACGATTAATTCTTAAATGCCTAACATCATTTATTAAGATAATAATTAATGCAATAATTTGTAATACTGCGCCTGGTATGTCTATTTTTTCGGGCCACTGTCAAAGACAACTCCTTTATTTAACCAATTATTCATTTCGCCAATTTAAGAAGGTTCAGGTATTTCCTACATTCCCGTGTCTTCTTTTTCTACAATTCTATTTGAAAGGGGTTCATGAGATTTTTTTGCATTTTGAATTAGTTCTAGACAACAAAAAGTTTAAGAAACCCTGATATGAGTCTAGTTTGTTTATTAGATAGAAGGAAAGATATTAAAATTATGTACTAGGCTCTGTAGTGGCTATGACTAGATATGATTAATGTACAGATCTGTGAAACTAAAGGAAGCGCGTTCTCAGTACTCATACAAATTAACATTTCCCGACATCGACCGCCCAAAGCGGCGTTGTGTAAAATCAACCAATCGAATTGCTCTGACAGACATACAAATACAAATATCTTTAGAAATTCAGTACACATGATACAATGGAACCCGCTTGCGGCAAGCCAGAATCTCTGGAATCTTCTTCGAATTGTCTGGAAAAAAATATTACTAATTTGGACAGTGAGCGAAGTTAAAATGATTTTGAGATTTAACATTTGAAACAATACAATACAATATTTTATTATTTTCTTTTTTGGCTTCTGCTAATTTTATTGCTTTATTTTACACATCTCCACTGTCATAAGTCATAACATTGTCAATAGAAAATATACCGTATTTCTTCACGACAAAACCTAAAGTCGTCGGAACATACTAGAGAACTAGTTAACATAGTTGGTGTGTTTCGTTTACACAGTATACCAGCACATTGTTAGAATGAGATGCAAGGCTCTAGTAACTACTATGGCTTCCCCCGCTATAAAAGCATTCTACACGAGTTCGCCGTCCAGTTAACTTTTCATTATTTTTAATGTATGCATGTTGTACGCGCTAACTTTAGTTAACCTGTATTTAGGTTTAATGTACTTATCAACTACCATCCTAACATTTCAATGTAAATGCTCCTGTGGCATTACAGTTTGATTGTTATTATTATAGCCCAGTCATTTTACGGTTTGAGCCGGGACTAATTAATAATTGATATTTTTTTTCGGTATAATATTGAAGAACCAATTTGAGCCCAGAAATGTACAAAAATAAAAGATAATCACGTCACCAACAGCGCCAAATTTTAAATGTAGCTATCTCGTTCTAAAAAACCTGATGGTAAATTATTTTTTTCACATATTTAAGACTTTACCATTATACATACTACAAACATGGTGTGAATATTTTGTCTACTTAGAAGGTTTTGGAATATACATTCGTATTTTCTAATCATTTTTAAAATTTCAATGCCTGTTTTATTGCTCAAAAATAATTTATATTGTTAAATCTGAGTCAAATGAGTGCATTGGTATTAATATTATTAATTTAAAAGCCTTCTGGGACACACAATTTTGATTTCTATGTTGCGTAGCGATTTTTTTAAATATGTTTTATGATAGTCTTTTTGTCACTAAATGGTGCCGGTTACCGTTTAAATAATAATTACTCCCTACCCCGCCTAACAAAACTCCGTAAAATGACTGGGCTATTACATTTAATTAAGAGAGATTGTAATTTCTTAGTTATTGTTTAAAAGTACCTACTTAAATCGAATGTAATTAACATAGGCGTGATAATAATTACATAATAATTAATTAATAAATAATAATACAAAGACTACATTCCAAAGTTGTAGAACAATATACATTCTAAAATGCGAAGAAATTTCTATAGAAGTATTAACAAATATGATATATTTTTTATATAAGCGTCTGTTTTTTTAACAATCACCTTTATTATCAAATTGCGCGTTTTATGTATCTGTTACCACAGAATAGAGAATCCGGCTTCGCCTTAATAGAAGTAGCATATAATATAGGGGCAGTCCACGGGCCACTGATATGGCTGTATAGCTTAGACTGTAGGGGGTGTTGCTCCTCAGCGCAGCGTTTGAACGCTATCATTATTCGCCGCGATTCTGTAGTGCATCGGGGATGTTCGCCGATGCGCGAGTAGATTGTTTTTACACTACTATGCGCAAAAGGTGTACATCCCTCGTGCGTAGGATAAGCGCCAGCACCAACAGCATCCTGACCATGTTGCTGTATAATTCACTTGCTGACAAACAAACAATTATAATTAAAAAGAAATATGTCGCTGTGTATAAACTAACAATAGGCTAAGTGTGTTACTAACATATTGTGATCTCAGTTGGTCGAAAATAAAGTTTTCTATTCTATTCTATTATCCTCACCAAATATTGTCGCTTTGTTATAAGAAAAGGTGTACAATTTTATAACGCAGTTATAAAGCCCGCTGGCCCCTTGTAACAGCGAAAAAAAAGTATACCTTTTCTCATAAACATAGCGAAAATATTTGGGGAGGATAATGACGGCGTTCAAACGCCGAGGAGAAACACCCGCAGGCATAGCCATATATTCTCAATCATTTCGTTCGACAGAAAGTCACAAGTTACTATGACAATTCAATGAAGATTCAGTCATAATACTTATGAAGGTAAAGTTGAATTTTATTTGTTTCGTTTATTTCGATTTCTTTGATTCGTCACGCTTGTTCTCGAACAAAATAGTCCTCATGCTACGTCTATTGATTTTCTTTCCTGTGTCTTACGACTAAAGAGCAAACATTTATCATAAAGTCTACTTCGGGCAGTGTACGTGAATAATATATATATTTTTGTGTATTATTGCTAGCGCCAAAAATGAATGGATTAGTTGAAAACAAGAATAGTTTAGCTACGTCTGTGGTCAATTCGAGTTAGACACCAGACAATATAGTTTTCTTTATTTTGGTTAACACTTTCACTTTCGCACTTTTTGGACCAAAAAGTAATAAGAAAGTAATCTAGTGCGGATTAGGCTGACCAAATAATACAATGGGAAACTATAGTATTTTCATATTTTAAATGACGTCCGTATTATCAGTGTTATATATTTTGTGTACCTCACGTATAATTTTATATGCGTAAGATCATCCAAAAGAAACGCCTGATACTTTCCAGTGGTAGATATATTATGTCATTTTTGTGTATTAGCTGTACTATCCAGCATGAAAACTTCTTTCGCACAAATTATATGAAAGTTAAGAGGCTAATGGGAAGTCTTCCTAAATAACATTCGTTCTTCCTTCTGTCGATGCATTCGCATAGATTTTTGTTATGTTTATGTAATACGCCTAGAGGTGATATTTTGTGCAGCTGAAGACTGAGTTTGTTCTGGATGATTGTTGTATTCCTACGTGTATGTGAGTGAGTTTCCACTGATGCCGAGTGGACAAGTTCAGGGATAGACCAAATCAGAGTGACTCGATGTGGAATTCAAAGATTCAATCTGACGACACGGATGCACTATTATTACTATTTTTGAATCGAGGGATTGTAATTTTGACATTTTCTACTACTGTGACTGACTGTGACTTTCAAAAATCGCACTCCTGATTGTATGCAAAATAAACATTCGATTTGATTTGTCAATCCCGTGCACGCGCTCCGCTTCAGTGGAAACACTATAAAGCAGGGTTTCCCAATCTTTTTTTGCGTCGGGTAATATTTTCATGCCATATAATTTTTTTTACATTTAAAAAACCAAACGCGAAAAATTCTAACGATAAACGCGGATATCGGTGGAAACAGACCTGCTTAGCCTGAACCACAGAACATTATAAGAGGGGTTAGAAGTGCAAATTAGGCGTGGAACGTGTCGCCACAGGTTATACAATGATTTGCATAACACCATAAGGAGCGCGGCGTGGTGTGAGCTAGAGGGCATTAGTAATTGTAGCAGGGTGAGCGGGAAGACGAGTGGCGACAGCCGTCACCGAAGCAAAAGCGCTGCTTTGCATTTCTAACCCCTCTTATAGTGTTCTGTGGCCTGAACAAGTCGATAATAACGACAGAATGAGTGAATTACTAATTGAATGAATGAGTGGAATTAACGTCGTTAACTGGATTTTACTTTATAAAATGCAAACGCATTTGGCCCTCCCCTACGATATCACTAAGCCCCTCAACGGAGGCGCGCCCCACTAATTGGGAAGTCCTGCTCTAAAGTATAATATATCATTCGTGTGTTGCTATTACATAACGCTATTGTAAAGAGACCTAGTGAAGTAAGTTTACTTTATTAGGATTTAAATATATTTTAAATTATCGAAATACCGTTTTACGACACCGCCCATCTGCAGAAACTATAACCTTAGGTTAATGCAAAATCAAACAGGAAACGCGTTAAAACTTTTAAATAACGCTCAAGCCAAGAATATGGCTCTTTAAACCAAAACGTATAACAGATTATTAAAAATTTTCGTAATGCTACGAATCTTTAAAAATGTTCTGACATTTTTAACTCAATTTTGCATTTTTTGCAGTTATGTCATTGTTTCTGCGGATGTGAGACACAATCTTTTCCATAAAAGACCATTTTTATTATAAGTTGGCATTTGATTGTATTCCAAATTATGTAATCCTTTCTTTAGATTTTTGTACTTAGGCAAAGGTGTTACAAAAATACAAATAAACATTTAAGGAGTTTGTTAAGACCATCAAACTGAACAACTTTCACTATGGGACCTATATCGAAGACGCAAAAAAAAAATCTGATGTTTCATCATCATCATATCAGCCGATAGACGTCCAATGCTGGACATAGGCCTCCCCCAAAATGGGGAGATTTGCCATAATCGCCATGATGCGATGCGTTGGCGTTGTTCCATACTAAACTACAGATCTACTCGAGCTAAATGTATGGGACAAAAGATTTTTTTTCGCGATTTCGTTGTTGGTCCCATAGTGAAAGTTGTTCAGTTTGATGGTCTCAACAACCTCCTTAAAAGTTTTAAATGTTTATTTTTACTTTTGTAACACTCTGTACTTACGCATTTTTATAACATTTTCTTGTGATGTTCAGATAATAATACCTTTTGAAATAATTCCTTTGTTGTTTTGGATGTGATTACTGATTAGAATGGCTGATCAATTATTTTTAATTAGTGCAAAGTATTTTTGTATGAATTAAGAGAAATATACATTTATTTTGTGTGTTATTTGTACTTTCAATTGCTTTCCAAAAGAACTTAATTCCGCCGCGGACGCCATACCGAACTGCTTGGACGAGTCTGAATCCTCTAAAACTATACTAAACCCCCACAATAATCGACGTAGTAGAACATGTGCGTATGGATTGAAGAGCCACTCACATTTGCTATTGGAAAAAGGATTCTATGCCCATTTTGTAGGAAATTTGTAGATTTTGTAGGCCCAATCCTGGAACCAAGCTTATTTGTTGTTATACTGTAGTGTAATGTTTGCTCTATAATCATAGTCACACTAAGTTTGACGCTTGTTGTATGTATTACCTAGGTATTACCGTTTTTACCATATAGCGAGAAGAAAACATTGGTAAAACTAGTAGGAGGACCCCCCTTAATTTTTACCCTTTTGACATTTTTATTAATAACGCACATTCAGTGAAAATTTCAACTATCTAGCTCTTACGGTTCAAAAATTACAGCTCTAAATAGGTAGGACAGACGGACGGACGGACAACGTAAGCTTAGCAATAGGGTCCCGTTTTCACCCTTTGGGTACGAATCCCTAAAAATGTTCGAAGCGAGGATCGCGGGGCGCTCGTTGAGGTGAGGCTGCCGGCCGTTGCCAGTCTAGCGGCATAGGCGGTCACGTCCCCTCACCACGCGCTTGTCTAAGCACGCGGCGCAGTTAGCATCGATGGGTCTTTATTAAAATCCATAATTGAAAATGCCTAAGTATATTGAATTTTATTAAATAGAACATTATTTTTGGGGGTGAGAAAACTTATAACATGGTGTTAGGGTGGTTTTTCCCATGATACTAAACAACTTTCCATAAGATTAGTAAAAAAAATGTTGACTTTCCATATTAAATGCAGTCAGCTGATCGAACTTTTATATGAAAAGGTAAATTTTTTTTTGCGAATTTCCTATAGGTTTCTAGGGAAAGTTGTTCAGTATCATGGGTACAATCACCCCTTAAAGTAATGCAACTATTTACCCTAACACCCTGTCTTTTCGGATGGACTATACCTCATCATCATCTCAGCCGATGGACGTCCACTGCTAGACATAGGCCTCCTCCAACTCGCCATAACGACCGGTCCTGCGCCGCCCTCATCCAACGGTTTCCCGACGCCTTCACCAGGGATTTCCGATACGCGGTCGCAACTCGAGAACTTTTCCTACCGACTATACCTACTTCATTCCAAATAAATAAAGGCTGAGGTCATTGACAATGCATTCCTGAATTTTATATGAACGGACACAAAATACGCGACTCACAACTCACAAAATTACGCTCGTTTGGCTTCTGGAGTGCGATTTTTGAAACTCATTCGCAGAGCGTAGTTCTTCTAATTAGTTTGTGCGCAGAGCTCAGCAGTTGAAAATGTCAAAATTACAATGGAGATATGCATCTTTCTACTGCTGATTTGACTTTCGAAAATCATACTTCAGGAGTGCGATTTTGGAAAATCAAATCAGTAGTAGAAAGGTATGTAGTACTTACTATCTCCATGGTAGAAAGATGCAAATCTCCATAATAATTTTGACATTTTCAACTGCTAAGCTCAGCGAATGAGTTTAAAAAATCGCACTCCGTACTCAAAATACGCGACTCACAACTCACAAAATTACGCTCGTTTGGCTTCATCCAAAGGACACTAGGCAAAAATGTATGGCCATTGGTCCAAGAGCACTATGACACAGGTAGGGATAGTTAGAGGATACCCAAACGTACATGGCACGCAAGGGGCATCAAAATATTTTCGAGGAAAAAAAAGATACAGGGTGCTTTATTTTCGCGAAGTCGTTTTAGGGGTAGTCGTTTTGATATTATGGCCCCGAAAGGTGTAATATCTTTCGGGGTGATCAGACACTTAGCTAAAACTACTAAAAGTTATTTTTAAGCGTGCAAAAGTAATAAGGCTCACGTCTACTATACCGGCAATTTCAAGATGAGATAACGATATCTCGTTTTAAGTGTTGTGTGTTTTGAGGACTAAAGATTCTTTTGCAATAATAATAATCAAAAACAATAATCATATCTACATGACACAAGGAATTCAAGCACCAGATGCAAATAGCGGCTAAATGCTAATATTAGTATGAAAAACCGCTAAACAAAACACTCTGCATCTATTTTCTCTAGAAAAGGTATTGGTGCCGCATATAAAAAAAATTTCCATATTAAACCCACTTTCAAACGTAGTAACTATGCCACTTAGGTGGGGGCTCTTGGACCGTTCCTTTTTTAGTTTTGTATTAACATCTAAGATGTTCCTATACACGCATTGCTTTATATGTGTCGTTTTAATAGGAAAAAATAAAGACTTTTTATAAATGGGAAAAAAGAATCTTACCAAAAAAAAGTCAAAACTGTGCATTTTTTATATTTATTTCATAATTCCGTTTGCATTTTGCCCTAATCGTTCGTCCGACTACTATAGTAAATTAAATTATGTTTTAGAGTGTAATACCACCAATAAACGTAACAGTTTGTGGGCCTACAAAATTGACTCCTTTGTAAACTATCAGAATTCTGGTCACAACTAAGGTTCAATTTATATTAAGAAACTCAAGTTAAGTCGCAGTGCTGTGAAATTTCGCTGTTTTATACAGAAGAGACGTATGGCGGTGGCGGATTGTCAAAGTTACACCAATATAATTTTTATATAGAAGTGACGTGACGCGAACGGGGTGCGGCAATATAAACCTTATAGTACGTAGCATAGCGTCGTTTTTGTCGTAAAGGATAATCGCGCCCGCGCCAACAGGCGACGTCGCCTGGAGGCGCGGGCGTAGGTAATTCTCCAAATGACGCTATGCTACATACTATAAGGTTAATATTGCCGCACCCCATTCGCGCCACGTCACTTCTATATAAACCGCTCGTTTTAGCCTTTGAATAGTGTTTTAAGCATAGGTACATAGGCTAATGGAACTAATACCTATAATCCGTCAGTTAACTTACAGCGCAGAAAATTTTTCACTGCCTAACCATTATCGACTTTGATTGTGTTGAAATAACATCTAAAATCAATTACTTTCGCCTCAAATCCCTTCTTTGCTCTCAGGGATTAGTAGTGTTTTCGATATTGGACGACCCGGTTGGTGTAATGGTTACCAGTTTACCACTCCGGACTGCCAAACCAGGGTCCTGGGTTCGAATCCCGGTTCGGTCATGATGTTTATATGTTTGCCATTGTTAAACAGCCTATAGTGCTTACTTGGGATCATTACAATGTATGTGAGCGTTATTTTTTTATGTTATTTCAACGCTAGCAAAGTCTAGTGGTT
Source organism: Agonopterix arenella (assembly GCA_927399405.1). Lineage (NCBI taxonomy): Eukaryota > Metazoa > Arthropoda > Insecta > Lepidoptera > Depressariidae > Agonopterix > Agonopterix arenella. Next base: position 11,283,754 of record OV656707.1, on the reverse strand, counting down.
TGGCAATGAAAAATGTTTCGCATTGCACCTCCATAGGAATTATGTCAGTTAATCATAGTTAATGTAACATGAAAAGACATCAATGAATATGAATGAGAAAAATCCTTATCTAAAATACTACACTATGGCATGTGTTTTCTGTTTTCTTGTTGAGCAATGTTTACTTTCAACGTCTAGACACGTTCATAATCATCTGTATAACAAACGGATTGTGTGGGTGACGGTTTTGGTTGCAAGGTAATTTACTTCCGCATAAAATAAACTACACAATAAGGTTGAAGAATTATTTATTTATCATCATTATACATAGTTGTCACCAAGTTGTCACTTATCGCGTACACAAGCGACAAAAGCCTTTCATAGCTCAATTGACTTTGGCATGAAGTTACATTGTATTTGTGCTGCCCGAGACGAGAGCGTGGGTGGCGTGGCCGCTGCGCTGGCCGGCGTAACAGCGCTTATTGCAAAATTATAAAGCTCAGAATTGTAACCAAAACTTTAAAATCAAATCTAACAGCATCAAACACACTGGATAGTCTTTTTTTTTATTCACAAGACTTTAATCCGCAACTCAAATGTTGACGACTTACCTTTTTTGTGACGCACTATCGCCCTATGCTCGCAAGTTACAAGAACAAATTCTTAAACATTCACAACTAAATTAGGCGAAGACAGTATCTCAAACTCTAGTTATTAAAATATTCAATTATAATTTAATGTCGATTTCAGAGCGTACGATCAATTTAATGAAATATTTTCCAACATAAGAAACATATCTTTCGCTGTGTAAAAAAAAGAAAAACTATAATTACAAAAAAATTACTGACCGTTTTTTACACGCGACATTACATACATACATACATAAAACAAAGTTGATGAGTAACTATAGGTACTAAATAAGTATAATTAGAACGCATAACGTTCACAACATACATACACACAACTTGTCTTTATTGTTTTTATTACATAAAGTGAGACATGAAAATTCGGTTAATAGCAAAAAGCTTCGCCTTGTAAAAGTAATTTCAATAAGTACTCATAACCTACATAAAATTGAATGCAATTAAAGTAATGTATTACATACTTTTAACAAATAAATAATATTAATCTAGCCATAGTATATCTAATATTCATACAATTATTCGCACAAGATCGAATTTTTCCATTTAGAATTTATTAAATATAAATTTAGAGGGAACTTTGTTAATTTCATATTAACTAGCAATATGAACAACGAATCTGATCATGCATTCAATTTTCTTTCATGCATACTTGATTATGAAAGAGATTGGAATATGGAATTAAATTTATATTTGTGATAAAACAAGAAAATAACAATAACTAGACCTATCGCCCGGCCCGACATCTATCATATCCCTATAGTCGAAAAGTACATCACAATAAATACTATAACTACAAATATTATTTTTATAATTTATAATGAGACGTCGCGCAGTGTGGACCGAGACTAGCTCGACTTTCAGTGAAGGGTGTCGGTGAATTTTGAATTTCTATTTATCTTTACTGGGAAGAAGTAACCCTGTTGGTAAAACTCATTCACAGAGGATCTTTAAACGTGCATGTTGTAGAGTAATTACAAATTTACAGCACTTTAAATAATTAAAAGTTATAAACAATATAACAAGAATAAAAACTGGACAACAAATATTTAACCATTGTATTAAAAAGCCAATTACAAGATAATATAAACAACGTTTAATGTAACACAGATCAGCCTAATGGATTCCACTCATCAAATCTTTGGCTGTGTAGGCTGTGTACTATAGATCTGTGAGAAAGAAAACAATACTTCTGCGACTGCAACAAAAGATGCATAATCTAGAGTTAAAAAAACAGGGTTACTCCCCACTCCCCAGCGAGGGCGTGTTAGAGCGTATGAACAACGTAATTAACTAGTTGCTATCTAGTGTTCGCTACAAGCTTGGCTATAACACGGACGGGGGCACGATGATGTCGTTCCGACGCAGCGCGTTGCGGAACGACTCGAGAGACGAGCGGAGGGTGAGGCAGAAGCCGCGGGAGGCGGGGATGAGGGGGTAGTCTGGGGGAGTGATGTCCGGGGGGGCCTCGCCGTTGGAGAGGGCGACGAGGCCCTCGAGGCGGTGGCAGAGCTCGGCCGCGTGGGTGCGCAGGTGCTGCAGGATCTCGTCGCGGAACGGCTCGGGCGGGTTCGTCAGCATCTTGGTCATTGACTGGACGAGCTTCAGGAGGACCATCTCGTTGTACATACGCGAGTTCTCTTTACCTTGTTGTGTGCCTGTCGGGTAAGGGGAACAGTTTCTGTTAAGTATACAGGGTCCAACTTAATATGCTGACGGATTTTTAGGAGGATGATCAGACTATCTAACTGAACATCTTTCTCTATAGGACGAAAATCGAAATTGCGATAACAATCTGCTGTCCCATACATTTTGGACGAATATGATTACAGTTTTGTATGGAACAGCTGATTTTTTTTCGCGATTTCGACCTTCATCTCATTTTTTATCACCCACCCCGGGTGGCAGTCTAAGGGGGAACCAAAATAAAGTGTTTAAATAAACTTGTTTCACTAAAGCTTAATAATATAGCAGGAAAATCTCAAGCTTGCTTCGCTCGCTCTTGTACAGATTCAATCCAATACAAAAATCTTGTCGTTTTACAGAAGTCACTCTAGGTTTTAAATCATATAAATTTCGAGCTCGCTTCACTCGCTCCAGATTTTATATTTTATTGCAACATAGCAGGGGGCGCTAGTGTCAAGTTTTTGCCCCAGGTAATCGTAGATCCGGGGTTGTAGACTAAATACCGTTAAGTAATATTTCTGTTATCAAAGAGCAAATTAAATTATGTAAAAGTATTTCAAAATTGATTAATAAGAATGATAAAGAATCGGTCTAAATTATTTTTGTGTTTAAATAATTTAGACCGTCATAAGAACAAATGAAACAGTAACAAACATGGAGCCCACCTTTCTGTTTTTCGAAGCCGGCCTCGTTGAAGTACGGCTCGGCGTTCAGTATGAGCCCCTGCAGCGAGACGATCACCTGCAGCAGCGAGCTGTCCTTGCCCCACACCTCCACGCCGCGCCCCGACCACGTGCCCAGCAGCGACACGCACACCTGCACAGACTCACCGTTATCAGGGCGTAAGAGACAGACGGTGAACTCAGACCATCAAATTGAACAACTTTCACTATGGGGCCTACCTCAGGAAACGCGAAAAAGAATCAGCTGTCCCATACGTTTGAGTCGGGAACAGCAGTTTTGTATGAAAAACCTGTTTCATTTACGCGTTTCCTGTGGTAGGCTCCATAGTGAAAGTTGTTCAGTTTCATGGTCTGAGTTCACCGTTTCAGTCTGCGGAATGTTAGAACTTCTAACATTCGTTAGAAGTATGTTATCTAATAATATATGGAGCATGTTTGTGAATAAGTAAGAAAAATGTTTTTGTGTTTGGCCTCCACCATCCCCATAGCCAACCTGCACCTCGCCTCCCTTTATTATTAAAAATTAACTTTTACAATATTAATTTGAACCAAACGAACAATCTATTATTTTTTATTAAAGAAACAAGTTATTAATTTATTTTTCTTATTGTCGACACTAATAGAGGATTGGAGGCCTTTGCCCAGCAGTGGGACATTGAACAAGCAACGTGAAAAAAAATTGTCGACACATTTTTGTATCACATTTGATTTAGTTTAGAGACCTACCGAAAAAAAAGATATGTTAAGAGATTTTTAAGGGACTCCCACTCCGGCATTTTTTTCACCTCAATCTACTGAAACCAGAGACCACTTGTGTGGGATCCTCAAAATATTGACTTTACTGACAATTTTTTCGAAAAAATTGACCTTAGCAAAAAAAAAAACTGACTGTTACTGACCATTTTCCACCTCTACAATTTTGCAAACACATGGAGAAAAACTTCGCATTGTTAAAAGTCTTTCTATGGTCAACAATGTCAACCTTCCGTGTCGCCAGATCCCAGATAATCTAAATCGCCAAAAAAACTCGGGCCAATTTTCACTAACATGGAAAATATTGTTATTGAGACATTTATCTAGAAGGTCTCCTATTCAGCCCTGTAAAATATTATCATATCGTATGGATTTTTTTGTCTTCCTGCTTGGATCCGGGGAAGCAGGTAGCCCTCCGAAAAAAACGTGACATACGTGGACCGAGTTACAAATGCTTACGCCTTTCGCTTATAGCTTCTCTTGGGAGACAGATAACTGATTCCATGGAAGAGTAAATTTATTGTTATTTTACCTTGCCATCCTCATAAAGATTGGGATTGAGTCGGTCGGTGCAATACGAGTGGTAGTGGCAGAGCGGCGGCGCGCGCGGGTACTCCCCGCCCAGCTGCACGTCGAACACGAACAGACCGCCCTCGTAGGGCGTCTTCGTGGGCCCGGCTATCATCACTGACAGCAGGTCGATGCGGTCCTCAAAGCCACGCACCCACACCTGTGACCAACAATGATTATGGTTACACAAAGAAGTGTGATGTTTACACAGAAAAAAATAAGTAAGCAGTCTTTTCTGGTTCACTCATTTGCTCCTATCAAGGAATATTCTTATCGTGTGGGCAGCAAGCCCTGGTGTCAGAGTTTTTTCAGACCACCTTACTCTACTCTACTTTACGGCTTCTGACGTGGTTTTTATGTAACTACTACTACCACCAGATATAGTAAGCCGGGACTAACGGCTTAACATGCCATCCAAAGCACGGAATCATCTTTCTTTTCAAACAATCAGGTGATTCAGCCTGCAATGTCCTAACCAACTAGGGAAAACTTACAAAATGACATATCACTAGGTGTCCCCCTTGGGAATCGAACCCACAACCTCTGTGTCAAGAGCCCATAGTGCTCTTCTTCAATTCTCTCGCTTGATGGCCGAGTAGAAGCTGCGCGGCTCGGAGAGCTGCCGCACGGAGAGTGAATGTATGCTGGTGACGTATGGGACACTCACCCCGGGCGGCAGGTCGCTCTTGAGCAGCTTGATTTCTCGCTTGACGACCGAGTAGAAGCTGCGTGGCTCGGAGGGCTGCAGCATGGAGAGTGAATGTATGCTGGTGACGTATGGGACACTCACCCCGGGCGGCAGGTCGCTCTTGAGCAGCTTGATTTCTCGCTTGACGGCCGAGTAGAAGCTGGGCGACTCGGAGGGCTGCAGCATGGAGAGTGATTGTATGCTGGTAACGTATGGGACACTCACCCCGGGCGGCAGGTCGCTCTTGAGCAGCTTGATTTCTCGCTTGACAGCCGAGTAGAAGCTGCGCGGCTCGGAGGGCTGCAGCATGGATAGACTGAACCGGTGGGCGGCGGGCGCGCTGTCGAGCACGCAGAACCCTTCGCCGCCGGTGTGGGTCTCGCTGGTGCCGAGCTGCTCGGCGTCACCTTCGATCTCGGCGCCTTCAGCTGTTGCTAGCGGTGCTGTTTCAGGTAGCGCTGTTGTTAAACAGTATAAGTCTATATTTTAATTAGTATCTTCTTAGAGATTTATCAAATTGATGATGTACTTAAAAGGGCCAAGTTTTTATTTTTCTTTATTAATTTTAAAGAGGGTTTTGTCACACAGTGACCATGCCACCCTCATCGTTCTATCCTATTACAATCTTCTCTTAATGCACTTACAAACTAAGTTATATAAGGTAGTAGCCTCATCCGAAGTAGGCGAGGCTAGGATACTAAAGGGCCAAGTTAAGATTTGGAAAGAACTGTACCCGAGATTGATAACAATAGTTAGAATCCTAAATGAAGAAATAACTTACCGTTCTCTTCTGTTACGGCCGTAGCGACCGCAGTTTCATCTTTGCTGTCACCGGATGGTTTCGTTTCGCTCTTCTCTTCCTCCGCCATGCTCACTACCAGAGCGCCGTATTGACTGTTAACATGGCACATTGAGTTAGTGTGAAGTCGGTTAAATAAAGTAAGGATAGATTAACAACACAGTCACATATTGATTTGTCTCGGGAGTCGGGACTGCTTACTAAATATGCTTTCCAGAAATGTTGGCGTTTTATTTCTATAAAAAGCTTCTGTTGCAATTTAGTTCTACAGAAAAATATGGATAAGATTATATTAAGTTCCAAAACGTCTTTTAAAATTTTGCCTAGTTTTTGTAATATATTGTAGTAAAAAGGGAATTTAGAAGATATTGAATGAAAGTTAATTAAGGTACGATTAGTATAGGCACAGGGTAAATACATCACCATTAATCCCAACATGAATACCATGCATATGAAATAGTATTTACATGGGAGACACCGAAGACAAACGAAAATGGTTAAGATACGCAAACCTTACATTAAACAAATGTTTCAAACTACTCGGGGACTAAGTATCGAAGGAATTTACATTTAGAACACAGTCTTTGGAAAATAGAGAAATTAAGTTACCACTTTTTACAGAGTCATCTACGAATAAATAAAAGGTAAATATAAAAATTAAATAAAGTAACCGAATTGAAGTTGGAAAAACTTTAGATAAAAATAAAAAATCTAAAATACAAATAAAAACGTAGATGTTTAAAGTTGCTTATGCTAAAACGTTTTTTTACATCGTCTCGTCATTCTTCAAGTTTGTGTAGTATCTACATAGTAAAATGTAATAGCGAAAACGTTTTAAATTCACTATAACCTACCAGAAATAAGGACCTGTCAAAGCGCCTGATAGACTCGACAGGGGACCCAAGGGCTGGCACTTTCCTCGCTCAACGGATCAGCATAGCCATTCAGCGAGGAAATGCGGCTAGCGTTCTGGGTACCCTCTCACAAGGACCGAACCTGCACCACATCCTAGGTTAGTTTAGTTTTAAGTCACTTTATTTATAATTTTATTTAATGTTACTATTTATGGATCTGTCTTAAACGTTATATTATGTTACGAAAACAAACAAAAAACGATGTTTATAGATTTTAGATTTTACTTTAGTCTTTTCATTTTGTGAAATAAATGATTTTACTTTACTATGCGAAAATTTAAATGTACTAACAAACCTATAATGGCAATGTTACGTTATGCAAATCAATCTTATATTTATTTTCTCGTTTTACTTTGTATATTTAGTTTTGTACAAAAGATTAGTTTTGTAGTGTTCCTAGTTGCGTCTTCTCTACAACGGTAAACTTTCCGATGCGGTGGTAGGGTCAACAAAAATGAAGTACTGAAGCTATCTATGTAATATTATTTGTAAAAAATATGTTTTTATTTAAATTCGCGAAAATAAAAAGCTACAAACCTGGTTATTTATCATACCAATTAAATTCAAAAATCATTAAATTACGTTAAGGTAATAAAAGTTGTATAAAAAAGTTTTAGCTTTTTGTATGGAGACTGCCAGATTCACAATCCTCTTATACAGGGTGTTACAAAAGTAAAAATAAACATTCAAACACTTTTAAGGGGATTGTTTAGACCATTAAACTGAACAACTTTCATGGGACCAAAATTAAAAACGCGAAAAAAAAAATTTGCTGTCTCATACATTTAGCTCGAGTAGATTTGTAGTTTAGCATGGAACATCATGATCAGCATGATCGGCTAGCAAACCCAACTGACACCGCAAACTCAAATTTCACTTGCCGTACATGCGGCCGTACCTGTCGCTCTCGTATCGGGCTTTCACGAGCGTAAGTGTGCTTAAATCATCTTTCAAAGATGGAAAGGCCAGTGATGATGATGATGATGGAACATCAGATTTTTTTTCGCGATTTCGATATTGGTCTCATAGCGAAAGTTGTTCAGTTTAAACCACTCTAAACCAGTCTAAACCACCCCCTTAAATGTTTATTTGTATTTTTGTAACACCTTGTATAGTACTGTACGGGGCTACAGCCCTGGGACTTTTTAATTACCAAAAAGGTTACCGATTGCCGTTTAGAAATTGTCTGTCATGTTGTTCACTTAAGTTCAATACGCATACGTAATAATAAGACTGTCTAAAGTTGCCATACAAAGCTATAAGACCGGTCAAAATTACCTTTTTCATCTGGTCTTATTACCTTACAAAAATTTCTAAACGGCAATCGTTAATCATTTTGGTAATTAAAAAGTTCTGAGGCTACAGAGTACTATTAGCCGGCGTCAAGTTTACGCAATTACATATGTATTCAGTTTGCGTCGTAAAGTTTAAAGTTAAATACAGTACTGTTTATTGCAATTCAAACTTCTGAACCTTTCGGGGTTATGTTGTTATTCTAAAATTTCTGCAAAATTCGTATTTCAGTCAAACAAGCGACTTCGGAATACGTATTCATTAAATTTCGAAATATCAACCAATTTTTCCAAAATACTTATAAATTCGGCAATTTATAAGTTTAGTTTGCGTTTTAGTAGAAAGGTGATATTTGTACAGTAGTCATTCAAAATAATGAGAAAATTCCTTCAGTAAAACATTCTACAACGTCCTAAAACCGAGATAATATTACACGCCGGAGACGTTTTAGGAGATTTTACCATAGTACATTTTGTTTTTATGCCTTCAGGAGAGCGATTTTTGAATCTCATTCGCTGACTTCAGCTGTTGAAAATGTCAAAATTACTACGGAGATATGCATCTTTCTACTGCTGATTTGACTTTCAAAAATCGCACTCCTGAAGCATTTTGAATGTCAAATCAGCAGTAAAAATATGCATATCTCCATAGTAATATTGACATTTACAACTGCAGAATTCTTATAAATGAGTTTCAAAAATCGCACTCCTGGTCGCAAAATCACGAACTTTTACTATGGTGAAAAGTTGCTATACCAGACTCCATACACAAAAGCCGGTTGGGCGTTTTATTAACTTTACAATGATGAGACGACTCAAATATATAACTACAATGTATGAGAAAAGGAATCTAAAATGTATTCTAAGATGCAATGCGATTTTTGTTTAATATAAGTGTTGCGAAGAGTTAATGTAGGGTAAATGGTAAATACACAATTTACATACAAATATGTGGTACCCACTACGACATATACTGACATATACCATTTATATACTACAAAAGGCTCGTTTCCATTACATCAATATATGATTCAATTTGACACAATACAGTTAGTTACAAAGAACAAGAAATTTACTTTTAGGAATTATTAGTTATGCATAAAACATATAATGAACGTGATGCAAACATAAATATAAATAATACAAAAATTAAAAACATCCAACATAAAAATAAAGCTATTTTTTTGTGAAATCTGTACATCGAATTACATCTCGTTTACAATCAATATAATAGAAAGAACGTTGTCATAGTCTGCAGACACGCAGATATAAAAAGGTAAAGGTCAAAATAAACACTACAAGTGCTCTCAACACAACAAAGGGTCAACTCACACTAAGGGCATATGTCGAAAAATAATTGAAGCGAAATGGGCGTGTGATAGCTTATATTACTGCCTGATGCGAGAGTAAGAGATGGGGCGGCGCGCGCGCCTGAAACGACGCAAGCGTAAAACAAACTTTATTTATTTGTCATTGTACTATTTATGTAAGTACAATTCTGCTCTAATCAAAATTTGTAAAATATCAATCCCCTTTTTTTTAAATCAAGTCTCGTGTTTCTATTATTCACCGTTTAGCAGTTCCAAGCGTTTATCGATAAAGACGGAGGCTACTTTAGCTTGTTTTTCTATCGAGAAAATGTGTCTTAATCGTGTTTTGGCTCTAACTAAAACTTCAATTATATGTTCAATTTACACATATCCGCTAATCATACTCCTACTGTTAGTACTTCATGATATATGAAGCTTTGAAGAATCCTATTTTTTCACATAGCCTCTTAAAGCAGCAGCAGCAGGTAAAGGTGCGACCCGCGCTTTTGGTGTAAAATGTAAAATTTTACCTAGTGCTGTGTAATGAACATTATCTACATAACAATACTATGTAACATCTTTTAAACCCATGGTTTATAATTATATGATATGACTTAACAATTTTTAAATAAGATTAAATGTCAGTTGAAGTGACAGAACGCTAAATAGTAAGTGTAATTTTTCTGATTATCATTATCACCGTTTCTATGTTATAACAACGGGTACCCTAAGTCCCGTCTCGCACTTGACCGGTTTTTAATTAACGCACCCGTCTCGCCGCTGCTCCTACAATGTGAGTTGACCCTAATTGTCCATTCGAGTAAGACACGTTATTTATTGTTTTAGCCAAACCCACTACAATCCCATGCGTAGTCAGTAATTTTACAAACAATTGTATATCAAAAACAACGATGTACAGAATTCCAAAACCAAAAGGGAAAGGGAAAGAAAACCAAATTGGAGGCTCACACTGAAAAGTGGTAGGGTAACTTCTCCTCAGTCGCGTTTTGCTTTCTCATTAAGTTGTTAAGAAATTCGGCCAATTCTTGCGGCCTTCTCCTGCGGAAAACAAAGCAGATAGTTACACCGCTGTGTTCCCGATACTAAATAGTTTAATGTAAGACTAATCTAAGGCGTTAAACAAACACAAAAGTCGTAAGGCTAAGGTACGGCACAGGCGATGCGGATATGCCTGTGCCGCGCAGCTTGAGTATAATTTACGACGCGTCGCTTTCATACATTTCGTATGAAAACGTTTTGAAGCGGCACCAGTCGGCCCGATCGATGTCTGAGCGGCGTTTGTCCCGCGCCTTAGCCTTACGCCTCTTCTGTGTGTTTCACACCTAACAGTGTAACGTATAATAAATAATCTGTGTTTTTTATTGGCTGGTTTGAACGAGCTGTTTAAGAAATTACGAAATTATAGCTCGTAACGCGCATACGTGTTAGGAAAAAATGTTTGCCTACAGGATCCCTATACGGGGTGCAACAAAACACCTTAGTAATAATAAAACTGAACAACTTTCACCATGGAGCCAAAATTGAGAAAATATTAAAAAGTCTGCTGTTTCATACAAAACTGCAGTTCGTAGTCTATTGAAACGTATGGGACCACAGATCACAAAAACTAAAGGGAGATGTGAAAAGGAGGCAGGGCCAGTGTCTCAGCAATATGCGCGAAAACGCAACACATTGCTCGCGACAGTAAGGCTTCAATATATTATGAGGCTGAAAGCCAGTCGAGATATTATGTATAAATAGTTTACAATGCTTGCGTAGTACCTAAGAACTCATGAGTTCTGATACCGCAATGGATAATGAGCACATTCAAGCTAACCAAATACTTTCTATCGCGTGGTACTGGTGATAATGCGACGCTACCGCAACGCTGCGGTTTCGTACTCAGCGCGTTGGTTGGCATCTCTCTAGATCTCTATGTATGGGACAGACAACAGTGTGTTTCTCCTCGGCGTTTGAACGCTGTCATTATCCTCTCCAGATGTTTCGCCTTGTTGATCTCTTATAAACAAGGCGAAAATATTTGTTGATGATAATGACAGCGCTCAAACACCGACGAGAAACACCCAGAAGATGTTTTAAAAATGTTGTTGGCCTTCCTTCGCAGTGAAAGTTGTGCATATAATATAAGTAATATATTTTTACCACAATATTACGTACGTAATACAATATTTGTTTTGTTTACATTTGTTACACAATATTACGTAAAAACGGAAAGATTGTAGTCAATTTGGAATCTTAATACTTCTTATTTCTTATTCCTTCTTCTTTTAATCTTATTTTCCTTCTATCCTTCCTCTGTTTATGAACTTCGTTTTCCCGACTCCTGCTTTAGACTCAAACCGAACGACGACGCTTTATTCAAACCAGTCAATAAAAACCACAATAGTACGTAACATATTCCCCTAAGACCCGCGCGGACAACTGACAGGCCGTGGCTGACTGTTCATGCATGTATTTTTCTACGGAAAACTTTAGAACTCGATGAACCAGGTATGTACCGTATTGACCGCATACATGTATCCCAGCTTGAAAATAACAATTGATAAACAATTGTGAATCGGTCGATTTAGCGACCGCGGGAGTTGAAGTGTTAATAACCTAAGGCGCCATCTCCACGAGCGATATTATCGCAACGATACACTCGCCGAACTACAAGATTCCATACTAAATGTAACGCCGCGTTGAAATCACCTTGTAGAGAATAGCTAACCTCATGGCAAACTCAAACGCGAACGATGCACAACCGCTCGTGACCAAACATCACGCAAGCACGCGACTCTCTCTGACGCGTCTCTCTTTTTCGGAATTTGGTGGCTCGGTGTTAATATCGCTCTTGGTAATTACGGCTGGTGGCCTAATATAAAGTCCAATAAAATTAGCTGAAACTATTTTAAGGGGATGATGAAACCATCAAACTGCACAACAATAATTTCTATGGGACTTATGTCTAAATTGCAAAAAACAGCTGTTCCTGTAACATACAAAACTGCCAACGTACTCGATCTGAATGTATAGGACAGATGTCTTTTCTTCGCGATTTCGATATTGGTCCAATAGATAAAGTTGTTCAGTTGGATGGTCTGATCATGCCCTTAAACAGTTTCAAGACTATTCATTAGATTTGACGCATCGAAAAGTCTACCAAGAACTGCCTGTTATCTGCACAGGTCCTATGACTTACAAATAAAATCAAATAGTCCTGTAGTCACAACACAAATAGCTGCGCACATAAAACATAACATAAAAACACAAAGACATACCGACTGACTTCCGCGTGAGCCTTGATTAGTTGAGAGTGGATCAAGGAGCAGAGTTTATAGCACACGTTGCGTCCGTCCACGTCAACTGGTTCTGTTGACGCTGTGAAAACAGTTTTGTTTTATTTTGATTAAGACAAGGTACTATACCTGGAGTAAAGACTGTCTAATAAGCGGCGAAACATGAAAATACTCCTTGACGGGCGGTAATGTTCGTCCTTTTTACTTAAATTTCCGTCGTTGTTTCCGACGTCGACTTTGTCGGAAACATCGACGACGGACTCGTACGAAAGAAGGACGAACATTACCGACCGCCATTATCCAATTTTCGTGTTTCAATGCTTGTAATAATGCGTGTATCCATGGATTAAGGTTTATTTTTCTCTATGGTCTTTCGCAAAAAGTCTACAAGTACAAGGCTCGGTTGGGTGGTTTATGTGGAAGTGCTGTTTTCAAAGTTGATGAGCGGAAGCGAATCTAGAATAATATGGGAAAAAATACAGGAATTCGTAGCGCTGGATAGACCAGGTTACCAAGAATCTAGAGTAGCTGGAGGTACCCAACTGGACTGAGATGGCACAGAAAGGAGACGCAGTGGGAGGAGGAACTGTCCGGTGATGTAACGAGTCTGCAGTATACTATAGACCTTCCGTTTAGGGTTGAGACACATTTGCCGACGGCGACCGACGGCGGGTCCATACAAAAATGTAATTTATTATGGGAACATGTCCGCCATCGTCGCCGCATCGACGGCGGACGGCTTCCGGATTAAATATCTCTCCCCGAAACTAAAGTCTGGATACGTGCTTGGCTTTCCATAATAAATTACATTTTTGTATGGGCTGCCCGCCGGTCGCCGTCGGTAAATGTGTCTCAACTTTTAACCGAGTCAGTCGTCGTCGGTCAAGAGCAAACCCATCTATCTATACTATTAAGAATCTGTAACAGGAAGTTTGTCTGTACATTGAAGATATAAACAAAAAAAGTAAGTTACCATATGGTTTTTAGGTATCCCTGATTCCATATCACCAATTTTTGGATTTTTTGTCTGTCTGTTTGTTTGTGTGTTTGTTTGTTTGAACGAGCATCACGCAAAAACTACTGAACCGATTTTGATGAGACTTTTTTTGTTTGATAGCTTATTATCTGACTTAAAATCTGGTATATAATTTGTGCGGACAAAGTCGCGGGTTAACGCTCGTACTATTATAAAGCTGTAACAGAAGTGTGTCTGTACATTGAAGATATTAACAAAAAATAAGTTACGATATGGTTTTTAGGTATCCCTGATTCCATATCACCAATTTTTGGATTTTTTGTCTGTATGTTTGTTTGTTTGAACGAGCATCACGCAAAAACTACTGAACCGATTTTGATAAAACTTTTTTTGTTTGATAGCTTATGATCTGACTTAAAATCTGGTATATAATTTGTGCGGACGAAGTCGCGGGTTAACGCTCGTACGTATTAAAAAAATAACAAAAAAGTCGTCAATATATTGACGAGTTATGATTTACGAGTTCAGTGAAAGCACAGGTACTTGTTCGAACGGTTCGACCGACTTGAACTGAGATCTGTGTGCGTGCGCCCCTGTTCCTATTTATTTTGCGGTGAAAGCACAAGCGTATGTGTGCGCGCTGGTCAAATTGGTGATGTACTTAAAATGACTTTGTCCATTTGTCAAAGCCGACGAACATGTGATCGTTTGTCTCTGCCTACATAAATGGGAAACAGGCATGCGTGGAGGTATTTGAAATACGTAAAATAATAAATTACTTAAATTGACTTACGACTTTCACTGACGGGATTGCTTTCTTTTGAAACACTCAGTTCCGACCCGGACGCTTGAGCAGGGTCGATTTTTAGATGCAGATCGCTCTTGTTGAGGTTGCCTTCAACCTGAAACAAATATTCGATTAATTATTGGTTACTTGATTTAACATTGATATGTTATAATTATTGATGGCGCGGGGCAACTTGTCCAGGCATGTTGTCGAGGGTGGGCTGGTTGGAGGACAGGCGACTAGTTGTTTATCACCTCAACGGCCTCCAAGGTGACGTTGCAGGCGATGATGGCAACTTGTCCAGACATGTTGACGAGGGTGGGCTGGTGGGCTGTCTCACCTCCATGTGCTCCACGGTGACGTCGCAGGCGACGATGGCGCGGGGCAACTTGTCCGCGTCCTCGTCCACGGACATGTTGTCGATGGAGGGCTCGTTGGAGAACAGGCGGGCGAGTTGTTCGTGCACGCGTCTTTCTCCAGCTCGCGGCGTGGTCGCTCCTCTTTCGCGGACTCGTTCGAGAAGCCCCTATGGAACAATGAAAAGATTTGAAACTATAGTACGAACATGCCGTAGTAGCACATACCTCATACGTATGTAGCAGTTTTAAAACAAGCATCAAAGCAGAAAAGCTTGCATCCCAACGTCAGGAGTGGAGGTCCCTTGTCATAGACAAAGTTTTTAGGCACTCCGGCGTTCTGAGCTTGATGCCAAGCGCGATAAATTGAAGGCCCGACCACCAGCAACCATCAATTATAATTATGAGAATGGTGTCCTAACGTGCTATCATTGCGCACGCACATTCGCAAAAAAAATCGGCTATATAAGCCATATTAGGGCGCACGAGCGCCAACAATGAAGGGATTAGAGACAGTCGCCGTAGCCGAAATCGGCTAGGAGTAGCATCATCATCATCATTTTGAGGATTTTGCCAAAATAAGCAATTTTTACAAAGGTTTCAATTTTAAATCATATCAGAAAAGAATTTAAAAACTGGAAAACGTCGTTTATTTCTAACACGAACAAAATATTCTTACCAAAAAGTGATCTTCATGGAAGAAGGAAGTGCCCATCAAACGGTCTAGGAATCGGCAGTCCTTGTACAAGTTCAGTAGCTTGCGCATGATCTGTAAATATAA
Organism: Agonopterix arenella; assembly: GCA_927399405.1. Classification (NCBI taxonomy): domain Eukaryota; kingdom Metazoa; phylum Arthropoda; class Insecta; order Lepidoptera; family Depressariidae; genus Agonopterix; species Agonopterix arenella. The sequence continues at coordinate 11,268,240 of OV656707.1, read as the reverse complement.
CATTACATTTTGTGTAAGCATAGATCTTAAATTGCTAAACTTAAGAAGGTAGATTAAGGAGAAAAACGGGTCACAAGGAATGAGAGTGACTCAGTATTAATCCGATTTGGGCAGCAGTGGTGTTTTTACGCTGATACACCTTCACCATGAACCGGGTAGGTCAAAGTTTTAGCCCCTAGTGTTAGTTTTTAGTCTGTGCCCTAGTAGTGGGGACTATAGAGGCTGTTAATAGAGAGAGTATCAAAGTTCACGTAGTTTGTTCTCAAGCTCATATATGCGAGCCAAATTAATAAATATCTTACATTTAGTGGGACCCATTAAGGGGGCATCGAGCCTATTGTGCTGACTTTAATCGTATTTTTTTAATTTCTGAACAATTGAACAACATTTCCAAAAAAATAATGTTACATGTGCGCCGCCACGAGCGGCTCCAGCAGGCGAGGCACACTCTTACCTCCTGGCTCTGGAGCGTGGGGTGCTTGGCGAACATCTCCTCGAGCCGGCGCATGGCCACGCGGCCGCGCTCTATGTGCGCCGCCACGCGCGGCTCCAGCAGGCGAGGCACACTCTTACCTCCTGGCTCTGGAGCGTGGGGTGCTTGGCGAACCTCTCCTCGAGCCGGCGCATGGCCACGCGGCCGCGCTCTATGTGCGCCGCCACGCGCGGCTCCAGAAGGCGAGGCACACTCTTACCTCCTGGCTCTGGAGCGTAGGGTGCTTGGCGAACATCTCCTCGAGCCGGCGCATGGCCACGCGGCCGCGCTCTATGTGCGCGGCCACGCGCGGCTCCAGCAGCCGAGGCACGCCCGCAGTCTGCCCATCGGCTAGCGGCATCTCTTCGCTGCTAGGGAATACTGCGGAACAAACCAAACCATAACGCTGGAAGACGGAGGAAATACTCAACAAAATATTGTCAAAGAAAATTATGTACCGAATCTGAAATATGAAACCAACCATCCTGCAAATCGGACCGGATTTTATCTAGATTGATGTACCTACGATTAAACTAAATAAGCATATCATGTTTTAATCTTAGAACATAAATAAAAACTAGTTACACAATCAACGCTTGAAACATTTCAGATTCAAAAGTGCCCTCAATCGAAGTTCTGAGGGTACTTTTATCTTAGTACCTACCTAACAGTGCTTAATATTCCATCTTGCTGATAATAAACATGTCAATTCGGACAAAAAATTTTGTACATTATGTTCTTATATTTGATCGAAGGCCTGGAATCCACCGGATTTGGTGGATTCCGGTTCACTTTGATCCAAAGCGGAGCGAAGATGTGGAAAATCAATCAATAATATAGATTGTGTCAAGTGAGGAAAATTTTGCAATTCGGCCATTGGGTCCGCTTTGCAGGGCACCGGCACCGCCCTGTAGCATGAATGAATATAATAAGTTATTATTAATAATTCAAAACTAACCAGCCACAGCCTTGGCAGGCTCAGGGGGCGGCTGGGTCGGGGTGGGTGGCTCATTATCGTGCGCTGAACTCTGCGTCTCCCACGAGTCTTCCGACGCGGAACCGTCGGAGCCCCACAGTTCACCGTCCTCCGAATCATATTCACCCACCTGCCAACACCAATTCAACCGCTTGAGAAATCATTCTGACAACAAGTCTAGTTTATAAAGGCGTTTACTTTCGTAAATTATGTATGGATAATGGATATAATAAATCAATCAAATTACAACCCATATCAACCCACTGCTAGGCATAGACTTTTTATTTCGCCATTCCTCAAGGTCCTGTGCTCATCCATTCCGATCCTTACAATATCGTCAGAACAACGTGCTGGTGGTTTGCCTATAGACCTCTGAGGGACAAAGGTTAGTAGGCCATCATTCTGATGTAAATCTAAAGTATTGTTTTAGATAATTTTAATCTAAGTACCTTTATATATCATTATTATTATCAAGTTGTGTTTGCCTGTAATTGGGTCTACTTCGTTTAAAGAATTGTGACCAGGATTGTTATTTATTATTGTACGATATTAGCCTGTTGGAAAACCTAATAAATAAATAAATAAATTCTGCCTTGGTCCACCGGCCCTTTTCCTTTCCAGCTTAGTGTTCCCCCCATGAATTACTAAATTTCATTAACTTCTGAACTAAACATTAATTTAAAACGTTGAACCGAAACAAACAAGTCCAAATCAAGTAATTACAACAGTGAATCGCCCCTTATAGATAATATAGTTTGAAGAATTGCTGTCTGATGAATGGATGTGGGTCGCGATGCATTCACAGAACATTTTAAGAGGGGTTAGAAGTGCGTGGAAAGTAGGCGAAAGTAGGCGTGGAACGTCTCGCCACAGGTTATGCAATGATTTGCACAACACCATAAGGCACGCGGCGTGCTGCGAGCGAGAGGGCATGAGTAATTGTAGCAGCGTGAGTGGGAAGACAAGTGGCGACAGCCGTCTCCGAAGCAAAAGCGCTACTTTGCATTTCTAACCCCTCTTATAGTGTTCTGTGCCGCAGCTGTTTAGAGCACGGCCAGTGCAACGTCACTCGCGTTTGACAGCTGCGATATGGACCTATGGCGCCACATATCTCATGAGATACAGGCTGTCGCGCATTGACATAAGGCGCATTTTAGTTCGTCGTTACAGAAGCGCTTAATTTGAAATTCAAAAAAGCGCACGAAATCGGGATAGTTTTGGTATCTGTTACAATAGTAACTATTGATTAATCTGTGGTACGGGATCCAATCCTGTTCAATATTTCAATGTTTAATCTTGCATTTTAAAAGAGCATACACGGTTGTCATGTAAATAAAAATATTCTGCAATTGAGTAAGTGAAGTAAGAATTAATTTACCTTATAGAGATCCTGTGGCCAGCACATACTGGTGTGCCCGTCCACCCACCAAACCTTCACACGACCCGACGGGAAATTATCTATGACCTGCCAAATGAAACAGTTATACTGTAGTCCACATTAATTCACTTCTTAGGACAATTATGTAGTTAGTTACCGTAACACCGCTTAAACCTTACAGAAATCTATAGTTTTGGGTATTGGCCTACTATTATTAGCTTTATCTCGGGACATAAGTGTCCCGGACCTTTGGGAGGCGTGCGTGGGGCCGAAGCCAACACGTAGAGGCCCGTCAGACAATTTGATTTAAATGGTAATGTGATACCAACCGGCAACTATCCCAGTATACACTATAGAAGTGCATCCAAAACCCGGTCAGTGTAGGACTATTGTAAGGAGTGGAAAGAAACAAAATCTGGGCTATTGGGGTGGGGTGCTAAAGGGAACAGGCAACTAGGTTTTGAACGGGACTATGGCGCCTGCCTGACCAATGTATAAACACGGAAAAAATGGCAGACGGTGACTAGCCAAATCAAAATGAATGGGGCCCCGAAAAAGCTTATTATTATCATTATTATAACACTTTATTGTACACACTGACATGAAAATACAGAAAGTTGAGAAAACATGTACTATATGCTAGGTTTCGCTTTATTCGTTTTACTTTAGTATTCTATGTCGTTGTCTAGTCATTATATTACATGTCCTGCCCCAGTAACAATGACAAGGGTTAGAGCGACACAGGTCACTTCAAAACGTCAAATTTAAGTGAGATACTATGGAGATAACCGCCATCTATTTGTCCAAGCCGCCATCTCACTTAAATTTGACTCTCACCCCTGTCATGTTACAGGAGCAGGCTAGATTCTGGAACTTTAGAAAATGTGACTAGATAATTTGTGTGACAATGTCCAAGATATTTATTTATTTATTTATTTATCTAAACTATTATAAAACTGTAACAGGAAGTTTGTCTGTACATTAAAGATATTAACCAAAAAATGGTTTTTGGGTGTCCCCGATTCCATATCACCAATTTTAGGATTTTTTTTCTGTCTGTTTGTTTGTTCGTTTATTTGTTTGTTTGAACGAGCATCACGCAAAAACTACTGAACCGATTTTGATGATACTTTTTTTGTTTGATAGCTTATTATCTGACTTAAAATCTGGTATATAATTTGTGCGGACAAAGTCGCGGGTAAACGCTTGTATTTTATAGTAACGTCACATCGAAAGTCATAATATGATAATTGGGCCGCGGTCATACTGACAGTGATCTGCATTGGGCACGTGTGGTTAACTATCGCCCATACACTCTACCTGAGGGTAGGCCTGTGCCCTACAGTGGGACGTATACAAAGTGTAAAATTAAATGGGACAGTTACTTAAAGGGGTGCTCCAGGCTCCAGACCATCAAACTGAACAAATTTCTCTATGAGACCAATATCAAAAACGCAAAAAAAAATCTTGTCCCATACATTTCAGTCGAGTTATGTTTGCAATTTAGTATAAGAGAGTGGAATTTATTTTCGCTATTTCAGTGTTGATCCCATAGTAAAATTTGATCAGTTTGATGGTCTGAAGCACCCTCTTTAAGTAAGGGTTGAACCTCATCTGGCAGCACGGCATCGCCTTTTTCTGTTGCTCCATCCTTTTTTGTCAAGAACGTCAGTTGCTAGAGCAAATAAGGTAGACGGAACGCGACCGCACGCCGCAGCACCGTTGCACGCGATCGCGTTCCGTCTATCTTATTTCAACCCAAACTGTCCCATTTAATTTTACACCCTGTATAGGCTGTGATGATGATGAATATTATTATTTTCGGGTTTGGGGCCTTGACAGGCTTGCACCTGTGCCACTTAGACCATCGCTGGTCCTTTATTAACGCCCTTTTTACAGTTCTCTACTAATACCTACTGCGGCCAGGAATCATAGTAGGTTTTGATCGGGATGGTTTGTATCTCATCTGGTGTTTCGTATGATAAATATAAAAAATCTTTTATTGCATCAAAACTAATGTACATAGAATTTAATATGTAGCCCTGGCAGTCCTATCTAGGCTAGCCTGTAACAAACTGCCTGAGGTGGAGGAAGCCAGTGCCCACCCAATAAAGTCAATACAATTTTGAGCAAATGAGAGCAAACAAACTTAGTATGTTAGTAGGAAGATAAATAAAACATGCAGAATGTGTCTAATGAAAAGTGTTTGTGAGTGTGGAATTGTGTCTATGTAGTGAGGGTATAGTGTAGTGTGTGAGTATAAGAATATAGTCGTGTAATGCAAGTAGCCCCTAGTCTGTTACCTGTCCAGCAGTACAATTAGAATCCTCGCCGGTGAAGTTGGCGACCCTGATGACGACCGTGCCCGGGCGGTACTGGAAGTCGGGGTGGTCCTTCAGGTCGTACACGCTCATCTCGCTCTCGTACAACATCTGTGGCCTGTTCAAACAAAACGTTTATATTAGGCCTTGTCAGGTGGGCCTATCGTGCCACCCCCAAGACGAGAAAAATTGAATAGTCTGTTTTTTTAGGGTTCCGTACCCAAAGGGTGAAAACGGGACCCTAATACTAAACCTACGTTGTCCGTCCGTCCGTTGGTCCGTCTGTCCTACCTATTTAGGGCTGTAACATTTAAATCGAAAGAGCTAGATAGTTGAAATTTTCACAGAATGTGCGTTATTACGGCGGACAAATAATAAAAATGTCAAAAAGTTTAAAATTAAGGCGGGTCCTCATACAAAGAACTAGTTTTTATCAACCTTTTTTTTTCTCGCTCTATGGTAAAATATATACGTGTATATTTCCGTGTGTACAATAAAGTGTTAGAATAAATAATAAATAAATAAAAACGGTAATACATACAAGCGTCAAACTTGCTGTGATTCTGATTATAGAGCACACTCTACACTATCATCATCATCATCATCATATCAGCCGATGGACGTCCACTGCTGGACCACTCTACAGTATAACAACAAATAAAAAAAATCGGCCAAGTGTGGCAATAAGGGTCCCGGAGTAAAAAAACATTTTTTTTTACTTTAACATGTTGTGGTGGTGTGGTACGGAACCCTCGGCCTCGGTGCGCGAGTAGCCCGACTCGCACTTGACCGATTTTATTGTTATTCTACTTTAAGGCTCATTTTCACTGGTCGATAACTTAGGAAAGTCGTAAGTATACAGGGTGTTAGGGTAAACAGTTTCATTACTTTAAGGAGTGATTGTACCGATGATACTGAATAACTTTCCAACAAATTTTGAACTTTCCATACTAAATGCAATCAGAGCGGACCGAACGTTTGTAAAATTGAATTTTTTGTCAATTTCCATTTGTTGCTCAGTATCATGAGTACAATAACCTATTAAAGTAATGCAACTGTATAACACTCCTTACAACCTGTATAACACAGTATCTGAACAACTTTTTTTAAGGGACCAAAGGCGAAGTAGAGTATTAATATTATTATTATTAGTATATTATTTTATAATTTTAAATTTTTTTCATGTATAATATTTTTATCCGAAATAAATAATTTTTAATTTAATGATTTTCCGCAGTATGGCGAGGTTTTTTATTTTCCTGGACAGGCTTTAATTTGAATAGTTTAAAATGCTGTAGGTGATGTCATACTCTTCAAAGAGACTACCTTATAAGTAATAACAATGTATATGCAATACTTACACAGGCTCATCGGCGCTGGTATAGGTGCGATACCAATGCACGATGGCGGTGCGTCCGTGGTGGTCTACGCGTTGAACCACGCCGTACTCCCGGTGCTTCAGCTGAAACATTACCACGGTTAAGGTGGTTTCAGTCCATACAAAAGTTTGACGCACAATACGCGTAGACGGAATTAATAAAAGTAATATTTTATATATGGAAAAATAGTTTAGAAAATCTAGTTGCCGCGTAACAAATAACATTTGCAATTTATAAAATAATTACGAAGATATAAAGCTTTGAAATTTTTCATACAAAATTTTAAAAGCTTAATATCTTCGTAATTATATTATAAATTGCAAATGTTATTTGTTACGCGGCAACTAGATTTTCTAAACTATTTTTCCATTTATACAAAGTTACTTATATTAATACCGTCTACGCGTATTGTGCGTCAAAGTTTTGTATAAAATTGACCCCTCCGCAACCGCCTTAACAACGTTTATCATAATTATTGTATATATGCTACACTTTGACTACTTATATAGGGACTAGCCACGCGTGTAATTCTACAAAAAAACATTTCTGCCACTTTTTGCGGGGGGCGAGGTTAACATGAAATCCGCAACTTTGAATTTTATTCCCCATAACTTTAGATTCTAATTTTGATTCGTTAAATATAATGAAAACTAGTCTCGTGTGAACCCCAAACGTCATAAGTTCGTAGTTATTGTTTCGCAATTATAGGCTGTCTCGTTTAGTGATAAGATATAAAATTGAATGTAAATGCACATGATCAATTGTTCTTATACCGTGGCAGAGAGGAAATGCTACCGCAAGGCTAGTCCTTATAATAAACAGTCAAAGATTTCGAGACCAACCTTACGCTTACCTCTTAACTTAATGCTACCAACATACCTGCTGATTATCCTCAATATTGGCGGCGCCGCTGACGACGAAGTCTCCCGGGAAACACTCCTGGCCGTCCAGATGATGGATCGGGTACAACTGGGTAGAAGGTATGCCCATTTCGATCGTTCCATCCTGCGAACATTTTGATTATAAGAGAACATCAGAGTTCCTTTCCGTTTTGGTTTTTATTGTACGTTCTGCGTGTCTGTAGTCGCACGGCTAGCTGCTGGAACGCACCTGCCACGTCCCGAAAGCGTCGGCCTCGGATGTCTTAGGGTCGAACCTCATCTGGCAGCACAGAATCGCGTTTTTTCACGCTCCATCCTTTTCTGTCGCTCAGGGCCGTCATTTGCAAGTGGGAATGCTATAGCGACCTTTCTTGCTCAAGCAAATGACGTTCCTGAGCGACAGTCTTCCTGCCCTCAGGAACCCATGGGATAACCCATTACTTTATTTACTAAAATAAATTCTCCGGGTCCTTTATCACGAGACCGACTCACACTTGGCCGGTTTTTATTATTTGTTGTTATACTGTAGAGTTTGCTCTAAAAGCCACCAAGTTTGACGCTTGTACGTATTACCGTTTTTACGATAGAGCGAGAAGAAAAAACGTTGAAAAAATTTGTTTCTTGTATGAGGATCCCCCTTAATTTTTAACTTTTTTCATCCGCCATAATAACGCACATTCTGTATCATTTCAACTCTCTAGGTAGGACCGACGGACGGACGGACGGACAGCGTTAGGCATAAGCCTTTTTTTGCATATTCATAAGAATAGGGTCCCATTTTCACCATTTGGGTACGGAGCCCTAAAAAGCTCACCGACCAGACGATGTTGGCGCGGCTGGTGGTGTGCAGTCTCTAGTCAGGCAAGAGTCTCACAGCTAGCTGGGGGGAACGCACCTGCCAGACGACGTTGGCGCGGCTGGTGGTGTGCAGTCTCTAGTCAGGCAAGAGTCTCACAGCTAGCTGGGGGGAACGCACCTGCCAGACGACGTTGGCGCGGCTGGTGGTGTGCAGTCTCTAGTCAGGCAAGAGTCTCACAGCTAGCTGGGGGAACGCACCTGCCAGACAACGTTGGCGCGGCTGGTAGTGTGCAGTCTCTAGTCAGGCAAGAGTCTCACAGCTAGCTGGGGGAACGCACCTGCCAGACAACGTTGGCGCGGCTGGTAGTGTGCAGTCTCTAGTCAGGCAAGAGTCTCACAGCTAGCTGGGGGAACGCACCTGCCAGACAACGTTGGCGCGGCTGGTGGTGTGCAGTCTCTAGTCAGGCAAGAGTCTCACAGCTAGCTGGGGGAACGCACCTGCCAGACAACGTTGGCGCGGCTGGTGGTGTGCAGTCTCTAGTCAGGCAAGAGTCTCACAGCTAGCTGGGGGAACGCACCTGCCAGACAACGTTGGCGCGGCTGGTGGTGTGCAGTCTCTAGTCAGGCAAGAGTCTCACAGCTAGCTGGGGGAACGCACCTGCCAGACAACGTTGGCGCGGCTGGTGGTGTGCAGTCTCTAGTCAGGCAAGAGTCTCACAGCTAGCTGGGGGAACGCACCTGCCAGACAACGTTGGCGCGGCTGGTGGTGTGCAGGGTCTCGACGACGATGCGGTGGCCGGGGCGCGGGGGCGGGGCGGGCGGGGCGCGGCGCACGGTGCGCTTGAGCCGCTTGCCGCGCAGCAGCCGCACGGCCAGCTGCGGGGAACGCTTGCCGCGCTGCGAGGTCGCCGACGAGCAGCGGGATGACCACGTCGCGCCGCTACAATGAACAACCGTCATTATTATCTGCCTCGATCGCTAGACATAGACCACACTTTTTCTTTTCGTGACGATTGTTCTACGATGGTGTTTCTCCACTCAGATCCTGGGTCACACTAATGACTAATGACTATTAACGTGATAATTAATCTATGAATATATATTATACTATATTTGATATTGGAGAGGGGTATATGTTTGTTCCCTTGGGAGTGGAGACCCTGGGACCGTGGGGACCCGATGCAAAACAGCTTATAAAAGAGATTTCAGCACGCCTTATAGAGACCACTGGTGATAAGAGGGCTGGCAGTTACCTTCGTCAGCGCATAAGCTTGGCGATACAGAGGGGGAATGCTGCCAGCGTTCTTGGAACCGTCCCCCAGGGAGAGGCTTTGGAGGAGGTTTATAGGTTGTAGGTCCCCCCTGACGAAGCTTGTTGCAGATATTCAGGATGTATTTATTGACGAAACGAGTTGTGGATCTGAGTGATGTACTTTCTTTGACGAAGCCTGTTGTGGATGTGAGTGATGTATATACCTATGACGAAGCCTGTTGTGAATATGAGTGATGTATTTTGTTTAATAAATTCTTTATCATCCCATCTATGAATTGCCGAAACTTAAAACTATGCGACGAAAATTTGATTTTCTATTGTCAGGAATTGGAAAATGTATTAATACGATACTTATTGGTATTTTTTATCGTTACGTATGACCCAGGTATTGAGGGAATTCGCTATCCTAGTTAGGTGGAGAACAGGATGGTTGCATAGGTATTGTCTATACCTAGAGCGCAGACTGCCTTACAAGCGGTGAAACATGTAAATACTCTTTGGCGGTCGTTAATGTTCGTACTTTTTTAAATTTCCGACGTCAACTTTGTCCCTTTCTAATCCAACGAGAAAAATTGATAGAAATGGCCAAACGTAAAGTCAGAAACATCGACGACGGACTCGTACGAAAGAAGGACGAACATTACCGACCGCCATGATCAATTTTCGTGTTTCACTTGTAAGGAGGATTTGCATCCATTGGTTTATATTCATGGTGGACACCTAAGGCGTTGTCATTTTAGATTCAATGTAACCAAAATCTCAAATCAATGTAACTTTTGTAAGTGGGGAAATATCTCGGGAAACATGTAGGTTGCATATGCTGTAACGCTGGCTGTAAGATTGGGAGCTATCAAAATCGTTAGGTTATCATATCAGCACTAAAACCACCCGCCCGCTTACTTCCTCCCCTTCCCGTCACGGCAGGCACCTCCGTCAATCTTACCACCATACTAAAATATAAAATACTAGCGTTAACCCGCGACTTCGTCCGCACAAATTATATACCAGATTTTAAGTCCGATCATAAGCTATCAAACAAAAAAAGTTTCATCAAAATCGGTTCAGTAGTTTTTGCGTGACGCTTGTTCAAACAAACAAACACACAAACACCCAGACTGACAAAAAAATCTTAAAGTAGGTGATATGGAACCGGGGACACCTAAAAACCATATCGTAACTTTTTTTTTGTTAATATCTTCAATGTACAGACACACTTCTGTTACAGTTTTATAACCCTAAAATATGATGTCTTGGCGGCAAAACGCATGAGCCTTCTCGGAAATGGATATCCAAAACCGGAAGACCTTAGGTTTCTTCCCCTCAACGGTATCGCCTCCTTCATTGACCATGTATTTGAAGGGTGAAGAAAATGAAAAGTATTGGGGCCAACACAAAAGATCCCACTGGGTCGAAGTGTTGCTGGCTTGCCAGCCCCCACAACAAGATAAGATAAGATACAGTTTTATAATAGTTTAGATAATGGGTTGTTTGTTAGTCACCTATCGGTATCACTGCCATCACTGCTGGTGTTCTCCCAGTTATCCGAGTCGTCATCGTTGAGGGCGGTCTCCGACGACTTGCTGTCTCCGTTTAGTAGAGATTCCTCTTTATTTGGCTCGGGGCTGTAGAAGAATAAGAGTAAAATTTGTAGTGACTAGTGGCGCTAACGACTTCGTATGCGCAGACTGGTTACGTAGATGCCATGTTTTAGAAATAGCCGTATTTTTCCTTCTTGCCGTGAGGCACAACACATGGCTTCGAATAGCAGTCGGGTTTCGTAAGAGGAGACTAATATTTTCAGGCGTCTTACACATCTTTGACGCCCAAACCGTGTGGCTGCCGGTTATAGACACTCATTTTACGAATTGTATAGTTCCTTCAGACATTATAGCAGGGGAAAGGACGGGAGAGTGCATCTGTGTTTAGCGCGTGTACTTTATCATTCTCTTGCCCATTTCCCATTATTTGGGGTCGGCGCAATATGTCATACTCTTCCATTCATCTCTCTTAGCCGTGTACTTTTGGCTTTCAAAAATATCCGTCATACCAGACTGCTTTTATAAAGATTAGCAGTCGCCGTAGTTGACTAGGAATCCATCATCATTTTAGAAAACACATAATTTTACATTACTTTCTGATGAAATGGATTATTATGAAATAAACACAAATTATGACTCCAGGTTTAGCTCTCCTATTCGAAGAAATTCAGTAGTTTTAGCCTTACAGAAAGAGAGTAAAGATAAACAGACACCTTCATCATCATCAGCTTGTAAACGTCCCACTGCAGGGCACACTCCTACCCTCAGGGAGGGTGAATGGGCATTAGTCCACTACGCGTGCCCAATGCGGATTGGTAGACTTCACGCATACACATCACAATTTCTTCTTCAGTTTATGCAGGTTTCCTCACGATGTTTTCCTTTACCGTTTGAGAGCAGTCGGTATTACGTACATAAGCTAGAAAAACTCATTGTTATATGGCATGTTGTCCTTGCGGATTCGAACCCGGACCCCCTTAATTGGGTGTCCATACCTCTCCGCAACGCGCCACCGACGCTCTAAACAGACACCTTCTACATAATATTATTATTTTTAATCTTACCTGATACCAGAATCGTTCTTCTCCTCGGTGACGGTGTCTTCCTGGCTGCCGTGGCCGGCCGTGGGGAGGCCAGCGTCTCCGCTCGGCTCTATCTTAATACTGCAGACCAGGCAGCCGGCTTCCGCCTTCAGGGCGTCATCCAGAGATTCCCTCTCGTCTATGTTGTCTACTTCCATTTCATTCTAGATAAACAACAGAATATTTCAAATTGTATTGATTATGTTGTGATAGTTCAAACAAATTAAAAATGACTGCCGTCACGTCCAAACAGGTTGAATCAGGTACTTTGAGTATGATTAAAATTAAATTAAAAATGTATTTATAATACAAAACACGTTACGTTTAAATCAAATCAAATCAAAATTTTTTATTCAAAATAATATCACATAGCTTTTTGACGTCATATTTTGACTCTACCACCGCGTCGGAAGGTGTTCCGTTGAGAGAAGATGCGGCCAGAAACTCTACAACACACATCTTTTAAACAAAACAAAATATACAAAGTAGAATTAAAATACAATATTGCATTACATAGAGTAACATTGTTAAGACCAGACGTTTTGGTCATTCAAATAGTCATCGAGTTTATAGTAGCCTTTTTTTACAGAGGACTTGTTTAACATGGGACTTAAACTTTTTGTCTGGCAAGTTTAAAATATCCTCTGGTATCTTATTATAATAGCGTATACAGTTCACTGACCTCAACAGGGCACTGGGCCAGGTATAATAATGTATGTTAATTTTATAACAGCGCTTGTTTAGGATCAGTTTTGAATAAGGCAAAGATGAGGCATTCATTTATGGTAGGTATTCCATAAATAAATATTTACAGCATTTTATAAAAAGGTGAGATAACAATAAAATAAATAATTTTTTTTTAATTTTCTTTTTATAATGTAGAATCATAAAGCTTTCTAAAATATGTGATTGTTTTTTTGTTAATAATTGAAAAAGGAAATGTCGATTTCCTTTTTTTTAAGCAAAAGGTAAAAAAATTATAGCAAAAATGAATTGGCGTCTTTGAGCTAAACCTTTGACTACTTATATAGGGACTAGTTACGCGTGTAATTCTACAACAAACAATTCTGCCACTTTTTGCGGGGGGCGAGGTAACATGAAATCCGCAACTTTGGATTTAATTCCCCATAACTTTAGATTCTAATTTTGAACGTTAAAATTCACGAAAAGAAGTCTCGTGTGAACCCCAAACGTTCTAAGTTCGAAATTATTGTTTCGCAATTATAGGCTGTCTCGTTTAGTGATTTAGTGATAAGGTATAAAATTGAATGCAAATGCATGTGCATTTGCATTCAATTTTATACCTTATCAATGATCAATTAATCTTATACCGTGGCAGAGGGGAAATGCTACCGCAAGGCTAGTCCTTATAATAAATAGTCAAAGAGTTAAACGGATGTTGTCAGGCAATTTGGGATGAGTCGAACTCAGCAAAAGGAAATTTCCTAATCAGAAAATGCCGTATAATTAAGCCAACACCAGCTGCTATAATCGATTACGTCTAACAACAAAAAGTTAAGGTACTCGAAACCGACAGGCATGTATAAAGAGATGCATGGATGAGGCGAAAGAGGCGTGATATACCTAATAGACAAATAGATAATTTTAGAAAAAAGGCAAACAAACCTCGGCAGATTTCAGTTTACGATGAGAAGATGCACGCTTCTTGGGTCTCGACGGCATGTGGTCGGCAGTGTTGTCCGATTTGGACGGCTTCTTAATCGGCTTGGTCTGCTTACGGAGATTCCTATAGAATTTGCCTGTGGACGGACAATCGTGTCACCCTTAGTTAGGTAACCAGGAGGCCATCACACTCCTTTGTGAATAAGTTTATGTTAGTAAATAACTGTGGAATCTATACTATTATAAAACTGTAACAGGAAGTGTGTCTGTACATTGAAGATATTAACAAAAAAAAAAGTTACGATATGGTTTTTAGGTGTCCTTGATTCCCATATCACCAATTTTTGGATTTTTTGTCTGTCTGTTTGTTTGTTTGTTTGAACGAGCATCACGCAAAAACTACTGAACCGATTTTGATGAAACTTTTTTTGTTTGATAGCTTATGATCTGACTTAAAATCTGGTATATAATTTGTGCGGACGAAGTCGCGGGTTAACGCTCGTACTATTATAAAACTGTAACAGGAAGTTTGTCTGTACATTGAAGTACAATAATATAGTTAACGAGCGTTAACCCGCGACTTTGACCGCACAAATTATACTACTCTGTGTAAAAAGTATCGGGAATATGTCAATAAAAAGACCCGCGTAAAAGAGGTCGTTCTAATTTTTTTACTGCATGTTGGTAGCACTGTACTGATTTAGCGCGCAAAATTTGAGCGGGATCTGTCATTTAATTTTTTTTAAACTACACTTTTTGTTGGTCATAGTTTTGAGTCCTCGGCGATTTTTACAATGGAAAATATTGTTGAACAAAGAGTGTGCATTAAATTTTATGTTTCAAATGATATTTCATGTGGTGAATCACTAAAAATGTTGCGAAATACCTACGGCGAATCGTGTATATCGAAAACAAGGGCTTATGAATGGTATAAGGCTTTTAAAGAAGGCCGAGAAGTAGTAGTAGACTTGCCTCGTTCTGGTAGACCTTCAACCGCTACGACCAAAGAAAACATCGACAGAATCAAGAAGCTAGTGCTCGAAAATCGACGTATGAGTCTGAGAGAGTTGGCTAGTGAGGTGAACATATCTTTTAAGTCCGTCCACAACATTCTCATTGACATTTTAGGCATGAAACGCGTCGCCGCTCGACTAGTTCCAAAAGAGCTCAATTTTGTTCAAAAAGCGCAGCGAAAGCATGTCGCTGAAGACATGGTTTCCCGAGCTTCTACGGATCCGACCTTTATGAAACGTATAATAACTGGCGACGAGACATGGGTTTATGAGTACGACATGCAAACAAGCCAACAGTCTTCAGAATGGCGTCTCAAAAACGAGCCGAAACCCAAAAAACCGCGGCAAAGTCGCTCCAAAATCAAGGTGATGTTGACAGTTTTTTTTGACTACCGTGGTGTGGTTCACTCCGAATTCCTTCCAGAGGGAGAAACAGTGAATAAAGAATATTATTTAGGCGTCATGAAGCGTTTGCGTGAGAGTATCCGCCGAAAACGTCCAGATTTGTGGCAACACAACTCATGGATGCTGCACCATGATAATGCACCATCACACACAGCCATTATAGTGAAAGAGTTTTTAGCGAAAAATTCAACAAAAGTTCTCGACCAAGCACCGTATTCACCTGATATGGCTCCGTCTGACTTTTTTTTATTTCCCAAGTTAAAATTACCACTTCGAGGAAAATGTTTTGAGTCGATAGAAGCCATAAAAGAAAATTCGCTGAATGAGCTAAAGGCCATACCGCAAATAGCCTATGAAAAATGTATGGAAGACTGGGTGAAGCGGTGGAGATGTTGTATTGCAAGCAATGGGGCCTACTTTGAAGGAGATAAAATAAATTTAGATGAATAATTTGTATTTTTTGTTTTATTGACTAATTCCCGATACTTAGTACACAGAATGTATACCAGATTTTAAGTCAGATAATAAGCTATCAAACAAAAAAAGTTTCATCAAAATCGGTTCAGTAGTTTTTGCGTGATACTCGTTCAAACAAACAAACAAATAAACACCCAAACAAACACACAAACAAACAGACAGACAAAAAATCCAAAAATTGGTGAAATGGAATCAGGGACACCTAAAAACCATATCGTAACTTTTTTTTTGTTAATATCATCAATGTACAGACAAACTTCCTATTACAGTCTTATAATAGTATAGATAAACTTTCATTTATTATACCTGCATGACTAACGTGTACAGTGACAGTTTAATTTAAACAGGGACCATCCATAAATTATGTCACATAAAATAATGGCTTTTAATTTAAATACATCAAAACCGCATTTCCGTAATTATCTTGTTTCACGTAAAATGAATATTAATTAATAATTCATTGTTTTTTTCAAAAAGCTGTGCACATCTTTGTCACACCATGTTACACTTAGTGAACCTTGACGTAAGCCATAATTTATGGATGGAGAATTTGTATCGGATACGCCCGGCCCGACGGTCCGATAGCTCAGTAGGTAGTTAACGTGCTTGCTGAGCCGAGAGTCGCGGGTTCGAAACCCTATTTAAGAGACAAATATTATTTTGTATGATGATTGTTGAATATGAATATTTTTACCCGAGACACGTATTTTGTATCTATACATGTATAATATCGTTTCTTAGTTGTCATAATGCAAGTCCAAGCTAGATTCTGGTACTTTAAAAGTGACTAGGATAATTTGTGAGACAATGTCCAAGATATTTATTTTTATTTATTAAAGGAAGTGTAGACGAGTAGACTGCCGCAAGCGGCACTTTATCTGTGGATAAAAATGTTGGACAATGGGCATACTCTGTTGTTTCCTCCACTGCTTCTTGCTGACGAAGGAGTCCTCGGGGCCGATGGTGAGGAAGTTCCTGTCGCCGACCTGCAGCGTGCACGGCTCGAACACGTTCAGCAGCTTCAGGTTCTTCAGCTCCTCACCTGATTGTACACATTTATTTTAACTATATTCCTTTCCAAGTAGCAACGAAATTTTAACTGCTATTTTGAATTATATACAGAGATGTGAAACACTTACTCTTACTTATTCTCACAGCTTTAATAGCGTACAAGATATGTGGTATAGTGTATCTTTATGATTAATAAATTATATTTGCTAATCAGAATTGGCTATGGACACTCCATCATGAGGGGCCCGTTTCAAATACACACGTAAAACTGACTGCTCCCAAACGGAGAAGGAAAACATCGTAGTAAGGAAACCTGCATACGCCGAAGAAAAAATTCGGATGCGTATGTGACGGGGGGACCCTGGAGTTAGAGGTCAAGAATTGCTTGAGTCAGTCACAAGTAAAGAACAATCTAAGACCGAAAGTAAAATGGCATAAAGCAAGCGTACCTTCAACAAGGAACTTGGGTTGCTGCGGCGTCGCCACGTCCGCCGAGTGAGTGCAGAGCGCACGACACTGCCAGTGCACGCTCACACTCTCCGTGATCACGGCTTCCACAGTGAACTGTTAACACAATTATCATTATTATTGGGAGTAAACAAACGACTACTAATGCCTACTACCTCTAGTTATGCAATTAAAGAACTTTGACTTTGAATCTCATCAGGTTTCGTCAACATCTCCGTTGCCGACACCATGTGGCTACTGGCTACAATAACTGAATCCGACCCCACCTCCGACTGTAGCGGCTCCTCGGATTCGGTATGGTAAGGAAGAGAGGGTGCATCTGTGTTTAGCGCACATATTAAAGGATGTCTCACGCTACACCGTGCCGGGTCCGAGCCGAGTCCGAGCTGAGCGTCGGCCGTAGGAAACCAACCCGGCCCGGGGCGGCCCCGGCTCGGTTGCCGATCGGTATAGCGTGAGTGTGTCCATACAAAATATAATGTAATATTAGTTGACCGTGCTACGGCCAACGCTCGGCTCGGAACCGGCACTGTGTAGCGTGAGTCATCCTTAATGCGCTTAAAAATATCCTAGTACCTGAATTCTGCATCAAGGAATTATACGCACAAAGTTTATTTTCTTATTACACCACGCTTGAAAAGTTTGATAGTTTGTGAAGCTATACCAAATTTCTGGCTAGGCTTGATGTGTGTAATATCCTAGATTCAAAATGCAGAAAAAGAAACATACCTAGTACAATATACGAGTATGTTAGAGCGAGATAGATGGACGAGCCCATTTTTTTAACAGGCTATCGTGGACGAAACATACGAACGCTTATATCTACACAGTTTATTTTTCAAAATGTCACATAGACTGGTTTTTCTGTTCAGTCGATTTCTTCGAGAGACTGGTAAAAAGTAATTTAAAAAACAACTTACCTTATGGTCATGCATCTTGTGTTTCCTAGCTGCCTTCATCTCCTTAGTAACATGAAGCCAGTTGGCGCTGTCCAAAGAGCCTAAAGGGCCGTAGACCACTTGTCCAGGATAGAACTCCGATGACGAGTATGGAGTGGAGCGGCGCCGGCGCATGGAGTAGTCCTCCAGGGGGCAGCTGTCGAGATCTGGGTACTCGAGACGGGAGCCGTCGGCCGAGACGAGGCGGAGCTTACTGTGGACCGCCTGGTGAAGACGTTTTAAGGATTAGACATTTCTAAAACTGGTGTTTAACGCTGAGATTATTATTATTTTGGAGAGGGCAAGACCTGTGACACTGCGACCATTTATCTATTGTGCTATATTATATGCCGTTTTTGGTAGGTATTCAGGTTTCCCCACGATGCCGATAGTATCCTTTACCGAACTAGTGATAACGCCAAATGCAACCGTACCTAAATTCCGTAGAACTTAGTGGTACAAGCCTGGAATCCAACCACTGTCGCCTTGTGACGGAGATGCCAACTCACTTCTGTATAGACTACCAACACTTTACTGCTTAGGCGGTGATATTATGCGTGCTGATCGTAATGAATAAAATAGCAAAGAATGTGGCGAATATTTGTCCATGCGAGAAGACATAAGTCCAGTTGAATACTAAGTTCCTAGTTTCTAACAAATAATGCCGAACCAAATAAGCGCGTACGATGCGATGTCCAGTCTGGATAATCTGGTGGCAGTGTTCATAAAGTGACAAATCGCCATATTTACTGCAGACTAATATAGAAGCGCCATCGTGATAGTAGCCTCGTTGTGTGTCCTTACCTTAGAAGTGCCAACCCAAGAATCAGGACCTCTCCCTACCCAAGAATCAAAAGGCAGACAGCGAGATCAGGAGTGAACTCTTCCAACGGCAGAAGCCTCTCGCCGGCAACTTTCGGTATGACCTATTTAGTGCCGACTATTTGGAGAGCCGCCGTCATGACTGTAGTCCCATTGTATATCCTTACCTTAGAAGTGTCGATCCAAGAATCAAGGCAGACAACGAGATCAGGAGTGAACTCATCCAACGGCTGAGGCCTTTCGCTGGCAACGCTCGGTATGACGACTATGTTTAGTGTCGACTATTTGGAGAGCCGCCGTCATGACTGTAATGTAGTATCATTGTATATCCTTACTTTAGACGTGCCGACCCAAGAATCAAGGCAGACAGCGAGATCAGGAGTGAACTCTTCCAACGGCTGAAGCCTCTCGCTGGCAACGCTCGGTATGACGTGTTTAGTGCCGACTATTTGGAGAGCCGCCGACATGACGATGTCACGACAGTAGCCCCGCTGTGTGTCCTTGCCTGCGATAAGGCGGCGGACGACGTCCCCGGGCATTAGCGAGCGGTCCGCCAGGCCGACCTGGGGAAAATATATATAGCTCCAGTTCAAAAAAGAAACTCAAGGTAAACATGCAATTGTCTCGCTCGCGTGACATATTTAAAAATTCTTCAAGTGGGCACACCTTGGAAACTGTCAGCTGATAGCTGTCACTTCATACAAATGGGGAAAAATCAAAAGAGTTAAGTGAGTGCGAGCGAGACAGGAATACACATTTGTTTAAGAGGAACCACAATTTAACCAGAGGGGTGAGGTAAAAAGTAGTTTGAGGTGACTAAAGGATTAAAGGTTTCTTATGGAGTGGGCGAAAGGCTAGCTTAGCTACCTCTTACCACTTGACACTATTCCACCCTGAAACTTAAATGGCTAAATGTGAGCACTGCTACAACTAGTATTCTTTCACAGAAAGTTGATAGTTCTAGTAATGTTTCTGACTAAAAGGGATTACGGTGGGTCGTTAGTGTGTAATAGGTGATAAAATACACCTTGGTGGTGAATGTTGCAAGCAACAAAAATAGAATAATTGCGAAACAATAAATACAAACTTATGACGTTTGGGGTTCACACGAGACTAGTTTCATGATTTTTAAGAATCAAAATTAGAATCTAAAGTTATGGAAAATAAAATCCAAAGTTGCGGATTTCATGTTACCTCGCCCCCCGCAAAAAGTGTCAGAAATGTTTGTTAGTAGAATTACACGCGTAACTAGTCCCTGTATAAGTAGTCAAAGGTTGTTATAGCCAGTAGAATCCCACTGCAGGGCTTCCTCTAACGAATTATTGTATATTATACTCAACTCAAGTAAAATAGTCAATCATAAATTAGGAAACAGCGAAGCCCTATATACTTCTCTGAGAAATAGAATACTTGGATCCTGCACCGAGATAGAGAGAATCGCAAAAGATCACATTGAAAAGAAAAATTATACTCTGCTCTATTATTCTAACAACCCTTTAAAATCGCTAAAGTAAAATTTTATGGTACAGCAATAGTGATATCATCCCATAAAATTATTATGAGACATTAAGTGTAGACAAACACAAACTTGGGACTATTATGTAATGCATGAAAAGCTATGTGGCTTCATAATTCCCTCAGAGGGTTTGTTGAAAAATAGGTTGCCTAAAGCGGCAAGCCAATTCACCTGGTTCATTTATTTGTATTATTTAGGTGTTAAAGCATTTTCATATTGATCAATCACAATTCCTATTTATTCTATCAAGCCCGACCCATTAGCCTGCCCATTTAGCCTGTCCTATAAAATACCAGACACATTGACATAAACAAATGGTATCTCGGCACACACATTATACCAATGCCTGACGGGTTAAATGATCTCAAAGCAAAGAAACATGGGGCACTGATGAACAGGAACCAAGAATTTTATTTCAGTCATTTTTGCTTTTATCTTAAAACTAGTGACCCGCCCCAGATTCGCTCGGGTGGGATTCATAGGGTCCTTCTTAACATGCTGTTTAAGGGGATGATCAGACCACCAAACAGAACACCAGGACCAAGATCGAAATCGCAAAAAACAGCTGTTCCATACAAAACTTCAATCCTACTCGACCAAAATGTATGGTACAGCTGATTTTTTTCTGCAATTTCGATGTTTGTCCAAAAGAAAGTTTTTCAGTTTTATGGTCTGATCATACTCTTAAAAAACTGTCAGCATATTAAGTAGGACCCTGTATAATATAAGTGGGTCAATCAAATATTTTTTGTCCATACCTAGTCCCAGTCATTTGCATAAAATTTTCTTAATGTTCAGGCTCAAGCTCAGGTTTTGCTTGCCCCATAAATTAATGTTTGTTGAATAACTAAGGATTGCATTTATTAAATACATACATGGTTTTGCAAAATAACTTGATTTTTCTTGAATTTTGGCAGTTGTCTGATGGACGCAAAGTATCTTTTCATAGAACAACTGTCGGTCCCCAAGCAATACTTTATACATACTTAATACTTAACAAAACTTTAAACAGTGAAAAAAATTACAATTGCAACTCATTTTACTATAATATTTCACTTTATTGTTTAGTTCTCAAAAGCGTGCAAAATTTTTTTTATTCTCCCCCGACTCTTCTTATTTTTTTTTTATTAACCAATAGGTTAATTTCAGAATTATTTCATGATCCCCAAGCTTGTTGGTCTATTGGAAAACCGCTAAAAACTTCAAGTCTAGTTTGACGACCCGGTTGGTGTAATGGTTAACAAGCCAGACTACCAAACCAGGGTCCTGGGTTCGAATCCCGGTTCGGTTATGTTCGTGCCATTGTTGTATGGTTCCCATAATAAATAGCATAGTGCTTGCTTGGGATCATTACAATGCATTGTATGTACCTGTGAGCGTTATTTATTTATTTTATTGTAGTATAACACAGATGGAGTAATGCGTATTCGTGTAGAAGAATCATAACATTTGGTAAATTATCTATCTTTTAAAATTAATGAATGTCAAGAAAAAGGAACTAAATATTTGTTTTAAAACAGTAACGAAAACACGAAACAGTGAACAGGACGAAAAACGAATATTTCTATTTCCTGCCTAGCTAGCATGCCACCCCCGAGAAAACGACAAAAATCAAGATGTGCCTCCATCTTTATTATTTAACGTAGGCCAGAAAGAGCACGCATGACGTTTTTCTCGTTTAAACGCTTTGTCGTGGGTGGCATGCTAGCTAGGCAGGGCAACTTTTCAAATTTCACACAATTCGTCACAAACCTGCACATCTATTTCTACAAATACACTCATTGACTTACCAACTGGACGTCGGGTCCGCTCTCAAGTGTCCAAACCAAAAGAGTAACAAAACGTATAAAGAGTATCAATTATGCACCAGTCTTTATTTGATGCACCCAGGCAAGTATCCAGGGGGGGATTGGTGGGATTTATACCCCGCTCGAAATCCGAATATATGTATGGAAAAGTGAGTACAGCACTTATTCCTTCATAGTTTTTCTATGAATATCCCCGGCCAAAAAATAAATGTAAAAAAAAGAAAACCCACTGAAACAAAAGTCTGCATACGTGGTTGGATCAACCGACTACGCGCACATCTATACTATTATAAAACTGTAACAGGAAGTTTGTCTGTACATTGAAGATATTAACAAAAAAAAAGTTACGATATGGTTTATAGATGTCCCTGATTCCATTTCACCAATTTTTGGATTTTTGTCTGACTGTTTGTTTGTGTGTTTGTTTGTTTGAACGAGTATCACGCAAAAACTACTGAACCGATTTTGATGAAACTTTTTTTGTTTGATAGCTTATGATCTGACTTAAAATCTGGTATATAATTTGTGCGGACGAAGTCGCGGGTTAACGCTCGTCTATTATAATGCTGTGAAAAACTATGCAAGCAAAATGAACATCTGTTTCAATGTTTTTAGTTGGTTTATATTACTAACACATTCTTATGTTTATGTTAGTCTAGGACTCTTTTTTCGAGAATTTTGTATTAGACCCTTTGACTATCTATTATAAGGACTAGCCTTGCGGTAGCATTTCCCCTCTGCCACGGTATAAGAACAATTGATCATGTGCATTTACATTCAATTAAACGAGAGAGCCTATAATTGTGAAACAATAACTTCGAACTTAGAATGTTTGGGGTTAACACAATACTACTTTTCCAAGATTTTTAACAATCAAAATTAGAATCTAAAGTTATGGGGAATAAAATCTAAAGTTGCAGATTTCATGTTACCTCGCCCTCCGCAAAAAGTGGCAGAAATGTTTGTTAGCAGAATTACATGCGTAACTAGTCTCTATATAAGTAGTCAAAGATTAGACCCGACGTCCATTAGTTAAGTCAATGTCTACACTAAAATACCAGAAATAATAAAAGAAATATAACTTTATGGCATGTGAAATCGTGGGACAATATTATACAATATTTTAATCTAGAAAGTAGAAAGATTGGTTTAATCTAGAAAGATAGGTAGGTAGTTTGTTACTATGAGGAGCACATGTTTTACCTGCAGTTCTTCTAAACTGAAGCCCGATGTGTCTGCAGTAGGTAAATAACAATTTTGAAGATCCATCTTCTCTACTCTTACGTGGAATTTAATTTAATTATAGATATTCTTTATGGAAATATTTCCGGCTGAATGTTCCAATTGCTAAAACTGGTTGTAAAATATGGTTTAGAATATGAGGGTATTCTGAGAAGTGTTGTCGAATTTTTACCATCAATACCTACATTAATTTAGTTCAAGGTCTAAACTGATTCTACTATAGGGGTTCGTTTGGTGCCTATTATAAAAGACCTAATTTATTGTTTTCCGATACCTGGCTACTTCAGATAGGCAGCAACCATTACCAAGGATAAGTCGTATTTCTAGGCATTCCCATACGCACCGTTTTCTCGGATATGACTCGTTCAGTGCCGGAAGGGTGCCAGACAACACGAATTTCGCCTTTCTGAATGGGTGTTTCAATGTCGCTCTCTTGATCGCTTGAGTTGGCTTCATAGTTCTCAAGTACAAGACCGAAGACCACTTGACCACGGTTGTTGATTTTGTACACTTCATCCTCGTAAAAATACTGAAAGTCAGTCGGCGAACCTGGATTTTGCCCCGCCATATTGACGGGAATTATCTAAAGACACAAATAATTTTGTTTTTACGTGATTACGTTCTTTCTGACAGCTGATTGCAATGTGTGGCGCATGCGTCAAATAAATTATGCAACAAAAGCGCCATCTCCTGGCCGAGTTCAAGAAAAGTTAGTACGTTCCATTTTGCTTAAAAAATCTTCAGGCTTCCTTCAAAGCAACTATCTTAAATAAAATAAAATGTAAAGTGCAGATTTTTAGGCTGCTTTAAAAAGGCTTTTAATTATTGTAATTAATTTGATAATGCGATTTTTTATTACGTTGTAGCTCTAGGCGAGGCGTAAACTTTCGTGATATTTGGTTGATATCGAAACGTTATTTTCCAACCTCAAAAAAATATTATTTTGTTAAAGTTCGAAAAAAGTTATAAAATACGCCGAGAAGCTTTCTCAATAGGTTTGGACTTATTTATTATTATTCAGTTACGGTGCTTTATCATGAAAAAATCGTTTGTAATTGTAATTGCGCATTATACTTAACCTACCTATTGCTTGAAATTCGGATGGCCAAGCAAGAACTTGGAGCAAGGAATATTCTTCCCTTCCGAGAGAGAGGAGGATCATCACAGTAGTTTGTGATCCAAAAAAAAGGTTCAGCTGCGCTGGGGAGGAATGGTTGGTGGGGAAGGGGAGGGGTTTCCCCGTTAAAGGGGGGAATGCGGAAATCACCCTTTAAAAAAAAATTAAGTTTGCACTTTTTTAGTAAATATAACCTATTTACTAAAAAAGTGAAATTGAGGTAGGGGTGTGGGGGTAGTTGGGGAAAAGGGGGGGGGGGGGGGCACACCCCACTGGTAGCGGGAGGCAATGGTGGGTGCGAAAAGTGAATAAAAGCAGGTACTTCACTCGCTCCATAGAGACGTTTTCACGAGATCCTGTCTAAATCATGTCAAGACTGTGCCTGCCATTTTTTTTAACACTGGCTGCTGACTGCGACCCGGTGAATCAGGCAGGATTGTATCGCATTCAAAAGTGTTAGCATTGCGCGAGTATCATTGTTTTTAGCTTAGCAGCGAAAGTATGAAGGCCAAGGGATCGAGCCCATACAACCATGTCAGAAGTACACAGCTACAAATTTTCGATCAAAATGATTCGCAGTTAATGAAATATTCCATCAAAAGATGCGTTGGCATCTTTTTGATCATCTTTTTCCTCTTTATTATTATAAAGAAACCCTTTTTGAAATTTTTTGCATAGTCCGTAGCGAAAGCGTCCCCTAGAAAACCAAAAGAAAAACGCTCATTCCGAACGCAATTGTGGAGAGGGAAAATCCATACGAAATCGTAATCCTGATTCAGGATTCGGGAGACTGAATTATTTTTCACTTCCTAAATGTTTGTTTTTGGCGTTATTTTAACATTTTTAAATTAAAACTGCTGAACCGATTTTCACGAAACAAGCAAGCAACAGCTACAACAACAACAATGAGCTTTCTATTAAAAAAAAACCGCATCGAAATCGGTCCACCCGTTTGGGAGCTACGGATCTACAATGTCACAGACAGACAAACAGACATATAGACAGACCGACCTCTTTTTGCGTTGGGGGTTAAAAATAAACACCTCTTTGATTTGACTCATTAGAATCCAATCACAAACTTAAACTATGAACTTGAACTGCTTAGTTGCAACTCTGTTTCTGTCTGCGACAACATCCAATCGCATAATCGCAGTTTGCCGCCCTTTTTTCAAAAGTAACAGTATATTTATATATTTCGTTCATGACTTATTATAAATAAGTTTTTCGAAAAAAATATCGCTTTTATTTTTTCATTTTATAAAGTTCGGTGTTGATTTTTCAATCTTTTATGATTATGAATTTAACTTGAATTCACAGCTGAACCGCTGCGCTGGGCCGATTTCGATGTAAGGTATAAAGATTGAATCTTGAGAAATTAGAGTAGAAATAAAACCGGTCAAGTGCGAGTCGGGCTACTCGCGCATTCGCACACAAAATATTAATTTACAAAAAAGTGTTGTTTCCTACGGAACCTTTAGCGCGAGACCGACTCAGACTTGGCCGGTTTTTATTATTTGTTATTATACTGTAGAGTTTGCAATATAAGCCACCAACTTTGACGCTTGTATGTAGGTATTACCGTTTTCTACGACAGAGCGAAAAGAAAAAAACGTTCATAAAAACTAGTTTCTTGTATGAGGATCTGACCCCCCCTTAATTTTTATGTTTTTGGGATTTTTATTATTAGTTGAAAAATCCGCCGTAATAACGCATATTCTGTTCAATTTCAACTGTATAGCTATTACGGTTCACAAGTTACAGCCTTAAATAGGTAGGACGGACGTGGGTCGGACGGACGGACAACGTAGGCTTAGGAATTGGGTCCCTAAAACCCGAACCCTAACAAGCACCTATTTTTTTACCTACCATAAAAACTTCAAGGGTGTATTAAGATAATGAAACTAAACAACTTTCTTGTTCCCAGTTTCTCCTTAGATGTCCGCTGGATAGAACATTCATATTGATTTATTGCAGAACAAAAAAAAAAGAAGAACACCACATTATACGGTGCCAGTGTCATACAACCTCTAGATCACGCATAAAGGCATATAAAGCCGTATCGGTATTTACACCTAAGGTCTAACAAAATTAGCTGAAACTATTTTAAGGGGATGATCAGACCATCAAACTGAACAACTTTCTCTATTGGACCAATATCAAAGTCGCAAAAAAAAATCTGCTGTCCCATACATTTAAGGCGAGTTATGCTTGAAGTTTTGTATAGGACAGCAGATTTTTTTTCCCGATTTCTATATTGGCCCAAGAGAAAAAATTGTTCAGTTTGATGTTCTGATCATCCCCTTAAAATTGTTTCAGCTAATTTTGTTAGACCTTATGTATTACGCTTGGTTTTTTAAGATGGTCTCCTTATCGACAACAATAGAGCCGCAAAGCTGAGCAAGACGGCATGTTATTGTGTCACACAACTAACTGTGACGTCGTATGCCATACCAACCGCTATTCTCGCTCCGGCTGCGATCAATACCGCGTTATCAAGCTAGCTATGTAGATGTTTACATGCGCGTCGCGTAGTACTCTTACAGCGCGGCCTGAATGAGGTTGTCGCGAGTGATAACGCAATAGCGCAATAATTACACAAAAACTACAGGAAATGTGAACTGTATTCCAAAATGCCTCTGCCAGATCTCTTAAAGCGTGCTTCTAGTTACTTCCTCGGCCTAGAGTTCGAAGACGGCGAAGAACCGCCTGACTACGTTGACAACGAAATATTGTTTTGCAAGAATAATGTCTGCGTTCATCCTCCGACTGTCGCCAGGCATGAATTGGACATTATACATCATCCAGGATACCTGACTGTGACGACTAAAGTGTTCACGGATCAGCATAACAATGCTAAACGACCCACGTTATTTCTCAACTGGATCCCTAACTCGACGCTACGCAAATGTCCTTCGGCTGTAGAGACTAGTCCTAGTGACGAAATTGGCGGTGGAATTAATAAATCAGTTAATCTAAAAGAGATCCCATCTCGTAATGACGTAAGTAAGACGAGAAAAGTTGATGCAAACAACGAAAATGCATTTTCTGATTCATCTGAAACTACAAGCTTAAACTCTAATTCGGACAAGCAAAGTATAAAGTCCTCAGACACGAGATATACTAACAATGACACAACGCAAGAATTATCTTCTAGCTCTAAACCGACCGTTAAATCAATTGATTCTACCAAAGACAACGTATTTACAAGCTTTGAAAAAGACGAGACTAAAGACGAAGTGTTTGTATACGATAAACACGTGCGGTCTCAATCTATGACATCGGTTAACATAATTATTGCTAATCCGACTATAGAAAACGTGGATTTGACCCCGGACTCTGTGTCCGGCGACCGGTTCATTAGGTCACTGTCAATGAGCTCGTGTGACGAAGGCAACCCGAATTGGATGAGCACGCCTGAGTTTCTGGCATTGAAGCATAATTTGGTGTTTCCTGACAGCGTACATAGTTCGCCGGTGCCGCAGAGGAGGTTCCCTGTAAAATGTCGAAGGTAATCCATTTGAATACTCTAACGCCTACACTATAAAATTAACTTTCAAGGAACAAGACATACCTAATATCGATTTTCGTGTAGGTAGCTCTTTTCATGTTGTCGTGGGTAATTTGTATACGTAGACATTTATAGAGACTGAATACCTAGATAAGACCTCTTGACTTTTGAATATTGACGAATGACGCGAATGCTATAAGGAAAATAAATAAAACCGGAGGGTTCCGTACCACACAACATATTACAAAAAAGTTTTGTTTTCTCCGGTACCTTTAGCTCCAGAACGACTCACACTTGGCCGGTTTTTATTATTTGTTGTTATACTGTAGAGTTTGCTCTATAATTACACCAAGTTTTTCGCTTGTATGTATTACCGTTTTTACGATAGAGCGAGAAGAAAACGTTGATAAAACACTTTTTCTTGATGAAGAATTGATGACCCCACTTAACTTTTATCATTTTTATTATTGGTTAGCAAATGCGCCATAATAACGCACATTATTGTGTGATTTCAACTGCCAAATTTCTATTACGGTTCAAAAGCTACAGCCCTAAATAGGTAGCAGGTAGGACAGAGAGACAGACAGCCGTCCGTTTTGGTACGGAACCCTAAAAACATGTTAAAAACTAAATAAATGTTCGTATTTTAGTGTTAAAACCATAGAGAAATTACGCGATTCCATGGTTAAGGCACAATTTTGCCGAAGGCGGCGGCGACCGACGCGACGGCCGGCGCGGCGGGCCCAATACTAAATGACATGTTTTTTTACAGGATGTAAAATAAAATAGAACAGCTACTTAAAGGAGTTCTTCAAACGATCAAACTGAACAACTTTCTCTATGGGACCAATATCGATATCGCGAAAAAAAAGTCTGCTGTACCATACACATACATTTCAGTAGAGTTACTTATGTTTGCAGTTTTGTATGGGACAGCGGAATTGTTTTTCGCGATTTCAGTGTTGGCCCTATAGTAAAAGTGTTCAGTTTGATGTTCTGAAGCACCAGTAGTAAGTGTCCAATTTTATCTTACATCCTGTATAAGCCCGCCGCGCCCGCCGTCTCGGTTGCGCCGCCGTCGGCAAATGTGTCTCAACCCTAAAAAAGGTTAGCATAGCATTATAACAGAGGTACAGAAGTACCCTATTAGTACCAGATTTATAAGTTCCCCCGATGTACCTGCGCAGGGGTGCGTTCACGACCTTTAGGTGCGGTTGTTTTTCAACTCGCTCTAAGGTACGGAACGACCGCGCCAATTTTTAACTCGCTATGAGGTACGGAACGATCACGGTTGTTTTATAACCTCAAATTTTGACATTTAAAGTAATATGGGCTTCTAGGGCTTTCATCATTTCCAAATACAATAAAAAAACTCATTTTCCATGTTAGCAAATCAAAAAGTGAATAAAAATAGTTTGAAAAACAAACTTTTATTCAAAACGCGCGAAAAGTCAAGTAACCACAGATAATTAAAACGTCAGAGTGTTTTTTAACCATCGAATTTGATGGTTAAAAGTTGCAACCCGTCAGAGGTTCGGAACGGTTGAGTTGTGACAACCGAGTTGCAAAGAGCGTTTTTCACCAAGCCTCGGAACGGCGTTAGTGCGAAAAGTTGCACTCGGGGCGTAGGTTCTGAACGCAGCCGAGTTGATAAATTTTCATAGCGCGCGAAATTATATTGACCAATCAGGATAACATTGTCAATTCCTTGTCACGATTGGCTAATTGTTTTCGCGCCCTTTTCGCTGCTATCGACTTTGCACCCTTTGATTACTAAACTACTTCGGGTTTTGTTGGGGGACACTGCGCAACTTAGGTATTTTAAATATTATATCTATAGATATTCCATTTATTAGTGTTTATCGTTCAATGACCCAACGAAAATTCAAGTCACAACATCAATGTTTACAATTCATTATCATGTTTTATTTATAAATCAATAACGCGTCGTTGTGTAGTAGCATCGATAAACATGAAAAACCGGTCAAGTGCGAGTCGGGCTCGCGCACGGAGGGTTCTGTACCACCATACATTATTTAAAAAAAAATGTTTCCTCCGGGATCTTTAGCGCAAGCCCGACTCACACTTGACCGATTTTTATTATTTGTTGTTATACTGTAGAGTTTGCACTATAATGACACCAAGTTTGACGCTTGTATTTATTACCGTTTTTACGACAGAGCGAGAAGAAAAAACGTTGATAAAAACTAGTTTCTTGTATGGGGTCCGTCCCCCCTTAATTTTTTACTTTTTGTTTTTTCTTATTATTTGTCATCAAATTCAATAAAATGATACATAAGCATGCATATGCTCACGACTATATTCCCCGAAGGGGTAGTCAGAGATATTCTGAAAGTTCAGAACATCCACGTTTCACTAGTAGTACCGAAACTCTGTCCAGTGTGACAGGGAGTGAGTGACCGTCGCCACTTTTAATGGACAGTCGGTACAATACATGCCCCGAAATGATACATATTATGTAAAAATTTTAAATGGCTACCTAATTACCTATATTATGGTTCAGAAGATACAGCCCTCTGAAGCTAGGACGGATGGACAGACAGCGTATGGGATGGGCTTATGAATTATGAATAGGGTCGCGTAAAGTCCCGTTTTCACCCTTTGGGTACTTATTTATTTATTTCATTTTATTTATTAAGGACAACCAACAAGTAAAACACCAATACATTTCTATGTTACAATGTTACACAGTAGGCGTATAGACTAAGTGCTAACTTAATTATAGACTGCCACGTCATTCAAAATGCGGAAATGGACAATAATGCTTATTAAGTAGATGTATTATTTCAATTTGTGCGTTTAATTAGTACAATAAATGACCTTATTTATTTAACACTTTATTACCTGACCTTGACCTTTGACCTTTGACTTATTTAATTTAGTTATTGCCAAAAGTTTTAGTCGTAGGTAGAAAAAATATCCTTTTTAAATTTGTTGATGCTTGTTTCGAAAATATCGACATTTGCTTTTTTTGATAAAGTATTGTACTGTCTTTGCAGTCTATTTAGGGTGCAATGATAGCCTAAGTTTGTCTTTGAGAAATTTTCTTTAAAAAGTACGTATTTGGACTGGCGTGGCAATCTATGAGGTGTATTAAATGTAATGGCTTGAAGAAGTTTACAACAATCTACATTTCCCTTCAATAATTTATGTAGAAAGACGCTGTCCAAGAAATGTCTACGGTTTTTGAGACTATTTAGTTTCAAATGCTTTAAACGATCAGAGTAGGACGGGAGTTTTTTTGCCAGATTACACTGGAATGCCAAGTGCCCCAGGAATCTCTTCTGTACTTGTTCCAGTCTTTTAATATGGACTTCATAGTACGGAACCCTAAAATGAATTATTATATCTTTTTACATCTAGATCTAGATGTAGTTTTTAGTAAGGTTTTTAAAATGTTATTCAAGATAATCTATGGATCGCTGTCTAAAGGTCACATTTTCTATATCCTCCACATTCCATTCCTTGTCGAACTCTCTGGAATGTAATTATAGCTCTCCGAGGCTTCTCATTGTTTTGCGGCGGTAGTTATTGAATACATAACGGGTTAAATTACATGACTGACGTAAGCGTTGACGTAAGTTAGCTCGTAATTCAATCTTTTCAAGCAAAATTATTACTACCCACTACAGTACGACCAGGAAAATAATTCCGCTCGTCAATCTTCGTTTGCGCAGAGCAGTGCAAAATAGGGTATTCTCTATCTCGCTCCAACTCGAATGGCAGACTTATGTATGCTTCGGCAGCGAAAAGGGCGCGAAAGCAATAAGCCAATAGCGGCAAGGTGTCACATCCTGATTGGTCAATATAATTTCGCGCGCTTTTAAAATTTGTCAACTGGGCTGCGTTCACGACCTTTGGGTGCGGTTGTTTTTTCAACACGCTCTATTGTACGGAACCGTTCACCGAGGCTCGGAACGGTGTTAGTGCGAAAAGTTGCACTCGGGGTGCACCTGGGGCGTAGGTTCTGAACGCAGCCCTGCGTAGGTTAGGTACATCGGTGAGACTTATAAACCTGGTACTACTGTACCCATCTAATCTCTATCTAATCATCTAAGCACAAAATACAGCATATTCGAGTCTTTTCTCAGGAAAAACATCGTATGTGCCAGAAATTACAGACATCTTGTATTTTTATCTACCTATCAGTATCAGTTAATGCTGTATTGTGCTTAGTACTGTATCTATCTAGGCAGTAAGCACAATACAGCATTAACTGTGTTAAGGTAGAAATTATTTCGTTCAAAAGATTGAATGAAGAACATCGTATCGGTGTAGATTACGATACAATGTTCTTCCTGAAAAGGTTAGGTAGGTACTTGTACTAGTTCGAATTTGGAACATCTTAACGTCTCTGAATCTCGGCATTAGAGTTGGAAAAGTTTTTATAGAAGTTAGGATGCCGATCAAGATTCCAAGTTTTGGTCTGGAAACTCTGTCGACTTGATTCGAAACTTCCGACCATAATTTAAAATTATGATTTTACCTATAGTCGACCAATTTGAAATGTGGGGCCAACTTAGGGCCTATGTCGAAAAATAATTGAAGCGAAATGGGCGTGTGATAGCTTATATTGCTGCCTGATGCGGGAGAAAGAGATGGAGCGGCGCGCCCGCCTACAACGACGCAAGCGTAGAACAAACTTTATTTAATTGTGATTGTACTATTGTAAGCTCTAATCAAAATTTGTAAAATATCAATCTCTTTTTTTTAAATCAAGTCTCGTGTTTCTGTTATTCACCGTTTAGCAGTTCCAAGCGTTTATCGATAAAGACGAAGGCTACTTTATCTTGTTTTTCTATCGAGAAAATGTGTCTTAATCGTGTTTTGGCTCTAATCAAAACTTCAATTATATGTTCAATTTACACATATCCGCTAATCATACTCCTACTGTTAGAACTTCATGATATATGACGCTTTGAAGAATCCTATTTTTTTTCAAATAACAACACGTGACACGTCACGTCTGTCAAACATAACTGCATAATTTGCTGTGGCTTGGTTCTAGTACGGTGGACCACATTTTAAATAATTGGTTGACTACCTACTAACTTAATTTTGTCTTAATTTTCAATTTTTAAACAAAAACCTCTCCACTCAGGTTCTCAGTGGACCTCAGTCAGATGAGATCGCTGCGTCTGTTCTTCAACGACGACAGTTGCACGTGCGGCCAGCTGGTGGTGGCCTCTAGGGAGTCCCAGTACAAGATCCTGCACTTCCACCACGGTGGGCTGGACCACCTGGCCCAGGTCCTGCACAGGTGGCACTCACTGCTGCACAATATAAAACTTACGCCTGGTGAGGAATTAATTAGATTATTTTCAAGGCTCTTTTGCTGCGAGATCGCATCAGAAATGAAAAGATCCGCAGAAGAACTAGAGTAGCTGACATAGCCCAAAGAACTAAACTAAAGTGGCAATGGGCGAGGCACATTGCTCGCAGAAAGGATGGCCGATGGGGCCGAAGAGTTCTCAAGTGGCGACCGCGTACCGGAAAGCGCAGCGTAGGCAAGCGCCCCACATAGTGGACCGACGACCCGGTGAAGGCGGCGGGAACCCGTTGGAAGAGAGTAGCGCAAGACCGGTCATTGTGGCGATCCTTAGGGGAGGCCTATGTCCAGCAGTGGACGTTTATCGGCTGGGATGATGTCGTGATGATGATGATGCAGGCTCTTTTCTCATTATAATATATATTTTATTTATCAAATATTGTACAGCTTTGGCCGGTGTCTTCATCCGCGTGGAATCGTTGGGACCAGTCCAGTTGAAGTAATAATAGTTTGGATTATAGGGTTTTTTAATAATCAGCAAGCCTCAACAGCAAGCAATGCTGGTTGGCGAATTATATCTTCACCCACGATGGCATGTCAATCTTAATGACAGAAGAAGATTGTTATCGGAAGAGTGAAAATTGAATCAAAATCGGTTCAGTAGTTTTTGTGTGCTGCTCGAACAAAAAAAAGAAAATAATTCCAAAAAATTTTTTTCTTTGTGTTTCGAAACGACCCGATTACTCCAAGTAGGTATGTATGTTAGGTACATGCATATGTTGCTCTTGTACCATCACGGCTCTTTTATAGTTAGGTACCTACTGTTTTATAATAACCGCCAGACTCGTATAGTTCAGTTACTTTCATACTTAGTAGTAGGTATCATGTCCTTAGTGTCATGTATAAGAACTAGTATAATAATTATCAGGGTTGTAATTTGATTTTCAGGATCAGAAGAACCAAATTTACCATATCGACATTTCATGGTTTGCCGTCCAGAAGTACAAAAGTCAGAGCAGCACCCAGAAGAAGAGAAAGTACCTAAAATAACTCCAGAATTGTTCTACGGGAAACTCATGAACGGCAAAGGTGTTATTGAGGATGATTTGTTTTTAAGAAAGTGCATTTTCTTCGGGGGGTTAGACAGGGAACTAAGGAGAGAAGTATGGCCATTTCTTCTTCATTGTTATCCATACAATTCTTCTTACGACGAAAGAGAAATAATTCTACAGATAAGGACGAGAGAATACGATGAAATAACAAAGAGAAGATTAGAAAGGATGACCCCGGAACAACACGCTGTGTTCTGGAAGAATGTGCAATGTGTTATAGAGAAAGATGTAGTCAGGACTGATAGGGGGAATCCATTTTTCGCTGGAGAAAACAATTATAATATAGAAATAATGAAGAATATTTTGCTTAATTATGCTGTTTATAATCCGGTTCTGGGGTGAGTTTCTTTTTAAGAGTTAATCTGAACATTCTGCCAAAAAATCTACACTAAGAGCCGTATCACACAAGCTATTTTTCAACGTGGGCGATTTCGCAACTGCACTACAACCATGCTGCAACTGCACCGCCGCGACGTCGCAACTGAATCGCAGCGATTATTACTGAACGTTATCGCAGAGATTCCGCCGCGACACTGGCCTTATACTCGGAGTTTCGATTTTCGATATATCGTGACCGTTTCTGTCCGAACTTCATTGAAATAGAGTTGACATTAGAACGAAAACGTAACTTCGTGGTAGTCCCTATGATTAATCTCAGAAATGTCGCAGTCGCTGGCGCTGTTTCGGTGGCGGAGACAGTGATGCCAGGTCTCCCGATTTTCCGGGATATCTCCCGATTTTAGTCAATATCTCCCGATGTCCCGGATTCCCACTCAAAACTCCCGATTTTTTTAAAACAACTTTCTTTACAGAAAAAAGAAAATGAAATGATATGCAATGTTAAATATGTAAATAACTTTGTAAAATGCGTAGCCTAATAGTTTTATGTGCTTGCCACACTCAAGTGCATCTGTAGAAAGACTGTTTTCACAGGTAACGAAACGAAAGACTGTAACAAACTATCGACAGAGGTAATTTCAGGGATCTTGCACATGAAATATATTTAAAAAAATTGCAATTGCTATGATTTTGAAGTAAACGAAAAAATTTTTAAAAAACACAATAAAAACATTTATTAAAAGACCTTGTTTGATTAATTTTAAGTAAAAATTTATCTTCTGATTTTTTCATAATATCGCCCGTATATCTCCTGGTTTTTTTTTGGTACACCTCCCGTATTTCGAAAATTGGATCTGGCAACATTGGGCGGAGATACCGCGAATATATTGTTCCGTCAACGCCTACACTTAAAAATAGCTTGTGTGATTTGGCTCTCATAAAACAGGATAATAAATATTATAATAGAATTATAGTACTCACTGTACCTACTACCTAATACAAAATGGCCACCTGCCCCTCCCTAACATCAGCTACCACACCGCACCCCGCACATCAGGGGCGATTTTAAAGGACCCGTATAAGAAGGACATATACAGCAAAAGGTAGTGCGAGTGAGACGGTGCGAGTACCGATGCCATCTTTTTCTGTAGTGGTAATTCAAGCATCGTGAGATAATTCTATGGAGAGCCCAGGATGTCCTCAAATAACTCGTAATTTTCATCATCCACCGACTTCAAAAAAAAGGAGGAGGTACAATTCGAGTGTATTTTTTTTAATGTTTGTTACCTCAGAACTTTCTTCTAGGTGAACCGATTTTGATGATTTTTTTTTATTTGAAAGCTGATGCTTCCCGTGTGGTCCCATTTTTGTTGAAGATCTGATGAAGCGCTTCGGAGCTACACAATAGTACTTCTCAAAAGTTGACAGCAAATCATCTGCGATTGAAACATTTGCTTCGTATCTTTACGTGTATAACTGATATCTTAGTCAAACTAATGAATTCACCACTGAAAATTGTAAAATAAACAGAATTTTAACAAAAAATTAAAACCGCCTTAATAAATCCTCAAAAATCAAAAAATAATATTGCAGCCGATGACTTCTTCGTTCGCATCTTATGAACATTAATTTGTTTTATCGAAGCCAAGCCAATAAAACGAATGCAAGCCCTGTCGTGGATCGTACCGGCTTGACAGCGACTTCGATAAAACAAATTAATGTTCTTATGATGCGAACGAAAAAGTCATCGGCTGCAATATATTTTTAGTTTTTTGGAAGGAGGTTTTAATTTTTTTTTAATTTAAGTTATAGTAGCGAATAACGTTGTTCACAGGTATACGCAAGGAATGAGTGACCTATTAGCACCAGTTCTTTGCGAGATAAAATGTGAGGCTGAAGCCTTCTGGTGCTTCGTCGGTCTCATGCAGCGGGCTATATTCGTATGTACGCCGACCGACAATGATATGGATAATAATCTAGTAAGTTTATTATGACTTTCTTAGCGAATCGATCTGTTAAGGTGATCACAGACGGCAGTAAGATACTTTAAAGTTGAGGTTGTACTCTTCTGACGCACGCAAGTTGCTTATACTTTCCTCTCACTCACAAAAACGAGACATTCTTATTTCATTTGGCATGCGTTAGAAGAGTTCAACTTTAAGATATCTCAAAGCCGCCGTGTGTCTGTTCACTTTTGTACCTTATCATCATCATCTCGCCGATAGACGTCCACTGCTGGACATAGGCCTCCTCCAAGGATCGCCATACCTAGTTACACAAAATGTCTCTAGATTCAGCTGTAAGGTTCGCATGCCACGCACGACAAAGCGATAAAATGAGAAACCATCAAACGCACCTGTAAATGCAAAGTAATAAACACAGTAGAGACAATATCTCAATTTTTGTCGCTTTCTCTTGATCTGGCACGCTAGGCCCATAGGTTTTTTTTTCTCAGATTAGGCAAACTTACAACTTTTAAGAGACAACTTACAACTCTTCGATCACAAATGCTGCTTGATTATCAGAATATCCCTATCTACAGGGTGTTTGGGTAAACAGTTGCATAACTTTAAGGAGTGCTTGTACACATGATATTTAACAACTTTCCCTGAGAAACCCATTGGAAATTCGCAAAAAAATAATGGCGACTTTTCATACAAACGTTCGATCAGCGCTGATTGCATTTAGTCAGTATGAGAAGTCCAAAATTTTTGTTTTGCGAATTTCCTATAGGTTTCATAGAGAAAGTCGTTCATTATAATGGGTACAATCACCCCTTCAAGTAATGCAACTGTTTACCCTAACACCCTGTATACGTATAAAATGTTCTCCCGCGCCTCTATTTTTTTCCATACGTACTGCTTATCGCGGCTTTAATACTTCTTCATAGTTTTAGTTACGCGTGTAATTCTCAGCATATTCCTACAGTGCAAACGTAAACTATGATATTTGTGACTTTCCTTTCAGAGTTACCTGCGCGAGCTGATCAGGTTAATGCTGCCACATTTCTACAAACACTTAGAAAAACACGTGGATGCCATGGAACTTCTTTTCTGCCATCGATGGATATTGTTGTAAGTTAAATAAAACTGTATCACAATTAAGGGCCTATGTCGAAAAATATTTGTAGCGAAATGGGCGTGTGATAGCTTATATTACTGCCTAATGCGAGAGAAAGAGATGGGGCGGCGCGCGCGCCTGAAACGACGCAAGCGTAAAACAAACTTATGTAAGTTCAATTCTGCTCTAATCAAACTTTATAAAATATCAATCTCTTTTTTTAAATCAAGTCTCGTGTTTCTATTATTCACCGTTTAGCAGTTCCAAGCGTTTATCGATAAAGGCGGAGGCTACTTTGGCTTGTTTTTCTATCGAGAAAATGTGTCTTAATCGTGTTTTGGCTCTAATAAAAATTTCAATTATATGTTCAATTTACACATATCCGCTAAACATACTCCTACTGTTAGTACTTCATGATATATGACGCTTTGAAGAATCCTATTTTTTTCACATATCGTCTTAATATATTTTTATTGTTAGTTACCGGTAGTCAGTTAAGATGGGATGGGACACACAGGGCAGCTACGAGAAGCATTATAGCTATAAGAAAACGTTCCTAGGAGACTAGCCCTAACTTTTGGAGTGTTGTACTTCTGCATTCACCAATTTCGAAAAAAATGGAAAGTCATCGAGAAAAACTGAATTTTGCACAAAACTTATTTTTCATCCTAATCGATTCTCTTACTGATAAGGAACATAAGTATCTATGGGGTCAACCGAGGTCGAGGTATCAGAACTCTCAGAAAACGTAAAATTAAGTTCCGATAAATTTACGCTCAGTTGCAGAAATGCTCATTAAAGTTAATCCTCCATTAAATCTCTTGCTGCCACTTTTTGTCGTGCTGACGTAGTATAAGCTAGCAAGAGATTTAATGGAGGATTAACTCTAATGAGCGTTTTTGCAACTGACAGTAGGGAAATGACAATATCACCAAGTGATAATTTTGTAAACACTTATCAAATTTTCAGGGATTGTTCAGACTATCAAACTGAATAACTTTTACTATGGGAGCGAAACTGAAAAGTGACCGAATTCTCCAAATTAGCATTTCAGCCTGCCTATCCTCTTAAAATGAATACTTTTAAATTGATCATGTAACTTGGCAGAGAGGAATGCTTACGCGAGGTTGGTTCCTATAGTCGGTGTGGTACCGAAAAATTAATCTTGCCTGTGATTGGACGAAGATAAGGCGCATAGGCCGCGTTCACAATGCGAGTCATCTTTAGTCTGTTCATGCGCTTCGTGCCGTTCAGACGTCTCCTACTTACTTACAACTGCGATCGTTGGGAATCTTTGACCTGGGTTGAACTTGCATTGCCTTGTTTATATTTGTTATGTTGTACTATTTAATTTAATTTAAAGTTAACTTAAAGTTTAGTAAATTTCGAGTTTATTTTTTATTATTTATAAGAATTTATTGTTATTAAATCAGTATTACAGTTGCGATCAAAAATTCTACATTTGTTTATTCATAAATGTTTACATTTAAATGTACCAAAATTGAATGTTGAAAAACTACCTCTTACAAAAACATTTTTTTTAATATCATTGAGTACACAGTATGAACAAGCCTTATGATTTTAAACCGGTTGGTTAAGCTTATGGGCGGGGCAGTCTTATTTGTTGTCCCTGTCATTTGTATGCAAATGTGGGACAGAGATAGCCCCATGCCACACGGACTCCGTGAATGGGGTATAGTTGCGAACATCTGGGCTATTATCATGCCAGAGCGGCCACCGCGATATTGTAGTCTTACCATACCTCTCTCATTTGTCGCGTAACAAAGAGAAAAGGCGCGGTATAACGTTATCGCGCGCATTATGCTAGGCGGAACCGGGCTATTTTCACTTCTATGTTCACCATAATGTTCTTACTATGTGTTTCGTTGCAGATGCTTCAAGCGGGAGTTCACGGAGGCAGTAGCGCTCAGGATGTGGGAGGCCTGCTGGGCGAACTACCAGACGGACTACTTCCACCTGTTCCTGT
Organism: Agonopterix arenella; assembly: GCA_927399405.1. Taxonomy (NCBI): domain Eukaryota; kingdom Metazoa; phylum Arthropoda; class Insecta; order Lepidoptera; family Depressariidae; genus Agonopterix; species Agonopterix arenella. The sequence continues at coordinate 11,228,406 of OV656707.1, read as the reverse complement.
GCCTGGCAATCATGGCCGTGTACGCCGACGACGTCATAGCGCAGGGCCTCAACACCGACGAAATGCTGTTGCATTTCAGCTCTCTAGGTCAGTGGAAATCAAACAATAATAAAAAAAAACCTACTTATAGAATAAAATAGAAGAGGAGTAGGAGATAGGAGGAGTAGGAATCCTACTCCTTCTTTAATTAATTCATTGCAGGTTCCAAGACAGATTAGAGTCATCCCCCGGGCTCGCTGGACTTCATTGTCCAGTGTTGTGAATGGTCGCCGCTGTTGATCCTGGCTTACAGGAGTTACAGCGGCGGTGGGAATGTGTGGTCGGCCTATGCCCGAAAATCAAATAAAATAGAAGAGAGAATGGAGAAATAATAAAGCTTATCTTAATAAGATAAGAAAAACCGGCTATTAGCGTGTCGGACTAGCCCATGATACGGTTCCGTAGCCATTACATGAGTAAAATAAGAAGAAACTTATCAGACCCTTTATCTCTATAATTCTAGCCATGTACATGGACGGTCGTCTGATCCTGCGCAAGGCGCGCGGCCTCCTGCACCAGTTCCGTCAGCTGGCGCGCCTCCCCTGCACCCTGGCCGGCATGTGCCAGCGCTGCGGCCCCGGCATCTGGGACTCCACGCACAGGCCCAACGTCGAGTGCACCGGCGCCCACGATCTCTGCCTTTATGCCATACAGTAGACCTTCAACCACAGCATAACTATAAAGTCCTTACAGTCCGGCAACGGATGTACTTGCTCAGAGCAACGGAGGGGGCCTTGCGGGGAAGCAAGCGGTAGGGGTAGCATTACCGGATCTGTATGAAGGTGTTGGGATTGCCTTGCATATCTGTGCATGAAAGCGTAAGTACACGAGGCGCGACGCCGGGGGGCGGCGGCATCGCCCGTCATAAAGACGTTGCCATACTGTGAGGCTTATAGTAATACTGTGCTTCAACTTTGTTGTTATTAAGTCGGATTTACAGTGGGCACAGAGCATTATACTTAAGAGGGATTGGAAGTGCAAAGTAGGCGTGGAACGCATGCCACTCGGGTATACAATGATTTGCATAACACCGTAAGACGCGCGGCGTGGTGCAAGCGAGACGGCATAAGTAGTTGTAGCAGCGTGAGCGAGAAGACAAGTGGCGACAGCCGTCTCCGAAGAAAAAGCGCTACTTTGCATTTCTAACCCCTCTTATAATGTTCTATGAGAGTGGGATCATGATGGTCACATCACTACTATAGGGGTATGGTTGCGTCCCACCCTACCACCAGGGGTATGGCCAGGGGTATGGTGGGTCCGTCACGGGACATTCTATGATTCACGCAGTTATCCATAAAAGCTGATACAAAAACTCCTTTTCGGGTTCGTCAGAAACTAAACTACCAACTACAAACCAACCTACTATTATAAAGAGTTAATTTTTATTCACAAAATAATGATGTGTTCAGATCTATACTATTATAAAACGCGATTTCGATATTAGTCCCATAGAGAAAGTTGTTCAGTTTGATGGTCTGATCATCCCCTTAAAATAGTTTCACCTAATTTTGTGAGACCTTATATACCAGATATTAAGTCAGATCATAAGCTATCAAACAAAAAAGTTTCATCAAAATCGGTTCAGTAGTTTTTGCGTGATACTTGTTCAAACAAACAAACACACAAACAAACAGACAGACAAAAAATCCAAAAATTGGTGAAATGGAATCAGGGACACCTAAAAACCATATCGTAACTTTTTTTTTGTTAATATCTTCAATGTACAGACAAACTTCCTGTTACAGTTTTATAATAGTATAGACAACAACTAAGGTCTTACTGTTTATCCGACTTACAAAACACGTTAAGAGCATATCGTTAGAAACAAATATTCGTAGAAAGGTACCTAACTTATTCTTATACTTACCTAGTATTCAATTATTGAATGGCTTTAAGTTGTACCGTGAATTAAATGTTAAGAATTATAAATCTTCTTGAAACCGTGCCAGGGGTGCCATTTAACATCACACATCTTGATTCGTATACGAATAATGAATCAATAATGAATTATCAAAGAGTAATATAAGTATACGAGCGTTAACCCGCGACTTTGTCCGCACAAATTATATAACAGATAATAAGCTATCAAACAAAAAAAGTTTCATTAAAATCGGTTCAGTAGTTTATGCGTGATGCTCGTTCTCGTTCAAACAAACAAACAGACAGACAAAAAATCCAAAAATTGGTGATATGGAATCAGGGATACCTAAAAACCATATCGTAACTTTTTTTTTGTTAATATCTTCAATGTGCAGACAAACTTCCTGTTACAGTTTTATAATAGTTTAGATTAGGAGTTTATGAGCTTTTCGAATATGAATTAGAAAAAACATAGACGGCTGAAATTCATTTATTTACTCTGTTCATTTGCGTATAAGAGAAATAAAGATATCTTCCGTGCCCAAATTATTAATTTAATACCTAATCATTTCACCCATAGAGTGATATAGGTACATATTTTTATGGCGGTTTCTAGAGGATTTTATATTCTAAGGTTGGATGCATTAATACGTACGTACCTATCTAAACAATTTATTTAGACGTAATTGTTTAGGTATATAAACGTTATAAAAATATTGGCTATCTGTACAAATTAAAATTTAATACGAGTTACCTATTTCGTCTAACATTTTAAAAAACCCTGGAGTGCAAGTTTTGAATCTCATTCGCTGAGTTCAGCAGTTGAAAATGTCAAAATAACTATGGAGATAGAAAAACAAACAAACAAAACGCAAACGATGACTTTCAAAAATCGCACTCCTAAAGTATGATTTTTGAAAGTTAAATCCAGCAGTAGAAAGATGCATATCTCCACTATTCTCCATAGTTATTGTGACATTATTCAACTGCTGAGCTCAGCGAATGAGATTCAAAAATCGCACTCCAGCTCATGTGTAGTACAAATTCACAGTATTAAAATGTGTTGGTTATAAAATGGTTTGTTGAAAGCATATCAAATAAAAATGCATAATGTAACGTTCTGCTATGTTACAATAATATATCTAAATGATAAAACACAAATAAATATACTTAAGTAGGTATTTTATTCCAATGGGAAAATTTAGTTGTGTTCTGTAAAGAGATTTTTTTTTCCACTGAGGTCGAAGGTACAGAGATAATACGACAAAGAAAAGTCATGCTCTATGAGCGGCAGGGCAGCCGGTACAGTGAGGGTAACCCCCCGTTTCGGGCGGGCGTGCAAAAAAAGGTGACAGAGAGAGAGAGAGGGAGGTAAAAGATAGTAAAAATTATACGCGCGAGAAGGACAAAAAATTATGTTGCCAAATTAACGAAGTTTCTTCGATCAAATATAGGCAATATTGAAAATGCTTTTTAATCAATGAGTTTGTTTTTAATAATTAATTCATCTTGCTTACCTATGAAAAGTTTTTCCTTTATATTTGCTTACATTTCTTGAATTGTTTGTGCAGTATCACGGCATTTTTTATGCAGATTCGATTTTTTTCAATCAAACTGCTACACGTGACCGCAGTGAAAGAGTGACCAAAGAGAATTAACTCCAAAGAGTAATATAAGTATTTAACTCTATACATTCTACCTCAGTGTTTACATCTTACGAAAGTTTTATTTGATAACAATTTAGCTACAAAGCATTCCAATCAAATTCAATTCTAAATTATTACTCAAATTAGTTTTTTTATGTACTTGTTATTATTTTAAATATTAGGTAGCGAATCGATGCCATTAATTACCTAGTTGCCATCTTAAAACCGTTGTTATTAATTTGTTATGATATTTAAGTGAAGTAAATCATATGAATTAAATAATTTTATTTTTCGCATATTGTGAATTGTTACGCATATTCTGTGATATATATATCTGATCTGCTTGTAATATATTTGTAAAAGTTGATAGTACCTAATAGTGAAAATATTATTATACTGTATAATATAATAATAAACCATATCGATTAGAAATAAATGTATTGAGCATTCAACAATAATTTGATTTTCGTCGCACCTCTTACTAGCTTGGGTTTATGTTTTGTAAATAAGTAACTAGGTAGTTTACAATGTAATAATCAAGGATTCAAGGCGCAGGCTGTGGCCGACAAAAGTCTCTGCATACCTCCTTGGGACAACCGGGACAACGAAAATGGCTTATACGATGACAATTTGGCGGTGTGAATTTTGCGGTGCGGCGCAGACGAACCCAGGCTTCATCCACTCGGGGATGCTCATATGGTAAAGGTACTGTCACGGATGCTGTAAAATGACGCAGCTATAGAAGGGCATTCAAAAATTCGGCCGGTTTGTCAACAAGCTTCGTAGCTCGGCGGTCGACGCATGGACTCCCGTGCCGGGGGTCGATGGTTCGAGACTCGTCGAAAATAATTCTAGATTTTATTGTTGTTGGAAATGTTCTAGAAAAGTAAGAGGGAGTAAGAATATTTGGAAGGAGACAGAAAATGGGCGTGTTTAGAAATGTTCTAGAAAACAGAGAGAGAAGGAATATTTGAAAAAGAACCAAAAACAATAGGAATGTTCTAGAACGAAGAGAGAGAAGAAATATTTGTAAAGAAACAATAAAAGGGGGGCGTCTTTAGGAAACTTCGAAAAGGAAGGCGGGATTAAGAAATATCCGGAAGGGAACAAAGGAATAAAGAAAAGACTAACGAAATTCGGGCATCTAGAAAATTCTAAGGGGTATATAAGGCCGCGAGTTTGCGGACGCGAGGCAGTATTGATTTAACAGTGAAAAGTGCGAAGCAAAAAGGAAGAAAAGTAAAAGTAGAAAAGTACTAGTGAAAAGTAAAGTGCAAAGTAAAGTGGAACAGTGAGTAGACAAGTGTCAGTCTAGTGCAGTGTAGTGTGTGTCGCGTGTCGTGACGTCATAGTGCCGTGCGTCGTGACGTCATAGCGAGTCGCGCGTCGTGACGTAGTGAACAGTGAAAGTGGTGAGAGGGGAAACCCCTGCGAGGAGGACTGTTAAAAGGAGAACCTTTGCGAGGTGGTCCGTGTGTAAGTGTGTAACCCAATAAACTCTGTAAATAGATTGGACTTAGCGTTTCACTCCAATCCCAAAATCCGTCGCTCGTAACAGTATTAAGGTGGTTTCAGTCCATACAAACGTTTGACGCACAACACGCGTAGACGGAATTAATAAAAGTAATATTTTATATATGGAAAAATAGTTTACAAAATCTAGTTGCCGCGTCACAAATAAAATTTGGAATTTATAATATAATTACGAAGATATCATCATCATCATTGTCTTGCCCATTTCCCATTATTCGGGGTCGATATAAAGCTTTTAAAATTTTGTATGAAAAATTTCAAAGCTTTATATTTTCGTAATTATTTAATAAATTGCAAATGTTATTTGTGACGCGGCATCTAGATTTTCCGAACTATTTTTCCATATATACAAAGTTACTTATATTAATACCGTCTACGCGTATAGTGCGTCAAAGTTTTGTATAAAATTGACCCCTCTGCAACCGCCTTAAAAGAAAAGTGGAATGATGATTGTAGCAATGATTCTGACCACGCCGCGCCGTTACGTCGCGCTGGTATACGGATCGTGTAATTATTAGATATGTAGCGCGCTTAATCTATATTAAGCGCGCTAGATATCTAATAATTACACGATTGGTAACCCTGTACCTATGTACAGGGTCCTTCTTAATATGCTAACACTTTTTTAAGGGGATGATCAGACCGTCAAACTGAACAACTTTCTCTATGGGATCAACATCGAAATCTCGAAAAAAAATCTGTTGTCCAATACCGGGCACCCACCCAGCCAAATGACTCGATATGTTTGCAGTTTTGTATGGGAGAGCAGATTTTGGTCCCGTAGAGAAATTTGTTCATTTGACGGTCTAATCATGTCCTGAAAAAAGTATCAGCATATTTATTAAGAAGGACTCTATCTATACACCTAAACGAAGTTTGATTATATTTTGGATATTAACCAATTTAAAGTCAATGAAATTTTTAAAGTACTATTCTATAATCCTAGTATCTAATATATTTTTGCATGTGGCCTTAGTTATAAGTAAGAGTAATATAAGTATATTATAAAAGAGAACCCACTCGTGGCAACATTTATGCATCCACCTACCAATATGTCTACCACCGACAATAATTCAACCTATACTAAACTATTCATACCTACTTATATCTACTCATACCGATGGATATGTATATAATTGTTTTGAATGCTAGTTTTCGTCCAATCCCGCACCGATCGACTAATATTTCAGTATCCTTACTATTCCTGTAATCTAAACATTGGTAAGAGAACAACAGAAACGACAGGTGCCCGATTGCGCTAAGTTAAAACATCGGAGTTCTATTCTTATCCAATGAGGGATTATCCGGAAGAAAAAAAAAGTTAGTTCCTAATTTCTCAATAGATGGCGTTGACCAGAGAGGGGTCCAATAGGTAATGAGCAAAGATATTAATTAATATTAATAATAAAAATATTTATATAAATTTCTTATTGTTGTTGGTTTATTATTTAGCTATCTCGGTGTTATTGTCCATCAACAACGAATCGAGTGTCAGACGTATGGGTACGCTGTATGGGTTACGTATTACAATACAGTTTTGAATAAGTATACGAACAATAAACGAGAAACAATAACATACTACAAAAACCTAAGAGAAACTGAGAATTTCAATAAAAATAAACTAGGAACTATTTTTTTTACTTTTTTTGCTTTTGGAAAATCCCTCATTTCAGTTCTAATCACATTGCAATCCAATTCCTATTCAACTGTCCAGAATTCAGCATCGCGCTAAACTCTATGTAACTGACAGTCAATAACGTCTGAGTGATCTGTCAAAACGGCTCTAACGGCTGTACCGCGATTAGCGCAATACCAAATGTGTCAAAAGTTATGGTTCGTACGTAGTCCCATAACGGTTCAATAACCAAATATTTACCGCGATTGCAGCCCTGAACATCACTAAATCGGCACGAAATTGAACGAAAACTACAAACAACCCGCACATTACGCAATATAGGTAGTCATTTTGTGAATAGAATAGACAGTTTAGACATTGACATAGACAATAAAATCTTTTTTTTTTATAGTTCTGCGAAGTATTTAATAGATGGCTGCACATTCTATGCAAACTGAATCAAAAAAAGCTACTAAAAGGCGACTGTCCTCCGCCCAAGCAACGTTCGCATAGACATATAGCAAGGAATAGAGCACGGTCTATTTTTCGGTGCTAGTGACCTCCGCCTGCGTCCCGCGCATCTCCCGCTCTAATTTTTCTACTCGTGTTAAACACGTCGCTAATAGCTAGCACGGTTTTCTCAAGCAAAAGCATACGCATGCGAACAAGATTGGCGCTGAAAATTCGCGTTTTTCTTTTCTTTCTATTTAAATTTAGTTCCTAAAAAACTCGACAAACAGCATGATTATCGCTCCATCTCCATAGAGCATAGAGATAGGAAGTCTTGGAAGTAGGAAGAACATGCCATAAAGGATATTAATCTATAAACGGATCGGGCGAAAACGGGAGTGTGTACGGCGATATATGACGTTGGCATGGCCGTTGGACCTTGCGGTTCTTACAAATTTAAGAGTTTGCCTACTCTTTTAAGGGGGCGCTTCACAGTAGTCCGTCTTGCAGTCCTACACCAATATCGGATCGTGAATCGAAATGAAACGAAATCGTCCGACGACCCTGAGCAAAATGTATGATGTACCCGGGATAGCTTTATACTGACATAGCGCTATCACGCTTCCGCTCTCTATCTATTTGCGCGCGAAAGAACGAGATAAAAGACTAAATTTGACAGATGGATGTGTTAAATTAAATGTCGCTATCGCGGGTTGGCGTACCTACTAGCCCCGCTGTAGCCTTCTTGTAGGATTATTATTTGTGATTGGGCTATTGCAAGCAAGAGTCGTTGTAACACTGAGACCAGCGCTGGTCCTTTGTGTTCGCCCCAAGCTCACCCATATTTTACGCATACCTCCGAACTTATGGTATTTTCTTTTCATTCTCGGGAATGCAGGTTTCCTCACCATGTTTACCTTCACCGCCGAGCTAGTATAAATGATACAACCGTACATAAATTGCAGAGAACTCAGTGGTACAGGCCAGGAATCGAACCGCGGTCTCAGGATTGAGGCGCTTCCGTATGGGCTATCATCGCTCTTTACTACTTTACTTGCAGGATACTTAGTGTGTGGGCTCGCAGTCGGCAGTCCTGCATGTAGAACTACTGTGAATGGATGGACCCCTTTACCGTGATCCATCCGTGCAACACCTTTATCACTTTGACTACTTATATAGGAACTAGTAACGCGTTTAATTCTACTAACAAAAATTTCTGCCACTTTTTGCGGGGGGCGAGGTAACAAATGAAATCCGCAACTTTGGATTTTATTCTCATAACTTTAGATTCTAATTTTGAACGTTAAAAATCATGAAAACTAGTCTCGCGTGAACCCCAAAAGTTCTAAGTTCGAAATTATTGTTTTGCAATTATAGGATGTCTCGTTTAGTGATAAGGTATAATAAATAAATAAATAAATAATCGTTTATTATCTCTACACAAAGGTTCTTATTCTAATTAAAATAAACACAATTTTGTGAGTTGTATGTACTCATTTGTTACCTTTGTGAGAGACTGGTGTCCGTATTAGGTAACGAGACCCATCTGACAGATCACCAGGCCCTCTTACAACATGATTAATTTAAGGATTCCGAGACTCGTACAAGGATCACTATTAATTCCAATTGAAGTGCCTAGAAAATTAGGAATGATTCCAGAAATAAATTGGTACTTGCTTACAATGTATATATGTAAGGATCTTAATGTAACGACCATAAACCCTTTCGGGGTGATCAGAAAAGACACGGTTAATGTTATTATGAGTGTATGTATTTATATCCTAAATGAGTGTATAAAGGAGTGCGTGTACGTGTGTGTGTGTGTGTGTGTGTGTGTGTGTGTGTAATTGAATGTGTGAATATAGTGTTAGATGGTTTCTTTGGGATGGAAGGAAAACATAGAAATGCATGGGTATACTATGGATAGGTATAAATGGATCGAGAACTCATTACGATGGTGGGATCAGGAATGCTTCGGTAGAGTCATAGTCCAGATCTAATAGCCACTCTGTTACTATTCTCTTACAGGCAGATTTAGGCAATGGGTATAATGAAAGGATTTTATTAGCCTTATTGTACATGTAGTTTCCTAAAAAACAGAAGTACTTATGGGCAAAGCTCGTGGAGAAATGTATACTGGGACATACTTCGTGCTTACGACGTTTGTGAGTATAAAATTGAATGTAAATGCTCATGATTAATTGATCTTATACCGTGACAGAGGGGAAATGCTACCGCAAGGCTAGTCCTTATAATAAATAGTATAAGCTTTATCAACACCTAAGGTCGAGAACTCGAGATTCAGAGACGTTTTTCAAGTCTTAGTTCAAACTCCCGTATATCAAAATCCATAAATTTTTAACCCTACTTAGACTAAACTTACGCTCAAAAGACGTCTCTGAATCTCAGCCTTAGAGAATATAGAAATTATATTATCCAAGATCAACAGGGATCATGATATTTATTGAACGTGTAGCGTTCGCCTTATCCATTGTGGTATGTGAACGTCACTATTGCGGGGAATACCCGCATCATAACTTACCAATCTCATTTTTTTGACATCATGTATGCGATGAAAAAAATTTTAACTTTGTTTCGCAGGCATTAAGGTTCAATTTACTTCATTATACAATTTCAAATATACCTGCCAGCCACATGCAGCCACTAGTAATATGAGCTACTATGTGCAACAACAAGAGCTCAAAGCTGACACATTGTTTCCTGGCGTGCTCGTAGTCGTGGTCGTGCGTGAACCTGTGGTGAACGAACCTCGAAACTAATACTTTTATTGTTATTTGGTATTGGTAAGTTATTCACAAAAGTGTTTATTATGGCGTTTAAAACAAAACAAATAGGTATTGTACCTAAAGTTATCGCTTGTTATTTTTATCAGAATTATCTACAGGGTTACGTATACGTAGGTACTTATTACATTGTAGTGTGCACTTAGGAAGACAATCGATCGGTAATGTCGTTTTTAGTTGTTACGTACCCGGATCCCATTTTAGCCTAGGTTTACCTGCCTAGACAGGTTTTTGTTTGCATATGTGTGGTGTGGTATAAGGGAAGAAAAATCCAATTTTAAGCGAAAAGTTATATTTAACTGCCTTTTCCTGCTCTTTTTTTGTACTTAGTTATTGTAAGTAAGTATGTAGGTACTAACGGTACCTATAAGATGTACCTACTTATTTATTTACTGAGCTACTCTTAGGTAGGTTAGAGTACCTACCTACATATTTGACTTAAACAGGTACGTAAGTACCTACTTTTATTACAAAATATTACTAAATATATTATATAAATCGTTTTGTTTCACAGGTACCTACCTAATATGGCAGCAGCAAAAACTAAAAAGTAAGTAAGATAACCTAAAGATGTAGGTATCACAGTAGGACAGGTATTCACAGTTCATTTGTGCGCATTTTTACTACTTTTAGTGGTACGTAACGTTTTAGCCTATCTATTCTTAGATTAGAAAATTGATAGACGGACGGACGGACGGACAACATAGGCTTAGTAATTGGGTCCCGTTTTCACCCTTTGGGTGCGGAACGGATGATGGCAAAGATATGAATATTTTTCGCCAAATCACCAGTCGAGTGAAAGTCACCAAATAGGAGAAGTGAAAAATAAAAATCAGATTTGTTTTCCCATATTAATTAGGTAACTAAATAATAAAACAAAAAAAACAAGTTTACTTATCTCACATTGTGTCCATTTAACTTTGTACCTACCTAGGTATGCCCTTTAGAATTATATAAATAGGAACACTGGAATAGAATGTTGTTCTCAATGAATATAACTACTCTCACTACTACTACTACTCAAGTCCCGAGCTTTTCGTATTTTAATCCGTGTAGGTACCTACCTACCTGCCTGCTAGTAGTATACCAGTAGGTATAGGTATACGAGTAGGTCGGTATGATAATAGGTGCTCAGTCTTTGTTCTTATTTTCATAAACGGGTAGTAACCCGGAGGAGAATAATAGGATTACGTACGTAGTTACTGATATAAAGCTTCCTGCCCTATTTCACGGTGGGTGTGTCGTAGGCGACTACTTAGGGAAGAGCAGAACCTTGGTGTTGGCGCACAACACCTTGCCGTCCTTGGTCACCCATATTATAGGATTTATAGGTTATACTAACACGTAGTTGCCAATACCTAATACAATAGCATTCTCAAAGAGACTTGGTATAAGAGGCAGGACGTCGCGTCGGGGCGGCGTAAAATTTTTGCTAAAACCTTAATGAATATTTAATTCATAGAAAATATGGCTACTCCCAAGACCCAAACCCCAAATAATGAGAGGCCAGGCCAGCACGGTTAGCATGCCACCCATGACAAAGCGTTTAAACGAGAAAAACGTCATGCGCACTCTCTCTCTCTGCCATAAAAGAAAAAAAAAAGACCTAAAATAATAAAGATGGAGCACATCTCGATTTTTGTCGTTTTCTCGGGGATGGCATGCGAAGCCTACTGGAGGGAAGAAGTGTATATTTCTGTATGTACCTATCTAAGATTGTTGGTCTAAGTATCTAGGTCTAGCTAGAAGTAACTATATATTTTAAAAACCATATAATTTTTGGTGCTGCTCGTTCTTTACCGCGGCTTACGAAGATTAATTAAATGTTTGTTAATATTTAAAGCAATTAATTTGGCTAATCCATTGGCTTTATAAGGACCTACACCAAAAATAACGCAGCGAGCGAAGCGAAAGTATTTGAGATGTTTCAGATAGGAAGTGCACACACAAGCCCGTGCACAGAGGGGCAAATTTTAAAACAAAAATGTGATGTCCAGCGCCAGTGATCTTCATGCCATCGTATAGGGCTTGACGCGTAATAACATTTAAATGCAAATCTGACGAACAAAATGTGGGCCTTTGCTAAATCTGATGACTCCGAAGACTACGATTTGGATCATTTTTAACGCGGGGTCCAGGGCAAATGAAAGCTTGGTATTTCGCGTAATAGTGCTACATGTCCTGATAATGATAATTATGATAATTTCTAGGACGACGGCAGCAGTTGACCTGCCAGAATGTCCCGTCTGCCTGGATACCATGACGAAACCAATATTCATGTGTCAGTCCGGTCACAGCCTTTGCAACTCTTGCACTGCAATTTTGTGCCCACCGGTCTGCCCCATTTGTCGTCAGGCAATGACGCAGATGAGGAACTGGCAGCTGGAAGAGATTGTTTCTAAGGTAAAACCTACCTAATCCCTTTGTTATTAGACCGTCAATTCCATTGACTTTGAGGTTTTTTGTCAATTTAAGCAAGATGCACTTTTTAATCTAATGTTCTCTTTAGGCGAAGATGCCGTGCCCCAACAAGTCTTCTGGCTGTGTTTACGTCATGCCAGCTGATGATACGGACAAACATCTCAAGGAGTGCATCTTCCGTCAAATGGACTGTCCACTTGGCATGGTGTTCGGAAGGTGCTCATGGAGTGGTAAGTTCTTACTTTCTTACCAAGGATCCTAATTTTATAAATAATTCGTATTTAATAATCCATATCTACCGACTTATTGTCACAATTCGAAATGTGATGACTTGCAAGTCCTACCTACCTATACCTACATAATCATCATTTCATGCCTATAATAGCCGCCAAACAACCTGACCCATTGATCAAGTGGTTTGCCAGGTGTACCTATACTTATCTACAGAGATAGTTGCATTACGTTAAAGGGTGATTGTAATCATGACACTGAATAACTTTCCCTGGATCATAAGGAAAATTCGAAACAATAATTCGACTTTTCATACAAACGTTTAAAGTAGGTACCTAATGCACATGTTTTTACCCTAACAACCCTGCATAATATGTTGCCCATTATAATTTACAGGAAAACTGACTGATATGATGGAACACTTCAAGGAGCGGCATCAAGCTAATTGCAACGTGAGCAGCGACGCCGAAGTGGAACTCGACAATATATCCAACAAGGAGGATGACCGCTACGTATATCTGGTGGCTCAGGCGAAACTGCTCTTTATTGTCACCATGAAAATAGACACGCTTCAGAAGATGGCATATTGGACTGTTCAGCACATTGGCAGTAAGAAAGTAGCCGAGCAGCACATTTACGAAATACATGTCACAAGCAAAAAAGATCCTAGAAGAAAAACCGTTTTCATCGACCATTGCTTCAACGATTCGAGAAAGGCAGATGACATATTCCGTGAAGCTAAATACTGTGCTATGATGCCAATCAATGTGCTTGACCACTTCATAAAGGACAAGAAAATGTCCTTTCGATTTTTCATCAAAAGGCTTCCGCCTCCCGTCAATAAGAATAAGGAAAATGATGATGGTAAAAATGACAACAAACCCCCGCAAAAAGGACCCAAAGGTCCCGGGCCTAAAGGGCCAGGGCCGAATGCTCCGGGGTCGGCGAATAAACCCGGGCAAAAAAAAGCTTATTATAAAGCCCAATCTTAATACGTCATCTTTCAATAAGTAGGTATATTACTATACTAGGGTATTACCATAGAATACCTAATACATACATGGTAATATAATCTTTGTATTATTCTTGTAATACCTACTCTATCTAGTAACTTCGGAACTTAGATTATGCTGCGGAATATGAAAGGTGCTTATAACAACATCGTTTTTGTCCCCATTACATTGTTATACATTTTATTTTATTTTAATTAAGATTATTATTCTTACATTGGGTGTTCTGTTTCCTAGGTTTATACCTAGAACGATTTAACCACGTTTCTACGCTCGTTTATACCGGAGCCATGCTTCTGTGTTGAAAGTATAACACAGGTACCTATAGATTTCCTGTGTGTCTAGGTTGTTTTGTTACAATATGTACTAGAATAATGTTGTGGTAAAATTTTTATGATTACTTCACAGCACATGATTACAATGTATCGATTCTGTTATTTTTATTAATGATCTTAATTGCTTAGAAATACTAAGCACTTACCTACCCACCTAATTGTTGTTCAAGTGGTAAAACGTCGTTGTTGCATGTCTTATCGATTTGACTTACTTAGTTGAAAACTGTTTTGTTTTGTTCATAATCGTATTAGCAGTTTGTAACTGCTTCTTTTCTATAGGTACCTACCTACAATTGATGACAATGTACTTACCCTATTCTATAAGGCCTCAATGATATAAATTGTCACCCGTTACAAACAGTTTAAATCAATAGGTAGAAGGTACCTATTTTACGAAAACCGACCAATTTTCAGTTAGTGTAGGTACACTTAGGTAATTATAAAATTTACCTTTTGAACTGTTTAGAAGTGTAAAGTGTCAGCGCATCAGAATTTGTTCAGAGTACCTACCTATGTACGAGGAGGTTTCCCAATGATGTGGTTTAAAACTTAATGAGGAGTTTTCTGACAGCTAGTCAAACGTAGTTCAACATACCGGCGATAGATGGCGTTGACTAGAGAGGGGTTCGAATACGAAAATTTTAGGCTAAAAAGTAAACAAAAATGCATATCACTGAGTCAGGCGCATCCGTTGATATGATATGTTCATATTTTGCTGTTTACTTAATAACACAAATTCTTAGTATTTTATTTGTATTTTATTATATGCAAGGTCCCTCACCCCTGTCTCGTCAACGCCATCTATCGAGTCTTTAGGAACTACTTTTTCTTTTTTAATGGCTTTCGGAAAATTCCTCGTTAGTAGGTAGGTACCTACCGCCAGAAGGAGGGTTCTGTTTTCGTTATAAGTAAAAGGTGTAAAATGGCAAGCAAAAATGATCATAGGTTATTAATTAATATTTTATTCTAAAAAGATATTTTCGGTATGTTGTAATCTTAGTAATAATGTAAAGAAAGTAAAACTTTTAACTACAACTAATATGTTCTGTTAGTAGCAAGCAACTTAGATAAAATATTAATGTGTACAAAATGTTTTTGTTCTTCTTTTAGTTTTGAATAAATATATCGATAAATAAATAGGTAATACTTACCTACATACACTGACCTGCAAAACTAAGTACTACACTTTTAATATTTAATTTTTTTATGAACTATAGAAATTAGAGATTTAAAATAAAAAACGTTATATATCAAATGTTATCAGCTTTCTTTTTAACTATTATTTATAAATTAAACTCTTTTTTGAGACCTTTTTATTTCGAAAGTATATTTTGTATACTGAAAAAGTTATTGCAATTTTAAAAGTGTGATACTTAGTTTTGCAGGCGAGTGTAGTTTTACTGTTTAAATAATTTATACACACCACCAAACTAGCATAGGATCTTTTGTACTATCTAAAGGGTGAAATTGATATCATTAGCATACTTTTAAACTAAAAGTCTACCCATCAAACTGAACAACTTCACTATGGGAGCAAACCAATCGGAGTAAAAAAAAAGTCAGCTGTTCCATACTAAACTGCAATACCTACTCGACTAAAATGTATGCAACAGCTGATTTTTTTTTTGCTCCGATAGGTTTGCTCCCATCGTGAAAGTTGTTCAGTTTGATGGGTAGACTCTTAGTTTAAAAGGATGCTAATGATATCAATTTCACCCTGTATACAGGGTCCTAATATGCTGACAGTTTTTTAAGGGGATGACCAGACCATCAACCTGAACAACTTTCTCCATGGCACCAACATCGAAATCACGAAAAAAGAACTGTTCTTCCATACGAAACAGCAAACCTACTCGAGCCAAATGTATGGGACAGCAGATTTTTATTTCAATGTTGGTCCCATAAATAAAGTTGCGGTGGCCGGCTTGGATTGGACCACCGGCTATTTTTGCTATGGGCGTTGCCGTTGTTGTGGCGACTAAGGGATACAGACCAAAACGCTTTAATATTTCTAGGGTGACGAGCTTTTGACCCGCGACTTTGTCCGCGTGTATCCTACAGGGGACGATTTAAAAAAAAAATGCAAGAGTACTATATCACCGCAGTTGAATGGGACAACGTCATGAAGGGCAACTCTACACATTCGACCTCAGTGATCATTTTAGAGAAAAAATATTTATCAATCTGGGGCTATTCCTTGAAACCCAATCTGGCAACCTTGTATTGAACTAAACTGGAACTAAACTAAACTGAACTAAGGAGTTTTTTAGTTTTTTGGATCCCACATATTTTGTCAAATTTTTATTCTTAAAATTCGTGTTGTTTTGCGTAACAAAGTTAACAATATAGCAATATACTTTTATAAGCAAGTTAACAATATACTTTTCAGTGATGGTGTCTTCTATCGAGTCGATGGCATGTCATTTTATATTTTTCTAGCCCAGTATTTTGCCACGAGTGATGGTGTATGAGTCGTAAACAGGAAAAGTGTTCCGTCATTTTTACCGCGGCAAAGCGGTCGGTTCACCTCTTTCCTGTGGACTTCTGCGTTTCCTGCGACTTTCAATTGTCTCCAAGAACTCCAAAGAAGCGTAAAAACTTCGAACACCAACGTTTTAATGAGAATCGTCCTAAAGAAGATTTTGTTTTACTAGAAGATTTGGCCTAAAGGTCTATTAACCGGGCCAGAAAATGATTAAAAAAAAACTGAACTGACACAATGACAGTTGGGACAGTTGAGTGCAGTGTTGCCAGAAGGTTACTTTTGTAACCTTTTAGGTGATTTTTAGGTCTGTCAGGTTATTTTTAGGTTACACGATGGTTAGTTTTAGGTGATTTTTCGGAATTTGTAAAATAAATTTTAATGTTATTATTTTTCCATGAAACGGAACGCTTTTTTATATTTTTTGCAATGTTTTATAACGCAAAACGTTCGTACCATAGTAAGTGCAACTCCTAAAAACACGTTTTTCTCGCTCGTACTAATGTATACCAAATCACAAATGACTAAAGCATCTCATTACTCGCTCGATTAATCAATCCAAAGAAAAATTCAACTTGAAAAGGAAAACGCTACTAATAATAATAATAAAGTTTTTATTAGAGGCAAAAAACCCATAAAGAAATGTACATACAAAAAAAATACAGTATAAATAAAAACCTTACATGTTAACAAAGAATATAAAAATAGACTTTGGTGTCATTTTTTATTCGCGTCCTGGTGGACAGACAGCCAGTACCTGAACATTGAGCTATTGAGACACTCGCTTACATATATATTATAATATATACTTACTCTTAATATACTGTTGTCAGAGCCACGCAGCCTGTTCCAAAAAGAGGCAATTCGTGCTCTAACAACATACTAAATTTTTTATATTTATTTAAGTTAATACAACTAACATCAGATCTGTCTATCATCTTTTAATACCTTATTACAGGAAAAAATATGAAAGACTGGGGGAGGACAATCGCCTTTTGGTGTTTTTTCCGATTCAATTTGCTTGGAAAGTGCTGCCATCTATTAAATATTTCGCAGAACTATGAAAAAAAAGATTTTATTGTCTATGTCAACGTCAAATTGACAAAATGGCTATCTAACTTGCGTAATGTGCGTGTTGTTTTCGTTCAATTTCGTGCCGATTTAGTGATATTCTGGAGTTTTTGTTGTTCTCTACCCAATGTACAGATTACAAGAATAGTAAGGATATTAAATTTCACTCGATCGGTGCGGGATTGAACGAAAACTAGCATTCAAAATAATAATATCTATCGGTATGAATAGATATAAATATAAGTAGGTATGTATAGTATAGGTTTAATTATTGTTGGTGAAACATAGATGGCGCTAGCTAGCTTTCAATTTGACATAAGTTGGATGCATAATGTTGCTACGAGTGGGTTCTCTTTTCTAATATACCTACTCATTTGTTAGTTTTCACACCAAAAGGTTATTTTTTATCTATTTCCGGATACTTTTGAAAAGATCCGGCTGGCAACACTGGTTGAGTGACAGAAACAGTAAATAGGAAAAAAATACATAATATTAATCTATGGGAAAAAGTATCCAGGAAACAGAAATTTTCGTTTGTTCTGTATTTTGTAATTCATATTTTTTAATTCTATAACTGTTTAGTGATTAGTTGATATAATCTCAAAAGCAGCATTTATATTCCTTGAGCAGCAGATTATGAGGATTTTGTAATTCTCATGACAAACATCAGCTAGCAGCTGTACCTAGTACAAAAGATACCATTTGAAGCGACTTTTCATCTCTAATATTTTAGGGTAGGTAGGTACATCTGTTTTAACATTCTTTAATTTACCTCAAGTTTCCCTTAATTCGCCGAACAGTGCATGACACTGACCAAAATTCGATGCTGGTTGTATAACCTCGATGTATTAGTTAGTTACTGGTTGTCCTTTTCCTCATGAACCCACATACTCAGTGCATTCTCCTAATCATTTCGTCTCCTATAAATGAATAGGGCTTTTATAAGTTATATGTCACGATAGACAGTCGAACATACGAATGCATCGAAAAAAATTGCAACCAGTGGTGAGTTCCGAGACATGAAAACAGCGCTGTGAGCGATATCAGCACTGACACCCGTTCCATTTGCGTTATCGCGGTTACAGTGCCAATAGCGTCCTCCCAATTCAGAACTCTAGATATCACATTTACATCGTGAGGTTCTATCTTAAGTCTTGACATATAATTAATCAAAGGAACAGGGTAAACATTTTCAACTTAAGGTGGTTTCAGTCCATACAAAAGTTTGACGCACAATACGCGTAGACGGAATTAATAAAAGTAATATTTTATTATTTGGAAAAATCGTTAGGAAAATCTAGATGCCGCGTCACAAATAACATCTGAAATTCATAAAATAATTACGAAGATATAAAGCTTTGAAATTTTTCATACAAAATTTTAAAAGCTGTATATCTTCGTAATTATATTATAAATTGCAAATGTTATTTGTGACGCGGCAACTAGATTTTCTAAACTATTTATCCATATACATATTCAAAATAACTTACATTAATACCGTCTACGCATATTGTGCATAAAAGTTTTGTAAAAAATTGACCCCTCTGCAACCACCTTAAGTTTTTATAAGAATATTTTTTTATATTTCTCAAAAAAAGAACATGTACTTATGCGTTTCATAGTGCCCCTAAGTCTATCCTACTCTAACTCAAACAAACCACCCTAAGATGACACTGACCAAATTGTGTTAACAGCATTCAAATTATGGCATCTGTACCAAAAGTTGTCGACCTAAGGTCGGATACGGTGACGAAACCCACGGAAGCTATGTCTAGGGCGATGTTATCAGCTTCGTTAGGCGATGATGTATTCCGTGAGGACCCCACTGTGAACGCGTTGGAGCAAAAAGTTGCTGAAGCATTGGGAAAGGAGGCTGCATTGTTTGTACCATCGGGTACTATGGCTAATCTTATTGCAGGTAAATTTTTTTTTTCATATCAATGACATTCTTATGCTTATTGTTAAATAATACCTATACAATACAATTTATTATGGAACAGCAGTTTTTTTTTGCTCCTATCGGTTTGTTCCTATAGTAAAAGTTGTTCAGTTTGATAGGTAGTCTCTTAGTTTAAAAAGATGCTAATATCAATTTCACCCTGTAGATACAAACTTCCATGACTCAGCTTTGACTCAAATATTAATCATACAAATATTTGTACCTTACGGGATTCAAGGCCGCGACCCTCGGCACAGCAGGCAGGTTCACTAACCACTGAGCTATCGGGCCGTCATTAGGTTTAAAGAATTTTATTCTCATTAAAAACATACAGTTACTTACATGAGAACAGTTTTTAGATAATAAGAAAAAATCGATCGTTATACAATCTTTTTAAAATACTTACTAAACAATAATATCTTACACTATTATTAGCAGAGTTATGTGGTACAACAACGGACAAAGGCGCAACGTAGGTACGTAATTTTTTTGTAGGTTTTTTAATGTTTTATTAAACTAGCAAAGCAAGACAGCTGGTAGTTGTAGCAATGCTTCCGACAACCCTGAAAAGGATTATGGTCGTGAGTTTATGTACGTAGGTATTGTTTGCTATTATTAATGTTATTAAATCGTTGTCCTTTGTACATCGTCGCCCTTACATTGTTATACATTTTATTTAGTGGCATTACATTAATTGAGAACCTACTCTGTACTTATTTAAAATACCTACGAAGGTAAGACATAGCAAAAACATAAAGACTGACACAGCAAAAACCAAAGTCTATATAATATGTAAAGAAAATAAATTATTTAAGTTAGACTTAAATATATTTAATGACTCAGACTTTTTTATGGTCGTGGGTATATTGTTAAAAAGTTGCGCTCCCTCGTAAGTAAACATTGATTTGCCGTAGTTCGTTCGAATCTTCGGAAGAACAAGATAGCTTGCCCGACGCGTAGTGCGTTTGAGTACATGTTTTGATTTTACGAGCGAAAGATTTGTCATTGCAGTCGTAGATAATAATTGTATCATTTGTTTCAGCTATGGTGCACTGCAACAAAAGGGGTTCTGAAATGTTGTGTGGAGACCAATCACATGTTTATAAGAGAGAAGGTAATTTGACATAACCTCAGCACAGATTATTTAATACTTAGTAACTTTTTAACACATAGGTCATGCATTCTTCCGGTTTCGCGTGCTTTTACAGCCAACCACAATGAATGATGAAATAAAACGCGTCTTAATGGAAATGCACGAGAGCCTGTTTGTCATGAGATACGCGGCGCTTGCGTACTTATCGCAGCTGTCAAACAGCTACAAGCCGGGCTTGCATAACCTTAGTATAGTTATTCTCCTGAAGCAGTGTTTAAATAACACACAAGCTTACATTGATGTTTCATTTTTCCGCGAACAAATAAATTAAAAAAATATATATATACGGTCGAATTGAGAAACCTCCTACTTTTTCGAAGACTTTTAAAAATGTTTCCAAATAATATTAAATAATGCTTTAGTCCTCTCTATTCTTAAATTTAGTTTGAAAGCATGTTGCAGATTTAGAATGTATAGAATTAAGATTGGGAATGGATTGTGACGAAGCATGTTCCTGGTGGGATCCTGTTAATTCTTTTAACTTTTGACATTTTACGGAAATTTTGCCATCTTTCTTAATTAAGAAAGATGGCAAAATTTCCGTAAAATGTAACTAACTAATGTATGTAACTAAATTTAGTTTGAATATAAATGACAAGCTGAATTAATTTTCTGTTCCAGGTGGTATAGCCCATTTAGCAGGTGTGCATGTGACAGGGTTAAAGAATCTCTCAGATGGCACATTTGATCTGAATGAAATGGAGAAACATATAAGAGGTTCCGACATACATGAGCCGATAACTATGATGGTGTCTATTGAAAACACACATTCTTATTGTGGCGGAAAGGTATGCTTTATTTAGTATGTGTTCATGGACGGCCCGCTAGCACAGTCTGTAGTGAACCTGCCTGCTGTGCCGAGGGTCGCGGGTTCGAATCCCGTAAGGGACAAATATTTATATGATGAATATGAATATTTGTACCCGAGTCATGGATGTTTGTATGTACATATGTATTCTATATCGTTGTCTAGTCATCATTATACAAGTCCAGGTACTTTAAATGTGACTAGATAATTTGTGTGACAATGTCCAAGATATTTATTTATTATTTGGTTATGGCTATTATCTAGGTACAGTATTTGAACCATTTCATTGCAATGTTTTTCTATTGTTCCAACAATAGAAGAAGGCCAAGGCTCCAGCCTTGGCCTGCCTATCATGGCTTGAAAATATACTATCCAAGAATACAAATGTACTGAGGTGAGGCGGTATTCAAATGTGTTCTAAATACAACATTCAGAATGTCCCATTTACCAAGCAATGCCTGAACTTTGTGTACGAGTGTGATTGAGGATGCAAAAATGCCTTTTTCAGGTTCTACCAAATTCTTGGATTGAAAGACTGTTTGCTGTCACTAAGAAGAGAGGTGTGGCTTTGCACATGGATGGTGCACGTCTGTTTAACGCTTCCGAGTATCTCCACGAAGAACCTGCAAATATAGCGCGCCATTGCGACAGCGTCTCGATTTGCTTCAGTAAGAGTCTTGGAGCTCCTGTGGGATCTGCTCTTGCTGGGACAAGGAGATTCATTGACCAGTAAGTAGTAAGATATTACACTGCCGTTGGGGCAAGGCAAATACTCACATGATTGGGCCAGCCCAATGAATAACTGGCTCAATGAATGTGCTGAGTCGAGTTGATTGGCTGAATCATGATCAGTTTGCACGCACATTGTGTATGGTAATAAGGAAGTCACAAGAGTACACTCCGGTTCGCTTGGTAAACTGTGTCATTGTTACATTTTACAATGAAGCATTGACGCAGTTTACTGAGCGTGCGCATTATCTTCCTATGCGACCGGACGGGTGAGCTGGGTTGCGGATAGCTCGCCCCGTTTCTTATGCAGGCTTGCCTGTGTAGAGACGGGGTTTGTCCTTTGGACCCCGGACAAAGGAAGAACACTTGCTGTAAAATCATATGCAACAGGTGTATCCTTAACCATATTCCCATTTTTTCATCCACATCATGTTCTTTCCTAGTACATATTCTTCAATCCCTTCCCTTCCTTCCCGGAGGAGAAAACCTTGACTTCAAAAACCCCAATCCAAGGTGTGATCCAACCGTGCCGAGGGATGCGTGGCTGAGGGGGAGCTCAGTCGTAAACGGAGGGTCTTCGATACCGGGCCGCCTCGGGGACAGTCGTAGGCCTTACCTCCACAAGCAGGCTCTGCGGAGGGTTGACGATTTATTCCTAGCATTCTCGTGGGACTAACATGGAAACTGAAAAAAATATTAAAACTGAAGATGAGACTGGCACTTCCGGAGCTATGAAAACTGAAATTCACCAAATACAGTCTTTAGCCAATATAGACATTAAAAAACAACAATTAGAATTACGTCAGATGCAAAATGATAATTTTACCAAACAAACACGTTACCATTGGTGGAGAACTAATGGCAAAAACCATCTAGAGGCTCTATCCCTGTCTGAAAAATCATACAGATTACTTAAGCACATGCCAGAAGTACAACAAAAGGTTTACAAAAATGGTAAAAAACCTTGGTTCTTACAAGAAGGAGTAAAGCAGAAACCAAAAAAAAAAAAAACTAATAAAAAGAGTCAAACTGTTATTATTAAGCTTATAAACCCCACTGTTAAAAAACCTCGCAAGAAAAGAAAGGGGAAAAAAGGATCACAAAATCCTGAGACGATTTGCCCTGAACAAAGTGAGAATACCGATTTACTATCACCAATTTCCTTGCGAGTTGGTATCAAAGATACCAATAAGATTATGTCTGACGAAGATCTACAAGTCCTTAAAGATGAAATAGTGAAGTCAATAGGTAACGAGACTGATCAGGCGCCCCGTTTCTTGGGTTGTTATTTCAAGGCTGGTTGGCTTGATATAAAATGTGCTGACAAAAGATCACTTGACTGGTTGTCCAAGACTATGCATAACCTTAAACTATGGGAGGGGGCCGCACTTGAATTGGTGAATGATAAAGAGCTGCCCAAACCAGTCACTGCGATAGCTTGGATTCCCGATGAGAACATGGATTCTGGTTCAATAACGGGCAGGTTAGAAATTCAAAATCCTGGAATTGGCATTAAATACTGGAAGGTTTTGAATAGAAAGGTGCTTACTAATAAAAAGGGACAAATAGTAACCTTTTATTTTGACGAAAGCTCGTTAAAAGAGTTAGAAAGTCGTAGCTTTATTCTATTTCTGAATACGAGTGTAATCTACGTAAGCATCGAATCAGACAAACAACTCGATCACATAGAAGAGGACAAGGTACTTGTGTCCGAAGACTCCGCATTAAAATCACAAACTATGACTGTTAGCGAGACTGCGGATTCGAATGGACTTGATAATATTTCTCCTTCTGATACAACAGAAGTAGTTTCTTCTACCTCTGACCTCAGTAATAGTTTATCAAAAGGCGAAAGTAGTTTGATGGACTCTAATCAACCTGATTTCAGCATTAGAGAAAAGCAAGAAAATCCTTATGAGATAGTAGCGATGAATGCAAGCGAGCTTATGAGTCGAACGGATATTGTTAACTCAAATTTAGAATCAGGAGCCTCAGAAATAAATCACTTTGATTTCCCAACAATTAGAAATAGCGAAGGATACATGAAGACACATAATTTTCCTGAGCCAGCCATCAACACTGTCGTTATTAAGGAAGAGACTGTTAGTGAAATCAACGAAATGGAGGATGATAGAGTAGGACAGACTGACTCCTCTGGGCCGACTTTAGAAACGGGGATTGTCTCCAGCACTGCTTCCTTCACAAACAAAGACAAAGCTGGGGGTTTGTATGGGTTCAGCCAAGCTTACAAGTTATTCAGAGAAAGGCTTAATCTCCTGGCCACT
Organism: Agonopterix arenella; assembly: GCA_927399405.1. Lineage (NCBI taxonomy): Eukaryota > Metazoa > Arthropoda > Insecta > Lepidoptera > Depressariidae > Agonopterix > Agonopterix arenella. The sequence goes on along the minus strand of OV656707.1, from coordinate 11,203,995 downwards.
AAAAAGCCTGAAAGTAATATAAGCAATAGCGAAGCTGATGCTTTACCGGATATAAATAGCGAAGAAGTCTACGATCTACAAAATATAAAGAGAGAGAAAGACGAAGATTTACAAAATATAATCAGAGAAGAAGAAGATTTACAAAATATAAAGCGAGAAGAAGAAGAGGGTGATACTGATACCTATCAAATTAACATCAGTACTGAGGACGATAGAGGAGCACGAAGAGAATCTCCTCCACCTACTTTGGGAACCGGTTTTGCTTCTAACGATTCTATCTTTAAAAATATAGATGTACATGAGGTTTTAGGTTGGCTAGCGGCTCACAAACTTGTCAGCAATGAGAAGAACAGTGAAGCCATCGATTTCCTAAACATAAAACGGGATGAAGACACAATGACTCAAAAACCCTCTCTAGAGCATGCGGATAAGAAAATAAGGGGTGAAACCATACAAACCGTTCACAATATTAGCAGCAGGGAGAATGATAGGGCCGGAGGTGACTTTAGGTTATTAAACTGTGAATTTAGCAGAAGGGTACACGGTAGAGAAGCACGCCAAGACTCTAATCGACCAATCACACTACCCGAGGTAATGAGGGATGACAGCAGACTAAATTCCTTCGATAACTTTAGAGAACATTGGAAGGCCACAGAAACGACTTTTTCCAACTCCAACAGAAATTATGATGAGAGACCGATACGACAAGAACCGGACGCATCGTTCTCATCTCATCGCAAGTCCTCTGAGCCGATAAGAAATGAAGCTAACATCTTTAGGAGAAGGGAAGGCCCCAGAAAGGCCCCAGTTGTCCTGACGTCTTCTGACGATATCAGTTGCCACAGGCAGGTATATCCTGCTGGGCTAGCCATGACCGGGTTCTACGATAGAGCTGGTCTGCCGGCGTTCAATACCGACAATAGAGGCGTCAATCGGGCACTATCTCAACAATTTTCACAGGGTCATACTGATCCAATAATGGATGGGACGAATCAGCGTAGCGGGCTGGTAGCTGCCGGGACAAATTGGGTTCCCATCAACCATCACAACAGAACTGTTGGACCTCCTCATAATATGTATTCCACTGTCAATAATTACGATTGTAGCGCAAACAGTGCACCACAAAAAGACTATTATGGTTTAACTCCGAAGGACCTCATGGGAGGTAGAACAGAACCAGCCAGGGAGAACCGAGGTTGGAATGATGTCAATAATCCTTACTACCGCAGACGCAACTGAACTCTTCGTCTATTCTCGAACAATCTCGGGTCGTCTTCGAAAATCCCAGTCCCGTAGCCTCGTAGATGACTTATTGTATTAAGTAATCAACAAAGATGCTCGTATTTGTATTGTGTAAATTAAGTTTAGTATTAAATACATGACCCTGTACTATTTTTGTATTTTTCACTCAATCTCCAACTTCCAAAGGCGTACCTAAAAAGTTATAGAAGAAACTGATATATTATCCTGGAAACGAGACGTGGGTTAATCCAATGAAAAAAGGACTGCCTACTGTGATAGGTAAGCTATTGTTAGATTCTTGCGAGATTTTACCACTCTAAACTTGTCAGTTATTAAGAGATCAGTCAAATTCTTCCTACAGAGCATAGAAGATTAGATGAAGAAATTAGGTATATTAACATGACGAGGCTAGTTAGTTACCATGTCTAATCTGAAGATCTGCCGGATTCCATAAAGTATGGCACGAAATAGCACAGGCGCTGGATATAATTGCCATTTGCGCAATTATTCCTGTACGGAAGGGTGGATAACAAAAGGGGTGAGCTCTGAGATGCTGTACGTTTTTATTATGATAAAATATTATTCGATATAATTGGGTTTCTATTTTTTGATAGTATTGCAAGCTAATTGTCTACGTCAGTTTATCACCCAAGGACTATTTAAATAAGGACAAGCTACGCGTAATTCTACTAACAAAACTTTCTGCCACTTTTTGCGGGGGGCGAGGTAGCATGAAATCCACAATTCTGGACTTTATTCTATTTACTTTAGATTCTAATTTTGAATGTTAAAAATCATGAAAAACAGTCTCGTGTGATTTCTAAAACGTGATAAGTTCGAAGTTATTGTTCCGCAGTTCTTTATAGGCTGTCTAGTTTAGTGATAAGGTATAAAATTGTATGTAAATGCACATTATTATTTGATCTTGTACGTTGGCAGTGGCGACATGCTAACGCGAGGCGGGTCCATATATAAATCGTCTAAACCCAAGAAGAACATAAAATGCAGATTTTGTGAGCCATAAGAGCTCTTTAACTTCTCTGAGAATAGGAGTAGTCGGTATTTTTGGACCCGAAAATTATAGGTACCTCAATTAACAGACCTAAATACATAAACTCACTACCATAATCCCTGCACTCTCCTGCCTTAATTAAATCACTTTATAACTGGAGTGCGATTTTTGAATCTCATTCAGTGAGCTCAGCAGTTGAAAATGTCAAAATTACTATGGAGATATACATCTTTCTACTGCTGATTTGACTTTAAAAAATCATACTCTAGGAGTGCGATTTTTGAAAGTCAAATCAGCAGTACAACGATACGTATCTCCATACATTTTCAATTGCTGAGTTCAACGTATGAGATTCAAAAATCGCACTCCTGATCTTCCCGGCTCGGTAGTCGGACGACATTTTGTAAAGTCATACAGTTTTTTAGAGTAAGGGTTATTAATCTATCTATATCTAAACTATTATAAAACTGTAACAGGAAGTTTGTATAAAACTGTAAATTTAATGTGTCAGTACATTGAAGATATTAACAAAAAAAGTTACGATATGGTTTTTAGTTGTCCCTGATTCCATATCACCAATTTTCGGATTTTTTGTCTGTCTGTTTGTTTGTTTAAAAAAAAATGCTAAATTTGAGCATTGCTACACTCAGAAAGTTGGTAAGTATAAAGTTAGTGGTAGTAATGTTTCTGACCACCCAGAAAGGGATTCCAGTCGTGAGTTTATGTATGTAGGCTAAATCTTAACCTTACTAAAAACATTACCATCCTTCTGGCGCAGTCGGGTAAAAAAGAAGAGAAAATTGAGTAGGTTCCTTGGGTATTAGGTAGCAGAGCGGTCGGTTCGGGAGGGGGCGAAATATGACGTGTTTCGACTGTCTCTCAAAGATAAAGTACCTAGATGGATATACAAGGTCCTGCTTAATATGCTGGCAGTTTTTTAATGGGGTGACCAGACCATCAAACTGAACCACTTTCTCAATGGGACCAACATCGAAATCGTGAAAAAAATCTGCTATCCCATACATTTGGCTCGAGTAGGTTTGCAGTTTGGTATGAAAAAGCTGTTTTTTTTTTCTCGCGATTTCGATGGTGGTGCCATAGAAAGTTGTTCAGTTTGAAGGTCCGATCATCCCCTTTAAAAAGTGTCAGCACATTAATAAGGACCCTACATCTACATAATATAAAGCAAGACACAAAAACGCTAAGTAAATAGTATAGGTAGGTACCTATTCACACTTATGATTAAGACAAACGTCTATTAGCATTGGCGAGTCGTCAGTAGTGTACAGAATAAATCTTGGTTGAGATAAGGTTGATACGCTTGAAAAAAAAATGCATTTATTGCCAATCTTTAGTTAGGTATAGCTGCATTTGCTGAAGAAGAAATTCTGATGCGTATGTAAAGTCTACCAAACCGCATTGGGCACTCGTGGTGGATAACGCCCTGAGGGTAGGCATGTGCCCTGCAGAGGGACGTATATAGGCTGTGATGATGATGATTTAGTTATAGGTCAATGATGTCGTTCAAAAGCGCGGAAGTGCTGTTACTTATTATTTCATCCCCTCCCGCACCGTTCCGCTAAACAAGAGAACTCTTAACTAAGTATACTTAGTTAAGCCAGTGGTTAAGCGTTAGACCTTGCAGTAACCTAAGTAGTTGTTGGGAAGTGAGCTTATGTATCTAGTAGGTATATTTATTATGAATACTTTTTCGTTTCAGAGCGCGTCGGTTTCGCAAGATGCTTGGTGGCGGAATGAGGCAAGCGGGCGTTCTCGCAGCTTGTGCTATCATCGGTTTAGATGAAACGGTGCCTTCGTTGTGCGCTGACCATCGGCGCGCTCAGTATCTTGGCAAAGGTGAATAGAAAACCTATTAGCCCAAATCAACCCATTGCTGGACATCCCTTTTATTGTTAGGCTCTCTTTTATTGTGCAATTCCTCATGGTTATGCGTGCTAATCTCATCCAATGTTAACCTGTAACACTCACAATGTCATCGGACCAATGTGCTGGTGGTCTACCTACTGACCTCCATTCCTATCGTGGCAGCCACTCCGAGACTAAGTAATTAAAAAAAATAGCCGCCTAAGCAGGCCTAACTATAATTATTACTTTTTTATGTCCGGTCGCTTATGCTTTGCACTGCAATTCTGCCAGTGTCAACTAGTATCTCAAGGATTGTTCTATGTTAAAAAAACATTTGAGCTAACAAAAAGGCCCACGAATACATCCGTCCATGAATCCTCATGCCACGCGACTTCCTAGGCTTATTTTATTGTATATTCAGATACAATGACATATTATAATGATCCAATATATGTAAGAGATATGTCGAATTTCATTTTATTTAATTTATTACTATATCATTGACTGTATCACTTGAAATGTTACAGTACACAGAAACTCTAATCACACCACTGTTCCTTCTTTCCAGCTATCCATGACCTAAATCTATCAACATTCACGGTAGATCTACAGAATCAGCAAACTAACATAGTCCACGTTAAAATAAACGATAAAACAACCGTCACCAGCCAGAAAGTAGTCGAACGACTATCCATAGTTAGTCAAGCTGAAACCAGCGTGTGCAAGGCTGAACATGGCAATGGCGTTGTGGTACTGGCCAGTGCGAAACCAGATACGAAAACATTAAGGTTGGTCCTACATCGGGATGTTCAAGATGACGACTTGAGATTGGCTGTCCAAAAAATTGTTTATGTCCTAAAGGAGGTTGACAAAAATAGGTAAGTTTACAAGCTACCTTTTTTTACTAAACAGTAAGCGATGTACTACAAATAGTGCATACCATGTATAATTTGGTGAAGATGCGTACGTACTCTTAATAAGTATAACGAGCACTTTGAACCTCTTTTAAAAGACTTGAAGTTTTAAGTTAAATAGAAAAAAAATAAGCCTCCATTGGAAGGTGATATGGTTTATTATAAAAGCGGCAGTATGTAGAAAAAAATACTCTCAACTCGGACGTTATTTTATTGAGCCTCATTTCTCAACCTACGAGGTCGTTTCTACAAAGATTAGAACATGGATAATAATGGATAATAATAATATAAAAATTAGAATAATGTACTAAACTAAATAATTAATGATTTATTAAGTAAATATACACGTGCGCGCTATTTATCAACTTATCATGGCATGGTCTATTAATTTTGTTACTTACTAAGAAAACATTTTAATGTATAACCTGGTCACATTATCTGTGCGCCTGGCGTCGAGACGTTATATCGGTGCTCTGGTTTAGTGTGAAACCGAGTGTACCTAATTATCGAGATGCGTATTGGTAACGATGATGCTAACAGTACTGACGTGATTTAGTACAGTTGTGACAGTCTTTATTGACGCGTAGGGGGAAGCGAGAGGGGCATCGCATTCCAGCGAGGTGCAGATATAATGTGACCTGGTTTTAGTTAACAATTAAATATTTTTATTGGACTGGGACTACGAATAAGTAGTTATAGGAGTCAATCAACTATTTTTTGTCCATACCTTGTCCCAGTCTTCCCATTCTTCAGTCCCATTTTCTCAATGATCAGGCTCAGGGTCAAGCTCTGGTTTTGCTTGCCCCAAAAATTAATGTTTGTTGAATAACAAGGGATTCCATTTATTAAATACATACACGGTTTTGCAAAATTACCCGAATTTTACTTGAATTTTGGCGGTTGTCCGATGGACGCGAAGTATCTTTTCATAGTACAACTATCAGTCCCTCAGCAATACTAGTTAACAAAACTTTATAAAGTGAAAAAAGTACTATTGCCGCCCAAAAACTATTTTTACTATAATATTTCACCTTATTGCTTAGTTCTCAACAGCGTGCAAAAATGTCTTTATTCTCCACCTTTTGGATAATTTCTGAATTATTTCGTTGTCCCCAAGCTTGTTGGTCTATCGGACAACCGCTTAAAACTACTAGTAGTTCAACACGTAATGCGTATGCATGTAGTAGAATCATAATATTTGATAAATTATCTATCTTTCAAAATTAATGAATGTCAAGAAAAAAAGAACTAAAAACTTTTTAAAACAGTACCAACAGGACAAAAAATAGTTGATTGACCCATAGAATAAAATAGAAAACTTTATTTTCGACCAACTGAGATCACAATATTGTTAGTAACACACTTAGCCTATTGTTAGTTTATACACAGCTACATATTTCTTTTTAATTACAATTGTTTGTTTGTCAGCACGTGAATCATACAGCAATGGTTCACGTACTGACAGTCAAACCTACTTGCAAACATGGTCAAGATGCTGTTGGTGCTGGCGCTTATCCTACGCACGAGGGATGTACACCTTTATTAGATAGTTATCAAGTAGATTGTTTTTACACTACTATGCGCAAAAGCGTAAAGTAGTGTAAAAACAATCTACTCGCGCATCGGCGAACATCCCCGATGCACTACAGAATCGCGGCAGCCCCACCAGCACCCTTATGTTATGAGGCCAGTTATGAGGCTGGGATGTTAATTTAAAGGAATTTAACAAAAAGGTTGATCTAAAATAATAATTAAGTTTATTAAATCAGTATTAATTAAGACTTGGTCAGTGTCACAAATATTAGAGTTATAATGAGATCTGATTAAATAACTTGTAAGTAAATATATTTTTCGATACTACTAAAAAATAACTAGTTTTATTTGACTAATACTACACATAGAAGTGCATTAACCAAGCATAGAAAACGTTACCCCGTTTTAAAAAAACGTTATAAGTCCTAGGTACCTACTTAGGTACCTAGCCTAACATGCGGCCTAACCTAGGAAAACAAACTTTTTAAAACCTATTATAGAATGCTATCCATACCACAGAATAAATACTAGTCCATACTCTAAAAAACCGGTGCAAAAATTAGTAAAAGTATGCTATTTCTTATTTTTAAACTTTTATTTTAAACATTTTCTGTAAAGATTTCCTTCTCTGAATTAGTATTTCTATAAATAGTAGAAAAACAGCCAAAATAGTACCATAAGACAGTACTAATAAGGCTGGATAACAATCCACCATGCTTACGGATACGAAATTAGACTCACGACCAGAGCATTTAGGTCGCTTTCCGTACAACATTTCGTTCTCTCTTTTTTGCAATCCATGTTCTTGAATACGTTTCATTCTGAAAGAATTAATTTAATATTGTATTAAGGATTGTAGAACCCTCCTACAACTGTAAAAGAGCGAAAGTTGCGCGTCAAAATATGAGGGGAAGAAAATCTTACCCAATTTTAAACATCTCCTTAAATGGCGTGTTCTTTCGCACAGCCAACCACGGGTCGATAACTTGTAAATATTGTATTTCTTTCAAACCGCACTTCTCTCCTTCCTTGAAGTATTTACCAACGAATTTGTATCCTACTCCGGTTTCCATGTGGAAAGCGAATAAACCCTGTGATCAGATAATTATGTGCATTAGGTGTAAAAATAAGGTAGTAGGCACATTTTCTTTCATTCTTTATTCGTTAAAAAGCAAACATATTGCTGATATTGCCCCGCAGCGTTTCTAAACTCTCCTACCTAGTCTTTGTTTGGACATTTACCTACATTTTTACCGATTTGTGGTACAAACAATGTCGATATCATAAATTCATCACCTTTTGCATATTTTTGACTCCCTCTTCCATGGTCATGAAGCGAGGTTTTGTTCCAGGAGGCGCCACTTTCGTTTGGTATATTGCTTTTCTTGTTGGTTCTGTAGCTGTCTAGAAAACATCGATTTTGAGAGTAACACTTCTAGATACAATCTAGAAAGAAAAGTACTCTAGGCGTGGTTTATGTAGAAGAGACGTGGCGCGGGCGGGGTGCGGCAATATAAATCTTATAGTACGAAGCATAGCGTCGTTCGGAGAATTAAGCCCGCGCCTCCAGGCGACGTCACCTGGTGGCGCGGGCGCGATTTTCCTTTACGACAAAAACGTTGCTATGCTACGTTACGTACTATAAGGTTTATATTGGTGTTACTTTGACAATCCGCCACCGCCACACGTCTCTTCTGTATAAACAGCACCTTAGGGTCGATCGTCTCATGATAATTATGTAACATTTTATTGATGTTGTTATTTTATTTTATGTTAATATAATGTCATTAGGCACTTTGCGGCCTGGAAAGAAATCGATAATGAAATGAAGAATCATAAAATCCCATATAAGTGGGATCTTCTCCAGATTTTATTATTTCGATTTTTTAAGTATGAAGTGAGACTTAAGAATAAGTCGATTTATTTCTGGACCATTGTATAGTAATGTATAAGAAGATTTGATTCTTTTTTTAGACTAATCCAGAGTTAACATTAAAAATGTTAACAATTTTCATTGAGGTTTTGATCGACCGTCATTTAAAAATAATTAGGTACCGAGAAATAATATCTATTAAAGACGTTATCGTGAACACCAAACTTAATTCTGGAATGTAGCAGGTCCTCCAGGCTATGTATTTGTGAGGAGCTAGACTGTAGAAGAGCCACGATGTTGGCCGAGTACGACGTGTATAGAAACATTAGAGCAAGGAACAATACCAACATCACTATGCGGCCTAGGGAACCTGGAAAAACAAACGATTTTAAAACATACAACATTGAAAAATTCTGGTACCTACCAAACAAAGGACCAAAAAATTTTTATGACAGTGTTCAATTCAGTGCTGCCAGGCTGCCACTTCTGCTATCAGCGCCAAAATGACAATAATAAAATTGATTTAATATTATTCACGTACGTCGTCAATTATGTCAGTGGGTACCGGGTAGTCCTATTCTTTTCCGGGAACTACTTTGATAATTCCCATTCCTCATTCACCAACATTAATTTTCTTATATGTATACTAATGCAGGGACCAGTTTGGCTTACCTTTCAGTTCAACAGTGCTCCCTTGCTGACAGACCGCTCCAAAAACTAAAAGTGAAACGTCCACAGCGTTTCCTCTCAATATGCCAGCGTCTTTTTTCTTCTGAAAATTTGCAAGAAAATCTTAGTAAAGTTGCATTACATGCATTCAATGATACTCATTTGCCCTCCCTTGTTGAGTTTGTGAATGCAATATATTAATGAAAATAACGGTCTTGCTTATGTCAGATTTTGGGTAACCGAAAAGATCGATCTTCTTAGTAGAACTTAAAACGAAATAAAATCACAATAGTAAATAAAAAATAACGGAACTCAAAATTGAAACTTACTTTCGATTTATTTAAGTTAAGACTCGTACTTGTTCTATTGGAATACAGTATCATATAGACCTTAGTGAAAACAATTAGCTACAGATATGCTTTCTGTTATTTACCGTATCAATATCATGTTTAGTCCTCTTCCATTCCCAACTGGCAACAGCTAAAAGCGCCAAGAATAACAGGAACAGCAGTCCCAAGGAACTGTACCATACCGTGGTCCGAAATGACAGTAAAAACAGATTGTTTTCATACGACAACTTGGGCTGTTGGAACACGAACTTTGATCGAGTGGGTGTCGGGCTCGATATGTAGTCCACCACTGTAATGCGCTCTGATGTGAAGAACATTGGCGACCCTGTCGATAAAATTATAAAGATGTAACGAACATGTAATACTAGATAGCGAAACATTGCGAGAGTAGTGCAATGCAAGGAAAGAGCCTCGCTCGAGTGACCAAACCTGAGTTCGTCTGGTGGCTCTGGTGCAGCCTGGGAACCCAGCCTTCACTGGCTAATCTTTTCACTACAGCATTAATAATTGACAAGCACGTATCTAGGGGGGGGGGGGGGGGGTCGATAGGTGGGATTTATATTTTGATAATGAAATGTGATTTCGGAAAATGTATTTTAATAACCTACCAGCTTTATGTTAGGGCATGATGTGAAGAAATACTATTAGTAGTCTATCCGGGTATCGAGAGGATTTCTTTATTTTCCTTCCAGCACACGTCTTTTGGGGTCATATCCTTCATATCCACACTGATTAAGACTTAGGTATTTATTTTTGTTTAGTGAATGAAAATTCTCACCTCCGATTTCAACTTCTTCTCTGACCAAGTATCCAGTCAAGCCATTCCATGTACCGTTAACTTTGTAGCCCCATGTATCAGCGAATACATATTTCCTGCTGGCGTTAAGAAAATCCAACAAATGAATAGTTGTCGGGAAATTCACTTTTGTTATAGTGTCTATGTGGTCGTTTCTGAAAAGTTGAACGGGTATTGTTACCGGCTGTTATTTGTTTTCGCTACTAAAAGCTATTGAAGTTCGGTTCAGGGGGAGAGAGGTGCGGTATCTTACTAGTGAGGTACTATTTTATTCATGTGCTACATGTCTTTAACTTTTCCTGCAATACCTAGAAACCTAAACGGATGCAAGAGATAAGGCTGAGCAAAGATGGTTAAAATCAACCAATAAAATAGATTGATTCTTTCAAGCAAAGAAAATTGACCAATTTGTTTGGTTGATTTTACACAGTTCCGCTCCGCTCGACTTTGATGGATTCCGGGCTTTACAATGGTGGTCAATAAGCTTAGTAGATTAGTTAATTAATCTTACACGCCATCAGTCAAATGATTAATGCTGTCGCTATCAGTGAGTACGAAACACACAGATATCTCGTATCTACCCAGATTGGATCGTCTCAGTGCCATGGACTCCGCTTTGTTGACCGTTCGCAATCCTCGTTCCTGGTTCCATGATCCATGGTATTCTGTTATCCATGGATTTCCAGCACATATTTTGTATACTGAAATTGTAGAATTAATTGTTATTAGGATTAACTTTAACAATATACGTACAATGATGACTATAATATTGAAGAGGTAAAGAGAAGTGTCAGAATCAGGTACATACAGGTCGGTAATAAATTAAATAGTATTATCATTTCTTTATTCAGTCACATCGATATCTTGTCCTATCTCGAATAATTGGTCTCAAGGTAACAAAGAGAGATTTAATAAATTCAGCGTCCGTAATAAGATCTCACTGTAGGGTTTCTACAGTTTTTAATAGTAAGCTACTACTATTAAAAAAGTCCCCGAAAGCACCTAATAGATAGGTAAATAAAGAGGTCAATGGGTACAATTACATTAAAACATTCTGTACTGTTACCATTCTTGTACCTATTCTGTATATTTATACTGACGACATGTAATTTATGCCAATAAATAATTGAATTAAATTGAAATAGTACTAACCCGAAGGGGAATATGGGGTGCTGTTGTGTGGGGTGGGGTGGGGTGGGGTTTATGAATTTCAGACCTACTGACATAATCGCATACCTACGTTGAGGAAATTCGCGCTACGGCTACCGTTTTGACTCGGGCCGCTTTTATTTGCGCCACGGCTACTGGCTGGTTATACCTGTCTAGATCATAAGGCGGCATATTTTGGTATAAGGAATTCGAGTTCAATGGTCGTACTTCGTACTATTAATTATTAATTACTTACTGAAATACAACTCATAAGAGTGATTAGAAGCACGGCGAGCGACCATGACTTCAGCATCTGGCAAGACTTCAATGTTGTCAATAGCTTCGGGTATCACGTTCTTCGTATCGCGACTGTCGATGAGGATCCAACGGAATGGCGATCGGAAATGTTTTTCCAGGCTACTCTGCAGCAAGAAAATTTATAAGCAGGTTAGGACTGGGTTTAATTGATTAAAAATCTAACTAAGTACTTATAGATAAGTAACATTCAAGTTTTTCGTAATTTAATTTGACACATATAAAATCGCTAAACACTCCAGCGGTGGTAGCACAGATCACAAAAACTAAAGGGAGATGTGAAAAGGGGGCGGGGCCAGTGTCGCAGCAATATGCGCAAAAACGGATAACATTGCTCGCGACAGTAAGGATTCAATATATTATGAGGCTGAAAGCCAGTCGAGATATTATGTGTAAATAGTTTACAATGCTTGCATAGTAGTTACTAAAGATTATTCGAACGTTTAGTTCTGATACGGCAATGGATAATGAGAACATTCAATCTAACAAAATACTTTCTATCGCGTGGTACTGGTGGTGATGCGACACTAGGTTTCATACTCAGCTCGTTGTTTGGCATGTCTCTAGATCTCTATGGGTCGTAGTATGGCAGCGTGTTATAGTGCTATCACGCCTTAGTTCAGTTAGTTCTCTTTCTAATTGCGCGCGAACGAACGAGATAGAAGGAGTAATATACAGGGTGAAATTGATATCATTAGCGTCCCTTTAAACTAAGAGTCTACCCATCAAACTAAACAACTTTTACTATGGGAGCAAAGAGCAAACCGATTGGAGCAAAAAAAATCTGCTGTTTGTTGCATACATTTCAGTTGCGAACTCGCGCGTCGACATTGCAGTTTAGTATGGAACAGCAGATTTTTATTTTGCTCCGATCGGTTTGCTCCCATAGTGAAAGTTGTTCAGTTTGATGGGTAGGCTCATAGTTTAAAAGGATGGTAATGATTTCAATATCACCCTGTATAGCCTTATCGCGCGCATCACGCTACGGCCTCAGAATTTACCACCGTACCGCGTAAAATTACCGTTATAACTAGAAATTACTTTAGGAAATTTAGAAAATATATTTATTTTGAGCACAGTTTTTTCAGCATATTTTACAAGCTTTTACATATTCGATTAACTTTCGGGATATAAAAATCTCATTTCGTCTCTATTCTATAAGGTCTAACAAAATTAGCTGAAACTATTTTAAGGGTATGCTCAGACCAACAAACTGAACAACTTTCTCTATGGGACCAATATCGAAATCGCGAAAAAATAATTTGATGTCCCATACAAAACTGCAAACACGACTTGACTCAAATGTATGGGGCAGCAGATATTTTTTTTCCAGATTTCGATATTGGTCCCGTAGAGAAAGTTGTTCAGTTTGATCGTCTGAGCATACCCTTAAAATAGTTTCACCTAATTTTGTTAGACCTTATATAATCATGTTGGATTTGGTTAATAGGCCGAGTCATGAAATTGGAAAAAACTCATATTTACATTGAAAAGTTCTTAAGTATGACAATAATAAATTGTTACCTTTGTAAAGTATTCAGTAATATCTATACAGTTGAGATCTACCAGGAACACGACGTGTTGATCCGGCTCGTGTCTCTCCGGCACATGCTTCGGTTCGAGGAACTGCATCATGTTTATTTGAGACACATTCTCACCTTCTAGGGCTGAATATAGCTGCACTTTTTTATCTAACAAAATACAAGTACTTAAGTAATTTTAATTTAATCCTTGTTAGTATAATAAGAACTAGTCCCGATTCAAAACAAAATTCGGTGCCGTCTGATTAGTCTTTTGCAAATAGGCATGCATTTTTTAAGTATATTTAATCCTTGCCCATGAAATATTTTATATTTTATTATCTCTCTCACTCTCTCATTGATTACCAAAAATTTTTTGTTCAAATTTTGGGGTGGTGATCGTTGTTAATTTGTTTTATCAAATAAGTCGCTTGGAAATATTAATCGATTAAGTATACAGGGTGAAATTGATATCATTAGCATCCTTTTAAACTAAGAGTCTACCCATCAAACTGAACTACTTTTACTATGGGAGCAAACTGATCGGAGCAAAAAAAGAAACTGCTGTTGCATACATTAGAGTCGAGTAGGCATTGCAGTTTAGTATGAAACAGCAGATTTTTTTTGTGCTCCGATCGGTTTGCTCCCATAGTAAAAGTTGCTCAGTTTGATGGGTAGACTCTTAGTTTAAAAGGATGCTAATGATATCAATTTCACCCTGTATACTTATTATACTTTATTGCACACCAAAACAAAACATACATTTCAATTTAGATACAGAGTATCAATATCGTGTTATGATCTCTATCAATATCAAGCAAGATAATAATTCTCATAGATTTACTTTACAAATTCTGTGCTTACAATTAAATAGGAAGTCAGGTCTAGTCACAAATACCGGAAATTAGTGTCCTACGTGCTTAAATATTAAGACTAAAATAAAATAAGTAGGTACAAACTAATATCTTACAAGTTGGCCAGCAGAGCGTGGCGATCACGGACGATGGCCTTTCCATGCCGTGAATAACGTCGGAAATCATTACAGCTTCCAAATCTGTTTCCGTGCGGCATACTGTAAAAACAAAAACTACGCACAACAACGTGTAGAAAATTATTCTTTTTATCATGATTATCATCATATTGTTATATCATTATCAGCAAAACATAAAGGTATGTATCATAGCTTCACAAAATTCGACGACATTCTGGTTGAAAATCAACTTTAAGAAATATAAAATGAGGTAACTGGTGATGGACGGTCACGAAGGATGACATGATAGAATATAAATAAAGTTTGTACAACAAATTGGTCAAGATCGAGTCAATTTGACCAAAATGCAGTTTTCACATAACTTATTCATAATACGTGAGTCGAAACGGTTCCCTAGCTTATTGTAAAGCTGTTATAGTTCATATTTTATTAAAATCGGAAATGTTCCAATAGAAATGGTTCGCAATTTTGACTGTGTTTTGTATTAGCTGTATTAGTTGTGTTATTTATTTTCATGAGTCTTAGTTTTAAAGATTATTCAAACAGTTCAAACTGACAAAATTAAATTAGACTCTGTACGGCATTGCACTTAGATGGTAGACTCAAACACGCCTGCATTACAACGAAAAGCAATGTTTTTATGATGAAAAATAAAGCCTAACTCTCTTATCCATCATAAGCATAGTTACAACCGCCTTTTTTTTCTGGTTTTCCATTAAGAGGACTGTTTAGTTTCATAAAAATACGGGATAGGTTTTAAAAAGTGTTTTATGATTATCATTATCATGCAAGCATGATAATAATTTCATCCCACGCACAGGAGTGCGATTTTTTAATCTCATTCGCTGAGCTCAGCAGTTGAAAATGTCAAAATTACTATCTACATTACTAGGTGCATATCTCCATAGTGATATTGACAACTGCTTTTGAACCTCATACTTTGAGCTCAGCAGTTGAAATGACAATATTACTATTTATGAATCTTTCTACTGCTGATTTGACTTTCAAAAATAATACTTCAGGAGTGCGACTTTCGAAAATCAAATCAGCAGTAGAAAGATGCGTATCTCCAAACATTTTCAACTGCTGAGTTCAACGTATGAGTTTCAAAAATCGCGCTCCTGGTCTAATGCGGAAGCCTTCCTTATTACGAATACCTACGTATTGATAATTCACTCATTCATGAACTAATAACGATCATAATCCCTTTCGGGGTGGTCAGAAACATTACTACAACTAGCAGCATGATAATTGATAAACTTCGATAAGCACTGTATACCTATCTGTGTCAAGTTTATCAGCATTTGTTTACAAACGTTAGCTATCGAAGAGTATTTTTCCGTATGAACATAAAATAATTTAAAGTAGGTGACAACAATGTACTTATTTACAAAATATAAGGTAGGGAAGTAGGTTCGTATCTATACTTCAGTTTATCTTTTAGTTCATTAATTAAATGTTATTATATTACTTACTCAGTCGAGTAAGCGCATTGCTAATGTGCAGTGATTTTTTATTATTATGATTAGTGCATAAGAAAAATGTAGCAATTTTGTGTTCTAGTTTCACTTCTTCAAGAATATATATTTTATAGTAAAAGAAACTGCAACTCTTATTTATTCAGCAATGCGTCCGACTTAAATGTGGGTCGCACTGATTTCTACGGTGAACTAAAGTTAAGAAACAAGTGAAAATATTAGAATAAGAAAACATGAATGTGTTAGCAAAAGTGTTGAGTAGTAATTCTAGTGTTGTGGTGTTTGGAAAACAAGGTGGATCTACATCAGAATGGACGCCGTTGTTGGAGACGCCGCGGATAGCTACGCTTTCTCGCTCAGGTATGTTGTACCTACCTTACCTATCCCTTGTACCTACCTGCTTGCAGCAGCTGGCTACAAAAGTTTCTTCAAAAATAGGTTCCCAGCCAGGTCCATGTTGAACAACACATTTAGCAAAAGAGGTGTGTCGGGCAACTCTGGCAGGATCGTGTCTGTGGTAATTAATCCTTCTATCTATTTTTTATTATTTGTAATAGGTAGGTAAACATAATTGAGATTCCAATAAAAGTCGCATTAAAAGTAATCTAAGTTTATTTTTTTAAGGTTTTACCGTAATATTTCGAAATGGTTTATTGATTTAAAATTGCATCAGGGTCAACATTGGAAACTTTGTAAAGGCTGATTAGCTCCGTTTGTTGTGTCAGGGAAAAGAAAGGTCCTTGAATGCAGTGCATACAAATACAGTTCTAGTTAGTTATACCTATTAACTCAAGTAGTACGGTCTAAAGAGTCTAAGGCAATGATATAGGTACCAAAAAATGCGGATTGGATGCGGAGAAGGCCCAATTGGGTATTCTTTCAATAGTCTGCGTCAAGCAATGCTACGAGCAAGACGGCTGTGGCGGGGCACAATTTTACGCGCCATTTTCTCTATCTTGTGTATGTTTATCTATCTTGTGTAAAATATCATCGGTTTGAGGTATTATGCTTGGGATGCTAATTATGACGTGTTTTTCTTAAGGTCTTTTTCCCAGGACTAAAATATCGCCGCGAGGCTACTTATCCGTCATCTACTTCTATTCTACTTATGTACATTGCACATACAAAATGCATGATGATATTTCATGGCTGTTCGAGCACAGCGACTAATTGTGGCTGATAATTTTGAGAGCGTTGTCCGCGGGTAGTTTGACTTTAAGTTTATCGCGCTTGGCATCGATATTAGCCCATGCTAAAGTCGAACACTTTATTCTGGACAGTGTGCCTCCATCTTCAGTTCTCGGTCTTGTCAAACCTTCCCGGTGTCGATCATTAGCAAGCTCCTCCCAACAAAAATCAGGACCTACAATTTGAGGGCAACAGATAGGTATTATCGATTAGCAATGTTTTTAACAATCACCAAAGCAATCATTAACACATTTAGGTGCAACGCTTCGTGGCGGTACAAAGGTATACTTAGACAGTGACCTAAGATGCATACAAAGTCAACGTACCACGCTTTCACTACCTACCTAGTATCTTTTTAAACGTTTTTATTCAAGTTCAAGCGTTCATTAGAGAAATAGACTAATTGGATCTAACAAAAGATTTTAGAGAGAGTGGTCTTGCTATCGTGGTTTTGTCATCACGTTTAAAAAAACGTGATGACAATGACCCCGGAACAAATACGTTATTTTTCGTATTCAGGCTTTCATTGTAAGTAAAATACCTATTTATTTATTTAACGTTTAGGTAAATACTTAAGATATTTTTACAGATGCCAATGAACAATCATTGGCAAGAAATAAGAACAAGAGATTAGGTTACTTACATTACACACCGCAAATGATATTTGTTTTCCGTGGTCAAGTATTCAGGATCTTATTCTTATAGGACCAAGTCCAAGAAAAAAGAGTACGTCTCGTTCTACTCTTGGAGTAAGGTTTCTTAGTCCAAGGTCCTACTGTAAAGAATTTAACGGTTCTTTTTTCTCATTTCTTGATAAAAAGGTCTAAATTTAAACAAATTAAAAAAAAACGTAATGCCACGTCATAGATATAGTAACCGAAAAGTTTTTAATTTAGATTACATACGGCCTACGTAGTAAATTAAGAATACCTTCTATGAATGGCTTTTATTTAAAAAAAAGATTATTAAACAATAAAAAATAGCTAGTAGGTACCAAAGAGAATCGAAGGTCTAAGGATCTACCTATGAATAGGTGCCTTAAACTGGCTGGTGTTTACAATCTTTTTTTTATGGATATGTATTTTTATACTAATACTAGTATACTATACCTATGTATAGTATACTAGTATTAGTAATAGGTAGGTACCTAATATCACAAGCTATTTTATTGTTTGATTTTACAGATAGATAGTTCATATTTATACCTAGTTCACAAAATGCTCTTAAATATTTTTTTATGGTTTTTAGATTTTACAAAGAATGAATAAAATTAAAATAAGTACCTAGTTACTAGAGTTAATATTTCTTTAGAAGTATTTACTAATTACCTACCCATACAAACATAGCATGGTAGGTAGGTACCTATAGTCTATTCGTCATATGATAGATAAAACACAATGGGAAGACTGCAATCTCACGGCAATGTATTCGTATGTGGGCCGAGCGAAAAGTTCCACTACTTAAGGAGCAGTTCAAGTAAGTTAGTATCAAAAATATAGAATATATTTTGCTGACACTTTTTTTAGGGGATGATCCGTAAAACCGAACAACTTTCTCTATAGCAGCAACATCGAAATCGCGAAATATAAATCAGCTGTCCCATAACTGCACACCTACTCAAGCCAAATTTATGGGACACCTGATATTTTTTTCGCGATTTCGATGTTGGTCCCATAGAGAAAGTTGTTCAGTTTGATGGTCTGATCATCCCCTTAAAAAAGTGTTAGCATGTTAAGAAGGACCCTGTATTGTATGTCATGTCAACAATGTTAAGGGCCTATGTCGAAAAATAATTGAAGCAAAATGGGCGTGTGATAGCTTATATTACTGTCTGATGCGAGAGAAAGAGATGGGGCGGCGCGCGCGCCTGAAACGACGCAAACGTAAAACAAACTTTATTTAATTGTGATTGTACTATTTATGTAAGTTCAATTCTGCTATTATCAAAATTTTTTAAATATCAATCTCTTTTTTTTAAATCAAGTCTCGTGTTCTATTATTCACCGTTAAGCAGTTCCAAGCGTTTATAAATAAAAACGGAGGCTACTTTGGCTTGTTTTTCTATTGACAAAATGTGTCTTAATCGTGCTTTGGCTCTCATCAAAACTTCAATTATATGTTCAATTTACACATATCCGCTAATCATACTCCTACTGTTGGTACTTCATGATATATGACGCTTTGAAGAATCCTATTTTTTTCACATAGCCTCTTAAAGAAGACATTTTCAGCGTATAGATTATGCGGCTGGGGATAATTCAATAAATCCATCAATTATACTTTATTGCACAACAAAACGAACATACAATTTGAATACATAAAGAATTACAAGTAGGTACAAATAAGGTGATAATTATTATATTAGTAAAAACTAACATAATAATTTACATTTAATTTATGATCATTTACTAAATAAAATTAAAGATTTTAAAATAAGCGGAAAATGGGTTCAGAGGATTACAATTTTAATACGTTACGTAGTTTTAGGTTTTGCTTCAGACCATAAATCTATGTTTAATCGATCCTAACATATTTTTGTGGGCATTTTTGTAACTTGAACCTGAAAATGTAGTGGAAGGTAGTAAATGAACTCTGTATCCTACTACTAGGTACTATACTGGGTATTATAATATTAAAAAAACATTACCTACCTCCTTCGGGGGCAAAAGCCACGGTCAGAAGTTAATAAGAATTTACGAATGTCTTGTCTTCGCCTTAACTTATAGATAGCATTCTGTAGATAAGAGTTGATGTTAATGCACTTTCCTGTCACTAGGACCCCTGTAGACTATTCAAGCAGTGCCGAAACCAAACCCACGTGGTCGAGATAATATTGAAATTGGAAGCCGAAGGTTGTGCACTCTTATGTCCCATTCCAATAGAGGTTTGTCTGAAAACGAAGTTTCGAAAATCGTCGGCATCCGCATCAGCCATGCGTGACATGCGTCTTGTGTTCTTATAATAATTATTATGTGCTATACTTACCTACTTACGAAGGTAGGGTATTGTCGGTCCTGCTTGATAAGCGATATTGTGCTGGACTAGCTCGGACGTCATTTGAAACAGAATATATTTACAACATACTAGGTACCTATTGTCTTTAAATGGTAGAGCATTTTAAGCCATTTAACTAGTCTTTTTAGCGCGTGTCTTTAATTCTACCGATTTTGGTACCTAAAGAAAGAAAAATTGTATTTATTTAAATCCGATTTTTCTATGAGCGCGTAATTTATCTGTGGTTAAACATTTCCTCATTTTGTTCATGTGGAAAATTTTTATTATTTTAATATACCACTAACTAGTTCTTTATTACCTACTTACTTAGTCCAAGCCTACTTTCCAAAAAAATTAAAGGTGTATTCAGACAATGAAACTAAACAACTTCCGCTAAGGAACATGGGATGAAAAACGTTTTTAATTTAAGGGATGGTTTCCACTTCGAAAATTTTCACTTTGATGACAGTCTGAAAAAAAAATCTGCTGTCTTATACATTTGAGTCTTATACATAAAATTGTTTCTCGATTTTGGCTCCATAGTCCAGAGTGAAAGGAAATTGTTCAGTTTGTTTGATTTACCCCTTTTTATAGTCAAAATATAATTTTTCGTGGTTGTACGCGGAAAATTTCAGTTTTTTCTAAAATGTCCGGGGCTTTTGAACAATTTGTCCGGCGACGCCGCCGACGACGGCGATTGTGGTGATGACAACCTTACACAGGTCGTACTTCCTTAGGAATAGGTATTTTACTTTTTTTATGTGTGTGTTACTTATGCAAATAAATTGTTTATCTTTGATAAGTTACATGTCCAAGATAGAGGGTCGAAGCTACGAACGCGGCGAAAAAAATATCACCGAACCATAGCGTAAATCGAACTCTGCCTAGCTAGCATGCCACCCACGACAAAGCGTTTAAACGAGAAAAACGTCATGCGCGCTCTTTCTGGCCAACGTAAAATAATAAAGATGGAGGCACATCTCGATTTTTGTCGTTTTCTCGGGGGTGGCATGATAGCTAGGCTGGGGTGATAAACCGTGTCCAGCGTGTCGGTATACAAGTTGTATGACGCCTCACCCACACCAAGAAAGTTGGCCACTTTTTTTTTATACGGTAGAAGATAGAGCCTCACGCTCTATCTAGAGTTCTAGACATATACTTTATCTAAGTTATCTATTCGACTTTTTTTATTCTCTATCTTACCGTGGCGAGGGTCAGTGGAAGATCGTGATAATTTAAATTTAGAATGAGGAAACAGTATTTTTTTCAGTGGATAACTGTTTGTTTGACTCTATCAGGGATATTAAATCACTAAAACATGGCACGTCATTCCATCTTGCGACCTAAATTGCTAAATGTGAGCATTGCTTTGCAAGGCAAATTTTTCTGACCA
Organism: Agonopterix arenella; assembly: GCA_927399405.1. NCBI lineage: Eukaryota > Metazoa > Arthropoda > Insecta > Lepidoptera > Depressariidae > Agonopterix > Agonopterix arenella. The sequence goes on along the minus strand of OV656707.1, from coordinate 11,182,712 downwards.
CCCTGAAAGGCCTAAGGTCGTGAGTTTATGTATTTATATAATAAAGGGGGAGGCCTATGCCCAGCAGTGGACGTCCATCGGCTGAGATGATGATGATGATAATAAATAAATAATTAGGTATTAATTGTACTTAGGTAACTAAAACAAAAAGGTACCTGCGATGTCTACGATATCGCTATGAGCTGTCGTCCAAAAAAGTCCTTCTTACATAAAAAAGCCCAGGAGTGCGATTTTTGAATCTCATACGTTGAACTCAGCAGTTGAAAATGTTTGGAGATACGCATCTTTCTACTGCTGATTTGAATTCCAAAAATGGCACTCCTGGAGTATGATTTGTGAAGGTCAAATCAGCAGTAGAAAGATGCATATCTCCATAGTAATTTTGACATTTTCAACTGCTGAGCTCAGCGAATGAGATTCAAAAATCGCACTCCTGTTTACGAAATTAAAAAAATACTTTTAGGTCGGAATGAGCACTTTGTGATAGAAGCATACAAGGTTTGTAGGTGGTGTAATAAACCAGAAGGTTTATTTTAAGATGAAGATGGAAGATTGACCTACGAGGCAGGTTAGAGGTCAAATTCTATATTTAATAGTATGTTCTCATGTACTTAATAAAATTTTGTTCATGTATCTTTTCGAGTACCAAAATTTCATGCATTGCTTTTCATAACTGTAGAAGTTATGACGCAATGATGGGACTGGGATGAATTTGTATAATACTTAGTTCTATCTTAGAGTAGGTATTGAACCCTTAAAACCATTTTCTCTCCTGTCAACCCTAGCGGCTACTAAGCATGCAGTTCGCGTCGTAATGCGCCTTTCACTCGACACTAGAGTGCGCCACCCGCAACGATATACATCCCACTTCTGAAGTAACTGTCATCGATTTGTAGAGTTAACATTTGGCTTTGTGATCACGTGATCAGAGCTTGAGTAGACTTTGGGCAAAACAACCTAGAAAAGACTTTACTTGCGCTGAAGCATTGGAACGTTATAAGAAAAGCTCTACATGACTGCTTTTCTTGGATCTGCTTTCGCAGGATATTTTTAAGGGTGTAGGCTCGACGTAGCAAAGGGAGACAGAAGTGACAGTCGATGTGCAGAGACTCACGAGACGGACGATGGACGTAAAGGGAATGATTCCACTTACAAGTGGAGTCGTCCGTCTTGTGAGTCTCCGCACATCCACTGTCGCTTCTGTCTCTACGCTACGTCGAGCCGATGACGATAGCGTTTGTTTTAGGTACAATAAGAAATTATGCGCTGAACACAAACATAATAAAATGCACTCTCTCGACCTTACCTTACTGAATCTGATGGAACGAGAAACCAATACAATCAGAGAATGCAGTCACTAGTTGAGGGCGTCGGAGATGTTGGCGATACCTGAAGGAATTAGTCGCAGTAATTTGCTTTGAGATATGGTACACAATTTACTTTTAAAGTCCTAAAATAATTATACCGTTCAAACGAAGACAGTAACCGTGTATTAGGTAGGTAACCTGTTAACAGCGTCCACATAATTGATTCGAGTGTAATTGAAGGGTTCCAGCTACCGGGGCAGAGTCTAATGACGGTGGGTGCGGCAGACAGCATGGCTGCGACATATTCCGCTATATGCACATGCACCTTTGATTGTTCAGCCCCATGTCGATATTCGAGTTTTTATAAAAATAATAAAAAACGTTAGTAGGTACCTAATAGATAATTTCAAAAAGTTACGTAGGTAACCTATGAGAAGGGAAAGAATTTCTGATTATTATTTCTGTCGGTTTTCAGGTGTTGCATTCTGTGTGGTATTTGTGGTACCTACTTAACAACGAATAAAGGTTCTAGGAGCCGTTTAACAGGCTTTAAGTTTCAGATAACAATAGATAAATAATGGGTGGTTGATGGTTCAATGTTATAGAGTTCAAGGGTTAATAAGATTAAATAAGTACAAATCATTTGAATATAAACGACCTGATTACTAAAGGCACCGTCAATCCAAATCTCATTGTTGCTTGTAAATCATTCTATCAATTATGCTTTTTTTCGCATACCGAAAACAAAATACTTACCAACTTCTACGAATGTACCTACCTACATTACTATCATTCATTGGATATGGTTGCTTTCCCGTGGTCTAGCAGGCTGGTTCACCCAGCTGGATCACGGGAAATATTGTTCTGAGTCCACCTGGGTGTTCCACGAGATTTTTCTTTCCCGTGTGGTACGGTACATGTCCACTTGGACAACTCGCTCAACATGGTCAACTCGGCCAACATGGTCAACTCGGACAACATGGACAATATTGGTCAACTGAGTTGGCATGGTCATGTTTTCCAAGTTGTCATTATCAAAGTACCTAACGTATTTACGAAATTATCCTAGTAGGTTCCTACTTAACTTAGGCAGTTAGGTACTACGGTAATGTGTAGATTAATGGTTTTTTCGTTGTGGCAACCCTACAATAAAAAGGCGTATACGCAGTAAAACAGGCTTACTGCGACACATAAATTGACATTTAAACTATTTAATAACTTGATGATAGTTTATGGAATACCCTGTATGCTTGATTGATCTGATTAAATAAGTAGGTAGGTAGATATCTATGTATTTAACCTAATGATTTTCTTCACCGATTTTCTCTATTGCTGCTAGCTTTGAAATTTTCAAATTTTTCTATTAATTATTTAATAAGTATTCTCGAGTTACTTATTTGTGATGGATTGTATAAACCGAATGCGAGGAAATACAGGGTGTAAGTGACAGCCTAGTAAATACTGAAACGGTGACCTCAGACCATCAAACTGAACAACTTTCTCTATGGAGCCTACCTCAGAAGACGCGAAAAAAAATCAGCTGTCCCATACATTTGAGTCGGGTAGGTACTAGGTCAGTAGGTTTGTTGTTTAGTTTTATGGCTAGACGCTTAGTTTAAAAGGATGCTAATGATATCAATTTCACCTTATGCTTTGTAAGCTTGAACCTTTATTTTCTTTGTTCTATCAAAAACATTTAAATTCTCATTTGTATGCGCCAGTTAGATTTTTACGCAATTTTCCTGTTTTATTTCCTAGTTTTTCTTACCGGAAAAAAAAAACTTTTTATATCAATTTACTGTGTAATATGGAGGACACCGTGTAATACCGCTATTTAACAATAGCTTGTTTGAGTAAGTAGGGAGGGCTATTGATTATCATTATCACGAGTGTTGTCATTTGAAGATAATTTCTCTAGACACGGCAGATTTGTGAGAAGTCATGTTGAAATTGGAATAAAATTTATTAAAAAATGTGTAGGTTCCAAAGCCTGTAAAGTCTTCCAAAGCCCCGTGAAGTACCTGTCTACCAATCAACCAAATGAGATTATGTAGATCAATGATAACAATCTAAACTATTATAAAACTGTAACAGGAAGTTTTGTCTGTACATTGAAGATATTAACAAAAAAAAAGTTACGATTTAGTTTTTAGGTATCCCTGATTCCATATCACCAATTTTTTTATTTTTTGTCTGTCTCTTTGTTTGTTTGTTTGTTTGTTTGAACGAGCATCACGCAAAAACTACTGAACCGATTTTGATGAAACTTTTTTTGTTTGATAGCTTATGGGTTACATATTAGAAGAACTAAACACAGTCTAACTATTTTCGACATAACTACGGTCGAATCACATACTGGTTTAAATGACTAAAGACCGTTTCACAGATTTTTGTTTAAAATACTGATCGATACCCATAAAGGTGAATTCACCTACGATTTATTCAACTACAATTAACTCATCTACGATGTATTCAACTATAATGAAATGACCTAAGGTTTATTGAAGTAACCGACGATTCACCTGAAGCCCAATTCCAAAGGTGTTTGTTGGGGTACGTATTTGAATGTCTAAAATAAAAAAAATTAAAGTGGCATAACCTACGATCAAAATCAAAATTTCTATGGAGCTCTGCGAAACACGTCCGTACTCTGGTCCCGCACGCGCGTTAGGTTAGCGAGGAGCGAAGCGACCGACGAGCATGTTAGGTATCTTGCGACCCACAGCGCGCGAGCCGAGCGAGCGGAGCGAGCGTGCCGCGGCAGCGGCCGGCGAGTGCCAGAACCGAATTGCTACTATTGTAGGTAAGGTTCTAGTTTTCAACACGTACCCACAAGGCATAGCGAAAAATAAAGTGCTCCGGTAAAAATACTAATTTTATATATCTAAAGCGTAAATAACCCAGTGAATAGTGGTAAATAGTGAAATAAACAGTGAAATAAGTACAACGAATATATAATCTTGGTACTTAGATAGTGATAAATAGTAAAAATTGACACAAATAACAACAGATAATTTTAAGGTGTAAAAATAGCTGAATACCAGTGAACAATGCTATAAACATTGCTATTCTTACTATCAGTGCGTTATATTGAATCAATAGTGGACTAAATGTGATTGTTAATTACAATAAAATACAAAACAACAGGCAAGAATAGCACAAGACAACTCTGTCTTTTCTGTGGATTGTATAGGATATACATACCTGAGAATCAGTCGCCCAAGTGACAAGATGTCAAGTTAGTGCTGATATACCTTATTATTAGAATATAATTATTAGAAATTTACAAAGATTTTGTAAAGCAAAAATAAACAAAAATTGTTTTAACGACATTCCTAACAACGCCATCTAAGGACGGGTAGCGGAACTGACAGGTTAAGCCAATACATCATCTCACGTCAGTATCGCAAGTAAATCACATCGCTCGAAAGAGGGCGCGTATACACAATCGTAACCAATATGGAACAAAATATACTAAAAGCTATAGAAAACATGCAACTACAGTTTACTGAAAAATTTAATGATATAGAATCTAAATTTAATAACCTGGAATCAAATATAACAAGTAGCATCAATCAAAATATAGATGAAAAATTTGAAAATTTATATGCTGACATTGACCAACTAAGAATTGAAAATAATGAGCAAGAAAAAAGGATTGATCACATAGAGAAGCATATCAGAATGAGAAATTTACTCATTTTTGGAATCAAAGAAGAGGAAAGATCGTACAAAGAGTTAGAGTCTCTATTGATAGGAATTATAAAGGAAATTTAGATGTTGAAATAAATGAAAACCAAATCGAATTTGTCAAAAGAATTGGAAAGAAAACAGGGAACAGTAGACCGATTCTATTTGCTGTAACCACCCTTAGCAAGAAAATAGATATCCTGAAAAACAAGAAAAAACTGAACGGCACAAGCTCTTATATCAAGGAAGATTTTCCTAAAAAGATTTTAGAAATCAGAAAATCATTGCAGCCACTTTTAGAAAAAGAGATAGAGCAGGGAAATAGAGCTCTAATAAAATACGACAGACTAGTAATCATTGGAAAAAATACACAAAAAAGACAACTATCACAAAGTCCGCCTCAAAAACCTACCCATAACAAAGAAAACACACTAGACCAAATCAGTCCTAAAGAACCAATGTCTAAGAAAACGAAATCGTCGGACCCACCACCACCAAAAAATATCTTTCAACGTAGCATTCAGTCATATGGCGCTACAAAACTAAAAACTCCTAATGATCCAACTAAAGAAACAAACACCTCAAAAAACCTAACAGAACCCTCACCAACAAGTAAATTAGATAAGAAAACTTTATCTAAAGCCAATTCGGTTAATAAAATCTAGCAATCACAGTCACAAACAGCACAGTCAAGCAATAAAACAACAAGTGAACATGGCAAACCGATGGAACAACGGAAAAATTTATATGTAGGCAGTATCAACGTCAGAACGCTCATGGAAGATGACCGACTAACAGAATTATGTATGGCCTTAGATAAAATTCAATGGGATATCTTCGGATTAGCGGAAGTTAGAAAAGAACATGAAAAACTATTGGAATTGAAGAATGGGTATATTTTGTATCACACTGGCTGTCGAAAAAGTATTGGGGGAGTGGGATTTATTATAAGTAGAGAAATGAAAAAATTTGTTGAAAATTACATGGCCATATCCAGTAGAGTTGCAGCAATCGACTTAATAGTAGAGACACGAAAAATAAGAATAATACAAGCTTATGCTCCTACGGCAACTAACAGTACTGAGGAAGAAATTGAGAAATTCTACTCGGATATAGACGAAGCATTCCCTCAAAACAGATCACAAGAGGTTCTTATTATGGGAGATTTTAACAGCCATATAGGCCAACGCCAAGAGTTTGAAGATCATGTAATGGGACCCTATAATTACGGCAAGCGAAATGAAAGAGGGGAAAGATTGGTACTTTTTTGTCAAGAATATGGACTTAAAATTATGAATACCCTGTTCAAGTCCCGGAAAGGTAAAATGTGGACCTGGCTCTCACCGGATGGCAGGCAATATCAAATTGATTTCATACTAGCCAACAAAACAAACTCAATAAAGAGTGTCAAGGTACTTAGCCATTTCATGATAAACAGTGACCACAGACCCGTCATTGCCTGTATAAACATGAAAAAACCCAGGCGAATAAGACCAAAACAAAATAAAACTGTTCAATATATACCTTTAGAAAAACACAAAGAAATTATAATAAATAGCGCTATGGGTCTTCAAAACCAAACTGAACAAGTGCAAGTAATGTACGATCGAATGGAAAGTCTGCTACAAAAAATACAAGAGGAACTAAAAATAGCTGAGAAATCTAAACCCAAAATCATCTCGATAGAAACTAAAAAACTTATTTCAGAGAGAGACAAACTAAAATGGAAATTAAACAAAAATGACCAAGAAAAAGAACGTTTTAAAATAATTCAAAAAGAAGCTCGGAAAGGCATACGAAATGACCTGAGAATTTATGGGCTTAAAACTATAGAAGATATAATGAGGACATCAGGATCAATAAAAGAGATCGAAAAAAGAAAGACTCTGGGAAAAGAATTGATTTCGACTCTACATGATAAGACAGGGCAAGAAGCAAAAACTAGACAAGATATCCTCAGAATTGCAACTGACTTCTATAAAAATCTCTACGACTCAAAACAAAATACTAGTATGCAATTAACAGAGGACAGTCACGAGACAGTGCTCTACTTTCTCAAATCAGAAATAAGACATGCTATTGAGAACCTGAAAAATAAAAAGGCCACTGGCAAAGATGGAATCACCAACGAAATTATTAAGTGCTACGCAGAAGATCTAGTTGAACCAATACAAAGATTATTCTCAGGACTGCTACCTAGACAGTGGCACACCTCAATCATATCTCTACTCCATAAAAAAGGTTGTAAAAAAGACATTAACAACTATAGACCAATCACGCTATCATGTTGTCTCTACAAATTATTCATGACTGTTCTCAAGAATAGAATATATCCAGTGATTGACGAACAGCAGCCAGTCGACCAGGCTGGATTCCGGCAGAGTTTTTCTACAACGGACCATTTACATTCATTGAATATGTTAATAGAAAAATATACAGAATACAACAAGCCCTTATACATATGCTACATTGATTTCACAAAAGCATTCGATAGTATATGTCAGGACTTCTTGATAAAGGCATTGATAGAGCAGGGTATTCAAATGAAGTATGCGAAAACGCTCAAAGAAATATACGACAACAGTGCAGCAGCAATTAAATTAGAAGCAGAAGGCCCAACTTTTCGAATAAAGAGAGGAGTAAAGCAAGGTGACCCTCTATCTCCTGTTCTATTTAATGCCGTACTGGAACAAGTTTTCAGATCCATGTGCTGGAGTAGAAAAGGTATTCTTATAAATGGATACAGGATGACGGCCCTGAGGTTTGCTGATGACATTGTTCTGTTTTCTGAAACTGCTGACGAACTGCAAGAAACCATAAAACAGTTTCAAGCTGCTTTAGAAGTCACGGGTCTTCAATTAAATGAAAGCAAGACAAAAATAATGACAAATAGCATAAAACACTCTATTCAAATTAATGAAAAGGAATTAGAATACGTTGAAGATTACATTTATTTGGGACAGTTGATTTCTTTTCACAAAAGACTGGACAAAGAGATTGAAAGAAGAATAAACATCGGGTGGAAAAAATACTGGGCACTAAAATATATCTTCAAATCGGATCTTCACATATCCATAAAAAGAAAGGTCTTCAACACATGCATATTAACGGCCATGACTTACGGCTCTCAAACATGGGCCACAACTGAAAAACATAGAGACAAGCTCTTAGTTAACCAGAGAGCAATGGAACGCAGTATGATTTACGTAAGAAAAATTGATAAAATACGAAGCGAAGAAATCAGAAAACGTACAAAAGTTGAAGACATCATCACCACAATAAAAAAAACTAAAATGGAAATGGGCAGGCCACATAGTGAGGTTAAAAGATGATAGATGGACACGGCTCACTACAGAGTGGATACCTAGAGACGGTTGGAGGAGAGTCGGGAGGCCTCTGATGAGATGGACCGACGAACTGAAGAAGTTTGACCCATTATGGTGGAGACACGCCCCAGACAGAACTCTGTGGAATAGGATGTCAAAAAAATTCATTGCTCCAGATAAAGACACCGCGAAGACGAGCTGAATAGAACGTAACCACGCAATCACCCAGTAAAGCCCGGTCAGCTAGGGTGACTTAGACCAATCCTCACTATCATTTAGTGAGAGGCCTACCATGTCCTGCAAAAGGACTAATATGAATGTGACATATTCTCATCAATCCATTTGTTTCCCGTTAATTGTGCTGTTTGACAAAAAATTATAGATTGTTTGAGGAAATTGCATGTTTATGCATGTTAGCTGTTTAGTTACAAATTGTAAAACCAAAATCCTAAAACCAATTTATGTTGTGAATTTTATAATTACTTACAGTTGGATCTTATTTTGTAGAATTTATATCATGTCACCTCAAATTATTGATTGTAAGCTATGTCAATGCATGTGAATATTTTAAAGTTTCTAATAAAGGCTTTATTATTATTATTATTATTATTATAAGGTTCTAGGAAATAGGCCACGGACTATCGACTAGAATTTTTTTTAAAATCCTTTTGTTTACTTTGTTATGTATTAAACAAATTAAATAAACAAGTATAAAAGCCTATTCTCCTGTTGAGTTCAATGCTAACCGAAACCGGTTGACGTCTTACAAAATTTACCTTATAGCCTTAGTACCTACGTTCGTGATTTACACGACTTCCTATCTTTTATCTAAAGTATAGTGTTCTGTAAGATCCATTAAATAGCTGCAATTCATTAATATGGAAATAGCTTCAATTCATTCATGGAAAACCTAGCATACGCTTCTTTGTAGATGAAACAAAACATTGTTATACCCTGTATATTATATCTAAACTATTATAAAACTGTAACAGAAGTGTGTCTGTACATGAAGATATTAACAAAAAAAGTTACGATATGGTTTTTAGGTGTCCTTGATTCCATGTCACCAACTTTTGGATTTTTTGTCTGTCTGTTTGTTTGTTTGAAAGAGCATCACGCAAAAACTACTGAACCGATTCTGATTAAATCTTTTTTTGTTTGATAGCTAATGATCTGACTTAAAATCTGGTATATAATTTGTGCGGACAAAGTCGCGGGTTAACGCTCGTACTATTATAAAACTGTAACAGAAGTGTGTGTGACATTGAAGATATTAACAAAAAAAAAGTTACGATATGGTTTTTAGGTGTCCCTGATTCCATATCAGCAATTTTTGGATTTTTTGTCTGTCTGTTTGTGTGTTTGTTTAATTGAACGAGCATCACGCAAAAACAACTGAACCGATTTTGATGAAACTTTTTTGTTTGATAGCTTATGATCTGACTTAAAATCTGGTATATAATTTGTGCGGACGAAGTCGCGGGTTAACGCTAGTTTATTATAATCGAGGAACGCATCGGGACTTAGTTCTGTACTTTTTTGCTCAGGTGACAATGGTAGCCTAGCAAAAAATGTTAACCCGCTTGACTATAAAATGTAAATTATGCCAATAATCCAATAATGTCATTAGAAAGTAGAACGATATTAAACAAAAAATTCAAGATCACCGGTTCTATTACGAAACCTTAAATAATGGGTAAAAAATAATGTTGACGATAAACCACGTTTGCTTATTTCGTAAGAGATCAGAGTTTTGGGGGACAGCAAAGAATAGGCTATTATAGAAGTAAGTACTAATACTTACTTACTCTTATAATATTCTGTGCTACTGGTACTGGTACTTTGTAGGTACCTACACACCCAGCCTAGTTATACGCAATAGACTAGGTTTGAGGAGGCTAAGCCAAAGATATAGGTAATCAATCATCAGTGATCGGAATAGGTATTGCAATTTAGGTTAAAGTTGCGAATATTTGTGTGATGAATATTAATATTTGTATTCGATTCATAGGTGTTTGTATCTACACGGGGCGTGCACCCTGTTTAATATACAATGCATAATTACATACATTTTACGCCCTATATAGATACAAACACCAGTGACTCGAATACAAATATTAATATTCATCACACAAATATTCGCAACTTTACCCTAAATTGCCTTACCTATTCCGATCACTGGTAATCATGTAGGTACAAGTACCCATCTTCTATAGGAGTCCTCGTGTGGAGACCACGAACTGGAAGTGGTGTGGGAAAGACCCGCTTGATCGATATAAGATAGGTAAGGACCTATCTTTTTGGAAGCTGCTGGATACCTATATAAGGGCAATACAAAGCTAAGGGCGCTTGAGAGAGACCTATGTTCAGCAGTAGCTCTTTATAACCGTGATGATAAAAATGAAATACTTACCTACCTATAACAAATGTATAGGAAAGAAATGACAGTAGGTAGGTATACAATAAATCAAAATTAAATAAGCCTAGGCACAGGGTGTAACAGAAGTGGGTAGTAATATTTAAATGGTGGTTAAGAACATCCAACTGAACAACATTCACTAAGGGATAGAGCTAACTTCGAAATTAAGAAAAAAATCGGCTGGTTCATACATTTATTTCTTAAGTTGATTAGGTAAGTACTACAATTTTATTTTATTCGTTATTTCGAAGTTGGCTCCATACTGAAATACAGACGAATGACCTAAGATATGTAGGTAACGTATTTATATCCTATAAATATAATCCCATTTCATTCCGTACGAGAACAGCTTGAAAAAACTTTGAAACCAAAATTAGCATTGAACTTGGTGGAGGTGGACAAGTGATAACAACAGTTGGTTGATGAAATTAAAACAGTGTAGCTACTTAGATGTCTCGAGCTAACGGTACAGGGTTACTGTAACCTTCAGTGTTGCTGAAAGGAAATCTAGTGACAAGCACAACAAGCACGACTATTGTTGAGACAGATGGTTGCTCAATTTAAGTATTATTTTATTCAATCAACACAATTTTAGTTTAGCGTGAGAAACGGTCGGCGCCGTTTGACTTTAATTGTTTAGTATTGAAAATATAACCAGACTTCGTTTGTATGGAGCATGCTCCAAATTATATCCCCTTAAATGTGTGCACGTATGCCCAGCATCATCATCGTCACTGCCTTCGTAGTCTAATTGTTAGGAGCATTGGGCTCTCGACTCGGAGGTCGTGGGTTCGATTCCCACGGGGGACACCTAGTGATATGTCACTTTGCGCATTTTTCCCCAGTTGGTTAGGACATTGTAGACTGAATCACCTGATTGTCTGAAAAGAAAAATGATTCCGTGCTTCGGATGGCATGTTAAACCGTTGGTCCCGGCTACTATCTCCGGTGATTGTAGTCGTTACATAAACACCACGTCAAAGGCCGTAAAGCGGTCTGAAAAAACTCTGAAACCTCCTGGTTTCAGAGTTTTTTCAGGGCAGAGTCCTCTCTGCCCACACGATAAGAAGAAGATCATCGTTATGCTCTTATCGAAAAAAATATCGACATTGCCTAAAACGTTGGATCAGCTGATTGGATTTAGGTATAGTTTCTAGTTTGGGATTTTTTTGTTGATAATTCCCTATAGGTTTTTTAGGGAAAGTTGATCAGTATTATGGGTACAATCACAAGTAGGTAATGCAACTATTTACCCTGTATAATACGCTGTATAATACCCTGTATAATATGGTACAATAATTTATTTGCTTTGTTAAAAGTGCTTTCACGGAATCGAAGTCAAAATACCCATGATCTTGATCCGGTATTTACTTGGCACTTACAACAAATACTTGGTTCGTGTCGTGATCATAATGTTTGTGATAAACCACAAACATTGTAAATAAGTACTTTATTATTAGAGGCACATCCTATTTGATTATTTGTTTAACGGGCTATGCTAAATACAATATGTACTAACAGCGAAAAAATACAACGACAAGCACGAGTTTATTCTTAATGTCGACGGTGCCGGTGGCGACCTATCAGCTGCAGCAGTCGAAATGTTACAACTAGCTAGGCATGTGGTTTCAATGGAAACCGTTGCTTTCTCGAGATAGGTATGGTTTCATGTAGATAGCTTATAAAGGGAACTCCTTAGTGCTCTTACTGACGAGCGACACTTTGCGATCGCCGTGGGTCGCAGAGAGTCGCCCTCATAGAGTTTATACGGTCGCCGTGTGTCGCGCGACTGTCGCGCTCACAGATCACAAAAACTTAAGTCGCAGCAATATGCGCAAAAACGGAACACATTGCCCGCGACAGTAATGATTCAATATATTATGAAGCTGAAAGCCAGTCGAGATATTATGTGTAAATATTTTACAATGCTTGCGTAGTTCTAAAGATTATTCGAACGTTGAGTTCTTATACCGCAATGGATAATGAGCACATTCAAGCTAACAAAATACTTTCTATCGCGTGGTCCTGGTGGTAATGCGACACTAGGTTTCGTACTCAGCGCGTTGGTTGGCATCTCTCTAGATCTCTATGGTCGCGCTCATAGACTACGGTCACAGAGGGTCCGGTCGCGCTCATAGATTTTACGGTCGCCGCCCGTGTGTCGCGCGACACTTTGCGGCGTAAAGTCTATGAGCGTGGGACCGTAAAGTCTATGAGCGCGACCCTCTGTGACAGCAAAGTGTCGCTCGTCTGTAAGAGCCCTTACGTAGGTACGTCCCACTGCAGGGCACAGGCGTAGGTATCCTCAGGGAGGGTGTATTAGTATGGGCATTGAGTCTACCACGCGTGCTTAATGCAGATTGGTTGGACTTCATTCTTTTGAGAGCAATCGGTATTACGTACTTACATACATAGGTACATGATATGTCGTCGAACCCGGACCTCATGATTGAGATATCCATCCTCTCCGCAACGTGCCAACGAAGCGACGCTCTCGTTATCTGCTGCCTCTTAATATGCTTTGTTGTTTTTTGTAATGGGAACATCAGACCATTCTTATCTTATCTTGTACCCAGTGGGATCTTTTGTGTTAGCCCCAATACTTTATGCCTTCTTCACCCTTCAAATACATGGTCAATGAAGGAGGCGATACCATTAAGGGGAAGAAACCTAAGATGTCCCGGTTTTGGACATCTATCTCCGAGGAGGCTCATGCGTTTTGCCGCCAAAACATCATCATCAGACCATCAAACTGAAAGATTTTCGACTGATCATCCCCTTTAAAAACCATCAGCTTTAAGACCCTGTTAGTTCGTTCCTCGCCCAATAGCACCTTTCATGACGATTGCTGAAATAGTTGAGACAGGAAAATGGTTCAAACATACATTTTCAAACTTAAATAATTTTTTATTTTATTTTGTTTTATTCAGGATAACAACAGCCTTAGTTACATAAGTTACAACACTGTTTACATTTTAATGGCCAATTATAGCTATCCATAAGGTAACTTATCAATTAATTAATTAACAAGCAGACATACATACGGGGAGAGAAAAAGATGAGGCGACTAAACACCTATTTCAATCACATCCACCAGAACCTTGTCATATTAAACTGTTATATTAACTTCTTTAACATATTTATTGCTAGGACAATTTTAGTTTCTAGTAGATGCGAACAAAATCCGGTTTCTCAAACTGTGGTATCAATTATAGGTACTTTTAAATTAAGATCTTAGCAGCGCTTCTATATCGTCCGCGAATAAAACTAAAATGCCCATACAAATAAAGACAAAAACGAAAGCTGATTTCATAATTACTTAAACTACGAAAAATCATTAGCTTACTTACACTTGTGACATATAGTGAGCCCGTCGGTCGATATTACACAGCTCTACGTCATTCCGCCATGTGGGCAAGTGAATCTTGCTTCAACTGCACACCAAAACTATGTAGGTATGGTACAGTAGTACCAGGTTTAATAAGTCTTACCGATGTACCTGCGCAGTTGACAAAGTTTAATAGCGCGCGAAATTATATGGACCAATCAGGATGTGCCACCTTCAATCCGTTTACGCTATTGGCTTACCTGTTTTCGCGCCATTTTCGCTGCTATCCGACCCTTTGCACCCTATGATTATTAAATGACTTCGGGTTTTGTCGGGGACTCGGTCCTGCTCTGCGCAAACGAAGATTGACGAGCGAAATTATTTTCCTGGTCATGAATGATCAGACCATCAAGCTGATCGAATAACTTTGTCTATGGGACCAACGTCGAAAACGGGAAAAGAATCATTTGTTTCATACAAAACTGCAATCCTACTAGAGCCAAATTATAATATGGGACACCGATGGGACAGCTGATTTCATTTTCGCGATTTCGATGCTGGTCCCATAGAGAAAGTTGGTCAGGTTGATGGTCTGATCATCTTCTTAAAAAGTCTTCGGCATATTAAGTTGGACTTTGTATATCAGATATACTTTACTACTTTGGTATACACCCGTCCATCACATTTTATTTATCTTTGATAAAAATCAATTCTTGTACTTAAGTTTATTATTTAATTAGCATATACATATTTATATTTCGCCAATTTTCCTGGTTTTGATGGAAACATTTTAACTTTATTTCTGAGAAGCATTGCTAATTATTTATCTAAGTTCTTACCACTGGTTATTATGTAAAATTCTGCATCAAGTTTAGGTCTTGTTCCACTGACCTTAAATAGCATTTTAATTCGCAGTACTACTGACATAGAATACTAAAAAGCACAGGTATATCTACCTAGTGGGTAAAAAGGACACGATAAAATTTTCCAGTCGCTCAAGAAAAACGAGGTACGTGTACGCACGGCGACACATCAAGCTATACAAAACCGACATAACCTGGACGTGCGACGTTATACGTTACTCGACCTACGCGCGGCCAGCTTATGTTGGTTTTGTATAGCTTGATGTGTCGCCGTGCGTACACACTACGTAGCGTATGGATGTCGGCAATTCCTATATTATATTGCCTTGATATAATACATAATATTTCGGACAGGGCAGTAAGGAAGGCACCTTAACCGTTATAGCTACAGGAAAACGTTATTAGAAAAACAAAAAAAAAACAAAAAAACGTATCCTTAACTTTTCGAGAAATTTAATATCTACATTTTCAGATTTTGAAAAAATGTACTGTCAGCAAGAAAACAGACAATTTGCAAAAACTCTTTTTTGAAGGATCAAAAAACTCTGAAAAAAATTAGATCAACTGAGATGAGAGTGCTCAAAATGACAGAAATCGCAGAAAATTTTTCTCATACATTTCGTAGAAAAATTTGACTTCAACAAACCTACTTTTTTGCTAAGCAAGAGTGCGAGCCTCACATGTATCAGAATGCGAGCCTTAACAGAGCCTTACAGCCTTTAGGACCTTAACTCGGTTGGTCTGATAGAGTTTTTTGTTTTACCGAGGGTACATACCTACATTTTTTTTTTCAAACTCTGTGAATGCACGTCTTAATGTCTAAAAAAGTTAAGGATAATCTTCTTAGAACGTTTTCCTATAGCTACAACGCTTAAGGTACCTACCATACTGTCCCGTCCCAAAAAAAAACACCTGTGTATTTCGGCTCCGATATTTACTTAGAACAAAGTTTATTTGATTAGTCATACATGTTTGATATAAGGTTACATAACAGTAATAAAATGATCAGTGGAAAATAACAAAATTTGACGCCATTGGTCCTTATAAAGTTACACAAACCCATTTATGCAGCTCTTTCATCTCTAAAAGGGCATGTTACAATAAAGATATAAAAAATACTTATTTGAAATTGTGTCACTTCTTTATTCTCTTATTGTCAATGTGATCTTCACCTGCAAAGCTAATGTATAAAAAACCTTTACTTGATTGTTAAATAAGAACAACCCTCTATATAGGTATATGTATATAACTATATACTAGCGTTAACACGCGACTTTGTCCGCACAAATTATATATACCAGATTTTAAGTCAGATCATTAGCTATCAAACAAAAAAATTTTCATCAAAATCGGTTCAGTTGTTTTTGCGTGATGCTCGTTCAAACAAACAAACAGACAGAGAAAAATCCAAAAATTGCTGATATGGAATCAGGAACACTTAAAAACCATATCGTAACTTTTTTTTGTTAATATCTTCAATGTACAGACACACTTCTGTTACAGTTTTATAATAGTACGAGCGTTAACCCGCAACTTTGTCCGCACAAATTATATACCAGATTTTAAGTCGGATCATAAGCTATCAAACAAAAATAGATTTAATCAGAATCGGTTCAGTAGTTTTTGCGTGATGGTCGTTGAAAAAACAAACACACAAACAAACTCAACAAACAAACACACAAACAAACAGACAGACAAAAAATCCAAAAATTGGTGATATGGAATCAGGGACACCTAAAAACCATATAGTAATTTATTTTTGTTAATATCTTCAATGTAGAGACAATCTTCTGTTACAGTTGTATAATAGTATAGATAGATACATAGGTACACATATTATACCTATACGTACCTATCTATATTTGTCACCAACAAAGTGCGTAACAAGATACGTACTTACGATGATCATAAATATTAGAAATGTGTAGGATTATCAGTAAAGTGCACGCGTGGATGTTTCCGAGCGAGCGGAGCGGGGCGGGTGCGCCCGAGCTCCTTGAGTTTCACTTCTAACATCTCTTCGCGCTTGCCACTCTTGCTCATTCGGTGTTGCTTCAGTGGTCCGCCAAACTGGTGACCCCGGAGAAAGAACACGTCGAACGGGCACCCAAACGGGTGATCCCGAAATTGAACATGAACAAGAATTATTGAAAATGGAAGAACTCTCCAGCGGATCAACAACAGCGCCCAACCATACGCTATCATAAGTCATATCGTTTTGTCCCGGTAGGTACCAGTAACGCCTTAGCTCCAGCACGTCATCACTCATCACATTCTACATGTCCACTTTCTCCACTCGCCCGAACGTGTGACGCTAACCAGACGTACATTTCTGTGCTCTCTGATTTTTTGCTGATATAAATATAAAATATTTAGTCTTTAACGTCAAATTTATATGTAAAACAAAGCCAGTTCATTTATCTGCAAAGTGCCGCAAACCGCTATCTGAATAGAACACTCGTTTCTTAAATACAAGCAAAAACAGTTCAAAATCGAAGTATTCAACGGATAAACCAAATAAAATACAGAGGTGCGCCCGCCGGCGAGAGTGCAGGTCAGTGACCGCCTTATCCCACCAGATACCTCAAGGACACGCTACAAAAATCAAGATGCGAAAACGATTCAACTGACGACAATATTCGCCCATTCTGTTATAGACGTTCTGGTGCAGTGGTTAAGACTGTCGCGTTGAAAGAACCATGATAATTTAGACGTGCGTTCGAATCTAGTCTAATATTACACGAGAAGACTTTTTGACTTTTTTATTTTTATTATATGATTTCTTCTTTTGGGAAGATCTTAAACCTAAGTGATGGACTTTTTTTATTTTTTATTTTTTTATAAGAACTCTGGAAGATAAAGGAAAAATCTATTAGACCCTGCGCATGATTTTATAACGTTACGTTAAGTCTCATTACTTAAAATACCTGCTTAAGAATTATGTCTTCGTCAAAAGAAACACGGAAAAAACAAACGTGCACGAAATGTAAGAAAAATATAACATGTAACGAGTTTTTGACATGCTGTTACTGCAGGAAAATATTTGATCTTGATTGCACTATAGTAACTACAAAAAGATTTCGCCTTATGCTAAAAGAAGATAAAGAAAAATGGACGTGCAATCCATGTCTGAATAAAAAGAAGAAAGACGTTCTTCACTCCAATTTAGGCTGTAGTACTTCTAGCACACCACAACCAGTGTTAACCAGTGAGAGTAATCGTACAAATATTTCAAAGAACAAAATTATACCAATTACTGGCAAAATTACATTAGATAAAAAAACGATATCTTCGTCCTTCGAAAATGTGACTACTAGATGCAAAGGAAACCGTCACAAACAATCGCTGAATGTATCTGAGGCATCTTCGGAAGGCAACGAGAATTCATTCTTATCTGTCGACTCAACTTTTGGAAGGAGCGTACCTGACCTTTCAACTATGAATACAGAAGAACTTACTAATTTGAGACAAGAAATAGAAGTATTGAGTTCGCAACTTGAAAGCGCTCACTTGGAAATTGAAAATTTAATTCTTGAAAAGGGAAGCCTCGAGAAAAAAATAGTTCAACAAGACCGAAAAATTAATCATCTGTTCAAGATATGTTCAACCGTTCCTTTAGAATTCTCCACTACCAATAAGAAAAAGAAGAAGGGAAAGAAAATTAAAGCTCAAAAACATAAACCATTAGATCTAAGTGATGACAGTTTTGGCGAGCGTAGTGTAGAGCTGCAAAACGATAGTATAAGTAATTCTTTACAGGCTAGCATAAATAATTCTATTCCAAATGGTTTGAATGATTCTATTCGGACTGGCGAGCCTCCATCGCCTTCCTTATTTGACAACAACGATCATAACGCCAAAAGCTATTCCAACCAAAAGGGAAAACTCTGTATAATTAGTACCAGGCATAGATTGTTGCCTGTGATCGATAAATATGTTGCAAACGATTTTGAGTATTGCCACTATGTAACCTCTGGGGGAGGAATTAGGGAACTTTTTAAGGGCTTTGAGAACAAGTTGGAGAGTTTCACTATGAATGACTTTTGTATTGTACTAATTGGTGAGTCTGACTTCAATAGTTCAAAAGACATAACTGAAATGATCTATAATATAAGAAATGAGACACAAAAGGTACAACATACCAATATAATCATAGCAGTACCAACTTACATATGCGGAAGCCTTTTATATAATAGTAGGGTTGAACGATTCAATATGCTGCTTAATGTAGACATTCAACAACATAAACACTACGCATATCTGTTCGATTCAAATGCTGAGCTATCATTGGACATGTTCTCAATGTATTCCGGTAAGATTAATAAGGAAGGCCTGAGAAACGTCTTTATGCATTTAGCTCATTCTATGACCAAAGTCAGTAACAAATACAGAACTAATAATGTAGCTTCAATGAACCCAGAATTACAAGACTTAGTTCCAACTACTAGAGACAATAAAAAAACTAATTCAAATTTTTTTCTATTATAATTATATTAATATATTACACCAAAACATAGCTGGCCTAAATTCTAAATCAGAAAACCTAACGCTTGGTCTTGAAGATCTCCAGTGTAATAAAAAACCAATTGACGTTATATGTATCACTGAACATAATATGGTACACGCAGACGAGGCTTATGTAACCATTCCAAACTATAAACTCGCTACATCCTTTTCCAGAGATACTAGAAAGGGAGGTTCTTGCATTCTGACTAAAGTTGGTCTACAATATCGTATTCTCATTGGCATAGCAAACCTTTCCATAATAAATTTAATTGAATGCTGTGGGATAGAACTCATTGCGCATAAACTTATTATTGTTAGCGTATATAGAGTTCCTAGCAGTAGAGATTACAGAGGTAAACTTAATATTTTCTTCGAGAAACTCGAATCAATACTCAGACAAATATGTGATATTAAAAAAAAGAAGATCATTATCTGTGGGGATTTCAATATTGACACCCTCATAGAAAATAAAG
Source organism: Agonopterix arenella (assembly GCA_927399405.1). Classification (NCBI taxonomy): domain Eukaryota; kingdom Metazoa; phylum Arthropoda; class Insecta; order Lepidoptera; family Depressariidae; genus Agonopterix; species Agonopterix arenella. The sequence continues at coordinate 11,162,800 of OV656707.1, read as the reverse complement.
ATTCAAGAGAGTTTAAGCACTTATTAAACTGCCATAATCTTAAGCTACATTTTAAACAACCGACTAGACTTATTAGCGGCACGTGTTTAGATAATTTTATGCACAATATTAAAGGATGTAAAGGTGAAATAGTAGAGTTAGAACTATCAGATCACACTGCTCAAATATTACAATGCCCAGTTAAAAAGACATGCATCTTGAAAACATGGCGGATCAAAAGACGTGCCTACGATAAAGAACATCTTGATAAATTTAAAGAGTGTTTATGTAGCTTGACATTTTTGGATGTACTGACTTGTTATGACCCTAATCAATCATTTGATCTATTTATGGATACTTTTAAGTGTATCTATGATTTGTGCTTTCCATATAAAACGATTGTTAAACATATACAAATAAAAAATAAATGGGTCTCCAAAGGAATTAAACTGTGTTGTAAAAAGAAGACGCAAATATTCTGGGCCTATCGAAAACATCGAAGTACAGCCAACAAGGAGAAACTCCGGGAATATTCTGCTAGACTCAGGCAAATTATTAAACTCACAAAAAAGGCTAGAAACAATTATATGATTAAGCAGTCAAAGAACAGGTCCAAAGCGGCATGGCAAGTAATAAACAGCATAAAAAGTAACCATCCCCGTGAACCTATTACTAACGTAATTGTAAATAATGAGAATATCACAGACCCCATTTTAATAGCAAATGCCTTTAATAATTATTTTATAGATCAGGTAGCTAAAACAAGTGCGAGCCTTAGGCAAATCGATACTACAATCAATAATAATATGAAGTCAATTTTCATGGGTCCTACCTTGCCTCAAGATATACATAAAATAATCATGTCCCTAAAAAACACGGGAAGCACTGGCTTAGATGGTATATGCACAAAAGTTCTAAAATATGTTTCACACTCAATAGCGACCCCGCTGTCACACATTATCAACAATTCCATTTCCGAAGGTGTCTATCCTGAAAAACTTAAATCATCAGTTGTGAATCCAATCCATAAAAAGGGTACGAAAGAGTCGACATCTAACTACAGACCAATATCATTATTATCAATTTTTTCAAAAATATTTGAAAAAGTTATCTATAGAGATATATATAATTTTGTAGACAAACACAATATACTGGCAAAAGAACAAAAGGGTTTTAGAAAACAAAAAACGATTAATATGGCGATACATGACTTAATTCAACCAGTACTAAAAAATATGGACCAAAGAAACCCCATATGTGCAATATATATGGATATGACGCGCGCTTTTGACCATGTTGACCATGACATATTATTAAAAAAACTCTATTCTTACGGTATACGTGGAAATGCATACAATCTCATAGAGTCGTATTTAAAAAACAGAGATCAATATACTCGCTTAACACAGGTGTGTCTAGATAATGGATGGGAAATGAACTATACATCTCAGAGTAGGAAGATACAATATGGAGTGCCACAAGGTAGCGTACTGGGGCCTCTACTGTTCCTTCTCTACATTAATGACTTACCCAGGCATATAAAATATCCTATGGTACTGTTCGCGGACGATTGTACTGTATTGGTTGAGTGTAATGATGCTTATGATTTCGAAAGCGAAATTAATACTACAATTGGGAGGATCATTACTTGGCTAGACAATAATAATCTTGTAATTAATCTGGGAAAAACTAACCTGATGTATTTTTCACAAAGAATGCCAAATCCAAAATTCAATATAGTGTATGAAGGCACCATCATAAAAGCCTTACCTACCACAAAATTTCTTGGACTATGGATAGACAGCAATATGAGTTGGAAATCCCACTCTGAAATCGTTTGTAATAAATTATGCCAATTTGCTTATGCGTTACATAAACTTGCCAAAATAGTAGATCGGGAAACAGTCTTGTTGGCCTATCACGGCTTTGTGGCTTCCACGCTAAGGTATGCAATAATATTCTGGGGCAACTCTACGAATAGAGAAATGGTATTAAGAGCACAAAAAAGATGCATAAGAGCAATAGTCAAAATAAAATCAACAGATAGTTGTAAACCTCATTTTCAAACGCTTAAGATACTTACGTCTTCATGTCTATATATCTATGAGGTGGCAACTTTTGTTCACGCAAATAGAGATATCTATAGAAGCAAAACACAATCTCATATTCAAAACTTACGACCTAGGCGTGATAGAATTGAATCTACGGCTGTTAGAACTGCGCTGCTCAGTGGAAATGTAACGTGCATGGCAGCTAAAATCTATGATAAACTGCCAGACGTATTAAAAATGGAAAATATTAGGGTTTTCAAAAATAAATTATTTATAATTTTAGTTGGAAAATGTTACTACACTCTCTCAGAATTTTTCAATGATCAGTATTTATAATTTTAAACACATGATCCTGACATATTTAAATACTTGATCAGACATTTTATTTCTTATTTGTATTAATAATGTGACATGAATATTGTACTTTATTTCTATCTTGTAATTAATATGACATCCATTATTTAATCTAATTCCATTATTATTATTATTTTTTTTATGATCAATTATTATTATTGACATGCATATTTTTACTTTTTGTTAATTGTGAATGGCGTACTTAGCTCTTTTTTATATTTGTTACTTTTATACTTGTTAATGTTTTGTGCCTGTAATGTAAAATGTAAATGATGTAAATGATGATGATAATGTAAATGATGTACCTGTCTAAATATAACGCATGTATTAATTAAATCCAAAATTTTCGTACGCTCCTTGCAGCAAAACATAGAGCTCTATATTTATACTTGACCATAAGATCTACATTGTGTCCACCTATGTTTACGAATAAATAGAATTTCATTTCATTTCATTTCATTTCATTTCATTTCATTTCATTTCATTTCATTTCATTTCATTTCATTTCATTTCATTTCATTTCATGGTATTGAAAGAATTTTATTGTAGCCCTGTCATTTTACGGTTTGAGCCGGGACTAATTAATAATCGATATTTTTTTCGGTATAGTATTTAAGAGCTAATTTGAGCTTAGAAAAGTATCAAAATTAAAAAAATATCACGTCAGCAACAGCTCCGAATTTAAAATTTTGCAATATATCTTGTTAAAAAAAAACAAATCGTAAATTTTATTTTGCAAGCTTTTAAGGCTTTACCATTATACATACTTCAAACATGGTGTTAAAATTTTTGTCTACTTAGAAGGCTTCGAAAAATACGTTAGTATATTCTAATAAATATCTCATTTTTTAAAATTCAATGGCAATTTTTGCTCAGAAATAATTTATGTAGTTAAATCTAACGAAAATAAGAGTGCATTGGTAGTAATATTATTAATTTAAAAATCTTCTGGGAGATACAATTTTGATTTCTAAGTTGCGTAGCGAAATTATTTTTAATATGTTTTCAGAAAGTCTTGTTTTCACTAAGTGGTGCCGGTTACAGTTTAAAAGTCCAATTCATAATTACTCCCCACCCCTCCTAACAAAACTCCGTAAAATGACTGGGCTATTGGGGCAGTGCTAAATTCTATTTGTAAGTAGCAAAGACATTCTATGTGAGTAGATATAGTTCGCCTGATTGACGTCTTTGTTATTCTGTTGTTTGTTCTTATTCTTAAGACATAGCGTGTTTATTCAATCCAAAGGCACGTGTGATAGAATTCTTGATAGGTAAATATTTGCTGGATCAAAATGTGTCCTGACGTAACCAATGCTTGCAGAGTAAATTATGCTCTATTGTGAATGATCGAAAGAAAATGTTTTATTGAAGACTAAAGCAGGCCTGTCTCACTCCACAGCTCAGGTACGTTTGACAGCCGGCCCCCAGCGAGGGGTCAAAGGCAATAGGTTGCCATTCACCCCTCGGTAGTCACCAAAAAGATTAAAATAAGGTACAGCATGGCCAAAAAGGCCATAACCCTCCATGATCTATAACTGCCGTTTAAACTTCTTGGTCAAATCTCATTACTCATTAGACTTGCCGCCATTTTGTGAGTAGTCAATGCGAGACTTGAAAACCCTAGCGATGTCACGTTGCCAGCACGTGAAAGAATGAAAGAGGGAGACTTTGTAAATGAAGCTTTCATGCCTAATGATTAGGTTCATTGTCGTTTGCACGCGCGCGTTGTGACAGTTGGTAGGTTATTCGCGAGTTGTACGATAGGACGGGCGCGAATAACTTTGCACCTTATTGCTGTGAAGAGAGAGTCGTTATTTATTTAAATCTGTTTTCGAAGTGATCCTTCTGTACGGGTAGTACTAGTATTTATTCTGTGACTAGAGTTGCTTTAATTATTAGACCAACTGTTCGATGACGGAAATGAAACTGTATTGTATGTAGTTGTGTGCTTGTTGAATTGATATTGATACGTCACAGTCGACGTTGAACGAGTTTGTTAAAATCTGAATGAGAACAACAAATGACGATTGATCACGATTGTGTAAAAACAAAACCATTAGTATACTTACATCAGACAGCATCAAATCAAATTGTACGTAAATACCCATGCAATGCTTGTTTATTTAACTGATTTATATATTGATTATTATACTGATTTAATTATCTTTGATGTAGGGCAAAGGCCCCTTTTACCACACTATGGCAAGACAAGTTAAAACTTTTACTTTATTTTACTCTGTCGAGAGACGGAACGGAAGAGATAGCCCAGTCATTTTACGGAGTTTTGTTAGGCGGCGTAGGGAGTAATTACTAATTGGACTTTTAAACTGTAATCTGAACCATTAAGTGACAAAAGGACTATCTTAAAGCATATTAAAAACAAATCACTACGCAACATAAAAATCAATATTATGTTTCCCAGAAGGACTTTAAATTATTAATACATATTAATACCAATGCACTCATTTGACTTAGATTTAACAATATAAATTATTTTTGAGCAATAAAATAGGCAATGAAATTTCAAAAATGAGGTAAGTACATTCTGTGTACTAAGTATCGGGAACTTGTCAATAAAACAAAAAATACAAATTATTCATCTAAATTTATTTTATCGCCTTCAAAGTAGGCCCCATCGCTTGCAATACAACATCTCCACCGCTTCACCCAGTCTTCCATACATTTTTCATAGGCTATTTGCGGTATGGCCTTTAGCTCATTCAGCGAATTTTCTTTTATGGCTTCTATCGACTCAAAACGTTTTCCTCGAAGTGGAAATTTTAACTTGGGAAATAAAAAAAAGTCAGACAGAGCCATATCAGGTGAATACGGTGCTTGGTCGAGAACTTTTGTTGAATTTTTCGCTAAAAACTCTTTCACTATAATGGCTGTGTGTGATGGTGCATTATCATGGTGCAGCATCCATGAGTTGTGTTGCCACAAATCTGGACGTTTGCGGCGGATACTCTCACGCAAACGCTTTATGACGCCTAAATAATATTCTTTATTCACTGTTTCTCCCTCTGGAAGGAATTCGGAGTGAACCACACCACGGTAGTCAAAAAAAACTGTCAACATCACCTTGATTTTGGACCGACTTTGCCGCGGTTTTTTGGGTTTCGGCTCGTTTTCGAGACGCCATTCTGAAGACTGTTGGCTTGTTTGCATGTCGTACTCATAAACCCATGTCTCGTCGCCAGTTATTATACGTTTAATAAAGGTCGGATCCGTAGAAGCTCGGGAAACCATGTCTTCAGCGACATGCTTTCGCTGCGCTTTTTGAACAAAATTGAGCTCTTTTGGAACTAGTCGAGCGGCGACGCGTTTCATGCCTAAAATGTCAATGAGAATGTTGTGGACGGACTTAAAAGATATGTTTACCTCACTAGCCAACTCTCTCAGACTCATACGTCGATTTTCGAGCACTAGCTTCTTGATTCTGTCGATGTTTTCTTTGGTCGTAGCGGTTGAAGGTCTACCAAAACGAGGCAAGTCTACTACTACTTCTCGGCCTTCTTTAAAAGCCTTATACCATTCATAAGCCCTTGTTTTCGATATACACGATTCGCCGTAGGTATTTCGCAACATTTTTAGTGATTCACCACATGAAATATCATTTGAAACACAAAATTTAAGGCACACTCTTTGTTCAACAATATTTTCCATTGTAAAAATCGCCGAGGACTCAAAACTATGACCAACAAAAAGTGTAGTTTAAAACAAATTAAATGACAGATCCCGCTCAAATTTTGCGCGCTAAATCAGTACAGTGCTACCAACATGCAGTAAAAAAATTAGAATGACTTCTTTTACGAGGGTCTTTTTATTGACATATTCCCGATACTTTTTACACAGAGTAGTATTTATTAGAAAATACGAAAGTATTTTTCAAAATCTTCTAAGTAGACAAAAATATTCACACCATGTTTGTAGTATGTATAATGGAAAGCGTTAAATATTTGCAAAAAAATTTTACCATCAGGTTTTTTAGAACGAGATCATAGCAAAATTTTAAAATTGGAACTGTTGCTGACGTGATCTTTTTTAAATTTTGGTACATTTCTAGGCTCAAATTAGCTCTTCAATATTATACCGAAAAATATGTCAATTACTAATTAGTCCCGGCTCAAACCGTAAAATGACTGGGCTAAGACAGGTATCTTCATAACACATGGTATCCTAGTATGCGGACTAGTGCTATTATAATATAATACTTACTAACACTCAGTTGCAGAAACGCTCGTTAGAGTTAATCCTCCATTAAATCTCTAACTAACTTTAACTACGTTAACAAGACAAAAAGAAAAATGATTAAAAATGAATGAATGATTTAATGGAGGATTATCTTTTATGAGCGTTTCTGCAACGAGCGTAAGCTGTAAACTGCAACTTTTCAATACTGCGCCTGCGGTCGAATTTGATCACACTCGAGTCACGCGTCCGTGTGGATCATAGTCCGTCGGCTAAGAATAGCACCATCCCATTTCCTCCCGTGGGTGTCGTAAAAGGCAACTAAGGGATCTCCTGAAGGATGGGCAGCAGCATCCTCTGAGTACACACATTGATTCGATCCAACTGCGATCGCCAACCCGCCTGCCAAGCGTGGCGATTATGGCAAATCCCCCCATTTTGGGGGACGCTTATGTCCAGCAGTGGACGTTTAATGGCTGATATGATGAGTCGCTTGGAAGTGCCTTCAGCAACTCAGAGGTAAGCTAAGCAACCTGCCTAAGCCCACAGGAAACAGACAGTCTGATAGGTACGAACCTTGAGCTTTTTCTGGTACGAACCTTGAGCTTTTGCTGGACTACTATACGTGGTTATATACTTATTGGAGTTGCTGGGATCGGTGAGAAGGAAAAATTGTTTTTTTTTAATTATTTCATTAGTTTTGTATTATTGTACTACTTTTGATAACATAAATTTGCAGTGCCCTAGCAGGGTTTCATGATGTTCTACCACGATTAAGTTAAGATCCTTTTGTCACATGGAAAGCAAATGAATAAATGACTAAAAAATATCGTTCGGCTTCCTATATTTAAAGTTTGAAGATCTTGCCCATCATCGTGAGCCGAACCACTGTTGATTTGTATTCACATTTAAAACAATCCCTACCTTATAATGTGTATACAAACATACACACTCACGTCTCCTTAGTCAAATCTTTGCCATTAACTTTTAGCCTATTCAATTTAACTGTCTGAATGAAAGATCCATGCCATCAAGAGGGAAAGGAAAAGCTTTCAAAAATTTTGTCCAAAATTTTAAACTTGTTAAATTCTTGATGCAGCTCTACGTTGCATGCATGCTAAGCCAGCAAGGTGCTTAGTGTTGGTATCAGTTATATATTACGTCACAATAAGAACCATTAAAGTACAAATCCAGTTCTAAATAACAATAAGTAAAAGGAGAATGTTTGTTGCGTGTCCGGATACTAGACTTCTGTAAGCGATGTTATAATCATGTGGTTATAATAATGACATTAACTCGTAAGCATTCGCATAACGGTAACGCACAACTCTTTTAGTGAGACTTTAGTTTAGACTTATACTGTATGGTTATAACAAGTTATCAACAATTCCTTCTTCTGGAAGGAACGATGTGTAATATAACTCGTTTCATGTTTCTATACCGAATGCTATCAAATGGTGATGGGAAACACCGTGAGGAAACCATGGTGAAGAAATTCTGATACGTATGTGAAGTGTACCAATCTGCATTGGGCAAACGTGTGGTGGACTAACGCCCATACCATATCCTCCTTGAGGCACAGGGGTACTGGGGCACTGCCTGGAGTGGGACGTATAGGCTGATTAAAAAAAAAAATTTAAAAAGTATTTATTTGTCTCTTATTTATACACAAGTACATAATAAATATAGCATGGTGATGATGATGTGTTTATATTATTTTTAACAGTTCAGCCTTGTTTTGTAATTATCTTTGACTATTTATATAGGGACTAGTTACGCGTGTAATTCCACTAACAAACATTTCTGCCACTTTTTACGGGGGGCGAGGTAATATGAAACCCGCAACTTTGGATTTTATTCCCATAACTTTAGACTCTAATTTTGAACGTTAAAAGTCATGAAAAGTAGTCTCGTGTGAACCCCAGACGTTCTAAGTTCGAAATTATTGTTTCGCAATTATAGGCTGTCTCATTTAGTGATAAGGTATAAAATTGAATGTAAATGCACATTTTTACCGTGGCAGATGGGAAATGCTACCGCAAGGCTAGTCCTTATAATAAATAGTAAAGAATTATAGATAGGCACTAGGTAGCATGTGTTTTTGCTACAACTACCAACTATGTGTTCAAGCGTGCAGTTGTAGCAAGGCTCACCTTTAGCATATAAAATACTGCATCAGGAACCATACGCAATCCCCGGGAACAAATAGGGTGGTAGGGTCACTAGGGTGTTTCATAAGTCACACCACGGCACGACACGGCTTAGATATTATACGAATCTAGGCAAACCGCTTTACATTGTTTCTAAGTGTTTGTAACTGTAAAACCAGTGGTGAAACTAATTAATTTACTCTCATTAGTCTGAACTTGACCGTTACATAATAACAGGTATAATTACCTATATTTTGGAGTTACCTACGTAAAAGAGTAATAAACTTAATTTGAAGGTGAATTCTCGAATGTAAACAAACTGTTAGTTAATACTTATAGCCCAGTCATTTTACTGTTTGAGCCGGGACTAATTAGTAATTGATTTTTTTTCGGTATAGTATTTAAGAGCCAATTTGAGCTTAGAAATGTACCAACATTTAAAAAATATCACGTCAATAGCCCCAAATAATAAGAATTTATCTCGTTCTATAAAGACGAATAGTAACTTTTTTTCTAAGCTTTTAAGGCTTTATAAATACTTCAAACAAGGTGTTAATATTTTTGTCTACTTACAAGGCTTTGAAAAATACATTGGTATTTTCTATTAACTCTCTTATTTTTTTAAATTTCAATGGCTATTTTATTGCTCAAAAATAATTTATATTGTTAAATCTAATTAAAATAAGGGCATTGGTATTCATATAATTAATTTAAAAGCCTTCTGGGAGACACAATTTTGATTTCTATGTTGCGTAGCAAATTTTTTTTAAATATTTTTTCAGAGGTTTCAGAATATCTCTGACTACCCCCTCGGGGTATATAGTCGTGAGCATATTATGCTATTCTATGCTATTTTTTCAGATAGTCTTTTTGTCACTAAATGGTGCCAGTTACAGTTTAGAAGTCCAATTCATAATTACTCCCCACCCCTCCTAACAAAACTCCGTAAAATGACTGGGCTATTAAATATTACCGTGTACATAATATGAACCTTAACATAAACCTACTGGCTCTTAAATAGATGTTTCTATTCAGTATTGACTCTTGTTTGGTTTAATACCTACCTATACAGGGTGTAAACTTACACGGTTGAATCGGGGTCGTGAGTTTTCTAGGGTGGGCACTGACCTTTTATTATCTACCGAATTTCAATGGAATTTCATATAATATATCAAAATTGCAAGTTGAGATTCTGTTTCATTAAAAATCTGTAGTTGCGTTATATAATAATGGTAACTTTTCAGCCTTTATTCAGCCCGTAGGTTGTCAGCCGGTGCTATATAGAGGCGAGACCTGCGCGCGGCCGCCTAATCGTAGCGAACTCTGCCCACGCGCATGACGACTGGACCGCGCGTCTACTCGTGCGTACGATTTTCTTTCGTGTTGTTACAGTGAAGTTTCAGAAAACTTTGTGTTTAAAAGTTAATGGTGCGTTTGGGACATTTAAGATGTTGACCGGTTGGCAGTTGATTTTGTCAAAATGTAAGTTTTTTTATTTTATAGTTAGGTGGTTAGTAAAGTTAAAAATAATATTTTAAGTTGCACTGCGGGGTGTTTGTGAATAATGAAATGTTGTTTATTATAAGGAAATAATATTTGGTGTAACATTTACCTAATTTTTCTTTGCTTTTTTTGTCTTCTTTTGCTTTCTTTCTTTTTCTGGGCAGAGTTTCGGTACTATAGTGAAACGTGGATGTTCTGAGGTTTCTCTCTCTACTAGGATTATAGTCGTGAGCATATGTTATTCTATGATTTTTCTTTAAAAACGAAAATCAGGATATCAGTGAATTAGGTAGTTAGGGTAAATTTTCGTGTGGGCAGAGCCCTGTTGTCAGAGTTTTTTCAGACCGCCTTACGGCCTCTGACGTGGTTTTTATGTAACGACTACTACTACCAGAGATAGTAGCCGGGACAAACGGCTTAACGTGCCATCCGAAGCACGGAATCATTTATGTAGTAAAACAGTTATAAAGCAAATAATAAAATGAAATATCCTAAAACTAAAATATAACTAGACAAATAAGCTATCTTCAGATATAAACAACAACTTATCGCAAAACATAAAAGCCTACAAATAATACACACACTCCAGAGCGTCTCCGCAAGACATGGTGCCCAACAGGCTAGCAGAATTCCCCCTCTGGATGGTGAGGCTGATTCTTTGTGCCAAGAAGCTGCCAGCTCTGAATTTTATATTTTAGGTATGACAATTCTGAGAATTATAGTAGAAAGATCTCGTTGTTATTATATTATTATATTAGGATGCATATTATGTTCATATTTTTCAATTTTATTTCTAGTCTAAATAATACAATCTTCATATAAATCATTCAATTAAATTCTCTACTTTAAGGTTTTTTTAGCGATAATCGCATTGTTTGTTCCTATTTGAAACGGACATTAATTAAAAATATTTTATTATGTGCTGCTTAATGTTATAAGTAAATAATATCTATATTTATTTTAAATGAAGAAATTTGTCTGTTATATTAATAAAAATGTATTAATATAACATAAATATTCGAATATTTATTTACATTAAAAGTTAATTTGGTATAATAGAAGTGAATAAATTTAAAAATGAAAATAACAAAAAAGTATAAAAATAAGGTCTCAGGGATAAAAAAGGTCGTCGGGTGCATCCCCGCGAGACATGGTGCCAATGCCCAAGCATGCCAATGAAGAACCAATTTTAATAATATGTTCTTCCTTAGGTAAATAGGTATATTATCTGTGATTACTTATTATAGTGCCTATTATAATTAATTATGAATAACTATATTCCACATTTTTTATTTTATTTATTTTGTGATATGAGGGACGTACAGTCAAGAGCACGTCAAGCTTGACACTTTGGACTTTGTACCGTTCTTATTTAGTGCGCCATAAGCGTTACAATCGAACTGCAAGTGTATAGCTTGATGTGCTCTTGACTGTACCTCAATTGATTGCCTAATTATTTTTCATAGTTCACAATCACATTTAATTTTTTTTTGTGAATTTCTTAAAGATCGAAGTTTAAACCTCATAGGTAGGTACAGTACCTACATACCTAGGTACCCTGAATACTTGGGTTCATAATTTATTAATTAAATACAATATAAAGAGCAATTCCAGATTATTATCATTAACATTGATTAACAATGTGCATAATATTTAATATACGTCACAATTTATAAGCTCTACCCATGCCACGAATGAAATTAAAGGAAGTGCTTATAACTGTTTTTTATGTTGGATATAAAACAGTAATAAAATAAAAGTAATCATAATGAATTAGAGTAGAATTTTAATTAAGTAATCCTTTGTGTCAAAAAAACCGAGTGATTCCGACTTACATTCGACAAGTTGGTTTTGCGATACTGAACTCTTGCTACTCCTCTACTTATTTAAGTAGATAGGTAAGTAACTGAAAGTTTAGGTACTTACATTTAATCGTAACGAATACGACAATGTTTAAATTACTACGGCAACCGCCTTTTTCTGCAGTATCAACTCTTGCCGCATATTTTCTACAACGGAACACCTTCTGAGCTTCTAAGTGATATTATTTTGAATAAAAGTTTTGAATGTTGACTCAATATTGTTGTATTTGGACGTTTCTGGTACAGTCCAGGAAAATAATTCCGCTCGTCAATCTTCGATTGCGGAGAGCAGGACCGAGTCCCCGACAAAACCCAAAGTCATTCAATACTCAATACTCAATGCTTTATTGCGTTTAGTAATCAAAGGGTGCAAAGTCGGATAGCAGCGAAAAGGGCGCGAAAACAAATTAGCCAATAGCTTAAACGGATTGAAGGTAGCACATCCTGATTGGTCAATATAATTTCGCGCGCTATTAAAATTTAGACTTATAAACCTGGTTGTACTGTACGATGGTTATGCGTTAGTCCCACTGCAGGCTGCAGGGCGTAGGCACACCCCAGAAGCTTCAAACAAACGGGATCGCACTCGCAAGAAGAATAAAATTAAGCACTTGCGAAACTGAGAGCGAGTGAAGAGAGGACTACACTATGACTATTGTCTGGTGTCGTCTTCTTCACATCTTACATGCGAGGGTGAGATAAAAAATGGTGTGGGGCAGTACCACAGAACGCGCAATTCAGGAACGAAATATAAAATGCGCCTTATATCAAAGAGCGTCGATGCACCCCACGGTGGGGTCCGGCTGTCAAACGAACCTGAGCTGTGGAGTGAGACAGGCCTGGCAGTACATAGTACGTACCATACTCTTCGCAGGCCTTCTTTTGTCACGAAAAAGCGTGAGATCTCGAGCGGGCCAAACGGGCGCAGTGCAGATTGGTGGAGGCTAGACTCCCAGCAAACAATTTGGTCATATTAGGCCCCCATTTATATGACTATTTTGACTTATAAAAGTTATATTACTGCAATTTCGTCATATCCTGGTGCATATGCGTCTAATGTTCGACTATACGACACATATACGACCAAATTGTTAGTTGAGTTGTGGTCAACTTGTTCTTAAAGTATTTTCAAGCCATCTCAGAAGGCTCTGACTTGACATCGAATCCAATATAATGTCAAAATAACAGAATGTTTTGGTGAAATAAGGTTTTGTGGTTGAGTTGAGATCATGAACTTGACTTGGCTATCCTCACGAAACTATACTGAAAGAATATTATTGTATTATTATTTAAAACTACGCATAATGTTAATTTATTACGAATTCAGGAAGAAGTTATGATAGGATACTTAGAATGGAAGGTCAAGTTACAGAAGTAGATCTTTCTGTTGTAGTATTTCATTGTAAATTTTTAATTGAGGTATAGGTATGGCGGTGGCAGCGGTATATTAATGTCAATTATTATCAATCTTAATCACTGATGCTGGAAAAATAAATTACCTAAAACTGAATTTGAAATGTAATTTCAATAACAAATATTTATATATTATGTAAATAAGTATTATATATGTTTATCTATTTCTGTTAGGTATATCATCTGGTTTCTGTTTCTGTTGTCTATATCATTGTTTTTCTATTAATTTTTCTTTGTAACACCAACCCGTATTCTTGATTGATATTTCATCTACCCCAAGGTTGTCTGGAAGAAATTGCTTTTTAGCGATAAGACCGCCTTATTTGTACCATAATTATTTTTGTATCCTGCTCTGTACTGTGTTTGGTGTAAAAAAAGTATATTTCATTCATTCATTCATTCCAATTTTTATTTTCTTGTAGTAGGTACTCAAATTTTAAATTCAATTGTAATATTTCAACGTATTTTAATAATAAAGACGACAATATATTCATTAACTTACTTTCTGTCTACGATCAAAATACCAGTCTTTGTTTACTTTTTGTTCAGCTGTATTCAAACAAAAGAATAATAACCTTTTCGAAAAATCGCTGTGGCACCTTAATTTTTTCCTGCTTACTCTCGAAAGTTTTGCGTAAAGTAAAATGAGACAAATGATACAGTATTGTTACAGTTTGATGCATACAAATGTATAAGATAATATTTTAATTATAACTATGATATCAAATTAAATGACGTCTCATTTTGTTTTAAAATAATATTTAGTTTTAACCACATTTAACAATGAGTTGAGTGGCGATTTTTGCTTGTTATTTTATTTAACTAAAACAGATAGGTACAATACGTTTTATCATTTATAGCCATCCTATGAAAATCACGTATTGTATATAAAATTATGAAGAGCGGCGAGCTCATTTTATTTTATAACTCCTTTCTTTTTTTCGAAATGAGCACGAAGAAAAATACCTAGTATTTCTATCATAGTAGGTGCATGTGACAACTATATTTATTTTAGTCCACCTCAAAAATTTGAAAGTTGTGAAGAAAAAATTTAATAATATTAGGCACTATAGTTTCAACATCATCTTGTAAAATTCTAGCCAAGCTAAGGTCTGAAGCACTCATACCACAACTTTTATTGTTTATGAAATAATCGCGTTTTTACACGTTTATAACTTGTTCTACAACCTTCCTTAAAAATCCCAAGCTTAATTCTGGTTACGGGAGCCTTAGGAAAATGATCTTTTAGATCTTACCTTGCCACGAGAAATTGAAGTTTTGCCACTAGAGCGGTAGCTACGAGCTGGGTGGCCGATTGCCCCCCTCAGGAAAAATCTTTAGCTACGCCAATGACTTTATCAGAAAAATAACAGACAAAAAATCGAATTCTGGTAGATTTATCAATTTTGTTCTATAGTAAAAGTTGTTCAGTACTACCCATCAGGTAGACTCTTCGTTTTTAGTTTAAAAGGATGCCAATGATATCAATTTCACCCTGTGTAAGTTTGAAAAGCTTCATATTAATTTGCTAATCCATTGTTAATAATCTTATTGTAGGTGATAATTGTAATACCGCAAAGCATGTGGAAGAATTAATTCAAAGTTCGTATACCTACAAGTCCCATTAATCAAACCATTTTAACCTTTATCACGACGGCATAAAAGATCTTGTTTTGTGGAAACTGTAGTAGAATAGAAGAATCTATTGTATACGTAGAGATCTTAGCTATCGCGTTTCTATAACAGAGTGGACCAACACGTGACCGATTTAGTTACCATGTACCTACTGTTGATGAATTAATTATTTCTTAAGAGTCCTTTTACCGTTCATATTAAAGATTTCTCATTAATGAAAACACAAAATGAAAAAAAGTGCAAAGTTCTCCAACTTTATACAAACGGAGCAGCTTACACAGTCTTTCTTTATATGCTGGCGGTTTTGATTACAAATATAAAATCTGGTGTTTGATAGAAATTCATTTCTATACATTTCAGCCGAGTTATGATTGCAGTTTTGTATGGGACAGCGGATTTTTTTCGCGATTTCAGTGTTGTTCCCATAGTAAAAGTTGTTCAATTTGATGGTCTAAAGCATCCGTTTATGTAACTGTCCCATTTTATTGTATATTTTGGCTTTCTACTTAATAGTCGATAGTCAAAGAGACGAGGATAACATCGAAATCGTAGATATCGGCAATATCCTTAAAGTAAAATTGAAGTAAACTCCATTTCACGCTAACTTTTGGCAATACCTAGGTAATTAAAGTAACCAAATAATAATTGCGTGAAATTAGTTTACAATGCTTTGTCACGTTTTTTAAATCTTAAAATAAACCAGTGCTTCTCTACGCTATTTAGTAGCAAATCAAATTGGTACACATCGAAAATTACAATTAGGTACAATTAAAACGATAAGACAAAATTACATCTGGTAAGAAAAAAAAAATCTGCTCTTCCATACAAAACCGCAAAGCAAACCTAATGGGACAGCAGACTTTTTTTCGCGATTTCGATGCTAGAGTGCGATTTTTGAATCTCATACGTTGAAATCAGCATTTGAAAATGTATGGAGATAAGCATCTTTCTTCTGCTGATTTGACTTTCAAAAATCGTACTCCTGGAGTATGATTTTTGAATGTCAAATCAGCAGTAGAAAGATGCATATCTCCATAGTTAAATATTGATATTTTCAACTGCTGAGTTCAATAAATGAGTTTCAAAAATGGCCCTCCAGGTCCCATAGATAAAGTTGTTCAGTTCGATGGTCTGATCTGCTCCCATACTAAAAGTGGTTCAGTTTGATGACTCTACCCAAGTATGTGGTTAAAAGGTTAATGATACTTTTCCTGTATACATTTTAAACAATAATAGATTTTCAAATACCTATTATTGATTATTAACATGTTAATAATACAGCCATGTTGAGTGTTAAAAATTTGAACCTCCGTCTCGGTAGCTTAATTGGACAAAAGCAAAGCCCCGGTTTGGAAGGTTGCGGGTTCAAGTTTTGCCGAAATCGAAAGATCCTGCACAAGTGCACAAAGTTAAGAATATTTTTAGTTGGTCCCTATTAAAGCCTTTAAGAAAATCCGTCTTTGATACTATCCACTGTGTAATAAACACACCTTACAAAGTTGTTGATTTAGTGCACAGTGAAAGGGGCTGTAGCTGTCTACTAGCATCTGACTGAAGGGATGGGAGTAGTAGGAAATGATTGTATCATTTCAATCTGTATTAATGAGTCACCAATGTTTCACAAATGTATTATGGTGAAGGAGGTACATTTCCTACTACTCCCATCCCTTCACTCAGGGTAGTCTACCCTGAGTGACGAAACCTGTCGTCTGGCGCACCCTGGGCAGTCAACCTCGATACGACCATTGCTGACTGGGTAATCTTACCACTACAGCATGAGTGATTGTCTAACGACCCCATCATTATACATGTACGACTGCATCCCCTTTTAGGCTGGTCAGACAAAGCTATGACTTCTTTCTTTGCTTTGTATTTCTAACCAATCCGATATACAGAGTGAAATTGATATCATTAGCAACCTTTTAAACTAAGAGTCTACCCATCAAACTGAACAACATTTACCATGGGAGCAACCCAATCGGAGCAAAAAAAAAAATTTGCTGTTGCATACATTTGAGTCGAGTAGGCAGCGTCGGCGGGTGCAGTTTAGTACGGAACAGCAGATTTTTTTTTGCTCCCATAGTAAAAGTTGTTCAGTTTGATGAGTAGACTCTTAGTTTAAATAGTTTAAAAGGATGCTAATGATATCAATTTCACCCTGTATAATGGTCGTGAGTTTGGGTATGTATCTTTAAACCTTTTTATCCTCATCTCATCAGCCTTTATTTTTCCACGAATATCCCTCCCTCCCCGAAACTAAAGTCTGGATACGTGCTTGAACCAAAGCTCCAATATTATACGAATGCGTCAGGGTCTTGTTATGTAGAAATTATCATAAGGCAGTTGCGATTGAACTGATTCACTAGATCTTGTCATCGCACATCCCTGGTTTACTTGCTGTTCGAGACAGCGCGGTTAATAACGTGCAATTAGATGAAAACTCGTTCGATTCCTGTTGTGGAACTCTACTAGCATAGCAAGTTCAGATACCTACGTGCCAATCTAAGCTCCAAGCCATAGGTTTAACAATTATTTAAAAAGCATTTTGTCAGTAAAATCACGTAGAATACGTGATATTACTAACTCAAGTATAAAAGCAACGCTACTTTTTTTCGTGTTTAGATGAACTTAATTCTTCCAATGCTTATCTATATTCTCCGGGGAGAAGCCCCTTATTTTTACCCGACTGCCCCAGGAGGGTTGTGTTTTTGTCTGTAAATTGTTGACTAAAAATTAACGTCTTTGCTCGCTGGTCGTCGCTTAGTTCGCTGTTCGAAGGTTTCACGTCTTCTCCATTTGTTGCACAGATGCAAAGGCACATTAGAATTATCTACATAAATGTACTAAGTGAAAGGGCCAAGCCTATCTCTGTCATTAGTTAGACGGGAGGTACACGTGGTAAGTTCATCGTGCCACTTGATTAGCTCACTTGGAACTTGCCGTTGATGTATTGGAGAAATCTGACGATTCTTATGACTGGTGGTTCCCACAAGTTTGAGGAATAATCGGTCAGATATCTTTACAATAATGGATTTAGAGGTGCTGATGTTCATAGCTATCTAAGCCTGTGATATCTCATCTGCCCGTTTGTCAATCGTCTTTATGGTATAATAATGCAAAATATTAGTATGGATGTCTACACAATGGGTCATCATCATCATCTCTGCCGATAGACGTACATAGGACATAGGACATAGGCCTCCCTCAAGGATCGCCACAACGACCGGTAGGTCCTGTGCTGCCCTCATTCAACTGGTTCCCGCCGCCATCACCAGGTTGTCCCTACCTGCGCTTTCCAGTACGCGGTCGCCACTAGAGAACTCTTCGGCCCCATAGGCCATCAGTTCTGCGAACAATATGCCCCGCCCATTGCCACTTTAGTTTAGCAATTTTTTGGGCTATGTCAGCTACTCTGGTTCACAATGGGTGTGCAATCGAAATTGAAGACTTCATATACGAGGATGTACCCACAGGTATTTAACTAATTATTACTTTCTAGGCAATCTGGATAAAGTCCCTTTCTTGTAGGTAGGTAAATGTAAATAATCATTAGTTATAGCTAGTGAATTGTAGTCAGTTTTCCCTCTTGACTAGATATTTAATCGACTAGTAGCACTATTATAGTTATAATCAGTCTGTTGTTGTGATAAGTTTGCCTGCTTGCCGAACATTCCTGACGGTACATACAAAATCTTCATATTTTTCCACTCGCCCAGGAATCTCTCCAGAACTCAATTCTCGCAAATCGCAACTAATTTACGAATCGCTCTGATACAGCAATCAATTAAGTCCTATAAGGAAAGAAGTACCAACGTCCCAGTCGAGTCAGTTTCCTAAATCGGCAACGGAATTGAGAAACTTGTTAGAAGTGCCAGTTTTTGCTTTATGAGATTTCTACTGGCTAGTCCAGTCGCGCATTCCTGATTATCGTACGATCGATCCGTCCCGGCCAATGGCGGCGCAGACGCGTGCAACTTCTGCAGACAGGCTGGCGCTCACCATGCAGGGTTTTGTTGTCAGATTTATATTTTAGAAATTATCATCTAATTTTGTTTAGGTATTAAAAAACTTGATGAAATCAGAAATGATTACATCGGTAGGCCCTATTTAAAGACGCTGAGAAGAATTGATTGCCCTGGTGAACATGTTATGCGCCGAAATGAAAAGGCGAAATAATGTCAGGACAGGAGGGCTGAGTTGGGGAGAGTAGTTATAAGTCATAGTATGCTTAGGCGCTTACCTAAATAAATACCCAAATAACAAGTCAAGGGAATGCTTGATCAATGATCATTTGTTACCCGACTGCGCCAGATAAAGATTTTTCTTTCTTTCTTTCTTTCTTTCCAGAAGGGGGGTTATTTATTTATGAACACAAAACAATTTATGCGGAATCTATAACAGAACGTCTTTAATGATTAACCTGTTAATGTATAGAGTAACGTTTCGTAAAACTATTTCTTTTTTACTAACCCAACGATGTGGAAAATAGTGAAAACATAGTTTGTAAGAAAAATTTCTATTAGGTGATGATTAGGTAATTACAAAGGCGACTAAGGGATCTACTGAAGGATGGGCAGCAGCATCCTCTGAGTACACACATTGATTCGATCCAACTGCGATCGCCAACCCGCCTGCCAGGCGTGGCGATTATGGCAAATCCCCCCCCCCCCCCCCCCATTTTGGGAGTGGCTTATGTCCAGCAGTGGACGTTTAATGGCTGATATGATGATGATGATAATGATGATTAGGTGTAAGGGTGCAGGTGTGTGAGCTAATAAAATCATAACATCAGCAAATTTAAAAAACCCCCAACTCCAAAAACAAACATTTAAAAAGTGAAAAATTATTCGGTAACCTATTATTTTTGATTGTTTGTGATTGTCGAATAAAAAATCATAATTGCATAGACTTATGAAAGACATTTAAAAAGTAAAACATACACATTTGCTTACATCAAAAATAATACCGGGGTGACCGAATTATTTTCCACTTTTTAAATGTTTGTTTTTGGCATTCGGGGTTTTTTAAATTTGATATTTAATGTTGTTTCGTAATTTTAAAGTTACTTGAAAACTGTTGAACCCATCATCATGAAAAATTGCATTCTATTAAAAAAAACCGCATCGAAATCGGTCCACCCGTTTGGGAGCTACGATGCCACATACAGACAGACCGACATAGCGACAAACATATAACACCCCTCTTTTTGCGTTGCGGGTTCAAAATGACATTTACAGAAAAGATAACAGAACAATATCGTCTCTTATGAAAAAGCTTTTTTTTTTTTAAATTTTATATTTGCTCCCAGAGACAACGTTTTTCAGATTGATGGGTAGAGTCTTAGTTTAAAAGGATGCTAGCTAATGACTTCAAATTCAACCGGTAGGTATATTCAGTTCAAATCAATTTCAATCTACAAGCAATAAACTTCGATAAGCTAGTTAGCTACCTAGAAAGTTGGCAACCCTATAAGTACAACTACATATTATGTGTAACTAATTCATTTCTATGCGTTTAATACTTCTGTGCCTGACTGTACCGAGGTGTAATGTAATTATACTCAATACATTACAGGAAAATCGTAAAGTTTGTCGGTTAGAATTAATGTTATTGACGATTGTAAGTACTTATTAAGAGCCATTGAGTCGATGGAATTCGAAAGGAAATCTGGAGTTAATAAATTGATACTTATCTACATATATCTATTAATTCGATGTTTCTGAAACGTTTTTAAATATTTTAGAATGGCTAGGTTTATTTAAAGAAAATATAGGTAGAGGTAGGTTTAACTTCTGGCAAAGACAGGATGGTTTTTTTTTTTTCAAAATCGCGTGCGCCATGCAACTAATATTTATTTGGATAGGCATATACAGGGTGAAATTGATAACTAAGAGTCTACCCATCAAACTGAACAACTATTACTATGGGAGCAAACCGATCGGACTTGATCAGTGCAAAGGAAAAATCAGCTGTCCCATACTAAACTGTCTTGCCTACTCGACTAAAATGTATGCAACAGCAGATTTTTTTGTTGCTCAGATCGGTTTGCTCCCATAGTAAAAGTTGTTCAGTTTGATGGTTTTAGTTTAAAAGGATGCAAATGATATCAATTTCACCCTGTGTAAGTTAGCACATATAAATAACATATTGTCCTAAAAGTCACGTTATACAACGTCATAATGAATAAGCGTCGAACCTCATACAACGCAACTGATTTATAACAAAATAATTAAATTGTAACAATAATTTCATTATTTTGATAGTTACAATTTAAAGTAATTCGCATTTAAAGTTTTTAGGCAAAAATGATTTGTACAACATACTCATAGCATAGGGTGAGTGTGTGAATATTACCTATGTAGAAACCATGATAATTCGATTCTGCTCTCGATTCTAAACAAACTACTTCCTACTTTCGCGTTAATTCATTAACACGTTGTATAGATATGACAATTAATTGGACACCTACATAGATATTTAGGTTTCATTGTAAGACTTTATTTAAAAAAAAAACGTTCGAGACTATGCAAGCCGTCCAGCCCCATATATTTCACCTATATGTAAAAATTTTGCGTTTAGGTACTAACTGCTCCATGCAATATACCTACAGGAACGATATAAGTAGTACACAGGGTGCAAACAGGTGTCTACTTTGAAATCGCAAAAAATAATCAGCTTTTTCATACATTTTGGTCGAGTAGTTTTTTTTTTACCCGACATCGCCAGAAGGAGGGTTATATTTTTATATACCCATCATTTTTTACTTTCTTTACTTTAAACTTGAGCTACGTAACTTTTTTTTTATTACGTATGGTTTTGCACTTGACCTCAATCCAGTCCTCAGGATGAAGATGGGGTCGAAGATGTAGAGAGCTTACCCAGAAGAAGCCTATTCACTCGTTCTTTAAAGTACGTAGTAGTTATGCACAAATTACTCAAAAAATTCTAGACATTTTAGCGGAGCAGTCTCGAATTTTAACACACATTGCACTGGCAATAGTCAATAGTCATAATCATAATAACAAAACTTTTGACAACGGTAATTTTAACGGATCCATCCAACATCCATATTGCATTTTGACCTTTATTATTCAGCAAGCGGCGAACGGAAATAATCAAACCATTTTAGTGAACCGATGGCGCATTGACATCAATATTGAAGTACGAATCGAGCACAAATCAAATTACCTATTGTCCACCTTGTAATTTTTTTTCATTTATCGTTTCTTGGAGAACTTAACAAAAATGATTCATGCCCGATGCTCGTATAAAAACAAACACAGAAACTAAAAAACCTGCTATAAAAAAGATAGGTAATATTATTTTCCCGTAGCAAATGTAGGTAAGCAAAATTATCGAAGCATCTGTCTATGTACATACAAACAAATAGGTACCTACCTACATGAAACACAAAACTCCCTGAAAAATTCTACAAACCAAAAAACTTAAGATATCAACGATTTTTGAAAAGCGTCTGTACTTAACAGAATACCTACCTACATAGTGGATTAATCTTCAGGGCAGCGCTTGAACGCCTTGAACGCCATAATTTATCTGACCGAACATTTTCGTCTCGTTTATAAGAAAAGGAATAAAATTTTATAGCGCTGTTATAAACAACCAGGGGCTTTATAACAGTGCTTTTAAAATTGTATGTAGTTTTTCTCCCCCCTATTCAAAAAGTTACGTTAAATTTTCCAGTCTTGTACTAGTTGTTGTGTTAAATGGTTAACACCTAGAGATATCTTCTTGCCAGGCTAGGTAAACTATGTTTGCACTATTTTCCACCATGGAAACTAGTGGAAAGTGCATGTCAGAGTTACGTACAGTATTCTGCTCGTGTACGCATAGACACCGTTTAAACAATTAACAATTAGTGTGTCAATAGAAAGACTATGTTAACTTAACGCGATAATTACATAGGTAGCTACTTAGGTAAGTGGTTGTTAAGGCGACGGTGAATATACGATTTAATGATGATAGACTTAGATACCTACTAGTTCAAAGTATTTGATGAAAATGTATAAGAATCTAATCTAAACTATTATAAAACTGTAACAGGAAGTTTTTCTGTACATTGAATAATAATAATATAATAATAATAATCAGCACTTTGCGTTTGCCTGCTAATATTTACCATCTATTACAGAAGGCTGTAATTCTCAACACTTGTCGGATTGTAAGAAAATTCTTACAGATTGATCAAAACAGCAGTCAATCACTCACTCAACCACCCTCACCACCTACAACTACCAGTGTCACACAGCCGCACTCACACTCACACCACAACCAACCACCACTTTCTCAAACAACAAACACAGAAACTCTTCCCCAAGACATACACTCCACCATCATTAGCAACACTAACACTGGTGAACACTTGGCTTAGGCCCGTGCCATCAGAACTCCGGTTACGTAAAACCGAGAAAGAAAAAGGAAGAATAATGATAATAATTTCTTTATTTGCAGGCAAAAAACCCATATATGTACAATACATGTCATATCAAAAATTACAAACGTACATATTAAATAAAATGTAAAAATAAAAGTAAAAATAAAAAAGTTAATTGATTTTAAAATTATAAAATTACGTTACAATGAAGATATTAACAAAAACAAAGTTACGATATGGTTTTTAGATATCCCTAATTCCATATCACAAATTTTTGGTCTGTTTGTCTGTTTGTTTGTTTGTTTGAACGAGCATCACGCAAAAACTACCGAACCGATTTTGATAAAACTTTTTTTGTTTGATAGCTTATTACTTGACTTAAAATCTGGTATATAATTTTTGCGGAAAACTCGCGGGTTAACGCTCGTAGCTTTATAAAATGAGAGCAAAGGAATTTATTCATGTGTTTTGTCGTCATCATCATAATTATGGCATTTTTGTCTTCCTGCTTGGATCCGAGGGGGGGGGGGGGGGGGGGTCAGATTTCCAGGTCGAGATGTTTCAGCCAGTCTTCCGCTGCCGGGGTTAGCTTGTGGAGTTCTTCGATTCCACCGGGGAAATAGCGCAGAGTGCACTCATTTACCACATGGGAGAGGGTCTGGTCAGGTGCCCCGCAGTGGCACGTCGGAGACTCCCTCTAACCCCACTGTGGAGGTGATAGTTCGTTGGTTGTTGTTTTCTCGTTATTGCAGTGAAAGCTTTAATACCATTTATAAAAAGGAAGGCGGTAGTTCTACTAAACGACGGAATAATTATTTTTCTTCTTTCGTATCAGCATTAGCTATATTGCATGAAAATCACTCTTGCTGTAGAGGAAAGATTAACCAGTCAACACAATGATTGCATCGAGGGTGAACTACCCAGGGTTCGCTAGATGAAATTAGGTATATCGTTTCAAAATTGCACCTATAGGTATGCCTACTCCAGTGTGACATCATAATACCTGTATAGGTATGTTAAAAAAGCGGTAGTTTTTTCGTCAGAATTGTGATTAAGGTCACGTTTCAACAGTTACATAATCAAAATCGAATACACAATAAAATTACATTTAAATTAACGAATAAAATCCTTTAGAGAATCGATTTGAAATGTCATTTACTAATTAAACCTAAAATATTTTGATACGAGTAGTGTTTAATAATTAGTATGATGACAATTAGTCTCATTTTGTGGTTTTTAGGCAAGGACCCAAAGCCAAACAATCAAACAAAGCATCGTCCGTCCGTTAGTTTATATTTAATTATTACTTAGATAATGCGTGAATAACTAAATGTGAGCATTGCTATGGCTAAATTCTTAACCAGAAAGTTGGTATATATAGATGTAGGTTGTAGCAATGTTTCTGACCAACCCAAAAAGGATTACGGTTGAGTCTTCTTCTTATCGTGTGGGCAAGCCCTGGTGTCAGAGTTTTTTCAGACCGCCGTACCAGCCTCGGACGTGGGTTTTTATGTAACGAAACGACTACTACCACCAGAGATAGCAGGGACCAACGGCTTAACGTGCCATCCGAAGCACGGAATCATTTTTCTTTTCAGACAATCAGGTGATTCAGCCTGCAATGTCTTAACCAACTGAGGAAAAACGCACAAAGTGACATATCACTTGGTGTCCCCTGTGGGAATCGAACCCACGACCTCCGTGTCGAGAGCCAATGCTCTTAACCATTAGACCACGAAGGCATTTACACGGTTGAGTTTATGTATGATTTTATGTAGAAAATGCGTTACTTTTTCACTTTCAAAACTGACTCCGAGTTTAATTGTCCTTGGTAACAAATCAATCTTACCTATATCACAGTATAAGAAAGAGTATCTATTACTACATACATTACAGACACTCCCTGCCTCCGACCAACTTTATACCTCATCCCCTCTATCGCCCTCTGGTTACCTCGGCAGTTACCAATGTTAAGCAAATGCGTATTCCTTTCTCGTTTGCACTCACTCAGTATCAGGCACGTATCCAGTGGGCCCCCCAGGTGGGTTTAATATGCATATTCTCACGACTATATTTCCCCGAGGGGGTAGTCAGAAATATTCTGAATTCTCGGAACATCCACGTACCAGCAACATTTCGCACGGAAACCTCGTAAATTCAGATTCCAGCCAGCTTACAAATCGGCAATGTTAGGGAGTTCCCTACACGCTCCGCCGCACAGCACAGCTAAGCGACGGAATCTCCATTATTCATTCATCCTTTAGTTTGACATGTACACTATTATAGAGCCCATAGAAATAGCAGTTTACTCTAACCACCGTGCTATTGTCCGCGGGGTTGGCCGGTAATTAGTTATTACGCTAACAACCTAAGGTTTTATTGTGACTTCGATTGTTCCTCGACACGTTTTAACCACGTTTCTGTGACGTAGGAAAAGGTGGAACTGTCATGCAGGGTAATTTAAAAATGGTTCTGAAACGATAGGTACGTAAAATGTTGACCATAGGTTTAGTTGTATAACTAGATGTGATCGAAAAAGAAAGACGTTATACACCACGCGTGTGACTGGCTGGCTAAACTGAGTATAATATGTGATGTCACAAACTTACTGTTTTGGGTTTGTGATATTATCTTTATACTTTGTCATAATACTTTTACATAATTTTATTTACTAAACTATATTGTAAAGGTAAGATTAAGGACTCATTTTTTAAAGTTGAGTGTAATGTTTTTCGCCAACAAACTGTTCTGCAGTTTGGCGAAAATTAAAGCAATTTGTACCTTTTGTAAAAATGAAAACTTAAAATAAATTAAAAAAAAAAAAAAAAAAACGGAGTCCGGTGGACTTACTTTCAGTAGGTAGGGGAAAGGTGTACGAGATCTTCTTCTTATCGTGTCGACTTCTAATTCTGAACAACAAACCCTAGTCCTAGTTGAAGTACGAGATGGTCCCCTAAGGGAAAATGGTCGTAGTTTAAACAATATTTGACTTAATTATGATGTTTAAGCGTTTAATGACCGCATGTTTATTGTCTACATGTTGTCATACTCAAAATGTTGAAGTTATTGATCTTTTATTGTTATATTTTACTTTTTCTAAAACCCTACCAAAGAATCATCTTGGACACCCCAGTCTCCAAGTCCCCGTCTGTCTCGGGTTTGCTGGAAGAAATCTCTTTAGAGATAACGAGATAAGGTCGCCCTTTGTAATTGTCTATTATGTTGTTTTCATGTATATTTCCGTGTGTACAATAAAGTGTTAAAATAAAATAAATAAATAAGATGATCCCTAGGGTATGGGCAAGATGATATATTATTTAGGGAAAATTCAGGGTTTTGATGAATTTAAGAATTAACAATGTCTTATTTATGTAATCTTAGGCTTTTTTAAACCAGAAAAATGAGGCAAAACAAATTGACAGACATACTTCAAATAAGTTTGTATAGACTTAACGCGTTTTAGGCCTATCCATTAATTTTACTTTGATCTAAGATCTTAGGTACACAAAATATTAGTACCTAGTTATTGAACTTCAAGATCAAATAATCCCTTTATAGATTTTCATCTAAGAGCCAGCCTTCTTAATAGTCACAAAATAACTAAATAACAACCATTGGGTAATAAGCATACGAGTTCGTATCGTATATAGTTTTTTAGCAAAATTAATAATTATAATCTTCGAAAATACCGTATTTAATCTCGTACACCCAATAACAGGAACTTGCCCGAACTTACTTTTTTATTTATTGCTTTCTTCTGTTGCCATGCCATGCTGAAGTAATGGACAAAGCAAAGAAAACAACTAGATAGGGTTTATAGTTTCGCTGCAATTGAAAAGGATCATGTTACGTTTACCTCAACGGATCATCTCAATTCATCTCCTACACCTTTGCCTACTGCAAAGCTCTCGCATGTACCGATGGCGTCGCGACAACAAGAGGCAAGGCTGTCGGAAACTCGGAAACGAAAAATACCTACTTAAAATAATTAATAAAATTAAATAAGCCCGTCTCGGTCCTCATACATAATTGCAATTACCTACACATTACTGGTAAAGACCAGTTATCAACACAGCATTATGTGTAGGGAAACCGATATGCGAACGATGCAAGCTGCACAAAATCGTTTATTGCGAAGATTATTGAGAAAGGCATTTTGGTAAGTATATTTTACTCTTTGGGGATGCCGATGTCCAACAATTGATGTCATTTGGTTGAAATCACTACCTATTGTATCTAGTTTCATATTAAACACAAGATCGTTTATCCTGGTGTCCTAGCGACAAAACGCATGTGGATGCGCATCTCGGAGATGGAATCCCAAAACCAGGAGATCTTAGATTTCTTCCCCTCAATGGTATTGCCTCCTTCATTGACCATGTATTTGAAGGGTGAAGAAAGCAAAAAGTATTGGGGATCACACAAAAGATCCCACTGGGTCGAAGAGTTGCTGGCTTGCCAGCCCCCACAACAAGATAAGATCGTTTAGGTAAACTAGCTTCTAAACTAACCTACGAATATTTATGAAGTCGGCGCTCCGTACCTTGTTAGGTCTACCTACCTAAGTTGTTAGCACATCAATTTGCTTCGATCGTTCATTTTACATTGTAAGTGTCGTCCGTTATACCTCGGGGCCTGGTCATCTTTCACGCCAACCTACCATTTTAGTACCGTTGTTTAACTATAATGTTTACATGATTTATATTAACCGTCATCGATGGGGTGGAGAAAGTTAAATGCGGTTATTCAATCTTTACAAGATCTTGATGAACAAAATTACGACACGTAATCATTGACTTACCAACTGACTACTGGCTTTAAGCAATGTAATAACGTACCTATAGCTTTAGATATGTTTTCCAAATATTAACATTAATTAAAATGTTATCCACAGTTATGTAGGTAAGTAGAGGTACTTATTTACATATATGTACATTAAAGAGGTGAGGCTGTGAGTCATAAATTATACGAGATAATTCAGTAAAACCTACAAAAGGGTTCTAGGTACAGCATATTACCCTAATAGGTAACGAAAATGTATGCTTAGGATGCTTAGTTAGAGCAAAGATTTTGACCAAATTCGTGAGTAAAGAATACTGGGTGAGTTTTAAATCACTTTCCAATTTTCAGGGGTAGTTCAGACCATCAAACTGAACATTTTTGATTCTGGGAGCAAACGTGAAATAAAAAAAAAAACATTTCCATACTAAACTGCAATTCATACTCGAATCAAAATGGCTCAAATAATGCATGAAACAGCGAACTTTTTTTTCGATTTCCTGTTTGCTCCCATGTTGAAAGTTGTTCAGTTTGATAATCTGAACCATCCCTAAAAATGTGGAAAGTGTAAAAAAAAGCACCTAGGTATTTAATATACAATTTGTGTAGTAGTGGAGAAAATAAATATATTTTTTTATTCTTATTTTATTATTATTACTAGGTAATTTTAAATTTTTAACCGACATAAAAAAGGAGTAATTTTTTTATGTCCGTTACCTCAGAACTTTCGACTGAGTAAACAGATTTTGATGATTCTTTTTTTATTTGAAAGCTGGCGCTTCCCTTGTGCTCTCCCATTTGGTCCAACTTGGTCCAGTTCTGACAGTGGCATCCATGAGAAAACCGCGGATATGTCGACCCAACACTAAAACAGTTTTTGAGAGTTACGCGGTTATTATTTAACCTATAAATAAACATTTTAACGGGTTCTTACCGCGT
The DNA here is from genome assembly GCA_927399405.1 of Agonopterix arenella. NCBI lineage: Eukaryota > Metazoa > Arthropoda > Insecta > Lepidoptera > Depressariidae > Agonopterix > Agonopterix arenella. Next base: position 11,133,552 of record OV656707.1, on the reverse strand, counting down.
TTTGGTATATTTGAGTTCCCGTTTGATATACCAAAACGCTGTAAGAACCCGTTAAAATATTTATTTCCACCTCTAAAAACTTTGAAATAAAAAAAAAATAACAATAAATTAAAACCGACTTCAAAACTAAATAAAAAGTACTAAAATAATAAGACAACCAGCGTCTTTTAAATTAGCATCTATAAGAACATTTTGTTTTATTGGAGTCGACGTCAATCTAAGCCCAAGAAAATAACTCTTAGCCCAATCAATCGCTTGACAGGAACCACAATTAATGTTATTATAGATGCGAACTTAAAAGACGCTGTTTATCTTATTTTTTAGTCCTTTTTTATTTTTGATGTCGGTTTTTTTGTATTTGTAACCACACCAAGACGTATGAACTCAATTTTTCATCTTTTACTGTACCTATGTTCTAGGAAAGGTTCACACTAACCATCTGGTATCATTAGCTTCAACAGCCAAGAACGTTTAACGAGAAATCTAGTAAATAATGAGTGTGAAGTCACCTATCTTGCTCAGTATTATAATTATTAGTACAATTTCTATGACGGAAGTTTATCATTACTGTCTATAGACTTTATAGGCAAAAGAAACTATTATCTAATCTCGAGTCTCAAAAGTTTTAAAATACTTATAGGTATGGCTTTAGATGGAGCAAAAGAGACAAACACGGATTTTTAATTTTAAAGAAGTCTCTAGTCGAAGGTAAATACACGTTTCCTAACTAGATAATATTATATGTTATTATCTCTATCAAGCACGTATCCAGACTTAAGTTTCGGAGGGGGGGGGGGGGGGGGGGGGGAAATATTCATAGAATAACAATGAAAAAGTATGTGCTGTAATCACTTTTCCATGACAATAACTATGAAGCAAACATTGTTATCGCGAAAAACTGTAACACCCACCTTCTCTTAATTAATTACATGTATGGAATAACTTATTTGTTTTGCGTACCGACCTATAACACCTTTCTGTAACACCAGTATCAAAAACATTTAGGGATGGACCACAAAAGCAAACATGTACAATTCAAACATTTTTCATCCCTAAGAGTTTCAAAAGTCCGAACTAGTAATAAATAATAATAGTAGAGGTAAGTACCTACATAATATTATAAGTACGTACCTATCTACTAGACTTACTCACCTTTTATTACAGTTTATAATGTTTTATGCATCGTGCCTCTAAGTATAATACTTACTATACCTACTCTATATCCTAATAGGTATTACAACGGTTCTGTGACACCTCTTACTTAAACCTACGCTTCATGCTTTACGTTTTATACCTCTCCCTTCTTTGTTAAAAGAACCGTGTCAAGAAAATTATAATTAAAACAATAAGTCCATAGACATTTGGGAAAAACCGCAAAAGCTATAAAAATGGAACAGAACCAGGCATGTTCGCGAATAAACTCTTCCTATCTTAAGGTTTCAAAAAAAGTTTAGATGATCCTGGTTAATATAGGGGATACGGTGGGTAGTTGGGTAGGAGACGAGAGAGTATAGATATCTGAGAGACTGCTTTTCCCATACAGTAGGACCAAGAGTTAGCCCCAAAATATTGTCTCATTCATCCTCAGCATTGTCATGTTTTTTTTCGCTCTCGCCTTGTTAAACACTACTCATGATGAATGGGTATTTGTTTAGGTTTTTTTTATATTAAGCACGTCGGCATTTGATAGCCTTTACGGTTGCTGATTTCGACGGTCAATGCCGGGAGCGGCATATTGTTCGTTATGTAAAGGAATTCCTGTCTATATGAGTAAATTAATTTAGATACTTAATTACTATAAACGAGCGTTAACCCGCGACTTCGTCCGCACAAATTATATACCAGATTTTAAGTCAGATCATAAGCTATCAAACAAAAAAAGTTTCATCAAAATCGGTTCAGTAGTTTTTGCGTGATACTCGTTCAAACAAACACACAAACAAACAGACAGACAAAAAATTCAAAAATTGGTGAAATGGAATCAGGGACACCTAAAAACCATATCGTAACTTTTTTTTTGTTAATATCTTCAATGTACAGACAAACTTCCTGTTACAGTTTTATAATAGTATATATAGATAAATCACTATCTACGTTACTCCGCTGTTGATCCTGGCCTGGCTTACAGGAGTTACAGCGGTGGGAATGTGTGGTGGGCCTATGCCCGATATCTACGTTACAAAACTGGCAAAACTGCTGTAAATGACGTAGGCTAGACTGACTAGGTATCTACTTAGAATAAGCATAAAAGTCAATCATAACATTTTTACTGTATATTTCTAATAACACTCGATACTACGTCTATTGAAAGACTAAATAAAATAATGTATTGAAGAATTTCAAGGTACCAATGTAAGTATTTATAAGTTCAACAGTATAAATCATGCAAGCAACTCAATGCAACGGTGGCCATAAACTTTTTCTTTATCTTCAATTAAACTTTAATATTTAATTGTTTCTTATTTGGTTTACATTTAGATGAACATCCCAAAATGATAAAACCAAAGATTTTTTTTGGTCTGGGAGCGACCAAAAAAAAAATCGTTGGTTAAAACCATAAACTTAATATACTATCGTAAAATACTAAGTTTGTGGTTAAAAAGTAATGATAATTTGACAGGTAACCATAGATATCTCTATGGTCTCTTATGGTAAGCAGGTAACATAACCACAGATTATTTAATAGTTACTATTATAACAGATAGTTCACTCAACCCGATTTTTCGGATTCAAGAACGAAAAATAAAATGAGCCTTATGTCAATGAGCGACGATGCACCCCACGGTGGGGTCTGGCTGTCAAACGTACCTGAGCTGTGGACTGAGCAGGCTTGTCATAACGTAGGTATTGCAACTGCAACGTTATGTGTATTAGACAAATTATGATTAAGTTAAAATAGTTTGAGCGTGATTACAGCTCCCACAGACAAACTGGCAATTGGTTTTGCGGGATTCATTATTATAACGTGTTCACTGTAATCTACATTATAATAATAAATTTAAAAATAAAAAGCGGTCACGTGAGAGACGGGCTCCTCGCGTACCGACGAGGGTTCCGTACCACACCACCACACAACATATTAACTTACAAAACCTATTTTTTTCTCTGGGAACTTTAGCAGGAGACCGACTCACACTTGGCCGGTTTTTATTATTGGCTGTTATACTGTAGAGTTTGCTCTATAATCACACCAAGTTTGACGCTTGTATGTATTACCGTTTAACGATAGAGAGCGAAGAATAAACGTTGATAAAAACTAGTTTCTCGTAGCACCACCCTTAATTTTTAACTTTTTGACAAGTTTATTATCTGTTAACCAATCCGCCGTAATAACTGACGCATATTCTGTGAAAACAACTGTCTAGCTATTACGGTTCAAAAGTTACAGCCCTAAATAGGTAGTACAGACAGATGGACGGACGGACAGACGGACAACGTAGGCTTAGTAATAGGGTCCTGTTTTCACCCTTTGGGTACGGAACCCCTAAAAAAGATATACTTCTTGATTCGTCCTCCTCGGGTATGAATATTGTGATACCAGCTGACTTAATAATATAATACCTATTTAATGGATAAGAAACAAAAAAAAATAGGTTTTATTATTACGAAATTATCGAAAAGCATAGAGGAACAGGAAATTAGCCATTTCCTACTTCCTGGTACTATACTATAAGTACTATACTTATCTTATGTTACGTGTTAAAATTTGTTAAATTAATATCTAAAAGAGGACGAGTCAATCATTCTCAGGAAATATTGAACATGGAAGTAATGTTCAAAATGTCAAAATTAATGATGCAAGTCAAGAAGTTATTTAGTTTAGATAATTAGTTAGTGACATAATGCAATATAGGAGCTTTATCAATTACTTTTACACTTTCTATTGCAGTCATTAGCAAATTTGTTTATATCAAAATCTCAGATTAATTAATATCAAAATACATTCCTGCGTTTATTAAGTGCAGCAAAAAAGTTCACTCACTCATAGATTCACTCATAGATTATTGTAAATTCTTGTTGTTCTTTGTTGTTGTTCGTTAAAGTTAATTGTTATACGCACAAAAAATTACCGACATTAAGTTGCAGAGGGGTCAATTTTATACAAAACTTTGACGCACAATACGCGTAGACGGTATTAATATAAGTAACTTTGTATACATGGAAAAATAGAGAAAATCTAGATGCCGCGTCACAAATAACATTTGCAATTTATAAAATAGTTACGAAGAATAAAGCTTTGAAATTGCAAATGTTATTTGTGACGCGGCCACTAGATTCTCTAAACTATTTTTCCATATATAAAATATTACTTTTATTAATTCCGTCTACGCGTATTGTGCGTCAAACTTTTGTATGGACTGAAACCACCTTAAATTACTATGATGAAAATAACCAGCTTTGCGAAACCATGAAGTCATAAAATTATAACAAAGACATTATAATTATGATTTAGAGGTTGGTCATAGGTTGAGCTACTTGAGCTACCTGACCAAAATTAAAAACGTTTTGTACAAAATTATACAGAGTAAAATTTTATACTTTACATACCTATCCAATATCTTGTACTAAATCTACCCCAGCATCCCCTAGGGTGCTTCAGACCATCAAACTGAACAACGTTCACTATGAAGCCAAAATAGAAATGGCGAAAACATTTATCCTGTAATAGAAAACGCAAATGTATGGAACAGCTGATTTTTATTTGCGATAGTGTAAGTTGTTCAGTTTGGTGGACGCACCATGTTTAATAACCCTGTGTACCTAACACATAAAACTTTACACCCTGTATATTCTGTACATTTGATACTTAATTAAAACCGACTTCAAAACTAAAAAAGAACTAAAATAATAAGATTGAAGTGGGTTTCAATTCTTTGTAAAAAAAATATTTCGAAATTTTTAGTGTTGTGTCGACATATCCATGGTTTTCTCATGGATGCCATTGTCAGAACTGGACCAAATTGGGACCACACGGGTAGCACCAGCTTTCAAATAAAAAAGAATCGTCCAAATCGGTTCACCTAGTCGAAAGTTCCGAGGTAATAAACATACACCTTTTTTGAAGTCGGTTAAAAATTATTGTACTTTTCACTTTTCATTAAGTAAAGAGTAAGCTCTGGCCACTATCAATTGTCATCGAAAGAATCCAGATCATGGCGCCATCTCATAACAATCTATACAATAACAGTAATTTATCTCTGCCCATAGTTTTCATAATACCGCAACGATGGGTGATGGCGGTGATGGGGTTCCTGGCGGTCGCCAACGCGTACACGATGCGGGTGTGCCTGAACATCGCCATCACGCAGATGGTGCGGCGGCGCGCGCACGCTGTCGGCGCAGACGACGGCTCCTGTCCCGCTGCTGACGTCGAGGAAGCGTTGGCTGATGCTACCGTGAGTTTTATTATCACTTGTCATTACACTAGTGACCGAACAAACTACACCAAGATACCTTTCTCCACTTGGCAAAAATTTTAAGGTAGTTTGGAAGAAAGTTTCCGGTAGCGTTATTTTTCGACAAGTATGCTATCATCATCTATTTAAGAATTTACTCTCGTCGGTATTCAGCAATCATTTCTCTTTTCTGCTAGTGACTTGAGTTCTCGATACGAACTCGTATATCAACCTTTCCTCTCACCTGTGCTACACAGTCGCTGTTTGTCTAGGTCTTCCTACTCAGCCTCTCGTCCCCTCTATTTTAAAATTTTTGTATTTTAGATATCAACAAAATCTAAATAAAATGTATAAAAAAATACAAAAATAATTCATCTAAGGTTCCTCTTCTTTTCTGTGTCTATTTTGTTAAAGCTCAACAGAAGGTTTTCTTTTTTTTTGATCCTGTATGATTAGAATACGATCTCTTAAATTCTAGGTTTCCTTTAGTTCACACTGGATAGGTACAATGCGATACTAGAGAAATTAAGTAATAGATAGTGGACAGTAATTTCTTAATCATTATGAAATAAGCTATATACGTCAAGGTAATTTCCCTTTAACCTACTTTCCTTAAGCAAACAATGGTACCTACCTATTCAAACATTCCTTAAGTTCTTACAAACAACTGATTGACCACAATAATAAACATTGACTCTACAAAACAACACTTCAAAGATAACATTGTTTACTATCAATGAAATCTGGAACCAAAAGTACATTGAACTTATTTTTCAGGAGATAAGCGGCTTCGATTGGGATGAAGAGACTCAGGGCATCATTCTAAGTGCCTTCTACTACGGGTACATAGTGACGCACTTACCTGGAGGCATGCTCGCCGAGCGGTTCGGTGGGAAATACTCGCTCGGCTTTGGTGTGCTGAGTACAGCTGTGTTTACATTACTGACACCTTGGACAGTTAGCGTTGGTGGAGCGACTGGTCTTATTATTTTGAGGGTTCTGGAAGGACTTGGAGAGGTACGAACCCTTTACCTAATAAAATATTAACTCCTATCTTACTGTGACTGACTGAAGTGTGGTGGGGATCAGCTGCCTGCAGAATGATGCGCAGTGCGGACGTGTCAATATACCTGGTGATGGTCCCAAGTCGTAAAGAGCCGACAGACATAAGCAACACAAAATTGATCGCTGTGGAAAAATTGCTAAGTTCAGTAAGCATCACAATATAATAATCCATTGATTTTTGCAGGGTACAACATTCCCAGCACTAAACGCAATGTTGGCTCGATGGGCCCCAGTGTCAGAAAGAGGTCGGATGGGCTCGCTAGTGTTCGGAGGCGCACAGATTGGCAACATCGCCGGTACCTACCTCTCTGGACTGGTTATGAAGGAGTCCGGGGACTGGGAGTCCGTTTTCTACCTGTTCGGTGCTATTGGCATTTTGTGGTTCATATTTTGGGTAAGGATTTTTAATATACCTAAAGTACCTTAAAGCAAAATTGTTTTAAACATCTTCATAAGCCTAGGAATAAACATGGGTGTCAAATTGGACAACTACCAAGGAATGGTTAGCAACATTAGACTAATAATACCTTGAGCTAACTGCGATCGCCATTCCTCGTGTCAAGCGCAGCGATTATAGCAATCTCCTTTTATGGTGGTCTTATGTCGATCAGTTGACATTTTATATCTGATAACATAAGCTCTTGCCTAATATCTTTATTAGCTGATAAGTCAAGTAATTCATTAATGATGTTCTTCCCCAGGCTCTACTCTGCTATAACGACCCGGAATCCCACCCGTACATTTCTGATAGAGAGAAGAAGTATTTGGAAGAAGCTCTTGGCAGGCATCAGAACAGTCAACCTTCAGCTATTCCGTGGAAGGCTATCTTCATGTCTGTACCTCTCTGGGCTCTCGTTTGTGCACAGGTAAGGAAATTTCATCTAAAGCTTCATCAAATTGGCCGTCGCTTGAGGGACAGGGGCCGAGACGTTCTTCGATCAACACATTGCTCTAGCCATACATTGTGGAAACGTTACGAACGTTATGGACACATTTAAACCGGGTTAGACTCGAAGCGGGTTTTCGATGTATAATTAGTTCTTCATGGTCCTGTCTCCTGTGCCAATCCGATCCATCTCTCGCCCGCAATACTTACAATGTCCTGTGACCAACGCATCGGTGGTCTGCCCCTGAACTTCCTTCTCTATGTTCTATTTATGCCCTATTGATTGGCACAGGACCGTGAGGAGTGGCGCAATAAAAAAAAGAGGCCTATGCCCATCAGTGGGGTGATATGGGCTGATTTGATTGATTGATTGAATTAGTTAGTTCACCCACATAAATCTGTTAGGTTTAAGGATGTAAAGAAAATGTTAAAACTATTTTTGTGTAAAGTAATAAAGGAAATAAATAAATAATAAATAAATTTAATCTGATTTCAAACTAGTGTTAGTTACTTTTAAAATAAAATTTAAAAATTTCTCATTTTTATTACTGTTTAAAAAATACACAATGTATCAGACCGTGTGGCGGAAAAAGACCAAAAAAATGTTCACTTATTTAATTCTCCAGTGCAAAAGCGATTTAGCAATGCATACAAATGTGGATTTTATTTTATACCGAAACATAATGAATCAATATTTTAGCCTGTAGTCACATAATGTTTGATCAAGGTTCGATTCGAAGGGAGATACCAATTTCATCCTGTTTGTAAGCGGATTCGAATACACTGACATGCAAAACTAAGTACTACACTTTTAATATTTAAATTTTTTCTGAACTATAGAAATTAGAGATTTAAAATAAAAAACGTTTTATAGCAAATGTTATCAGCTTTGTTTGTAACTATTCTTTGTAAATTAAACTCTTTTTCGAGTCCTTTTCTTTCGAAAATATAATTTGTGTACTGAAAAAGTTATTTCAATTTTAAAAGTGTGATACTTAGTTTTGCAGGCCAGTGTATTAAAATAGTTTTTATTCAAGGCCTTCAACATAACAAGTTTTGATGGAATTTCTCGTAATATCGATAACATCCAAAAATGAAACAACAATAACAAAAATTAGCACTTGTCTTATGAACGACACGCTTAGTTTTGTTTGCAGTTAAAATTTAGTATTCGCGAAAAAAACAGGATGTTTCTAATCTATCAACAGTAGACAGCACAAAAACCAACTATCCAGCCCGCTTCGCTCGCTCCAAATTCGTTGTTTTTATATTTTCACACAGGAATCGACCGATATACTAAACGGTTTTATTTAGCTTCCACTCTATATATTTTTTTTTATTTATGTATACTACAGAATCTAAATGCTACCTGCAATGAAAAGTACCTCAGACCGTGGGGCCTAGCGAACCTCATCTTGCCCACATACAATTTTGGTCTTGCACCGCCTGAGTTTGATGTTCTTTGATAATGTAACGCATTTAATTTTTCACCCTGTATAATACAAGTCTGAAGTATATTCTGGTAAATCGATTGGCTGTCGGTGACCATGTCCAAGATATTGATGTATTTATTAACTTTATTTGTATAATATACCTACTCCTATAAATCTCACCTAACCATAGCATAACTAATTCACAGATCGGTCACGACTACGGATACTTCACCATGGTGACAGACCTTCCTAAGTACATGACAGGAGTGCTAAAGTTCGACATACACCGCACCGGGACCCTGGCGGCCCTCCCCTACGCCGTTATGTGGGTCAGCTCCATTATCTTCGGATGGATGTGCGATAAAATTGTCAAGAGGAATTGGATGACTGTCACTAATGCTAGGAAGACGTTTACTACTATTGGTGAGTAAGCATTATAAAATGATTTTAATAGCCCAGTCATTTTACGGAGTTTTGTTAGGAGAGGTGGGAAGTAATTATTAATTGTACTTTTAAACTGTAACCGGCACCATTTAGTGACGAAAAGACTATTTGAACACATATTTAAAAAAAATTCAATACGCAACATAGAAATCATAATTGTGAATCCTAGAAGGCTTTTAAATTAATAATATTAATACCAATGCACTCAGTTGAATTAGATTTAACAATATAAATTATTTTTGGGCAATAAAATAGGTATTGAAATTAAAAAAAAGAGGTTCTTATTAGAAAATACGAATGTATTTTTCAAAACCTTCTAAGTAGACACCATGTTTAAAGTATGCATAATGGAAATGCCTTAAATATGTGTGAAAAATAACCATCAGGTTTTTTATAACGAGATAATAGAAAGATTTTACCTTACAATAAAATCAATATTGTGATCCTGAAGTCCTCTCTGGGTTTGTGAGAGCGTGTTTGCTGGATTTTACTGCATGTTTGCCTCAAAAGCCCATTTATTGACCGCTTCCGTCGTAATTTTCCTAGATTTCATAAATAGAACACTAAACGATAACTTCCGCTTGTCACCTTTCCCGCCATTCGCCAGCGTGCTTGTTTGGCGCTGCCGCCATTTTCTTCATTGCACCTCACCAGGTGGCCTTAAATAGGCCCAGAGAGGACTTCAGGATCACAATATTGATTTTATTGTAAGGTAAAATCTTTCTATTGTGACCCTTTCGTCCTCTCTGGGTTTGTGAGACGTGTCTGTTATCACCTGGTGAATGGCAGGGGTGAAGTTATGATAGGTACTAGATTCAAGAGAATAAAGAATAAGTATATTGTTATTAAAAACAAAAACATAGTAAGTACTATTATGGTAAGAAAAGAAAAAACAAAATAATATAATTAATTGAAAACTCTTCAATTATTAATAATAATACATATAAGAATGCATTGATAACTTTGTATTTTACTGTTTATGTTTTGGTGTAAAATAAAGTATATTTGATTGATTGATTGATTGATAACCTAACAAAGTTATCCATATAATTTTCTATTAAAAGTTATATGTCTGAAAAGAATATGATAAGTTTTGTCTTTATTCAACCTATTTTGTTTTCTGTAGTAACTATGGAAGTTTCTACTAATCCCTTTAATACATCATCGAGGGAGAAATCACTAATCAGACTTGAGACGTCGATTCAATTTTATAATAATAATACTCTCCGCTTTCCCCACTGGGAAAGAAGCGAGACTTTTTAAATAGATAGGAAAAAGAAGCTGAAATTTGGCTCAATTATACCGAATACCTATAATGTAATCAAATACTTGTCAAAATTAAATTTCGTAGTTAATACTTTGATCGGGGCAACCGAACAGTCGATCTGTACTTGCGAAATGACGCTAAGTTTGTTTCAAGCTAATAAGGAAAACATGTCACATGAAGATCATTACCAATCACGATTTGATATTTAAATTTAAGATTTATACCGGCCGCGCCGATGCCTACAACAACAAAAAATCGTGTTGCACCGACGCAACGAATCGCATAATGGCCGTATCTATCATCTCTAGCAACTTAGATCCTAAATCGAAGTTCACACAAACTGTGGTTTGTTTGAAAAGAATGTTTGTTAAGCGCTCTATTCCTAGCCCAGGTAAGAAAGTTGAAGTTATGAAAGTTGAAAGAACACGGTAAACGTGCTTCCTGTTTGGTGCGCAAGTTTCCGCAGAACAAAAGTAAGAGAAGAATATTAACAACCTTAAATTTTAGACGATGGATACGAAATGACAATATTATATTTTATATTTTTATGTAAGCGCCACTTATTCATATATTATTATATTATAATTATGGAGTTCGACACTGGACAGAGTTTGGGTACTACTAGTGAAACGTGGATGTTCCGAGGCTTAAAAATATCTCTGACTACCCCCTCGGGGAACATAAGTCGTGAGCATATTCTATGCTTGCTATGGAGTTCTATGGAAAAATAATGTTTAAAACGTCTTCTTTTCCACTCAGGCTGCTTATGGGGACTCCTGCGATCAACCATGCTTCCAGTTTCAGATCCTCCAAGTTTGGACGAGGTTACCCCGTGGTGATGTGTTCGGGTTGAGTTGTTCGGCGTTGATGTTACACATCTGTGTCCACTGTGTATGAGCTATTCGGTGTGCGATTTTACTTTTTCAGTTGTATTGATGACTTTACTGACGTCAAACTTGCTATTGATAAAATAGTAATACGAGGATTGAATGAAGCATTTCATAGTCATACTAAGTACAAAATTTAAATTGACTTTTTTTTTTTTTTTTTTTTTTTTTTTTTTTTTTTTTTTTTTTTTTTTTTTTTTTTTTTTTATTTATTCAATATATTACTTTATAATCACTATTTATAAATATTAACCGCACTTCAGAAACCACAGGGTTTATATGAAGTGCGATGTTGCGGTTGAAGTGCGGGTTTATATGAGGTAGCTTTCAATATAGCGCTTAATACATAGATAGGTATATAATTGAATTGTACTCAAAAAAAAATAATAGCACTCTGATAAACCAGCTATTATGTTTTGTTATCAATCACAAACAAACAAAAGGTATAAACGAAGGCCAATATCTCCACTTTTATTATACATATTAGCCACAGCAGAACACTTGTCGAACTATAGTCAAAGCTGTCAAAACGCGGATGAAATTTTACGCTGCTCACGTTTCTTATTTATAATCGTCTATGAAGAACACTAGAGGCCGTCGACTCCAGGGACTTGACCACTGGGACTCACGTCTCAATATCCTAAGCTCTGCGACAGTGTAGGCGGCCCAGATGACACGACGAAGCCCGCAGAGCTCAGCCTTCCGTTCCAAGGAGTGACTACACACACCTGGAAAGGATTTTACTTCCAAGGAGGGACTTTACACGCCTGGAAGTGTGCACAAGGAAACTCGCAAAGATTTAACTTCAGAGGAGAGAGTTTAACCACCTAGAAGTAAGTCTAAAGAAGCTCGCAAAAAAATCTAATTTCAGAGTTTGGACTTTACCCACCTGAAAGTGTTACTCATCTGGAAGTGTGCACGACGAAGCTCGCAAAGATCTGTCTTCCGATCAAGGACTTTACCCAACCGGACGTGTGCATGACGACATTCGCAAAAATTTGCCCTCTAAGGAGGGACTTTACCACCTGGAAGTATGCAAGACGATGTCTTCAGAGGAGGGATTTTATCCACCTGGTTTGTGCACGATGAAAATCGCAAAGATCTGTCTTCCGAGACACTTTATACCCAACTGGAAGTGTGCACGACGAAGCTCTTAAATATCTGACTTTCGACAAGGAACTTTACCCAACTGGTAGTGTGCACGACGAAGCTCACAAATTATAAACATCTGACTTCTGGCAGGGAATTTTATCCAACTGGTAGTGTGCACGACGAAGTTCGTAAATATTTTACTTCCGACAATGGACTCCAAATAGGGACTTTACCCTCCTGGAGTTGTCCACGACCTATTGTGAGATTCCACTCCTTCCTTTTTTTTTTTTTTTTTTCGTCCGCTTTTCGTGAAGAATTCTTGTTTCAGGTCATGTTGCAGTAGACAGGCATCAAGAAATGTTCTATTAGTTTTAGAAAAATTATTTACCTTTTTTTTTTTTTTTATTTACGTAATTAAATCTCTGTCCAAGACATTTCATAGCATTTATAATCAATTGAAGAACACGATGATTCGTTCGATGTAGCGAAGCTTTCTGGAGAGGGTTACGCCAACTGATATGATGATATGTACGCAAACTGTCTTTTGGAAAAGTCTTGGTAAATTTGCCGAAGAATCTAACGAAGTGTTAGAATTGCTATAAAATTTAAATTACGTTCAATTTATACCTTCTTTGGCTTACCAATCGCTGTAGAAAATGTACATGTCGAATAAGGACATTTAATATTCTTGTGATTCGACACCCACCTGAATAAATCTATGTAGACACATTTTCTCAGGTTTTATAGATAATTATATGGACGGGATTGGGAGTTCCCGCCTCCTTTGATGAAAATAACACTTATATGTTGAACAAGTCGTCGTCTACTGTGGAAACGACGATGCGACGACGGTAGAATCTCGAAGAGTTAATAATATTTCAGAATTTAACCAAAACAAAGGTGGCGTTTAGTAAAATATCAAGGTTCAGACCAAAAACAATATTCAAATCATTTTGGCTCCTACTGATCGATGACGGTCATTCGCTAAACATTCCGATAAGTTGGCTAGTAAAATAGGTCTATCAACTCTTTGAGCCGTTAAAATATAAAGTTACCAAATGTTATAAATGTTATACAAGATAATTTAAGAACTTTCTTATTCGGTTTTAATCATTTTGGACAAACATTTTACCGACGCCCCCCTTTTTTTTTTTTTTTAATTATCGATCTACTACTCGCATTATGCAACCTTGGAAGATGGTTGGTAGCTATTGCGACAACCTTTCCGAAATGGAAGTACGGTTGTGAGCTTATGTACATAAATATGCATGTATGAAAATTAAATAGATTGGAAATCTTTGAAATCCCGCCGCCCCTGCTCCTGTTACAGGTCTGACATTTGAAAATCTCGTTCTAACGGGTTTTAAGACATCGGTCAAATTTGATATTGGTCAAACCGGTATTTCGTCTGAAACGAACCGCAATAATGTCAACTCATCAACGGAAAGCTTATTTATTATGTAACAGTCACAATGCAAAAGAGAAACGTTTTATGGCATCCAACTTTTAGATTTATCATGCATGACACACTTATTAGTTACACAGTAAGGCTACCCTAGCCTCAAGTCGTTATAATTTGGCCAGATGCCGCGCGGAAGAATTCCCTCGAAAATGGAGGGCCAGCGCGGTCGAGCGCTCAAACGTTGTACAAATTCAAAACACAAACCTGGCCCGCGAGTTATCAAACCTCAACTCGCAAAAATCTATAGCTGGCGCTGGAGCTGCGCCTGGAGCTGGGGCCGCGCGGCGGGGGGCGCGGGACACGAGGCGCGGGAGCAGGACACGAGGCACGGAGACGCGGCGCGGCAAGACGGTCGCGGCGACAACACTCGATTCGACGAAATAATGATTCTCGAGAACCATCACGAACCGAATTCACTAAACGGGCTTTAAATTTAACAAAACTACACTATACGAGTGACTTAACGAAATTATTTCACATTATTATCGTTAACGGAAATTTCGAACTTTTCAAATTATTTTCACTCGCGATGTATTGAGGCAGGACTGCACTCAATAAAATCCGGAAACACAATGAAGAAAATGGCGGCAGCGCCAAACAAGCACGCTGGCGAATGGCGGGAAAGGTGACAAGCGGAAGTTATCGTTTAGTGTTCTATTTATGAAATCTAGGAAAATTACGACGGAAGCGGTCAATAAATGGGCTTTTGAGGCAAACATGCAGTAAAATCCAGCAAACACGCTCTCACAAACCCAGAGAGGACGAAAGGGTCACAATAGCTAAATTTAAAAATGTGGAACTGTTGCTGACGGAATTTTTTTTAAATTTTGGTACATTTATCAGCTCATTTTGGCTCTGAAATACTATACCGAAAAAAAATCAGTTATTAATTAGTCCCGGCTCAAATCGTAAAATGACTGGGCTATTAAGGCCGAAAATCCAGGATCCTAAAACGTTTGTCTGGCGTATTTTCACTTTTGCTTCCTTAGGTATTTTCATTAAGATAGAGCAGTGTATACATATACAAAATAGTGGTCACGGATCTTCTATTGTCTGCGAATGATAGCGATAGGCAAATAAAAAAAAATATGTTGTATGTTTGTGTCGTTGTTGTATGATTCCCGTAACAAAAAGCCTAAGGCTTATTTGGGATCATTAAAATGTATGTGCCCGTGAGCGTTATTTATTTATTTAATTATAACCATCGCGAGCTAGATCTTAATAATAATATGCTTCTTTCGATGGTCTAGGACTCGTAGGAGAAACTAATATTTCTTTTAATGAAGGTTAAGTGATGAAGAAAACAAATCGTTGGCTATATTGCGTAACGATTATTAGTACGGTTTTTTTATGGTTTGGTTTTATTTAAAGAAACTAGCGTTAACCCGCGACTTCGTCCGCACAAATTATATACCAGATTTTAAGTCAGATCATAAGCTATCAAACAAAAAAAGTTTCATCAAAATCGGTTCAGTAGTTTTTGCGTGATACTCGTTCAAACAAACAGACAGACAAAAAATCCAAAAATTGGTGAAATGGAATCAGGGACACCTAAAAACCATATCGTAACTTTTTTTTTTGTTAATATCTTCAATGTACAGACAAACTTCCTGTTACAGTTTTATAATAGTATAGATTAACATTGCTGATGCAAATGACCAGGGTCATAAGCAAATCAATGCCCCAAATATTTAAGACGGCCCGGTAGCACAGTCTGTAGTGAACCTGCCTGCTGTGCCGAGGGTCGCGGGTTCGAATCCCGCAAGGGACAAATATTTATATGATGAATATGAATATTTGTACCCGAGTCATGGATGTTTGTATCTATATATGTATTCTATATCGTTGTCTAGTCATCATAATACAAGTCCAGGTACTTTAAATGTGACTAGATAATTTGTGTGACACTGTCCAAGATATTTATTTATTTATTTTATTTATTTAAGATGACTTGCGAATGTTCAAAAATCGACATAAAATCAGTATCTATCTTTGATAGGACTTTTTCGTAATTTAATTATTTCCCGACATCTAACCACAACAATTATATACAGCGTCCGTAGGCCCCGGCATATGCATGATCCTAGCATCCTACTCCGGCTGCAACACGGAGACCGTAGTCATTCTGTTCACTGCCTCCATGGGCCTCATGGGGGCCTTCTACCCTGGAATGAAAGTTAACGCCTTGGACCTTAGCAGCAACTACGCAGGCACTATTATGGCCATCGTGAACGGCATAGGAGCTATAACTGGCATCATAGCGCCTTACCTGGTCGGATTACTGACACCTGATGTAAGTACCGGAACGAATTACGTTGCTTTTTATTGTCAAGTAAATCCAAGGTCGAATTGCATGTTTTGTGAAAGCAAGTAACCTATTTTTAGATTGACTGAGATGAATTGCACTGAAAAACTGTTTTGTTTTACTGTTTAGGAATAAAGCTAGCTATGAGATGAATGGATCTATTGATCTATTATTATAGGTAATTAAGTTTAAGCAATAAGTGTAGATAGACGTAATTAAGTCCCCGGTAAATTTGTGCACTGAATAGATCTCGTTCAGAATTGATTAGTGTTGTAATAAGTATTCAGTCTGCATAAGATGACACCTTGGACACTTTGCTGTCACTTCATACACATGAGAAAGACTGGCTCTTGCCAGTAAGCATGTGCGATACTAAGTGAGTGCAAGTAACGAGTAGCTGATGAGTTGATGACTATACCTACTGTCAAAGAAAAGTAAATTCTAACGCCTATTGTTATTTGCCTCCGTCTGCGAAGAGGGGGTGAGGCAAAAAATTAGCGGGGTGGAGTGCCTGTACTGTACGTAGTATCCTACTCTTTCTTGTACTGTGATAAGATTTTCCTTTGTATGTAACATCAAATAAGTCCTCTTACATCATGATGATGATGTAGATGACCTAATATAAGAGATAACACGCAACTTCTGTCTCCGCAACTAATTTGTCTCTCACATCAAGTCTACGGGCTTGTATGAAAGTGTGCGCATGTAGCGACGCGACTTTTCATACAAACCCTGTGAGCGACAAATTATTTGCGGAGACAAAAGTTTGCTCGTGCACACTATCTCTAATATTACAAAGTTAGATTCTTTTTGAATCTCTGCAATGGTATACTCATGGATGTTATAATTTTTTACAGAGCACCCTAGTACAATGGCGGCTGGTATTTTGGATAACGCTTGCGGTGTTCATCCTTACCAACCTAGTGTTCGTGGCGTGGGCGTCAGCCGATGAGCAATGGTGGAACAAAACCGTTGAAGACACAAGGAAGCAAGAAGTAGAAGCGTCCAATCGCTCAGTCAACGCTGAAGTAAAGTTGTAGAAACAAAAGATAATGTTGGAATTACTAATCAAAAGACAAGAATCGATCTTGTCGGTGAATAAAGCATCAAGAATGCATCAAATGAGGGTGTGGTACAACTAGATTTTAAGCAACGTTTTAGCCATTCCAAACTTTAAGCGTTTTGAAATAAGGTTGTGATTAACAGCGTTAAATTCTAAAATCAAGAATTTGAAGGTTCCGATTTGTATACGAAAAATCTATTGTTAGAACGAGAATCGAATAGGATTGTGTAAGTACAATAACTTTTTTTTGAACTGTTGGCGATTCGTTGCCAGTCAGCCAGTGTTATGTGATAGTAATATTATTATAGTGACCTATATCAGTGTGGGCGTAAGTTATTTTAAATCTGGAATTTCATTTAAGACAGTATTGGCCAAAAAGTATTGTCATGTAAATACAGCTTTTGTCGGCTGATGGAAAAATATTCTTTAACTAATAAGCTTTATAATAAATTGTGTGATACCGCATTTAAATGCTTAAATTTAAGAAAAATCAAGCAATGACATCGGGGAAGTCTATTAGTAGGTAGAAAAAGTCATTTATCTAGAGTGATTCCATAAAATTGGGATATATCTATCAGATTATCTCAATATGTAGAAAATACGCATTTTGAAATAGAGTCCTAAATAATAGAAGTTTGTTTAAAGGGATGATCAAACCATCAAACTAAATAACTTTCTCTATACGACAAAGATCGACATCGCGATACATTTGGATCAAGTAGGCTTCCAAATTTGTATGGAAAACCCGTTTTTTTATCGCGACATATATGTTCGTTCCATAGAGATAGTTGTAGTTTGATGGTCTGATCATCCCCTTAAAAGCCGTTAGCATATTAAGAAGGACCCTGTAGATTTTTGCAATCAAGTGAATATTTAGTTTTTTGTGTACCACATTAAACAATGAAGTATGTATTGTATTGTAGATAAGATATGACACTGACTTAGTTTCTGTTTGATTATTGTTCGCGAGCGGCTCGCGAACGTCGCGCGAGCCGCGCATTCGCGGCGCGTTCGTCAGATGTGGACGCACCCTAGATTTGTTGTCTAAATGCGGTATGAAAAATAGACACTTGTCATGCCAATGTTATATGTCGAAAGTTGACAATATTTGGCTTACTCATAAGAAATCTGTGACTGATTGTCCTGAGATATATCAATTATGTCCATATATTCCTAATTGTTTTGTATGAATTTTGTTGATAACTTTATTTTATAAGTAGTTTTTATTATGAGTATTATGAATGAATGATGAATGAGTTTACGGTTTTATATCAAACATTCTTCGATTTTATTAGCTCTTCGTAAGATCGCTAATAGTCTACCTATTAAAAACAATCAACAATTTAAAGTTTTTTTTGCTATTAGATTGGTGTTCATAACTTTAAGGTGGTTTCAGTCCATACAAATGATTGACGCACAATACGCGTAGACGGAATTAATAAAAGTAATATTTTATATATGGAAAAATAGTTTAGAAAATCTAGTTGCCGCGTAACTAATAACATTTGCAATTTATAATATAATTACGAAGATATAAAGCTTTTAAAATTTTGTATGAAAAATTTCAAAGCATTATATCTTCGTAATTATTTAATAAATTGCAAATGTTATTTATTACGCGGCATCTAGATTTTCTAAACTATTTTTCCATATATACAAAGTTACTTATATTAATACCGTCTACGCGTATTGTGCGTCAAAGTTTTGTAAAAAATTGACCCCTCTGCGACCGCCTTAACAGTCTACTGATTTATTTGTTTACAAGTAAGTTTTTAATAGACATAATTCACATAACGTTAGATCAAACATTCGATATTGTTAGAAACAAAAGTAAAATTACTTTAGCTGCTAATTTGTCCTGTGAAATATCTCGAATTTTGACAGAAGCACTTTCTAATCTATAATCATTTTGTTCACTAAACATTGAGATGAGGAATTAAAACAAGAAAGGCTGTGAACAAATTGTATTTAAGTATTTATCGAGATTACATCAGAATTCAAAGTGCTGTGCCATTAAACGATCTGGTTTGTGCAACATTTAATATAATCGGTTCTTAATAATAAAACGTGTTTGGCGAAGTTATTTACATAATGATGGTTAAATACTCTAATATCCAGATATTAATATTTTAGTTAACTATTTCTTATTTGAAACAATATTTGAAACAAATGAATTATTTTTATTTGGTTCTTTTTCATCCATCATTTTTAGCAGTCGGGAATAAAAACAGTGTCTGTAACAACCAATCGTATATTGATCTTATATTGATCTACATTGAAGTGTAAGTATAAGTGGAATACTCTCGAAATGTCCTCTGTAATTTCATGTCATAAAAGGTGCTTCACAATAATTGCGGGTATTCTTGAAGAAAGTCCTATATACTTTATATTCTACTCATCAAACTGAACAACTTTCACTATGGAGCCACCTTCGAAATCGCGAACAAAAAAATCAGCTGTCCCATACATTTGAGTCTAATAGGTACTGCAGTTTTGTATGGGAAAGCTGATTTTTTATTCGCAATTTCGAAGTTGGCTCCATAGTGTTCAGTTCGATGAGTAGAATACATGCTGAAGTTATCCGCAGTGATATAAAATTTACCCTGTATATGGGTATTATGCTGTCTTAAATTAATGTTAAACTGAATGAAACTTTGTTTAAACAGAATGGACAGATCTTTGTAGGTACTAAAGCTAAACACATTTTATTACTAAAACTTTTAACATTAGGGCGATATAATAGACGATGAATTAAAATATTGTATAGTATTTTTCTAGCAGTAAATTTCCAGTGTGGAATCTGCCAAAGTATTAAATAGACATCAATGTAATTATCAACATTTATTCAGATTGGTCTTAGCGATTCTTTCGACAACAATACTAAACTTTACTCACATTGTCAGAGTTCAAAGTCTGACAAAGGTTTTTTGACTGAAGTTAAATAGTTGTAGAAAAAGACGCATCGTTTTTATACGTAAATATATGTTTGTGGTCGCTCTAATGTTTTTACACTCAGAATCATGTTGTATTGTGTGTCCATTATCTGAGATAATAATAGGTTTTGATTTTTTACAATAATATTGTATTTTGTTAAATAAAACCTAATAACGAACTTGAGTAAATTTTATTTAAACAAATAAATATTTATTAAAATAAAAATATGTACAAAAAATTAAATATTTAATAAAATAACAAGACCATTTTTAATAAAATATAATTAACTATGAATCGGACACGAATTGTTTCAAAAGTAATGGAGACTCACTTACCTATAAATAAAATAATTTTAGGTACATAGATGGTACAAAGTCGCCACTCCTTTTGTCACAATGTTTTAGTCGATTTCATAATTATAACATTGAGCTAACGCATGCATACAAACATATACATAAACATACCTTACAGTCGCAATATATTAAATACACCCAACATTACATTACACTTATAAATAACCTATACTTATCAAAGGAGGAGGTCTATCCTTTTACCATCTAGGATAGGAGCCAAGAGTATGCTAAGCAATAATGCCTATAAAACCACTGTTGGGTAAGAACGTATTTTGATAATCACTACATTATTTTACCTTCAAAACGTCTTGTACGGAATTAATTTGAAGTTAAAATTCTATTTCATTTTTCATTTCATTTTGATATAATTTCTAACTAACTTTAAAATTAAATTCTCACCAAATTTGATTAGTCTTGCCAGCTGCAAGAACGTCTCAATTTTTGGGTACTTAACGAAACCAGAAAACGCCGAAAACTGTTTTTTGTTGTTGTGTAAAAATGATCTTAGCAACACTTAGGTAAATCCTGTCAAATCAGTTTTAGGTAAACTGAATTAGAATTCATTTGCTTGCAATTCAAAAGTTACTTACCATCAAAATACGTTTCCCTCCCAGCGGTGACCATTATAACTCTTAGAATCCTTAAACGCCTCCTCCCTCGAAACTTCAGAATAGCTCCATGACAGAAGACGGTGAAGCAGCGTCGCTGAGATCTGTCCTCTGGTTGAGGATCTGAAGAGCTTCGTTGGGTTGAACGTGGCGGATGCCGTGGTTTGACAGGTTCTCCACGGATGACGAGGGCTGCTTGGCAAGGAGAGCGCGGAGGCGCCGCGCGTCGTCGTAGTCCATGTTTAAAAGCTTACATGCTTCTAAGAGCCTGGTGAAGTGATGTTAACATTAGTGCCAGGTCGCAAACAATGCGGTGCGAAGCCGCACGCTCACCGCTGAGGCGTTTTTCATACAAGAATTCGCCGCTGCAGCGCATCATGTGGCTTGGCACTCATAAACTGATGTTAGGCTGATCGTCAAGTTCAGTCTGGTCCATTAATCAGTGGGTTAGACGATCAGTCTGAGATCAGTTTAACCAGACTGACGGGAGACTGAGAGTGTAACAAGCGTCATAGCGGAACGAAAATAGTGTATGATTGATAATAATATTTATTTATTAGAATTCGATTAATTTATAAATAAATAAAACAGTAAATCGGTCAGCACAAGCGTCGTCAAAAACAAAGATACAAAAACAGTCATAAATCAGCAACATGCTTCGTCAAAACAATGAAATACAAGCTCAGTCAAATAACCCGCCCCTGGTCGATCCCGGCGCAAAGGAGCCCATTATGCTAGCGGCATTGCCACGTGATTGATAATTAGTTATCTAACATTGCACACTATTTACAACTCTAATGAAATTGAAAAAGTACTTTTAAATTATCAATGAGTAAAAGAAAAAACTGTTTATGATAAAAGCAAATTAACAGAATATCTAGAATTTATAGAATCAGTAACGTACGATTCGTCAATGTAGACCAGAATCACATAATCCGCAACAAACGTCGCCAGTCAACAAAACAGACAGTTATATCAAAATTGTTTTCGATTTAGCCCTACAAAAAAAAAAAAAAAAAAACTTGACGTACCAAATTCGCAATGTTATATCTTTAAGACTTTACCTCGGCAGCTGATTGACTTGAGAAGCGCTTTTCTTAGGCGGAGCGAACGCGGGCACGAGGTTCCGCTTGACATCGTGTGTAAATTGCATCGTTCCTCCAGTGTTGAACCAGCTCTCGAGCACCACTTCCTAAAAAAATATAACATCTCTTAATAATTATACCTCAAAAGCATTAAGCCTGGTGGCAGTCGGTCGCACACGGGCGCCACGCCACAGACACAAAACGCCGTCAACTAGCGCGGACTGCATTGTTCATACATTTTATATGAACTCGCCTCACACGGTTGTCGCCAGTGGTCGCTACACACCACGTGGCCGCACCTACTACAAAACAAACGCCACTGCATGTGTACATTGTTGCTGTTTACCATAACATTTTTCATTACCTATAATCAAAACAGAGAGCACCCGGCTCGGGCCTTAATAGAAAGATGGAAGGAAACAATGTAGACCCGCACATTACTAAAATTTTGAGAAAATTCAGTCATAAATCTATTGAGAATTAGGTTGAATTTATTTAGATCCGTTTATTTCTTTGGTCACACTAATTCTCGAACTAAAATAGTTCTCATATTTCTACTTTTTCTGTTCCTTTACCTTTATCATCTAGTATAAGACAAAGTCTCTATCCGCGCCTGACCTCATCATTTCTGTTTCTTCGCTTAATTCTAGTTAACCACGCAACGGATTTCATACGGTTTTCACTGTCATTTAGATAATTTCTTCTGGGATGTGTATAAATATATTTACTTATATTATAGATCCCACCCGGGCAAACCTGGTGCGGGTCGCTAGTAAATACATAGTTTAACATTTAAATAGATGGACTTACCTCAAAAATATAAAGATCGAGTGCAGCAGCGAGATGTGCCCTCAACCGCTGCGCGAGCGCCGGCGCGAGGTTGTCAGCGGCTCGAGACATCCTGCCACATAGCGCCGACAGCGGCCTGCATAGCGCGGCCGACACAGACAGCGCCATCTGCTCCACCATCAGCATGGCGTGCCATCTGTACCAACGAATAATAGTAGATTATACACCAAGCGGATAAAGTCAGTGATAACGAAGGATTCTAGGGGATTCCCGAACGGAGCAAGGGAACTTAGAATCATTAACTCCCGAGTTAAGTCTAGAATCCTGAGTGAAGCGAGAGTTCAAGCTAGCCCAAGATGAAAACATTTTTATTCCTGAGGAACATACTCTACTTTTTACACCTTCCGCGAGACAATAAATAGCCCAGCAATATTATATTAAATTTAGCTAAAGATGGATGAATGATGCATGAATGGTCTGAGTTTTCAGAATATCTCTGACTAACCCCTCGGGCAATATAGTCGTGAACATATGCTTATGCCCTTTATCCTGTATAACTTACAATAGTAACAAACTCACTTCTGTTTCTTATAATCATATAATCGCGCAGAGGCCTTGAACTCTAGAAGGATGCGGTCCGAGAGCGCGGCCAGGCCGGCGCGTCTCTCAGGTGTGACAGCAAAGCCGGTGCCTCGCCGAACGCACCCTCCTCTTCCTTACAATAACTTACAATAGCAACAAACTCACTTCTGTTTCTTATAATCGCGCAGAGAGGCTTTGAACTCTAAAAGGATGCGGTCCGAGAGCGCGGCCAGGCCGGCGTCTCTCAGGTGAGACAACAGAGCCGGTGCCCCGGCGAACACAACCGCCTTTTCCTTACAACAACTTATAGCAACAAACTCACTTCTGTTTCTTATAATCGCGCAGAGAGGCCTTGAACTCTAAAAGGATGCGGTCCGAGAGCGCGGCCAGGCCGGCGTCTCTCAGGTGAGACAACAAAGCCGGTGCCTCGCCGAACACACCCGCCTCTTCCACGTCATCGTTCCCTGGTACCATTTCCGTCAGGGAGAAGTTCACCATGGGTGACGTCTGCGAAAATAGGACGTTTATAAAATAACTTTACTAAATATTTTACCACAGAATATACAGGTTTAGTCAGGGACCAGACTGAAAGTGCAGACAGTTTGATTACTTTAAAGGGTGATACAATTTAAAGGTTGCACTATTTCTTTATTATTTAGATTGCGTTGATTGACTGAAAAGATTATTCAAGATTACGTAACAAGTATTTTCTTTATAAAATTTACAAGTTTGTAGTAACTACATTTAAAAGTTCGGAGCAGGGTGTCGATTTTTCCAATTTCAAATATTATTGATTTTAAACATGTTACAGCCATGTTGTGCTATTTCGAATCAAATTAAATATTGAAAAATTTGTCCCCTTAAGACGATACAGATTGAAAATTTCGTTCTCTGGGTAGTGGGCTCGGTGGCGAAATTGGATAACGCAGTTCCCCGGTTTGGAAGAGTGCGCGTTCAAGTTCAAGACAACTATCAAACTTAGAATTTTTTTTTGTTTTTTTACCTGATCAGTTATAAACTTGTCTATATCCTGTTTTGACTTTCAAGTTTTGGGACACCCTGTATTTTGTGTGGTGGTACGGAACCCTCTGGGTGCGCAAGTAGTCTGTCTCGCAATTAGCCTGTTTTTTTGTAGTACGTAGTAGTATTCAAGTATCATGCTATCGTTCTATGAAGTTCACGGCACACCCCATGAACTTCATAGAACGATAGCATGACACTTACAACTACTAACATGTTACTATCGTGGAGAAATACTTACAATATCTAACAGATTGTAATCGGCGACGAGAGAATTCCTCCTCGATACTTCAGACAACGCCAGCTTCTTAGCGCGAAGTTCCACTTCCCTCAAAGACATCGTCTCGTCCGTTTCACCTTCTGTTAAAAAAAGGATGAGTTTAGCAATTGTACCCGCATCAATCATGCGTTTTAAAGGTCTAAGCATCAATAGGGACAGACAGACAGCGGGAAGCGACGTTGTTTTATAATAGTGTTGCCGAAAAATCGATAGCATTGATGAACGTCAAAATCATGTACCCGCTCGATAGTACAATCGATAGTATCGATATCTCTTTTTATGCAATACTATTGGTAAACAGCAATACTATCGGTATCATCGATAGTTACGATCGCTGCTAACCAATGAAGTATCGATAGTATTGCTGTTCAATAACGAATAGACAATCGATAGTATCGATACTATCCATAGTTTTGTACTATCGATAGTGATATTTATTTCGATAGTATTGCACTACCCATTATGCCTGCATACTGAATGCAATACTATTGAAATAATTATCAATATTGATAGTGCAAAACTTTCGATTGTATCGATAGTCTATTCGATATTGGAAAGCAATACTATCGATAGTATCGATACTGTCGATTGATCATTAGATGGCAGCGATCGAAACTATCGATACTATCGATAGTATTGCTGTTTACCGATACTATTGCAGTAAAAGAGATATCGATACTATCGATAGTATCGATTGTCCTATCGAGCGAGTACATTATTTCTCACCTATCGATAGCTATCGATAGACAATCGATATTTGGCCTATCGAGCGGCAACACTATTTTATACTATGTAGCGATAGTGACAGTGATAAGTGCTGGAGGGTAAGATTATCCTGATGCTGACCGTACGATCCATCGGTATTATGGAGCCTACTCACCGGCTTTAGAAGACTTTTTGTCGCTTCCGTCGTCAGAGGCCTCTGATTCCGACATCGTCTCCGTCTCTTCGTGGTGCTGCTGCTGTGTGAAGTTTTGGAACTGCCGCCTGTAGTAATGAAGCTGAAGGTAGTGCTGCCGATAACAAATTGTTTACTTTTAATTTTTATCAATTTAAATGTATCATCATAAATAGTCCATGGGCAATCCTAAAGACCTAGGTGTACAATAGTCTAGGAAAAATACGGTTTTAGTAAATTGTGTTCGAACTAATATTACTGTTAGTTTTTTAACACTTTTGACGAAATTTCGTGGTTATATAGGCTCAGGAACCTGATAAATACATTAAAATCGATATAAAGGGCCAGGTCAGATCTACCCGTAACCGACGAGCATGCATGAAAGGACTTATGAATGTGGAGGAAGCTAGAGAGGTATGTCAGGATCGTAGCAGGTGGCGTTCCGTGGTCTCTGACTACCCCAGTGGGAGACAGGCGTGAGAATATGTATGTATGTATGTAAATATACAAAGGGCAAGCTTATTTCTAAAGATATTTCTTCCAGCATACCAGCAAAAGAGACAGTTAATTATCACAAGGCAAATTTATTGTCTACAAACAAACAGTAAATAATTAAGTTAAGAGGTTATAATTTTTTTATACTTACAAAATATTAAATATCTACTCAAACTTACGATATTAACCGGGGATTATTATTGTTATAAGTAAAACGTAGTGAACGAAGCCGTCCTGTACAAAATCACCAGTTTTCCATTTTTTGTTCATCCAAAAATTTTAGGTTTTGTAAATGTCCTAATTATTCCATAATACACAATAAGAAATCGGGGATTATTGAGAATTTATGTTTTTCAGGTATGTATCTACTAATATTTCCAATTATCACCTAAAGTGCAATTAATGCAACCTACTCCATACAAAAATCCATAGACTTCCCCGACTACAACCAACACGGTCAGAACACGCATAAAGAGACCAGTTAAGAGAAAAGACTAGTGCCACAAAATAAATCTGGCCGTGCTGCAATTGTCACGTTCGCACTGGTAGCTCGGTTGCTCAGGGACAGCGCGACAGCAATAGATCTGTTAAATACCTATGGTTTTCTTTTCTTGCCACTGTCCACTTTCTGCCCACTGAAGCAGCACAGTGTAGTATAAGAGATAGACCTACTATTTGTTATCATCAGCTGCTAGGCTGATTGTATTCAAGGGTGAAGAAAATGAAAAGTATTGGGGCTAACAGAATAGATCCCGCTGGGTCGAAGTGTTGCTGGCTTGCCAGCCCCCACATCAAGATAAGATAAGATAAGAAGGCTGATTCAGTATTCAGTGAATCAGTCGGTTTATGAGATACAACCGTTCAAAGGTCGGACTTTCGGACGGCTGTATCTCCTAAACCGACTGACAGACCATGTCAGTTTTTGTACCGTTCGCATAGCTACAGTGCATATTACAATAATATTTATGCATATTCATTTCTAGGAACCACACCAGACCTTTGAACGGCTGTAATTCCTAAACCGACTGGACTTATGCAGGCAGACCTGGTCCATCCCCATCACAGAGATGCTGTACACCCTATGAATACCGAATCAGCTTTGCAGCTGATGCGCCGCGTTGATGACCGCGGTGGGTGAGGTGGTTCGGGGAGTCCGCGTTAAGCAGAGAGTCCGCCGACATGACGCCGAGCGCTTCGTTCAAAAAGAGAGTTAATTACCAGAGAGTGAGCCCACTGAAGCAGCACAGTGCGGGTGTGATGCGCCGCGTTGATGACCGCGGTGAGGTGTTTCGGGGAGTCCGCGGTGAGCAGAGAGTCCGCCGACATAACGCCGAGCGCCGCGTTCAGCAGCTGCGTGAGACGGACGCGCCATTCCTCCACCAGCTCCAGTTGCAGCTCGAGGAATTGGAGCCTGTGAATAGCATTACTTAATTCGGTATGTCAACGTTTTTTCTTGAATGGGCGATTGTACTCAAGATACTGGCCCTGTACCCGGACTTTAGATTTTCGATATATCGCAACCGTTTCGGTTCGAAATTTATTGTAATAGAGTTGACATTGGAACGAAAACGTTCACGCAATTTCGAAGTTCGAATGTCCACGTAGGGCCTCTACAACAACTTTCCCTAATATAAGGGAAATTCGCAAAGAAACATTCCACTTCCCATACAAACGTTCGCTCAGCTGATTGCATTTAGCATGGAGTCCAGAATTTTTTGCGTATTTCCTATAGGTTTCTTAGATAAAAGTTATTCAGTAAAATGTGTACTGATATTAGTATACTATCACTCCTTAAAGTAATGCAACTGTTTGTATAGGGTTCTTCTTAATATGCTAACGGATTTTTAAAGGAATGATCAGGCCATCAAACAGAACAATGGACAACAATCGAAATCGCGAAAAAATAGAGTTCGGAACGAGTTTTCATATCACTTTGTGCGTTTTTCCCCAGTTGGTTAGGACATTGCAGGCTGAATCGCCTGATTGTCTGAAAGGAAACGATTCCGTGCTTCGGATGGCACGTTAAGCCGTAGGTCCCGGCTACTATCTCTGGTGGTAGTAGTCGTTACGTAAAAACCACGTCAGAGGTCGTAAGGCGGTCTGAAAAAACTCTCGACACCAGAGCTCTGCCCACACGATAAGAAGAAGAATAAGAGACGCATAAGCATACTAGCGAATTAGCTCTAGTTAAAAAAGGAGATCGCTACCTTAGTAACCGTAACCACATTCTTGTATTACGGCCACTGACCAAGGTATGTAGAGAAAAGGGCGCTAAAACAATTAGCAAATCGCGGCAAGGGATTGAAGGTGGAACATCCGGATTATTCAATATAATTTCGTACACTATTAAAAGGAAAGCGCCTAATCCTGTTTCGCCTCAAAACTGGCTTTGAATTTGAATTTTATAAGAAACGAGCGTTAACCCGCGACTTTGTCCGCACAAATTATATACCAGATTTTAAGTCAGATCATTAGCTATCAAACAAAAAAAGTTGCATCAAAATCGGTTCAATCGTTTTTGCGTGATGCTCGTTCAAACAAACAAACAGACGGACAAAAAATTCAAAAATTGCTGATATGGAATCAGGGACACCTAAAAACCATATCGTAACTTTTTTTTGTTAATATCTTCAATGTAAAGACTCACTTCTGTTACAGTTTTATAATAGTACGAGCGTTAACCCGCGACTTCGTCCGCACAAATTATATACCAGATTTTAAGTCAGATCATAAGCTATCGAACAAAAAAAGTTTCATCAAAATCGGTTCAGTAGTTTTTGCGTGATACTCGTTCAAACAAACAAACAAACAAACAAGCAAACAAACAGACAGACAAAAAATCCACAAATTGGTGAAATGGAATCAGGGACACCTAAAAACCATATCGTAACTTTTTTTTTGTTAATATCTTCAATGTACAGACAAACTTCCTGTTACAGTTTTATAATAGTATAGATAGATAGATGGTACAATAGAAACGGATAATTTCCATTTCCTTGATACTCCTCACATTTTGTGTATAATTTTAGCTATCATACTATTTGTATGTGTTCTTTGATCATACTCATTCGTTAGTTGTGAAAAGATTTGAAACGAATACATTTCGTCACGTCGGCAATGTCTTTAGTCACCGGAGCAGGTAAATTGGTGAGACAAACCTGGTACTGTACACACGGCGACTAATCAAGCTATACAAAACCAACATAAGCTGGGCTGCGTTCAGAACCTACGCCCCAGGTGCACCCCGAGTGCAACTTTTCGCACTAACGCCGTTCCAAGGCTCGGTGAAAAACGCTCTTTGCAACTCGGTTGTCACAACTCAACCATCAAATTCGATGGTTTTGATCTCACTCTGACGTTTTGATTATCTGTGGTTACTTGACTTTTCGCTTGTTTTGTACAAAGGCTTGTTTTTCAAATTATTTTTATTCACTTTTTGATTTGCTAACATGGAAAATGAGTTTTTTTATTGTATTTGGAAATGATGGAAGCCCATATTACTTTAAATGTCAAAATTTGAGGTTATAAAACAACCGTGATCGTTCCGTACCTCATAGCGAGTTAAAAATTGGCGCGGTCGTTCCTTACCTTAGAGCGAGTTGAAAAACAACCGCACCTAAAGGTCGTGAACGCACCCCTGGCCGCGTGACGTTATACGTTACGCGACCTACGCGTGGCCAGCTTATGTTGGTTTGGTATAGCTTGATGTGTCGCCGTGTGTACACTGATATTCTGTCTACTAGCGCAAGTGACATTTCTTTTTTAATGGTTCCTATATTCCTGGAGTGCGATTTTTGAACATCACATGTTCAAATAAACAGTAGAAGATAATAATATAATCACCATAGTAATTTTGACATTTTCTAATGCTGATCAGGGACCGAAACCGGTATCGATAATACCGGTACTTTTTGGTTACAACCTTTAATTTTTTTACAGGTATTTTTAGAGGTAACCTTGATATCATTCTACTAACGGTCCGCGTACACAGAGATATATTTAAATAAAAAATTGTTTCTTCATAAATATAGTAAGTCCTCGTTACCTCGTTGGTCGTTACTAAATACAAATTAAATCAATTATAATAACAAACTTAAACTCAAACGTGAACATAAACTTAAACCATTATATGCTTTTGGGTTCAATAAAATGTAAATAATCATTTCCTTTGTAATCTCGACCTGTCCAATACTGTAGCAACACTGAAAATAGGGCGCGCGTCCCTCATCGGGTGCTCCAAAATTTGCTGACAACAACGGAGCTACAACAACGACGTTGTTCAATCAATTTTGTGCTTTTGATTAGTAAAAATTAAAGTTCATTTTTAGGTGTTATTAAAAACCACGCGTGCTTTTTGCCGCTCCGTCTATACTGACTCTTACCCGCACTCACTCACTCGCATTCTCGTGAAGGTAATATTTAGATTACCGGTATTAAAATCGGTTGTTACCTGGATAAAGGTAACATTTAAATAAAGGTTACCGAAAATTTTCGGTCCCTGATGCTGATTACGTTTGATGTTCAAAAATCGCACTCCACTCCTGGTAAGGTACAGTAACTTTATACAACTGAAAATGAATTACCGATGTCCCGGCTGAGGCAGGATAGTGTAGCGATCCTCGATGGTCTTCAGCAGCGCTATAAACCAGTCGGCGCCGCGCGGAACCCACAGCACGGCGCCCACCGCCGCGCCCACGCCCGCCGCCACCGCCTCGCTCCACTGCTCGCTGCCTAGCGTCTCGTCCATTTTAGATAGGGCATCTGTGGAAGGAATGATACTGGAAGTAGAACAACAATTTATAATACGACTGTTAACCCGGGACCGGGTCCCAGAAAAAACTTTGTTTGTTTTGGAAGCTTGATATAATGTGTGATGGTACGGAACCCTCGGTGCGTGAGTAGCCTAACTAGCGCTTGGCCGATTTTCAATTCTTTTGTTTAATTTACTCCCTAAAAAAGTCAACAGATGGCATGCTCATCGTTACGTAGAGAAGTGTGCGAGATCATGTCAAGACTGTGCCTGCCTTTTTTCAAAGGCCAAAAGATCGAGCTCATACAACCATTTCAGCCGTAAACAGTTTCAATAAATCGTAAAATATTCCATTAAAAATGCGTTGGCACCTTTTTTTAAATCCTCTTTTCCCATCTTTGTTATTTTAAAGAAACATTTTTTTTTAATTATGACCTTAATTCGCGCAGACCAACGAAGCGGAAAACGGCAGAAGTCTAGTTACCGCATCCACACAAATTGCATTCTGATTTGACGTAGCATCGAAAAAAACAACGGTACTTACACTTCTTCTCAACAGCCAGCCACCTCACAAAAGTCTCTGCTTTAGTCAGCACACTGAGCACGCTGTTCGAATCCTTCCCCGTGATCACCACCAACTCTCTGTGGAACCCGAGCGTTTCATCGACTGCGTGCGCGAACGCCGCGTCTACATCCACGATCTCCCCTTTAGCGCCTTGCGTGTGGTATAATGCTAGGACGGTGTGCAGTCGCTCTGCTGACATGGCTATTAGGCCGGCGTTGAATTCGTCCTGGGGAAGACCAACCTCATCATTATCACTACATAGTATAAAACATAGTCGCTTTCCGCTGTCTGTCCCTATGTATGCTTGTCTGTCCATACATAGGGACAGACAGCGGAAAGCGACTTGTCAGCGCTTAGATCTTTAAAACTATGCAACGGATTTTGATGCGGGTTTCTTAATGGACAGAGTGATTGAAGAGGAAGGTTTATGTGTAAATATCTGATAATACATCAGCGTTGCACTCGTGCGAAGCCGGGGCAGGTCGCTAGTCTTATACATATAAAAGAGAAGTAAGGAAAATTTAGTTAAAAACGAGAATTATCAAAGGACGAGTGAGAAGTTAATTATGGATTTTTCAATTTAATTTAATCATTATCACAGCCTATATACGTCCCACTGCAGGGCACAGGCCTACCTTCAGGGACGGTGTAAGTATGTGCGTTAGTCCACCACGAGTGCCCCATGCGGATTGGCAGACTTCACATACCCATCGGAATTTCTTCTTCAGCGTATGCAGGTTTTCTCACGATGTTTTCCTTCACCGTTTGATAGTAGTCGGTATTACGTACTTAGGGCTATATTTTCGTTTGTGACGTCATCACTTGCAGTACTATGAAAAAAATCAACAAGTAGAGTTTTGCAGTTGTCAGAGGATGTCAAGAGGTTGATTTTGTTCGCCATCATCAGGCTGTTTCATTTTTACTGAAATGTTTCAAAAATATTGTGTTTTTAATCGTATTTCAAATTGCCGATTTATTGTTTTTTTTTACATTTATATTAATTTAAGCGTGTAACGTAACATTCTAAAATGTTCTTAAAGTAACCTCCTTTTTAGCAAAATTTCGACAAACCGTGTCCGGATCTTACGCAATTACTAAAATAAATTATATTAAAAAAAAAGGACTCATTAGATTTTTAAGTAAAGGCAGGTCTTTTATAACAAATATAATACACTGGATATGCAATAGCATACCACTGAATTCCTGAAAATTTGGGTTTTTGAAAATATACCCTTAAGTTAGAAAAACTTATTGGTACTTGACATGTCATCCGTGCAGATTCGAAGCTGGACCTTGAGATTGAGTATTAGCCGCTGAATGTTTCTTGGATTTTACCACACAGAAATGACACGCATTACTCCATGTTTTTTTTTATACTAAGTTTATCAATTTTTTTTTACTTTTTTTTTATTTTTCTTCAAGATTTAAATAAAAAAGAGCTTACCACAGCTCTAACATTCCTCATCTGTAGTTTATCAGCGACCGGCTGCACGTTGCTCCTCACGAACGCCTGGTGATCCTTGATCCACGTCAGGGTCTGGGTGAGGAACCACTCGGGCCGGTCGATGCGGGCCGTCTGCCGGGACCCCGTGAAATGGAATGTGAAGCGTTTCTTTAGCGGCCGGAGGAGGATTCTCACTGGCAGACACGGGTCTTGTTCTGTAAGGTGAAGATATGTTTTAGACTAGATTTTAACCGCAACTTCGTTTGCACAAATTATATACCAGAATTTAAGTCAAATTGTAAGGTTTCAAGCCAAAAAGTTTTATTAAAATAGATTCGAGTAGTTTTTGCGTGATGCTCGAACGACAAAAAAAATCCAAAATTAGTTCTTTGGAGTCAGGGACACCTAAAAACCGAAAGCCTAAAAAAGTCTAGATTATTAATTAAAGTCAAAGTACAATAGATAGCTACAATAGATCTGTCCAGGTTGCAGTAGCTATTTGGTTTGACCAAGCCCTTATAACCAAATAATAAAAAGTCAAAGTAACTTATGTCCTTTTACAAAATGGTGATAGCCCATATGGAGCTTGCGTCTCAAACACAAGGCAGCGCGGTTCGGTTCCTGGCCTGTACCACTCCGGAATTAATGTTCGGTTGTATTACTCGTTATCACTAGCTCGGCAGTGAAGGATAAATGTCGTAAAGAAACCTGCATACTTGAAAACGAAAGAAAATACCGTTAATGAGGAGGAGTGCGTAAAAATGGGCCAAGCATGATAGACAATGGTCGCAATGTTATAAACCTCGGCTTGCAATAGCTATAATAATTATTTAGTTATTTTATCCCAAACACATTATACAGGGTAAATTTTATATCACTGCGGATAACTTCAGCATGTATTCTACTGATCATACTGAACAACTGTCACTATGGAGGCAACTTAGAAATCGCGAAAAAAAATCAGCTGTCCCATACAAAACTACCTCATCATCAGCCTATAAACGTCCCACTGCAGGGCACAAGCCTACCCTCAGGGAGGGTGTATGGGCATTAGTCCACCACGCGTGCCCAATGCGGATTGGTAGACTTCACATACGCATCAGAATTTCTTCTTCAGCGTATGCAGGTTTCCTCACGATGTTTTCCTTCACCGTTTGAGAGCAGTTGGTATTACGTACATAAGTTAGAAAAACTCATTGATACATAGCATGTTGTCCGTGCGGATTCGAACCCGGACCCCCATAATTGGGTGTCCATACCTCTCCGCAACGCGCCACCGACGCTCTAAACGCTCTAAACAAAACTATATATAACCTATTCGACTCAAATGTATGGGACAGCTGTTTTTTTCTTCGCGATTTTGATGTTGGCTCCATAGTAAAGTTGGTCAGTTTGATGAGTAGAATACATGCTGAAGTTATACGCAGTGATATAAAATTTACCCTGTATTATTTACAATATTAGAAAGTGCATTTTTTGCTCAAGCGAAACTTCCCAATTGTTCAATTAAATTCAATCCCTATACTTGTTCATACTATATACATATTCAGTGATGTAGGTGTTTGTCAAGATAGCAACCATCAATTTAAGAGGATATGTGAAAAAAATAGGATTCTTCAAAGCGTCATATATCATGAAGTATAGCAGTATGAGAATGATTTGCGGATATGTGTAAATTGAACATATAATTGAAGTTTTGATTAGAGCCAAAACACGATTAAGACACATTTTCTCGATAGAAAAACAAGCGAAAGTAGCCTCCGTCTATCGATAAACGCTTGGAACTGCTAAACGGTGAATAATAGAAACACGAGACATGATTAAAAAAAAAAGAGATAAATATTTTATAAAGTTTGATTAGAGCAGAATTGAACTTACATAAATAGTACAATCACAATTAAATAAAGTTTGTTTTACGCTTGCCTCGTTTCAGGCGCGCGCGCCGCCCCATCTCTTTCTCTCGCATCAAGCAGTAATATAAGCTATCACACGCCCATTTTGCTTCAATTATTTATCGACATAGGCCCTTAAGGTTACCTACTAAACTGGCAGAGTCCAAAAGTAATAAACATTTTTGTGAGTTGACCATACTGTTATGAATACTAAAAAAACATGTTTAAAAACGCTTTACCTTGTGTAAAATCATCTGATACTGCACTAGATATGAGATCTTCTGGTTCACGAATAAGAAACAGATACATCGTCAAATTGCTGAATTTAACGGATATCTCTTTAGGTGGTGGTGACTGTTCAGCTGCTGGTGTGAACGGCCACTTTAAGAGTTTTAATACTTCTTCGTAATGTCTGAAACAGAATTGATGTGATTAAAGTACGGTATAAACAGAACGCTATCTTCGTACAATTTTATCTACAATGGCAAAATATAAGGAAACCAGGCCATGTACCCGGACTTTCGATGTTCGATATATCGCCACTGTTTCGATCCGCACTTCATTGTAATAAAGTTGACATTGGAACGAAAACGTTCACGCAATTGCGAAGTTCAAATGTGCGGGTAGAGGCCCAGGCAACTTCGTCCGAGAAGCTGCCGATATATGCATGTTCATATATTCATAGATTCTTTATTGTACACAAAAACATAATTATGAAAAAAATGTTTGTACCGTAACATAGGCACAGATTAATATGATAATGATAATACGTAACAGATACCTCAGTTCCTTAGAAAACGACTAATTCCCAAGCTTTAAGGTGGTTGCAGAGGGGTCAGGTTTATACAAAACTTTGACGCACAATACGCGTAAATGGTATTAATATAAGTAACTTTTTATATATGGAAAAATAGTTTAGAAAATCTAGATGCCGCGTCACAAATAACATTTGCAATTTATAAAATAATTACGAAGATATAAAGCTTTGAAATTTTTCATAAAAAATTTTAAAAACTTTATATCTTCGTAATATTATAAATTGCAAATGTTATTTGTGACGCGGCAACTAGATTTTTTTTTTTTTTTTTTTTCATTTATTGAGAAAACCAACAGCCATATTTAAACATAGTACTTAAAATTAACTAACTATAACATAAGCCAATTATAGGTTTCCCTAGAGTACTAGTACATAATTAGTTGAAAAACATCACATCATAAGGATGTGAGCAATTAAGAAGATAGTTTTAAGGTATATAACATAGATATATATTATATAGAAATGAACAAAAGTGCCTATATAATAACAACACAAGCAAGCACAACCACTCCAACACAATTAATCATCAATCTAAATAATATGTATTAACTTACTTAATGTACGGGGTGCGTGTGCATGTGTGTGTGTGTGTGTGATGTGTGAGTGTGTGCGATTATAATATTATAAGACAAAGTGGAATGAACACACAACCCCAATGCTATTATTATAATAACTGCATTAAGGCCATTCATTCACCCCACTCTGAGTTGATGAATAATTTTACTTTTATACCTATTTTTTGACAGGCAAAATATGTCTACATCATTAAATAAATTATTGTATGTGCTACAAACTCTAGATATAGTGGAGTTCTGTGCGTAATTAGTTCGACTAAGAGAAGTACCAAAAAGCCGAGTACTCGTATGTCTCGTCCGACGACCAGGAGTAAAAAGCATTATTTCAGATAGTAAATTATGGCTATCTAGATGACCATGAAGGATGTCATGAAGAAACATTTGATCCAACAGCAATCTACGATCGGTCAGGGGAAGAAGATTGTGGTAGGCACATCTATTTACATAGTTGTTATTTCTAGAGCGTGTTTTGTAGTCTAAATATCTTAAAAAACGTTTTTGTATTTTTTCAATACTATCTATATGAGTATGATACTGTGGGTTCCATAAGCTGCTTCCGTACTCAAGCACACTACGAACAAATGCGTAGTATAAAAGTTTTATACAATGAATGTTAGAAAAAGGTTTGCTTGTACGAATTACGAATCCCAGATTTTTATAGGCTTTATTAATGATTGAGTCAAAGTGCTGGCCGAAAGTCAACTTGCTATCAAGTAATATGCCCAAATCTCTAACCACCTCCGTCTTTACCAAAATGGTTCCATTCATCATGTATGCATACGGTATGGGTTTCGTTTTACGAGTAAACCGGATGAATTGACATTTACCTACATTGATAGTTATATTGTTTGTGATGTAATAGTTAGATAATCTGTCTAAATCATCTTGTAATTTAAAACAGTCCGTGACATTGTTGATATTATAATATATTTTAGTATCGTCCGCATACATGATGAAGGATGCATATTTGAAGCAAGTATAAATGTCATATAGGTAGGCGTTATAAAGGACAGGGCCTAGATGTTAGTTTCTAAATTATTTTTCCATATATTAAATATTACTTTTATTAATTCCGTCTACGCGTATTGTGCGTCAAACTTTTGGATGGACTGAAACCACCTAATTACTTACCTCTTTCCCACCGTAAAAAAAAAAAAAAGCGGGCATAGGCCCACCACACATTCCCACCGCTGTAACTCCTGTAAGCCAGGATCTACAGCGGCGACCATTCACAACACTGGACAATGAAGTCCAGCGAGCCCGGGGGATGACTCTAATCTGTCTTGGAACCCGCAATGAATTAATCAAAGAAGATAGGAGGAGTAGGAAAACGAAATATCCGACTTCCCTCCATTGCAAATTTTCCCACTGTCAAGCGATACGCTCAAAAATTTACCTAACAGAGCTTGACTCAACGTTGTTATAACTTAGTATAGCGAGACGTGCCGGTGCTTGATTCGTTGCAGGTATTCAGTGGACCTAGGGTCGACCTAGGGTTGAATCGTTATCGGTGGGACCATTCCAAACAAATGACGCGACACGTTGCGTTTGGTTGCGGGAGTGACAACCATTTGGCGAGCGCATTACTTACGATGCGCCAAAGTTTAGGTGTTATCTCTGTACCTACCTTAGGCCTGCCTTAGGTGCTGTTTATACAGAAGTGACGTGTGGCTGTGGCGGATTGTCAAAGTAACACTAATATAAACCTTATAGTACGTAGCAAAGCGTCGTTTTTGTCGTAAAGGAAAATCTCGACCGCGCCAACAGGTGACGTCGCCTGGAGGTGCGGGCGTAATTCTCCAAACGACGCTATGCTACGTACTATAAGGTTTATATTGTCGCACCCCGCCCGCGCCACGTCACTTCTATATAAACCGCGCCTTATGGTGAATTTTAGTATCTATATACTATTATAAAACTAACAGAAGTGTGTCTGTACATTGAAGATATTAACAAAAAATGTTACAATATGGTTTTTAGGTGTCCCTGATTCCATATCGCTAACTTTTGGATTTTTTGTCTGTCTGTTTGTTTGTGTGTTTGTTTGTCTGAACGAGCATCACGCAAACACTACTGAACCGATTTTGATGAAACTTTTTTTGTTTGATAGCTTATGATCTGACTTAAAATCTGGTATAAAATTTGTGCGGACGAAGTCGCGGGTTAACGCTAGTAATTATCTAAAGTTGAACACATACTTAGTGAGTTTCTCCTTGAGTACATTATGCCAGTAATGTGTGCATTCTTTCACATAGCTAGCTCTGTGTCCCTTCTGATATTGGGCACATAACTCTTTTAGTTCTCCGTACAATAGGACCGCTTGCTCATCATCATTACATTGTTTCAATTGACGACTGAAAAAAGAAATTAATAATTATGAAGATCAGATGAAAAAGATGAAAATCTCTTATTTTATTCTTATTTATAACTCATGGGTTTTTGCTGTGGCACTTGCATTTCTGCCAGTATCGAGTGGATATGGAGAATTGTAATAACAAGGATTGTTTTATGAACCAAAACACATCCTAATGGCCAGTCAGATGTCTTAACCTATTAAATTGCATACATCTTTTTGAAACCGACGTATTATGAAGCTGATATATTAAAGTCATGGTGGTCATCAATCAACTATGTTACGACATCCATAGCCGCCGCTGCATATGAAATGTAAAAACAGATAGACCAGAGTGGAATATGGTAGTGAATCTATGTACCTACATATAAATTATGAGTCAATCAATCAATCAATTCAATCAGCCCACTACTGGGCATAGGCCTTTAGGTCCTCTTTATTGCTCCATAATCATGGTCCTGTGCTAATCTAATCCAATGCTAATCCATCACTCTTACAATATGGTCGGACCAATATATTATATAAGGTCTAACAACTATTTTATGGGGATGATCAGACCATCAAACTGAACAACTTTCTCTATGGGGCCAATAACGAAATCGCGATAAAAAAATCTGCTGTTCCACACTAACGTACTCGACCTAAATGTATGGGACAGCAGATTTTTTTTCGCGGTTTCGATGGGACCAATTCCCATAGAGAAAGTTGTTTAGTTTGATGGTCTGATCATCCCCTTAAAATAGTTTTAGCTAATTTTGTTAGACCTTATATATACTTATTTTACCGAAAAAAATATATTTATTTTACCGAATAAAAATATTTATTTTACCCAAAAAATATATTTATTTTACCGAAAAAAATATTTTTTCTTTTTTAAATTAAAAAGTTTTAAGAAGTTGCTTCCATACTATGCATTCGATTAGTTATGTATTCCCGGATTTTCTGGCATCCCGAAAAGTATTTAAAAAAAAGATAATTTTAAGAAGCCGTTTCCATAATTTTATAGCCAAAATTGAAGTTTAGGTAAATATGCATCCGAATATCCGATCTCTAGACATGACATACCTATTAGTAAAAAACTGTTGATTGTAACGACACAGTGAGGAAATATTTCTATCTCAATTTTTCTCATTAGAACTTTAATTTTAATAATATGTATTTAAAAACTGTTAATCCAATACTAAACGCCAGCCAGCAGTATAACGTACCGTAAATCATTGGAATTTAACGAATATTATGGTTGAAAAGAGTGATTGGATACACAGATTTCACTACATTTAAAAATTATCGTGGATTATCATGGAAATTTTGTGAATTATCGTGTGATACCAAACTTTTATTTTCTCTCAAAAATATCGTGATATCGCACGTCTGGCGACATCATCATTATCATATCAACCGATAGACATCCACTGCTGCACATAGGCCTCCCTCAAGGATCGCCTAAGCGACCAGGTCCTGCACTGCTCTCATCCAACAGGTTTCCGCCGCCTTCACCAGGTCGTCGGTCCACCGTGAGGGGTGCCTAGCCACGCTGCGCTTTCCGGTACGCAGCCGCCACTCGAGAACTCTTCGGCCCCATCGGCCATCAGTTCTGGGAGCAATGTGCCCCACTCATGCCAACATGTAGTATTTAATAATTACCAAAACGTAACGAACCTCTTCTTTTATTCTATTTTTTTTAAAGGGAATTTTATACAAAAATGTTATGTACATGTCAGTCCCAACGTACCTTATGTCCAGATTTTACCTACTCTAACATAGCTATTCTATCTTACTTAACGAGACACTGATGAGTTTGCAAAGGCAAACACTTTTCTAGCAGCATCAGAACTTGGTGATGCTAGGATCTCATGAAATATGCCCACATCAAGTCTATTCACTCCAAGCTCCCTCATCAATGTCATTCGATCCTGCTCGTAGCGAACACACTCCACCTTAAATCCTCAACAAACCTTAAATCATCTACTTTTTCAAAAGATTGAAGGTAAACTAGAACTTCTTCCAGTTTGTTTATAGCTGAATATTGCTTGTTTAGTTCATGCCGGAGAGGTGCAGATTTGGCCAGGAAGCGATTGACTTTAACCCTCAGCTTTTCCCTCTTTTCTTTTAGCCCCTCAATTTGTTTTGAATTCAATTCAGCTTTTGTAATGGCTGTTGATAATTTTGTTGGCACCTCATTGCTCGCAACATGTAACTGAAATTTAAAAAAAATCTTTTATAATAATGCATAAGAATGGGATTTGAATTGAAATTTTAATATAAAAAAAATTGATCGGACCCTTCGGATTTTGGCATTTTTAAATGCTCGTATGTCAATCGAGGCTGATGTTTAATAACATCACAGAAAACGCGGATTATTTTCGAAGTAATATGGAAAATTGGCATAGTTTACAAAAATAACGCACTATTTCATCCTCGAGCACTACACACTTAGCATCAACTAATCTATGAAATTAATTGCTCAATTTTAATAAACCATGAAGCTTCGAAGTCTTCTACAGTTTCAAAATTCCATATGTAAACCAGCCTTATTTGTTCAGCGAAATTTTCGAAATTGAAATAGAAAAAATTGGGAGTTGATTTAAATATTGTTTTTCTTTTTAATTTCTTGAACTTTTCGCGGGCTACCATAAAAGACGACGCAATCAACCGGTCAACCGCCGTCGACGTCTTGGCCACCACTGCCTTAGTCTAAATTTGGCATAGATATATTGAATGTTGACCATTTAGGTAAGAAGAAGTCTCTTTGAATATTTACATGTTTAAATTAATAAAATAAATATGCATAATTTATTCATTAGAACCTGACTACAATGTCAGGTATTGGTCAGGTGTACAAAAATAAATATCTTGGATATTATCTTAAAAACCAGCTAAATATTTATTTCAAAGATAGTTACTTAAAACTACAAATAAAAGGAAAAATAAAAAAGTTGAGGGAATCTGATTATAAAAGACAGTAAAATAAAGCAAACAAATAAATAAATTAGTAACTATCTGCGCCTAACTACAATCTTAGGGATTGTCCCGTCCGAAACATGCCCATTATAGAGGCTGCATATCCTTGTTTTTAACCGACTTCAAAAAAGGAGGAGGTTTCTCAATTCGACCTTATATATTTTTTAAATGAATACTATTTTACTGAATAATGATCACTTCAATACTTTGACTACTTATGTAGGGACTAGTTATCTTATCTTGTTGTGGGGGCTGGCAAGCCAGCAACACTTCGACCCAGTGGGATCTTTTGTGTTAGCCCCAATACTTTTTGTTTTCTTCACCCTTCAAATACATGGTCAATGAAGGAGGCAACACCATTGAGGGGAAGAAACCTAAGATCTCCCGGTTTCGGGTATCCATCTACGAGGTAGCACATTTTACCGCCAGGACATCACAGTCACAAAGAACATGCTCCATAGTTTCTTCATCCTCTCCACATGCTCGGCAGCTGGGATCCAGGGTGAGTTTCATTTTGTGCATCATCGTGCCTGTGGCGTAGTGCCCAGTGAGGGCTCCGACTATGGGACTAGTTACGCGTGATATTCTACTAACAAACATATCTACCACTTTTTGCGGGGGGCAAGGTAACATGAAATCCGCAACTTTGGATTTTATTCCCCATAACTTTAGATTCTGATTTTGAATGTTAAAAATTATGAAAAGTAGTCTCTTGTGAACCCCAAACGCCATAAGTTCGTAGTTATTATTTCACAATTACAGGCTGTCTCGTTTAGTGATAAGGTGTAAAATTGAATGTAAATGCACATGATCAATTGTTCTTATACCGTGGCAGAGGGGAAATGGAACCGCAAGGGCAGTCCTATAATATAAATAATAATAATAAATAGTCAAAGCTTCAATAACAGGGACCGAAACCGGTATCGATAATACCAGTACCTTTTGGTTACATTTTTTTTTACAGGTTACCTAAATATTGTTCTACTAACGGTCCACGTACACAGAGATATATTTAAATAAAAAATTGTTTCAAAATATTTAAATAAATACAGTAAGTATTAAAGTACCCGGTTAGTCGTAACTAAATACAAATTAAATCAATTATAATAACAAACTTAAACTCAAACGTGAACATCAACTTAAACCATTCTATGCTTTTGGGTTCAATAAAATGTAAATAATCATCTCCTTTATTATTTCGACCTGTCCAATGATGTAGATAACTGAAAATAGTGCGCGCGTCCCTCGTCGAGTGCTCCAAAATTTGCGTCGCCCACTACAACAATGACGTTGTTCAATCAATTTTGTACTTTTGATTAGTAGAAATTAATGTTCATTTTTCAGTGTTATTAAAAACCACGCGCGCTTTTTGCCGCTCCGTCTATGCTGACCCTTACCCGCACTCACTCGCATTCTCTTGAAGGTCCTATTTAGGTTACCGGTATTAAAATCGGTTGTTACCTGGATAAAGGTAACATTTAGATAAAGGTAACCGAAAATTTTCGGTCCCTGTTCAATAAGACTAAATAAATATTATGCGAGTAGTACAAGTAGGTAAACTAATTTTGGAAACATTCGCCGAGTCAACCCAAAAAGTTGTATGAACAAGCAAGTTATACTTCTTGTATATTACCAACTTAGATTCGAGATTGGTCTCCTATTTACTTACACAACTTTGAAGATGATTCCTTCTAGGCACCAACTCATTTTCTATTTCGTATGCATTTGTTAGGTCGTTGATATCACCTCCGATTCGGAGATTTAGGTTTTGAATAATTTCTTTTTTCTTTTCTTCATCCATGTTTCCAGTTTTATTTTATATCTCACGCGAATAAAATAATTTAACTTTGACACGAAAATCGCAATTTTTCAAGAAATGCATGAAAATAATGTTTTAATATTTCCGATTCTGACAAAATCAATCAGTATCAGCGAAAGAAGCAATATTTTTTGGACTTGGAGGAGTTAATGAATGAGTGCTTCTTCTACTAAACTTTCATTTAGCGTTAATTGTGTATTAGAAAAACACATCAACTGTAAAACGTCAACAATTTTAGTGATGTATTGGTTTCATGGACGATTCATGGTTTCATGGAGTTTTTGGCGGTAATTTGTCAGCTACGTTTGAGGTCCTTATATTTTATTGAATTTTTATTGTTTACAGTGAGTTTTGGTTCACAAAATTGGTGTTGTTTTGCGTAACAAAGTGTCGTGCAAGTGAACAATATACAGTTCACTGAAATATGATGGTGTATGGGTCGTAAACAGGAAAAATGTTCCGTCATTTGTAGAACGACAAAGCGATCGCTTCAAGAGGTGAAACGTACAACTGTGGACTTCTCTGCGTTTTCTACGCCTTTTGATTGTCTCCAAAAACTCCAAAGAATCATCAAAACGTCGAACACTAACGTTTTAATTGCTATAAAATAAGAGAATTTTATTAAAGACATCGGTTGTATGGAATTTTTAACCCTTTACCTTGAATTTTATTCATTTATTAATCATTTTACTGCATGTGTACACCTAATAATTTCATGCATAAGAATGATCTAAGGTTTAATGACTGTATGAAAAGCTGCATGATGATCTAAGTCGTACTTATACAGGGTGAAATTGATATCATTAGCATCCTTTTAAACTAAGAGTCTACCCATCAAACTGAACAACTTTCACTATGGGAGCAAGCAAACCGATCGGAGCAACAAAAAAATCTGCTGTTCCATACATTTTGCCTACGCGACACAAATGTATGCAACAGCCGATTTTTTTTCTGCTCCACATTTTTTCAGTTTGATGGGTAGACTCTTAGTTTAAAAGGATGCTAATGATATCAATTTCACTCTGTAGATAATAATATCTTTAAAGATTATATCCAAGCCACCTTCCTAGATTTTAATTCGTCGTACTCTATGGTAAGGGACAGGAACAAAGGCTGGTTTCTGGACAAACCGAAGACTGAGTGGTTAACTGTGTGTCAGATTTACCGTTAATTTAGATTAAGTCTGACGATGGAAATCATAGATTTAGTATAATACTACGTTAGATCGGAAATGCGAAAGAGAAAGGGCATAGGATTAATGTATGTTAGAGCGAGATAGATAGACACGCTATGAG
The DNA here is from genome assembly GCA_927399405.1 of Agonopterix arenella. Classification (NCBI taxonomy): domain Eukaryota; kingdom Metazoa; phylum Arthropoda; class Insecta; order Lepidoptera; family Depressariidae; genus Agonopterix; species Agonopterix arenella. Next base: position 11,088,737 of record OV656707.1, on the reverse strand, counting down.
CCTATATTGACTTAGCGTCAGTTGTCAACGGAACGAATCCCGCTTTTTTTGTCTCCAAAATCTCAAGTTTTTTTGGTCTTGCCTTGGATAATCCGTAGCCGATCTAACGTATAATGGAAATGATAATTTACTCCTTTGGCTGTATGGGCTTTTCCCTTGGCTTTTCGGTAAAGACTGAAAAAAAGAAAACTTTACACTGACATTTCATTCAATCAACTGAATGAAATCATTGTAATTCGACTTTCGACAAAACAAAACAACAACAAATCACGCGGTTTTTTTTCTTTAAAATGTGGTCCATTGTGACAAAAAATAAAAACGACATAATCTATTTGTCCCTTCTTTTGCTAAGTGTAGTTATAGGACCGTACTACAGGTCTTTGAGTACGGTACAAGCTAAAAAATGGTTCGGTTCCATGGTCGGGCTGACTCTCATCACGATCGTGTCTGGGTACGGTGCGATACATCCCATATTATCGGTCTTCCTCGGCATCGCTGTTATTAAAATAACTACTGTCAAGTAAGTACTCAATTCGTCTTTTAGTCAGTAATATGTAGTGAATGTACCCAGCAATGGCATGCATGTGATGCATGATGCTTGCATGCAACAATACAGGATTATAATTTCATAAACGTATGTACCTGTACTTCTAGATTGTAGATTGATAAAAAAACAATTCAATAAATCAATCAATTATACTTAATTTTACATTATAAAAAATTAGTTTATACAGAGCGTAAACACACAGAAATTACACACAACTGTCGAATAGACCACCACTATTTTTATCTTGTACGATGTGACTGAGGGATATGGTTATTTTTGCAATAGTTATGCAGGTGAAGGGTTAGGCTGGTTTTAGTGCTATGCATACCGTCAGCGCTGACAGTATGCACCAACGGGTCGGTTCAAATCAATCAACGGCCTGCAACGGTCGTCAGCAGAGTTTCCAGGCGTCCGGATATAGCTGGACATAGTTAGCCTTTTTGGATGTGTGTCAGGCAAACTAGACGGTGTCCGCTCTGTCAGGCTTTTGCTATGCTTTTTACATTTGACTGGTGTAATCCATTTTGAAGAAAACTAAGGTTTTAAAGCAGGTATCCGGCAACCAAAAATATTATTTTTGTTTGAATTTTATAAAAGTTTATTTGTCCACATAAAAAGGGTCCAGTTGTCAGAATTTTTTATCATATCTTTTTTATTATTCCATATGATCATGTCACTGATTTAGATGCCGAATCTAACCCAAAATCCAACAACTGGACGCTTTGCATGGACGCCCATTTAGTTAATTAGTGAAGAAGTTTTGTTTTATTACATTTTATTTTCCATTGCAAATTGCAAAGAATTTAAGAAGATTTTATGATAAATGATTGTTTTAATATTTAGAAAAATTTCCTTAATAATTAAGGGCCTACCCAAATGTCCAGCTAAACTGATTGGTCTGTCCAGCTATTCAGTGGTTTTAAAACCTGGCAACCCTAAATATGCCTATGGATTCCACAGCGATAGCTATGTACGGTACTTGTTAGTACAGACATTGATCGAGCTCTAAAACCAGCCTAAGCCACCTATATTGACTTGACATATACCCTTAAAAGTGCTTCTCCAAAAACACTGCTTAAATCATCTGCAACAGATGTAAAGGCCTATGATGATGATCATGATACACAAAAGAATGTAAAAGATGAAGGGTGCATTTCCACAGAAGCAGAGCGAAGCAGAGATGTGTAAGATCAACCAATGGAATGACTCGCTTGACGGAATCAAGCTATTCTATTGGTTGATTCTACACATCTCTGCTAACTTGTAACAAAAAATATGTTAATGACAATTGGTTTATTGAAAGAAATCTGAAACAATTTCTGACTTGTCCATTATTTAACAACAATAACAAATGTGTGAATGAATAAAGTTACTAATTTATTGTTTTCAAAAATATTTTATTTATTACAGATATTGCCACATAGCTTCATTTTTCCTAATGTTCGGCTACTTATTCTTCTTTCGACTATCAGACAAGTTTGGTTTTCCACTGTCATCTGGACAAACCAACCTCATAGAGATGATCATAGTTCTAAGAGTTGTTGGAGTGGCCTTCGAAATTAATGGATCCTGGCTAGCTATTGGAAAAGCCAAGAAAAAAGAAGAAAAGGATGTTTCAGCAGACAATAAAGATGTTAAGGAAAAAGATGCAGATTTTTTGGAAATCATAAATCCATGTACTTTGGATCTGTTTCACTATTCATTTAATTATGTTGGACTATTAACAGGTAATTTATAATATTGTTTGTTACCTAATATTAAGTATAATAGTAAAATAAAATAAAATCTAGCTGGAAGGACTATTTTAAGAGGATAGGCGGGATGAAATGCTAATTTGGAGAATAGGTCACTTTTCCGACTTTATACGTATTTATCAGACCCGCCCCACCCTTACACGCAGCTCAGACCGATTTTATATACAAAAAAATCGTCGAAATCAGCATTTCGTATTCCCCTGCTTCCTCCTCCAAAACTAAACCGATTCTAATAATTCTTTCAAAAATAATATGAGACAGACTTTGGCTATGTCCGTATGTTTTGCTTTTGAGTGTTTACATTCGTCAAATTTGTTTACTGGATGTCTGGAAACGGGCGGTAAAATTGGTTATTTTCGAAGGTCCCTAGTTCTTTAATGCAAAAAAGCAAAAAATAAGGACATGGTAGAGGTGACATAGATTGCATGGTAAAAAAATATTTGCTCTAGTGTTATTATCCAGGGAGAAAACATGGGAATATGTTTGTATGGAGTAAACCGTACAGGTCTATCCTCTTAAAGCATGCTGGTAGCAATGTCAAGATTGTCAATTGGTGTCACCTTGCCATTTTTCTCCTTCCACCTCATAGAGAAATTATGCGCTCTCCGAGGTTCCACCTACAGAAGAAGACACCCAAGAAATGGGACAAATGGGATATGGGAATGTTTGAGAAGTTAACAGAGATTACTGACTTTATTTACTGACATGCTAATATGCAGCCATGCTTATCATCCAATAGGGTTATACTTGTAATATACCACTGGACAAGCCAAATATTACCTATGCTTGTTTTTGCTGATTCAACAAATTAGGACATAATATTATTTAGTCCTATGTCTAGAGCTGTGGACGTCCATCGGCTGAGACTTTGACTATTTATTATAAGGACTAGCCTTGTGGTAGCATTTCCCCTCTGCCACGGTATAAGAACAATTAATCATGGCATTTATATTACATTTTATACCTTATCACTAAACGAGAATTGCAAAACAATAATCTCGAACTTCACACAATGGGGTTCACACAAACTACTTTTCATGATTTTTAACAATCAAAATTAGAATCTAAAGTTATGGGGAATAAAATCCAAAGTTGCGGATTTCATGTTACCTCGCCTCCCGCACAAAGTGGAAGAAATGTTTGTTAGTAGAATTACACGCGTAACTAAGTCCCTATCTAAGTAGTGAAAGGGGTGAGATGATGATGATTGTTTAGTCAAATCTGCCATTAGTCGAAAATAATCTAGACCAGTGTTGATCGTAGCGAGTATCATTTTATTAAAAAAATTTAAGAAACATACGAGTTAGTTAAAACCTGCAGGACAAAGGCACCTTTGATGAAATTAAAATATCGAAGATAGGTAACTAGCCTATAGCGCATGGACCGCATAAATTGAGCCCCCGCCGCGTAATTTACTAAGTCTCAATACGAGCAGCATTGCGAGATTGATGGCACTGTGGTACCTTTCCGCCTAAAATCAAAAAAGTATCTCAATGCTCGTATTGAGATAATTTTTTTATTTTAGGCGGAATAAAAGTATCACAATGCCTTCATGTGCTTTTACTAATTGTACAAATCATTCAAAAAGAAAAAACAAATCACACGGCATTACTTTTCATTCGTAAGTACATGAAAAGCAGATCCATTGTTAGAGTATGTAATGCAAGAACGTCACTTGTCTTCCGCTATTTTAATTATCAAAGTCTTTCACTAATAAGAGTCAGAGGCAGTAGTTCATAGTCCACCACGCTCTGGCCCATTGCGGATCGGTGGAGGCATATTAGTGGTTAGTTATCAACTTGTTGACAAGAGAATTTTGAAGCTTGCCTTTGTAGGCATCTACCCAGGCTTAATGAATATCAAGCTACACTGCTAATCAGTCGGAACTATCCGGGACCAACTGCTTAACGTGTCTTATTCCTTTGTCACCTCTAAGTGGGGTACAGGGCTCGGATAATAGCTCCCCATCCATGGCTCTAACGTGACTTATAACAGACATAAACATTTTAAATTGTTTTCCAGGACCATATTATAGATACAGAACATTTGACGACTACTTCAATCTGCCGTACAGTAAATACGCCGATTGTTTTGGTTTTACCATCAATACTCTCAGATCTGTTCCTTTGTACATCTCTCTATACTTGGCGTTCTCCCATATCTGGCCGTTAGAGGTAAGTTTAGTTTTTTTTTACACAATTCATAACTGTTTAGAGTGATTAAAAGCTTATCTACAACTTACAACAATATTTTTTAACACATTCTTGCGATTGCGATTGCTGAGTTCAAAGACTCAGTTCAACTGCTGAGTTCAAAGAATGAGTTTCAAAAATCGCACTCCTGAAAGAAAGAAAGAAAAAGCACACACACACGCACACAAAGACTAAAGTACCTACATTGAAAGGAGTAAGTAGCTGTGTGTGCCGTGACCGTGAATTGAACACGACTCAACATAATGCCTTATAATTACTTAGTAGCCAAGGCGTGTTGATTTTTATGAAGCATGGTGTAGTGAGACTACTAGGCTTACTTCCGCTCATCCTGTCCCTACATTGGCGACACATAAATATAGACTGGTGAATACGATTTCACATTTATTTTTCTTTCTTTTTCAGTACATTCTAACCGAAGAGCATAACAACCGTAACTTCCTATACAGAATGATGTACCCCTGGGTGCTGTTCGCAGCATTCCGTCAACGCATCTACTCAGGAATGACGCTAGCAGAGAGTGTGTGCACTTCGGCTGGCCTCGGCGCTTACCCGGTGGAAGGGCGGAATAGGACCGGCCATGGCCCTACTGTTGGATATTTGAAGCTGAAGCAAATGTATGTACGACTGTTTGCTAACAATCCCTTTTGCGACTATGTCTAATAAAAAGAAATCTGATGACGAGATAAATTGGTAACTGAATCAGTGAATGTAACTGCTGACTTATAGAGTAGGCCTGTGCCTCTATTGCCTATTGATTTTAGCAGTGTGTGAATGCAACTGCTGACTTATAGAGTAGGCCTGTGCCTCTATTGCCTATTGATTTTAGCAGTGTATAGACTAGAGAATCATTTTTTTTCATGGCTGTATGTATGAGAGCGACACAGAAAGCACACCATGCTCCATATTATGCTGCCTAGCATCACAGCATCTCTCAAGGAGAGGTAGCTAAGATGGCTTAGGCATGTGTATCGAATGGGGGAGACTCATTTGCAAAAAACATACTACTTTGAATCAAATATGCAGACAGGCCCATTGGAGTTCAAGGATGCTTCAAGAGGTGTCCTGACCTCTTTTGGGCTCATCGGTCACCCGAATTGGGAGGATATCTAGGAAAGTAGAAAAAATTAAGAAATGGTCGTATTATCACACACAACGCGACATCTTTTTAACATATTTTTTTTGTTTTAATTTACGTGACATCTTATTGTTAATCAGGTCAGAAGAAGAAGCAAAGAAAGCTCAATATGACTTCAATACCATAGAATCCATGGAAGTATGGGGCTGTGAATCAGTTGTCACGCTGCGGGACTCCATGAAGGTGTGGAATAAGGCTGTGCAGTATTGGGTCGCTATGGTTGTCTACAAGAGATTCCCTATCAAGCCTTTGAAGTAAGTAATTCACTATTTCTTTTTATTTATAAATTAACCCGTTTCGTGTCGACCTCCCGCGCAAAAAAAGTGCCCCAAATGTCTGGGAATATTACGTCATTTGTTTTATTTTCGACTACCTTTAGAAAATAATTATTTGTGGAGGTTATGTTTGACCCTATGGTATAAAAAAAATATCAATGGAAAGCTCACAATATTTGCCACAGTGATATTATGTTATATGAGAGCTAAATTACGTACCTGATATTCAAATAGAATTATCAATTTTTTTGATTCAAATCAAATTTTGATTTCGAGTTTTTTCCGACATGACCTCGAACGAAATTTACAATCACATTAACTTTTTTCACTGTTTGCACTTCACAGATCACACTAACTACACGATAATATAATAAGCTCTTATTTTATCACTTTATAGTAACAATACTTTGTTTGTAAACATTAGAATTACGCCACAATAACTAAATAACAAAACAAAAACCGGCCGCCATTGCCGCACGTCGGCACTGCCCGCGAACCACATTTTTATTTTTTATTGCGTTTCGTTTTTCCCAAACCACACTCCAAAAAATTAAGTGACATCCCAACAGTACACTAAGTCTATAAAAAATATAAAACGTGAGGTAGAACGAAACGCGCCTGCACAACCGCCCAACCAATGGCGGCACTATGCTTACGGGTCCGACGTAGGACCCACAGACTCTCTACGTATAAAAATGTTTGGGTCCGACGTCGGACCCACAGACATGGGACGGGTTAATTAACATACGGATCTGAGATGTGGTCGCTCACTAAAGGGCTCATTAAAAGGCCATAAGTCACCCAAAGGGCAATGGAGAGGGCTATGCTCGGGAGTTTCCGAGCGAAAATCAAAGCAGAAACTAAGAGATGCCCAGAAGAACCAGAGTAGTCGACATCGCCCATTGCTAAACTAAAGTGGCAATAGTTCTCGAGTGGTAACCGCGTACTGGAAGGCGCAGCTTGTGTAGGCCCTCCTCAAGGTGGACCGACGACCTAGCTAACGTGGCTGGAACCCGTTGGATGAGGGCAGCGCAGGACCGGTCGTTGTGGCGATCCTTCAAGGAGGCCTACGTCCAGCAGTGGACGTCTATTGGCTGAGATTATGATGAATAATGGCTTTTTGCTGTTTAAGCACTATATTTCTCCCATTAACATGTTTCCGCGGTGCTTTGCAAGCCTTGCAACCTTTGCAACCCGATAAATATGTAAATATGTAACATGTTTTTGTTAACACTTATTTTTTTTTTTAGGATCCACGCAGCCCTGTTCGTGTCGGTGATCTGGCATGGATTCCACGCTGGCTACTTCTTCTGCATTTACTTCTGTCCCTTTTACCTGATGGCCGAAGATATTTATTACAAACTTTATTATAAGGACTCCACTGGCACTGTAAGTTACTTTACTTTATAATACCGTGTAGGGTTTAATATAGACCACCTCATAATCTTTCAGTGGTTTTCTAAGACGAAGCGAAGGGGTACGGTTTCTTTTGCACCGTTTTAGTGGGGTCTAGCCATCTTGACACCACTTTTGGGTTGAGACACATTGACCGACTGCGGGCCCATACGAAAAAGCACGTTTAGTGTAGGACGCCGTCCGCATCCTCCGCCGCAGACGCGCGACGCGGTGAACGGCGCCGAACGCGTTCCCATACTAAGTTTAAAGGTTTTTTTGCATGGCCGCTGTCGGTCAATGTGTAATATTTATTTATTTTAACACTTTATTAACACACACACACACACACACACACACACACACACACACTTTTTTTTAAACTCTTACGTGTCTTAACCCGAAAACTTCATTCCATCCTTAAACCAGGAGAATCTATAACTGCACGTATGGTAGTTGTAGCAATGTTTCTGATCACCCTAAAAGTGAATTCGATCGTGAGTTTATGTTTAATATTTATATGATGTTTAATATAGGTTTATGCAATAAGGCCGAGGTTCAGAGACATATTTAAGTTTGAGTTCAATCTCCCAGTATATCAATTTCCATACATTTTCGCCCTATTTAAGCCAACAAAGCGAAACTGTTTAAAATCTGTCAATCGAATAGCTAAATTGTCCTAAATCAAGCTATTTTATTGGTTAATTTTATACATCTCCGCTTTAGTAGATTCCGGGCCTAAGGGCGCGTTTATTTGACCCGAAAACTTTCTTTCGGCCGCCGCGCCGCCGAAAGTTTTCGCGCCGAGTGTCTGCGGCAAGTGTAAACTCTTTTTACTTAACAACTCTATTTACTATTAGGCAATGTAACCGCGACAGATCGCCACGCGGTTAAGAAGCCTAGAAAATAGAGTTTACGGTTGCCAATAATAAATACGAGAGCGCGGGTGTCGCAAGAATGTTTTCGCGTCGTCGGTCTCACAGAACATTATAAGAGGAGTTAGAAATGCAAAGTAGCGCTTTTGCTTCGGAGACGGCAGTCGCCACTTGTCTTCCCGCTCACGCTACTACAATTACTCATGCTATCTCGCTCGCACCACGCTGCGCGCCTTATGGTGTTATGCAAATCATTGCATAACCTGTGGCGACACGTTCCACGCCTACTTTACACTTCTAACCCCTCTTAATATTAACTTAATAACCCCACTTATACCCCTCATAATGTTCTGTAGTCGGTCTGCGCGCTAAGATTCAACTCACGCTCAATTAACTCTGAACCTCGACCTTGGTGTTAACATTCTTCTAGGATGCATAGGTTTCTTGAGTTATTCGTATTACATAACTCGTGACTAATGACGTTTCATCCTTACTTATTGCAGAAAAAGAAAATCGTCGGTTTCATAATGTGGTTCCTGAGATCTCATTCGGAATCGTACCAGGCTGCCGCATTTCTTCTTTTGACTTTCGATCGCATTTGGATATACTATTCCTCTGTGTACCACTATTGGTACGGCGTATGGCTAGCATTCTTGATACTTGGTCTTGTTATAAATAATCTTCACAGAAAACCAAAGAAATTAATTTAGGAAAAATATACGAAAAACATGAATGAATTTAAAGTAATTAAAATTGGTGATTGTTATAGCTATATTTTGGGATGATAGTATTTTAAGAATTTTAATTTTTAGTCGCCAACGGTTATGTGTTAATTCGGGTATTTCTTTTTACTAAAGTTACAATACGCATTTTGTACAACTTATGGATTATTTTTTTAGGTGGATAAGGGTTTTATATAATGTTAATGATGTACCCATGTAAAGGATTATTGAATGGGATGAAACCAACTGTTTCAAATAAGAGGCTTTATTACATATACTATGTGGGTTCAATAAAGAGGGACTCAAACATAATTACTACATAACTACAAACAACCAAAATACTGCTAATTTAATGTGTAAATTTAAAACCAGTTATAAATACTTTTTTAAAAATGTTGTATAATTGCAGCTAAGTATATATAATTGTTACGAAATTTAATAAAGGCAATTGGGGACTGGGGCGCAAAAAATCAGAACCATTAGGTAGTTATACAGGGCGTTATGGTAAACAGTTGCATTACTTTAAGGAGTGATTATACCTATGATACTGAACAACTTTCCCCAAGAAACCTAAAGGAAATTTGCAAAAAAATAATTTCGACTTTTCATACAAATGTTCGATCAGCTGATTGCAATTAGTGTGGAAAGTGCGATTTTTTAAATATCATGGGTACAATCACCCCTTAGATTAGGTGCTGTTTATACATAAGAGACGTGTGGCGGAGGCGGATTGTCAAAGTAACACCAATGTAAACCTTATAGTATACGTACTATAAGGCATAGCGTCGTTTTGTAGTAAAGGAGAATCGCGCCCGTAATTGGCGTAAGTGGCGTAATTCTCCAAACGACGCTATGCTACGTACTATAAGGTTTATATTGCCGCACCCTTCAGAATGGAGAATATCACTTGAAAAAAAGGTGTTCAGCTATTTTTGAGTTTTGCTGTATAGACAAAAGATCATGGATTGATTACATATTGGCGAGCTGTGGTGGCTAAAAAATATAGCTCTCTTGATAGAAAAAACGAAACACGTTGGCGACCTGTTTGGGTGTAGCTAAGTTATAAACAATAATGATAAAATATTTGTTAGTGAAATCAAGGTAATCTCTTAAGATGGTGTATACCAGGCATGTCAAACTCACTGCCTGCAAGCGTGCAGACTTGACGAAGGTACTCATATTATGTAGATACCACCACTGCATTGAGGAGTCATCATGATATGTAAAATTTCGAGCTCGCTTCGCTCGCTCACTTTTTTTTTATGATACGTAGCGTTTTTTTACAAGGGTCCTGAAAATTTGCCCTTGTAATATAAGTAGGTACCCGTCCTGTTCCACGATAGATGCAATGAGTCTTATTTCTTTATGTTCTTTGCGGCCCACTGATTCTACTATCGTTATGCATTTGGCCCGCCAGTGGCTTTGAGTTTGACATGCCTGGTGTATATGTATTTATTATTTCTTGTGATGTTGAATAATTGTCAATTGGGGTAGATAATACATAATTATTGAACGATATTTATGTAGATATAAGAAACGTTATGAAAAATATTATTTAAAAATGCAATTGCAATTTAACTTAACATTCCTTTTGACGTGATTTGCTCAGTTAAAGTTAAATTTGTAATTTCTAATAACACTGCAATTTACATGGTTCTAGTCTGCATTTTCTATTTGACTGAATAAAGGATTTACGTTTTTCTATTGGTAATTTTTATTATTCCATTATTAGTGACCTGTCCTTGACTTGGCTGCTACAAATACAGGGTATAACAAAACATGCCAGTAATATTTAAAGGGGTAGTTTAGAGCCTAAACCAATGATATTATATACCACGAGCGTTAACCCGCGACTTTGTCCGCACACATTATATACCAGATTTTAAGTCAGATCAAGAGCTATCAAACAAAAAAAAGTTTCATTAACATCGGTTCAGTAGTTTTTGCGTGATGCTCGTTCAAACAAACAAACAGACAGACAAAAAATCCAAAAATTGGTGATATGGAATCAGGGATACCTAAAAACCATATCGTAACTTTTTTTTTGTTAATATCTTCAATGTACAGACAAACTTTCTGTTAAAGTTTTATAATAGTTTAGATAAAGAAGGTCTAATCTAAACCTTAACCCTTTATAAGGCAGAAGAAATGAGAGGACATAATAAAATAAAATATTATATGGTATTAGAGAATAATACCGTGTTTATTATTATTATTTTTTTTAAATTAAGGTGTCGTTATGTCGTATTTATTACAGCGGGTTTATGAAAATCGGCAAAACATGGCACTATCTACGTGCCGTTTTAGTATTAAATTGTTAGACGTCAGAATCCAAAATTCGTTCCATTACCGGTATATTTTTGAATACATGGAACGAAACATGGTGTCCAATATATGGCCAGAGCCGTATAAAGTTAAAACTGGAGACCATCAAACTGTACAACTTTTAGTATGGAGCCAACATGTAGTAAAGTTATACTGTTTCACACAACTTTGCAGTACCTATGTTCTCGACTGAAATGTGTCTATAAGACAACAGATTTTTTCGACATTGTCTCCAGTAAAAGTTGTTCAGTCTGATAGTCTAAACCACCCCTTAGAATGTTTTTTACACCTGTAGATGTGCGCTGGGACTACAGTCACAGACCTACTAAAACTCATTAAAATTACCCATGGAACCACCGAAGCTTGGGTCAAATCAATAGATAACGAATGGTAAATTATCAACAGAGAACATGTAAAAGTCTTTGTAGTACCTACCTTTTAAATTTTTCATTCTTTTCAATTTAGTCTAGTATTTTTTAAATTAATTTTATGTCGATGGCAACCTTTCCCATGCCTTCAAGAAATAAATAAGTTATCTACGCGATCGTTAAGGGGACACCGAGACTCCAGTGCTGCCCTCAATCGTATTATTTAAAATTTCATAGCACTTATTAACATTTCCGATTGAGGGCAGCACTGGAGGCTCGGTACAATATGTATAGGATAGATGGATAGAGATGCCAAAACAAGTACTTTTTCATCCTTTTAACCGCCCCGGAAAATTTTTCATTGAACGTGCCCCCAGCGCCCCGTATCCGCCGTGAAAAACAGTATAAAAACAATAGAAATTCTAGTCTTATTTTATGAGACGGCGGCGGCGTTGTATATTCGATGTGGTAGGTCTTATATTTCAGACCATTGCGGTTAATAGGTACAAGGAAAACAGAAAAACCAGATTTGTATACAAGAGGTAACATTTAATATGTATATAATAAAAAGGTTAAAATTAGAAGATTCATAAAATTGTTAACTGTTAATCGAAAGGCACCCTAGCTTAGAACAATATTGAAATACTAATTCCTTATCATACTCTGGATGTATTGGTGTATCAGGTACGTCAAGATCACTGTCACACTGAAATAAAAACGATTAAACAGTATTAGAATGGCACTTTTAATAATAACTATTATTTCGAGTTTTTACCATTGATCAAATATAAGAACTAGATGTAGTCTCGTGTAAAATCGACCCGGTAGCTCAATCGATAGTGAACCTGCCTGCTGTGCCGAGGGTAACAGGTTTGAATGCCGTAAGAGAAAAATAATAGAACTTTGAATATGAATATTTTGATTCATGGATGTTTGTATCTATATAAGGTCTAACAAAACTAGCTGAAACTATTTTAAGGGGATGATCAGACCATCAAACTGAACAACTTTATGGGACCAATATCGAAATCGCGAAAAAAAAATCTGCTGTCCAATACATTTAGGTCGGGTACGTTTGTATGGAACAGCTGATTTTTTTTCGCGATTTCGATATTGGTCCCATAGAGAAAGTTGTTCAGTTTGATGGTCTGATCATCCCCTTAAAATAGTTTCAGCTAGTTTTGTTAGACCTTATATATGTATTCTATTATCATTGTCTAGTCGTCATAATACAAGTCTAGGCTAGATTCTGGTACTTTAAATGTGATATGTTCTTATTAGGGTATTTGACTGCATAAAATATATTTTAGTTTTATCTTCTTACTAAAAAAAACGTTTGAAAATGGTGCTAAACTAACATTTGAGTTGTTTGGGATCAAAAACGGACATAAAATCCAGACACTGGATGGATATCCAGTGTCTGGATCTTATGTCCGTTTTTGATCCCAAACAACTCATTTTCAGTAAGTCATTAGCTTGAATATTTTTAATAACAGGACAAACTATTAACACATTACCCTTCCTTTGCGTCGCGTAGTCGGGTAAAAAGTAAGGAAACGATGACGATAATACATATAAACATAAATCAAATATTTTTTTCACATATAGCTCGCGTTTTGAGGTACGATAAAGAGTTGCTGATTTGACTATTTGGAATCTCGCGGATTCTGAATCGACTGTTTATAGAGCGTTGATTCTGTGTCTAGTTTTTTATTCTTGATCGAAGGTTTATACAGAAAAGTCCAATTTAAATACAGGATTGGACGCTAAAGCTTAGTCAGAAAATAAAAAACAAATATTAACAGTGCACATGTGATTATTTTGAGTGGAATTATTAGCTAGGTATCTTAAAACAAAGCCACCATAGAACTTCGTCATGATTGTATAATGCTTCAGTGAAACATAACTGTAAATAGTTTGCCGTGACAAGGTTTTACTGTGGCCTGTATTATTGGTCGACTGTACTCATAGAGATCTAGAGAGATGCCAATCAACGCGCTGAGTACGAAACCTGGTGTCGCATTACCACCAGTACCACGCGATAGAAAGTATTTTGTTAGCTTAAATGTGCTCATTATCCATTGCGGTATCTGAACTCAACGTTCGAATAATCTTTAGTACTACGCAAGAATTGTAAACTATTTACATAATAATACTCGTAATATCTCGACTGGCTTTCAGCCTCATAATATATTGAATCATTACTGTCGCGAGCAATGTGTTCCGTTTTTGCGCATATTGCTGCGACACTGGCCCCGCCCCCTTTTCACATCTCCCTTTAGTTTTTGTGATCTGTGACTGTACTGGTGAATATAATAAGTTTTCTTTTTTTTTTGGTTAAGCTTTACATGAGTATTCTTAAAATCTACAACATCGATCAACTTAATGCAAACCAATTAAAAATAAAGGCAAGTATAATCTGTGTGCACAAACTAACAAATCTCTTTATGAGCATTCTTGTTTTCATTACATTGACTTACCAACTACTGGACGTCGGGTCTGCGCTCAAAAGTGTCTGAATCATAAGAGCACCAAAACGTATAAAGAGAACTAATTACGGGATAGTCTTCGTTTGATAGCGCGAGCCCGCGCGCGCCGCGACCCGGTGTGGGAGTGTAATGAAAAAGAATTTCCAATATTTTTAGTTTGTTTATATATTACTATATACGTCCTTAGGTTTGTGTAGGTTAGTCTCGGACAATTTTTTTCAAGATTTTTGTACTAGACCCGTCGTCCATTATTTTGTGTGTCAATGTTTCATTAACATTTATTCTTAGGTATTAAAAAAAACATCAAAATAAAAAAAAAATTACGTTTTACTAAATAGGTTTTAGTAATTAAAATGCCTCACCAAATCATTCTTACCACTGTAAAATGCATGCAATCGAGTCTTCAATGATTATAGAAGTGGTCTCGATTTCATCTGAAGAAATAAGACTAACATTTTTAGTAACACTAGATAGCATAATTATCAATGGCTTGTTCATAGTCACCTTAAAAAAGCTTTTATCCATTAGTTATTATTGAAGTAAGTATATAGACAGTTAAATGTTAAGGTGGAACGTTTCACGTGTTTCATAGAAGTTTAATTTAATATATTGTTACTATTTTCTATGATTTTTTATGCATAAATAAATACATATTACAATGTGTTAGGGTAAACAGTTGCATTACTAAAGTAATGCATAATGGGTGATTGTACACATATGATACTGAACGACTTTCCGTAAGAAACCTATAGGAAATTAGCAATAAAAATTTTGTACTTTCCATACTAAATGCAATCAGCTGATCAAACGTTTTGTATAAAAGTTGTTGCGAATTTTCTTATATTTCTTTGGGAAAATTGTTCAGTATCCTGAGCACAATCGCCCATTAAATTAAAGTGACTGTCAGTTGCAGAAACGCTCATTAGAGTTAATCCTCCATTAAATCTCTTGCTAGATATAACTACGTCAACGAGACAAAAAGTGACAGCAAGAGATCTAATAGAGGATTAACTTTAATGAGCGTTTCTGCAACGTAGCGTGTGTAATGCAGCTGTCTACCCTAACAACCGTCATATTCAAATGCATATGTGATTTCCTTATACACAATTGAAGAAGTTCCTTAAATTTAACATTAACTATTGTAATTCCCTTCTAGGATCAAAAGAGAGACATATTTTTTTTGTGAAAATACATTTTTCGCGCAAATTAGATCTTGACCCAAACGTAGTTAAGAAGTTTCACAATGGATTTAAGTAAGCAGCATGATGCGTGACCTTTCACCTTAAGAAACTTTTTAGAAGTTATACCTAGTTTTTGGTGAATCTATAAAATATTGTTAGTGTTAAGAATATTACCTATAGTGAAAAAATAATATATACAAGATGTAACAAAACAACCTAGTAATTTAAAGGGGTGGTTTAGAGTCTAAATACTTGACATAAATGTACCCAGCAGGTTATTTTCTAAAGTTTAGATCATCAAACAGAACAACTTTCACTAAGACGTTGAAAAATGTTTAAATATCTACTGTGTCTTCCATTTAAGTCAAGTATTTTTGTAAGAAATAAAAGATTTTTTTTATGTTGGTTCCAGTGAAAGTTGTTCAGTTTGATGGTCTAAGTGCGTCCCTTTATATATTACTGTTCTGTTACACCCTGTATATGTTTACAATACTGCGATAGATTAGCTGAAGGATTTGTTCGAAATAAAGTTTAAAAAATGTATCAGTGTTTTGCATGTAATATCAGTGCAGTGTTTTGAGTAGCCTTCTATGCGTTTTAGCAGTCTTTAAAATGTGCTTCACCCAGTCATTGAATGATTAGTGTCAAAATAAAAAAAAATAATAAAAAAAATTAGCATTAGGCAAAGCAAATAATAATATTAATACAACACCAGCCGCTACACCGATTAGGCAGTTATTTACCCAACGTTCCATCCATAGGACACTGGCTTATGCGTGGTAACGCCACCGCGCTGCGCATGGCTCTGCCCATAGTTCTTATTCTGATATGGTTGTTGGCTATTCGTCGGGTATCCTGATGGATAAGTTTGTGGATTAGAACTCCTCGGATTGGAACTGTGCGACGAATAGTTAGGGTTCTCCATTATCGGCCTAGTGTTGAACAGGTTGTTTAGTCCTCCACTTTTCGATAGATTTCCGAGGATGTTTCCGAATATGTTTGTGAGGCCGCTGCCGCTACCGCCACTGCTGCTGCCGCCGGTGCTGCCGCCGCCGGCGTATTTGTTTAGAGAATTTAGGATACTATCGAGAGGACCTTTTCCGCCTGAACTTCCACCGGTGGAACCTCCGTATGGGCTATTACCTCCTCTGTTATTATTTCCGCTATAGGGTGAGCTTCCGCCATAAGGCGAACTGCCTCCGTATGGCGAGCTTCCACCATAAGGAGAATTTCCTCCATAAGGTGAGCCTCCTCCATTGTGAGTATTTCCTCCGTAGGGCGAGTTTCCTCCAGTATTAGTGTTTCCTCCATAAGGCGAGCTTCCTCCATAGGGCGAGCTTCCTCCGTAGGGCGAGTTTCCCCCAGTATTAGTGTTTCCTCCATAAGAAGAGCCTCCACCGTAAGGTGAGCCTCCATAGGGCGGGTTTCCACCAGGCGCAGCCGGAGGATGATAATTAGGCGGAGAATCGAAGTCTCTCGTAGGAGTATGAGGTTTTGGCGTGGTCTTCGGGGCTGGAGGGGGATCGGCGTGTGAACCTATGAACAAGTATTAATTTTAATCAAAATACTTAAACAACGATAAAATGCTGCAGTAAACTGTTGCGCTGTTATGCAGCACCTGTTTTAAGTTTAGTAGACGTAATTTTATTACGAGTCGTAAATCCCTCGTGCGTTAATTCAGTATACCATGAGCATACATACCTACAGGTAGGCATTCGTATGTCGTATCAAAGTGTCGCTTTGTTTAGGAAAGCGAATGAATTTCATGGGCCTTTACAAAAGGTGCGTCTAATTTAATCCACATGAAAATGAATTCTTCCCCGTGACGAGAGGCGGATTTTATGTGTACACCGTGTAATCAAATGAACGCAAAACCTTTAAATCTTTGTGCAGGAGTGCGATTTTTTAATCTCATACCTACGTTGAACTTAGCAGTTGAAAATGTATGGAGATACGCATCTTCAATCGCACTCCTGGAGTTTGATTTTTGAAAGTCAAATCAGCAGTAGAAAGATGCATATATATCCATAGTAATTTTGACATTTTCAACTGCTGAGCTCAGCGAATGAGATTCAAAAATCGCACCCCAGAACACATAATAATATTTTGATAATGTTATGTACTCGTATGTTATGATTGGGGGAGGCCTATGTCCAGCAGTGGACGTCCATCTGCTGAGATGATGATGTAATGATCATGAACAAACTTTTTAAAAGATAATTTTAGTAAATTTGTCATGCACAAACGGTTCTTAGATTCTGAGTTCATATGGCCGGTAGCAGGTATATTTACAAAGGTGACTTCATTACACTGGGTCTCAAATTAAATGCGTTACATAGGTATCTTACGGGGTGCTTCAGATCATCAAACTGGACAACTTTCATTATGAATCGACATTGAAATCGAGAAAAAACCAAGAAAGCCACTTTTGTTTTATACGGTAGAAGCGTGAGGCCTCTATCTAGACACATACTTTATCTAAGGTAGATACAGTTTTCGTGTCTTGCATTGCACCTGACTGCAAGTCAACAACAACCAGCTCTTGGGCAAACTGCTTATGAGTAACACTTTGAAACTTAAAACAATAATTTGTAGAACTATCCTAGTGGCATAGCCCATTTCGATGTTTGTCCCATAGTGAATGTTGTTCAGTTTGATGGTCTCAACAACCCCCTTAACACTTTTAAATGTTTTTTTTACTTTTGTAACACCCTGTATTATTATACAGGGTATTACGCGCTTTCGCCTCCTCCATTTCCGTCGTTCGACTAGATAACGATAGAGATCAGGCACGTATCCAGAGGGGGGGGGGGGGGGGGATAGGTGGGTTTTATTCCCCCCGAAATCCTAATATTTGTATGGAAAAGTGATTACAGCACTTACCTTTTCATTGTTTTTCTGTGAATATCTACCCCCTGAAACTAAAGTCTGGATACGTGCTTGATAGAGATAATAACATATAATATTACCTAGTTAGAAAATGTGTATTTACCTTCGACTAGAGACTTCTTTTTGCAAGTGGGATATGTCCCGCAATTGGATGATTGCCCGTAGGCGCACTGGTCTTCGGCTAGTACACATACTTCGCTGTTAAGGCATCCAATGTCTTTGCAGGAGCGTCCATACTCTGAAAACAGAGAAAGAAAATAAAGGTTATCAAAAAGTATAGAAATACGGAGGTTTTTCCGAAGTACCCACTAGAAAAACAAGAAACGCTCCGAGAAACTAGAAATAAACATTATCAATAGTTTCTCAAAAGGTGTTTCAATAATTCAGCTACTGTTTGGTCCGGTTTCTTTTTTCCATTTGACGGTTGGAATTATTCTTTAATTACCAAGTTAATGTTGGCCCTTAAACTGGGAATTAATGTTGTCTGAAATTACTTTGACATTTAATAACAAACACAGCAAGCTTAATGTGCCAACCCTAGCATGGTTAATTATGATTATAGCCTAGAAACCCAGTTTTTTTAGTATATTTTCATTTTATAGGTTGAAAAATTACTACCTATTCTTTTTTTACAATCAAGCTTTGTTGCTTGACTAAAACTTTAGAGGATAGGCGGGCTAAAATGCTAATTTGGAGAATAGGTCACTTTTCCGACTGTACGTATTTGTCCGATACCCATAAACCCGGCCGACTAGAGTGCGAAAGAGACAACTGCAGCTCGGACCGATTTTATATACAAAAAATCTACGAAACCAGCATTTCGTATTCCCCTGTTTCCTCCTCCAAAACAACCAATTTTAATAATTCTTTCAAATATAATATGAGAAAGACTTTGGCTATGTCTGTATTCGTGGTCTATATGTTTTGCTTTTTTTGTTTATATTCGTCAAATTTGTTTACTGTCTGTCTGAAAACGGGCGGTAAAATAGGTTATTTTCGAAGGTCCCTAGTTCTTACAGTAATTAATTAATGCAAAAAAGCAAAACATAGGGACATGGCAGAGGCGACATAGATTGTATGGTAAACAAATATTTGCTCTAGTGTCATGATCCAGGGAGAAAACAGGGGAATACGGTATGGAAAAAACCGTACTGGTCTATCCTCTTAAGGTTACAGAAAATGTTCCAGAGAAAAATCAACTTAACACCATAATAAAGCTAACTTCTATGTCGAAAAAAAAAGGATTTGAACCTGAAAAACTATTATAACGGCATGAATAAATTTTATCTCGCTGTGCCTACAAGATTCTGCCCTTTTTATAACCCGAGAGGCGTGACCGGGTAGGAATTCGGTTGTAAGGGGATAGCAATATTTGCATATACAAGATTATACACTTTAGATTGGGCTCTCTGGTCCCAAGAGTCAATATCACACGTAATAAAAACCGACCGAGTCGGAAAACTTTTTTTCCTACCGAATTGTTTTTCCATTGTGAGTCTTTGTGTATTATGTAAATAGGGAGGTGTTTTCGGTTGAAAGTATGATGATGAAACAACAAAGATGATATTTGGGGATCGTTTATGGAAATAGTCTTCCGTATTCATTATTTTTGGACGTAAACAGTAAAAAACTTTATAAAGACTTGCTTTAGGTTCTGATGAGCTATTGTGTAAGTTTCCGATTAGGTATATCGTTTACATGATTGGTAACGTATTATGATTGTATTTACTATTTGGCAATTGCTAAGCTATATTTGGTTTCTCTGATCAAAGGTGACTTCATTACACTGGGTCTCAAATTAAATGCGTTACATAGGTATCTTACGGGGTGCTTCAGATCATCAAACTGGACAACTTTCATTATGGATCGACATTGAAATCGAGAAAAAACCAAGAAAGCCACTTTTGTTTTATATGGTAGAAGCGTGAGGCTCTATCTAGACACATACTTTATCTAAGGTAGATACAGTTTTCGTGTCTTGCATTGCACTTGACTGCAAGTCAACAACAACCAGCTCTTGGGCAAACTGCTTATGAGTAACACTTTAAAACAATAATTTGTAGAACTATCCTAGTGGCATAGCCCCCCCCCCCCCCCCTCTCTCTCTCTCTCACTGTTCGATAGTTAACGTCACAGATTGATAGACAAGACACTATTTATACAGGGTGTTACAAAAATACAAATAAACATTTAAGGGGGTGGTCCCCAAAATGGGAGAGATTTGCCACAATCACCCTGATGCGATGCGTTTGCGATGTTCCATACTAAACTACAGATCTACTCGAGCTAAATGTATGGGACAGAAGATTTTCTTTTCCGCGATTTCGATGTTTGTCCCATAGTGAAAGTTGTTCAGTTTGATGGTCTCGACAACCCCCTTAACAGTTTTAAATGTTTTTTTTATTACGCGCTTTCGCCTTCTTCATTTTCGTCTGGATACGTGCTTGATAGAGATAATAACATATAATATTACCTAGTTAGGAAATGTGTATTTACCTTCGACTAGAGACTTCTTTTTGCAAGTGGGATATGTCCCGCAATTGGATGATTGCCCATAGGATTACATATTATGATTGTATGTACTATTTGGCAATTGCTAAGCTATATTTGGTTTCTCTGATCATCATAAATCCATTTTCTGTATAAATTAACTCAAGAGCAAACCCATACGTAATAAAAAAAATAAAAAAATTAACTTAAGGTGGTTTCAGTCCATACAAAAGTTTATATGGAAAAATAGTTTAGAAAATCTAGTTGCCGCGTCACAAATGGCATTTGCAATTTATAATATAATTACGAAGATTTATAAAGCTTTTAAAATGTTATATGAAACATTTCAAAGCTTCATATCTTCGTAATTATATTATAAAATGCAAATGTTATTTGTGACGCGGCATCCAGATTTTCTAAACTATTTTTTCATATATACAAAGTTACTTTAATTAATACCGCCTACGCGTATTGTGCGTCAAAATTTTTGTTCGTCAAATTGTATAAAATTAACCCCTCTGCAACCACCTTAAGAAGCTGAATCGGAAGGTACACAATAAGACCCTCGGTTATGTATTTCTGTAATTTATGAAGTTTTAATTTCTGGTCAAGTATACATTTCAAATTCTATAAATCAATACCAAATATTTTAATAGTTTTATTCTTAGGTAGGTACTGTTGCGAGTTATGTAGGTATAGGTAGATACCTACTTTCGTGTTTTTGGCGTAATATTTGGTAAATTTTGGCCTCAGAATCAGTTTTACCCGACACACACTTGGCCGTTTTTTTGTTTATAAACCTTTTCTGGCACTACAACCCACCAAACTTTCATCGCAATCCACGTGACCAAGGGAAATAGGGATTCATTTTTATATGCATAGAAAGAATATATATTCGTAGATTCTGATGTCTCGCCTGAGACTAAATTTTTAATCTTTAATTTGATTTGAAATAGCAAAACACGGCTGTAACATGTGTATAATCAACGAGCGTTAACCCGCGACTTTGTCCGCACAAATTATACATATACTTACCAGATTTTAAGTCAGATCATAAGCTATCAAACAAAAAAAATTTCATTAAAATCGGTTCAGTAGTTTTGGCGTGATGCACGTTCAAACAAACACACAAAAAGACAGACAAAAAATCCAAAACTTGGTGATGTGGAATTAGGGACACCTAAAAACCATATCGTAACTTTTTTTTTGTTAATATCTTCAATGTACAGACACACTTCTGTTACAGTTTTATAATAGTATATAGATAATATTTGAAATTACGAAAGGTTTCACAAAGTCAAATAAATGTACAGTCAACAGCAAAAAACAATGAAAGTTGACTAAAAAATTAAAAATGAAATTAATCTGAAACAGATCGAAATTAGACAAAGTTTTAAATGTAACTTGAAGGACCGTTAAATAAACTTCACGTTAAGCCAACGATAAAATTACTAGCACTAATTATCAGATAATAATTTTGAATGTTACTTTTATCATTTACTTTTGATTTTACAGTCTACAAATTAGTACAGGTACAGGTACCTAAGTTACTCAATTAAAAGAAGATAATAAAAGCCAAGATAAACACACGGACTTACAAAGGGTGGAATGAATTTAATATTTGTTTTGTTAATTTTGTTTGTGGAAGAAAATAAACTTTGCATTATACCCTTTAATATTGAGTTTAAAGAAAGCAGCAGCTTTGAAACCCTATCTTGTACATGTCAAAGCTCTTCGCCGGTTTATCCAGCAGTAGAAAGAAAACTACTAAAACATTCGCCAACTTACGACAAACATGACAGGACAGAAAGCCAGGCTAGCATTTTGTAGCAAACATAATATGATTTTCCTCCTCTACAATATAAAAGAGAACATTGTCTATTCAGAAAACGTTTTAAGCTAAAAGCAAGAAATTCTTAGGTGGCATAGAATTTGCGACTCCACAAGCGCGACTTTACAGGCAATAAAAACAAATAAAAAGAGCATCACGAGGGCGGATCATAACTCATTGTTTTGTTACTTCCAAGACATAGTAGCCACACTTCAATGGGAAGAATGGGACAGCTACGAGGGCATATCTGTCTGTTGTTATACAGGGTGTAAAAAAACAGGAGGTGGTCCAGACCATCAAATTGAACAACTTTTACTATGGAGCCAACATGGCATCGAGAAAAAATAAAAGATCAGTTTTTTTTAATCTTTATTGAAGAGCTTGGCCTGAAGCCATGTCGCTCTGCGGGATTTTATATGTCCCATACATTTGAGTCGAGCCGGTATTGCAGTTTTGTATGAAACAGCTGATTTTTATTTCGCGATTTCAAAGTTGGCTCCATAGTGAAAGTTGTTCAGTTTGTTGGTCTGAAGCACCCCCTTAAGTATTACTAGGGTGTTTTGTTACACCGTGTGAGTACGCACGAACTATTCAAACAAACACGACCACGTTGAACAAACGTTATGATAGCGGCCCTCCAATCAACTAGATCACGGTCGCTATGATAGCGGCCCTTCAATCACGATTCACCGACACAAATTCACACAACACGATCACCGCCGGCGGTAACACAATCATTTCTTTGTTGCGTCGTCGTCGTAAAAATCGAAATCCCCACCGTCCCCGGAGGGTTCGTCGCGATCTCTGCCCACTCTTTTTCCTTCTGGCGCCTACAGACGCTACCGGCACATCGCTGGCCGGTTCTCACCGATCCCCACTACCCAATCGTAGTCCGCGTAGTCCCAGCAACGCCCATTGCCGAGGTCCGTACCCCTTAGGGGTGCCCCTTGGGCAGGTTGCTTAAGCTCATGCATTGGTTCGGTAGACCTACCAGGGCGCTTCGCCGTCACTGGTGTGGTCCCCCCATAGTCCGCAGTAATAAGCAGTCGATCCTCCCTGAGCAATGCTGTATTTGTCAATTCGAAAAAAAAAAAATGAACAAACGTTTTTAAGTAATTCGAGAGCAATGAATACGGGTCACCAAAACATAAACCTTTATATCTCGGAAACTTAGAATGATAGCTTATTCAATTAAATGTAGACTATTTAATACTACTACTTAAATTAATAAAATTTCTGAATGCTGTAAAGTAATGCCATCAAAAAGGCTATAAACTGAACAAATGCCTTTTGACAACTTTTTTTTTAGTATACAACATGTGTGAGACACTTGAATGTGAGGAAATGTTATATATGTGAGAAATTAAAAATGGTTATATACAATTTTTGTTCTGCGATGGTATTGACCATAAAGTTATTATACCTTACGGAATAGAGGAACTGTCAGCTGAGAGAGCGAGATGTACCTAGCGGCACCACTGTATAACAGAAAGAGATACGTAACGCGAGGCAATAGAACCGTTTTTGGGGATCTTATCGCAGGGTAAAAATTCATTTTCTGTGAATAATTGCGAATCGAAAGTGAAATCGTAGATAATTTTGTGAAATATACTAACACTATTTCATTAAATAATCCACGATTTCACGTTTGACTCCGTATTATAGACAGTGCTCGAATTTATGCCTGCCGATAATCTCCTGAAAATCTCCAAAAACGGTTTCATTTGACAACTCATGTCAGTTCCTCTATTGCTGTAAGGTATGATAACTTTATGGTATTGACACATTTGTATTTTAATTAAGTAATACAAATGAAAACTAAGAAACGTTTTTAATTTAATTTAAGAAGAAAAGAAGAAGAATAGTCTTTAAAAAATACTTTTTATTTGAATATTTCTCTCGGGTATTTGAGTTGCCAATCGGAATGTGTAGTCTAAAACTACCATGATCACGGTAACTGCCAAAACTTACAATAATAATGACTACATGGTGTAACAAAACACCCTTTGTATTATTTAAAGGAGTGGTTCCGATTAGACCATCAAACTTAACAATTTTCATAAACGGAATTTTTGGAAACAAAGGCCAAAAATAAATTTTAAAAAATCTGCTGTCCCATACATTGAAGTCGTGAAAATTATTTTTTGACAACTTTTTTTTAGTATTCAACATTTATTAGGTTGCTGTAAAGTAATGCCAATAAAAAGGCTATAAACTGAACAAATGCTTTTTGACCACTTTTTTTGTATTCAACATTTATTATTAATGTGGTAATTATACGACCATCACTTACACAATTGAATGTGAGGAATTGTTATATCTGTGACAAAAAATGGTTATTTTAAATTTTTGTTCTGCGATGTTATGGACGCATTTGTATTTTAATTAAGTAGTACAAATGAAAACTAGAAACATTATACGGTATACGAAAAGGAGAAGATAGCATATTAATTTGAATATTTCTCTCGGGTATTTGAGTTGCCAATCGGAATGTGTAGTCTAAAACTACCATGATCACGGTAACTGCCAAAACTTACAATTACAATGACTACATGGTGTAACAAAACCAAGAACATTGTATATACAGGGTGAAAGTGATATCTTTAATAAATTGATATTTAACCTAACTTAACCTAACCTTTCTGGACATAAATAAATGACTTTCAAAAGAAGAAAGCAGCCCACATAGAATCAATTCATCCCCGTGATCTCGATTTGCCCAGTATTATACAGGGTGAAATTGATATCATTAGCACCCTTTTAAACTAAGAGTCTACCCAGCAAACTGAACTTTTACTATTCGAGCAAACCGATCGGAGCAAATAAAAAATCAGCCGTTCCATACTAAACTGCAATCTCGACGCGCGAGTTCGCGACTCAAATGTATGCAACAGCAGATATTTTTTTTGCTCTGCGTTTCTCCAGTTTAAAAGGATGCTAATGATATCAATTTCACCCTGTAGTAATACTACATTTTTGAAAAAAAGACCCTTTGAATTATTTAAAGGGGTGGTTCGGATTAGACTATCAAACTTAATAATTTTCATTATGGAAACAAAGGCCAAAAATAAACTTAAAAAAATCTGCTGCCCCATACATTGAAGTCGTGTCTCTACTGCAGTTTTGTATGAATGCAGGGTGTAAGCGATAGCCTAGCAAATACTGAAACGGTGAACTCAGACCATCAAACTGAACAACTTTCACTATGGAGCCTACCTCAGGAAACGCGAAAGGAAATCAGCTGTCCCATACATTTTGGTCGGGTAGGTAGAGCAGTTTTGTATGGGACAGCTGATTTTTTTTCGCGTTTCCTGAGGGGAGGCTCCATAGTTAAAGTTGTTCAGTTTGATGGTCTGAGTTCACCGTTTCAGTATTTGCTAGGCTGTCACTTATACCCTGTATAACAATAATAAAAACCGGCCAAATGTGAGTCGGACTCGCGTTAAAGATTCCGGAGAAAACAAAACTTGTTTGTAAGTTGTTGTTGTGTGGTACGGAACCCTGGGTGCGCGAGTAGCCCGACTCGCACTTGACCGTTTTTTTTAAATAAATCACCTTGGTTAATTTACGCCAATCAGTAAGATAGCCGCAGAAAAATATACCGTATTTTTATTTATAAACCCATGGCCGAAATGCATAAACCTATCCTCAGAGTTTTCCGGAATATGAAAGTAAATATGGTGATCCTCATCATAACTCATTGTTTTGTTACTTCCGAGGCGTGTTCGTTTTATGTGTGCATTAGGTAATGGATCCCAGCCATATCTTACGGGAATCTTGAGGGAAGAACGCGAACGTACCCCTGACTGACTAGTGATGGACAATTTGACAAGAAATATGGCAATGAAATGGTTTTAAAAATTGATTCGTTTTTTAAATTGTTTTCTTTATTTGCATAGGTCGATATAAAGATTTATTTTGTAAATTGGATTAATTATTCAATTGGTACATTGATTGGTACCTACCTATAGTTTTGTCATAAACCAATCTAATTTTTAATTCTTTTTCTTATTTCGTGTAACCATGAGCTGTGACCACTGTAGCCACCAGCTGTAACCACGAGCTCATCGTGGCAATTACGCATCGCCTGGCAATTACAACATTTAATACCTAATTTTTATTTATTAATTTTATTCTATGCTCTATCTATAGCTAAGCTATCTACAATAATGATTATTGTAGCTATGGATAGAATACTAGATATAATACGAAAGAATGAAACGTAAAATAATAATAATTTAGACTACATGACGACAAAATCAATTTTAAATGATCACCCAACTAACAATTTGGTCGTATAGGTGTCGTATAGTCGAACATTAGAC
Source organism: Agonopterix arenella (assembly GCA_927399405.1). Lineage (NCBI taxonomy): Eukaryota > Metazoa > Arthropoda > Insecta > Lepidoptera > Depressariidae > Agonopterix > Agonopterix arenella. The sequence continues at coordinate 11,061,926 of OV656707.1, read as the reverse complement.
GCATAAAGCACCAGTATATGACGAAATTAAGCACCAGTATACGTCAAAATAGTCATATAAATGGGGGCCTAATACGACCAAATTGTTTGCCGGCCAATAACGGTTCTTCATTGATTTTATCAGTTACTAACTTATTAGAGTTAATTAAGTAGTAGACCGCGAAAAAACAATTTACCTCATTCTCTAATCAGAAAAACCGATACATGTTTTGTTTATAGAACCATAAAGTTTATTTTACATTGAACCGATGAGAGCAATCGACAAATAAGTCTTCTACATCACTTCACATCTCTACGTATGTAAAGAATGGGTAGCAGGAGCCCATGTTGATAATCTTAGCAAAGCTGTCTCAATTCAGAAGTGAATTATTTTAAATGTATTGTAAAAAAATAGGGCGTGTTTTACCTACGCTGCAAAAGCAGGCTCACTGGGCAAAATATGCACCAAATAAAAGTCGCACGAAGAGCCATGGAGCGTACCATGCTGGCCATATCGACGACTTTGGAGAGCAGATCACAAATGGGCCAGCCAATTTACGACATTTCATATGGAGGGGTGGGAAGTAAGTGGGTTGATGTGTTTGAATGAATATGTAGATGACACGATTGTATCAAGACCTCCGCTTCTAAGTACCTAGTAGACAAAGTTGTATTACGTTATGCAACACAATCTGCTCACCAAATAATTTCTACTCCTACACCCCTCCCCCTCCTTCTTTTTTCTCCTTTTCTTTTCTACTTTTTTATTTTTTCTTTCTTCTTTTGTTTTCTCTTTCTATTATTTCATTTTCTTTTTTTCTTTTTTCTTCTGTTTGAATGATGCATACAAGTTCGTTATAAATATTATGGATGTTTTTTTATAGGTGGTTGGTAGTTGCAAAGTTTCTGACTACCCAGAAAGGGAATACGGTCTTGAGTCTTATGTCTGTATATATTATGTCTTTCTTAATTTGTTGACGGTTTTAAAGGGAATAACCAGACCACCAAACCGAACATACTGAAAAACGAAATCGCGAAAAAGTCTTCTTTTCCACACAAAGCTGCAAATCCGAGTAGATTTGTATATCCAATATATTGTAGACCTAAATGTATAGGACAGCTGATTTTTTTTGTCGCGATATCGATTTTGGTCCCATAAAGAAAGTTGTTCAGTTTGACGGTCTGATCCTCCCCTTAAAAAACCGTCAGCATATTAAGAAGGTCCCTGAATAATTATGTAAACGAATGCTCATCATCGGAACAATCCCAGATTACACTGTTGACATAGAAATGCACTACAGACGTACTTAAATCAATGATAGGATGATAGCAATACCAATTAACGAGCTACAATGAAATCAATATCGTATAAGCAATACAAATACGATTATATGCAGTTAGAAGCTCAAGTAAATCTACTGTGTACCTTATCTCAAACAATTAAGATAGGTAATACATCATGCATATTTATTCTAGCGGGACACCTACAAGCGTTAAACTTGGTGTGATCATAGTGCATCTTTGACTACTTATATGAGGACTAGTTACGCGTGTAATTCTACTAACAAACATTTCTGCCACTTTTTGCGGGGGGCGAGGTAACATGAGATCCGCAACTTTGGATTTTATTCCCCATAACATTAGATTCTAATTTTGAATGATAAAAATCATGAAAAGTACTCTCGTGTGAAACCCAAACGTTCTAAGTTCGAAATTATTGTTTCGCAACTATAGGCTGTCTCGTTTAGTGATAAGGTATAAAATTGAATGTAAATGCACATGATCAAATTGATCTTATACCGTGGCAGAGGGGAAATGCTACCGCAAGGCTAGTCCTTATAATAGACATAAGGACCTATACATATACTATACTAATACATATAGACCTTATAAGGACTCCATAATGTTACCTACGCCTTTATCTGTCACTGTAGCCCAGTCATTTTACGGAGTTTTGTTAGGAGGGGTGGGGAGTAATTATGAATTGGACTTTTAAACTGTAACCGGCCCCATTTAGTGACAAAAAGACTATCTGAAAACATATTTAAAAAAATTCGCTACGCAACATAGAAATCAAAATTGTATCTCCCAGAAGGCTTTTAAATTAATAATATTAATACCATTGCACTCATTTTACTTAGATTTAACAATATATACATTATTTTTGAGCAATAAAATAGCCTTTGAAATTCAAAAAATAATATATTTAATAAAAAATACTAATGTATTTTTCAAAGTCTTCTAAGTAGACAAAAATATTAACACCATGTATAATGGTAAAGCCTTAAAAATGTGAAAAAAAAAAAAATTATCCTTAGTTTTTTTCGAACGAAATAAATGATAAACTTAAAATTTAGGGCTGTTGCTGACGTGATATTTTTTAATTTTAGTACATTTCGAGGCTCAAATTGGCTCTTAAATACTATACCGAAAAAAAAAAACAATTATTAATTAGTCTCGGCTCAAACCGTAAAATGACTGGGCTACTGTTTGCAGGCACGTATCCAGGGGTGAGGATAGGTGGGATTTTTTTTTCGTAATTATTGTATGGTGGTACGGAACCCTCAAGCCCTCAATGCGCGAGTCTGACTCGCACTTGGCCGGTTTTCTATTAATTACCAACAAGGGTTGATAATTTTTTAAATATTAATTTCCATTAAGAAAATACCAAAAGATCAAAGACATGTCAAATAAGTCAGACCGTAGTTAAATGTTTAATTTTCTAATAAAAAGAATTTAAAAATTAATTTTTATATCTCACTTGAAAAGCCGTCAGCGAAGAGCACCAGGCAGAACGTCACCAAAGCCGTTCTCCAATCCATTATGGAACTGTAACAAAAAATACCAATCTACACCTTCGGCAGAAGCAATAAGAACACTGTGAAATACGAAAGCACTTCATGTGGGGAAGGGAGGGTTCTAAAAAAAACTTTATTATGACACTCTATGTCTGTCGCAGCGTCATAACTTTTGATCTATAAGACTTAAGTAGACATGAAAATGGCTTTCTCGAGAGGGCGTACAAGGTAAATCATGCTGGAAATAGCAAAAAGTTAAAAGTTCTGTAGACATCGTTTCATGATAAATATTTGCTGAAGTTAACAAAAATGTTGAGTGGGCGTTGATTACAATAAAATATAGTATTAAACTAGTGGCACCCACGACTTCGTACGCGCAGACCACTAAAAGAGAAAGTAGGTACTTGAAAACTTTAAATACTCATGATCATAAGTTATCATCGAGTGAACCGATTGTGAATAAATAAACCCTAAAATGTTAATCCAAACTAAACCCTATGCTTTTTTGAAAACTTGTAGTTTTTGAGTGATGCGTGCACAAACAAACAGACACAAATTCAAAATACAGCCTGAATGAAGTTTGTTATGTATCCTCAACTCAACCCATCACTTCACTATATATATATATTATACATGATTATACAGGGTGGATTTTTGAGACGGGGCAATAAGGGCAGGTACCTTAACCGTTGCAACTAGAGGGAAAGGTTCTTAAGAGACTGTCCTTAACTTTTTGAGACAGTTTACATACAGATTTTGAAAAAAAATTACAGCCTGCAAGAAAATACACCATTTACACAAACACTTTTTTTATGTCAATCGATCCTGTTTCTTATAAAGATCAAAAAAGTCTACGAGACCAACTGAGCTTAGAGTACTAGAAATGTCAGAAATCGCAAAAACTTCTCCCATACATTTTGTTTGTGGCGTCGTCGTCCATATGATATCTGCTTTGACTACTTATATAGGGACTAGTTACGCGTGTAATTCTACTAACTAACATTTCTGCCACTTTTTGCGGGGGGCGAGGTAACATGAAATCCTCAACTGTGGATTTTATTCCCATAACTTTAGATTCTAATTTTGAACCTTAAACATCATGAAAAGTAGTCTCGCGTAAAACCCAAACGTTCTAAGGTCGAAATTATTGTTTCGCAATTATGAGCTGTCTCGTTAAGTGATAAGGTATAAAATTGAATGTAAATGCACATGATTAATTGATCTTATACCGTGATACCGTGGCAGAGGGGAAATGCTACCGCAAGGCTAGTCCTTATAATAAATAGTCAAAGGTTTTTTTTTTTTTTTGAATTGACAAATACAGCATTGACGGCGAAGCGCCCTGGTAGGTCTACCGAACCAATGCATGAGCTTAAGCAACCTGCCCAAGGGGCACCCCTAAGGGCTACAGACCTCGGCAATGGGCGTTGCTGGGACTACGCGGGCTACGATTGGGTAGTGGGGATCGGTGAGAATCGGCCAGCGATGTGCCGGTAGAGTCTGTAGGCGCCAGAAGGCAAGAGAGTGGGCAGAGATCGCGACGAACCCCCCCCCGGGACGGTGGGGATTTCGATTTTTACGACGACGACGCAACAAAGAAATGATTGTGTTACCGCCGGCGGTGATCGTGTTGTGTTAGTCAAAGGATATCTACATACTATTAAGTACTGAAATAAACAAATAAGGAACTGAAAACTGAACTGATTAGGCATGTATTCTTAAACTAAGATGGCAAAATATGTACATTTAAGATTACAAGAAATTTTACATAGGTACCTTTTTATGTTTTAAGATATGAGGTGCTCAAAATGGTTGCCGTTTTGGCGGATGCATAGGTTTACCCTCTTTTTTACTGAGCGGGTAGCAGCCGATAATGTAGTTGGATTAACACTTTCGCAGACACTGAACGAGGCACAATAGAACTTTTATTGTTATCACTGCTATAGCCGGTCACTGTCCGCGAACGTGTTAATTCCATACAGAATTGTTGTTAGTGCCTCTTTCAGCTCCTCAACACCGTCGTAGTTCTTTTCAGAGCCGGGGCGGGTCGCTAGTTACCCAATAAACAGCTTTGCAAATATTTTCAATGTACAAACACGCAAAGTTTAAAATTTTACTGTAGGTATGTCTACAGATAATAAATAAGAAGTTTCCTTGAAATATTTACACTACTAGCGATGAAAACTTACTACATGTTTGTGAGGCTTTATAACGAGCGCCTCTGGCATTTCAGTAATTTAATTTTACTTTGCTCGCTCGACCGAAAACAAATAATTTGCACTTCGCTATTTTTCACAATAATACAACTCGACGGACTTTAACGGACATTATTTTTTGTAATGTTTGGTAAAACTCTTTTACGTTAAAATAGCTTTTATGTTGTTGTTAATTTTCAGTAGAGGTAAAAATATTGCCATCCAGGAAAATCGGGGCTTGTGTTTCCAAAATCGAAGAAGGTAATGCAGCCAAGTTCAGGTTATATCTTATAGTTTTTCACGTTATTAAAGTAGCGAACAACGGAAAGAACCAACAGTGATTATTCAGAAAATATTCAGAAATAATGCCGTAAAAATAAGTTGAGGCTAGGAAGAATTTTCAGAGGCGTATGCCCTTGGGCCATGACTGTCCAGTAGTGTAATAGCGAATCAGGCAACGATTCACATACTAAGATTTCTTTTGCAGTATTTTTGTAGGCTATTAGGAAGGGCTAGCCACGTCTTCCCATCCTAAAACCCTATAAATTGCAAATAGTGCACCTGACTACAACATCCGCAAGTTTCTGAAATACAGTTGTTGTAATCATAGCAATAGAAAACAATTCATTATCGAACACAATAAAATTGATAGATTTCTAGTTGATTTCGACTACAGCGACTGCTAATCTGTATTCTGTATAGAGCATAAGCATATGCTCACGACTATATTCCCGAGGGGGTACTCAGAGATATTCTGATAGCTCAGAACATCCACGTTTCACTAGTACCGAAATTAATTCATTATTAACTAATTCTGTATTGAAAAGCAGTCAAATACGCAGGATATTCTGAAGAAGGGGGGGGGGGGGGTGCCCACACTCACCCCCACACGAGCCTTAGTAAAATGAACTTTTGGATCCGACCTTGCCACGAGAAATGTGAGTCTTGCCACACTGGGGCGGTAGCTATGAGCTAGGTAGCCGGTTGCCCCTCAGGAAAAATCTCTAGCTACGCCAATGGATCAGAGATCAGATGCAGTGGATATAACCGGCAGCCTGTGGTCGACACGAATAGCACCAACTCAGTCGGGTGTTGTGCTAGGCGACTAATTCTGTGGCGAACTCTTTGATCGTCAATCAGTATTTAAATATCTATGAGCGTTCCGGTGTTTCCTGGACAACGGAACCGTCAGAAAAATAAGAGGCATATTTTCTCTCGCAAGGAAAACGGAACGGATGGGGGAAGACCGCGCGGTGAAGAGAGCGTATCTGGGGCGACCATCTGGGCGTCGCCCAGTGGGCAGGCCCAGGTATCGCTGGATAGACCAGATTACCAAAGATCTCGAGGAGCTGGAGGTTTCCAACTGGACTGAGATGGCACAGAAAAGAGATGAATGGCGTGCTTTGTTGTCGGAGGCCAAGACCCACTTCGGGTCCCTGAGCCAGCATAGTAAGTAAGTAAGTAAGGAAAACGCGAATCAATTCATTTAGTGTATATTTCATGTTCCATTCTTTTATCAATATAATTTTTAGTTTAAAAACGTATCACATTATTTATTCAGAGTATCGTCAGCCTCTCCGAGTCTCACCTGCACATACCGATTACTTGTACCAACTCCACAATTCCTTCAGGCGTCTTACACAATATCTGCTATGTAATACAATTTTATGCTGTTCGTTGGTAAGCACATCACTTGATAACGACTGGGTCGATATGGCTAGTTATTTTTTTAAATGTTAGTTATATTCCGAATAAGGTTTTTAGACAGGATGTCTGTCGGGTCAGCTAGTTTCTTATAAAATTAACATTTAACTAAACATCGAACGCGCCAAACATCTCTTGACCTTTCAACACTCGCTTACGCTCGCTTAGACCTTTAATTGCTCATTGCTAACTTCACAGCAGTCAAGAAGTTTGGCGAAACTTGTAACATCACAATAACTCGTATTATGTACCTACTAACCTACTAACTACACGGACAAAGTAAATAACAGCAGGGAACAAGAATTTGTGAAGCGTCTTGCGTATAAACTGTAACATTTCATTAAGTTCCTTGACGAATGCTTAGCAGCAACACAGTAAACTGTGGAAAAGCATCGTTCAAGTGATGTGGAGATCCAGGGGCGCAGTTGGAAACATGTTGCACCCTTGCCAATTTGAACCTAAAATGGTTACGTCATAACTCAAAATTGTATTTCTTAAAATTTGAGTACATTATTATAGAAGATCGCATTTGTAATAAATACAAGAGTGGGTTACTGAACAAAATTCCTCATTAATATCAAAGATAGGAAGACGAATTTATATACTTTTTGTAGTAAAAAATTTTGTCTCTTTAATAATTAGCTTAAATCGGATATTGAACTAAATTAATATTTAACCACATTTTTAATAAAGCCAATGAAATAATTTTAGCCGACTAAAAATAGGCTTGGCTAGAAGCTTGAATCGGATATTGATTGCTTTCTACGATCAAGGATTATATCAATAGATCATAATCAGTTACGAGTCTAGCTAGACTAAATCGAAGACGAAGTCTTAGGCGGTTTATTTAGGAATATAGTCTAGTTAGGTCCACTTAGGTACATAGTAAAAATAATTGACGCAAGTAATTCAATTGCTGTAGGTAACAGTCCAGCCTAGACTTCCATTAGACAATCTACTTCAATGGAAATAATGAAGTTAAGATACTAGCAACACGTAGGTACCATTAAATAATAAATAGTACCTAAGTAACGTTGCAAGAATTAAGTATAATCTAACTGCTCTGACCGACCAGCACTAGACTACGAGACAATTTTCTTCAATAAAACTAATTGGAGAAGATTGTCTCACCGCCGCCCCCACCCCTAAAACAGCTCTGTTTAAAATGAAATACTTCGCCGACACGTGTATTTCCAACGCTGCACACGTCTGTCCAACGCTGCTGAAACTTTATGACACCTAACTCGCCTAACCCTGCAGCATTCCCCGAGCAATTTCGCCTGAAACTGTTTCGTATAACCTCGTTACCAACTATACCACTGGCAAGTAAGCGCTTCGCAGAGTGGCACAAGTTGTTACTCTTTATTGAAAATTTTCGGGTGTGCCAGTAGTTCTGCTTACAGCTTATAACGTTTAGCTTTCTGTGCTTAGATTATAATGAGGAGTCATAATCGAGTGTGGAGTCTGGGTTGTATAAATGTAATTCAAACCTTAAGGGGTTTCACCTCCCTCTCTCAAATTCAGAATTTGTACCTGGATTTCAGAGTCCGTCACTGAAGCAAATAACACATATGCAATCATATACTTACATTTACAGTCAAAGCAAAAGCCAAAAACCAACTTCCAAGTCATATGCTAAACACTGCTATGAATTATTAAACATTGGTCAACAATCACTGCAGTTTTTCCACTAACCACCAAGCCAAATGGAATGAAATCACCGAATGAAGTGGTATATCGGCTCGTGGGGTGCGCCCTAATGTCGCAGGTCAATGAAGGTCGGGCCCTCGAGGTCGGGCCAGTCACGCAACGTAAAATTGTATTCCAAGAAAATATTCACTGAATTTCAATGCGAATTTTCAGTAGAGGTAAAAATATTGCCAACGAGTAAAATCGGGGCTTGTGTTCCCAAAATCGGAGACGGTAATGCTGCCAAGTTCAGGTTATGACGCTATGAAAAACAGGACTAACCAAGTCTTGCTCAGCTAAAAGGAATTCGCAATAATCCTAATATCCGGCTGAGTAAACTTTGGGTTCAACTGCATTCAACGAACGTCAGCTGCTTGATAAAGTCAGGAATTGTTCAAGCTACTTTTACAATTAAACAAACAACTGTAATGTTGTTGAGAACAAAACTCCAATGTACTTTATCGTCGTTCAGCACTGGATTATGTAAAACATTTTTTTCTTTCACTAAGGCTTCTCGTGGATGATTAGCGTCTACTCTGCGAGGATTACTCTGAGGATTAAGCAGCATTTATTTCAAATTGCGAGTCATTTCAGTTTGTTCTCCAGAAATACTATAAAATTCTAACGAAACTCAGGTTACTCAGCTGCAATAATACCTGAATCATCAAGAACCTAATCCGCTCTGTTGTAAAAAATGTGTACGAGTGATATTCTACAGGTACAAACGAGAATTAATGGCCATGCACTGATTAAAAAGGGCGCGAGAGTAAAAATTAAAAGGATCCCAGGGGGATATTACATGCCATAGAGCAGAAATTGGATAGCGATACGCGAGATATATTGCCCGACATAAAGCCGCTCTCTGTAACTTTCTACCCATTTCCGGCAGCCCACTTGTGAATCGTATTTCGGAATCCTTTTTATCTTTTTGCGGGTGCGGCGCGGCGGCGGAACGCGAAGTGACAGCGGCACCAAGCCACTTCGCAGCTCATATATCACTTGAGCCTGTAACGGCCATGTTAACGGCCCGCCTGTCACCTCCGCATTTCAGCCGGCCAACATCATACCTCTCATCGCATCTATTGTTTATTCACATGAGCGAAAACACCGAATAAAATGGGCGAAAATTTAATCCGATTGACCTTAGAGACATAGCTTCTGAAAACGTGACCACACGGTATCTACGGGTAGGTACGTGAGGAGATGTGAACAAAGCGTCGTCGGTAGCGGGATTTGGCGCGTTCAAATTCCAGGCGGTGCATTGCAGCCGGTGTCTCCACAAATTCAGGGATTGCATGGAGGACGCGGCGGGTGGAAAGTAAGGGTGTCGCTTACCGGGATTTATATCGGCGGAAATCTCTGGCGTGTTCACACTTCATGCCCGTGGGACGAGGGAGCTAGATAAAAATGCTCCCTGGGAAAGCGAGCGCTTTGCACAGATTTTCGCTCTCACCTAACTAAGCGCAGCTGCACCTATATATTTGTGGCCGGGATTTTGAGGCTTACAACTAATATCGTTGCTTGTGAAGGAGCGAAATAGTTAAATTAATAAACTACTGCCGAGCTAGGAGAATATCAAAATTATGTAAATAAGATGCGCGGGCACGAATCGTGGCGGAACTATATTACACGAAATAACTTACCAAGACAATGAGTTTATCACACACGCACTAATGAAGGCCCGGCCTCGACTAGCTTATTATTGCGCAAAAACTATCTGATAACAAAAGTTGGGTACATCGCCGGCTTATGACCGAGACTTGACTAACAGCTGTTGGCTTTTGACCTGATAACATTGGGTATTTTGTAAATGAGATCATAATGTAATGTGTCTTAGGTTTTTATCGTACTTACATAAAAGCGGCGTCTATACGTAAGTAATTAAAATTTTTACAGATATAAACATGTTCTCATTCGTAAATAAACTGTGAATAATGCTGCAGTTACTTTTACTTCTATGGATTAATCATAAACTTAATACTTACGGTAGTAATATTAAGTTTATGGATTAATATTATATGATATTTTGATACAATTCGACTAGAATCACTAGAATAATAGACTGGCTATTTAGTGACACTATATAATGTCGAAATTGTTAAACTAGATTGAAGATAACGCTTTTTACTATGTGCATTTTTCACCTGATTGGTGATTGTGTTAAAACGTTTTTTTAGGTTTCCGTAGTCCAACAAGGAACCCTTATACTTTCATCCTTCTGTCTGTCTGTATGCCCCACCTCAATAACTCGCTCACTTTTGCACCTATTGAATCGAAATTTGGTATGAAGACAGATAACTGTAACCAAAACACAGAAGTTGTATTTACGAAGAAAAAGAATTCTTTTGACCCCTCCCATACAACGAAAGAGGGCTTAGAAAAAAATTTTTTTTTTTTAAATAAATTGATTGAGATGTCGTTGGATAAGTCTTGTCCAATGGAACAAAACCCACCCCTAAGAAACTAAATCGTTATAATGCTTCTGTTTCGAGATATCTGTGCTCAATGTAAAAAATAGAGCGTTTGATTAATCTACGAAATTGGGCGTTTTAGTTCGATGTCGTGCGAAGCAACTAGGGGATATAGTGTTTTTGTGGACGAAAGACCCGCATTTTCCTACAACTCTACCTCGATTCAACCTCAAGTCAAAAGGGGCTAAGCTTCGCCCCGGGCTGAGGGCGCCAAAATCATGTGTTTGAAACCAATTCTTGCGACGTCTTCGAAATTGCGTTCGAAAATAAATTTCGCTTCGCTCGCTGAAGCTTTTGGATATTATTGCAACGACCTTACTTGAACCTGGCTCCCTGAGGAAAAAATTCTGGAGCTCCAAAGCCAAGTTTTTGCTCCGGCCCGGAAAAATAGTAGATCCGGGGCTGAGAATACGGAAGTAAGCACTTATTATTACTTGTCACGTCATTCCATTCCGAAACCTTCAATATTCTAACGGCGCATCTCGCTACAACTGCACCCTTGAAAGTATGGGGTACCTAATATGGGTGGTTGTTGCAAGGTATCTGGTCTTCCCAAAATTGATATTGGACGTGAATTTATGAATGTGTACGTTTAGTTACATTCGACGATATCAATTATCGATTGTTTTCTATATTGGTCATGTCTATTATACAGGACTTAGAATTATGGCAATTACTGTCAGAACTTGGCCCATTAACGCATGGGGTATAATAAATGAATGGATTATTCTGTAAACTGAGCCAAATTATCAAAGTTATGGGAATACAGATTTATTGTACCACAGTTACGGGTCTGGAATATAAATAATCTGAAGAAATAAACGAATAGAATGATAAAATTGTTTAAATTAACAAAACAATTGGTCATGAAATGTTTTGCAATTTTATACAAATATCGTACACTAGATTTTGCAAAAATACTTACAAGTTAGTCTCGTGTCAAAATGGTAGCATAAAATTACTATATTATATGTATATATTTTTGGAATTTGCTGTTCACTAGCTTTCCTTTAATACTCATATTGTAATTTAAAAAAAAAAAACGTATTCCCAATTTTTACGAATCCAGCTCTGCAGACTAAAACCGTTTAAGCTGCAGAGTGTATCAAAGAAATGAACATACATACACTGGAAAAACATAACCCTCCGTAGAGGTATACCTAACTATCATTATACAGGGTGTAAGTGACAGCCTAGCAAATACTAAAACGGTGAACAACTTTCATTATGAAGCCTACCTCAGGAAACGCAAAAAAAAATCAGCTGTCCCATACTTTTTAGACGGGTAGGTACAGCAGTTTTGTATAAGACAGTAGATTTTTTTTTCGCCTTTCCTGAGGTAGGCTTCATTATGAAAGTTGTTCAGTTTGATGGTCTGAGTTCACCGTTTCAGTATTTGTCACTGACACCCTGAAGGTCTAACAAAATTAGCTGAAATTATTTTAAGGGGATGATCAGACCATCAAACTGAACAACTTTGTCTATGGAACCAATATCGAAATCACGGAAAAAAAATCTGCTGTTCCATACAAACCTACTCGACCTAAATGTATGGGACAACAGAATTTTTTGTCGCGATTTCGATATTAGTCCCATAGACAAAGTTGTTCAGTATGATGGTCTGATCATCCCCTTAAAATAGTTTCACCTAATTTTGTTAGACCTTATATAGTGAGAACCATAAACGTAATATACTAATATTAAGTTTATGGTGTGAACTTAAATGCCTTACATATAGGGTCCTTCTTAAAATGCTGACGGTTTTTTTAAGGGGATGATTTCAATGTTGATCCTATTGAGAAAGTGTGGCCCCCTAAAACATGCAGGCACCTAACGCATTTAATTATACATCCTGTATACAGGGTAAACCGGCGTCAACCCGGTGGATGCTGATAGGTTAGTTCATGTCTAACCAGAATATACTAAAATAAAAAAAAATAAAAAAAAATCTGTCAGCCAATCAATCAATCTGTCAACATTTTTCTTTAGGAAAAGGTTCTTAGTTGTCGAGATAAGGACAGTTTTGTGAAATTCGTGAAACTCTTTACCTTAGTCACTATTTTGAGTGCCACGGCTACATGTTCTATGCAGTATCTGTGTTAAAACTGTCAATATCTCAAAAACTAAGACACTTTTACTAAAGTCAAATTTTGATATTCTGCTTAGTTATGACCTAACCTATCAGCATCCGGCGGGTTGACGTCGGTTTACAGGACACCCTGTATAGAATTACGTATAGTTATTTTCTATTGGTTGGATCAGGGCCAAGAATAGATCGAAGGATATTGAGCGACAACCATAATTCACACATCAGCCAGCACGTTATGTCCTTTTGCCGAAAGTGTTCGTAAAAGATCTTAGACAGGCACTTACACTAAACTAACGTAGGTACTTATACGTGCTTATGATTCTGTACATTTTCTTTATTTGTCATAATTTATTCATTAAAAATAAATTTCGTTTTTTTCCTTTTCAGGCAGACAGACGGACCACAAAGTGATTCTGTAAGAGTTCCGTAAACTCTTACAGAATCACTTTGTGGTCCGTCTGTTTGCCTGTTCGTCTTTCAAGAGCCTTTCTAAGGGAAAGGTAAAGGGGAAGGGTAAAATGTTGATCTCCGAAAGTCTAGAGTTGTTAGGTCTTGAACTCACGTCAGACCTGAACTTCAGCCGGTCGATTTAAAACCGCAGCTAAGAAACTAGGTATCCTGAATAAGGCTAGAATATGGTACTTTGCACCTGCACAGCTTCTTACTCTCTACAAAGCCCAAGTGCGATCCTGCATGGAGTACTGCAGTCACCTCTGGGACGGTTCTGCGAAATACCAACTGGATGCACTGGACTCAGTTGAGCGCCGAGCCAAGAGACTCATCGACGATGACGCACTCGTCGAGGCTAAGTTACATAGTCTGGAACACCGGCGATTGGTCGCTTGTCTGTCGGTGTTTTATCAGATACACTTCGGCGAGTGTGCCCAGGAGCTACATGACCTGATTCCACCATCCTTCCTTCCACCAACGTACGACAAGACGTAGTGCGAGACTGCATCCATACGTAGTCGATATTCCAACAATCCGCACAAAAAAGTTCTTTATAATGAGAACCGGTAAGGTTTGGAAGCAAATACAATCAGAATATTTTTAAAAGAAGAGTTAATAGGCTTTTTCTGGGTGAGCACGATACATCCTCGGCTTCATCTACACTTCCCATCAGGTGAGATGAAGCCAAGCGCAAACCCATTATGAATAATGAAGCAAGGTCTTATAGCACAAGTGAAGTAATAACTCCGCAAAGGTGTTGAATAGTTAGTTTAGTTTTATGGACTGAAAAACCGCCAGCATATTAGGATAAAACCAGTCAAGTGCAAGTCGGGCTACTCGCGCACCGAGGATTCCGTACAACACCACTACTCAACATTGACTTACAAAAATGTTTTGTTTTCTACGGGACCGTTAGCGCGAGAGCGACCGACTCACATTTGACTGGTTTTTATTTTTGGTGTTATAGTGTTGAGTTTGCTCTATTATATTCGCACCAAGTTTGATGCTTGCATGTTTTACCTTAAAGCGAGATTTACTACAGAGCGAGAAGAAAAAACGTTGATAAAAACTAGTTTCTTTTTGAGGGGTCTTCATTTTTTATTTCTTGATATTTTTATTGCTAGCAAATCCGCCATAATAACGCACATTATGTGAAAATTTCAAATGTCTTGCTATTACGGTTCAGAAATTACGGCCCTATATAGGTAGGACAAACAGACAAACGGAAGGACAACGTAGGCTTAGTAACAGGGTCCCGTTTTCATCCTTTGTGTACGAAACCCTAAAAATGTAGGTAATAAAGCAAGGTCTCATAGCACAAGTCAAGGGATAAAGCTTAATAAAGGTGTTGAATAGTTTAGTTTGATGGAGTGATCATGATCATCCCCTTTAAAACCTGGTATAACACACTATACAAACTTTAATACTCGGGAAACAAACCTGTTCAGCCTTTATGCTTTGTCACTTCAAGATCCTAATACCTTTGTTAGTTAAGAGGCTATGTGAAAAAATAGGATTCTTCAAAGCGTCATATATCATGAAGTACTAACAGTAGTAGTATGATTAGCGGATATGTGTAAAATGAACATATAATTGAAGTTTTGAAAAGAGCCAAAACACGATTAAGACACATTTTCTCGATAGAAAAACAAGCCAAAGTAGCCTCCGTTTTTATTTATTAACGCTTGGAACTGCTTAACGGTGAATAATGGAAACACGAGACTTGATTTAAAAAAAAGAGATTGATATTTTACAAATTTTGATAAGAGCAGAATTGAACTTACATAAATAGTACAATCACAATTCAATTAAGTATGTTTTACGCTTGTGTCTTTTAAGGCGCGCGCGCCGCCCCAACACTCGCATCAGGTAGTAATATAAGCTATCACACGCCCATTTCGCTTAAATTATTTTTCGACATAGGCCCTTAATTAAGATGGAAATCCATAAATACCTATATTATCTCCTCCCACGCCAATTACTTGCGCTATCTCATGTAGATTGTGTTATCCGTTATTAACTTATTACTTACGTCTCTGCGAGTTGGTAGGTAAACACGCGTGGCTTTTGTGGTTACGTAATGAACTAATAAATAACTATAAGTTACAGTTACTGGGAGCTGAGAAGCTTTTTGTATATTTTTGGGGTGGGTAAAAATTTATTACAATGGCTTTAGTTCTAGAACGATCTTCAGTTTGTATTTTGAATCAAGTTATATTAATAAATAAAAAAAATGTGATTATCAATTTATCATTTATTTATTTATCTTCCTACCCTAGTGGGAAGACAGGCGTGAGAATATGTATGTACCTAAGCATGTATCAATTTATTGGGTCAATTGACAGTCAAGTACGGTATATTATAAGAGATAATCGTACTTTTTGCAACCATCAGCAGCAAGGCTGATTCAGTGTTAATGGGGTGTAGAGGATCTCTGTGATGGGGATGGACTAAGTCTGCCTGCATAACTTCAGTCGGTTTAGAAGTTACTGATGTTTAAAGGTCAGTAAAAAATAAGCTGATCGTATGATATTATTGTAGTGTGCAATGTAGCTATGTGAACAGTACAAAAACTGACATGAACTGCCAGTCGGTTAAGGAGATACAACCTTTCAAAGGTCGGACCTTTGAATGACTGTAACTCCTAACTGTTCACAAAGCTACAGTGCATACTACAATAATATCATACGATAAGCCTTGCAGCTGATCGTTAATTTTTTACTGACCTTTAAACGCCTGTTACTCCTAAACCGACTTAAGTTATGCAGGCAGACTTAGTCCATCCCCATCACAGAGATGCTCTACACCCCATAAACACTGAATCAGCCTTGCTGCTGATGGTTGCAAAAAGTACACTTATCTCTTATTTCAAATATTATTGATTTTTAAAAATGTTACAGCCATGTTGTGCTATTTCGAATCAAATTAAAGATTGAAAAATTTGTCTCGGGCGGGACTTGAACCCGCACTTTTCCAAACCGGGGAACTGCGTTATCCAATTTCGCCACCGAGCCCACTTCCCAGAGAACGAGACACGTATTGTGCGTCAAACTTTTGTATGGACTGAAACCACCTTAACTTCCTAACCCAAAACATCAACATTTATTATTGCCTCGTCCTGTTGCAGCAACTTATAGCATATAAAAGGCTATTAAAACCTAAACTAGATTATTTCTAAGGCATGAGAATCCAACCGGTTGGTCGGTTCGCTCTGATGATGTAAATATCCTTGAGATCGGTCATTCCGCGACGGAGATAAAGCGCGTTTGTATACCACCTAAATATACTAACTAGGTAGGTACATGTCTGGTCTCACAAAGTTTGGCAATTTGCCATACCATCAAGGTATAAACATGCACTACCTTGAAAATATACCGTGAAGGACGTCGATAGCGCATTTATGCATATGCAGAGATGGGACAGCTTTCCAATTAAGGCCAGGTATCACTAGTGCAAGCGTCTCTTTCTAACAAGCAAACTTTTGCAATTAGCCATCCCGCTTCAATTGAAAGCAAAATCGCAAATAAACTTTTTTTTTCATCAATATTTTTTCTCTTGCGTGTTTGAGGTCGGGTAGAATCGCTGCTATAATTAATTACCTTTCAAACGATGGTATAGTTAGAAGAAATGGTGTATGGTGATTCTTGTAAAACTGGTTATAAATCTGAAATCGAACTTACTTTGGTCCTCTTTTCTATGGAGAAATTTAATAGAATCGTGTTTTAAACGGTAAGATTCACTGCAGAAAGAACGTATCTACACTGTTATTAAATGAATTATATATATTAAATGTAATAATTTGGTTATCAAAAACCGGTTCGAAAAAGACAAAATAGGTTCAACCCCTCAAATCGAGATCTATGATCTATCTAGGGGATGAATTGATTCTATGCGGGCTCCTTTCTTCTTTTGAAAGTAATTTATTTATGTCCAGAAAGGTTAGGTAAGGCATGCGATAGTATGCGGGTACAGATTCTACATGCCTAATAATCCTGTTGTTTATATTTAATACCCGAATTTTCAACATATATTATTAGGAAAACAAGACGGCAATTCGTGAAACGATTGTGTTGAATCACATAGGTAAGCCAGAAAGTAAACAACCAATAAATTGTACTATGGGTATAATTTATTTTAATAATTATCAGCAGTTGCAGCAAATGCAATCTACACACATGCATTTAATATTCTCAGTTGGTAAGAAGGTTCTAAAAAGATCCAATTACATTCCGATGCGGCGACACTGCAACGTACCGCCATAAAGTATAAACTTCCGCAATTGTCCCCGCAGATATCGTTTGCACTACCATTTTAGAATATTGCACCGGATTTTGAGCATTTTGGTAAAACGTGACTTATAACAATTCGACTTTTCTCCCGGTACCAGCTTTGGCTGGCATAACGCCATAATGGTACTAGCTTCGTACTACGTTCTGGAAGACTAAAGGAAGTATTCCCTCAAACTAGACGTTTTTACAGCATACAATATGTCATGCGTGAAATATATTTTTGAAATTAACGTCGGTAACCCGGTCCGTTTGAGAATTGTGACCCAGATCGGTGCGGTCAGTGGTTTCAATAGGTGTGTGTTGTATACGTTTGTAAGATAAAGGAGTCTGGTGAAGTTGACTAAAAATGATTGTAATTTAATTTGTAGTTGTTTTTTATTTATTTATTTAACAACAATTGCGTATAGTATAGTATGGGGTCGGCCAAAATTGTATGTCAATTCAAAATTTGAGGCTTTTCACCTATGTACCTACTATAAAAGAACCAACACAGAGTTTCTTATTAGGTTACATTACAGGGATTGATAATCGATGAAAAATCACAATATGCATTACCTATAGGTAATATAATATGCATTTATATAGGATGAACTCTTATGGACAGTGAAATTGATATCATTAGCATTTGCAGTTCCATACTAAACTTTGCAGTTTAGTATGGAACTGCAGATTTTTTTCGGTTTGCTCCCATAGTAAAAGTTGTTCAGTTTGATGGGTAGACTCTTAGTTTAAAAGGATGCTAATGATATCTATTTCACTGTCCATAAGAGTTCATTGGCATTGCTGCCTACTTGACTCAAATGTATGCAGCAGCAGATTTTTTTGTGCTTCGATCGGTTTGCACCCATAGTAAAAGTTGTTCAGTTTGATGGGTTAGTTTAAAAGGATGCTAATGATATAAATTTCACCCTGTGTATTCCGTGATATAGGTATTTATTGAATTATGACTCATATAATTCAATAAAATAATATAAACACATCATCACAGCCACAGTACACTCACCGCGTACCAAACAAACAATTAAATTACGCGGAAAAACAGGTGAAAAAAATAGTTCAGTGTTAAGAAGTAGGTAGGTAAGTATAACTGAAAAGTGTTATTAAATATAAGAGTAATTAAACTACATCAAATTGTAAAGTGTATAGCGTTCCCGAGTGACGTACTGAACCCCGATACAACGAACGCCATAGAATCGACTGAAGAAATGGAATTGTAAGATATAACTTTGTATTTTGCTCTGTGCCGCGAGCTCGCAGTCCGCATAGGTGGGCGTGGGCTTTAATAGATTTCCAGTTCAAAGAAGAATACTTCAGTCGGTGGACAGGTATAAAGGGGCCATTACAGTTTACCTGCGTATGGCGGCCATCTTGGATTTGTGACTTAGTTGAAAAAAAACGGTGCTGCCGAAAAAGGGACCTAGATCCTTAACGTATATAGTTCAGGCGCCACTCCTCTATCAGTTACAGTTTAGGCGGGCCATATCGCCTAGAATTCTGGTGGACCTGGTCTCCAGGGTCAGCTGCAGGCCACGCTCCGATGAACTCGGCCAGCGGCCTGCCGTAGGACACCAATCGGGACGACATTGTTTTCATTATTGTCCAATGTCCATAGTTTTGATAGGTAGGCAAAACTTTTTTTTTTGTAACACCCATAGTGCAACATTTTTACTATGCCTTGTAGATGTGGTAATGCTGTTGCTGATACAGTATAATATTTAGTACAAGACATAACAGGATATCCTCAATTTGAATTGTGGTTATGAATACCCAGACATTCATTGTCATACATAGGATAGGTTGAATCATTGTGCTGACATTGGCATAATATGTAGAACCAAATTCGCTATTATTCGAACTAACGAAACGTTGATTGGTCATTTTCACTGGTATGCACTTTCCCTGTCATCGTATGAAGTATAATGATCATCTTTCCTTACATAAAATAATATTATTGTACTTTCCCAGTTAACTACACTGACCTATTTATCTTATCAAACAAGTTATTGGATAAATAGTTTTATGTTATTCCTATCCTACGGTATCGGTATTTAAGGGTAGGTGTCAGACGTCCTAGATGTCGGACCATCAAACTAAACAACTTTTATTAATTATTATGGAGACAACACCGAAATCGCTAAAAATAGAGAAAACACTTATGCGCTCGAAACTGGATTGCACACTATTACATCTATCATATCATTACTGGTAGGTAGACTACCTTACCCACCTTAATCACCTTCTAAAGATAAAAATAACAAACAACAAATAAAGAACAACAACTAAAGAAAAACAACTAAGACAAAGAACGAGAAGAAGAGAGAGAAGAAGAGAGAAAAAGAGATGAATGGCGTGCTTTGTTGTCGGAGGCCAAGACCCACTTCGGGTTCCTGAGCCAAAATAGTAAGTAAGTAAGAAAAACAACAACAAAAAACAACCAAGAAAAAAAAACAACTAACAACAACAAAAAAACGAGTATGGAAAACAACTAAGAAAAACAACGAAGACATATTAACAAAGAAAAACAACATACTATACTTAGCATCATACAACAGAGGAGAGTGAATGCAAAACTCTCTGGAAGAGGCCTTTCTCGAAAAACAAGCTAAGATGATGTCGATGAGGAAGATAATCTATCTATACTATTATAAAACTGTAACAGGAAGTTTGTCTGCACATTGATGATATTGACAAAAAAAAGGTAAGATATGGTTTTTAGGTGTCCCTGATTCCATTTCACCAATTTTTGGATTTTTTGTCTGTCTGTTTGTGTTTGTTTGTTTGAACGAGTATCACGCAAAAACTACTGAACCGATTTTGATGAAACTTTTTTTTTTAAAAAAGCTTATGATCTGACTTAAAATCTGGTATATAATTTGTGCGGACGAAGTCGCGGGTTAACGCTCGTGTGATATACAGTGTGTAAACATAATTTATGTACATAGCTTTTTAGCAATAAAGGCTATTCTAATATCACTACTGGTGGGCTTCTAAGGGTGTTAATGGTTAATACTTTACCATCCATGTCATCATCATCAGCTTTTATACGTCCCACTGCTGAGCATAGGCTTAAGCCCATAGACCCATGGGCATCAGTCCACCACGCGTGCCCAATGCGGATCGGCGGACTACACATACACATCAGACTTTCTTTTTCAGCACATGCAGGTTTCCTCACAACGGTTTCCTTCATCATTTAAAAGCAGTTTCTAATACATACAGGGTGAAATTGATATGATTAGCATCCTTTTATACTAAGAGTATACCCATCAAACTGAACAACTTTCACTATGGGAGCAAACCAATTGGAGCAAAAAAATAATCAGCTGTTCCATACTTAATTGCAATGCCTACTCGACTCAAATGTATGCTACAGCAGATTTCTTTTTTTGCTCCGATCGATTTGCTCCCATAGTCAAAGTTGTTCAGTTTGATGGGTAGTCTCTTAGTTTTAAAAGATACTATTGATATCCATTTCACCCTGTAGATAAGTTAGAAATACTTATTGGTACATGGCATGTCGTCCATGCTGATTTGAACCCGGACCTTTATGATTAAGTTTCCATACCTCTCCGTAATGCGACAACTACGCTCCAATTTTACCACCATGTTTATATATTGTACCCAAATACCAACCAGTGGCGAAAAAGTGACTTTGATCATAAATCATTATACAAGGTGTTCCAAAAGTAAAATTAAAGATTTAAAAATTTTAAGAGGGTTGTTTAGACCACCAAACTGAAGAACTTTCACTACGGAACCATCATCGAATACGCGCAAAAAAAAATCTGCTGTCAACTTTAAGCAGGACCATATACAGGGCTCTAAGAAATAAGTGTTATAGACTAATTGATCAAATGTATTGACACACTGTGTGATGATCAAATTGTTTAGTTATTCTAAAATGTAAGGAATTTTTCAATGACTCAAGTGGGGCTGACTCAGCTTTGGATTCAAAGAAACTTAACTAAGAGATAACAAAATACCATGGCGATCTAGTGGCATATGATCGAGAACGCTTCCATACAGAGGAAGTACCTATGTTTGATTCCCACCCTGAATAAGACTAATTAAATTACCTAATATGTGGTCCTAGTTTTCTCCTAAATGTGGCTTTTTGGTTAAATATACATGAGGAAACCTACATGCTTCAATTTGGAGATGTGAGTCTTCGAAAGTTACTAGGTACTTTTTATAATCCTCAAGTTAGGACGGGCTCACTATGTCACATTGGATTGGAGGCTGGAAATAGTTAAGCCTACTAGGGAAACATAGGAAACGCTAATTAAGAATAGGTCCTGACTATTCTAAGGATATCTACTGGAGGCTTTAACCTTATTACATGATTTATGTTAATAATAGAGCTATCTATCTATCTATACATACAGGGTGAAATTGATATCATTAGCATCCTTTTAAACTAAGAGAACGAAAATGATATCAATTTCCACTGTATAGTAAAATTGTAAACTTATCGATGATGTACATGATAGATATTTGCAAAAAAAATTATTGGGGGTGTTCAGGATACATAATGGAATGCTTTAAGACCTTTATTACCAACATATATTTTATTCATTCATTCACATCTCTTGTCGCAGGTGACTGAGCTTGCCCAGTGAGGGACTCTTGTGCAGGGCTAGTGATATGTCGTGCAAGTGTGTCTATGTGTTTGTTTGTGCATCGGTTTATTGATTATTTTTAATTCAAGTATAGTTGTTAAGTCTTAGTGACGGTTTAGTGAGTAGGTAGGCACTTTACTTGAGAAGGACATTATTATCACCAGTGATTGGAAAAGGTAGTGCAATTTAAGGTAAAGTTGTGAATATTTGTGTGATGAATATTAATACTTGTATTTGATTCATGGGTGTTTGTATCTACATGAAGCTTGCACCCTGTTCAATATACAATGCATAAAATTACCCTAAATTGTACTAACTATTCCCGGTTCCGATCACCGGTTATGACGGTGATGAGCCCATAACTGTCTGTTGTCATTTCCTATTATCCCTTTCTGGAAGAAATTCTTTAACTGACTGTGAAATCTATATCAAAATCCTTTGCGTGGTCACAGAATAAATACTGGCATGGTTTAGAAGAATTAAGCGGGAAAATAGAAATGATGAGGACAGAATAGCTACTTTGTTTAATACTATTTAAAGATCAAGCAGCAATTCAAAGAATTATCTCTGTCTTATCATCTTATTAAAGCAACGGAGCAAACAGGAAAAAATATGTTAAAATGTTAAGGTCAAAGGCAAGAAGGTTATTGGTCTTTCTAAATTATAAAAATTGTAAGTATTCCAAAATACTTTTGGTAAAGATTATGTCTGATAATAATGATGCTGTCATCGATGAATATATAAATAAACATTGCAATTCTATAAAGAAAAAAACACCATAATTATAATGACGCGATTTCCTGCTACTAGCGACGCGACGGTAATAAGCAAAACATATTGAAAAGTTTTTAAGACTTTGTTTCTAGAAAGTTAAGGTAAACCAAACTTACCTAGGTGGAAACCAGGATTTCTTCCTGGTTCATCAATTCACAGCAGGAAAAGCACCTGTTTTGTAGACACACTTACTCGACGTGCTACTGAATACTACAGCTAGACTTCTATTGTACGTCTTTGGTCACGCAAGGTCAATTTAGTTCGTCCAATATTTATAATTTTCTGTTCGAATCGCACAGTACAACAAGTTTCGTTCTGAGACGTCTGACAGCCAGTGACATCTGTTTTTGACATTGACGTTTATGTATATGGGCACGTTCGAAATATCGTATCATAATACAACGTCGTAACATCGTAACGTAGACAAATAAATCAAACAATCTAAGAAAATAATCAAGACAAGAGCTGAGCGGATAAGGGATGAAGACTATTATTGTATTAAATCGTAACTTAGTTGCAAGATTTTGCAAGAAACGATATCATCCAAAATTAGGTAGGTCTTTAGTAATATAGTAGTTATATAAGGTCTAACAAAACTAGCTGAAACTATTTTAAGGGGATGATCAGACCATCAAACTGAAGAACTTTCTCTATGGGACAAATATCGAAATCGTGAAAAAAAAATCAGCTGTTCTATACAAACGTACACGACCTAAATGTATCGGACAGCAGATTTTTTTTTCGCGATTTCGATATTGGTCCCATAGAGAAAGTTGTTCAGTTTGATGGTCTGATCATCCCCTTAAAATAGTTTCACCTAATTTTGTTAGACCTTATATAGTTCTACCACTTAACATTATAAGAGAGTTCTACATACAGAACGGCGACTGCCCGCCCCTTGGACTCGGGAGACTGGGGAGAGCCGAGCAAGGGCATACAGTCAGGGGCGCACACCCGTTGGATTTGACTACATAAAAATATTGTGTCTCAGTTGGTAACTAAAATAGTAAAAATGCTTGCTAATCCAGGATCGCGGGTTCGACTCTTGCTAGGGGCAAATATTTATATGATTATCTATCTATAGCTGCGCCCGCGACTTCGTGCGCGCAGACCACTGACTATAATAGATGTCTAGTCATATTAATATTACATTAACATTACTCACCAGATAAGTAGGTACATACCTAATGAATAAATAACTAAACTAAACTAGATAATACTATAACTAAATAGCTGCTGGTACTTACAATGTGCTTACTTATTGTTCATCATCATTAGCCTGTCATCGTCCACTGCTGAACATAGGGGCCTCTCCCAAGGCGCGCCACAATATAGCCTCGGCGTTCCTCATCCAGTCGCTACCCGCTACTTTTCTCCGGTTTCTACACCTGCACCTTACCTTACCTGACCACCCTGCCTGTTACCTTTTGGTCTCCATAGGTACTACATTTTAGATCTTGCCATCGGTTGTCAGTTCTTAGGCAGATATAATGATTTATAGCGACTTTGTCCGCACAAATTATACCTATACCAGATTTTAAGTCAGATCAGCTATCAAACAAAAAAAGTTTCATCAAAATCGGTTCAGTAGTTTTTGCGTGATGCTCGTTCAAACAAACAAACACACAAACAAACAGACACAAAAAATCATAAAAATTTCTGATATTGAATCAGGGACACCTAAAAACCTATATCATAACATATCGTAACTTTTTTTTTGTTAATATCTTCAATGTACAGTCTTCTGTTACAGTTTTATAATAGAGTATAGATGACCCATAGCCACTTCAGTTTGCAAATTTTCAGAGCTAACCAATTTT
The DNA here is from genome assembly GCA_927399405.1 of Agonopterix arenella. NCBI lineage: Eukaryota > Metazoa > Arthropoda > Insecta > Lepidoptera > Depressariidae > Agonopterix > Agonopterix arenella. Next base: position 11,037,050 of record OV656707.1, on the reverse strand, counting down.
TCAGTTCTCTAACATATCCCATCATTCCTGGATATCTCTCCGAGAAACACTGAGCATGCTCCCTTCATAGCTGCTCGCTGAGAGATTTTGAATTGTTGGGCTAGTCTATGTGTCGCTGGATAGTACAGGACGCATTGATTGAACCTTCGTTTTCAGGCATTGTGGTAGTTAGGGCCGCCTAGAAAATATTATAACGAGCAAGAGCGACCTAAGTAAGTCGATACTTGCAAAAATGTATTTACCTACACTCATCTTCTCAGGCCTCCCCCAAGGATCGCCACAACGACCGGTCCTGCGCTGCCCTCATCCAACAGGTTCCCGCCGCCTTTACCAGGTCGTCAGTCTACCTTGTGGGGGGCCTAGCCACGCTGCGCTTTCCGATAAGTGGTCGCCATTCGAGAACTCTTCGGCCCCATCGGCCGTCGGTTCTGCGCCCGATGCCATGTGCTCCGCCCACTGCCACTTTAGTTTACTTCTTTCTTTAGGTTCTTCTGCGGATCTCTTCATTTCTGATTCGATTTCGCAGGGAACCTTCGAGCATAGTCCTCTCCATTGCCCGTTGGGTGGCTTTCAGCCACCTCTCAGCTTTTTTCTAGGTCCTTGAGTCAGTGGCCACGTCTCTGTTACATAATTATGTCATCACTTGCAACACCAATCTGGTCACACACACTGGTCAAAGACTTTCGTTTTGAGACACTGCGGTATCAGGGCCGTGAAGATACTACGTAGCTTACCTACACTATAAAGCGACTGAACTTATAAAATGCAATGCTGGTTAAGCTACGAATGATTTCAGAACATTAATTTCGTATTTGAGTAAGTAGGTACCTATTACTCTGCTTTATATATTACTCGTAATTCACTTTGCATAAATAGGTGGGTATCTAAGTACGTAGTTAACTCGAATGTAGCAGCTGTTTGAATACAAAATACCTAATATATACGAAAACTATTGCTACTAGCTGGCAAATTTACATTTTTCGCTTCACTTGACATAGAGAAGTTCGGTACGGTACGATGTAACTTGTTTACCAACCCACTCAAAGGAAGCATAAGTTAGCAAGAGTTTTCGTTCTCTAAAACCAACACGTGAACGTAAGAAAATAGTATGTAGGTAAGTTTGATAGTTGCGTACCTACTTGTGCCTACTTTCTTTGTACCACCGACCACGTTATCATTGTATGGAGGACGTGTGCGGAATATTGCTCAAGTTTCAGGGTTATTTGTCTGCGGGCCTTTATGACAGCGCGAAATTAATATTGTGGATTGAATTTCTAGACAAGTTCGTCTTGCTAGTTTTGACGAGATTGTAACATCAAGATTTGGAGATAGAGTTGGAATTAGCATAGGCACAACATTTGCTTGATTATTTTGATTATTTGTGGTTGGGCTATTGCAAGCAAGGGTCGTTGTAACACTGAGACCATCGCTGGTCCTTTGTGTTCGCTCCAAGCTCACCCATATTTTACGCATACCTCCGAAATTATGGTATTTTCTTTTCATTCTCGGGAATGCAGGTTTCCTCACGATGTTTTCCTTCACCGCAGAGCTAGTAAATGATAAATACAACCGTACATAAATTCCAAAGAGCTTAGTGGTACAGGCCAGGAATCGAACCGCGGCCTCATGATTGAGGAGCTAGCTCTCTTCCGTATGGGCTATCATCGCTCCTTTTGTTTATTAAACTTATTGCTTACACTTATTGCCAAATAAAAAGACACACGGATTAGCCCAGTCATTTTACGGTTTGAGCTGGGACTAATTAATAATTGATGTTTTTTTTCGGTACAGTAATTTAGAGCCAATTTGAGCTTAGAAATGTACCAAAATTAAAAAAAAAAAACCCGTCAGCAACAGTTCCAAATTTAAAACTTTGCTATAAAAAATTCTTTGCTATCTCGTTATAAAAAACCTGATGGTAATATTTTTTTCGCACATATTTAAGGCTTTACCATTATACACACTAGAAACACATATTTTTGTCTACTTAGAAGATTTTGAAAAATACATTCGTATTTTCTAATAAATACCACATTTTTTAAATTTTAATGCGTATTTTATTGAATAAAAAAAATACCAATTTTAATATCTATTTTTATTTTTTAAGATAGTCTTTTTGTCGCTAAATGGTGTCGGTTACAGTTTAAAAGTCTAATTAATAATTACTCCCTACCCCGCCTAACAAAACTCTGTAAAATGACTGGGCTAGATACGGAAGATGTTTTTAAGAGAAAGTACGCCAGAATTCACGAAACTAATACCTACCTAAATCACAAACACTAGGGAAACATCGAGAAGAAATCTGTACTACGCCAAAGAAGAAGAAATTCTGCATGTGTATACCGTATAGGTATTGTGAAGTCTATACAAACTTACGAATATGAATTGGGCACGCGTGGACTAACGCCCTTACACTCTCCCTGAGGATAGGCCTGTGCCCTGCAGTGGGACGTAGATATACAGGGTGTAAGTGGCAGCCTAGCAAATACTGAAACGGTGAATTCAGACCATCAAATCAAACTGAACTGCCACCTGAGGGTGGCTCCATAGTACAACGTTCGTCAAGAAACAGTAAATAAGCAAAAAAAAAAAAATTGGGCTTGTGATACTAAGCTGATGTATCGTTTGAACAGGGTGAAAAAAAAACACCCTAGTAATACTTAAGGGGGTGCTTTATACCATCAAACTGAACAACTTTCATTGTTGGCTCCATAGTGAAAGTTGTTCAGTTTGATGGTCTAAAGCACCTCCTTAAGTATTACCAGGGTGTTACAACCTGTATAGAAAGTTGAAATGTCTTCTACGAATTTTCATTTGTTTCCTTGAGGAAAGTTTTTCAGTATCTTGAGTGAGCCCTGCTACAACTGCATGAATCAAAATAATAGTTGGTAGTCTAAGCAAAGTTTCTGACCACTGGGGTAGGCAGAGAGAACGGAACGCCACCTGCTACGATCCTGACATGAAGAAACGTGAAAAAGAATTCAGCTACTTCATACATTTGAGTAGGTAAGCTGTTTTGTACAGCGGCGGACTAAGCCCGTCTGAGGCCCGGGGCGGCAAAATGATGTTGATGATGATGATGAATACCTAAATTAGGTAAAACTGAAAATGGTTTTATTTTTTTTAATAACGAGGCGATGTTAATTTAACATGAGTCTGTTTAGCTCAAAAGCGCAAAATCTGGAACTTACAATCTTATTATTGTTGAACCTAAGTTCTTAAAAGCGTAGGCCCTTTGCAAAATTTTACCCAAACAGAAAATGTTTGTAAAATCTAGAACAGGATGTTTGAGTATTTTATTGGTTTCGTTAGAAAGTTGTGATGAAAATTAATCGAAGGAGTTTCTAAGAATTCTATATTTTATAATTTAAAGTTTGTCTTAAGGTGGTTACAGAGGGGTCAATTTTATACAAAACTTTGACGCACAATACGCGTAAACGGTATTAATATAAGTAACTTTGTACAACCACATTTGTACAACCACATCCAATCCACACATAATCCAGAACCACTTCAACCTCCTCCCATCCACCCCCCGCACATCAAAAGTTCGCCCGCTCACTCTCACGCACCCTCATTCACAAACGCTGACGCACACACTCTCACGCACACACACACACACAAACACACACACAAACACACACACATACTCATTGCATTACAAAACTCTTAAAAATAAGTCGATACTTTAATTTTTTTTTTAATTATTATTATTACTAAAAACAGCCTATGTCTTAACTGTTAAGTTTAGCATAACAATAATTTATGTACACTAAAATTGGGGAAGCCACTGCAGCATGTACCACAGCTTGCTCTCACATGCTGCAGGGATTTCATTGATGTATTGTAACTGTTATGTGTCAAATAAACGTTTATTTTATTTATTTATTTATATTATATATGGAAAAACAGTTTAGAAAAATCTAGATACCGCCTCACGAAGATATAAACGAAGATATAAAGCATTAAAATTTTTCGTACAAAATTTTAAAAGCTTTATATCTTCGTAATTATATTATAAATTGCAAATGTTATTTATGACGCGGCAACTAGATTTTCTAAACTATTTTTTCATATATAAATCCGTCTACGCGTATTCTGCGTCAAACTTTTGTATTGACTGAAACCACCTTAAGTTCTGACTCTGCACGCTCTCTCTTATCTTCGAGTCGTTCTACAGCTTACGAAAATAGATTCGCGAAAATGCATTTAATGTAGAAACCATAATTCAGTTTGCATTTGTTGAGCTTTGCTTAAGTACCTATTAATTTCTACCAATGAATGTTATTGTTTTCACACTAGCTTTTACAGGAAGGAGAAATTAATGTTTGTTTTGTCGATCAATGATTGTTTGTACTTATTAAAGCTAAAATTTGGGTGGTTGCTATGGTACCTACTTCATCTCGCTAAACGGCTGGACTAAAGGAATATCAATGGACTTGGTACCTATATAAAATAATTTCGACAAAGGTTACCTAATGACGGGCCAGCCAATAATGTAATGTTATGATTTTATTAAATTAAGAGAATCGAAGATATTAAGTATATTAAAAAGGAACTTTATTAGGTATTTAACACGAATCGTATGGTACAAGTACAACAGAGCCAATAAATAAAGATTAAGACTTACCAATACCTATTTCCAACCTCCTGGTTAGGTACCATGACAAAATACCTATTCCAACTTCCTGGCTACTACACATCCCAGTCTTAAAAATAAATTATGTTGTCCTTTGATGCTTTCAACATGAAAGCATAATTATCATCTCAGTTGGTCAAAAATAAAGTTTTCTATTCTATAGCTTCTATAATAACGTTTAGGTAGGTGCGTCGAAACTTAAAATAACTTAAAGTAAGTTTCACAACCAAAAACCGACTAGTACCTAGATAAGCAGTTCATTTAAAAGTTCAAGCAACATTATTTCCAAACTTCATAACTCACTAACCTTCCACACTACTCACAGACAAATTATAAGTTTAAAAACTCGCAACTTTTCCCATTTAGGTACCCAAAAAGAAACAAACCACAATTGTGTTATGTTCATAAAAAATAAAGAAGACGTTTACCGTGTCGCAAGCCGAGCGCATCAGATTCAGGGCAGAGTTCGTTGCTTATCCTCATGAGAAATTAACTGTTCCATTAGTTTTAATTCACTCGCGCCCGCGCGGTACTGTTCATTATTTCAGTTATATTCGGTATAAAAATTCGTTGAAATACGACCACTGCGCAGCTGCTAAATAAAACTGAGATATTGTGTGATAAAAACAGTGTTTTAACGCTGAAAAGGTCTTATTCGAGATTTTGTTACTGTTTCTTTTTCTGTGAAATTAAGTTTCATTGAAGAGTTGCCATATAGCTTTGACTATTAATTATAAGGACTAGCCTTGCGGTAGCATTTCCCTTCTGCCACGGTATAAGATCAATTAATCATGTGCATTTACATTCAATTTTATACCTTATCACTAAACGAGACAGCCTATAATGGCGAAACCATAATTTCGAACTTAGAACGTTTGGGGTTCACGCGAGACTACTTTTCATGATTTTTAACGTTCAAAATTAGAATCTAAAGTTATAGGAATAAAATTCAAAGTTGCGGATTTCATGTTACCTCGCCCCCCCGCAAAAAGTGGCAGAAATGTTTGTTAGTAGAATTACACGCGTAACTAGTCCCTATATAAATAGTCAAAGCCATATAGCAACGAGGAGCACGAGATACGAGATGTTGATGTGTGACTTGTGAGTGAGATCTAATTGTTTCTGCCTACCCAAACTTTATCTATGATGTTATCATCGTCTTACGCTTTAAGGCTAGGCCACACAGAGTGCGGCTGCGGGCCGGCTGCACGACGGCTGCACGCCGGCAGTAGTTGTAAACTATTGTATTATATGCGAAGTGTCACACTAGATGCAGTCCGGCGCGGCTGCTGAACAGCTGCGGAACGGTAGCCGCCACAGAACATTATAAATAAGAGGGGTTAGAACAGAGCAAAGTAGGCGTGGAACGTGTCGCCACAGGTTATGCAATGATTTGCATAACTCCATAAGCCGCGAGGTGTGGTGCGAGCGAGAGGGCATGAGTAATTGTAGCAGCGTGAGCGAGAAGAAAAGTGGCGACAGCCGTCTCCGGAGCAAAAGCTCTATTTTGCATTTCTAACCCCTCTTATAATGTTAACAGGTATATAATGATAACATTTTTCCTCCATGTAATAATATACTTTCATAGTCCGTCTCATACAACTAAGCTAAACCTGTTTTTATTTCTTATTATCTTATTTTTCTAAACAAGAAAATTGTACTAGATTTTAAATTTTACTACTACTCAGGTACTGTACTGAAGAGGACTAAATTATAAATTTATAATTTAGCATCAGCTATCCGATAGGGGTCCTGGTGACTTGACTGACAGGTTTTTTATATAACATATAAGAAACCCAACTCTGGCACCAGTCTCCACCCACAGACTATCCAATGTGAAATAGATTATGAATATGTATATACCAAATAGTTTGTGGTGGTGAAAATAAAAACAATTTTTATTTATTTTATTTATTTATTAACTATCATCATAAAACCTTTAAATGGTTTTTCTAATAAAAGTCCCCTACCTAATCCTTCGCAAAACATCAACCTGCTTCCTTATAATTACCATGGCTAGGTTTACACGTTGAAAATTCCCTCTATCTCAGCATGTAACTAATCTAGCCTCGCTTTCCTCAACCATAAATAGTTCCTTAGAACGGTGTAGGTTTTCTCATTTCATTAAACATATAATTTTTCCCGACTCTCATTACTTTGTCTGGGGAACTACTGGAACCCGTCCGAGTTTACGACAGGCCAGCAATATTGTGCGTGGAAACTTAATGAAAAGGAAACACCCTTAGAATTACCCGATTGACGTTGAATACTATGGACGCCGTGTCTAGTACAAAATTCTCGAAAAGAAGTGTCCGAGACTAAACTAAACACCTAAGTACGTGTAACATAAAACAACTGTAAACATTGAAAATGCTGAAATTCTAGAAATAAACATTTTAACGGGTTCTTACCGCGTTTTGGTATATTGGTTTTGGTGTTTTGGTCTCTCAAAAACTGTATTGCTGAAATTCTTTTCCATCCCACTCCCCCATCGCGCGCGCCCGCGCGTCCGCGTATTCAGCCGATAAAATGAAGACTGTTGCGTAATTGGTTCTTTTACGTTTTGGTGCTCTTTTAGACCGGAAACTTTTGAGCGCGGACCCTATACCGCGCGGTCCAGTAATTGGTACGTCAATGGCTATAGCGATCAAACCTGGATATTTGTGTTACAACTAACAATTAGGTTTCTTTTGCGCCGTTTTTTGTGGGCGAAAGATAAGTTACTTTACCACTTGACTGGTCATTCGATCTGGATAGGTGGTAGGTACTATTATGAGTAAATACACCACAGAGAGAAAGCTTCACAATCGCGCTGGTGGACCAACCATTCGAGATCATTTTGTGCACTCCTGAAATCTTTTGAATCTGTGGGGCCAGGAGCGCACAAAAATTAATGACAACGTAATGTGTGGACATTTTTCTTCTTTTCGTGGCAATGGTTCTGCAGTGATGTTTTTATATTTTAGTAGCCAGGTGTTCGGCAAGCCTGACAGCGTAAGGAGTAGCTGTTAAATCCTCTCTCGTGCAGGTGTTCGGGCACAGCGGACATTCCAGCAGATGATCCATCGACTGAATAGGTTCGCCGCAATCACACTGTGACCAGGATGTGTGGCCATATAGATTGTCCACGAACCAAATTGTTTATTGTCCAAAAAAGCGCGACTTGCTATACATAAATGGTGTATAGCGCGCCCTGGTATCTGCCTACCCCTCTGGAAAAGAGGAATGACGTTAAAGATGGATGGATAGTTAGACATGCGAAAATTTAAATTTTCATATTTACGAAAATGGATTGAAAGAAAACCTAAAAACTAACAAATCAGGAGTGCGATTTTTGAATCGCATACTTTCAAAATTATGATTCAATGATGCATATCCTTCACAGTAATTTTGCCATTTTTATGCTGCTGTGATGTGACTTTAAAAAATCGCACTCCTGATTGAAAACGTCGAGGTAAAAGTGTAAAAACGTTTTCGCTTTTTTGTATGGAAACAACAAGCAAGCTTCACTATCCTCTTAAACGTTGAAATAATTATGTTTTGTTAGTTCCACCAAAAGTTTAAAGTTACATTCAGTTTAGCGTGTGAATGTAAAAGTTAGTTTAATAACTAGTTAATCTGTGTTTGTAGATACATTTATGACCACGACCACGTCGAGAGCTTATGTAGGTAGAATATTTTATATCTCTGACCACACCGGAAAAACTAACAATTATGTTATGCCTCAACAGGACTGTCCTAAGATGTAAACACTCACAAATCTAACACATGAGGAGTCACGTTGCAGGTTCTGACCCGAGCACTTGTCTCGCGTGGTTTTCGCGCGTCGCGTTTTTGCCTGTCACGAGGCTCCGCAATCCTCAATCTCTTCTTGTTCTTGACCAAAAACAATCCCTGAGATTGGGATAGATTCTCCCATAAACTACTTGACACTGGCGGAAATGCAGTGCTAATGCACAAGTCCATTAATTATAAATAAAATCTAACACATTTCCTCACTACACAAAATCAAACACTTTATGAAAACGTTGTGTGTTGTGTTCTTCTCGAGGACCAATTCTTTATTCAAACCTCCATCGTCAGGTGGATAAAAAGGGATTTAACAATCTATTGAAACCAATTGAAATTGTTAGGGAATCGTCAATTCATATACCTATAGTAGACAGTCGTGCATTCACTGAGGATTTTTGCCACGCCAACTTTTGAAATTCAGATGTATTCATACGAATGTACGTTCCTACATAACATTTCATTCGTGAAATGGCTTTCATGAACACTCGAAAAGTTTAATAGAAAACACGGAGTCGAGTTGCGTCTACCAAACCTTATTACCTACATAATCTAGATATTGAAGTTGCAGACACTTATAACTTTACCTCAATTTCTTTATACTTTGTCAAGCAATCACTTAAATTACTCTAGATAGTAAGAAAAGACTCGGTTGACTAACACTCAAACAAACAGTCTTCAATTCAATAAAAGAGAAAGAATGAAAATCGATTCACTATCAATTTGTCTCAATAGAATATGAAGCCAGAGCGAAAAAGCGTTTTGTGGGAAAGTAAACAGAAATCTCTTGGCGAAATCGTTTTATAAAATAAAGTAAGTCCCATAATTCAACACTTCGACGCTCCTTAGAGGGTGAGAGATATAAAATGGAGAAAAACGTACCTAATTCAGTTTGCGCCCGTCGAACGGCGCTGAGACCGGAGTAGACCGAAGTGGAAGAGGAAATAATAACGGCTGTGGTCGGGACTGTACATACTGCCTTAGTGCCTGTCCTACAGGGTGGTTTACATGGCTGCTAGAATTAATACTTACACCGGTCGGTATAATGATTTCAAGTGGATCGGGTAAAGTTTACTGTCACTTACCATTTGATATTATTTATTCTTAGATAGCATTATAAGTTTATAATCTGTTGAGGAGTACGAAAACCGGAGTCTTTAGGAGTAGGAAATACGATCACGGACGACACGATACGTGTAGTGTTCGAATAGTACCAACATACGCAGAAAAAAAATTATTACTTGAGTCAAGATATTTTCGCATTACGATATAAGGAAACTCGAAAATGTCTTCGTTTGAAATATAAAATGTTACGTATTATAGTTTTTGGGCCAAGAACTAATTTCTTTTATCAAAATTTAAATGCTTCTTTTAATAAAAGAAACTCCCTCATTCGTAATGCGAGAAACAAATCTGTTTTGAATTTTTGATTCAAGATATAAATGTCGAACCCAGTAATACAATTCTCGTCACAAGAAATTCAATCTTGAATTTTGAGAATTAAACATTCTTCAAACGTTTGAGATTAAGAAATATCAAGTTTTAACATATTTGGTTCTTGTTTTTAGAAAGTATTTTTTTCTGTGTCGTAAAAGACGACTATTCAGGATCATCAGGAATCTTCAGACGCTTTCTCTGATGTCCAAATCATGTGGTTACTTTATGTATATTCCGTGTTACTAGTTAGAGTCACTGCATCCGACCCCGCTTCTGAACGTTCTGTTCACTTACCGTTCGTTGTCGTTCTATCAGATTCAGGAGTGCGATTTTTGAATCTCATACGTTGAACTCAGCAGTTGAAAATGTATGGAGATACGCATCTTTCTACTGCTGATTTGACTTTCAAAAATCGCAATCCTGGAGTATGATTTTTGAAAGTCAAATCAGCAGTAGAAAGATGCATATTTCCATAGTAATTTTGACATTTTCAACTGCTGAGCTCAGCGAATGAGATTCAAAAATCACACTCCAGGTCTTTACTCTATGCCTACAGATGCACTCTCACGTCCTTACAAGAGGGTGTATCCGTGTGCATACGTACTTAAATGTTTTTTTTAATAAATAGTAACTGTAGTCGACATTGGCTATCACATACTCAATCTGCAAGTGCATTTACAGTGTTTCCAGAGATAGACAATGGTTGCGATTGGTACATCCCATCATATTTAGCTAAAAGTTTCTCGAAGAAACATTAATATTGATATCTCTGCGCAAACTGCCCAAAACGTCCTGGCTCTGGTTTGTGAAGTACATAATTAATTAATATACTTATTTAACACTTATTGTACACAATATTATAGAAAAAACAATTAAAGTAGACATGTACAAATGGCGAGCTTATCTTCCAGCGGAAAGAGATTTCTTCCAGCACGCGAATTGTAGTATCTACATCCTATTTCATTTAGATAAAAGTGTCTCAAAGGGCCTGTAGTTGGTGGACCTGTGTCTACCACGCAAGCCTTCCAAAGGTCCGGGCTACGGCCCGTGAAATACCTGCTGAGATAAATTCATGTAAACTACCTCTGCATAGGTACTGTTGGCGTGGAATGACTTCACTTATTCACAGTAATGTTTGTGATCGTGGTACCCGTCTGATATTGCACTTTTTCGTTTTGCTTCCCTTCCAAATTCGAACGTTGAAGAGATACTAGCGAGCTAAATTAGCTTCTACTAGTCGTCCATTCGAGGGATTTCTGACTGACCGTTATCTGTGGTAAGCGTGGATTGCGGAAAAAAGGAAAAGAAACGGTAAGAACTTTTACTGTTGATTCAGGTCGGTTGCTTTGAGAAACTAGACTAGGTTCCTGAAAAAAATAAAACTTTTCTTTTTAGAAAAGTATAAGTTGGTAGGTTGTACCTTCGCTACGGCTGCATCTAGAGCTGTGTGGTTAAAAATGTGGTTGTATCTTGCTGTTAGCGAAAATGTCTAACTACCTGCTACAATACAAGCCCCTTTCCAGTGGTCTGCGTATACAAAGTCACTGATGCCACTAATATAAAATAAACACTTCATTACTTTGATTAAATTAAAATAGCGGAAGATACGTTACGTTCTTCCATTACGTTTCTACTGTTTCTACCACATATACGTTTAAGGTGGTTTCAGTCCACAAAAAAGTTTGACGCACAATACGCGTAGACGGAATTAATAAAAGTAATATTTTATATATGGAAAAATAGTTTAGAAAATCTAGTTGCCGCATCACAAATAACATTTGCAATTTTATTAATTGCAAATGTTACGAGTATTTGTGACGCGGCATCTAGATTTTCTAACTATTTTTCCATATATACAAAGTTACTTATATTAATACCGTCTACGCGTATTGTGCGTCAAAATTTTGTATAAAATTGACCCCTCTGCACCCACCTTATTCACAAAAACCATGTTAATATTATACATCAATAATGAAAGAGACTGAATGGTGGCGTGCGAGCAAGACGATGTATCGCATTCATAGACGAACAATTTTTCACTTACGCTGATAAACTGAATCACAACGTAACCACGTATGAAACAGCGATAGTCATAAAATCCTATACAATTTATGTGAAGCTAGATGACTCTGGAGTCAGACAGCCGTCGTAGTACAAAAAAGTAGTTACGTCGATAAGGACAGCAATAAGTAGCGATCTCCTTTTTTAACTAGAACGAATTTGCTATGTGCATCTCTAATTGATGAATATGACAAGACACGTGCTTCATTCTAGTACCGTCTCTTTCTATGATCGCCGTAATATCAACCCGCACGCATGTCACGCGAATGCCGCACGGATTGCGACTGAGTCAAATTAGGCGACGGGGGCTCAATTCATGCAGTCCATGCGCTAGAAGGTAGTACCGTATCTTCCGCTATTTTTTAATTTAATCAAAGCTTCATTACCACACCCCCTTGCCTAATCTTGTTTGCATAAACTAACTACTAACTGACTAACATATCAAATAGAGCATTATTTGCACTCCAGTAAAGGTGAGTCTAAACCAAGAGTCATTGCAGCCTCAGGGGTCTGAATACAAGACGGATTGAGAGCATTATCCAACAGTTACGTAGGGATACTTTAGTCTACATCGCTTGAAGAAAGTTGTTGACTTGCAGAATCACATAAACTCAAGACTTTATACATTTAGGCATGGCTAGAAACTTTCCTACAATTGCCGACTAACTTTTTAAGCGGGCAGTTGGATGTTCACTTTTTAGTATTTGCATAGATTGAATAGTTTTAAAATAGGAACTTACTTATAATAGATAGGTATATACATACACATTCTCACGCCTGTCTCCCACTGGGGTAAGCAGAGACAACGGAATGCCACCTGCTATGATCCTGACAAACCTCCCTAGCTTCCTCCACATCCATAGATTAACCCCGGCATCGAAAGACTGGCTAAAACACCTTGACCTTGAAATTTATACCTCCCCGGATCCAAGCAGGAAGATAAAAAATGCCATACGATATGATAATGATGATGATTAGTCTTTTCATGCATGCTGATAGATGCACATTATATGAAGGTCATACGTACAACCTTAGAAAAAGTATATGTCTAGAAAGAGTCTCATGCTTCTACCGTATTTTCTTAGGTTGTTGTGCGTGAGGCGCCATACAAATTATGTCTGTGTGCGTTTATATGGAAAGGGTTTAGAGGCCAATACTGGTTACAATTTTTTTCTACGCTTTTGTCGCTTCGACTGTCAATCTTGACATATAACTTATCTAAGTGTACAACTCACGACCATAATACACCCTTCTGACTAGTCAGAAACTTTGATACAACTACCAACTATGCCCTGAATCGTTGTAGCAAGGCTCGCTATTAGCGGATTAGCATGGGCTTCTGGCGCCCGGGACACAGCACGTCTATTAGTATGATTTCTCTACACGCGCGCGACAGACGCGCTTTCACTGCGTAGAAAATACACTGTTGTTGTGCTTTTCGGAGAGCAAAACACGCGCTTGCCGCGCCTTGTAGTATGGAAAAAAGTAAAGTCGAGCGCAGATAAAGAAATCATACTAGACGTGCAGACCGATTTTGGCGTCGCCATTTCGCTACACAGATAAATTTTAGCATACCGAACTATTCGGGTTGTGGTCGGCAATCTTTTGGTTTATCCAAGCAAAAATAGAACTTAAGCGAGCTAATGATTTTTCTTCGTTGTAGCCCACCAGAGAGATCTTTCCGTACAAAAAATGTGCACCTAAGCGAGTGTTAATGGAGCGAACGAAGCGACCTCAATATTTTCAGTAACACGTCTTAACTGTGGTCAGAACTCTTTAGGACTATTCAAATTCAAATTCAAATAATTTATTTCAGGCAAGTTGACCATATAGTGTTAGTATACATTTATCTTAAAGCTAGTGTTAGTAACAAAAAACATTATAAAAACCCGGTGTGGAACTTCACCCAGTGATGCAACAACGGGGAGTCCCACTATATGTGCAGTAATTAAAACAGAAAATTAGAGCAAGCGAAGCGAGCTCGACTTTTTTTTCCTCAATACTAAACAGTGTAGCCAAAGCTCTTTCGGTACCTACAAATTATGTGCACTAAGTAAATGCTATGGAGCGAGCGAAGCGAAATCGAAAATTGCAACAGAACTCATTTGAAGTATCTTATTAAGCTCTGAATGACGTGTCAGGTGGTCACAGTTTGGTAAGACACTGCATATCATTATCTTTTGGTCACCTCATACGACACTCAGCGGAAGACATGGGGTAGTCCTTTTCCTTTCTAAAGGCTGGGCCACACAGAGTGCAGCTGCAGGCCGGCTGCGGAATGGCTGCAAACTATGCAATTATATGCGAGGTGTCACACTAGATGCATTCCGGTGCGGTTGCGTAACAGCTGCGGAACGGAAGCTGCAGTGTGACACCTCGCATATAATTCCATAGTTTACAACTACGGCCGGCCTGCAGCAGTTCCGCAGCCGGCCTGCAGCTTCAATCTGTGTGGCCCAGCCTTAAGTCAGAACCACTTTATAAGAATGTGATACATAGGTATACAATTGGATCATTTATCAGGACATACGTTTACTGCCAAATGAGTTTCAATAACTCCCCGTCAATAAAATTATTACGAATTTTTGGAGTCAGCAAGATTTGACGAGGAAATAGATCAGGGATATTCGCAGCGAAAAAAGATCTGTCTTGAATCAGCTCCGAACTATAATAATAATAATAAAATCATAGGCGTACAAATATTCACAACAATTTTCCCTTTTGTTATATACAGGGTGTAAGTGACAGCCTAGCAAATACTGAAACGGTGAACTCAGACCATCAAACTGAACAACTTTCACTATGAAGCCTACCTCAGGAGACGCGAAAATAAATCAGCTGTCCCATACATTTGAATCGGGGAGGTACTGCAGTTTTGTATGGGACAGCTGACTTTTTTTTCGCGTCTCCTGAGGTAGGCTCCATAGTGAATGTTGTTCAGTTTGATGGTCTGAGTTCACAGTTTCAGTATTTGCTAGGCTGTCACTTACACCCTGTATATCTTATAACTTTAGAAAATGTTGAATTTAGTGAAAGTTGTTCAATTTGATGATTTAAACCTTTAAACATTACTAGGGTGGTTTGTTACTCCTTGTACTCATATCATTCGATGTTAATACCGGGTCGTTCTTAATATGCCGACACTTTTTTAAGGGGATGATCAGACCATCACACTGAACAACTTTCTCTATGGGACCAACATCGAAATCGCGAAAAAAAATCAGCTTTCCCATGTCCCAAAAAATGAGCAAAATGCGCTATAGTACGTTTGCAGTTTTGTATGGAACAGCTGATTTCTTTTTCGCGATTTCGATGTTGATGCCATAGAGAAAGTTGTTCAGTTGGACGGTCTGATCAACCTGAGGATCAACCCCTTAAAATGTGTCACCCTATTAAGAATGACCCTATGTGTTAACTAACGTAGTATTTATGACAAAACGTACAAACTTAACGTTACGTAGTATAACGTAACGAAAGACTAATTTGATTCTCAGGTTCTGAATACAAGATGAATTGAGTACATTATCAACAGTCAAGACGGACTAGTGAGCGTTCCAACTTTGACTACATCGCTTAAAGAAAGGTGAGGACTTGCTTTTTATACAGGGTGTAAAATTAAATGCGCTAAACATCGAAAAAGGTGATTAAGAACATCGAATGAACAACTTTAACTATAATAAATTTGTTGGTTCGAAATCGCGAAAAAAAGCACTGAAAAAGGAATAGATATATTGTTAGAATTCGGCCTTTCAACGCTATTAAAATAATTTCATTATTAAAAATATAAACTAACTTCAAAATAAACAAGTATGTACCTAAGTACATGCACGGAATATAATTATAATTATAAGGTAAGGTATATACATGACCGTTTAAAAAAAATTGTTTTCGTGATTTTACGGTTATAAAACAGTCTCAACTTTGGGTTTGCTAAGGCCTATTGTCAGGCCTATGATACAAAAAAATTTTTCTTCCTACTTACTTCTTTACCTCCTACTTACTCTCTCTCCCTCACTCTCTCTCTCTCTCTCTCTCTCTCTCTCCCTCCCTCTCTCTCCCTCTCTCTCTCTCTCTCTCTCTCTCTCTCCCACTCTTTCATACACGCACACACACCTCCACATAAACACACGCCCCTACATAAACACACCCCTACTTATTCACTCACCCATACAAACCACACATCTTACAAGTACATTGTACATTTAATTTGCAATAAGTTTTACAGTTGTAACTGATGTCAATAGCTCAGGCAGGTAATTCCTACCTTTCATGGCATCAGTTGTACCTACCAATACTCCTAGCCTACTATTCTAACATTTAGTGCTTCATTATTTTATTACAAATCCGTCTGTAAAATGGCTTTTTGTGGATTAATAAATATTATTCTTATTCTTATTCTATTCTTATTTAATTTTGTCAAAATTGTTTACTAAAATGGCGTAAAAATATGGAGTGATTATTACACAAACTTTGCGTTCTCTAGTCGAATTTAAACATCTCAAAACCTTATCCCATTACCTTCTGAGATCTTAGGAAGTGGCTTTTACGTAGCCACCACGCAAATTGTAGCGAGACGAGCTTCCAGACTGATTGCAGACGTTCCCGTACTTATGCCGATGAATGCTACTATCAGTCTGAAAGTGGCTTGATAGTTTACTTTAACCAAATAGCGTTAAAGATCAAATTGCAGGTGCAAAACATTTAAATTTCATTCCGACTCTAAGTGGTCAATAAAATAGTAATGGCAATAAAACCACAGCTATGTGTTCGTTGAATAATTAGAAGATCTTGTTACATTTCTTTTGTACCTCTTGTATTTTTATCTTTGTTTTGGTAAAAAATAAAGTATATTTGATTGACTGAATTGGATACAGCTGTTGTTGTGCAGTATCATTAGGTAGTCCAATACAGTTCTAGCCCGGAAACGTTCGGATTTTGGCTCACGTTTCCAAGTAGTCCAAGTCTTATTCTGTTGCATTTTGTAAATTTTCGCAAAAATATAATTTTGCCTTAACTATATTTGGCTGCATGTCACCGAAAGGCATCACTTGACAAGTAGTCAGAGCTTGCCCAGGACCTTTTTCATAGTGGTGTCTCTTATTCTGCCTCCAATATCTCACATTAGTGGGATAAAAGAAACCATTTTTTGATAAATAACTCTATGTTGGTTGAAAATCGACGAATTTACAAATAATTACGAATAAAAACAAAACCAGAACGGTCCAGAAGCTTGAAGTTCAGTGATCTGTTTATCTCAATGGGTATTAACATAATAACATAGAAATCATGAAAGAAATAATTTTTTACGGAAATTTCGATGCTCTAAAGAAAGTTGTTTATTTTGATGGTCGGTCAGATCTTCCTCCTCCATTCGCTTAAAATGTTGTGCTTTATTTTAGGTGTGTTCCTTGTTGGCTCCATAGTGAAACTTGTTCATGTTCCGTTTGATGGTCTGAAGCACTCCGTTTAATATGTAACGCATTTAATTTTACATCCTATATTTACCACCGCGACCACGAATTCCCTTTTGGGGCAGTCCAGGCTCTTTTTTACCGACTTCAAAAAAGGAGGAGGAGATTCGACTGTTTTTTTTTATGTTTGTTACCTCAGAACTTTCGACTGGGTAAACCGATTTGGATGATTCTTTTTCTATTTGAAAGCTGGTGCTTCACGTGTAGTCCCATTTTAATTTGGTGAAGATCTGATGAAGCGCTTCGGAGCTCTAGAACTCCTCAAAAGTTGACAGCAAATCATCGGCGATTGAAACATTTGCTTCGTATCGTTGTACCATTTGCGTATATAACTGATATCTGAGTCGAAATAATGAATTCACCACTGAAAATTGTAAAATAAACGCAATTTTAACAAAAAATTAAAACCGCCTTCAAAAAAACAAAAAAATTAAAAAATAATATTCGATTTCGGTGTCAAGCCAAGCCAAAAATCGAATGCAAGCCCTGTCGCGGATCGTACCGGCTTGACAGCGACTTCGATAAAATAAATTAATGTTCTTATGATGCGAACGAAGAAGTCACCAGCTGCAATTATAATTTTTTAATTTTCTAGTTTTTTTTAATCTTTTTGGCTGGGACCCCAAAAACATTTTCTTAAGAATATTTTGGATCTGGATCTACATCTAATGGTAGACAACAATGAAGAACTGGCGTATTTTATTTACATGGGAATGTCAGCCGTCCCGAGTTCTTTTTTGCTATCGCTATTCGTTTATTTGGATAGTTCTCTGTTCCGTGAGATTTCCGAAGGTTTTCTGCCATCTTTAAAGAATAATTCTGTTCTTAAGGTGCTCTCACACTATAGGTGATCATTTCGTAGGTACCATTTTCGAAATTAAAAGTTATCTAAATCTTTAGCAAATACAAGCAAGAAATTATATTTGTTATGTCATATTGATAATCATAATTTATGAAACTAATGCGTTTTTTTCTTTTGGTTTTCTAGGGGATCGATATATGGCGGTACGGTCTGTGTGAATAAAAGTAAAAATTACAAAAAAGTTTTTCTTTTAAATAATAAAGATGTTCAACACAATGCCAACACATCTTTTGATTGAATATTTCATTATTTAAGAATAATTTTAACCGAAAATATGAAAATGTTTACGTCTGACATGGCTGTAAGGGCTCGACCACATGGCCTTTAAAACAAAGGTAGGCACAGACTTGACATGATTTTGACAGGAATTCGCGAACGTCTCTGTGGAGTGATAATAATGCTATCTGTCGAGTTTTTTAGGAAGTAAATTTAAAAAAGAAAAGAAAATCGCTCATTTCAATTTCAAAAGACAACTGCTAACTATTTTACCTTTTGATCCACAAAACTTGTGGATTTTTTTAAATAAAAATCACATAATGATTTAAAAAAAAAAATGTACAACAAAATATTCGACACGTCTCGGTGTGGAAGCGCCATAACAAGAGAATTTTCATCATTTTCTAACATAACAGAACGTGATAATGACAGAAAAAATAATCTATTCTAGTTCAATATATCTTTAGAGATCTTCAGTAAATGAAAGCAGCGCGTTCCGCACATATTTTTCCCGTGTTTGTTCAGTTTTTCTCGCATCCTATAGAGCACGATTAAAAAAAAATCTCCTTTATCCGTTTGTTTTTTACGACTATCGGCTTTTATGACGTGATCTAGATACGATAATATAAAACAAAAATTGTGTATGTGGATGTTCCTATTGTGATAAAATAGAGAGTGTTTTTGTTGTAATATTACATGGAGAATTAAAAAATGGATGGGATTCTGTATACAGGGTGTAATAATACCTCTCACTCAAACTCAACACAAATGAACAATTTTGACTAAGGAACCCACAAAGAGAACTAAAAAAAATTACTGTTCCATACATTTTGCGTGGTAGGTATTTGGCGCTGCGTGGGTTTCTGCCGCCGCCGGAGCACAAATCGATTTTGCCGTTCCCATTATCTTTAAAAGAAGACCTATACAAAAAAATAACGAAGCGAGCTCGACATTTTTTAGCACAACTATTCGGGTAGTGATATTAGGTAGTGACATACATATTTTGGTTTATAAATGAAAAATAGAAACTTAGAGCGAGCTCGACTTTTCTCCTAAATACGAATCAGTTGGAGCCAGACCTTTTAACATATAAAACATGTGCAAAGTAAGCTAAGTAAAAGCTATGGATAGAGCGAAGCAAACTTAAAATTTATAGCACCAGGTCTTAGCTGTGGTCAGAACTCTTTAGGACTATGTGCAGGTACATAAGTACAATAATTAAAACAGAAACTTAGAGCGAGCGAAGCGAGCTCGACTTTTCTCTGTTCTACGAATTGGTTATTGTACAGTTGGACCCATAGAAAAAGTTGTTCAAAATTATGGGTACTTTCACCCCTTAGAATGCAAGTAAAGAACCTCACCAAGGCCAAGTGACGAAACCTAAGTTCGTCTGACGCACCCTGGGTAGTCAGCCTGGAGGGCAATTGCGGTAAATAAATTGCAACTAAATCATGATTGGACCACGTGCGACTCTTAGCTTATTACACATTTGGTATTGCGCTAATAGCGATACAGCTCATGAAAGCCGTTTGAGCCATCTTTAAAGGCTACGTCAAAGTCACATAGTAAATAGTAATTGGATAGCAATGTGATTAGAACTGAAATTGAATTAGGATTGAACTTGGATGTTTTAAATTAGCGCGATCGCCCTCCTGGATACGACCATTGCTGACTGCACGAGTGAGCTCATGCTGACACGAAAGAAGGCCATGTTGAGTTTTCGGTAGGCCTTCTTACACCCTGTATTAACTTGGTTAACAATTAACGAAGTTAGTTGAATTAACAAAAACTGATTTCTGTTAAATCTACCAGAATCTATTTACTACATTGCATTGATTCTATGCGTCCCCACATCTTCCCGAATTTAAAAAACAAATTCCTAAAAAATTCTATACCACTGACGCTATACGGTAAATAGTGGGTAATTGCACATTTTGTCAAACGACAGTCCGGTAGCTCAGGTACATGCTTGTGGTACCGAGGGTTGCGGGTTTGATTCTCGTAAGTATTTGTATAATGTATATGACTATTTGTACTCGAGTCATGGACGTATTGTTTGTATAACTTATATGATGTTAGGGTAGACAGTTGCATTACTTAAATGGGTGATTGTACTCATACTGAACAACTTTCTCAAAACAAAGATACAATCACCCCTTGTAGTAATGCAGCTGCTTACCCTAACACTCTGTGTACCTATGTATTCTATATCGTTGTCTAGTCATCTGAGAGATTAGATTAGATTCGATTTATTTATTTCATATTATAACATGTCACATACTTACATAAATATTTTACATAAAATGTCCATTCATTATGGTCGTCAAATTGTATAATAAAATAAAATGAACAATGTCAAAATAAAAATAATGATAAAACAATAAAACATTAAATTTAAAAATAGTCTATTGACTATTTCCAGAATAGAAAAAGATACTTTATGTGACTCACATGTGACTAGATAATTTGTGTGACGAGTGTGTGCGAGGCGAGGCCTTCAGGTGACAGGTGTTTGACGGCTTGCTGTCTCTTAATATCGGGCGTTGTAATTGTGCCTTGGCTCCACCTACGTCGGATGCAGCCAAGGCACTGTACTAAAAAAAAACCTTAAATTTTTAGTTATTTATTATTCCATTTCGTCACTGTGTAGTTACAAATTTTTTTATTGTTATTATAATGTCTGTGAACTTACTTACGTATTTACTTACGTATTTATTTATTGTCACCTATATTTAACCACAGAAATGGGTCGTTCATGTAAAGGCTATTACTAAAACAACCTAGAGTGCATGCAGGTAGGTCGGTGGTGGTATACCTACCTATTACACTCATATCCACTGCGGCCGTCCACCCCGTACTAAAAGCCACTAATCCATTTGCCTTCCTGTATGGAAAATGCATGAAAATAGTGAGAAAAATACCGGTTGCAAAGCTTTGCAGGTTATTAATAAAATGCAATTTGAATATGCTGCAAAATCTGAATGTAAACCGCGTGGTTCTAATTTTGTAACTTCCTTTTTTGTTTTTCACCAAAAAGTATTTAGGCCTAAACGTATGTAGTGAACACTGTGTCTCTAATTTAAAATTTTACTGATTTTAAACATGTTACAGCCATGTTGTGCTATTTCGATTCAAATTAAAAGTTCAAGTCCCGCCCGAGACAAATTTTTCAATCTTTAATTTGTCTCTCTGAGAATCATGCAGACCATTCTTTAAGGACCATAATTTACTGACTTTAACTAGCATGTACATTCTTGAAATAGGTATATTTGTAAAGAACCAACCCCACTTATTTCGAAAACCTATTGAAAACCCGAGGCTTAGACCCAGGGACCTGTCACGATTACAGATGCCACCTTGTAATAGTGCATTCTATGGCAAAAACTGTTATGTGATGACTGATGACTATAGAAGTTTTTAACGACATACCGACTAGCTTAAGGTGGTTTCAGTCCATACAAACGTTTGACGCACAATACGCGTAGACGGAATTAATAAAAGTAATATTTTATATAAGGTCTAACAAAATTAGATGAAACTATTTTAAGGGGATGATCAGACCATCAAACTGAATAACTTTCTCTATGGGACCAATATCGAAAGCGCGAAAAAAAAATATGCTGTCCCATACATTTAGGTCGAGTATGTTTGTATGGAACAGCTGATATTTTTTCGCGATTTCGATATTGGTCCCATAGAGAAAGTTGTTCAGTTTGATGGTCTGATCATCCCCTTAAAATAGTTTCAGCTTGCTTTGTTAGACCTTATATATGGAAAAATAGTTTAGAAAATCTAGTTGCCGCGTAACAAATAACATTTGCATTTTATAATATAATTACGAAGATATAAAACTTTTAAAATTTTGTATGAAAAATTTCAAAGCTTTATATGTTCGTAATTATTTTATAAATTGCAAATGTTATTTGTGACGCGGCATCTAGATTTTCTAAACTATTTTTTCATATATACAAAGTTATTTATATTAATACCGTCTACGCGTATTGTGCGTCAAAGTTTTGTATAAAATTGACCCCTCTGCAACCGCCTTAAGGGAATTACCCGTAAAATATTTCAAATTTAGATTGCGCAAGTGGTTGGTTGACAAATGTTTTTATGACCTTAACGAATTTTTTGTCAATGATATGCAATTGTGACATTTTTAACCTAACATTACATTTTATTTAATTTTCACATTATTTTCAAATTTTATTGCTTTAGTTGACACTGAGTTTGTACAAATTTTTTGAATTACCTATTTAATACTTATTATAATGACAAAATAATTATGTACCTAAATTGTTTTTATGCTATTTTGTATGGAATTGCTACATCTTGTTTAGTATATTATTATAATTTCCTCCAGTAGCCATACTATAGATTAAATTTTTAGTTATGTATACCGTGTTTCCGCAAATAAATGATTTCTATTTTCTATTCTATTATTTTATTCTATTCTATTTCCATTTTTTATTCTATTTCTCTGTCTTTAACACTGCTCATACTAATTAGTAATGACAGAGACAGCATCGTGTTTAATACTTTTTACTCTACTCTAGGTACCTACCTAGAGATTCCTAATTAGGTTTATATACAGGGTTCAAAATAATTGATCGGACCATCAAACTAAACTTTCCCTGCGGGACCGGTTTCAGCGATATCGCGGAAAAAACTATCTGCTGTTCCATATAAAACTGCAATTCCATTTACTAACTTTCCATTTTCTTCGCCAAATTAGAGGGATGATTCGGGTCAAAATAGTCAGATAAAGCATTAAAAAAAAGTCTGTAGATATGCTGATTTTTCAAGCTGTCATCTACGGATTTCTCCTGATTTTTTCACCTTGACCAACGGATTTCTAAAAATTGGATCTAGCAACACTCCTTTAGCATATTAAAAGTTTCAGGATGAAATTATCATTATGTATAACACACAGTTTAAAGAATATTCGTACATTTTTTGGTAAAAAAATTGCCGTAGAAACATTTAGGCTTCCCAGCCGTAGGGTACAAAAATAACACAGCTTCTAATCGACCAACGCGAAAAAGGAGGATAAAATAAGATTCGAAATCCATTATCATAGGCTCTCCCTTTTGTATTCAGGCACCGCTATCCACTTACGTCAGAGCCACGACGATGACAGTTACATCACAAACAAAATACACTAGTCTACAGAAGGTCTACCCATAGAGATCTAGAGAGATGCCAACCAACGCGCTGAGTACGAATCCGAGTGTCGCATTACCACCAGTACAGTACCACGCGATAGAAAGTATTTTGTTAGCTTGAATGCGCTCATTATCCATTGCGGTATCAGAACTCAACGTTCGAATAATCTTTAGTACTACGCAAGAATTGTACACTATTTACACATAATATCTCGACTGGCTTTTAGCCACATAATATATTGAATCATTACTGTCGCGAGCAATGTGTTCCGTTTTTGCGCATATTGCTGCGACACTGGCCCTGCCCCCTTTTCACATCTCCCTTTAGTTTTTGTGATCTGTGGGTCTACCCTACAACAATGCAGACGTAGCTGACGAGTGCGTCCAAGATGATGATTAACAGATATTAAGGGTGAAGCCAAACGAGCGTAATTTTGTGAGTTGTGAGTCGCGTAATTTGAGTCCGTTTCATATAAAATATGCAACGCTTATTATGCGATAATTCTTACTTTCTGAAAAAGTTTGAGCTTAAATTTTATAATAAATGTTAATTAGTCCGTATTGAACGGATTCCGTTTTGGCCAGATTCTTGTTTGGACCGATTTCTTTTTTTGACGACTTAAACATTTTCAAAAAGTAAAATATAATCGATCTATCAATCAATCAAATATTATTTATTAATAAAGAATCCAGTTCCGCAATAAAATTTTCACCCTTAAGGTTGTTGCAGAGGGTTCAATTTTATACAAAACTTTGACACACAATACGCGTAGACGGTATTAATATAAGTAACTTTGAATATATAGAAAAATAGTTTAGAAAATCTATATGCCGCGTCACAAATCACATTTGCAATTTATAAAATAATTACGAAGATATAAAGCTTTGAAATTTTTCATACAAATTTTTCAAGGATTTATATCTTCGTAATTACATCATAAATTGCAAATGCTATTTGTGACGCGGCAACTAGATTTTCTAAACTATTTTTTTTTCAATTTATTTCATAATGTGGCGCCCCCTAGTGATTGAAGCGGCAACGCAATTAGGACGTCCTAAAATTCAAGGCGAGTTACCTAGGTATCTATATCCAATATACATATTAATCTACGATATAAAATATTACTTTTATTGATTCCGTCTACGCGTATTGTGCGTCAAAGTTTTGTATGGACTGAAACCACCTTAATGTTTAAACACGATGAACGTAAGTATAATACCTTCTGTACTGAACCTATGTTGTGGTTACAGGATCCAATATACAGTGTGTATTTATTATTCACTGTGTGCCTCCATATTTCATGCCGTTGGCGTTCTGTGCGGTTAAGTTAAAATGAGTGAATGATGAGGACTAGATTCTAATTCTGCCGCGAGGTAAGTAGGAACTATGCGTTTTTAAGGACCCTTTCAGACTGTTGACTGTGATCAAATTAAAGATCGAAAATTTTAGTCTCTTGACGAAACTAGAATCCGCAAACTGCCAAACCGGGGATTTGCTTTCGTCCACCTCAGAACATCCACGTCGTACCGAAACTCTGTCCAGTGTGACGGGGAGTGAGCCCGTCGCCACTTGTAATGGACAGTGGGTACAATAAATGCCTCAAAATTGAAGCATGCAGGTTTCCTCACGATGTGTTTCCTTCACCGAAAAGCCAGTGGTGTTACAATTCGTACATAAATAAAAAAAAAGTCATTGGTACGAGTCGGCCTGGACGGGGATCGAACCATCGCCTCTTGCACGGCAGACAAGGATACTCGCCGCTGGGCCACCAGGGCATCAAATTGGTGATGTGTTTAAAACGGGTCAGGCCAGACGTACTCTACCCGAAACCGATAAGCATGTATGAAAAGACAGATAATGATAAATGTTGCGATAGCGAGAATAGGTTTCTCAAGATCGCAGGGGGCTGTTCATTAAACGTAAGACAATTTCCCCCACTTTTTGGCATCCCCATCAGTCCAGAGGCTCAACAACCAATCAGCAAGTTGATCAACGACATGACTGTCTCTACGCTGCGTCGAATCCACTGTCTAATTTAAAAACAAATACGTCTTTTATGAAATTACTTGTTTATCTTACTTTTTTGATCTTACATAAGAACCATCTAGCTAAACCAACTCCTATCCCGATGTAAGAAAAAATTAGACTTGTTCGGACCTCCTCCCCCCAAATCGTCTTACGTAGCATGTGGCGTTCTGTTGTCTCTGCCGACCCCAATGGGAGACAGGCGTATGTATGTTTTTAACAAAAAAAAAACAATTTTAGAACCAACGGAAAAATATTGTTTACTCCACGCTACGCCTGTGATTGGATTTCGTATGTGTCGCTGTCATGTTTTGCAAATCTGCATTTTTTCAGGATTAACGAAAAATGTTTTTACTATAATCTTCTATGATTGACAGATCCATAGTGTGTTTCAAATTAACAAGGTTCTTTCAAATGCAGTCAAAATTGGACGAGCATTATAGTTTTTGCCGTATCCAAAGTTAGGGGCTCAAACTCAAAAATCGTTGTTCAAACCCACTTTTTAACTGCCACTACAGCATCGGATGTTATCGCTGTAGAAAGGAGGCTGCCAAAGGCTGCAACATGTCAAAGTTTACCAACAAATTTACCTATTACCTTGAACATCCCACTACATGACATAAGAGTCACAAACTTCCAGGAAGAATAAAAAGATAGAATGAGGCTTCTTCAAGTAGGCGGTGGCCTATATTAGACAAATATGAATCTTCTGTAAAAAATTAAATTTAAATAGAAGAAAACTATTTCAGAAACTGTAAGTATTTAAATATCTTACTCGTACAGTCATATTATATTATACAAACGTTCCGTTCCGCGTGAGATCGTGTGAAAGAGTCCTTACATTGCATAGAGCACATATGAGATGTGTGTGTTACTTAAGCAGGACTATCATTGAGTTTTTGGATGTGGTTCACTTACACGGAGGAAACAAATTGTACAAAGAAATTGTAATTCGTGCTGAGATAAAATAACTGTTGTTCTCATCAGTTAATACACAGTTATTAATAAGATGGTGTTTTGTACGTATGAAAAGTTTATTTTCTTAAGGTTTTTGTAGTTTCGCCTAATTTTCGACTGAAATTTTCTTGCCAAACTTGCAGTTGTACAAGCATCACGCCAATTCCAAATTGACCTATCAGGTGAACGTTGGTCATTTATGCGTATTGTAATTATTAGTCAAACTTGTAATTAAATTGAAGTTTATTAAAGTTTATTTTATTTTCACTATACTGACACAGGTTTCTAAGACATTCGCACTGACATTTGTGTGGATTCAGGTGATCTGAAATAAAAGATTATTTAAAAAAAATATACAGGGTGTAAGTGACAGCCTAGAAAATACTGAAACGGTGAATTCAGGCCATCCAACTGAACAACGGAGCCTACCTCAGGAAACGCGAAAAAAAATCAGCTGTCCCATACAAAATTGCTGTACCTACCCGACTAAAATGTATGGCAGCAGATTTTTTTTTCGCGTTTCCTGAGGTAGGCTTCATAGTGAAAGTTGTTCAGTTTGATGGTCTGAGTTCACCGTTTTAGTATTTGCTAAGCTGTCACTTACACCCTATATATCCGAGATAGGCTCAAGGCTGGCATTTTTCGATTGATGTTTTAACTTTCACATAAAATGCAGAGATTTAGAGATGCGATTTGTTCATAAAGTTGCATTTTTCAAGGTTTAAATTCTAGTTTTTGGATTTCATACTAGGTGAGAACCATCATTTGCCATCTAAATAATGAAAGGTGGTATTGCCAAGTTAACGGGCACATGTGAGACGATGTATACCGATGTAACTTTTCATTACGAGCCGCGCCAGCCGCAAACTTGGAATTTATAGTGGAATCTGTGTGGTATCCTGTCCCCGTACTTATTTGTTAAGTTCATGAAGTTTAATTTTGTGTAGTCGCCCCATTTGTTCACTAAATAGTTGTTTATGGCTTAATTCCAGCGTTCAAGTGTCTAAGGTACTGCGGCCGTAGTATGATGTGCGCGATAAGGCTATATCACGAAATTTATCTCGTTCGTTCGTGCGTTCCGCCTCGCTTCGGAATCACTTACAAAGTGAAAATAATTACCGAACTACTGAGACCCTATGGCTGAACCGTGTTTGATGAAACTTGGCATAGAAAATTTTGTATACTGAATTGTAAACTTAAATACGTTACATACTTTATGGGATGCTCAGAGCATCAAACTGAACAACTTTTACTATGGGACACACTTCGAAATCGCGAAGAAAAATATCAACTGTTTGATAAATTTTTGGGTCATATGTTGTGTTTCGTTTTCGGCTCCATAGTGAAATTTGATCTGATGCACTCTATTCGATATGTAACGCATTTAATTTGACACCCTGTATAATGTTTATAAACAAGACTAGGATATACATTACTCAGAATAGATGTCTACGGAATGGTGCTACGAAATGCTACGATTAGTGAAACGAGGATGTTCTGAGTTTTCAGAATATAGGTCGCTTTACACATCCATAAGTAAGTAAGTCCAACTTACGACTTCCTTGCTTACTTATGGCCGATTTACACTTCCATAAGTAAGTAAGTAAGCAAGGAAGTGGTAAGTTGGACTCACTTACTTAGGTACCTATGGATGTGTAAATCGACCTTATCTCTGGGAATATAATCATGAGCATATGCATGTATTTAACTTTATGTCTTAGAAACTAGAATTGCCTATAAAATACCAAATTCCCCAATCTGTAAAACAGTTTGTTGGCGATACGCTCTTTAGTTTTTAGTTCACAAATTCTTACCCTAGGCTTGACCCAAAAAAAATTTTGCTGTATTTAGTTTAGCTCTGTCTCTTAAACTGCTCACACTAATGACAGTGACAGCATAATATTTAATTACTTTATTGCCTCCGTGGTCCAATGGTTGGCATTGGCTCTCGACACGGAGGTCGTGGGTTCGATTCCCACGGGGGACACCTTGTGAAATGTCACTTTGTGCGTTTTACACCTGATGGTTAGGACATTGCAGGCTGAATCCACCTGATTGTCTGAAAAGAAAAATGATTCCGTGCTTCGGAGGGCACGTTAAGCCGTTGGTCCCGGATACTATCTCTGGTGGTAGTAGTCGTTACATAAAAACCACGTCAGAGGCCGTTAGGCGGTCTGAACAAACTCTGACACCAGGGCTCTGCCCACACGATAAGAAGAAGAGGAATTTATTGATGCAAGCCTTATGTTAATGCATATTTAATTAATAATATTGTGAACGTACCACTTTTAGGCTAAACGATAATCAATTTACAGATTAAACATTTTAGCGAAGATAAAAGTACTTACAAAAACATGTTCCACATTACCAATGAAACAAAAAGGTCGTTTCCCCAGATCACGCATACGTAACAACGTTAACGCTGCCATCTTTTTTTTCCACGCATTTCAACGTCTTTACTCCCACAACCACAATTATTTAAAAGCGAGCGTGAATTGCCACAAAAATGATAAATTTGTACACGGGACACGTCCTTCCCCGACCCGTCGGAACAAAACGCTGCTATGATCTTAATTGCTGTAATTATGAAACTCTTCGCGGCGCTGATGAAAGTAATTTTTCTGTAGCGACTACCAATTAGGCGTTACCAATTAGTGTGGAGAGACGTAATTTGTAACGTGAACTCGAGCTATGCGAGGAATGTCTGTGGGCTATCTCCTATATTGGTATTTGGTAGATAATGCGTTTATGCATGCTATGTTATCTTAGTACAAACTAAGTGAAACGCTGATTTGCCATAGAAAGCTTCCGCCATCTATCGGTTATGTTTCGAAGCACTATGTGTTGCACTAGGGTTCATATCGGAGTTAAGGTGAAAACAAACTGGGCTTATGTGATGCCACGCCACGTTATAAAAACTACTATAATTCAGCGACGTCACGTAAGATGAATATGTTTCTAAATAATGATTTTTCATATATTTACTATGAAAACTGATGTCTTCTGATGGACGTGGCATCACATACGTAAGCCCAGTTTATTTGTACCTTAACAGCGCACTACACCTCACGCGCTGCGCTGTAGTAGTAAGAGATTTCACCCATATCAATCACTGTCTTGTTGGTCTAGCGGTCTAGGCAACCGGCTTACGATCCGGGTAGCTAAAGTTCGATCCTCGTGTCGGCCGATCGTCTTTTTCAATTTATTTCATAATGTGGCGCCCCCTAGTGCTAATAAGCGGCAACGCAATTAGGACGTCCTAAAATTCAAGGCGAGTTACCTATCTATATCCAATATACATATTGCTATGCGTTTATGTTGCACATAACATCTGCTAAGAGTATGTAGAATAGTTTGTGGTCAACTTGATGAGCTTGCTGCGTGTATAAAGTGGTATTG
Source organism: Agonopterix arenella (assembly GCA_927399405.1). Lineage (NCBI taxonomy): Eukaryota > Metazoa > Arthropoda > Insecta > Lepidoptera > Depressariidae > Agonopterix > Agonopterix arenella. The sequence continues at coordinate 11,007,028 of OV656707.1, read as the reverse complement.
GATAGGATATATCTGCTGAATGCATCTTGAGAGGTGAACCAAGATAGCTATTGAATAGGTTCCACAAGATGGATGGACACATCAAGCCACACCCAAGAGGAAGTGGGGTGACGACTTTAGATGTCATCCTGATGGTTTGGCCCAAATTTGCGTTGTGACGTAAAAAAAAAAAGAAATGTTTATTGATTTGAATAAAATTATGATCATAATATAAGATCTTGGGCATTGTTACACATAGTGTCTAGTCCCATTTAAAGTTTTGAAATAGAGCACGGACTTGTATTGTTGTATACAATACAAGTCCGGGCATAATATAGATAAAAACGTCCATGACTACAAATATTCATGTTCACCCAAAACCATACAGATATTTGCCCCTTTTTGGATTCGAACCCGCGACCCTTTGATAAGCAGCCAGGTTCACTACCAACTGAGTTATCGGGACTGTCCACTGTCTCTGTGTGATATGATCGACAAAAATTTAAATAACGGTCGGCTTTGGTAACTTAAGTATAGTCTAAAAAAATATGTATATTGATTTTTAGACTAGGGGTCGATATAGGGTTGACTAGCTAACCTTAGCTCACAACCCTACCCGACCCAACCCGACTTATTGTAATTTTTTTCATAATTGTGTATTTGTGTACAATAAAGAATCTATGAATCTATGAACCCTTGTCTTTGGTTTACAACATAGACACTAGTCGTCCCCACACCAAGTCATACTTGTATTTTAGTTTATTCGATTCCTTCCTACTGATCCACTTTGTTCCGCCGTTTCGATTCCTCAAGGGGCTTGAGAGGAATGACAAAAATGTTTATGCCCATCTTATGTCGATGGGGAAACATGAAAACATATTATATTTTTGCCTTACACATCTGAGACATGGGTATCTTAGGCTCAATGTACTTTGAAGATTGTATAACGTATAAGGGGCGGAATACGCGTAATATTCAATAACTATGACGTTAAAGACAGAGTGGGTCCCTGTTGTGTCATTGCTCATTGTACAGGGCATAACATTCTTTCCTTGTTTTCACGACAGGTTAACATCATCATTATTTTAGAGACACGCTCTTGTGAAAAGTTGCGGCTTAGAACTTTCCTACCTTCAATATGCTAAAAGTGAGTCCTGCTGTAGACTGGGAATTCACAAATTATCATACATACGACCAGGAAAACAATTCCGCTCGTCAATCTTCGTCATTGAAAAGCGATGAAAAAAATTATAGCTTAATCACTGTTCCATACAAATATGGCGTAGCGTTTTTTTTAAATATGTTTTCAGAGTCTATCTGTAGACCTCGCATGCCACCCCTGAGAAAAATTCAAAAATCGAGATGCGCCTCCATCTTTATTATTTTACGTATGCCAAAAAGAGCGCGCATGACGTTATTCTCGTTTAAACGCTTTGTCATGGGTGGCATGCTAGCTAGGCAGGCTGTGTGCTGGATATAGTCCCTATACTATCAGCACTCTAGTGTCTATTATGCCGTGTGGCTTCCAATAGCACCAACCCAGATGGGTGTCGTAAGGTGGCTAATTACTTCAGGTTTCATCAATATATCTGATGATCCGTATACGTGTGCCTGCCGCTTAACAACTTAAATCGTACCTATCGGTTTCAGGAGGGTAAGGATGAAAAGAGTGCAATGATGTCATGTGTTTAACGAGAAACACTTATGAGCTTAAAACTATCCTTACCTGATGCTTTTTTTAATAAAGCAACAGGCTATGATGATTCTATGGCCGATTTGAGACGTCTTTTGAGAATGAGTCAAGTCTAAAATGTAGGGTCGAAAATGTATGGATTAAAATCCACGTCTCTGACTCTCGCAGTCTATATAGAATAGAATCAAATCTCCTGTGTTTAAATCGAGCCCTATACGTTACCGAATATTCTCGTCTACCGAATAACCAATCAATCCATTCTGGAGTTTAAGCTCACATCCATCTTGTCAGGATTAAGGCCTTGGCCAATACTGCCCCTTATCTTTCTATCTGTGCAAATGTCCATTATATTTATTCAATATTATTAGATCAATTTTCTAGTCTCAATCGAAGGTTCAAGAATCAAAGCAAGATATTTTGTTTTTAATTTTAAATGCCTTAGCTCTGAGGCTATCTCATTCCTAAGGAACCATCAGTCTTGCTTTTTTTATGAATGTTTCCTGTTCCCGAGCTTCATTTTCATAATAGTAATGTGGCTAAAAGATGAATAATTTTTAGTGATGAGGTCGCCTTCTCTACTACCCTTCTTGTTCGTGTATACAGGGTGAAATTGATATCATTAGCATCCTTTTAAACTAAGAGTCTACCTATCAAACTACATTTGAGTCGAGTAGGCAGCGGCGGCGGGTGCAGTTTAGTACGGAACAGCAGATTTTTTTGCTCCGATCGGTTTGCTCCCATAGTAAAAGTTGTTCAGTTTGATGGGTAGAATCTTAGTTTAAAAGGATGCTGATGATATCAAATTCACCCTGCATAAATTGTGTTTTTTTTGTGTGAATAAAGAATATTTATTTTATCTTAATTAAGTGAATTAAAAAATAGTGGAACTTAGCGCAAAAAGTAAAGAAAGATATTCATATTGTGATGAATTCGTCAAAATAATAATACGATGTTTAGTTTTGTTTACGGATGAAACTACCGAAAAACGGTAAAAATTTACATATCCATATTTGATTGCGATAGACTAAAGTAAACTCATGTATACTTGAACTGCTGGCTTATAGACCCAATGTTATGAATATTATTCACGTTATGAATACAATATTATTCACTGATAACAGTAAAATATATTCAGTAAGTCCAAAAGTTTCGAAACGGTTTGGCGAACTTTTGAGGCAATACAAAAAAGTGTTTATTCAAAGTCGTGCTCTACAGTCCCGCGTTGTTTTATTCAACAACGTATTTTGTATTCGTTACTTTTTAGTGCTGTAGGGAAATATGAAAAAGAATTTAGATTCCCTACCTACGAAATTAAATGTAGTTCGGCCTAACCTTTACCATACTTAAAACCATACCAAAGTATAAAAAAATCCGTTCAGTCATTTATATGCGTGATTGAAACACGACCATCCAAGCATCCAAACATAATCACTTTAACATCTATACTATTATAAAACTGTAACAGGAAGTTTGTCTGTACATTGAAGATATTAACAAAAAAAAAGTTACGATATGGTTTTTAGGTGTCCCTGATTCCATTTCACCAATTTTTGGATTTTTTGTCTGTCTGTTTGTTGGTGTGTTTGTTTAGGTGTTTGTTTGTTTGAACGAGTATCACGCAAAAACTACTGAACCGATTTTGATGAAACTTTTTTGTTCGATAGCTTATGATCTGACTTAAAATCTGGTATATAATTTGTGCGGACGAAGTCGCGGGTTAACGCTCGTTCATAATAAAAGTAGGATTTACTCAAAACTTCAGTTGAGAGTCTCTTAAAGGAATCAAAAGATTTCATACAAACTTTTAGTATTAGAATTTGTGAATTCTTTTGACACATTCGAAAAAGTCATACTCGAGACAAAACCTATGCAACCTTCCTCGTATTTGATCTACCTTGTGATTGTCTAAACCCTGAGAGCGTGTAATTTCTCTATAATCTAAACCATATTTCTAATAGTCGTTAACTACTGATGTACCTAAGCCCTTGCATAATACTAAAGTGCATCTCGAAAAACTCGATTTCCTTGAAATGTATAAGTAAATATCAAAACAAAACAAATCAAATCAATAGTCTAAGCCCTGGGAACGTGTTATTTCTCTATAATCAAAACCATATTTTTAACAGTTGTTAACTATTGATGTACCTAAGCCCTTGCATAACACTCGATTCGACTCGATTTCCCTGAAATGTATAAGTAAATATACTTTATTTATATATACAACGGCTTGCCAAATAAAATATTGAAAAGATTTTGTTTCGATCCCAGAGAAATTATAGTAATTATAGAATTTAAGCAACCCACAGCTCCAGTCATAAACAACGTTGACTCTTTTAATCCCATTATTGGGCTGCGCGCCTCTCCGCACCTGCGTCTGCTTCTTTCTACTAACTCATCTGGCATTTTTCCGTATTCCTTTTCCCCAAACATAGGCGCTAAAAATAAAAGCTTCAACTTAATAGAGCAACATGCATCCTGAGAGTTTATTATCGTGGCTTTGTAGAGTTGCAGGAGTTCATAATCTTAGAGATACCTCTTTGAGATTGCGTTAATTTTCCTATGGCAGTGCGAGCTAGGTCTCTTATTAGTTATTAGTAACTAGCTGTGCCCCACATCTATGCGTTGCAGTGTCCCTTTTTTCTGTTGTTTTTTTTATCCGTGTCTTTCCCAGGTGTCCTCACAATAACCCACCAAAATTTCATCGCAATCCAACGAACGGTTTCAGAATAAGGGGAAAGGATTGAGGGGGGGGGGGGGGGGTTTGATTAAGGGGTAAATAAACAAACAGACATATTTTTTATATAATATAGAAGAAAAATTAACAATATATTTATGTATACACGACCGAGTAGTACCTTATAAGTCTTACCCATGTACCTGCGCAGTTGACAAATTTTAATACCGCGCGAAATTATATTCACCAATCAGGATGCGCCACCTTCAATCCGTTTACGCAATAGCGTAAACAAGGGGCCAATAGGCTTATTTGTTTTCGCGCCCTTTTCGCTGCTATCCAGACTTTGCACCCTGGTTACTAAATGACTTCGGGTTTTGTCGGGCCTGCTCTGCGCAAACTAAGATTGAAGAGCGGAATTATTTTCCTGGTCGTACTGTAATTCCCTTTTGGGCGGTCAGAACAGAAACATTGCTATAACTACCAACTTTCTGTTTAAGAATGTAGTATTTAAGTTTCGGCACGGAATGACGTGTCAAATGGTGAGAGGTGGCTAGACTTTCGCCCACATAAACCCTGTATAAGAAACCTTTAATCCCTTATTTGCCTAGTACGAGACCCACGGGTAGAATTGTGGTGGTCCATTTTAAGCCGGAACCACAATTTGATAATGCTGATACATTAGAAATGGCAATGTTTTTATATATACTACTACAGTTAACCCGCGACTTTGTCCGCACAAATTGAATACCAGATTTTAAGTCAGATAATAAGCTATCAAACAAAGAAAGTTTCATCAAAATCGGTTCAGTAGTTTTTGCGCGATGCTGGATCAAACAAAACACACAAACAAACAGACAGACAAAAGATCCAAAAATTGGTCATATGGAATCAGGAACACCTAAAAACCATATCGTAACTTTTTTTTTTATCTTCAATGTACAGACACACTTTCTGTTACAGTTTTATAATAGTTTAGATACTTCATTCAAATATCATTTATTTATCTGAAAGATATACTATTTGACGTTATCTTGGACGTTAGTAAAGCTGTTCTAAGAATAAGTGAGAATTAGTATTTCAAATCTCTGTTTCTGTAATTCGAAATGGCCTTAAAATTTCGTTGCTATTTGGAATGGAGTATAGCTAGGTAATACCTTGTGCTCAGAGTAATTAATATACAACGTAAATTAGGTATCACAGTAATACCGAACCATTTTCACAGAGCAGAGTTGTAATTCAGAAATTCAGATCTAAAGAAATGAGTGCATGGACTAATTTTTACAAGCGCGCAAGGCGCATTGTCTCCTTTGATCGCATCTTCATCGTTAATAACTCATATTTTCAACTCTTTCTTCACTGAGCGGGTCCAGTGTGAATTTTTGATCATACCTTCACAGTGGTTAACTAGGTGACATTGTAGTTTAAATTGCCTTTCGAAGCACGACATAAAATACCCACCAGCAACAGGCGGGTCTTCGTTGATTAATTCTGATTAGTGTTGCCACGATGATGCCACCAGACCTGAGCCTGAAAATAAATTCACAGATTTCGTGCCTCACACGACTATTGAGCACATTGGAAATGAATCCACGGAATTCGAAAAAATATTGTCTCAAAAAGGTTAGACTACAAGGCAAACCCTTAAGCCTTTGTCTTTGTTTTAGGCTCAAATTGTAGCTGACTAAATTGTCCAGAGGTGTTTTGCTCAAGTTTTTAATATCATTCTTCGTTTCCAAAATATCGAGCGCCAAATTAAAAAATTCGGCAAAAATTTTTTTTTTCGATATTTCCGCCATAACTTTTTTCATTTTTGACTTTCTCGTATAATCGTTTTTGCACCTTAGTTACAGCTGTCGTAAATACGCGTTTGAGCCTTTTTTGAATATCATATCTTCAACTCTCCGAGATAATAATAGGCACTCTGCCCCGAGTAGGGGCTTTAGAGGACATTTTTTACCTTTAAGTAGCCTAGGTGTTTTTTTTCTGTTTGTTTTGTTTTTTCTTGTTCTAGTAAGTTAGTTAAGTCATCATCATATTAATATTGTTATTAAATAGATAATAAGGGAATCGCAATTTTTCGTTAAATCGGGGCCTATACTGGAGCGAACGAAAAGACATTTCCAATGTCAATACGATGACCTAATTTGATTTAAATTAAATAAAGCTACAATAAATCGTCTCAGTCAAGCCTCATGTATCTACAAGGATAATAGGAATAGACACGGAATGTCTACAAATGTCTAGGCTAAATTGCAGGCAACTAGACCTACATTAATTTCATGGAATGTCCAAAGACTACTGAATTACGACACCCAAGGAGGGTTATAAATCTTTTTCGGTCACGTATTCTATCTCATGAAATGCACTTCCACGGTATTACAATCTAGTCTACGAATAGAGAACGTGGTGAGGATTGAAATCTGTGTTTGTTTTTACGAAATTGCCTTTTATTTTATTAATCGAATTTAGAAAAAGGGAGGTTGTCTGTTGGTTGGAAATATGCCCACGACTATATTCCCCGAGAGGGTAGTCAGAGATATTCTGAAAACTCTGACTATACCCCATTCACGGAGTCCGTGTGGCATGGGGCTATCTCTGTCCCACATTTGCATACAAATGACAGGGACAACAAATGAGACAGCCCCGCCCATAAGCGTAACCAACCGGATAAAAATCATAAGGCCTGTTCATACTGTGTACTCAAGATATTAAAAAAAAAACGTTTTTTTAAAGAGGTTGTTTTTCAAAATTAAATTTGGGTACATTTAATTGTAAAGATTTATGAATAAACAAATTTAGAATTTTTGATCGCAACTGTAATACTGGTTTAATAACAATAAATTCTTATAAATAATAAAAAGTAAACTCGATATTGACTAAACTTTAAGTTCACTTTAAATTAAATTAAATAGTACAACATAACAAATATAAACGAGGCAAGGCAAGTTCAACACAGGTCAAAGATTAACTGAACGGTACGAAGCGCATCAACAGACTAAAGATGACTCGGAATGTAAATGCGGCCTATGCGCCTTATCTTCGTCCAATCACAGGCAAGATTAATTTTTCGGTACCACATCGACTCGCTGAACGGGGTATAGTAGTACCGAAACTCTGTCCAGAGTGACGGGTAGTGAGCCACTTATAATTGACGTTGGGTAGGTACAATACATGCCTCAAAATTGAAGCATGCCGGTTTCCTCACGATGTTTTCCTTCACCGAAAAGCCAGTGTACATACGTAACCTAGGTATATTCCTAAAAACTCATTGGTAAGAGTAGAACTAGACAGGAATCGAACCATCATCACATCTGCACGGCAGGCATGGTTACTTGCCACTAGACAACTAAGGTTTCGTATAATACAGGATCAATTTTATATCACTGCGGATAACTTCAGCATGTATTATAATCGTATTTGTTATTATTTATTGAATAAATATATTTGTATTTTTAATAGTAATCCAATTTCAGTTCTAATCACATTGCTATCCAATTACTATTCAACTGTGTTAATTCTGTATCGCGGTAACTTGACATTTTTACTATGTGATTGACAGCGGAGCCTTTCATGTTTAAGCCATCTGTCAAATCGGGCTCTAACTGCTGTCATTTCATTTCATTTCATTTCTTTATTGGGAAACCAACAGTGTGACAAGATAATCTTAACATAGCAATATTCAACTTAAAACAAGACCAATAACAGGTTTCCTCATCAAATCCAAAAGTATATGATGTATCTATCAACTATCGTGCGGTCGTAATATGTGTATGTATAAATAAGTATTATAGTAACTGTATGTCTGTCTAAATGGATATTAAGTAGGTACTAGTATTTCTCAGTTATGAGGTATATTATTGTGTATGTGGGTGTGTGTGTGGCTGTGTGTGGGGTGTGTGCATGTGAGTGTGGGAGGGAGGGGAGGGGGGAATATATGAATATATGTGTATATATAGTTGAGCGGGGCAACTTCGTCAGCAGGGTAACCAAGCCGCCCCGCTCGACTATATATTTAATTTAATTTAATTTAATTTTTTATGTTGCAATTATACGTCAAACTTTTTGAATATTAGGTTTCTAAAGCGTTGCCTCGAGCAGCTGAATGGATCGATGTCTAGGTGAAAGTTTTCATTAAATGTATTTGATATCCTAGTGATTACGGAATTTTGCCCGTAGGCTGTACGACGGAACGGAACATGGAACAGTTTAGTGTGCCTTGTGCGGCGGACGGGTGTATGGTATCCAACTTCGCTAACAAGAGCTGGGCAGTCTAATCGTCCTGTCAGAATATCATGTAGCAGCATCATGTCAGAAACCGTTCTCCGTTTAGTAAGGGGAGATAATTTATAGTGTTTGCAGCCACTCTCGTAATCCTCAAAATGTCTTCGGCTTTTAAAATTTAAGTGCTTAATAAATTTTGATTGAATACGTTCGATTTGTTGATCATATGTAGCGAAATGCGGAGACCAAATGCAGCTAGCGTATTCAAGGGTACTACGCACATATGCGTTATAGACTACTTTGAGACAGTTCAGATCTGAGAATGGTTTGCATACACGCATTACAAAACCTAAGTTTTTATAGGCCTTATCGGTTATGACATCCACGTGCCTCTTCATGGTCATCTTTTTATCTAAGTATACGCCTAAATCGCGTACCACATCTACTTTCTTAATAGGTGCTCCCTGGATAACGTACGGAAACTCCAGGTTATTAATTTTACGAGAGAATGAGATCAGTTCACATTTACTAACATTTACTTTTATTCTATTAATAGTGTAATAATCAGAGAGGCGGTTTAGGTCATCCTGAAGCTTTTGGTAATCAACCGGGTCACCCACGTCTAAAAATATTTTGGTATCATCCGCATACATTAAAAATCTGGAATGCCTGAAGCAATCGTAGATGTCATAAAGATAAACGTTGTAGAAAAGTGGCCCTAGGTGAGAGCCCTGTGGCACACCTGATGATATTCCAACAAAATCCGACCGATATCCACCAACCACAACTGCCTGAGACCTATTTGAAAGATATGACTCTGTCATGAGATGTACCGCCATTAGCGCAGTACCAAATGTGTAAAAAGCTAAGCTACGCACGCGGTCCAATCATTGTTTGCGAATTATTTACCGCAATTGCCCTCCTGAACGATTCCGAATCAAGAGCTTCAGTCAAACAGTGCCTATGTAATAACCTAATTACTATTTTACTACCTTCTGCCAATAATCATTTACCTTTGAACAAACCAATAGCCTACTGATTCGCCGCAAGCAAATCCTATCATATCTCGATCAGAGGCCTCGTCGGATTGCGGTATGCTCCCTTCAGCATAGATTGGATAATAGTTATTAAGGTTGAACTACTATGATTTATCATGCATGCGATGATACGGAGTCTGTGTAAGGAGTCTAATGGATTATTCTCAGTTAGCAATAATCTCTATACCGTACTATTAGAGGCGCTCGTAGGTATAGTATAGTATAGAGGACTTACATACGCACGTAAATTAAAATTTTGTGGCATTAAATAATGATATGGTTTTTCTTTTATAATTTACGAGCGTTAACCCGCGACTTCGTCCGCACAAATTATATACCAGATTTTAAGTCAGATCATAAGCTATAAAACAAAAAAATTTTCATCAAAATCGGTTCAGTAGTTATTGCGTGATACTCGTTCAAACAAACAAACAAACACCCAAACAAACACACAAACAAACAGACAGACAAAAAATCCAAAAATTGGTGAAATGGAATCAGGGACACCTAAAAACCATATCGTAACTTTTTTTTTGTTAATATCTTCAATGTACAGACAAACTTCCTGTTACAGTTTTATAATAGTATAGACTAGCGACCCGCCCCGGCTTCGCACGGTTGCAATGCTGATGACATAATATATAAACCTTTCTTTTAAATCACTCTATCTATTAAAAAAATAACGCATCAAAATCCGTTGCGTAGTTTTAAAGATCTAGGTAAGCATATATAGGGACAGACAGCGGGAAGCGACTTTGTTTTATACTAAGTAGTGATGAATAGTGATGATTCAGTGTTTTGTGGGCGAATAATGATAATAATGATGATGATGATGATGATGGATTCCTAGTCGATTTCGACAACGGGAATAATTATAGAAAAGCAGTTAGGTGCGCAGGTTATTTTGAAGTGCACATAAGGTGTACGATAGGCTGGAAAAGCTTGGGCGACACCTTTGCACAACAATAGGAAACTCTACAGGGTGATATTGATACCATTAGCATCCTTTTTAAATAAAAGAGTCTACCCATCAAACTGAACAACTTTTACTATGGGAGCAAACCGATTGGAGCAAATAAAAAATCTGTTGTTCCGTACTAAACTGCACCCGCCGCCGCTGCCTACAAATGTATGCAACAGCAGATTTGTTTTGCTCCGATTGGTTTGCTGCCATACTAAAAGTTGTTTAGTTTGATGGGTAGACACTTAGTTTAAAAGGATGCTAATGATATCAATTTCACCCTGTATGTTTAGAGCGTAAACGCTCTAAACACACGAGATCCACTCTTTCGTCCTTATCCTTCATGTTTGGTGGACGTGGAACGGAAAACCGATGTGATCCAGAGGTGGGGTCCGATGCAGTGGCTATAACTGACAACCGCATGATTTGGGCGTCAAAGATGTGTATGACGCCTTTTTTTGGTAGTGATGGATTTGCTCTTGACCTCAATCCAGTCTTCAGGACAAAGATGGTGTCGAAGATGTAGCGAGCTTACCCAGAAGAAGCCTATTCGGGTTGTAAGCGTTCGGAAATACTGACACAGGCAGGGTATTCCACTCCTTGGCTGTGCACATTATAAAATATGCCTGAAGGAATAAGTCTCCTCTTACGACACCAGACTGTGTAGGTGAAGTTTGAAGTCGGACAGCATAATAAGCTTACTTGATTCGTCTCTTCATTCTAAAGCCCTAAGTAGGCAAGAGAACTTAGCTACAACTGCGCGCATAAAAAGGTATTTTGCAATTGTAGCAAAGTTTCTGACCACACTGAAAGAGAATATGGTCTAGAAGTAAGGTTAAAAGATGGAATGACTTGTGCAAGATAACTTTCAGCTTTTTTAAAGTGTTGCATATATTAGGAAAGTTTTTCAATCTCACAAAAATGAAGGTTTAAGTAAATTGGTCTGAACGAGCTTCTATCTAGGTGTTTTTCCCGTAAAATGAAGTGAAAACTGCTCGTAATGAAGTGAAAATTTGCTGCAGACATTTTGTTAACAGAACGAACAGAACAAACCCGTTTAAAAAAAACTCTGATTTCAATCTTTTACCATCTGACGCACTAACAAGGAAAGAAATACAAACTCAAGACAGTAACACCCTTTCGAGGCATTTAGAGACTCTTCTACAGCCACAACCACCGCTACAACTATTTATACTTCAGTAATTTCACAGACACAGACAATTTTGTCCTTATCAAACAGGACTAATAATTTTTTATGTCGCCTATTCAGTGTCCCACTGCTGGACAAAGGCATCCCCTTTCATTCTTCAATCCTCACTATTGTCACAGTATAAACTATTGTGTGCTATTTCTGACTAACACAAAGTTTTTCCGATTTCCTCCACCATTTTCTGGGTCTACCTCGACGCGACCATTCTGGGGAACCCACTCCGGACTATATATTATAAAACGGTACCTAAAATAACGACAAGTTGTTCCAAAATACTTATTTTTAGATGAATGTAGGTACTTCCCTATACAACGGGTTCAAATTCAAATTCAAATTCAAAATTTTTTTATTCAAAATAATATCACATAGATAGCTTTTTGACGTCATTTTTTGAGTCTACCACCGCGTCGGAAGGTGTTCCGTTGAGAGAAGATGCGGCCAGAAACTCTACAACACACATTTTTTTAACAAAACAAAATATACAAAGTACAATTAAAATACAATATTGCATTACGTAGAGTAACATTGTCAAGACCAGACATTTTGGTCATTCAAATAGTCATCGAGTTTATAGTAGCCTTTTTTACAGAGGACTTGTTTAACATGGGACTTAAACTTTTTGTCTGGCAAGTTTAGAATATCCTCTGGTATCTTATTATAATAGCGTATACAGTGCCCCATGAAAGATGTGTTGACCTTACTGAGTCGAAAATGTGGGGATACTAATTTATTTTTATTTCTTGTATTGTATTTATGAACGTCACTGTTTTTGGGAAAGAGATACAAATTTTTCCGAACGTATAAAATATTTTCGTAAATATATTGACTGTAGAAAGTCAAGATACTGATATCTTTAAAAAGATCTCGTAGTGAATCTCTACAACGCAGATTATAAATGGCTCGAATTGCCCTCTTTTGAAGGATAAAGATCGCCTCAACATCTGCAGCACGGCCCCACAGCAAAATACTATAAGACATGATACTATGGAAGTAGCTGAAGTCAAGCAAGAACCACCCGTATAAATATTTGTTCAATGAATATTCATTGACCCCAACCAATAATATGGTAACCATTCGTTCGTTCTTAGATCAACCAATGTCTGTTTTTGTTAGCAACATGCTTTGGTTTTATTCTTTCTAAGGTACTAGCAGTAGTAGATTCAAAAGGCTCTTTCGAAAGTTCCATTCGAAATTCATCACATTCGAAAGGGAGTAATCTATCTATTTATTATCTTTATCTATATTATCTTATAATAAAACAGTTCCGTGACTGACTGACTGAATGAATGACTGACAGACGACACACTGAAGATAGAAATTTTGAATACACTTTTCCTACAGAGGATGTGATACAATAAGAAAGGATTTTTCGAAAATCAACCCCTAAATGGATGCAACTGCAACGGGGTGCAAAAGTTTCCGAAATTGACGCGGACGAAGTCGCTAGCAAAAGCTCATTTATCTGTAAATGTAATATATGGGCTATCATGTTGTTTATACAATTATAGTAAAACATTTTTCTTTCAAAAACTCCTCTAGAAGTTTGGAATGTTTGCCGCCCTGTCTCTATCTCCCTCTGGTCAAAACCCAGGTGCGAAGCTTTAAGTTTACCTTATTTAAACGTCAGATCAATATCAGTGTCAAACAAGGCTGAAATAAGCAGATTTTGAACTCGCTGGCTTCAATAACAACGCGGTTGCGATGTCGCTGAGGGATTATCTAATTGATCCCTTTGTCTGCTGTATTGTGTTGTAATGGCAGACAATTGGGCCCATGGCGACGTTAGGTACTAGAAACTCAGGCTCTGAATTACTGGTAGCTTTTGACAAATTTAACGGCTTTTAGAGATTGCGAGTTAGGATTCATTTGTAGCTGTTCAAAGCTGCAATTCGGACTGACAACTTTGTGTTAAAGCGAAATAGGCAATATAATTATGTCTGTATCGAATAAACCAATAGTTTGACCTTAAATTTTTAATAATCCTTATGTTTTTAAGATAGATAATGTTTATTTTTAACTTTTGCTTAAAACTATTACATTAAACGGTAGACCAAAAACGAGGCAAGCCTGATACGCGAGGTCTACGATTCGGAATCCTTAACAATAAACAATAATTTAGTTTGGAACTAGTACAATTGAAACAAAGTGAGAGGGTGTGAGTGGGGGAAGGGGGGGGGGGGGGGAGTTGTGTAGGTGTGTGTCTGTTTGCGTGTGTATATGCCTTGTATGTTAAGATATATCCTTGATTAAGTCTTCAGTTCCATCGTAAGTTTTTATGGCGAGAAGTTTACAAACTCTGTTATATATCCGGGGATGCAGAAATTGCTCTTTTGGCAAGCAGTGCAGGGTACGCACTAGACGTGATGGTGGGGCGGTGTAGTGACACCGCGGCTCTCAATTTGAAGAGCTGCCGAACAGTTAGCACAGAACTTAACCTGTAGAGTTGCTCGGTTGGAAAGCGGAAAGGTTTTTTGTACATGACCTTTAAAACTGATCTCTGTGACCAATAATGAGCTCTTACAGGCTCCACCCCAAACCAACATACAGTATGTGACAATTGTCTGACAGAGCGAGAAATAAACAATACGAAGAATTTCGGGCGGGACAGGGCTCCGCAGCAACTTCATGACGAAGATTATCCTCCTAGTGAGCTGAGATACGTAGGACATGTGCCGCTTAAACGACAAGAGCTCGTCGATCATTACTCCAAGATATTTGATGGTTGGTGTGTGGCTAACATTTCCGCAAGAGCACGGCACGCATCCGCTGCAAGTATGAATCTTGAGCACAGGAGCAACGACAGGTCTAGATGCTTGAGTCTTGTGAAAAGTTATGAACTTAGTTTTCTTCAGATTAAGGGTGAGCAAGTTACTACTTAGCCAATCCGAAATCAGGCACATTCCAGACTCGGCAACCCGAAGAACCTCCGTCCACGAAGGTCCGTGAAAAAGAATTGCCGTGTCGTCAGCATATAATCTTCATAATATCATGTAATTGATATAATCTTAATCATTGTTAATCTTTGTCATTCTCATTGTCATGGTCACCCTTGGGTTCAATATGGTTCAATGGAATATGCTTTAGAAAAGCATTTGATTCTACAAATCATAGATTAGGGCAATTGAGCTTCACTCTCAGATAGTGCCTTCTAAAACGTTAAAACGAATTCTGAACGTCTTAACGAACGAATTTCTAAATAGAAAAACTCCTATTTCATAAGTTTCAAAGAAATCATTAGAATATTCCAGAATTAAATTATGGAATATCTAGGTAAAGTATCAAGTGACAGATGACTAGTTCAAAAACCTGATGCGGATAACCCTTTCCTTTTTTCGTCTCGTATGACACCCACGGAAATTAATGAGGTCGTCAATTCTAAAAGAGAAACCATACAAAGGTAAAGACTGCTCGCTTAAAATTTTCAAGGTGAAATTGATATCATTTGCATCCTTTTAAACTAAGAGTCTACCCATCAAACTGAACAACTTTTACTATTGTAGCAAACCGATCGGAGCAAAAAAAAATCAGCTGTTCCGTACTAAACTGCACCCGCCGCCGCTGTCTAATCAACTCAAATGTATGCGACAGCTTATTTTTTTTGTTCCGATTGGTTTGCTCCCATAGTAAAAGTTGTTCAGTTTGATGGGTAGACTCTTAGTTTAAAAGGATGCTAATGATATCAATTTCAGCCTGTAGAGTCGGTCTTTATATCTATAACAAAGTTACTGGTTTATTTGGGTGGTGGTGGCGCGGGTCGAGTGGTAACTAGTGGTAAGAACACTCAATCATGAGGGACCTGATTCGAATCCACAAGCACAAATGCCATGTACCATTGAGTTTTTCTCACTTATTTAATACCAACTGCAGTGCTCTCAAACGGTGATGGAAATCGTCGTGAGGATACCAACATACGCTCTAGAAATTCTGATGCGTATGTGTAGTCCACAAAACCGCATTGGGCACGCGTGGTGGACTAACGTCCATGGACCCTTCTTGAGGGTAGGCCTGTCTGTGATCCTGCTCAGGCATGCATATTAGGGTGATGATGATGATTTTTATATGTATACATGCTGGCTTTCCCGAATAAATAATTTTTATTTGTAATATTAATTTCATAGTAATTTTATAAAATGTTTTTTTCTTGTCATCAGTTTCTAAACTCAGTTATGTTATGATTATGATATAGGTAATAAAGTTGCTGAAAATACCTAAAGCAAATGTATGTTACAAAAGCTACTATAAAACACTAACAGCTAATGAAACAGCCATGAATAGAAGTACTTGCAGATGCACATGTGCTGCTTAAGACAATGTGAACGAAATGGTTCACATTCACTTTTATTTGAGTTGAGAATCGCCACTGCTTGCCTTCTTTCACACCGAAACGTGCTAGCAAAATAATAATCTATACTATTATAAAACTGTAACAGGAAGTTGGTCTGTACAGTGAAGATATTATCAAAAAAAAAGTTACGATATGGTTTTTAGGTGTCCCTGATTCCATTTCACCAATTTTTGGATTTTTTGCCTGTCTGTTTGTTTGTGTGTTTGTTTGGGTGTTTGTTTGTGTGTTTGTTTGTTTGAACGAGTATCACGCTGAGTACTTGACGAGTATCAAAATACTGAACCGATTTTGATGAAACTTTTTTTGTTTGATAGCTTATGATCTGACTTAAAATCTGGTATATAATTTGTGCGGACAAAGTCGCGGGTTAACGCTCGTAATTCATAAACTTAAACAAGTTCAAACACTACAAATAACAACAACGCACAAATTATATACCAGATTTTAAGTCAGATAATAAGCTATCAAACAAAAAAGTTTCATCAAAATCGGTTCAGTAGTCTTTGCGTGATGCTCGTTCAAACAAACAAACACACAAACAAACAATCAGACAGACAAAAAATCCAAAAATTTGTGATATGGAATCAGGGATACCTAAAAACCATATCGTAACTTTTTTTTGTTAATATCTTCAATGTACAGACAAACTTCCTGTTACAGTTTTATAATAGTTTAGACACACAAAATATAAAAATAATCAGAAAAAATTCCGTAAGTTCACGTTCACGACAGCATTATTAGAGATCGACGCGATGCATACTTCCAAATCCCAAATGTTCCAAGAGCCCGTGACGATCAGACCTTCGTTATTTTATAAAAGCTGAAAGTTTCTCAGCGCATGCAATTCTCAGCGTTTCTCCCACACAGGTGGGAATGATGGCCAACTATGAAGTTTGAGTCATGGTTGTTTTGGCAGGTAGCATGTTAAAATTATCTGGTCAAGGGTTGGAAGTATCAGAAGTGTCGAGCTACTGAGGAAACATCTACTAATAGTTACCCAAGTAACCCGCTCGGATTGCAACTAAGAATTAGGCGACGGGGCTCAATTAATTTATGCGTTCCATGCGCTATAGTCTATAGTCACCTATCTGCCGCTATTTTAATTTAATCAATGGATATAACCATAAATAATCTATTATCGATTATTTTGGACATGTGATCTTCTCTTCTTCTTCTTCTTCTTCTTCGAAGAGATGAGTTTCAAGACGAATTTTGAATATGAATGTGGATAGCTGCATGAAGAGAGGACGACCAAAGACAAGATGGATGAATTGTGTGAAGGATGACATGTGTAAAAAGGGAGTGTGCGCAGAAATGACGGCTAAAAGAGATGAATGGAGGAAGACGACATATTGCGCCGACCCAAATAATGGGATAAGGGCAGGAAGAAGAAGAAGGATATAACCATAAATTTCAGTTATTAAAATAGCAAACATTCGCAACCGTGTAAAAGCAGCCCTAAGTGATAGCAAGGGACATGTCCGTAGAGGACTGGCCATTAAGTTAAAACGCCTCTCGTCGCTGTCCTCTTTGTTGTTAATGTAATTTCTTGCAAACTTCTCCCTAATTCGATAAGGACTGCGAAATAAACAATGAATGGAGTGGATAAGAGCAGAGCCATAGTGTAATTAAAACTACTAGTGGTGAACCTTAGCGGTCGCGGCGGGTCTATGCTCGCGCGGTGTGCGGAACGAGGTGCCGGCATTGAATTCGCAAAGATGGTACAGTAGTATGGTTTATAAGTCTTACCTATGTACCTGCGCAGTTGACAAATTTTAATAGCGCGTTAAATTATATTGACCAATCAGGATGTGCCACCTTCAATCCGTTTACGCTATTGGCTGAGCTTGAGCTTGAGCTGGCTGATTTTTCTGGGTGAGCGCGCTACATCCTCGGCTTCGTCTACACTTCCCATCAGATGAGATGAAGCCAAGCGCAAACCGATTATGAATTAAAAAAAAAAAAATTGGCTAATTTGTTTTCGCGCCCTTTCCGCTGCTATCCGACTTTGCATCCTTTGATTACTAAATGACTTCGGGTTTTATTCGGGGACTCGGACTCTGCGCAAACGAAGATTGACGATTGGAATTATTTTCCTGGCTGACGTAACCTCAGGGTTAAAAGCTCCAAAAAAAAACAAAAGAAATAAAAAAAAAATATTTTCCTGGTCGTACTGTACCGGAACGCGTTCCCGCCCCCCAAACGGACTGCTTGACCTGTGGCGACTGCTAAGCTTCACTACTAGTAGATTTTGTTACACTATGGCAGAGCTATGGAGAACAATGACAGGCTCTCGTGAGTTCGCGGATTAGTGAGAAGAAACTTTTGGAAGATCGTAAAGATGGGGTGTCGAATGAAAGTTATGGTTATTCGGCAACGATTTACGTCGAAATATTACTATTGTAGTTAGGTTTTTCGATTAGAATTTCAACTTTATTAATCTCTAGGGTTAACCCGCGACTTCGTCCGCACAAATTATATACCAGATTTCAGATCAAACAAAAAAGTTTCTTCAAAATCGGTTCAGTAGTTTTTGCGTGATGCTCGACCAAACACACAAACAAAGAGAGAGACGAAAATTTCAAAAATTGGTGATATGGAATCAGGGACACCTAAAAACCATATCGTAACATTTTTTTTTGTTTATATCTTCAATGTACAGACACACTTTCTGTTACAGTTTTATAATAGTTTAGATAAATTTTGTCTCCGATTCCTTGGAATAAGTAAGTAAGTAAGTCGAGTAAGATTGTAAAACAAGTCGGTTTTAAAAAAATTCGGGAAACTACGTAGTATATTCTCGTCCCAAATACCGCACCGCAGTGTCTCAAAACGAAAATCGTTGACTAGTATGTAGTACCAATGACGACATACGGAACTGAGACGAGGTCGCTCAATCAGAACACAAAAGGACAGGGTTATGCTCGGAGTGTCCGTGCGAGATCTAATCAGAAATGAACAGATTAGCAGAAGAACCAAAGTAGCTGACATAGCCCAAAGAATTGCTAAACTAAAGTGGCAAGGGCGGGGTATATTGCTCGCAGAACTGACAGCCGATAGGGCCGAAGAGTTCTCGAGTGGCTACCGAGTACCGGAAAGCGCAGCGTAGGTAGGCCCCCTACAAGGTGGACCGACGACCTGATGATGGCGGCGGGAATCCGTTAGATGAGGGCACCGCAGGACCAGTCGTCGTGGCGTTTGATGGCCTTGGGGGAGGCCT
Organism: Agonopterix arenella; assembly: GCA_927399405.1. Taxonomy (NCBI): domain Eukaryota; kingdom Metazoa; phylum Arthropoda; class Insecta; order Lepidoptera; family Depressariidae; genus Agonopterix; species Agonopterix arenella. The sequence continues at coordinate 10,987,685 of OV656707.1, read as the reverse complement.
ATGTCCAGCAGTGGACGTCTATGGGTTGATATGATGATAAAACAAGTAAATTCTTGAAGTTAGTCTTCAAGAGCTAAAGTTAGTGAAGATATAATATTATGTAAGCCTGTTTACGTTTGCATAACAATTTCTGTAGATACATACATATGTATAGGTAAACAAACTAGATTCAGCTTTGCGGTTGTGGTTCCGGCAGCTACATGATACCGCTTGTCCGAAATGTCACAGCCTTGCAAAAACATTGACACTGACATAAGGAAACGGTAGTATGTTGATGTGTGCTCATCATTATGTTTGTTCTCATTTTGAAAAAAATAATTTATGCTCACAAAACGGTGAAGGAAAACATCGCGAGGAAAGAAGAAATTCTGATTTTCTGAAAACTTTCCGCTAACAAACTTTATGCGAACAAACTTTCCGCGAACCAACTTTTAAAATTTTACACAAACTAGCGAACAAACTTTATGCAAACTAACTTTATGCGAATAAACTTTAAAATTGTATGCGAATAAACTTTTACATTTTCGCGAACAAACTTTTACCTTTTCGCGAACAAACTTTATGCGAATTTACTTTCCGCGAACAAACTTTAAACTTTCCGCGAATAAACGTTTACATTTTCGCGAACAAACTTTAGGCGACCTTCCGGGAACAAACTTTATGCGAACAAACTTTATGCGAATAAACTTTCAGCGAACAAACTTTCCGCGAACAAACTTTATGCGAACAAACTTTAAACTTTATGCGAACAAACTTTTACATTTTCGCGAACAAACTTTCAGCGAACAAACTTTATGCGAACAAACTTTACGCGAATAAACTTTTGGCGAACAAACTTTATGCGAACAAGCTTTTAAAATTTTCGCGAACAAACTTTATGCGAACAAACTTTACGCGAATAAACTTTCGGCGAACAAACTTTACGCGAACACACTTTATGCGAACAAACTATATGCGAATAAGCTTTCGGCGAACAAACTTAAAATTTTCGCGAACAAACTTTATGCGAACAAACTCTATGCGAATAAACTTTAAAATTTAATGCGAACAAACTTTACGCGAACAAACTTTATGCGAACAAACTATATGCGAAAAAACTTTCGGCGAACAAACTTTACGCGAACACACTTTATGCGAACAAACTATATGCGAATAAACTTACGGCGAACAAACTTTTAAAATTTTCGCGAACAAACTTTATGCGAACAAACTATATGCGAATAAACTTTCGGCGAACAAACTTTTAAAATTTTCGCGAACAAACTTTATGCGAACAAACTTTACGCGAACAAACTTTATGCGAACAAACTATATGCGAATAAACTTTCGGCGAACAAACTTTACGCGAACAAACTTTATGCGAATAAACTTTCGGCGAACAAACTTTATGCGGACAAACTATATGCGAACAAACTTTATGCGAACAAACTTTACGCGAACAAACTTTATGCGAACAAACTTTTAAACTTTCCGCGAACAAACTTATAAACCGAAAAAATATCAATTCTTAATTAGTCCCGGCTCAAACCGTAAAATGACTGGGCTATTTGGTGATTCAGCAGGCAATGACCTAACCAACCGGGGGAAAATGCACGAAGTGACATAATATATTACTAGGTGTCCCCCGTGCGAATCGAATCGAACCCCTGACCCCTCAGAGTCAAGAGCCCAGTGCTCTTAACCATTAGACGGAGAAGACCACAAAGAAGACATTGACATAAAAAAACGTTATCTCTATTATGTAATAATCAAAGCAAATCCCGTTCCTCGTAAAACACAAGTACACTGGACAGCAATGAAAACGGGTCACCAACAACATAATCCTTAATATCTCTGAAACTAAGAATTATAGCTTATTCAAATAAAAAGTATGTTATAGACAATTTAACACGTTCCCGGGCAGTGTACGAGACACAATAGAACTTTTATTGTTATCACTGCTATAGCCGGCCACTGTCCCGGAACGTGTTAATACTATTACTTAAATTATTAAAATTTCCGGATGTTATAAAGTAATTCCATTTAAAAAAGGCTAAAACCTAAATACATTATTTTTCGAAAATTGAACTTTTAGTATTCAAAATTTATTATTAATGTGTTAATTTTATCACTCACATACACTAAAATATGGGGCAACGTTATATCGGTGACAAAAAAAAATTGTAATTTTCAATTTTTGGTCTACGATAGAATTGACGCATTTGTATTTATGTATTTTAATTAAGTCAAACAAATGAAAACTAAAAATGTTATTAATATTTTTTTTTTATTTAAGATGTATTAAATAATCTATAATAGTAAATTTCATTACAAGTGTGGAAAGGCTGTTATTGCAAAGAGTTCCGACAAATGTCTTTGGGTTTGGGAAGGGTTGACAGTCGGAACAAGTTGCAATGACGGTTTCGCACGTGTACTGAACGACTATTTTTAATACAGTTGCGAAAAAATGAAGCAATTTAATAAAATGATAAAAACACAATAAACTCAACTAACTTAACATTTATTTCTTATAAACACATACATTGAAATTGGTACAGTTTTTTATACTAACTGGGGATATGCATATTTACTTTACATTAAAAAAAAAACACGAGTATGTAATAGCCCACATCCCGAACGCTATACGTCCCTGCAATACGCCACTTTTTGAGCAACTGTATTAAAAAGTACTTTCTATTTGAATAAGCTATCATTCTTAGTTTCCGAGATATAAAGGTATGTTGGTGACCCGTTTTCATTTGCCGTCCAGTGTAGTTAAAACATCCCGAAGTAGAATTTCGCTATCGAAACCCGTGTGAACAGAATAAATTTTAGGATGGATCGTTCATTTGCTACCTAAGTGACCTGACAAATCAGATTTGAAGAGGGCCCTTTGAGAATTACTTTACCTGAATGTAGAGTAGGGGCTACTTTACAAATAATATATAGCTATCGGTGCCAGGTGCTCTAGCCTTATAAACGTATTCTGTAAAATTACGAGAATACAAAGAATGTATTTTATCGATACATTTTATTTAAAAGATAAAAAACATTAATAAAAACCGGTCAAGTGCGAGTCGGGCTACTCCCAGTCCCGTTTTCACCCTTTGGGTACGGATCCCCAAAAAGTGACGGCCCGATAGCTCAGTCGGTAGTGAACCTGACTGTTGTGCCAAAGGTCGCGGATTCGAATCCCGTATATATTTGTATGATGGATATAGGTAATAAGAATATTATTTATATCAGTCACGGATGTTTGTATTAATATAAAATACTGTATAGATATTTATTTATTTAATTTCGGTACAATTTTAATAAAACTGTGAACATTACGTGTGGGAAAGTGCATAAATTATTAACTGTAAAGATAGTTCCTAAGTGGTTTAATTTTGTATGGAACAGCTGATTTCTTTTCGCGATTTTGATGTTGATACCATAGAGAAAGTTGTTCAGTTTGATGGTCTGATCATCCCCTTAAAAAATGTCAGCATATTTAAAAAAAACTGTATTTTAACGGAAATCTGACAAATGTTAAGCACGAAAGATGGGCTGGCAAAGTTTCAATGCCAAAAATGGCTAAATTTGCTAGTTCATAAACTATAGTGGGGATTTCAATGTTGTGGATGGATAGAATATTATGTTTTTTTTGGTATTTTTAAAAACTTGTTGAAATGCGTTCCTTGCGAAGTATGTGTGGTGTGACGCTGAAAGATAGAGTGAGAAATTGTGTAATAAGAGATAGATGTAAATTAAAAGAAGATGTAGTGACAAGAATAGAGAAAGATATGCTTCGTTGGTTTGGTCATGTGGAGAGGATGAGTGATAGCAGATGTACGAAAGAGATATATGTTGCTAATGTGAGTGAAAGCGTCGGCAGAGGGCGCCCTCGTAGGACGTATGCTGATCAAATCAGTTGCGTCCTACAAAAAGGGGAGGTGCGGAGTACTCGAAACCGACGGGCATGTATGAAGAGATGTATGGATGTGCATGAGGCAAAAGAAGTATGTGAGGATCGTAGTAAGTGGCGCGCCCTGGTCTCTGCCTACCCCACTGGGAAAGAGGCGTGACGTTATATATAGATAGATTTTAAAAACTTACACCATTGGTTAGAAAAATCAGCTGCTGCACGACTGGTTTCTTTTCGTGATTTCGATGTTGGCTATATAGTAAAAGTTTAGTTTGATTATCAGATCATCCTTTTAAATAAACCGTCAGCATATTAAGAAGGACTGTAGGTATAATAGCCCAGTCATTTTACTGAGTTTTTTTAGGCGGGGTAGGGAGTAATTATGAATTGGACTTTTAAACTGTAGCTGGCACCATTTAGTGACAAAAAGACTATCTTAAAACATATTTAAAAAAAAAATTCCTACGTTGCGTAGGGAACAATGACTAGCGTACGGGGCTTTTAACTTCGAACTGCTGTCCCAGAACCGGAGGCCCGGGTCTCCAACTCTAGACTGCGTCTTAATTTACTAAGATTTGGAGGCCCCCAGGACCGGGGGAGTAATTATTAATGGCACTTTTAAACTGTAATCGGCACCATTTAGTGACAAAAAGACAATCTTAAAACATATTTAAAAAAATTCCCTACGCAACATAGAAATCAAAATTGTGTGTCCCAGAAGGCTTTTAAATTAATAATATTACTACCAATGCACTCATTTGACTTAGATTTAACAATGTAAAGTATTTTTGAGCAATAAAATAGGCATTGAAATTCAAGAAATGAGGTATTTATTAGAAAATACGAATGCACTTTTTTTTTTCTTAGTAGACAAAAATGAAGAATGATGATTGACACCATGTTTGAAGTATGTATAATGGGCAAAGCCTTAAATATGTGCAAAAAAAACTTGACCATCAGGTTTTGTAGTACGTGATAATACCTAAATTTTAAAATTGGAACTGTTGCTGAGGTGTATTTTTTTTTAATTTAGGTACATTTCGAGGCTCAAATTGGCTCTTCAATATTATACCGAAAAAAATATCAATTAATAATTAGTCCCGGCTCAAACCGTAAAATGACTGGGCTATAATAACACTGAGCATTGATAGCGGAACTTATGTCACACCATTCACTTTAACAGTGCATGTCGATAAACTGCTCGGAAGCAGATACTACTTGTCCAATAAAATTCCAAGAGTCCGGGTCGAAGAGTGCACATAAACCGACACCAGCTGTGACCCGCTCACAGTACATGCTGTTACGGTAGACGGTATGTATTATTATTATTAGCATCAGCTTATTAATATTATTCCCGCAACCTTCGACAAAGAGATGGATTAGCGATCCCATTAACAAAAATGCATTTCGTTAATTCAGGCACATATCATATTATGTCAATAAAAATCTATAATAAATTACCTTCAAACATAAGAAATATTGAAAAATAAATCAGGTTTCCATTAAAAACTAAAAGAATTCCTTATAACGAAATGCTTTTATTCCCTGCAAGAGCTTTTCGATTGCGTACAGTAAGTAGCTGCGTAGTTAGATTAGATAAATCTATACTATTATAAAACTGTAACAGGAAGTTTGTCTGTACATTGAAGATATTAACAAAAAAAAAGTTACGATATGGTTTTTAGGTGTCCCTGATTCCATTTCACCAATTTTTGGATTTTTTGTCTGTCTGTTTGTTTGTTTGTTTGAACGAGTATCACGCAAAAACTACTGAACCGATTTTGATGAAACTTTTTTTGTTTGATAGCTTATGATCTGACTTAAAATCTGGTATATAATTTGTGCGGACGAAGTCGCGGGTTAACGCTCGTAGTAAAATAAATATGTCAATAATGAATAAGATAAATATTGTAATAAGTTAATAATAGATAAGTTATAACTACATTTAGGTTGCAGTGCCCTTACAGTGTTCATGTGTGCCCTATTTTTATATGTGTCCACGTTATGTAACCACATGAAGCAATAAACTATTATGACAATGACTATGACTTATTTGTTGCTTGTCTCAAAACATGAAACTCAACGCGATATAAACCGGACCGGACCGCGAATTTCCTATAGGTTTCTTAGGGAAAGTTGTTCAGTATCATGGGATCAATCACTCCTTAAAGTAATGCAACTGTTTACCCTAACACCCTGTATAAAAAGGGTCAAATCTAACTCAAACTCAAAATTATTTATTCAATATAGGAGCTTGAAGCCTTCAAATCCTTTTTTTTTTAAAGCTACCACCGCGATGGAAAGTGTTACGCTTTAAGTGTTAAGTGGAACGCTGTAGAGAAGATGCGGCCAGAAACTAACCAAGTACCAAGTGTTAAGCTACTAATGCAACTTGTACTGTGCCAGACTATACTAGTACTGAGCTCAGAGACCGAAGAGATGCATAATAGTCGTGTAAACCGAGAATGTTTATACTTGATGTTATACGAGAATTGATGCAGAACGATACACTTACCAGTAGTGGCAATATTTTTTAAACCAATCTCATACCGCTGCGCTGTGACTGTAAAGGTTTCGTCATCATCATCTCAGCCGATAGACGTCCACTGTTGAACAAAGGTCCATGAGTAAATACCCCACAGAGAGAAAGCTTTGACGTTGTAATAAAGCGATGTTACAAAGGAGACACAGGCAAGCTGAGACGACGCGCGGAGGGACGCGGCCGCCCGGCGACAGCAGCAAGCACGCCGCGATAACGTCGACGGGCGGAGGCGTGCGGGGCGAGCGCGCGCAGCGCACGGTGAGGCGACACCGGCCGGCTATAAAAGGCCCAGCGCGGGAGCTCGGAGCGTCATTCGTTAGTTGGCGTCCGAGAGTGGAAGCTCTGGCGGCTTGAGGTATTCGGGCAGACGGGCAGAAGCTCATCAAAGGAAGTCCACTATCGGGTGACCACCCCCTCCTCCTCTCCCCATCCTTTCCTCAGTTCTGAAAACCTCGTCCTGAGGGGTCATGAACGCGGCTTAGGGGTTCTCCGGGCCGTGTCTTAACTCATCCAGGACGTAGGTAGCTCCTGAAGACCTGACCAGACGCGGTTTGAGGAAACTTCGGGCAGCGTTGTCAGGTCCTTCAGTTTGAGCCAATTCTCCCGAAGGCAGAGCCCTTCAGTAAAACGTGCCGGGTCCCCGTTCTCTCCCTCTTTTCAGCTCAGATAGGGTAGTCAATAGGATATAAGAATTAGGTTAGCTAGGGAAACCCCTGTAAACGAGCGTAGGTTAATAGATAATAAAGTTGTATATTTCTAGTTTCATATTTTAATTCGCAACCTCAGAACTACAGAAACTTTACCTAAAAATAGGTCCACCCTTCCTCAAAGGGGTATTTTTTATAACGAGGCCCTCTGGCCATCCCGCCACAGGGGCATTCCGTTACAACATAATCGCGCTAGTGAGGGTCGCGGGTTCGGATCCCGTAAGGGACAAATATTTATATGATGAATATGAATATTTGTACCCGAGTCATGGATGTTTGTATCTATATAAGGTCTAACAAAATTAGCTGAAACTATTTTAAGAGGATGATCAGACCATCAAACTGAACAACTTTCTCTATGGGACCAATACATAAATCGCAAAAAAAAATCAGCTGTTCCATACAAACCTACTCGACCTAAATGTATGGGACAGCAGATTTTTTTTTTGCGATTTCGACATTGGTCCTATAGAGAAAGTTGTTCAGTTTGATGGTCTGATCATCCCCTTAAAATAGTTTCACCTAATTTTGTTAGACCTTATATATGTATTCTATATCGTTGTCCAGTCATCATAACACAAGTCCAGGTACTTTAAATGTGACTAGATAATTTTTTTGTGACAATGTCCAAGATCAAATATTATTGATTCTTAAACATGTTACAGCCATGACAAATTTTATATCTTTCTATTATTTATTTTATTTATTTAGTGGATATTCTATGGGATGTTAAGGGTTGTCATACCTTTTGTTTCGTCTATGAACCAACTAAAAAGGTGTAAACTTAAATGCGTTACATACTCAAAAGGTTGCTTTAGACCATCAAATTGAACAACTTTTACTGCAGGGCCAACTGAGACATCACGATGGTTTTTTACTTTTAGTGTGATGTTGCAAAAGAAATATGCACGGATCATGCTCAGGATATTATGCACGAGAAAATGTGGTGGTCTGTTCTAAGTCATGACTACAGACAAACATAAGAAAGTTTTAAGCCGCAAAACTTAGGTATTTAGTTTTGTAGGAGCTAAGCTAACGACAAGTTAACCACATGTAGCATTCAAAGCAAGAACCGCTCGTAGTTTAGAGCGGCTCGTAGTGTTCAAAAATATAATTACAGGAAAGTTTTCTGATTTATGTTGCATAATAAATTGTGCTTATTTATATATTTCGTACAGAGGCACCCCAATTCACCACATCGACGACAAGAAGAGGAACCGGAAGAGGTACTTATAAGTGGGATGACACACGATGACGCAGACGGAGCGGCAGACATCGGTCCGTCATTTGTGAAGCAAGGAGTTGCATGAAACCGCACGTAGAAGTACACACGGTGACGGATTGACGCACCATGTGTGTGATCCCAACATGCGTGATTGAGGAGAAAGTATTGTACTACTGTCAAAACTGTGGGTGTTTGAAACTGTCATCAGTTTCGATCACACATGGGCTGGGAGTGTCCGTACTGTACGTAGTACTTATTCATATACTGTGATAGAGAGTTTGAGGTCCGCAACACACAGACGGAATTGCGATCCGGAATCCTGATTCAGGATTTAGTGTTGTCAACTATGGTTACAAAAAATACTAGTGCTGTTTAAAAAATGCCGAAAATAAAAATGTATGAAACGCGAAATGAATGAAAATTGCATTTTTAGGTATTTATTAAAACGAAACAAACAATTTCTATACATCATAATTACTATCATGTGGATGAGGTCATGACGGTACGATGATGATTTGTAAATTGTATTTCAATATTATGCAACTATATATCAAAAGACTATCGATAGTTTTAACATTAGACATAATCTGCATACAAAATGACATAACACGCGATTTTTGACCGTAGGTGATTTCGCAACTATACCGCAACGACGAGTCACGATACGGTATCGTTTCATCAACGCCTACGTTCAAAAATCACTTTAAAATATGTCACCTAAGACATCAAAAAATCACTAGATCTAGTGAAAAAGTCTCTGAAAGCGGCAACACTTCATATGGAACTAATTCCGAATCAGGTTTATTCCGGATGTATCTGGTGGGCCTTATGGCTTTGAGGCCGCTGAGCCGCCGCGCTGCGCCGCCCGCGCCCAGTGCTGTCCGCTGAGGGTTCAAAATTTTTAACAATTATACAACCATTTCATAAAAAACCACGTATGCCGCACATTGTTTCTATTGCAGATTATAAATGTATCGTGGCAATACAGTGCGGGACAGCTTTAGTGGCCGCCTAAACACCATACTGCAGAAGACTGATTGGCCAGTCGAATGATTTGAATTGAATACGGATTATTATCGAATAAAATAAGAAACGTAATGGCTTGACAGCACTGATGGCACGGCGTCCTTTTAACACCTACTATTAAATCATAACACGGCTCAGTTATTTTTCTGCCACAGTTTCTTATGCACAAAAGAAGCTTGCCTGCAAGAAACTTTAGCTAAGCTATCTTCAAGCTAATATCATGCACCGTTCATAGTTTATTGAGAGTCAGACCACGCCACGCCCCGTGCCGCCCCGCATTATCCACCGTAAACTGTTCAAGTCGTGACACTTAGTGACCTCTTTAGACACGACAGCAGCTTTTATGGATTAGTTTGATAAAGGTGCTGACAGAGTCATTTGTGAGTGATTAATCAAATCGAGTTATTTTATAATATCTCTTTTCGCTAATTACTTCTCTGTAGCTGAAGTACTTTATTCTTCGCGTTCGAATTGTTATAACAAGTAGTATTTCAAATGTTCTCTTTACATTTGCAACTATACCTACTATACAGGATGTTACAAAAATACAAATAAACATTTAAGGGGGTGGTTAGGACCAGCAAACTAAACAACTTTTACTACGGGACCAATATCGAAATCGCTAAAAAAATCTGATGTTCCATCATCATCATCATCATCATATCAGCCGATAGACGTCCACTGCTAGACATAGGCCTCCCCCAAAATGGGGAGATTTGCCATAAACGCCATGATTCGATGCCTTTGCGATGTTCCATACTAAACTACAGATCTACTCAAGCTAAACCCCCTTAAAAGTTTTAAATGTTATTTTTACTTTTCTAACAACCCGTATACAATTGCTAAATTACAATTTCCATACTCTACTTACCATTATCCATACGCTACTTCGATGTAGGCGAAATAATCTGTCAATGTCGAAGATTTTTTTTATATGTGCGATATGTTGGTAGTTTTGTTTCGATGAAAACATGGATATATGCACAACCAATTTCATCTATCTATCTATACTATTATAAAGCTGTAACAGGAAGTTTGTCTGTACATTGAAGATATTAACAAAAAATAAGTTACGATACGGTTTTTAGGTGTCCCTGATTCCATTTCACTAATTTTTGGATTTTTTGTCTGTCTGTTTATTTGTGTGTTTGTTTGTTTGTTTGTTTGAACGAGTATCACGCAAAAACTACTGAACCGATTTTGATGAAACTTTTTTGTTTGATAGCTTATGATCTGAATTAAAATCTGGTATATAATTTGTGCGGACGAAGTCGCGGGTTAACGCTCTATATAATAATTTTCTTTTTCATTTACTTTATTTTTCGCAATATTTGTTTAAAAAAGAATAATTTTTTCTCCAAAACTCCATGACTTTAGCAAGATCTTTAAGGTTACTGCACGTTTTACCAATAAAATTAACTCTTATAAAGTAAACAAACAAGATACCTTAATCAGATTCTTTCCTCCCACCAAGCCTTGCGACATTGTCTTGGGATCGGATTGCACAAAGTAAATACTTACTTGACCACTTGGTAGGAGGAACCAAACACCACTTATACAGGGTAACACTATTATGATCCTATTAAATATAAGACCACTGGGGTCTTTCATCATCATCATCATCTCAGCCGATGGACGTCCACTGCTGGACATAGGCCTCCCCCAAGGATCGCCACAACGACCGGTCCTGCGCTGCCTTCATCCAACGGGATCCCGCCGCCTTCACAAGGTCGTCGGTCCACCGTGTGCGGGGCCTACCCACGCTACGCTTTCCGGTACGCGGTCGCCACTCGAGAACTTTTCGGCCCCATCGGCCATCGGTTCTGCGAGCAATATGCCCCGCCCACTGCCACTTTAATTTAGTAATTCTTTGGGCTATGTCAGTTACTCTGGTTCTTCTGCGGATCTCTTCATTTCTGATTCGATCTCGCAGGGAAACTCCGAGCATAGCCCTCTCCATTGCTCTTTGGGTGACTTTCAGCCTTTTTATGAGGCCTTGAGTGAACGACCACGTCTCTGTTCCATATGTCATCACTGGCAATACACACTGATCGAAGACTTTCGTTTTAAGACACTGCGGTATTTGGGACGTGAAGATACTACGTAGCTTCCCGAACGCTGCCCAACCGAGTTGGATTAAACGGTTGATCTCTTTCTCGAAGTTGGACCTACCTAACTGAATAGTTTGTCCCAGGTAAACATAATCGTCAACAACTTCGAGCGCCGAGTTTCCAATCATAACAGGGGTCAACATAACTGGGGTCTTTACTATAATATATTTACTTAGGTTAGTTACAGTGAGTGGAGAAGCTTGAGAGATACCTATATCAAACAAACTGATGTCAAATATGCCTAGATATTAATAATTAAGATATAACCATTATACAGGCAGACCTAATCTCAAATATCGTCTCAACACCATCAAAGCGATCATTATTTTGTAAAAGACTGTTGTCTGATTTCAGACATTGAACATGGTTCAATTCCGACAACCATACGGTTAAATAAATCAAAAAGCCAAAGACTCGGAGTAAATCAATCGTCTTGTCCGCATGTTAGCCGCTTGAATAGCGCAAACTAGATTTTCTAAACTTCTTTTATTTTCGTTGTCTTCGCGAAGCTGCAACCTTAAAGATTAATGATCGAGGCACTGACGTCGCTTTGTATGCATTTACGTCTTTGACTATTTATTATAAGGACTAGACTTGCGGTAGCATTTCCCCTCTGCCACGGTATAAGATTAATTAATCATGTGTATTTACATTAGATTTTATAACTTATCATTAAACTAGACAGTCTATAATTGCGAAACAATAATTTCGAACTTAGGATGTTTGGGGTTAAAACGAGACTTCTTTTCATGACTTTTAACGTTCAAAATCAGAATCTAAAGTTATGGGGAAAAAATACAACGTTGCAGATTTCATGTTACCCCGCCCCCCGCAAAAAGTGTCAGAAATGTTTGTTAGTAGAATTACACGCGTGGCTAGTCCCTCTATAAGTAGTCAAAGATTTACGTAGATGACCGGAAAATGTATAAAATTGAGATGCTTTTTCTAGAACTTTTTTAAGTGTCTAGACTTGACTGATGGTTTTAATTTCATGTTGAAATTTGAGACATATACAATGTGTTAATGAATTAACGCAAAACTAGAAAGTAGTTTGTATAGAATCGAGAGCAGAATCGAATTATCATGGTTTCAACATAGGTATTTTTTTCAAAATAATAAATAATTGGTTTGTAAATTTAAAATTTACTGAACCCGATAACAACCCACCCCAAGGGCATACTCACCCTACTTACTATCAAAACAAGATTATTAAAATGTATTCATGAGTATGTTAGCGCTTTCATTCATTGCTGAAATGATAACAAATCATTTTTGCCTCAAAACTTAAAATGCGAATAACTTTAAATTTTAACTATCAAAATAATGAAATTATTGTTTCGTACTAATTATTTTGTTATAAATCATTTGGGGTGTATGAGGTTTTGCGCTTATTCATTAACATGTTGATATCTACCTAAAGAAAGACCCTTTTCCACGAAACGCTTTGAGCTTCGCGGCGTTTTACCTTTTTTTACACGCGTAGTCGTTTCGAGGATTTGAGTGATTTCATGCAATTATTATGGAAAGGCAGTACGCCAAGTCACCGATGCGACACGCTGAAACCTTTACCACATAAGTAAATATCTTACAGAGCGAAAGCTTCGACACAATCGTGCTAGTGGACAGTCTATGGGAGATGTTGGATAAGCGCGTCATTGGGAATTTGGCATCATTTTGTGCGCTCCTGGCTCCACAGAGAGACAAAGCGCACAAAATGATCAACTCATTATTTTCGAACAAGTGGGATCACATTATTAACAGCCTTAGCTTATTTTTACTTCTTAATATGCTGATTTATTTAAGAGGATGATCAAGACTGTCAAACTCAACAACTTTGTCTATGATAGCAACATCGAAATCGGGAGAAAAAAATCTGCTGTTCAATACAAAACCGCAATCCTACTCGATCCGAATATATGGGACAGATAATATTATTTCCGCCATTTCAATGTTGGCTCCATACAGAAAGTTGTTCAGTTTGATGGTCTGATCAACCTCTTAAAAATCGTTAGCATTTATTTAGTTGGGCCCTATATGTACAACAATAACATACCTACTATTATCATAATGGTTTGTTTGCCAGCTCGTGAACCATACAGCAATGGTTCACAAGCACGTATACAGACTTTGGTTTCGGGGGGGTTAATTCATTTTCAGGGGGGGATTTTCATTGAAAAACGATGAATGGTTGTTATCCTACGCACGAGGGATGAACACCTTTAGTACATAGTCGTGTAAAAACAATCTACTCGCGCATCGGTGAACATCCCCTATGCACTACAGAATCACGGCAGCCACACCAGGCAGCACCCAGAACGCGTTATTGAACTGGACCCGCAAGACATTGTACTGTTTCTTCGCACAGTTTAGCCAGTTTAGATTGTCCACTAACGCGATTTTGTCGACGTTTTTTCTCTGTGGGGTATTTACTCAAGTAGCGCTAACTGGAGGGCAATTGCGCTAATTTAAAACATCCAAGCTCAAACCTAATCCAACTTCAGTTCTAATCACATTGCAATCCAATACTATTATCGCGCTAAACTTGATTTATTTACTATGCGACTGACAGCTTTTAACGTTTGAGCCATCTGTCAAAACAGCTCTAACGGCTGTCATGAGCTGTACCGCGATTAGCGCTACACCAAATATGTATAGGAGTCACGTTGCAGGTTTGACCCGAGCACTTGTCTCGCATGGTTTTTGCGTGTCGCGTTTTTGTTTGCCGCGAGGTCCGCAATCTTCTTGTTCTTGACTAAAAACAATCCCTGATATTGGGGTAGATTCTTCCATAAACTACTTGACACTGGCGGAAATGCAGTGCTAACGCACAAGCAAGAGTCCATTAATTATAAATTTAAAAAAAATGTGTATTAAGCTAAGCTTCGCACGCGGTCCAATCATGGTTCAGTTGCGATTTATTTACCGCAATTGCCCTTCTGGGAGTAGGCTCAAAATAACGATTAATCTTAATTACTAATTTGCTTTATTACTTGTGTATTTAGGTTTTCTCTTACACCATTAACTAATTTAAAAGAAAGTAACAGTCAGAACGTACATTTGTTTTCTGAACCTGAATAAACATTCTCCTGGCCAGTATTCCACGTTTTCACGGATACAAAATCAACATTGAAACCTTTTCTATATTACGGACTAATTTAATTATGTAAGCTAAGAGGTAGGTATCTTTCCACCTTTTTAGGGTTCAACCCTCAAAGGTTTGAATAAGATTCAGTTGCATGGATTATAAAATGTTATTCTTAGAAAACATCCAAATTACAATTGACGATCGTTGGAAAAACATTTTATATGTATTTTTTCGGTTTAATGGTAGGTACACCAGATTTTCCAGTCAGCCTGACCGTCCGTCACAGCAGCACCCAGTGTTACCAGATCCAATTTTTAGAAACCCGTAGGATAAGGTTAGAAAATCAGGAGAGATCCGTAGTTGACCTCTTGAAAAATCTGAAGATCTAGAGACTTTTTTAATGCTTTATCTGACTATTTTGACCCGAAACATCCCTCTAATTTAGCGAAGAAAATGGAAACTTAGAAAGTTTAAGCGAGAATAATGCCCAGACAGAGTGAAAATCCATCTGAGTCAGTCGTTTTGTCATTCATGTTACATTTAAGTAAATATTTCTGTCGTGTCTGTATCGCGACAGGAAGTAGAAGAAAGGAGATGGAAAAGAGTAAAGACGAGCCATATTTTACGAACCACAGTCCAATATACAAAAAAGCAAACATGAGTTGATTTATCTGCGGCTAGGTATCATTATATGCAGCAAACTGACATTTTAGGGAGGAATTCAGAAGATTTCTAAAAATCCGTAGATTTGCCATTGAAATCCGTAGATCCGTAGGCCAGGCCAAAAATTCGTAGATCTACGGATAAATCCATGAAAGTCTGGCAACGCTGGCAGCACCATAACTTATATAGGTATCTAGTTATGAAGCAAAGTGCATGAATTTTGATACACTGATATTTTAGATTGTAGATCTCAATTTCAAGGAAAACTACTTAAATTTACATTTTGAGGGGTACCTCTCCTGAAAAGTGGGGATGAATTCGTACATTTTCAAGATAAAATGACTACAGAACCCTGGATGGTCTGACGTGCACTTTGCTGGATTTTAAATGTGCATTTTCTTCTCATTGTTTTTTATTCAGTAATATTACTTAGATTTTAAGGAACTAGATTTCTGTTTCGCCCTCGTATTATAAATGATATGCGGAATACTTATCTGAATAATATGCTAGGAGAAGTATAGTTACCACACGAGTAAATAAAATATCCCACAGAGAGAAAAGTTCGACATAATGCAGCTAGTGGACAATATATAGGAGATGTTAGTCGAATGCGTCACGTGATCCTTTTGTGCGCTCCTGGCCCCACAGAGACAATTCTTAAAAGCTAATGAAAGAAAATGAGTACGATAAAATGATTATGATTGCGACGGCGCGTTGACGTGACGCGGTTGCTTGCCCAATGTCTCCCATAGATCAGCATTGCAATTCTCTAAGCGCAAACACACACTCACACACATCTGATGAGTTTGTCTTTGATGTGATTATCTAAAACTCAATTTAAACGTTATTATGTTACTTTTGTCTCGTTTTGTTAATTGTTATCATAATGTATAATTTTAGTATATATAAGTTATGTATCCTCGAACGTTTAATGTAAATCACCTATTATTCTGGCTTGAACGAGGAGGCCAGTACCTAGAAGCACATGGTTTTTCCCTGCTGATAGTTGCTGGCAGCTCCCCCTGTTCGAAATCGGTTGAGCTGACAATTCGATATTCGCTATTGTTATTTCATGTGTCAAACTCATATAAAAACTTCGACTATCAAGAAGGATTTACATTTGTGAGCTCGTCGATGTTTTTAACAGCGTTGTGACGCTTAGAGAATTGCTGACAACTCCTGACAATGTCCACTAGCCAGATTGTGTCGAAGCTTTCTCTCTGTGGGGTATTGACTCATGTGGTTTACTCTTTTTATTACATTATAAGTGTAAAATGCTCCTTTTCACTCAGGGTTAGTTGAGGTTGATTAAAACACAGATATAGTTTTCACTAGTGAATGTGGCCAGCGCACGTCCGCACGGCACGGTGGTCGGCGAGTGAATACCGAGCGAATGCACGATAGATATTCACCACAGACTGCGCGTGCCGATAGATGGCGCTGCCGGCGCTTTCCACATTAACTACTCTTTATTGCTGTACACTACAATAAGTATAGCTAGAACTTTTTTAAATTATTTAATTACAGTTTTCTTGTCGTTTAGAAGGTATAAAATATAATACTTAAGTAGCAATACGTAGTCACGTCCCTTCAGATCCTATAAAAGTCACAAGAGCTAAGCTGCCTTTTTCGCGATGCGGTTTACTGTTTTCCTAGAAAATTGCTTGCGTCGTGAACAATGTTTAGTATCCTTGCTTAGTTTTGTTTTGTCCTTTAAAGATATTATAATACTGGAAAAATATAAGGTCTAACAAAATTCGGTGAAACTATTTAAAGGGGATGATCAGACCATCAAACTGAACAACTTTCTCTATGGGACCAATATTGAAATCGCGAAAAAAAAATCTGCTGTCCCATACATTTAGGTCGAGTTAGTTTTTATGGAAAAGCTGATTTTTTTTTTCGCAATTTCGATATTGGTCCCATAGAGAAAGTTGTTCAGTTTGATGGTCTGATCATCCCCTTAAAATAGTTTCACCTAATTTTGTTAGACCTTATATATGTATTTTATTACAACAAATAGAGATTAGTACCGAAGACAATCGAAAATGGATGTGTATTCGAACGCTATTATAATGGGCATGCACTAACCTTACCTAACATTAAGGCGGAACAAAGTTCGCCGGGTCAGCTAGTTTCTTATAAAAGTTATAATTCACATATACATTGAAATTGGTACAGTTTTTTATACTAACTGGAGATATGCATATTTACTTTACATTTAAAAAAAAGCACGAGTATGTAATAGCCCACATCCCGAACGCTATACGTCCCTGCAATACGCCACTTTTTGAGCAACTGTATTAAGAAATACTTTCTATTTGAATAAGCTATCATTCTTAGTTTCCGAGATATAAAGGTATGTTGGTGACCCGTTTTCATTTGCTGTCCAGTGTAGTTAAAACATCCCGAAGTAGAATTTCGCTATCGAAACCCGTGTGAACAGAATAAATTTTAGGATGGATCGTTCATTTGCTACCTAAGTGACCTGACAAATCAGATTTGAAGAGGGCCCTTTGAGAATTACTTTACCTGAATGTAGAGTAGGGGCTACTTTACAAATAATATATAGCTATCGGTGCCAGGTGCTCTAGCCTTATAAACGTATTCTGGAAAATTACAAGAATACAAAGAATGTATTTCATCGATACATTTTTATTTAAAAGATAAAAGACATTAATAAAAACCGGTCAAGTGCGAGTCGGGCTACTCCCGGTCCCCGTTTTCACCCTTTGGGTACGGAACCCTAAAAAGTGACGGCCCGATAGCTCAGTCGGTAGTGAACCTGACTGTTGTGCCAAGGGTCGCGGATTCGAATCCCGTATATATTTGTATGATGGATATAGGTAATAAGAATATTATTTATATCAGTCACGGATGTTTGTATTAATATAAAATACTGTATAGATATTTATTTATTTAATTTCGGTACAATTTTAATAAAACTGTGAACATTACGTGTGGGAAAGTGCATAAATTATTAACTGTAAAGATAGTTCCTAAGTGGTTTAATTTTGTATGGAACAGCTGATTTCTTTTCGCGATTTCGATGTTGATGCCATAGAGAAAGTTGTTTAGTTTGATGGTCTGATCATCCCCTTAAAAAATGTCAGCATATTTAAAAAAAACTGTATTTTAACGGAAATCTGACAAATGTTAAGCACAAAAGATGGGCTGGCAAAGTTTCAATGCCAAAAATGGCTAAATTTGCTGGTTCATAAACTATAGTGGGGATTTCAATGTTGTGGATGGATAGAATTATATGTTTTTTTTGGTATTTTTAAAAACTTGTTGAAATGCGTTCCTTGCGAAGTATGTGTGGTGTGACGCTGAAAGATAGAGTGAGAAATTGTGTAATAAGAGATAGATGTAAATTAAAAGAAGATGTAGTGACAAGAATAGAGAAAGGTATGCTTCGTTGGTTTGGTCATGTGGAGAGGATGAGTGATAGCAGATGTACGAAAGAGATATATGTTGCTAATGTGAGTGAAAGCGTCGGCAGAGGGCGCCCTCGTAGGACGTATGCTGATCAAATCAGTTGCGTCCTACAAAAAGGGGAGGTGCGGAGTACTCGAAACCGACGGGCATGTATGAAGAGATGTATGGATGTGCATGAGGCAAAAGAAGTATGTAAGGATCGTAGTAAGTGGCGCGCCCTGGTCTCTGCCTACCCCACTGGGAAAGAGGCGTGACGTTATAGATAGATAGATTTTAAAAACTTATACCATTGGTTAGAAAAATCAGCTGCTGCACGACTGGTTTCTTTTCGTGATTTCGATGTTGGCTCTATAGTAAAAGTTTAGTTTGATTATCAGATCATCCTTTTAAATAAACCGTCAGCATATTAAGAAGGACTGTAGGTATAATAGCCCAGTCATTTTACGGAGTTTTTTTAGGCGGGGTAGGGAGTAATTATTAATTGGACTTTTAAACTGTAGCTGGCACCATTTAGTGACAAAAAGACTATCTTAAAACGTATTTAAAAAAAAATCCCTACGTTGCGTAGGGAACAATAACTAGCGTACGGGGCTTTTAACTTCGAACTGCTGTCCCAGAACCGGAGGCCCGGGTCTCCAACTCTAGACTGCGTCTTAATTTACTAAGATTTGGAGGCCCCCAGGACCGGGGGAGTAATTATTAATGACACTTTTAAACTGTAACCGGCACCATTTAGTGACAAAAAGACAATCTTAAAACATATTTAAAAAAATTCCCTACGCAACATAGAAATCAAAATTGTGTGTCCCAGAAGGCTCTTAAATTAATAATATTACTACCAATGCACTCATTTGACTTAGATTTAACAATATAAAGTATTTTTGAGCAATAAAATAGGCATTAAAATTTAAGAAATGAGGTATTTATTAGAAAATACGAATGTACTTTTTTTTCTAAGTAGACAAAATTGAAGAATGATGAATGACACCATGTTTGAAGTATGTATAATGGGCAAAGCCTTAAATATGTGCAAAAAAAACTTGACCATCAGGTTTTGTAGTACGAGATAATACCTAAATTTTAAAATTGGAACTGTTGCTGAGGTGTATTTTTTTTAATTTAGGTACATTTCGAGGCTCAAATTGGCTCTTCAATATTATACCGAAAAAAATATCAATTAATAATTAGTCCCGGCTCAAACCGTAAAATGACTGGGCTATAATAACACTGAGCATTGATAGCGGAACTTATGTCACACCATTCACTTTAACAGTGCATGTCGATAAACTGCTCGGAAGCAGATACTACTTGTCCAATAAAATTCCAAGAGTCCGGGTCGAAGAGTGCACATAAACCGACACCAGCTGTGACCCGCTCACAGTACATGCTGTTACGGTAGACGGTATGTATTATTATTATTAGCATCAGCTTATTCATATTATTCCCGCAACCTTCGAAAAAGAGATGGATTAGCGATCCCATTTACAAAAATGCATTTCGTTAATTCAGGCACATATCATATGTCAATAAAAATCTATACTAAATTACCTTCAAACATAAGAAATATTGAAAAATAAATCAGGTTTCCATTAAAAACTAAAAGAATTCCTTATAACGAGATTCTTTTATTCCCTGCAAGAGCTTTTCGATTGCGTACAGTAAGTAGCTGCGTAGTTAGATTAGATAAATATATCATAAATGTAACATATGTATATCTATCTATACTATTATAAAACTGTAACAGGAAGTTTGTCTGTACATTGAAGATATTAACAAAAAAAAAGTTACGATATGGTTTTTAGGTGTCCCTGATTCCATTTCACCAATTTTTGGATTTTTTGTCTGTCTGTTTCTTTGTGTGTTTGTTTGTTTGTTTGTTTGAACGAGTATCACGCAAAAACTACTGAACCGATTTTGATGAAACTTTTTTTGTTTGATAGCTTATGATCTGACTTAAAATCTGGTATATAATTTGTGCGGACGAAGTCGCGGGTTAACGCTCGTAGTAAAATAAATATGTCAATAATGAATAAGATAAATATTGTAATAAGTTAATAATAGATAAGTTATAACTACATTTAGGTTGCAGTGCCCTTACAGTGTTCATGTGTGCCCTATTTTTATATGTGTCCACCTTATGTAACCACATGAAGCAATAAACTATTATGACAATGACTATGACTTATTCGTTGCTTGTCTCAAAACATGCAACTCAACGCGATATAAACCGGACCGGACCACGAATTTCCTATAGGTTTCTAATGGAAAGTTGTTCAATATCATGGGTACAATCACTCCTTAAAGTATTGCAACTGTTTACCCTAACACCCTGTATAAAAAGGGTCAAATCTAACTCAAACTCAAAATTATTTATTCAATATAGGAGCTTGAAGCCTTCAAATCCTTTTTTTTTTAAAGCTACCACCGCGATGGAAAGTGTTACGCTTTAAGTGTTAAGTGGAACGCTGTAGAGAAGATGCGGCCAGAAACTAACCAAGTACCAAGTGTTAAGCTACTAATGCAACTTGTACTGTGCCAGACTATACTAGTACTGAGCTCAGAGACCGAAGAGATGCATAATAGTCGTGTAAACCGAGAATGTTTATACTTGATGTTATACGAGAATTGATGCAGAACGATACACTTACCAGTAGTGGCAATATTTTTTAAACCAATCTCATACCGCTGCGCTGTGACTGTAAAGGTTTCGTCATCATCATCTCAGCCGATAGACGTCCACTGTTGAACAAAGGTCCATGAGTAAATACCCCACAGAGAGAAAGCTTTGACGTTGTAATAAAGCGATGTTACAAAGGAGACACAGGCAAGCTGAGACGACGCGCGGAGGGACGCGGCCGCCCGGCGACAGCAGCAAGCACGCCGCGATAACGTCGACGGGCGGAGGCGTGCGGGGCGAGCGCGCGCAGCGCACGGTGAGGCGACACCGGCCGGCTATAAAAGGCCCAGCGCGGGAGCTCGGAGCGTCATTCGTTAGTTGGCGTCCGAGAGTGGAAGCTCTGGCGGCTTGAGGTATTCGGGCAGACGGGCAGAAGCTCATCAAAGGAAGTCCACTATCGGGTGACCACCCCCTCCTCCTCTCCCCATCCTTTCCTCAGTTCTGAAAACCTCGTCCTGAGGGGTCATGAACGCGGCTTAGGGGTTCTCCGGGCCGTGTCTTAACTCATCCAGGACGTAGGTAGCTCCTGAAGACCTGACCAGACGCGGTTTGAGGAAACTTCGGGCAGCGTTGTCAGGTCCTTCAGTTTGAGCCAATTCTCCCGAAGGCAGAGCCCTTCAGTAAAACGTGCCGGGTCCCCGTTCTCTCCCTCTTTTCAGCTCAGATAGGGTAGTCAATAGGATATAAGAATTAGGTTAGCTAGGGAAACCCCTGTAAACGAGCGTAGGTTAATAGATAATAAAGTTGTATATTTCTAGTTTCATATTTTAATTCGCAACCTCAGAACTACAGAAACTTTACCTAAAAATAGGTCCACCCTTCCTCAAAGGGGTATTTTTTATAACGAGGCCCTCTGGCCATCCCGCCACAGGGGCATTCCGTTACAACATAATCGCGCTAGTGAGGGTCGCGGGTTCGGATCCCGTAAGGGACAAATATTTATATGATGAATATGAATATTTGTACCCGAGTCATGGATGTTTGTATCTATATAAGGTCTAACAAAATTAGCTGAAACTATTTTAAGAGGATGATCAGACCATCAAACTGAACAACTTTCTCTATGGGACCAATACATAAATCGCAAAAAAAAATCAGCTGTTCCATACAAACCTACTCGACCTAAATGTATGGGACAGCAGATTTTTTTTTTGCGATTTCGACATTGGTCCTATAGAGAAAGTTGTTCAGTTTGATGGTCTGATCATCCCCTTAAAATAGTTTCACCTAATTTTGTTAGACCTTATATATGTATTCTATATCGTTGTCCAGTCATCATAACACAAGTCCAGGTACTTTAAATGTGACTAGATAATTTTTTTGTGACAATGTCCAAGATCAAATATTATTGATTCTTAAACATGTTACAGCCATGACAAATTTTATATCTTTCTATTATTTATTTTATTTATTTAGTGGATATTCTATGGGATGTTAAGGGTTGTCATACCTTTTGTTTCGTCTATGAACCAACTAAAAAGGTGTAAACTTAAATGCGTTACATACTCAAAAGGTTGCTTTAGACCATCAAATTGAACAACTTTTACTGCAGGGCCAACTGAGACATCACGATGGTTTTTTACTTTTAGTGTGATGTTGCAAAAGAAATATGCACGGATCATGCTCAGGATATTATGCACGAGAAAATGTGGTGGTCTGTTCTAAGTCATGACTACAGACAAACATAAGAAAGTTTTAAGCCGCAAAACTTAGGTATTTAGTTTTGTAGGAGCTAAGCTAACGACAAGTTAACCACATGTAGCATTCAAAGCAAGAACCGCTCGTAGTTTAGAGCGGCTCGTAGTGTTCAAAAATATAATTACAGGAAAGTTTTCTGATTTATGTTGCATAATAAATTGTGCTTATTTATATATTTCGTACAGAGGCACCCCAATTCACCACATCGACGACAAGAAGAGGAACCGGAAGAGGTACTTATAAGTGGGATGACACACGATGACGCAGACGGAGCGGCAGACATCGGTCCGTCATTTGTGAAGCAAGGAGTTGCATGAAACCGCACGTAGAAGTACACACGGTGACGGATTGACGCACCATGTGTGTGATCCCAACATGCGTGATTGAGGAGAAAGTATTGTACTACTGTCAAAACTGTGGGTGTTTGAAACTGTCATCAGTTTCGATCACACATGGGCTGGGAGTGTCCGTACTGTACGTAGTACTTATTCATATACTGTGATAGAGAGTTTGAGGTCCGCAACACACAGACGGAATTGCGATCCGGAATCCTGATTCAGGATTTAGTGTTGTCAACTATGGTTACAAAAAATACTAGTGCTGTTTAAAAAATGCCGAAAATAAAAATGTATGAAACGCGAAATGAATGAAAATTGCATTTTTAGGTATTTATTAAAACGAAACAAACAATTTCTATACATCATAATTACTATCATGTGGATGAGGTCATGACGGTACGATGATGATTTGTAAATTGTATTTCAATATTATGCAACTATATATCAAAAGACTATCGATAGTTTTAACATTAGACATAATCTGCATACAAAATGACATAACACGCGATTTTTGACCGTAGGTGATTTCGCAACTATACCGCAACGACGAGTCACGATACGGTATCGTTTCATCAACGCCTACGTTCAAAAATCACTTTAAAATATGTCACCTAAGACATCAAAAAATCACTAGATCTAGTGAAAAAGTCTCTGAAAGCGGCAACACTTCATATGGAACTAATTCCGAATCAGGTTTATTCCGGATGTATCTGGTGGGCCTTATGGCTTTGAGGCCGCTGAGCCGCCGCGCTGCGCCGCCCGCGCCCAGTGCTGTCCGCTGAGGGTTCAAAATTTTTAACAATTATACAACCATTTCATAAAAAACCACGTATGCCGCACATTGTTTCTATTGCAGATTATAAATGTATCGTGGCAATACAGTGCGGGACAGCTTTAGTGGCCGCCTAAACACCATACTGCAGAAGACTGATTGGCCAGTCGAATGATTTGAATTGAATACGGATTATTATCGAATAAAATAAGAAACGTAATGGCTTGACAGCACTGATGGCACGGCGTCCTTTTAACACCTACTATTAAATCATAACACGGCTCAGTTATTTTTCTGCCACAGTTTCTTATGCACAAAAGAAGCTTGCCTGCAAGAAACTTTAGCTAAGCTATCTTCAAGCTAATATCATGCACCGTTCATAGTTTATTGAGAGTCAGACCACGCCACGCCCCGTGCCGCCCCGCATTATCCACCGTAAACTGTTCAAGTCGTGACACTTAGTGACCTCTTTAGACACGACAGCAGCTTTTATGGATTAGTTTGATAAAGGTGCTGACAGAGTCATTTGTGAGTGATTAATCAAATCGAGTTATTTTATAATATCTCTTTTCGCTAATTACTTCTCTGTAGCTGAAGTACTTTATTCTTCGCGTTCGAATTGTTATAACAAGTAGTATTTCAAATGTTCTCTTTACATTTGCAACTATACCTACTATACAGGATGTTACAAAAATACAAATAAACATTTAAGGGGGTGGTTAGGACCAGCAAACTAAACAACTTTTACTACGGGACCAATATCGAAATCGCTAAAAAAATCTGATGTTCCATCATCATCATCATCATCATATCAGCCGATAGACGTCCACTGCTAGACATAGGCCTCCCCCAAAATGGGGAGATTTGCCATAAACGCCATGATTCGATGCCTTTGCGATGTTCCATACTAAACTACAGATCTACTCAAGCTAAACCCCCTTAAAAGTTTTAAATGTTATTTTTACTTTTCTAACAACCCGTATACAATTGCTAAATTACAATTTCCATACTCTACTTACCATTATCCATACGCTACTTCGATGTAGGCGAAATAATCTGTCAATGTCGAAGATTTTTTTTATATGTGCGATATGTTGGTAGTTTTGTTTCGATGAAAACATGGATATATGCACAACCAATTTCATCTATCTATCTATACTATTATAAAGCTGTAACAGGAAGTTTGTCTGTACATTGAAGATATTAACAAAAAATAAGTTACGATACGGTTTTTAGGTGTCCCTGATTCCATTTCACTAATTTTTGGATTTTTTGTCTGTCTGTTTATTTGTGTGTTTGTTTGTTTGTTTGTTTGAACGAGTATCACGCAAAAACTACTGAACCGATTTTGATGAAACTTTTTTGTTTGATAGCTTATGATCTGAATTAAAATCTGGTATATAATTTGTGCGGACGAAGTCGCGGGTTAACGCTCTATATAATAATTTTCTTTTTCATTTACTTTATTTTTCGCAATATTTGTTTAAAAAAGAATAATTTTTTCTCCAAAACTCCATGACTTTAGCAAGATCTTTAAGGTTACTGCACGTTTTACCAATAAAATTAACTCTTATAAAGTAAACAAACAAGATACCTTAATCAGATTCTTTCCTCCCACCAAGCCTTGCGACATTGTCTTGGGATCGGATTGCACAAAGTAAATACTTACTTGACCACTTGGTAGGAGGAACCAAACACCACTTATACAGGGTAACACTATTATGATCCTATTAAATATAAGACCACTGGGGTCTTTCATCATCATCATCATCTCAGCCGATGGACGTCCACTGCTGGACATAGGCCTCCCCCAAGGATCGCCACAACGACCGGTCCTGCGCTGCCTTCATCCAACGGGATCCCGCCGCCTTCACAAGGTCGTCGGTCCACCGTGTGCGGGGCCTACCCACGCTACGCTTTCCGGTACGCGGTCGCCACTCGAGAACTTTTCGGCCCCATCGGCCATCGGTTCTGCGAGCAATATGCCCCGCCCACTGCCACTTTAATTTAGTAATTCTTTGGGCTATGTCAGTTACTCTGGTTCTTCTGCGGATCTCTTCATTTCTGATTCGATCTCGCAGGGAAACTCCGAGCATAGCCCTCTCCATTGCTCTTTGGGTGACTTTCAGCCTTTTTATGAGGCCTTGAGTGAACGACCACGTCTCTGTTCCATATGTCATCACTGGCAATACACACTGATCGAAGACTTTCGTTTTAAGACACTGCGGTATTTGGGACGTGAAGATACTACGTAGCTTCCCGAACGCTGCCCAACCGAGTTGGATTAAACGGTTGATCTCTTTCTCGAAGTTGGACCTACCTAACTGAATAGTTTGTCCCAGGTAAACATAATCGTCAACAACTTCGAGCGCCGAGTTTCCAATCATAACAGGGGTCAACATAACTGGGGTCTTTACTATAATATATTTACTTAGGTTAGTTACAGTGAGTGGAGAAGCTTGAGAGATACCTATATCAAACAAACTGATGTCAAATATGCCTAGATATTAATAATTAAGATATAACCATTATACAGGCAGACCTAATCTCAAATATCGTCTCAACACCATCAAAGCGATCATTATTTTGTAAAAGACTGTTGTCTGATTTCAGACATTGAACATGGTTCAATTCCGACAACCATACGGTTAAATAAATCAAAAAGCCAAAGACTCGGAGTAAATCAATCGTCTTGTCCGCATGTTAGCCGCTTGAATAGCGCAAACTAGATTTTCTAAACTTCTTTTATTTTCGTTGTCTTCGCGAAGCTGCAACCTTAAAGATTAATGATCGAGGCACTGACGTCGCTTTGTATGCATTTACGTCTTTGACTATTTATTATAAGGACTAGACTTGCGGTAGCATTTCCCCTCTGCCACGGTATAAGATTAATTAATCATGTGTATTTACATTAGATTTTATAACTTATCATTAAACTAGACAGTCTATAATTGCGAAACAATAATTTCGAACTTAGGATGTTTGGGGTTAAAACGAGACTTCTTTTCATGACTTTTAACGTTCAAAATCAGAATCTAAAGTTATGGGGAAAAAATACAACGTTGCAGATTTCATGTTACCCCGCCCCCCGCAAAAAGTGTCAGAAATGTTTGTTAGTAGAATTACACGCGTGGCTAGTCCCTCTATAAGTAGTCAAAGATTTACGTAGATGACCGGAAAATGTATAAAATTGAGATGCTTTTTCTAGAACTTTTTTAAGTGTCTAGACTTGACTGATGGTTTTAATTTCATGTTGAAATTTGAGACATATACAATGTGTTAATGAATTAACGCAAAACTAGAAAGTAGTTTGTATAGAATCGAGAGCAGAATCGAATTATCATGGTTTCAACATAGGTATTTTTTTCAAAATAATAAATAATTGGTTTGTAAATTTAAAATTTACTGAACCCGATAACAACCCACCCCAAGGGCATACTCACCCTACTTACTATCAAAACAAGATTATTAAAATGTATTCATGAGTATGTTAGCGCTTTCATTCATTGCTGAAATGATAACAAATCATTTTTGCCTCAAAACTTAAAATGCGAATAACTTTAAATTTTAACTATCAAAATAATGAAATTATTGTTTCGTACTAATTATTTTGTTATAAATCATTTGGGGTGTATGAGGTTTTGCGCTTATTCATTAACATGTTGATATCTACCTAAAGAAAGACCCTTTTCCACGAAACGCTTTGAGCTTCGCGGCGTTTTACCTTTTTTTATACGCGTAGTCGTTTCGAGGATTTGAGTGATTTCATGCAATTATTATGGAAAGGCAGTACGCCAAGTCACCGATGCGACACGCTGAAACCTTTACCACATAAGTAAATATCTTACAGAGCGAAAGCTTCGACACAATCGTGCTAGTGGACAGTCTATGGGAGATGTTGGATAAGCGCGTCATTGGGAATTTGGCATCATTTTGTGCGCTCCTGGCTCCACAGAGAGACAAAGCGCACAAAATGATCAACTCATTATTTTCGAACAAGTGGGATCACATTATTAACAGCCTTAGCTTATTTTTACTTCTTAATATGCTGATTTATTTAAGAGGATGATCAAGACTGTCAAACTCAACAACTTTGTCTATGATAGCAACATCGAAATCGGGAGAAAAAAATCTGCTGTTCAATACAAAACCGCAATCCTACTCGATCCGAATATATGGGACAGATAATATTATTTCCGCCATTTCAATGTTGGCTCCATACAGAAAGTTGTTCAGTTTGATGGTCTGATCAACCTCTTAAAAATCGTTAGCATTTATTTAGTTGGGCCCTATATGTACAACAATAACATACCTACTATTATCATAATGGTTTGTTTGCCAGCTCGTGAACCATACAGCAATGGTTCACAAGCACGTATACAGACTTTGGTTTCGGGGGGGTTAATTCATTTTCAGGGGGGGATTTTCATTGAAAAACGATGAATGGTTGTTATCCTACGCACGAGGGATGAACACCTTTAGTACATAGTCGTGTAAAAACAATCTACTCGCGCATCGGTGAACATCCCCTATGCACTACAGAATCACGGCAGCCACACCAGGCAGCACCCAGAACGCGTTATTGAACTGGACCCGCAAGACATTGTACTGTTTCTTCGCACAGTTTAGCCAGTTTAGATTGTCCACTAACGCGATTTTGTCGACGTTTTTTCTCTGTGGGGTATTTACTCAAGTAGCGCTAACTGGAGGGCAATTGCGCTAATTTAAAACATCCAAGCTCAAACCTAATCCAACTTCAGTTCTAATCACATTGCAATCCAATACTATTATCGCGCTAAACTTGATTTATTTACTATGCGACTGACAGCTTTTAACGTTTGAGCCATCTGTCAAAACAGCTCTAACGGCTGTCATGAGCTGTACCGCGATTAGCGCTACACCAAATATGTATAGGAGTCACGTTGCAGGTTTGACCCGAGCACTTGTCTCGCATGGTTTTTGCGTGTCGCGTTTTTGTTTGCCGCGAGGTCCGCAATCTTCTTGTTCTTGACTAAAAACAATCCCTGATATTGGGGTAGATTCTTCCATAAACTACTTGACACTGGCGGAAATGCAGTGCTAACGCACAAGCAAGAGTCCATTAATTATAAATTTAAAAAAAATGTGTATTAAGCTAAGCTTCGCACGCGGTCCAATCATGGTTCAGTTGCGATTTATTTACCGCAATTGCCCTTCTGGGAGTAGGCTCAAAATAACGATTAATCTTAATTACTAATTTGCTTTATTACTTGTGTATTTAGGTTTTCTCTTACACCATTAACTAATTTAAAAGAAAGTAACAGTCAGAACGTACATTTGTTTTCTGAACCTGAATAAACATTCTCCTGGCCAGTATTCCACGTTTTCACGGATACAAAATCAACATTGAAACCTTTTCTATATTACGGACTAATTTAATTATGTAAGCTAAGAGGTAGGTATCTTTCCACCTTTTTAGGGTTCAACCCTCAAAGGTTTGAATAAGATTCAGTTGCATGGATTATAAAATGTTATTCTTAGAAAACATCCAAATTACAATTAACGATCGTTGGAAAAACATTTTATATGTATTTTTTCGGTTTAATGGTAGGTACACCAGATTTTCCAGTCAGCCTGACCGTCCGTCACAGCAGCACCCAGTGTTACCAGATCCAATTTTTAGAAACCCGTAGGATAAGGTTAGAAAATCAGGAGAGATCCGTAGTTGACCTCTTGAAAAATCTGAAGATCTAGAGACTTTTTTAATGCTTTATCTGACTATTTTGACCCGAAACATCCCTCTAATTTAGCGAAGAAAATGGAAACTTAGAAAGTTTAAGCGAGAATAATGCCCAGACAGAGTGAAAATCCATCTGAGTCAGTCGTTTTGTCATTCATGTTACATTTAAGTAAATATTTCTGTCGTGTCTGTATCGCGACAGGAAGTAGAAGAAAGGAGATGGAAAAGAGTAAAGACGAGCCATATTTTACGAACCACAGTCCAATATACAAAAAAGCAAACATGAGTTGATTTATCTGCGGCTAGGTATCATTATATGCAGCAAACTGACATTTTAGGGAGGAATTCAGAAGATTTCTAAAAATCCGTAGATTTGCCATTGAAATCCGTAGATCCGTAGGCCAGGCCAAAAATTCGTAGATCTACGGATAAATCCATGAAAGTCTGGCAACGCTGGCAGCACCATAACTTATATAGGTATCTAGTTATGAAGCAAAGTGCATGAATTTTGATACACTGATATTTTAGATTGTAGATCTCAATTTCAAGGAAAACTACTTAAATTTACATTTTGAGGGGTACCTCTCCTGAAAAGTGGGGATGAATTCGTACATTTTCAAGATAAAATGACTACAGAACCCTGGATGGTCTGACGTGCACTTTGCTGGATTTTAAATGTGCATTTTCTTCTCATTGTTTTTTATTCAGTAATATTACTTAGATTTTAAGGAACTAGATTTCTGTTTCGCCCTCGTATTATAAATGATATGCGGAATACTTATCTGAATAATATGCTAGGAGAAGTATAGTTACCACACGAGTAAATAAAATATCCCACAGAGAGAAAAGTTCGACATAATGCAGCTAGTGGACAATATATAGGAGATGTTAGTCGAATGCGTCACGTGATCCTTTTGTGCGCTCCTGGCCCCACAGAGACAATTCTTAAAAGCTAATGAAAGAAAATGAGTACGATAAAATGATTATGATTGCGACGGCGCGTTGACGTGACGCGGTTGCTTGCCCAATGTCTCCCATAGATCAGCATTGCAATTCTCTAAGCGCAAACACACACTCACACACATCTGATGAGTTTGTCTTTGATGTGATTATCTAAAACTCAATTTAAACGTTATTATGTTACTTTTGTCTCGTTTTGTTAATTGTTATCATAATGTATAATTTTAGTATATATAAGTTATGTATCCTCGAACGTTTAATGTAAATCACCTATTATTCTGGCTTGAACGAGGAGGCCAGTACCTAGAAGCACATGGTTTTTCCCTGCTGATAGTTGCTGGCAGCTCCCCCTGTTCGAAATCGGTTGAGCTGACAATTCGATATTCGCTATTGTTATTTCATGTGTCAAACTCATATAAAAACTTCGACTATCAAGAAGGATTTACATTTGTGAGCTCGTCGATGTTTTTAACAGCGTTGTGACGCTTAGAGAATTGCTGACAACTCCTGACAATGTCCACTAGCCAGATTGTGTCGAAGCTTTCTCTCTGTGGGGTATTGACTCATGTGGTTTACTCTTTTTATTACATTATAAGTGTAAAATGCTCCTTTTCACTCAGGGTTAGTTGAGGTTGATTAAAACACAGATATAGTTTTCACTAGTGAATGTGGCCAGCGCACGTCCGCACGGCACGGTGGTCGGCGAGTGAATACCGAGCGAATGCACGATAGATATTCACCACAGACTGCGCGTGCCGATAGATGGCGCTGCCGGCGCTTTCCACATTAACTACTCTTTATTGCTGTACACTACAATAAGTATAGCTAGAACTTTTTTAAATTATTTAATTACAGTTTTCTTGTCGTTTAGAAGGTATAAAATATAATACTTAAGTAGCAATACGTAGTCACGTCCCTTCAGATCCTATAAAAGTCACAAGAGCTAAGCTGCCTTTTTCGCGATGCGGTTTACTGTTTTCCTAGAAAATTGCTTGCGTCGTGAACAATGTTTAGCATCCTTGCTTAGTTTTGTTTTGTCCTTTAAAGATATTATAATACTGGAAAAATATAAGGTCTAACAAAATTCGGTGAAACTATTTAAAGGGGATGATCAGACCATCAAACTGAACAACTTTCTCTATGGGACCAATATTGAAATCGCGAAAAAAAAATCTGCTGTCCCATACATTTAGGTCGAGTTAGTTTTTATGGAAAAGCTGATTTTTTTTTCGCAATTTCGATATTGGTCCCATAGAGAAAGTTGTTCAGTTTGATGGTCTGATCATCCCCTTAAAATAGTTTCACCTAATTTTGTTAGACCTTATATATGTATTTTATTACAACAAATAGAGATTAGTACCGAAGACAATCGAAAATGGATGTGTATTCGAACGCTATTATAATGGGCATGCACTAACCTTACCTAACATTAAGGCGGAACAAAGTTCGCCGGGTCAGCTAGTTTCTTATAAAAGTTATAATTCACATATACATTGAAATTGGTACAGTTTTTTATACTAACTGGAGATATGCATATTTACTTTACATTTAAAAAAAAGCACGAGTATGTAATAGCCCACATCCCGAACGCTATACGTCCCTGCAATACGCCACTTTTTGAGCAACTGTATTAAGAAATACTTTCTATTTGAATAAGCTATCATTCTTAGTTTCCGAGATATAAAGGTATGTTGGTGACCCGTTTTCATTTGCTGTCCAGTGTAGTTAAAACATCCCGAAGTAGAATTTCGCTATCGAAACCCGTGTGAACAGAATAAATTTTAGGATGGATCGTTCATTTGCTACCTAAGTGACCTGACAAATCAGATTTGAAGAGGGCCCTTTGAGAATTACTTTACCTGAATGTAGAGTAGGGGCTACTTTACAAATAATATATAGCTATCGGTGCCAGGTGCTCTAGCCTTATAAACGTATTCTGGAAAATTACAAGAATACAAAGAATGTATTTCATCGATACATTTTTATTTAAAAGATAAAAGACATTAATAAAAACCGGTCAAGTGCGAGTCGGGCTACTCCCGGTCCCCGTTTTCACCCTTTGGGTACGGAACCCTAAAAAGTGACGGCCCGATAGCTCAGTCGGTAGTGAACCTGACTGTTGTGCCAAGGGTCGCGGATTCGAATCCCGTATATATTTGTATGATGGATATAGGTAATAAGAATATTATTTATATCAGTCACGGATGTTTGTATTAATATAAAATACTGTATAGATATTTATTTATTTAATTTCGGTACAATTTTAATAAAACTGTGAACATTACGTGTGGGAAAGTGCATAAATTATTAACTGTAAAGATAGTTCCTAAGTGGTTTAATTTTGTATGGAACAGCTGATTTCTTTTCGCGATTTCGATGTTGATGCCATAGAGAAAGTTGTTTAGTTTGATGGTCTGATCATCCCCTTAAAAAATGTCAGCATATTTAAAAAAAACTGTATTTTAACGGAAATCTGACAAATGTTAAGCACAAAAGATGGGCTGGCAAAGTTTCAATGCCAAAAATGGCTAAATTTGCTGGTTCATAAACTATAGTGGGGATTTCAATGTTGTGGATGGATAGAATTATATGTTTTTTTTGGTATTTTTAAAAACTTGTTGAAATGCGTTCCTTGCGAAGTATGTGTGGTGTGACGCTGAAAGATAGAGTGAGAAATTGTGTAATAAGAGATAGATGTAAATTAAAAGAAGATGTAGTGACAAGAATAGAGAAAGGTATGCTTCGTTGGTTTGGTCATGTGGAGAGGATGAGTGATAGCAGATGTACGAAAGAGATATATGTTGCTAATGTGAGTGAAAGCGTCGGCAGAGGGCGCCCTCGTAGGACGTATGCTGATCAAATCAGTTGCGTCCTACAAAAAGGGGAGGTGCGGAGTACTCGAAACCGACGGGCATGTATGAAGAGATGTATGGATGTGCATGAGGCAAAAGAAGTATGTAAGGATCGTAGTAAGTGGCGCGCCCTGGTCTCTGCCTACCCCACTGGGAAAGAGGCGTGACGTTATAGATAGATAGATTTTAAAAACTTATACCATTGGTTAGAAAAATCAGCTGCTGCACGACTGGTTTCTTTTCGTGATTTCGATGTTGGCTCTATAGTAAAAGTTTAGTTTGATTATCAGATCATCCTTTTAAATAAACCGTCAGCATATTAAGAAGGACTGTAGGTATAATAGCCCAGTCATTTTACGGAGTTTTTTTAGGCGGGGTAGGGAGTAATTATTAATTGGACTTTTAAACTGTAGCTGGCACCATTTAGTGACAAAAAGACTATCTTAAAACGTATTTAAAAAAAAATCCCTACGTTGCGTAGGGAACAATAACTAGCGTACGGGGCTTTTAACTTCGAACTGCTGTCCCAGAACCGGAGGCCCGGGTCTCCAACTCTAGACTGCGTCTTAATTTACTAAGATTTGGAGGCCCCCAGGACCGGGGGAGTAATTATTAATGACACTTTTAAACTGTAACCGGCACCATTTAGTGACAAAAAGACAATCTTAAAACATATTTAAAAAAATTCCCTACGCAACATAGAAATCAAAATTGTGTGTCCCAGAAGGCTCTTAAATTAATAATATTACTACCAATGCACTCATTTGACTTAGATTTAACAATATAAAGTATTTTTGAGCAATAAAATAGGCATTAAAATTTAAGAAATGAGGTATTTATTAGAAAATACGAATGTACTTTTTTTTCTAAGTAGACAAAATTGAAGAATGATGAATGACACCATGTTTGAAGTATGTATAATGGGCAAAGCCTTAAATATGTGCAAAAAAAACTTGACCATCAGGTTTTGTAGTACGAGATAATACCTAAATTTTAAAATTGGAACTGTTGCTGAGGTGTATTTTTTTTAATTTAGGTACATTTCGAGGCTCAAATTGGCTCTTCAATATTATACCGAAAAAAATATCAATTAATAATTAGTCCCGGCTCAAACCGTAAAATGACTGGGCTATAATAACACTGAGCATTGATAGCGGAACTTATGTCACACCATTCACTTTAACAGTGCATGTCGATAAACTGCTCGGAAGCAGATACTACTTGTCCAATAAAATTCCAAGAGTCCGGGTCGAAGAGTGCACATAAACCGACACCAGCTGTGACCCGCTCACAGTACATGCTGTTACGGTAGACGGTATGTATTATTATTATTAGCATCAGCTTATTCATATTATTCCCGCAACCTTCGAAAAAGAGATGGATTAGCGATCCCATTTACAAAAATGCATTTCGTTAATTCAGGCACATATCATATGTCAATAAAAATCTATACTAAATTACCTTCAAACATAAGAAATATTGAAAAATAAATCAGGTTTCCATTAAAAACTAAAAGAATTCCTTATAACGAGATTCTTTTATTCCCTGCAAGAGCTTTTCGATTGCGTACAGTAAGTAGCTGCGTAGTTAGATTAGATAAATATATCATAAATGTAACATATGTATATCTATCTATACTATTATAAAACTGTAACAGGAAGTTTGTCTGTACATTGAAGATATTAACAAAAAAAAAGTTACGATATGGTTTTTAGGTGTCCCTGATTCCATTTCACCAATTTTTGGATTTTTTGTCTGTCTGTTTCTTTGTGTGTTTGTTTGTTTGTTTGTTTGAACGAGTATCACGCAAAAACTACTGAACCGATTTTGATGAAACTTTTTTTGTTTGATAGCTTATGATCTGACTTAAAATCTGGTATATAATTTGTGCGGACGAAGTCGCGGGTTAACGCTCGTAGTAAAATAAATATGTCAATAATGAATAAGATAAATATTGTAATAAGTTAATAATAGATAAGTTATAACTACATTTAGGTTGCAGTGCCCTTACAGTGTTCATGTGTGCCCTATTTTTATATGTGTCCACCTTATGTAACCACATGAAGCAATAAACTATTATGACAATGACTATGACTTATTCGTTGCTTGTCTCAAAACATGCAACTCAACGCGATATAAACCGGACCGGACCACGAATTTCCTATAGGTTTCTAATGGAAAGTTGTTCAATATCATGGGTACAATCACTCCTTAAAGTATTGCAACTGTTTACCCTAACACCCTGTATAAAAAGGGTCATATCCGATTCAATATCAAAATTATTTATTCAATATAGGAGCTTGAAGCCATCAAATCTTTTTTTTGAAGCTACCACCGCGATGGAAAGTGTTACGCTTTAAGTGTTAAGTGGAACGTTGTAGAGAAGATGCGGCCAGAAACTAACCAAGTACCAAGTGTTAAGCTACTAATGCAACTTGTACTGTGCCAGACTATACTAGTACTGAGCTCAGAGACCGAAGAGATGCATAATAGTCGTGTAAACCGAGAATGTTTATACTTGATGTTATACGAGAATTGATGCAGAACGATACACTTACCAGTAGTGGCAATATTTTTTAAACCAATCTCATACCGCTGCGCTGTGACTGTAAAGGTTTCGTCATCATCATCTCAGCCGATAGACGTCCACTGTTGAACAAAGGTCCACAGAGAGAAAGCTTTGACATAATCGCGCTAGTGAGGGTCGCGGGTTCGGATCCCGTAAGGGACAAATATTTATATTATGAATATGAATATTTGTACCCGAGTCATGGATATTTGTATCTATATAAGGTCTAACAAAATAAGGTGAAACTATTTTAAGGGGATGATCAGACCATCAAACTGAACAACTTTCTCTATGGGACCAATATCGAAATCGCGAAAAAAAAATTTGCTGTCTCATACATTTAGGTCGAGTACGTTTGTATGGAACAGCTGATTTTTTTTTCGCGATTTCGATATTGGTCCCATAGAGAAAGTTGTTCAGTTTGATGGTGTGATACTCCTCTTAAAATAGTTTCAGCTAGTTTTGTTAGACCTTATATATGTATTCTATATCGTTGTCTAGTCATCATAATACAAGTCCAGGTACTTTAAATGTGACTAGATAATTTGTGTGACAATGTCCAAGATATTTATTTATTTTATTTATTTAGTGGATATTCTATGGGATGTTAAGGGTTGCCATACCTTTAGTTTTGTCTATGAACTAACTAAAAAGATGTAAACTTAAATGCGTTACATACTCAAAAGGTTGCTTTAGACCATTAAATTGAGCAACTTTTACTGTATGGCCAACTGAGGAATCACGAAAAAAACACGTTGTTTTTACTTTTAGTTGCGATGTTGCAAAAGAAACCTTATCTCCTTGTCGCTCAGGGCCTCTACCCGCACATTCGAACTGCGCAATTATTTCGGAATTCGCAACTCTATTACAATGAAGTGCGGTCCGAAACAGTGGCGATATATCGAACATCGAAAGTCCGGGTACAGGGCCAGAATATTATGCACGAGAAAATGTGGTGGTCTATTCGAAGTCATGACTACAGACAAACATAAGAAAGTTTTAAGCCGCAAAACTTAGGTATTTAGTTTTGTAGGAGCTAAGCTAACGACAAGTTAACCACATAGGTATAGCATTCAAAGTAAGAACCGCTCGTAGTTTAGAGCTCCAGTGTTCAAAAATATATAATTTAATTTAATTTATCTTTATTGGATATCAAACAGCAAATTACTTAATTTCTAATATTTTAATTTTACAGCGCCAATTTCATGATAACACGTTTTAAAAACTGTTTAAGTAGCCCAGTCATTTTACGGTTTAGCCGGGACTAATTAATAATTGTAATTTTTTTGGTATAATATTGAAGAGCCAATTTGAGCCTAGAAATGTACCAAAATTTAAAAAAATCACGTCACCAACAGTTCCAATTTTAAAATATAGCTATTATCCTCGTTATAAAAAACCTGATGGTAAATTTTTTTTGCACATATTTAAGGATTTACTTACCTTTATACATATTTCAAACATGGTGTAAATATTTTTGTCTACTTAGAAGGTTTTGAAAAATACATTCGTAATTTCTAATAAATACGTAATTTTTTTTTATTTCTATGCCTATTTTTTTGCTCAAAAATAATTTATATTGTTAAATCTGAGTCAAATGAGCGTATTGGTATTATTATTATTAATTTAAAAGCCTTCTGGGACACACAATTTTGATTTCTATGTTGCGTAGCGAATTATTTTTTAATATGTTTCAAGATGTTTCCTCTACCCTAAGGTTGTCTGGAAGAAATCGCTTCTTAGCGATAAGACCGCCTTATTTTGTGCCTCTTGTATTTTATTTCTGTATTTTACTGTTTATGTTTTTGGTGTAAAATAAAGTATATTTGATTGATTGATTGATAGTCTTTTTGTCACTAAATGGTGCCGGTTATAGTTTAAAAGTCCAATTAATAATCACTCCCTAGCCCGCCTAACAAAACTCCGTAAAATGACTGGGCTAAAGGTACAAAGGACAAAAAGTAAAAAAAATATGAAACTACGGAGAAATAAAAAGATTACCTAACATTCGAACTAACTGCTTCTACAGGATACATTATCCCGTTTTTTGCAAAGAACAAAACTAACAAAATATAAAAATTTGTACAAATAAAAAGACTACCTAACATTATTATTTTAATCTCTGTGCTTCTACGGGATACATTAACATACTTGACAAACAATTCGGACATATAGTCAAACATTAGATGTAATATAACATAAATAAATCTCAATAGTCATATAAATGGTGGACTATACGACCAAATCGCTTGCCGAGACTAAGTAATATAATTACAGGAACATTGCTGGTTTATGTTACATTTATCGATTTTGCACAGAGGCACTCCAATTCACATGGACAACAAGAAGAGGAACCGGAAGGGAAGAGGTATACCTAAGTGGCATCACAGACGATGACGCATTGGGCGTTTTCACATTAGAAGAGATAACGACACGATATCGTCGGACTGGATATCGGCACGACAATCTGTCAGCGACGATAACGTTGACTACAAAGACTACAGTGTGAAAGCATTTAGTAGTGATTGTATCAAACTACGTAGTATCGTCGCTGGCAGATTTTCGTGCCGATATCGGGTGACGACACAGTGCGGGATGAAGCAGGATCGCGGGACATACACACAGCGGGATAACAAGCTGTTGGTTAATATCGTATCACTTGTAACTGACCTCCCTAATCCTACCTAACTATACTAGATCCTATATACCTACTACTTACTAAATTATTTATTATATAACTAAGACTATCTTGTTTAATCGATTCAAATAACCTAATGATATGTAATACCTAATCCTTAAGTTATCCAAAGAACTATTTCATAACAACTGACTTAATTTACATCTAAACTTAATTCTACCTAATTATCTAAACTTAAACTAAAAATTTGGCCAGAAGAAGTGATCGTCTAGGAACCCACATTATGTAGTAGAAACTCAGATTCTTTTAGAAGGACCTAGTGACCTAGATCTTATTTGCAATGAACCCAGAATAATTCTAACCTGAATAATACCTAACCTAACCTATTATACAGGGTGTAAGTCTGAATTAGATAAATATCATAAGAAAATGGTAAGCATAAATTGATTTAGACAACATTGTGATTGTTTTTTAGGGGAGACCCCAACCATGTGGCCGGATACTAGAATTATCAGAGAAGAATATTAAATATTTATGTTGTGAATGTCATCATTTGGTAGACATTTGGAATATGAGTAGAATTAATGATATTTTCAGCTTTATCTTTTGAAGTGTAACGTCTCCAATCATTTTTGTATGGAGATTAGCTACGGGCTGCTCTCTGCTCACCCAAAGACAAGCAAAAACTATCAGGACCTCAAGTTGACTTTTTCAAGAGGTTTATTATGTTATATTATTAATATTTAGATCTCTTAATTAGGACTTCTTATGTAAATCTTGTAAATAAGGTTCCTTCTCAAATACTTCTATTGGATAGGGTATGGCCTTAAAAAAAGATTCTACTACCACGTCACTAGGGACCTAACTGCAGAGAAGATGTGGCCAGAACCTCTACAGTGATACCTTCAAGTATTCAACAACTTTAGTATGAAATCAGTAAGTATGAGTAAGTATTTAATATTAAAATAGAGGACTATAATGATTACTTTTATTTGTAGTTCTAGTCAGTTTGTCAGAGTCATTGAGACAGTTAGTATAATACTAGGAAAATAAACTATGAATCTGAGCAAATTTAGTGGATGTGTCTTTCTTTAATATGCTTAACAATCTCTATTAAATAGTCAGCAACTTTGAAGATAAGTTCATACTAATTTATCAACTTAGTACCAATCTACTATAAAACCAATATTGTAAAGAGAAGATATTGTTGGAGTTTAAAATTACCTCCCTAATTAATTAAGATCAAGATAATATTATTGTCTTATGAATTCTAACAACAATTATTCCCAATATTAATCTAAGTAGCTATGATACCTATCCTATCCTAGCCTATTCCTACAATAAACGTGAATTTAATAAACTAACCAATGTCTAAAATATTCCTATTCTAAAGAAGTTTCCCTAAGGTTTGAAACACTCCGGTGTAAGAGTATTCCGCAATACTAGAGGCAGGCCTCACATTTACATTTAATTGTGTAGGTGTGTAATGTAGGTCTTCCCGTGATTGTCTAGGGAAGAAACCTTCTGACTAGCTAAGTTAAAAGGTTCGAGGGTGGAGCCCTCTAAGTGTACCTAACCCTATTCCATGTGTAATGCTCATATCACGGCCGAAGCCATAAGTTGTGATATGAACGGTCCCTACAGTAAAAGTGTCATATGTTAAGGGGACTAGATTTCGCACGCCGAGCATAAGGTACTAAGGCCCCCTAAAGGACTCCCTCCACTTCGACGGTGGGATACCCCGTAACAATACACCCAGCTTACGAAACCTATGTGGCTATAGATCGTTATGTCGGTAAAGAACAATCCCTGGCACACCACAAGACCAGGCTAAACAATGGAAGCTATAAGCGCTTTCACCTTTAACACCGCAAGGTGTAAAAGGAGCCTATAACCCACGATACTTCATCGTGTTCCGTAATACCCTTCAAGCTCACAATTTAAACATTAACCCCAAATAAATGAATTTAGTAAATATATATAGATATGAAAACCCCCGAATTTATCCCAAAAATCAATAAAGAAAGTTTACCGCTTCCCCTTGAATTACTTTACAAATTATCAACAAAATCTCCCAAATGTAGGTACGTAGAAAATTTAAGTAAAATCAAAACACCAACCGGCAGCGAGTGAGCTCAAAGAATGTTAATCGTTGAATGCCCCGTCCCCCTCTCGAACCCGCCTATTTATGCTCATCAAAAGGTGGTCGATATGGGCAATATGGGCAAAGTGGCCGAAGTGTGCAAAGTGGGCGAAATTTTAACAAACAAAATTGAACCTTAACTCGATGAAAATAAGGTCGTATCCAGTTAATTCTGAAGATATTTATTCTTTCAACGATAATGATCTCTATAACTATAGAAATAAGGTTGTTACGTTTCGCCTTAAGATAATGCAATATTAGTATTATTTCGTAAAACATACTACTTAGATTATGCGGCTTTCCCACTTATTTAATTTATTCAAGGATTTTTATTCTTTTTAAAGATAATTTCTATTATTCGATTTATGTTCTTAGAAACTATATCTGACTAATGTTATATTTGTGAACCGAACGAATAGCTAGCATGATAGCCTATCTCGTTACAGTCACCCCCATGAAAATAACTGCTGGTCTGATGCCGGAAGATATTTTCAAATCTTTCACAAATATAAAAGAAAAGAGTTTATTAATGCTTTGTCCCAAAGTATTTTTTTTTTTTTTTTGTGTGTGGTGTGTCTTTAAAACCAAAGAAGAAACAATCCCAATAGTGAGAAAAGTCTCTAATTAATAACATAAAATTCAAGATCAATTAGTAGCCTTCACTAAAACATCTGGTTCATGTGCAGAAACTAGGTTGTGAGACTAGCCAATTAGAGGAATTATGTACTATGTCAATCTATCTGATTCAATTTTTCAATCTAATAGAACTCCATAATACATTCTATCATAATCCAGATCCTCATCACGGTTAAACCAATAATCATCGTTTGAATAGTACATACCCTATCTGAAACTTTCCAACATCTACTGCAATCATTAATTGTTTGGAGAGTGTGTAGTGGTCGCCCAGAAGATATCATTGCTGCCAGTGGAGTATGAGAATTCCTTAACTACCAGCTCAAACTGAATTCTTTTTTTTTTTTCATCTAACCTAACACCAATTCATTAAGGAATCTCGTTGTGTGTATGGAAACTTTAGAACAAAGCGCAAATAAACTTATCTCATGGCTACAAAGTCTGGTACACCGTTAACGCCCAGCTACATAATGATAAACATGATTGAAAACATTCCATACTCACTTTATACTTCTCTTTCATTTCTCCACAATGTACAAATATAAAACAGATAATATTCATCCTTCCCCAAGCTCAGATTCATTCGACTTTAACAATGCAACAGTTCACAGCCATGAAATTTCTATGAATTTAATACTAAACTATTCTCTTTCGATAAATAATTTCAGCAATTTGCAAAGTAAACAAAGTCAAAACGTCAAAACTTTCCCCAAAACTAACCCTTTTTTTCATTCGTCAATTCGGAAAGGCAATGAAACTAGTCACTACAACCGTTGACTTTAGTCACTATTGTTATTATTATTATTTTTTTTTTATACAACTAAGGAACACATCAATCGATATTATAATATACCAAAAGAAAGTCATTGGGACACATAAAGTTATTCACTAAGAAGGAATCCAACCATGACACAACTTTATTCCAAGGTAATTTTACGCGAGAATCAATCTGAATCAAATAGAAACGTCTATCTTTATTCTAAACCGTAAAGCGTCAGTAGCGCGCTGCGGAGAGACATGGACACCCATTTACGGGGATCCCGGATTCGAATATACACAGACAACACGCCGTGCACCAATGTGACCCTCTAACCCATGTACGTTAATTCGATCGCTTTCAAACAGTGAAGGAAAACATAATCGTAAAGAAACCATCATACACTGAAGAAGAATAAGATGACATGTGAAGTCCATCAATCCACAGCGGAACGCTTACAAGCTGATGATGATGATAAGAAGTTATTTTAAAATCTCCTTGTCCGAGGCCAAAACTGAAGCACAGTATAAGAAAGAGGATGAAACCATTTCTCTAATAGTTCTGGGAGATCTCATATAGCGCTATCCTTTTTTTCTATTGTTGCATTGCCACACGCACCGTCAGCTGTACAACAACTTTTAACAGATAAATTCAATTAGAAGACCATATTCAAGAAAATAGAAATAATCTGATACTCAAAGACATCTCAAAGATCTCGAACTCTAAGATTGGCTCAAAAGGAAGAAATCCAGAGCCGTAAAAATTGATAAAAAAGTGAAAACCATAAACAATGTGACCATCGGCTGTCAATCATAGAGTACTTGCTGTCAATGTCACAATGTTCCTCCGCGAAATATTTTCAAACCGCCGACCGCCGTATTTCGTAAAAAATTTCTCTAAAAACAAAACTAAAGTAGTGCATGAACTCCCCGACTAAACTATGCTGAAATATAACGCGTACAAGTGTGACAGAGTACTTAATATAAAAGAAGACCCGGATTGTCGTTATATCGGTAAGTAAATCTATCGCCGGGAGACAAATTGTTTAAACTGTTTTTCATTACATATTATATGTATGGAGAGAGCTATGCTCGATGTTTAACTGAGAAATCACATCTGGCTCGATGTTTAACTGAGAAATCACATCTGATACGAAAAGATACGTCAGAGATCTAAAGTAGTCGACATAACTCGGAAAATTAGCAAGCTGAAATGGCAAAGGGTTGGTCAGATTTGCCGAAGACCTGACAACAGCTGTGGTGTCAAAGTTCCGAAACTGAGACCGCGAACTAACAGGAGTAGGGTGGACTGCCCCGCTGTCCACCAGACAGACAACCTAAGCGGACAGAGTCTTATGGC
Organism: Agonopterix arenella; assembly: GCA_927399405.1. NCBI lineage: Eukaryota > Metazoa > Arthropoda > Insecta > Lepidoptera > Depressariidae > Agonopterix > Agonopterix arenella. The sequence continues at coordinate 10,943,884 of OV656707.1, read as the reverse complement.
GCGCCTTAAGAGAATCCTATGTTCTGCAGTTGATGATGATAATAGGCTGATGATGATGATGATAATAATAGGCTGATGATGATGAGTTACATAAAACCAATAAAAAATGTCATTATTTTGTAAACTTGTAAACTTTCTATTGTTAAGAGTTCCCATTTGATCCTTCACGTACCAGTACAAAATTCCAGACACGCATTTGGCTAAGATTTTTCCACTAAGAAATCTTTTTAGCCTTAAATTAATTTCAACGCAAGTTACTTACATTATGTATACATTATTATTTACAGAATAAAAAGAAAGTATCCATGAATCCAGCATAATTTCTGAAGGAAAAGATACGGAGCGGAGACCATGCGTTGTCAGACCTAACTGTGAAAACAGAGAAAAATCTAAAACTACAACGGAGACTGCTACTACTCAGCCCAGTACCTGGAACGTTAGTATCCTATAAAGTAGTACTATACTTTTAATTCTAGCGCACTGTATGATTCACCCATCCACTGCCAGCATTATTGTAATGAAGCATGAACCAACTTAAATACACATTTACCTACTCAATAACCATATATGAAACATAACAAAATAAGCTATTTGTCTTAAAAAATATTGAAAATTATAGTTAATCTTAATTTTCTTAATATTGAATTGCCGTGCGACGCTGCTGATAGTTTATTTTTTTAGTCCCTCTCTACGACTTAAGGTTCAATTCTGTGTTGACTTTTTAACTGAAAGTAATCCTTAACTCCTGTCAATCAAACATTATTTTGACTATCATATTTGAATCCAAATTTCTTGAAGAATAATATTATGTCTATTGTTTCAGACTCAAGAAACCAATGTACCAGTCAAAATTATAAACCGGAGCTGTACCTATAAATAACTATGATATGATTATCATATCCATAAAAATGAAGAAATCATTGACGGAGAGATCGAAACATTGATGGCATCGATTTTGAACTGCCCTTTAGATTAATACAATTCTCATATTACAATCTACATTTCAGGACTCTTAGTTAATCTTGTTAAGGATTGCAGAAACAGATCTGTTATATAAATTCAATGATAATACTACAACTGCTTATGTTTTAAATTTACAATTACTTAAATTTATTTAAATCTGATGATTCGGATCATAATGACTACGAGTATTTCTATTAGTTTGTATTATCATGACTATTTTAGATCCCATAGGAAAACTAGAATGCCGAAAACAACTGCTATAAAAATTAGTTTGTGAGTTTACCCTACCAATTTAAAATATAAATTAAATAAGTAAACTTATTATTTTGTTTGAAAATTTCTATTTTCCCACATTTTCTATCTCAAATATTATTTACCATTATTAGAGTTGATTCTACAAATTCATGCTCATATCAAAAGTAGATTCTGAATTATTTTCTACTTATTAAAGTTGACTCTTAACTATAATATTTATCTAAACCTTAGGTAGATACCCCTTTGATTATGGAATCGTGTTGATTTTTATTTTCGAAACCATAAAAGGAAAGCTAAATTTAATAATTGATTTCTGCATTCAGCCATGGAATATATAAGATGCTTCTTTTCAAATTACTATGAAAAATTTACAAGTATTAAAAATTCATCTTAATAAAACACAATGACACAGTGATGTGTAAGTTTTTCTTATCATTTACTCATTTAGGTACTTCCGATTAAGATCAATTCAATCCATTATTCTTAAGGAATAAGTTAGTGTTTTGTAATAAATAAGCAACTGCACCTATTATATTTTTGTTTTTTTTTCATACAATAATCACAATAAACCTCATGTCCTAAAATAACATCTATGGCTCCACTAAAGCTACCTACTGAGGTTTTCAGACCTTGTGAAAAGACATATTAGCCATTAGGATTGGCGAACAATCCACCGACAAGAGTGTAGCTCTTAAGATGATGATGATGGTAATACCTACATTGCAAACATTTGATTTCCCATTCAAAGAGAACCCTGTGACTTATTACTAGGCTATTTGGAAATATGCATTATGTAGATTAATAACACATGAACTTTGCTCCATGAAACGAATTCATTACATCTAACTAAAAGTAAAGTTGATTTTTCTGTTTCAACTATTGTGATTTTATTAATCTCTCTTGAAAGAACCAACAGATTTTTGAGTAGAAGTCAGTGGACTAGCTACAGCAAGATGCAGCTGGTAACAATTCCGTGTTCCTCCATCCTTTTACTTAATCTCTTATTTACTTAAAAGCTATTTCATCTTCATTGATTTATATCATGATCATAAGACCGCATGACGAATTATTTTCTAGTTTCTACCTCGGTATCTTTAATCATCAATTTCTTATATTTCCTATAATTATATAAATATTCCATTTAGAACATAAGCAAGTTATTAAATCAACCCCATCAAAACTCTATTCATTTTATTCTATACACCCCCCCATATTTACAACTTCAGCAATCTATACACTCTCACCCCCCCACGTTTACAACTTTATTAATCTATCAGCTGTCGCCCACGACCTCGTCCGCGTTACCCGGATAATATGTACCCTATGTGTTATTCAGGCCATGGCCCATCTGTATGCCAAATTTCATCGAAATCCGTTCAGTAGTTTTTACGTGAAAGAGTAACAAACATCCATACCTTCAAACTTTCGCGTTTATAATATTAGTAGGATTACTCTCACCTCCAATTCTTACAACTCTTCACCAGATACCTTCTCACTTGATATTAGCATACTGGTATCATAATTATATTTCTACCCCTATATTTACTATTCTAGGTATTATAAAATATTAACTAACTTAACAAACATACACCCCCCCTTTTCTTATACTTTTAAAACTCTATCATTGAAACATAATCATCATATTATTTCCTAAATCCATAAGTAAATAATGCTACTAAAATGTAAAAACCAAAATTACTGTATCCGAACGTTAGAATAAAAACTTTTCCTTATGTCTCCTACAATCTCATAAATTTTTGTTATCTGTGATATTCTTTCCTACGACCACAGATCATTAATATGTAGCAAGCTTCAGATGCGACGGTAAAATTTACTCTTAGTTCCAAATATTTCCGCTATGGCACTAATATCTTTGTAAGTTTATAAGATGTTCTACCATTGACCAATGATAACGTTTGATGTCATAAAAGAAAATGCGACTTCAGCGCCTCAGTGGGAATATCGGAACTAAAACTGTCATAGGCCTGACAATGGCGTTAAAAATTGAAATTATTCAACAACGTAGTGTTTATATTCAACAAGGAAAAATTCAACTATTTCCATGGAAGCTTCACTGGAAAAATAAACCCTCTAAAACTATCAAGACACAAAAGCTACAACTTGATTCAAAACCAATCACCGTTTCCCAACTCCAATACGGCAATTGAGTAAACATTGGATATGGCGGCCGCAAGATCTAAAAACTACTACTGAAGTTACAACCATTGCTTTATTGCTACGGAAATAGTCCAAGGAAGGCCCGGAACTGAGAAAACGCCTGCAAGTACAACGGAATACCGAACATCATCACGCGCTTACAAAAACGAGACGGTTTCTTTTCAAACTAAATCCTCAAACAAACATCATCATTTGACTAAGTGACTGATTTTCTATTAGTGTCTTATCAGAAAACCTGTCTAGGAAAGTGCGATAAAGTGAAACTATGAGTGAACTCCTAATTATTTTTAAGTAGTGCTATATCAGGTGGTGGGTACAATGTTTATCTTATTGTGAAAATTAAACCATTTTATTCTTGAATTCTTTGAGTTTTCCTTTACCTACCTACAACTAGCTTACTTTAAAACGTCTAGCATGATTCCCCCCACACGAGTGACTTTTTCCTATGTACACAAAATAAATTATTCCCACTCTTTTCAAAGATTGAAAACCACGATTGCCGAAACATGTTATATAGAGAATATTCAAGCCGCACGCTAATTGTGAAATCATACTAGAGGGTCTGATCAATACAAATAGACAAAACTAAGTCCTTCTTTCCATTTCACGAGGCAACAAATTGTGGCCAAGCCACTTTAACATACATACTTGATACATACACAACAAACATACAATACTAACTTCACGACCCATGCCATAAGGGACTTAACAGAAACCATAAATCTCCTTTAGCTATCCTAAACACTATGTACTAGTACTAATTATATTTCCTATTCATAAAATAGATAGTGAAAAGAATTTGACAAATAAATTTGCCAGCAAAATGTAAATATTTCTAAACCTGGACATGCAAACCAAATAGTAACAAGCCAAAATTCTTTTAACTATTGAACCTATTCAACCCAATCTACAGAATATTAAGTGTAATTCAATCTTGGTCTCGGCCAACGAAATGTAACGAATACTGGTCGAGACCAACCAAAGGTAAAACTCTCATACTGGTCACTCGGCTCCTTATTGTACTAGTACTAAATTGTATTATCCTATGCTAACTAAGAAACAATTTGAATCTAATTCAATAATCCTGGGCTATCGGCACCAAATTGTAACTGACCTCCCTAATCCTACCTAACTATACTAGATCCTATATACCTACTACTTACTAAATTATTTATTATATAACTAAGACTATCTTGTTTAATCGATTCAAATAACCTAATGATATGTAATACCTAATCCTTAAGTTATCCAAAGAACTATTTCATAACAACTGACTTAATTTACATCTAAACTTAATTCTACCTAATTATCTAAACTTAAACTAAAAATTTGGCCAGAAGAAGTGATCGTCTAGGAACCCACATTATGTAGTAGAAACTCAGATTCTTTTAGAAGGACCTAGTGACCTAGATCTTATTTGCAATGAACCCAGAATAATTCTAACCTGAATAATACCTAACCTAACCTATTATACAGGGTGTAAGTCTGAATTAGATAAATATCATAAGAAAATGGTAAGCATAAATTGATTTAGACAACATTGTGATTGTTTTTTAGGGGAGACCCCAACCATGTGGCCGGATACTAGAATTATCAGAGAAGAATATTAAATATTTATGTTGTGAATGTCATCATTTGGTAGACATTTGGAATATGAGTAGAATTAATGATATTTTCAGCTTTATCTTTTGAAGTGTAACGTCTCCAATCATTTTTGTATGGAGATTAGCTACGGGCTGCTCTCTGCTCACCCAAAGACAAGCAAAAACTATCAGGACCTCAAGTTGACTTTTTCAAGAGGTTTATTATGTTATATTATTAATATTTAGATCTCTTAATTAGGACTTCTTATGTAAATCTTGTAAATAAGGTTCCTTCTCAAATACTTCTATTGGATAGGGTATGGCCTTAAAAAAAGATTCTACTACCACGTCACTAGGGACCTAACTGCAGAGAAGATGTGGCCAGAACCTCTACAGTGATACCTTCAAGTATTCAACAACTTTAGTATGAAATCAGTAAGTATGAGTAAGTATTTAATATTAAAATAGAGGACTATAATGATTACTTTTATTTGTAGTTCTAGTCAGTTTGTCAGAGTCATTGAGACAGTTAGTATAATACTAGGAAAATAAACTATGAATCTGAGCAAATTTAGTGGATGTGTCTTTCTTTAATATGCTTAACAATCTCTATTAAATAGTCAGCAACTTTGAAGATAAGTTCATACTAATTTATCAACTTAGTACCAATCTACTATAAAACCAATATTGTAAAGAGAAGATATTGTTGGAGTTTAAAATTACCTCCCTAATTAATTAAGATCAAGATAATATTATTGTCTTATGAATTCTAACAACAATTATTCCCAATATTAATCTAAGTAGCTATGATACCTATCCTATCCTAGCCTATTCCTACAATAAACGTGAATTTAATAAACTAACCAATGTCTAAAATATTCCTATTCTAAAGAAGTTTCCCTAAGGTTTGAAACACTCCGGTGTAAGAGTATTCCGCAATACTAGAGGCAGGCCTCACATTTACATTTAATTGTGTAGGTGTGTAATGTAGGTCTTCCCGTGATTGTCTAGGGAAGAAACCTTCTGACTAGCTAAGTTAAAAGGTTCGAGGGTGGAGCCCTCTAAGTGTACCTAACCCTATTCCATGTGTAATGCTCATATCACGGCCGAAGCCATAAGTTGTGATATGAACGGTCCCTACAGTAAAAGTGTCATATGTTAAGGGGACTAGATTTCGCACGCCGAGCATAAGGTACTAAGGCCCCCTAAAGGACTCCCTCCACTTCGACGGTGGGATACCCCGTAACAATACACCCAGCTTACGAAACCTATGTGGCTATAGATCGTTATGTCGGTAAAGAACAATCCCTGGCACACCACAAGACCAGGCTAAACAATGGAAGCTATAAGCGCTTTCACCTTTAACACCGCAAGGTGTAAAAGGAGCCTATAACCCACGATACTTCATCGTGTTCCGTAATACCCTTCAAGCTCACAATTTAAACATTAACCCCAAATAAATGAATTTAGTAAATATATATAGATATGAAAACCCCCGAATTTATCCCAAAAATCAATAAAGAAAGTTTACCGCTTCCCCTTGAATTACTTTACAAATTATCAACAAAATCTCCCAAATGTAGGTACGTAGAAAATTTAAGTAAAATCAAAACACCAACCGGCAGCGAGTGAGCTCAAAGAATGTTAATCGTTGAATGCCCCGTCCCCCTCTCGAACCCGCCTATTTATGCTCATCAAAAGGTGGTCGATATGGGCAATATGGGCAAAGTGGCCGAAGTGTGCAAAGTGGGCGAAATTTTAACAAACAAAATTGAACCTTAACTCGATGAAAATAAGGTCGTGTCCAGTTAATTCTGAAGATATTTATTCTTTCAACGATAATGATCTCTATAACTATAGAAATAAGGTTGTTACGTTTCGCCTTAAGATAATGCAATATTAGTATTATTTCGTAAAACATACTACTTAGATTATGCGGCTTTCCCACTTATTTAATTTATTCAAGGATTTTTATTCTTTTTAAAGATAATTTCTATTATTCGATTTATGTTCTTAGAAACTATATCTGACTAATGTTATATTTGTGAACCGAACGAATAGCTAGCATGATAGCCTATCTCGTTACACACTGACCGATATCGTTCCGATATCGTCCGACGATATCGTTGTCGTCCGAGCTGACGATATGTGAGTATCGTGTCGGTGGCGTTATCGTCACAATATGAAAACACCCATTGACGGAGCGGCAGACTTCAGTCCGTCATTTGTGAAGCAAGGAGTTGTATGAAACCGAACGTAGAAGCACACACGGTGACGGATTGACGCACCGTGTGTGTGATCCCACTAAGCATAGGCATTGAGGAGAAAGTAGTGTACTACTGTCATGTATTCTGTTGTAAATGCCTAAATAAATAAAACCTCGCGGTAACCAAAAAGAGAGTGTTTGAAACGGTCATCAGTTTCGATCACATAGGGGCTGGGAGTGTCCGTACTTTACGTAGTACTTGTTCATAACTGTGAAAGAGCTTTAAGGCTTTGCGTTTTGGCTTTGCGTTAATTTGTTAAGAGGCCGCTGAGCCGCCCGCGCCCAGTGCTGTCCGCTGAGAGTTCTAAATTTTTAACAATTATGCAACCATTTATAAAAACCACGAATGCCGCACATTGTTTCCATTGCAGATTATAAATGTATCGTGGAAATACAGCGCGGGACAGCTTTAGTGGCCTCCTAAAGACCACACTGGAAAAGACTGATTGGCCGGTCGTGCAGCACTGGAACCATGTGCACATGGGCTCCAGACCTGCTTTGTTTAACGTAAAATAAAATAAAACTGCTACTTCTTCTGTGTATTAATATAGTTTTATAATACTAACATAAATATCATCATCATCATCATCATCAGCCTATGAACGTCCCACTGCAGGGCACAGGCCTACCCTCAGGGAGGATGTATGGGCATTAGTCTACCACGCGTGCCCAATGCGGATTGGTAGACTTCACATACATATCAGAATTTCTTTTTCAGTGTATGCAGGTTTCCTCACGATGTTTTCCTTCACCGTTTGAGAGCAGTCGGTATTACGTACGTAATACGTACGTAAGTTAGAAAAACTCATTGGTACATGGCATGTTGTTCGTGCGGATTTGAACCCGGACCCCTATAATTGGGTGTCCATACCTCTCCGCAACGCGCCACCGACGCTCATAAACATGGTTATGACTGTATTATATTTGAGATAAGTAAATGATTTGAATTGAATACGGATTATTATCCAATAAAATAAAAAGCGTAGTGGCTTGACAGCACTGGTGGCACGGCGTCCTTTTAACACCTACTATTAAATCATAACACGTCTCAGTTATTTTTCTGCCACAGTTTCTTATGCACAAAAGAAGCTTGCCTGCAAGAAACTTTAGCTAAGCTATCTTCAAGCTAATATCATGCACCGTTCATAGTTTATTGAGAGTCAGACCACGCCACGCCCCGTGCCGCCCCGCATTATCCACAGTAAACTGTTCAAGTCGTGACACTTAGTGACCTCTTTAGACACGACAGCAGCTTTTTATTAGTTTGATAAAGGTGCTGACAGAGTCATTTGTGAGTGATTAATCAAATCGAGTTATTTTATAATATCTCTTTTCGCTAATTACTTCTCTGTAGCTGAAGTACTTTATTCTTCGCGTTCGAATTGTTATAACAAGTAGTATTTCAAATGTTCTCTTTACATTTGCAACTATACCTACTATACAGGGTGTTACAAAAATACAAATAAACATTTAGGGGGGTGGTTAGGACCAGCAAACTAAACAACTTTTACTACGGGACCAATATCGAAATCGCTAAAAAAATCTGATGTTCCATCATCATCATCATCATCATATCAGCCGATAGACATCCACTGCTAGACATAGGCCTCCCCCAAAATGGGGAGATTTGCCATAAACGCCATGATTCGATGCCTTTGCGATGTTCCATACTAAACTACAGATCTACTCAAGCTAAACCCCCTTAAAAGTTTTAAATGTTATTTTTACTTTTGTAACAACTCGTATACAATTGCTAAATTACAATTTCCATACTCTACTTACCATTATCCATACGCTACTTCGATGTAGGCGAAATAATCTGTCAATGTCGAAGATTTTAATTATATGTGCGATATGTTGGTAGTTTTGTTTCGATGAAAACATGGATAAATGCACAACCAATTTCATCTATACTATTATAAAACTGTAACAGGAAGTTTGTCTGTACATTGAAGATATTAACAAACAAAAAGTTACGATATGGTTTTTAGGTGTCCCTGATTCCATTTCACCAATTTTTGGATTTTTTGTCTGTCTGTTTGTTTGTGTATTTGTTTGTTTGTTTGAACGAGTATCAAGCAAAAACTACTGAACCGATTTTGATGAAACTTTTTTTGTTTGATAGCTTATGATCTGACTTAAAATCTGATATATAATTTGTGCGGACGAAGTCGCGGATTAACGCTCGTTGTAAATAAAATTATGTCCTCGATTCAAATAAATAATTTTCTTTTTCATTTACTTTATTTTTCGCAATATTTGTTTAAAAAAGAATAAATTTTTTCTCCAAAACTCCATGACTTTTTTCTACAAATCATTTTTGCCTCAAAATTTAAAATGCGAATAACTTTAAATTTTAACTATCAAAATAATGAAATTATTGTTTCATACTAATTATTTTGTTATAAATCATTTGGGGTGTATGAGGTTTTGCGCTTATTCATTAACACGTTGATATCTACCCAAAGAAAGACCCTTTTCCACGAAACGCTTTAAGCTTCGCGGCGTTTTACCTTTTTTTACACGCGTAGTCGTTTCGAGGATTTGAGTGATTTCATGCAATTATTATGGAAAGGCAGTACGCCACGTCACCGATGCGACACGCTGAAACCTTTAGCAAGATCTTTAAGGTTACTGCACGTTTTACCAATAAAATTAACTCATATTTTAAAATTTCCATGCAAATAAAAAAACAATTGCTTATAAAGTAAATAAACAACATACCTTTATCAGATTCTTTCCTTCCACCAAGCCCTGCGACAATGTCTTGGGATAGGATTGCACAAAGTGAATACTTACTTGACCACTTGGTAGGAGGAACCAACCACCACTTATACAGGGTAACACTATTATGATCCTATTAAATATAAGACCACTGGGGTCTTTACTATAATATATTTCCTTAGGTTAGTTACAGTGAGTGGAGAAGCTTGAGAGATACCTATATCAAACAAACTGATGTCAAATATGCTTAGATATTAATAATTAAGATATAACCATTATACAGGCAGACCTAATCTCAAATATCGTCTCAACACCATCAAAGCGATCATTATTTGTAAAAGACTGTTGTCTGATTTCAGACATTAAACATGGTTCAATTCCGACAACCATACGGTTAAATAAATCAAAAAGCCAAAGACGCGGAGTAAATCAATCGTCTTGTCCGCATGTTAGCCGCTTGAATAGCACAAACTAGATTTTCTAAACTTCTTTTATTTTCGTTGTCTTCGCGAAGCTGCAACCTTAAAGATTAATGATCGAAGCACTGACGTCGCTTTGTATGCATTTACGTCTTTGACTATTTATTATAAGGACTAGACTTGCGGTAGCATTTCCCCTCTGCCACGGTATAAGATTAATTAATCATGTGTATTTACATTAGATTTTATAACTTATCATTAAACTAGACAGTCTATAATTGCGAAACAATAATTTCGAACTTAGGATGTTTGGGGTTAAAACGAGACTTCTTTTCATGACTTTTAACGTTCAAAATCAGAATCTAAAGTTATGGGGAAAAAATACAACGTTGCAGATTTCATGTTACCCCGCCCCCCGCAAAAAGTGTCAGAAATGTTTGTTAGTAGAATTACACGCGTGGCTAGTCCCTCTATAAGTAGTCAAAGATTTACGTAGATGACCGGAAAATGTATAAAATTGAGGTGCTTTTTCTAGAACTTTTTTAAGTGTCTAGACTTGACTGATGGTTTTAATTTCATGTTGAAATTTGAGACATATACAATGTGTTAATGAATTAACGCAAAACTAGAAAGTAGTTTGTATAGAATCGAGAGCAGAATCGAATTATCATGGTTTCAACATAGGTATTTTTTTCAAAATAATAAATAATTGGTTTGTAAATTTAAAATTTACTGAACCCGATAACAACCCACCCCAAGGGCATACTCACCCTACTTACTATCAAAACAAGATTATTAAAATGTATTCATGAGTATGTTAGCGCTTTCATTCATTGCTGAAATGATAACAAATCATTTTTGCCTCAAAACTTAAAATGCGAATAACTTTAAATTTTAACTATCAAAATAATGAAATTATTGTTTCGTACTAATTATTTTGTTATAAATCATCTGGGGTGTATGAGGTTTTGCGCTTATTCATTAACATGTTGATATCTACCTAAAGAAAGACCCTTTTCCACGAAACGCTTTGAGCTTCGCGGCGTTTTACCTTTTTTTACACGCGTAGTCGTTTCGAGGATTTGAGTGATTTCATGCAATTATTATGGAAAGGCAGTACGCCACGTCACCGATGCGACACGCTGAAACCTTTACCACATAAGTAAATATCTTACAGAGCGAAAGCTTCGACACAATCGTGCTAGTGGACAGTCTATGGGAGATGTTGGATAAGCGCGTCATTGGGAATTTGGCATCATTTTGTGCGCTCCTGGCTCCACAGAGAGACAAAGCGCACAAAATGATCAACTCATTATTTTCGAACAAGTGGGATCACATTATTAACAGCCTTAGCTTATTTTTACTTCTTAATATGCTGATTTATTTAAGAGGATGATCAAGACTGTCAAACTCAACAACTTTGTCTATGATAGCAACATCGAAATCGGGAGAAAAAAATCTGCTGTTCAATACAAAACCGCAATCCTACTCGATCCGAATATATGGGACAGATAATATTATTTCCGCCATTTCAATGTTGGCTCCATACAGAAAGTTGTTCAGTTTGATGGTCTGATCAACCTCTTAAAAATCGTTAGCATTTATTTAGTTGGGCCCTATATGTACAACAATAACATACCTACTATTATCATAATGGTTTGTTTGCCAGCTCGTGAACCATACAGCAATGGTTCACAAGCACGTATACAGACTTTGGTTTCGGGGGGGTTAATTCATTTTCAGGGGGGGATTTTCATTGAAAAACGATGAATGGTTGTTATCCTACGCACGAGGGATGAACACCTTTAGTACATAGTCGTGTAAAAACAATCTACTCGCGCATCGGTGAACATCCCCTATGCACTACAGAATCACGGCAGCCACACCAGGCAGCACCCAGAACGCGTTATTGAACTGGACCCGCAAGACATTGTACTGTTTCTTCGCACAGTTTAGCCAGTTTAGATTGTCCACTAACGCGATTTTGTCGACGTTTTTTCTCTGTGGGGTATTACTCAAGTAGCGCTAACTGGAGGGCAATTGCGCTAATTTAAAACATCCAAGCTCAAACCTAATCCAACTTCAGTTCTAATCACATTGCAATCCAATACTATTATCGCGCTAAACTTGATTTATTTACTATGCGACTGACAGCTTTTAACGTTTGAGCCATCTGTCAAAACAGCTCTAACGGCTGTCATGAGCTGTACCGCGATTAGCGCTACACCAAATATGTATAGGAGTCACGTTGCAGGTTTGACCCGAGCACTTGTCTCGCATGGTTTTTGCGTGTCGCGTTTTTGTTTGCCGCGAGGTCCGCAATCTTCTTGTTCTTGACTAAAAACAATCCCTGATATTGGGGTAGATTCTTCCATAAACTACTTGACACTGGCGGAAATGCAGTGCTAACGCACAAGCAAGAGTCCATTAATTATGAATTTAAAAAAAATGTGCATTAAGCTAAGCTTCGCACGCGGTCCAATCATGGTTCAGTTGCGATTTATTTACCGCAATTGCCCTTCTGGGAGTAGGCTCAAAATAACGATTAATCTTAATTACTAATTTGCTTTATTACTTGTGTATTTAGGGTTTCTCTTACACCATTAACTAATTTAAAAGAAAGTAACAGTCAAAACGTACATTTGTTTTCTGAACCTGAATAAACATTCTCCTGGCCAGTATTCCACGTTTTCACGGATACAAAATCAACATTGAAACCTTTTCTATATTACGGACTAATTTAATTATGTAAGCTAAGAGGTAGGTATCTTTCCACCTTTTTAGGGTTCAACCCTCAAAGGTTTGAATAAGATTCAGTTGCATGGATTATAAACTGTTATTCTTAGAAAACATCCAAATTACAATTTACGATCGTTGGAAAAACATTTTATATGTATTTTTTCGGTTTAACGGTAGGTACACCAGATTTTCCAGTCAGCCTGACCGTCCGTCACAGCAGCACCCAGTGTTACCAGATCCAATTTTTAGAAACCCGTAGGATAAGGTTAGAAAATCAGGAGAGATCCGTAGTTGACCTCTTGAAAAATCTGAAGATCTAGAGACTTTTTTTTAATGCTTTATCTGACTATTTTGACCCGAAACATCCCTCTAATTTAGCGAAGAAAATGGAAACTTAGAAAGTTTAAGCGAGAATAATGCCCAGACAGAGTGAAAATCCATCTGAGTCAGTCGTTTTGTCATTCATGTTACATTTAAGTAAATATTTCTGTCGTGCCTGTATCGCGACAGGAAGTAGAAGAAAGGAGATGGAAAAGAGTAGGGACGAGCCATATTTTACGAACCACAGTCCAATATACAAAAAAGCAAACATGAGTTGATTTATCTGCGGCTAGGTATCATTATATGCAGCAAATTGACATTTTAGGGAGGAATTCAGAAGATTTCTAAAAATCCGTAGATTTGCCATTGAAATCCGTAGATCCGTAGGCCAGGCCAAAAATTCGTAGATCTACGGATAAATCCATGAAAGTCTGGCAACGCTGGCAGCACCATAACTTATATAGGTATCTAGTTATGAAGCAAAGTGCATGAATTTTGATACACTGATATTTTAGATTGTAGATCTCAATTTCAAGGAAAACTACTTAAATTTACATTTTGAGGGGTACCTCTCCTGAAAAGTGGGGATGAAATCGTACATTTTCAAGATAAAATGACTACAGAACCCTGGATGGTCTGACGTGCACTTTGCTGGATTTTAAATGTGCATTTTCTTCTCATTGTTTTTTATTCAGTAATGTTACTTAGATTTTAAGGAACTAGATTTCTGTTTCGCCCTCGCATTATAAATGATATGCGGAATACTTATCTGAATAATATGCTAGGAGAAGTATAGTTACCACACGAGTAAATAAAATATCCCACAGAGAGAAAAGTTCGACATAATGCAGCTAGTGGACAATATATAGGAGATGTTAGTCGAATGCGTCATCGATCCTTTTGTGCGCTCCTGGCCCCACAGAGACAATTCTTAAAAGCTAATGAAAGAAAATGAGTACGATAAAATGATTATGATTGCGACGGCGCGTTGACGTGACGCGGTTGCTTGCCCAATGTCTCCCATAGATCAGCATTGCAATTCTCTAAGCGCAAATACACACTCACACACATCTGATGAGTTTGTCTTTGATGTGATTATCTCAAACTCAATTAAAACTTTATTATGTTACTTTTGTCTCGTTTTGTTAATTGTTATCATAATGTATAATTTTAGTATATATAAGTTATGTATCCTCGAACGTTTAATATAAATCACCTATTATTCTGGCTTGAACTAGAAGGCCAGTACCTAGAAGCACATGGTTCTTCCCTGCTGATAGTTGCTGGCAGCTCCCCCTGTTCGAAATCGGTTAGCCAATATAATATATGATTTGTAAAAATTTTAAACAGTATCTAACTAGTAGTAGTAACATTATCTAGTGATATCGTACTAAGCTGTTTTTGTGTTAAATAAACATTCACTCATTCATTCATTCGTCGTTGAAACATCGGGGAGCTGACAATTCGGTATTCGCTATTGTTATTTCATGTGTCAAACTCATATAAAAACTTCGACTATCAAGAAGGATATACATTTGTGAGCTCGTCGATGTTTTTAACAGCGTTGTGACGCTTAGAGAATTGCTGACAACTCCTGACAATGTCCACTAGCCAGATTGTGTCGAAGCTTTCTCTCTGTGGGGTATTGACTCATGTGGTTTACTCTTTTTATTACACTATAATTGTAAAATGCTCCTTTTCACTCAGGGTTAGTTGAGGTTGATTAAAACACAGATATAGTTTTCACTAGTGAATGTGGCC
Source organism: Agonopterix arenella (assembly GCA_927399405.1). NCBI lineage: Eukaryota > Metazoa > Arthropoda > Insecta > Lepidoptera > Depressariidae > Agonopterix > Agonopterix arenella. The sequence goes on along the minus strand of OV656707.1, from coordinate 10,928,675 downwards.
AGCGCACGTCCGCACGGCACGGTGGTCGGCGAGTGAGTGCCGAGCGAATGAACGATAGATATTCACCACAGACTGCGCGTGCCGATAGATGGCGCTACCAGCGCTTTCCACATTAACTACTCTTTATTGCTGTACACTACAATAAGTATAGCTAGAACTTTTTAAATTATTTAATTACAGTTTTCTTGTCGTTTAGAAGGTATAAAATATAATACTTAAGTAGCAATACGTAGTCACGTCACTTCAGATCCTATAAAAGTCACAAGAGCTAAGCTGCCTTTTTCGCGATGCGGTTTACTGTTTTCCTAGAAAATTGCTTGCGTCGTGAACAATGTTTAGTATCCTTGCTTAGTTTTGTTTTGTCCTTTAAGGTGGTTTCAGTCCATACAAAAGTTTGACGCACAATACGCGTAGACGGAATTAATAAAAGTAATATTTTATATATGGAATAATAGTTTAGAAAATCTAGTTGCCGCGTAACAAATAACATTTGCAATTTATAATATAATTACAAAGATATAAAGCTTTTAAAACTTTGTATGAAAAATTAAAAAGCTTTATATCTTCGTAATTATTTTATAAATTGCAAATGTTATTCGTTACGCGGCATCTAGATTTTCTAAACTATTTTTCCATATATACAAAGTTACTTATATTAATACCGTCTACGCGTATTATGCGTCAAAGTTTTGTTTAAAATTGACCCCTCTGCAACCGCCTTAAAGATATTATAATACTGGAAAAATATAAGGTCTAACAAAATTAGGTGAAACTATTTAAAGGGGATGATCAGACCATCAAACTGAACAACTTTCTCTATGGGACCAATATTGAAATCGCGAAAAAAAAAATCTGCTGTCCCATACATTTAGGTCGAGTTAGTTTTTATGGAAAAGCTGATTTTTTTTTCGCAATTTCGATATTGGTCCCATAGAGAAAGTTGTTCAGTTTGATGGTCTGATCATCCCCTTAAAATAGTTTCACCTAATTTTGTTAGACCTTATATATGTATTTTATTACAACAAATAGAGATTAGTACCGAAGACAATCGAAAATGGATGTGTATTCGAACGCTATTATAATGGGCATGCGCTAACCTTACCTAACTGTATTATACAGGATGTTACAAAAGTACAAATAAACATTTAAGGGGGTGGCCCTTTATGCGCATTAACGTTCGCATATGCCATGTTATGTACTTAACATTCGCGTTAGTCTTATGGCGTGCCTAAGTTATAATAATAATAAATAAAAAAAAAATATATAGATAATAATATATATGTTTATATATGTTAATATTATATAATATATGTTTTGTATGTTTAGTCATGTATGTAATTTGCGTGGCACTGTCGTTGTACTTAACATGTTTCAAAATAGTATTTATACACAGGGTGTTACAAAAATACAAATAAACATTTAAGGGAGTTGTTTAGACCATCAAACTGAACAATTTTCACTATGGGACCAATATCGATATCTAGTTTCGTTACATAAAGATTCTAGTTCAAGTTAAACTGAATTTGCATCTAGAAGCGGAGTTAGGAACTTTGCTCCTGATAACTTTATTTTTCATTGCCTATGTACAAGTTAAACAAATCACGTTTTAGACTCAAAAAGTTGCCCTCGTTTTACCAACGAGTCTGGGTAAAAAAATCCAAGTAACTAAAACTCGAATTGGGATGTTTTCGGCCGTTTTCTGTTTATTCAAAAAGGTAGGTATATTTCTGTTTAACACGGAACAGAAAGCAAGAGTGCTACTGGAAAAATAGTAAGTTTTAAGCCTCTGTGCCCATAACCTATAAAGATTATTCAGAGCTATTTTCCGAACCACTCGGGAAATGTTTACTTATTCAGAATGTTATCACACGAAATCAGTGAAGGAAGAATTGATGACGTCATATCTATCTATCGTAGCTGTCAAATCTATTCCACAACAGGAAAATACATTACTCTGAAATTTTTGCTGATACCCAGATAACATTTGTCAAAGTGACGTACGAGTATGTATAGTTTGACGCGGAAATGGTTTGGTCGCTGAAAATTTCATGTTTTTGTAACGATATGTAGCCATTGGATAGAGCTGTATTGTATAAAATGATATAGTGACCATGGATTATAAAGAGAAAACTAGATGCTGTTTCATGTAAAATCTTTGTTTTTTTGTGCGATTTGACATAGTTCTTTTGTTTGGTTCGAATGCCCGTTAGCGAGATATAATAATACACGACTGTGGCGTATAATATACGACCAAAGTATATAACTAACATGTATTTAGTAAATTTTATTTTTCTTGAGAAATAAATATCTAAAATATATTACCAAATATACAGGTTGAAATTGATATCATTAGCACCCTTTTAAACTAAGAGTCTACCCATCAAACTGCACAACTTTTACTATGGGAGCAAACTAATCGGAGCACAAAAAAATTTGCTGTTGCATACATTTGGGTCGAGTCGGCACGGCACGGCACTGTAGTTTAGTTTGTTACATCAGATTTTTTTTTGCTCCGTTCGGTTGCTACCATAGTTAAAGTTGATCAGTTTGATGGGTAGACTCTTAGATTAAAAGGATGCTATTGATATCAACTTCACCCTGTATATATATATTGTTGTAAATAAATATCTAATATCGTAATCTTAAACCATATTAAACCGCGAAGTGACTTCAGATGCCGTAGCATGGCAGCGTGGTACAGCGCTATCGCACCTTCGCTCTTTTTCCATTTGCGCTCAAACAAACGAGATAAAAGGCGTGATATAGCCGTGTCATACGCAACATGCTATGACTTCTGATATATTCGTTTGATAGTACTTCTAAATCTGTAATTTTTGGTTGATTGTGTATAATTAGTGAAGGGGAAGTAAGTGAAGTACGTATGTATTTTTACCGAGTACCTCCATTTGCGATGCAATACAACTAAACAAGACATTCATTTATAGAATGTACGTAGTACTTATAATTTCTATCGGTCCCTGTGAATGTAGTCCAATTTCTTGATAGACATAATCCCTTTTATCTATTTTGGACGTTCGCGTTCTCCACAACGGATCTCTAGACACGCTTGTAATATCCGGTAGCGTCTGCCAGTAATGTGAGTAAGAAAGATTATAAGCCATACGTTCCGACGGCTAGGAGACGACCTGACGTGGCAGGACGTCGCTTGGAGGATATAAGCTTGAAAAGTAGGACGTGGTAGTTAAAAGTTTATTTGCGCGTTTCTGTTAGGATATTCGTTGTAAAGAAGTAAATAAAAATGTTATAGCGAAGTGATGTTCGACTGCGGGGCACCTCACGAAATCCTCAGCTTCATGGTCGTACGACAATTACATTAAAAACGAAGGAAAATTAGTCTGCTCGTCAATCTTCGTTTGCGCAGACCAGCCTGCCTATTATGTAAGTTTCCGATCGTATCATTTACAAAATCGGTAACGTACCTACCTATTATGACTGTAGTCATAGATAATACACATTTTGAAACTTAAATTTTTCCAGTACTATTGTATGACAGTGCCTGGTACAGACAGTACACATCAGTGAGTTACAGAGCATCAAGTTCTCCCTTCACGGATCGGTTACAACAATGGGACTCTCTGGGGACGCTTTATATAGGAGTTTACAGATTATTTAGGTTCTAAGGTCTAGGATAAATGCAGGTTAATGCATTAAAGTCAATAGACATCAATAAAAACAAGTTATGCAGAAATAATCACGAACAATTCAAATTTTCGCAATCGCAACCGCGCTTCAGGCAAAAAAAAAACATAATAAATTTTCAGACGGTCAGTCACGGATGTAATTTTCAGATGCCGTATTGATGGAAATGAGGCAGCTGACGAGCTGGCACGAAGAGGGGCGGAAGAGGACGCCATAGGCCCCGAGCCTTATTGCGGCATCTCTCGCAACACTTCTAGACGTGTGCTAAAGGAATGGGCTGTGAACCAAAGCCGCAGGCTCTGGTCGGATACACCAGGACTGAGGCATGCGAAAGAACTTGTGACCGGCTTTTCAAACAGACATACCTCGGATGCCATCAATTCAAACCGCAACGACTTAAGGCTCTTAGTACGAGCCTTAACAGGACACTGCAAGTTAAACAAACACCTACACAGAATGGGGCTTGTAGATTCACCCACTTGCAGATTCTGCTGTGAAGTGCTCATTCACAGCAGGAGTCGCCATCTAGGTGGATACATAATAACACCTACTGACATTAGGGACCTCCCCTCCAAAAGCATAACACGGTTCATGAAGTCCGTGGGCTTAGGAAATTACCTTTAGGTCTAAGGTGACAGCTACAATAAATCTGTTCAGGTCGCAGTAGCTATTTGGTCATTGACCAAGCCCTTATAACCAAATAATAATGACGGTCAGTCACTGAACTCTTGCGTTATCTGTCAGTCATTCAGTCACGGAACTCTTTTAAAAGTATAGATTAAAGTTAAACTTTAAATGTATATGCATTATGCGGCAGAGGATATTTTTCGCTGACCGTATTATCACTACCAGTAATACCAAATGACATTCAGCTATCCTCGCGTGTGCTGGCACCAATCCACTTTATCACATCGAATTTTCTAAGCTTACCTTAACAAATTGTATCTGACAGTTTGTGAAATACGATATCTAGTTAGGGTTTTTGATATCTAAGCGAAACAGGGGCAATCAGGTTAAGATAAGTCTAGACGTTGTTGTCAATGGCAAATGACGGGTTGGTAGCAATTACAAAGTGAAGCTTTAATTTTCGGCCCCTTTGTAAGTTTATTTGAGATGAGTTAACGATATTTTCCTCGTTTATTGGAGATAGACATCGTGTTTTCAATGCTTCTGAAAATTTTTAAAAACGAGGAGAATGGGCCACGATTGCGCTAAATAAATCTTCACTGAACCGTGATTGGAACACGTGTGAAACTCAACTTTTTACACATTCGGTATCGCGCTAATCATTTGACAGCCGCTTGACAGATCGCTTCACAGTTTCAGCCGTCTAATAAAAAAGGTCAAGTTTAGCACTTTGTAAACAGTCACTAAGGTCCGCCACACACAGACGGAATTGCGATCCGGAATCCCGATTCAGGATTCAGTGTTGTCAACTATGGTTACAAAAAATATTAGTGCTGTTTAAAAAATGCCTAAAATAAAAATGTATGAAACGCCAAAAGAATGACAATTGCATTCTTAAGTATTTATTAAAACGAAACAAATAATTTCTATACATGATAATTTCTATCATGTGATGAGGTCATGACGTTACGATGATGATTTGTAAATTTTATTTCAATATTATGCAACTATATCAAAAGGCTATTGATAGTTTTAACATTAGACATAATCTGCATACAAAATGGCATGAACCAATACCATACAAGCTATTTTTGAGCGTAGGCGATAGGAGTAGACGTCGCAACTGCACCATCACGATACGGTGTCGTTCCATCGACGCCTACGCTCAAAATCACTTGTGTGATATGACGGTAAATCTTTAAAAAAATGCCACTTAAGACATAAAAATATCTCTAGATCTAGTGAAAAAGTACCTGAAAGCGGCAACACTCCATCCGGAACCAATTCCGAATCCGGTTTATTCCGTATGTATGTGGCGGACCTTAAGTATGACAGTTGAATAGTAACTGAATTGCAATGTGATAAGAACTGAAATTGAATAATAATTGAACTTCGAAACATTTATTACGGTAAGGTCCTTTTTAATTCGCGGACGGTTTTTTAAGGGGATGATCAGACCATCAAACTAAACCACTTTATCTTACTAACATCAAAATCGCGAAAAAATCTGCTGTTCCATACTGACTACAAACTTACTAGACTCAATGTTTGTACCTATGTATGCATCTCTTAAAAAGGGAGGCCTATGCCCAGCAATGTGTTGATGTGGGTATATTTAATTTTATTATAATGTAGCTATCCCTTCGTCTCCTTGTACGATATCCAATGAAGAAATGATCTGTTCTATGTCAGAACTACATGACATATTTAGCACCCGACTATATTCCCCGAGGGGATAGTCAGAGATATCTAAACTATTATAAAACTGTAACACACTGCGTCTGTACACTGAAGATATTTACAAAAAAAAGATAACGATATGGTTTTTAGATGTCTCTCCGCCAGTTGCACGTACGCTCATTAAAGATAATCCTCGATTAAATCTCTTGCTAGCTTTACAAAAAGTCGCAGTAAGATATTTAATGGAGGATTATCTTTAATGAACGTACGTGCAACTGGCAGTCTGACTCCAAATCAATCATTTTAATTTTTTTTGTATGTCTGTTTGTTTATTCGAGCATCACGCAAAAACTAATGAAACGATTTTGATGCAACTTTTTTTGTTTGAAAGCTTATGATTTTAATTAAAATCTAGTATATAATTTGTGTTATAAAATCTAGTTCTATATATAATCAGAATTTCCGTATTTCAGTAGCAAAGGCCTAACTTTTTCTAGCGTGATAGTTAGTAAGCTCTTCGCTACTTGGGACATTGGATACGTACAATATACGCCTCGAAATTTCCTCACGATATTTTCCTTCAATGTTCCTTAGTATGTTGTTTTTTCGTGCAAAAGAAATGAAAGTGTCTAAAATGTATCATGCCTTTTAATTAGATCGATGACGATGCCGAGGGTGGAACACTAAACGTGTGACTGCCTGCAAAGCTATTGTTTTTCATGTAGCTATTTGTTTTTCACTGCGTAACATCTTCAACCAACAGAAGTGCATAAAATATGTTATGATTGTACGTGAATTTAAAAAGTTTACACCCATGGAACAACGATGTCGTGAGCAATGTATGTATTTTTCAAAGTTGTTATTTCCAGCATCATCTCCCATTGCCCAGATAATAGGATATTCGTAACATGGCTTGTCTTTTACAGCAGTTGCACCAAAAGCCAAAGATTGCGAAACGAGATTAGCTAAATGAAACGAGGACGTCGAGAGCTGAAAGTTGTATGTACGCAAACTCAGCAAGACCATAATCTATATCTATACTATTATAAAACTGTAACAGAAGTGTGTCTGTACATTGAAGATATTAACAAAAAAAAGTTACGATATGGTTTTAAGGTGTCCCTGATTCCATATCACCAATTTTTGTATTTTTTGTCTGTCTTTTTGTTTGTGTGTTTGTTTGTTTGTTTGTTTGAACGAGCATCACGCAAAAACTACTGAACCGATTTTGATGAATCTTTTTTGTTTGATAGCTTATGATCTAACTTAAAATCTGGTATATAATTTGTGCGGACAAAGTTGCGAGTTAACGCTAGTATTTAATAAGTAAGTAAAAAAAAGTATTAAGTGGCTCACACAAAGAATGACATTTACAAAATATGACATTAAAAAGTAAGTATACATGTGCATTTACTGTCTTTGTTAGAGACTGGCGTCTCGGGCAAATGGCCCTGTATCTCAGATCACCAGGCTCCCCTTTCGGAACAAGAATACCAGAAGTTTGCATTTAAATATGGTTACCTTCTAAGAATGAGAAGGTTACTAAAGTTCAATTTAATATGCACATGTAAAATGGTAAAAGCCGTGAAAAATATTATACAGGGTGTAAACTTAAATGCGTTACATAAATTGTGGGGTGCTACAGACTATCAAACTGGAAATTGTTTACTATTTTAATATAATTCATACATTTTGTTCGAGTAGCTATTGACATTTTCAGTGGAATAGCTGTTTTTTTTTGCGTTTTCGATGTTGATTCTATAGTGAAGGTTGTTCAGTTTGATGATCTGATGCACTGCAACCCGTCCGATACGTAAACCTATTGTCATATCCTTAAACACTAAGTAATGCCAAAATTGAACCTTGCTTTGCTAAAACTGCATGCTTTTTATTTACTTACACAACGTGTTAATGAATAAGCACAAAACCTCATACATCCCAACTGATTTATAATGGAATAATTGCATTGAAACAAAAATTTCATTATTTTATTAATTAAAATTTAAAGTTATTAGCATTTTAAGTTATCATGCAAAAATGATTTGTTATTATTTCTGCAATTAATGACAGCGCTAGAGTGCTAATGGATACATTTTCAGAAACTATTTTCTAGTTTAGCGTATATTCATCAATCAAAAATCTAAATCAAAAATTTTTTTGTTCAAAATAATATCATATAGATAGCTTTTTGACGTCATTTTTTGACTCTACCACCGCGTCGGAAGGTGTTCCGTTGAGGTAAGATGCGGCTAGAAACTCTACAACGCACATCTTTTAAACAAAATAAAATATGCAAAACTACAATTAAAATACAATATTGTATTACATACAGTAACATTGTCAAGACCAGACATTTTGGTCATTCAAATAGTCATCGAGTTTATAGTTCATTACCAATCTATACTATTATAAAACTGTAACAGGAAGTTTGTCTGTAAATTGAAGATATTAACAAAAAAAAAGTTACGATATGGTTTTTAGGTGTCCCTGATTCCATTTCACCAATTTTTGGATTTTTGGTCTGTCTGTTTGTTTGTGTGTTTGTTTGGGTGTTTGTTTGTTTGTTTGAACGAGTATCACGCAAAAAATACTGAACCGATTTTGATGAAACTTTTTTTGTTTGATAGCTTATGATCTGACTTAAAATCTGGTATATAATTTGTGCGGACGAAGTCGCGGGTTAACGCTCGTGTTGTATAAAATTATAAACTCTAATAAGTTTTTTTACGTATGAATCATTGTTAATCCAACTCACAATTATTTTGGTAATACAAGCTCTTTTTTTCCGTCCGTCAACATTTATCTAACATTTCGGTGAGTATGGTCGTAGAAACCAAAAATCGAAAGTGTTCCTGCAGGAATGACGTACACAGAAGCGGTTGCCTGCGCTTATGCAACGCATCCATGTCAGTGGCACTTGAATTAGCATGCAATTTTCCATACTTTGAACACATTTAATCGGATATTAATTCCACAACAGTTGCCCAGTTTCCATTTGAATACGTTACTAGTAATGATTGGAGTTCATCTAAATGTGCATTAGATTCCTTTGATGATGCTAAACAGTAAGGGAAACCAACGTACTTAACTACATATTACAAAATATGGCGTAACAATACCTACACGGAGAAAATAATGGTATGCTTATAATTGAAGTTTAAAAAAATTTGATTTCAAAGTCAAAATTATATCACATATTTTCGTATCTCTTTAACGTATTTTTTTAGGATTCCGTACCCAAAGGGTGAAAACGGGGACCCGTTTTACTAAGTTTTTACTAAGCCTACGTTGTCCGTCCGTCTGTCTGTCCTACCTATTTAGGGCTGTAACTTATGAACCGTAATAGTTAGACAGTTGAAATTTTCACAGAATATGCGTTATTACGGGGAATTTGCTAACAAATAAATCTCAAAAAGATAAAATAAACATAACGTAATATAAATATTCTTAAAGGGGATCTTCATACAAGAAACTAGTTTTTATCAACGTTATTTCTTCTCGCTCTATCGTAAAAAAGGTAATAGATACAAGCGTCAAACTTGGCCTGATTATAGAGCAAACTCTACAATATAACAACAAATAATAAAACCGGCCAAGTGTGAGTCGGTTTCGTGCTAAAGGTCCCGGGGAATTTGCCGATTGGACAAGTTTTGATCGTATTTTTCCATAATCGGTCACCATTCAAATTGATTGAAGTGCTCTTCTAAATCCATCGTGAGACCGGCACAGCTTATTGACTATTTTGCACAAGTGCCTTAACAAAGGAACGGGGTCAACTTCTCGATTATCAACACACCCAGGACAATGGGAGGGTATAATTATTCAATTTGTTGCCCTTATACCGCCGTAGTACGACCCGGGGATAAAATAACCCCTATTTAACTTCGTAACCTTTTGTTTTGTGAGTCAGTAGTTGTATTGCCGTTCAACCTTTGATTACTGGTATTTGTTACTAATCTACGGTTCTTAAAGCTTTGAGATTTAACTGATCTAATTTTAAGGTTGAATTGTAATGTAATTACTTTGTTTTTACTTGGAATGATTATTTTTAAAACGTTCAACATCAAGTAAGAAGGCTAGGACGCTGTAAAATGAAGCTTTAACGAATTTTTTAGGAAATTAAAATACTGTCTTTAAAAACTAATACAAAGTTGGGAACTAAATTACACCGGATGTCTTTTACATTCACATCCAGTAGGAACCATTTTTTTGTGTTGTTGGAGTCAGTGCCAAGTCCAAAAAAATTATAGGTACCACACCAAGTCGCAAATCGTGCCGACTTCGTTTTATTAATTTTTTTACTTTTGTTTCGGAGTTCATTTTTTTGACATTAGATTTTTCTTACAAACTAATTTTTTTTTCAGTTGACTCTCTTTAACAACCTCTGTTTTGACAACGAAGTTTAAGTATTCATACAAGATTCTTACCTTCGATTTTTAGAATCAACAAAAAAAGCAAACGTAACCATGGGCAATAATCCTAAGCAATAAAACACTTCTAAAGTACACGAAGTCGTAATCACGATCCTCACTACTAATACATTATTTAAATGTCTGACTACCTCAACTAAACATCGCTTAGTTAAGGACCGTTCGGTTGCTAAATAATTCACTACTTTTCACTTACTTTGGGTAGTAGTAGGTGGAATATTTAACAATATACTTACCGAAGGTATAGGAAATGTTTTTAACGTATTTCTTACGCTCTTTGAACTTATGAAGACATAATTTCCCGAAGATCTAGTAAGCTGAAAAAGGAGTGTATCTAAATGACTCAGAGGTTCTCTAGTGGAAACATCATACATGGCGGTGATTTTGGCGCCAGTATGAATCGTACTGGATGATACCGCTCCAAGCTGGCCCCAACAATGTGGGCTAGTGTAGGTATAATCTGCTGAAACGATAATAATGAATGATAACATAAAAATAAAAGCAAAAGAAATAAAGACGGTCAAGTGCGAGTCGGGCTACTCGCACACCGAGGGGTTCGTAATACACCACCACACAAAATATTAACTTACAAAAGAGTTTGTTTTCTAAGGGACTTTTAGCGCGAGACTGACTCACAATTAGACGGTTTTTAAACACACCATGTATGTATTACCGTTTTTACGATAGAGCGGAAAAATCACAGATTAGTAATAAGTTACTACGTAAAAAAATGTTGATAAGAACTCGTTTCTTGTATGGGGACCCCCCTAATTTTTAACTTTTTGTTAGAAAATCCACCGTAATAATGCACATTCTGTGCTAATATCAACTGTCTAGCTATTACCGTTTAAAAGTTACAGCCCTAAATAGGTAGGACAGACAGATGGATGGACAGGGCAACGTAGGCTTATGAATAGCGTCCCGTTTTCACCCTTTGGGTACGGAACCCTTAATATCAACCGTTTTAACTTTTTTGAAAGAGACATTAATTTTCACAACTGACGTGACGACGTGTCGAAATGTATGAAAAAGCGTGTGAAATGCTTGCCGGAGGCTGCGGGCGGTGGCTTGTCGCACACATAAGGAATTTCAATCCGGTATTCCGTATCAGAATTGAGATTTCGTGTGGATTTGCCCTTAGAATCCCCCGAATTTTAGATAAGGTCTAACAAAACTAGCTGAAACTATTTTAAGGGGATGATCAGAACATCAAACTGAACAACTTTCTTTATGGGATCAATATCGAAATCGCGAATGAAAATCTGCTGCTCCATACAAACGTACTCGACCTAAATGTATAGGACAGCAGATTTTTTCTTCGCAATTTCGATATTGGTCCCATAGAGAAAGTTGTTCTGTTTGATGGTCTGATCATCTCCTTAAAATAGTTTCACCTAATTTTGTTAGACCTTATATATATGGCGGGCCTTAAAGTCGCAACGACGATTAATCTAGGCTTCTGTCTGTAGTTTGTAACAAAGGTTAAACAATTCGAGTGGAAACGACTTAATACCCCATGTAAACCACAATAACATAAAATATAGCACTTAACATGACTCCATCTTATTCCACCATTCGTTTATTAGCCCTAACCAAAGCAAATAACGGGAAGAGAGAAATCATGACAAATCTGTGTACAAATTTGTGGCAGCCACAGAAAAAGGAGCCGCCAGAGATTAATGAGCGGCATAAGGAAGCCGAGCAGCGTTTGCATTTCATTATTGTACAGTGAGATAGCATCGATCTCGTTAGATGAATGCTACACATTTGCTTTTGTACTTATACAGGGTGTTAGGGTAGATAGTTGCATTACTTTAATGGGTGATTCACAAAGAATTTCGATAAAAAATATTTTTCATACAAACCTTCGACCAGCTTATGGCATTAGGTATTATTATTATTTGAGGAGTTTGGGTCTTGACAGGTTTGCTAAGCCTGTGCCATGTATACCATCGTCCTTTGTAAACACCCTTTTTAAAGTTCCTTACCAATCCCCACTGCGGCCAGAAATCGCAGCAGGTGGTCCATGGTGTCAGTACCTAGATGAGTACTGCGTTTGTAAATCAGGGGCATTAGGTATGGAGAGTCCATAATTTTATTCGTGAAAGATCTTCAGTTCCATGGGTACAATCACCCCTTAAAGTAATGCCACTGTTTACCCTAAGATGCACATAGCTCGTAGTTGGGGGAATTAATTTTGCTCAGCGTCCTCCAATTTAATCTAGAGTCTCATCCCACAGAAAATCCATTTTCACACACAAAATTGATAATTTTGTTTATTTGTTTAGAAACTGATATTCTAAGGAATAAAACTCATTTCATTAGAGCTGTTTCCGAGAAACTTATTCTATACAAGATGTAATTAAATACCCAAGTAACATATTTAAAGGGGTGGTTTAAGATAGACCATCGAACTGAATTGTTTCTCGATGTTGGTTGGTCTGTTCATAGTGAAAGTTGTAAAGTTTCATCTAGGTAGGCAGGTACTGACACCAGATGAGATACAAACTATCCCGATCAAGAATCTACTGCGTTTTCTGGCCGCAGTGGGCATTGGTAAGGAACTTTACAAAGGACCAGCGATGGTTTACGTGGCACAGGCTTAGCAAGCCTGTCAAGGCCCAAAACCCCCCTAAATAATAATAATAATCAGTTTGATGGTCTGTAACCATCCTTCTATACATAACTTGGGTGTTTCTTTACACCATACATAAATAACTGTGAGTGAGTATTCATTTTAGTTACCATTTGCAAACAAAAGAGGTCGGATCGTCCGTCATATAATTCGCACGATAAAGCAAAAACAATCTTCAGTCTACTCGAGGAATGTTTTTTCGAAATACAAAGTCGCGAAAAAATGTATCGAACCCGATTTAACCCTCGTTTGTTTGGACGACACGTGTCGCTGACTCCAACACCGAGGTCTTTATTCAAGGTCATAGTGACCTTTAGCCATTTAAAGATAACACTTTTTATCTAAAAAGATTTTAGGATAATAATATAATGAAAGTTGCGAGAGAGGTAGGTATTTATAAACGTTTCTCTATCAATAATCTGAATATTTAGTTTTTTTTATAAAAAAAAACTAAATATTATACTTAGGCCGGATTCGACCAAACTTTGATTTATAGAAGAGTAACTATACAAGGAACAATTTTACTCTCGTTATTTACTCCGAAATAACTTCATTTTTGCTCTACCACACTAAACCCATAATAAAAGAACGAATGTATAATCCACCTAAAGAAAGATTGGCCGTTTAAAATTTACTCTCAACTTATTCATAGATTAGGGCTAGTAAAACGCAAAATCAGTTTACTCTAGAGTAACCGGCGACTTAATCTAAGAACAAAATTTACGAATCGGGCCTAGCGATATTTCTTACTACCCCGATAGGAAATACAGTCGTTACTTTATTGACCGATTATATTACTTCATTCATCAATAAAATTGTAACAAATAAGAAAGCCATAAGAGCTGGTTAGGTAATGGCATGGCAGAATCGAATTACTTAACAAAAGAGTTCAACCAGAACAAAATTTTCTCTTCGCAAAATGTTTCCAGTAAAGTATATACCGAAGTACAAGGGAAGTGTATTTGAGTATCGTATCTATATCGGAGACACGCTTTGAATGGCAAAACAGGTGAAACACGGGATATCAACAACATCGCATATTACGTCGCTTTTATAGACGAGCGTTGTGAGCATTTGAATTAGGTTGAAGTACTACTAGTTTTGATCACAAATGTCATGTGTAAGCAAATTGTAACGGTTGTAATTTACCGTGTGTTTTCCCGTTTAGAATAGAACTGGCTGGCTACAAATTATAACAAATCGTCTCATTTGTTTCGAGGAAACTCAGGTCCCTTTTGCAAGGTTGTCAACTGATGCCAAAAATTAACATACCCATACCGGCTTAGATTAAGCCGAGTTACCTGTTACACCGAAGGTGAAGTCACACCCCGGGTACTCGATAGAATGATCTCATGATCATGACTAGCACTACAATAGAAACAAGATAGACAGGTTGCCTGGCTGACTGGTTGTATGTGCTACTTTCTCGGTACCTCTAAAATCGCCCCTGAAGTGCGAGGTTAGGTGCGAAATTAGGGGGGGGGGGCCATCCTTTATCTAGTACTATTTTACTAGATGACTTTTGTTACCGTTTCGAAATTTTCAGGGTTAGTTCAGACCATCAAACTGAACAAATTTTAATATGGAAGAATAACTTACTTCGTAAAAAAAAACTGCAGTCACTTACATTTCAGTTGAGTAGGCATTGCAGTTTAGTATGGAACAGTAGATTTTTTTGCGTTTTCAGCATTGCTTCCATAGAAAAAGTTGTTCAGTTTGATGGTCTGAACCACCCCCTCACGAAACGGTGAAACAAATCATTCGGTATATTCTGTGGTTTAATGATCTTCTTCTAATTTGATTTAACATGAATTTGAAAGTAGGTAATAAAAAGACTCTTTTATGTTTCTATTTTTGATTGTTCGGCACACTCTGTTAATCGTATTTAATCTTTATTTACCATGCGAGAGAAGGAGTAAAATACTAACTAGTTGATTTGGGCTCAGTTTTATTGAATTAAGCAAGACAACCTTTCCAAAATCAACGAGGTTATTTTAAGAAGGCAGTAGCATCGATAGTGTATTAATTATTATGAGGTCTAATCTTACATAAATAAGAATCCAGCTAGTCTCGACACAACAGATATGGAAAGAAATGGGGTAGGTAAATCATATACCTTCGTTGTTTTGTTAGTAAGTGCTACAAAATTAATATTTATTTAAAGTATTATAGCTTCAGTTTTAAGTATACTGACACGTCTGGATATTTCTTAACACCCCTAATATTTTTAATGTAAAGACACGTCGTTCAGAGGCGGACTAAGGCCTGGGGCGGCAAAACTAAATGAGTCCCCCCCCCCCGATCTTACCAAAAATTGATCAAGTTTATGTCGTTGCAATAAAATCTAAAACCAAGAGCGAGTGAAGTGAGCTCGAGATTGATACGATTGAAAATCTATATAGAGTGAGCGAAGCGATCTCAAGATTATACTACAATATTATTTAGGTAATTGCAAACCTTGTCGCAAACCTGCAATACGATCTACATGCAATGCCTCTGATAGAGATAAACAAAAAAAATATTTTCTTGTAATCGGGGGACCTTGAAACCGTGATCCTGGTGTTCCCCAAGTCAGCAGTTTACAAACAAATTGTATATCTGCATTAATGTAATAAATTTGAATAAACACAAAACATAATAAATTCCTAGGTGATGTGACCAAGTATTTTGTTTACTTAAATAAAGTTGTCTTTCTAAAATATACGAAACTTTTAGCGAGCAGGGTTGGTAGGGGGCGTATTTGGGCGTCGCATATCACATTATCGGGGCTCGGGCTCAGAGCGGAGTGTTTGCGGGAGCAAGGGTGGCAACCTTACGGGATATAGAGTTGCTAGATGTATAGGGATTATTATTTGGTTTGTTGACAGAAAGAGAAATGTATGGCTTGCTTGTACTTTAAAAAAAAAGTGTAGAATCTGCACTAATAGAATCTATATCAATGCCAAAATAAACGTCTATCAGATTTCAAATATTATTTATTTTTAAACATGTTACTGGCATGTTGTGCTATTTCGAATCAAATTAAAGATACCCCGTTCCCCGGATTGGAAAAGTGCGGGTTCAAGTCCCGCCCGAGACAAATTTTTCAATCTTTAATTTGAGTCTATCCGATTTTTCTGATAATTCAATGTTAAACAAGAACAATAAATGTAATTGTAGCCGAATACCGGTTTAGCCTTATTTTATTATTATTTGTGGTTGGGCTATTGCAAGCAAAGGTCGTTATGTAACACTGCGACAATCGCTGGTCTTTTGTGTTCGCCCCAAGCTCACCCATATTTTACGCATACCTCCGAACTTATGGTATTTTCTTTTCATTCTCGGGAATGCAGGTTTCCTCACGATGTTTTCCTTTACCACCGAGCTTGTAAATGATAAATACAACCGTACATAAATTTCGAAGAACTTAGTGGTACAGGCGAGGAATCGAACCGCGGCCTCGTGATTGAGGCGCTAGCTCTCTTCAGTATGAGCTATCATCGCTTAGCCTTAAGGACGAAACAAGTTAAGATTTCAAAACTAAAAAGATCATAGATGATGTACTAGATTTTTCAGTCTGTTCAGGCATTTTCTGGTTTATTCAGTCATTTTTCAAAGGTATTAGAGAGAAAGTACCTTTGAAAATGTCTGAATAATTTTATCATGTAAATAGTTTAGTTTTCTGACTATTAACGGGATTGAAAAATAAAAGACCCTATGAAAATTTGAATGTTGTTAATTTAATTTAAAAAAACCTGACAATGATAATAGCGGATTTGACAAAGATTCAATGACTCAACCTGTCACCCCTGTGTGGGTTATAGTTAAAAAAAAACAATTTAATTGTCTGTAACGTGAAAAGAAAAGTCTACAGAATATTTGATTGTTTCTTTCGTAGAACCGGAAAACTAAACAAAGTTTACGGTAGGTTAAAGATAGATATACCTATAGATATATTTCGTAACTTTTAGTTGCACGTACTGTGAAACTGAAATATTCACAATACCCAATCAAGGCCATTCAATGGAGATGCCGAACTGCATAGTAAATCGTTAAACCTTATCAAAATGCTGTGATATTCCACGAAGCACTCTCAACAAATTAGTGCGAGCTGTAGTCGCGTGGCTAGTTGATTCACGGACGTGCACGTTTTGCTGGCCACGTGGTTCCGTCATTTTATAAACATCTAATGTGTTTTCATATTTATATAACCTTTATATATGTAACCTTTCGATAGCGAGACTTTTACCGTGTTGACGAATCTATAAAAAACCCATTCAATATCCAGATTTACGATGTAGCGTACCATCGGTGAACAGTGTTCGATGAAGAGACAATCTAATTGTTGACTTTCGAAGTAACATAAGGAACCCGTTTTGTACACTATTATAAAACAACCCGTGTTTTTTCAAGCATCACGCAAAAATTTTTGAACCGATTTTTTTTGATACTTTTTGTGTTTAGAAGCGTACTGGTACAATATTTCTATATAGCTATGATGATGTGAGCCGGTGCGGACTAATTCGCGAGTAAAATCTAGTTGTTCATAAAAGAATACTTAAGATTATACTAAAACACTTGACAGCAGTGGTAAACACAGCAAATGGCCATTAATTCACATAAAAATAGTATGAGCTACGAGCTTTATTTGGGCTACGGCGTAGCAACGCCGTAGCAGCGCTATAGCCTTAGACCATTTAAATATGGACGAGTCACGCGTGTAACTCAAGGGAACTGGAGAACAGGAGAAAGTGGATGACATATCTATAATAATATACACAAAACTATCAAATAATTTATTCAAAATTCAAAACTGTAGAAAAACAAATATAAAATACAAACCCACTTACTCAAATAACCCGCCCCGGGTCGTGTCTGTACCGAACGTACCCATTACGCTGGCGGCATTGCCACGTTGGATGGCTAAGGAGGTACGTTGGGCAAGAAACGGCCCAGAGCGAGGGTCATTGCCCCTCTCCCGTAATCTATAGCCCATGTCTTTTATAAATTTCTTGGCCTCAGCTCCCCAAGGCCCTGCGGTTTCAACTGCCACTGGCACGAAAAGATATGTGCCCTCTAAGGCTTGGTACCACGAGTGCTTGAAGCGAGCTGCGCTTGCTGCCGCCGATCCAGCCACCCGCGTGGTACCCTGAAGATGAGATGGCATACAAAATAAACCAGTTGGACCACTGCCCCGTAACCTTCAAATGGATCCTTCCAGTAAAAACAACGCTATTGCAAAGTCTCAAGCCACGAGCTGCCGACTGTTCGCCCAATCACTATCTGTTTTGTTTACGTGCCCTCTATCTTTTACTTTGCGACTAGACCACGTATAAAACTACAGGTAGAAAATGTCTCCTACGAACTTGATAAACATTCAAGGACTCCAACTTTGTCGTTCTGATGTTTATCTGTTGGGTATTTCTTGTGAACTTTCCGTGATAGATTTTTGTTTGAAGGTTTGTGTAGATTTTGGTAATATCGACATTTTTACAAGAGTTACAGAAAAATGTTTTTTGTTGTTAGTAATTGAAAATGTTGAAAACTTTTTGAGATCGGGGTATTTTTGTTGAAGCACCAACATTTTATTTACAGTGGAACTGGTTGCTTCGATAAACTATTTAACTGAAAAATTGCTGTCCCCACCGGTATTTCAAAAACTAGAGCCACTTAAAATCAGAAAAAAATTCAAGAACATTAGAAATAAGATATAGATGGTGTGAATATTATCAGGTTGGAACAAACTTGAATGGTTTTACTTTAATGGTTTGAAAAAAATACTACCAGTGTAAACTGATCTTCAGTTACTATGAGCCTACATAGGTACTTAGTAAGTATCATTTTATACTGGTTATAATTACATACGGAACACTAATTGCCTCAGTCCCGAAAAGCACTTGGCCGGTTTTTTAACCGACTTCAAAAAAGGAGGAGTTTTCTCAATTCGACTGTGTATATACATATATAAACATTTATATATTATATATGTATATTCATTTTTTATTTAAATTTTATTTTGTCTTTTATAATTTGTTTAATTCATAAATAATGTATTCAATGACAGACTCGACATATCTACAATCTACTTAGGTACATCCAACAACAAGTTCGGCCTCTGATATCGCAATTGTTCATCAGCAAATCATGATGAAATTTTTCATAATTTGTTTTAAACTAGAGTGGTTTTAAACTATTATAATTATGGAATGAATATAATTAGCTATAGACCAAGATGAGATTGATGGGATTTGGGGATCCTGAAAACACTCGATGCTCTGTGAAAATCGGGGTGGTAATGGAATAAACCGTTTAAAAGGTCTGAAACGCTCTACGGACGGCACTGTCGATCGAGGACTTTATAGAAAACGAACAGTATTGTGATTTTAGTTACCGCGTAGAGTGTATACTCTCATTTTGCAAAATAAAAATTGTTGTGTCTTTTGAAGGCAGTGAAAGCGGAATATCATTTTTGTGATTCTAATCAGCAATGAAAATAACTGATTTTAAACATATCTAAGTCTTAAAATTAACTTAATGTAAGTATGGATGTTTTTAGAGACACGATTATGATATATTATGAGCCGAGATCCGATTAAGATCGATTTATAAGTTTTACGCATAAACTTAATATTACTACCGTAAGTAAGTAAACCAACACAGTGTACGAATGAGATTCAGACCTTACCGAAAAACATACGCGTGCGAAAGAGATTCTAATATAATAGCCGTAAAACCACTTTTACCAAACCAAAATTATCGCTTATTATTTTATGATTTTCCTTATAATTCGTTTTGTGTTTTACCAGACAAATATAAAAAATCATTACGGTATCATGTTCTGTGTTGAAATGCAGTGTAACTTGTACCAGTAACTCAAATAAAGAGACGTTTCAAAGGTAAATATCATTAGTACAGTACTACTTTCGTAATAATTTTTTTCATATATGTTATTCTTAAAATTATTTCGTAATACATTCATTACATGCAGTAAACATCCTATTTTCTAGATAATATATTATTTCAAATAATTATATATGTAAGAACAAAAAATATTGTATACGTGAAAAAGAAACCGTTTCTCATAGAGGTTGATTTCCAAAATCTACCACTAAAACATACACACGTATCAATTTCGCACAAAGTGACATTTCGGTTTCGGTGATGCGATCATGAGGAGATGGTTGGTCTATTACGATAGTATATTAAGTTTATGGTTTTACGTCAAAAATATATTCACAAAATACGCTCCGTCATTTTGTTTTTATATAGGTATCTATATCAACATAATACAGAAGCAAAATATTACTCTTAAAAACTAGCTCATCTATCTTACATCACGACGTGCCTTGGCGTGACTTCAGCCTACCTACATCTCAGAAAACAACAACTTAAACTTGACAATACGACGTATACGAAACTACCAAAATTGGCAATTTACATTTCCAAATATACAGTTGGTTTATCGTGTCGTACCCGGATTGTTCTCAATTTATCGAGAGACGAGACATGGCACTCCCCAGACGTTGAAATCCGGGGCAATCCTCTTGCACCCATGAATAAGTGATCACTAGTGAATGCATCCTCAGCTGACGTCAGTTACATGCGTTCAATCACTGCTTTAATTACTGTTATTCTATTGGTTAATTCATTAGCTGGTTACTTAGGCAGGTTACAGTTGATTAGTTATAGTCCGGGAAATCTACGGATTTTTGTATGGAGTAGGTTGCATTAATTGCACTTTAGGTGATAGTTGGAAATATTAGTAGATACATACTAAAAACACATAAATTCTCAAATTTCCACGATTTTTATTGAGTATTATGGAATAATTAAGACATTTACAAAACATTAAATTTAGGTATGAACAAAAAATGGAAAACTGGTGATTTTGTACAGGACGGCTTCGTTCAATACATTTTACTTATAGCAATAATAATCCCCGGTTAATATCGTAAATTTGAGTAAATATTTAATATTTTGTAAGTATTCAAAAATTATAACCTCAAAACTTAATTATTTACTGTTTGTTTGTACACAACAAATTTGCCTTGTGATAATTAACTGTCTCTTTTGCTGGTATGCTGGCAGAAATATCTTTAGAAATAAGCTTGCCCTTTGTACATTTATATCGATTTTAAGGTATTTCTCAGGGACCTCAGCCTATATAACCACTTAATCTCGACAAAAGCGTAATAAACTAACAGTAAAGTTAGTTCAAACACAATTTACTAAAGTGTCTTTATTGCAAACTCAAACCGTATTTTTCCTAGACTATTATGATAAAATGTGGTGCAATGAAATAGATGTGACTTTTTAATGTAGTGATCACAGACTTAGATATGTACTGATATTAGTGAAGGGGATAGAGACATGTCACGAGAATAAAAAGATGAGATCCACAACCGTAGATAGAACGCGAACATTCTTGTTCATGTACAGAATGTTGTGACGTAATGCTGTGATAATGTCAACTTATACAGGGTGTTAGGGTAAGAAATTGTATTACTTTAAGGTGTGATTGTACCTATGATGATACTGAACAACTTTAAAAGAAAGAAATTCGCAAAAAAATATTTAGACTTTTCATACTAAATGCAATCAGCTGATCGAACGTGTGTATGAAAAGTCGATTTTTTTTGCACATTTCCTGTAGGTTTCTTTGTGAAAGTCGTTCAGTATCATGGGTACAATCCCCCCTTATAGTAATGCAACTGTTTACCCTAACGCGTAGTCTGTTGAATATTAGAAGTGTGCAAAACTGGTACATACCTACATTTGCAGTCGAGTGCGCTGTCAGACGCACCGCCCTTTTATTTTATTTTATTTTATTTATTAAGGACAACCAACAAGTAAAACACCAATACATTTCTATGTTACAATGTTACACAGTAGGCGTATAGACTAAGTGCTAACTTAATTATAGACTGCCACGTCATTCAAAATGCGGAAATGGACAATAATGCTTATTAAGTAGATGTATTATTTTAATTTGTGCGTTTAATTAGTACAATAAATGACCTTTGACTTATTTAATTTAGTTATTGCCAAAAGTTTAGTCGTAGGTAGAAAAAATATCCTTTTTAAATTTGATGGTGCTTGTTTCGAAAATATCTACATTTGCTTTTTTTGTTAAAGTATTGTACTGTCTTTGCAGTCTATTTAGGGTGCAATGATAGCCTAAGTTTGTCTTTGAGAATTTTTCTTTAAAAAGTACGTATTTGGACTGGCGTGGCAATCTTTGAGGTGTATTAAATGTAATGGCTTGAAGAAGTTTACAACAATCTACATTTCCCTTCAATAATTTATGTAGAAAGACGCTGTCCAAGAAATGTGTACGGTTTTTGAGACTATTTAGTTTGAAATGCTTTCAACGATCAGAGTAGGATGGGAGTTTTTTTGCCAGATTACACTGGAATGTCAAGTGCCACAGGAATCTCTTCTGTACTTGTTCCAGTCTTTTAATATGAACTTCATAGTTTGAAGACCAGACAATACTACAGTATTCAAGCAAACTTCTCACTAGCGCATTGAAGATGCGAATTTTAGTGGCCAGCCGTTTGAATTCTTTGGTGTTTCTAAGTACAAATCCAAGCGTTTTCAAACTTTTGGAAGCAATTTTGTCTATATGTACGTGAAATTGTAATTTACTGTCCAGTTTTTAGTAATAAACTAGCTTCAGAAGTGACACGTTGTTTTACTGAGCAGTTCATACCTACACCTATCTACGTACATACATACCAATTGGCGACGAGGATGGGATGGTGATGGCAACAATGACGAGTGGGCAGAAGCATGTGAGGTTTTTGTAGACGAGGGTTGTGGTGAATCCACACAACCTGATGTCACTACATCTGAGCAATCGGTCGTTTCTCCTAATATTGATAATGGTGGAAGCGACCGATCGGCCGGACGTCAACTACGGCCTCCGAAAAATGTTAATTATGAGGTTTAGTTGTAAGAGTATGTTTAAGGCGATGTTTGTTTAACATTATTATGTTTTGTATTAACATTACGTACATACATACCAAAAACACACTAGTGATACTTAATGGGTTGGTTTAGACTGAAGAACTTTCACTTTGGAGCCAACAAAGAGAAAAAATAAAAGAATCTGCTGTCCCATACATTTTAATAGAGTCGGTACTGTAGTTTTGTATGGGACAGCAGATTTTTATTATTTTTTCTCGATGTTGGCTTCATAGCGAAAGTTGTTCAGTTTGACGGTCTGAAGCACCTTTAAGTATTACTAGGATGTTTTGTAACACCCTGTATCTAATTTTAACGAAGATCACACCTTCATTTGGCTGTCATTTTATACAAATAGGAAAATTTTAAAAGAAGAGTTAAACATGTGCGAAACTGAGTGAGTGCGTGCGAGACAGGAATACGTATTTGCCTTCATTTTACACGATCCTGCCGGAGGGGTGAGGATAAAATTGGCGGGGGGCAGGGTGCGTTCTTTCTGTATGTTGTACTAGATACTCTTTCTGTGCTAAGATGCTCGATAAAACCAAAAGTTTGGTGGCGCAACATAGTAGTAGCGAACGAGAACATACTGGAGAATTGTGTCTTGCGCACACTGTATTACTAGTATTTTAGCACATATTTAAGTAATTTTTTCACTCCGTCTTCATTTAGTATCAGAAAAGTAAATCATAAAAAGAATAAGAGCAAAAGTAAGTACTACAAAACCTCGAGCTGGCCCCGAACAGAAAGGAAAGGAAGTAAAGAATCGAAAATCGAACAAGAAACCGAAGCAAATAATCCCAAGTTAAAACAATTTAAC
Organism: Agonopterix arenella; assembly: GCA_927399405.1. Lineage (NCBI taxonomy): Eukaryota > Metazoa > Arthropoda > Insecta > Lepidoptera > Depressariidae > Agonopterix > Agonopterix arenella. The sequence continues at coordinate 10,904,878 of OV656707.1, read as the reverse complement.
CGTTATCCGGGGATTGCAGTAGCCAGGTGTACCTTTGTTTCTCTACACTAGTGTAGTTAAGTAAACCCCTACTATTTGTCTTCATTATTTAACCTTCGCTGAATAAAACTCGCTTTTATGTCCAGCAACAGGTGTCCGAAACCTTTTCTATTTGTGAGACGTTAATAGAGTAGCTCATGACATTTCGACTTTGCTAGTTTACGTCTGAAAGTCATGGTAGGGGTCAGAGACGGTCGTTTCTAAATGGCGTACCCGGGATTGTTCAATTTGGCGCCCTATAGTTCGATGCTCAAGTAAAATTAGATTACAGCGTTTTGAAGTTTTGAGAACTGAGAGCTATTTCAGTGAGGCTTTTAACCAATTAGGTAACGGGACTTGTGTGATAATGTTACGAGTTTTGAGCTAAATACCTAGAGGCAATTAAATATTATTACATAAAGCCAGCAGGGTTTTAGTGGCTACTTAACATAAAACTAAGAGTGGGGTTTAAAGATTTTGAATGTTAACGTCAGTTCCAAACTTCCAGAATCCATTTATAAATGTGAATTTAGGCCTTTTTTGAAAGTCTATGTATTGTATACCACCACAATGTCGACTGTCTCAAAATGTTAACAAAAATCCTCCAAACTAAATAGTCTAATAGCTTCACAAAAGAACAACCATCATGAGAAATCTCTATGACTTTTATAAGTATTTTACTATGAGGCTAGTTTTCAGGATACTTTCATTGAAACGCAGTATGTAGAGGTAGATCTATAGGAATTAATGGAGTTTACATTTATGTTGTACTTTAAACAAAGACTTCATGCTTAGACTGTGCGGCAACTAAATCAAGGGAAAGTAATGCAACCGGCGACCTGATGACCCTCAAGGGGTCCATACCTTAGCTAAGGGCATCTCTGACATGTTTAAATCGTTGAAATTAGTAAATAAATATCTAAGACATTGCCACTCATATTCTAGATCTATTTCATTTCATTTTAGGGGTATAAGCCCTAAAATTAGTGCGTTTAAGGCTAAAAATGTGTCTTTGTGTCGGTCGTGTCAAATTGCTATCAAAATTTTGTAACTAACAAGATATGGACTTGGTCTGAATGAAATGAATTAATTATTATATTGTAATTGTTATCATTTACTTTAATTTAATATTGTTATTAATTTAATTTTATTAATGAATGAATTTTTGAACTAACATAATTATAAGACAATTGTTACTAACACAATATGGATGAATAATCTGAAATAAATAATTTTTAATTTAATTTTAATTAAGTTATTATAATTAAAATGTACCATTTCCTATACCTTGGGTCAGGTAGCATTGCAATTGAGATAAACTGTTTCTGATGCAATATTTTAGTGAGTTAAAGACTTACATACCAACATTGCATGTTAAATAAAAGCTTGTAAAAAGTAGTTGGTAGTTGTAGCAAAGGTAATGGAGTCGTGAGATTATATGTGTAGGTCCCTACTAGGGTCGCCAATTTCAGAAGCCGTGTCTGGTAGGGGTGAATCTCAGAGCTCGTTACAACATCGCCAAAGACAATTTTCTCCGTGCAACTTCCACGACAAATGTGATTACTACGCTTACAGTTCTAAGATAAAACTTTAGTAATTGCGTTTTCAAAAAGTTTTTCGTTATGTAAATCTTAATTTACAATATCATGCGCAAAGCTATTGTGGAAGTTAATATTTTGTAACTTAATTTCTGTCTGTTCCCCGATGTTTAATTTTGTTATCCGCGTCTTTAGGTACGCAACTAGCTGCGCTTGGGTGGTCTTGTTGGGGGTTCTCCCTTTGGGTACACTATCACCAGAATATTCATTTAGTATTGTAAGACGATATTTTTTTTATGAATTTCCTATACGTATCTTTGGAAATTTTTTTTTTATTTATTTCAGAATCTTACATCTAAGTTTACAATTTTTTATATCGCCAAACTGCTGAGCAGTTTGTAGGCGTTGCGCTCGTTAATCACATTTTTACTTAAATGCTATATTTTTGTTATTAACAAAGCTTTGTTTCACCTAATTTTGTTAGACCTTATATAGCTATATAAGGTCTAACAAAATTAGGTGAAACTATTTTAAGGGGATGATCAGACCATCAAACTGAACAACATTCTCTATGGGACCAATGTTGAAATCGCGAATAAAAAATCTGCTGTCCCATACATTTAGGTCGAGTAGGTTTGTATGGAACTGCTGATTTTTTTTCGCGATTTCGGTATTGGTCCCATAGAGAAAGTTGTTCAGTTTGATGGTCTGATTATCCCCTTAAAATAGTTTCACCTAATTTTGTTAGACCTTATATTAAATTAAATTAGGTTAACCTAGCATACAGTCTTTTAATTTTTTCTTTATAGTTTGTTTACATTTAATTTTGTGCCCCTCTAATAATATCGGATATTTGTTACATATTTTTGGAATTAAATACAGTCTAGTTCTCTCTCCATAGTAGTTAAGCGCCCTTGTTTTTAAAGTTGTTCAGTATCATGAATTCAATCAGCCCTTGAAGTAGTGCAACTATTTATCCTAACACCCTGTATATGACGATATACTAGGGAACAAACACTCAAGCTACATTATTGTGACACGTACTTATATAGATAAAGACAGTCTTGCAATAAAGCTTTGAAAATCATGATAGTACCTACTAGACCCATTTGTGAGCTGGCAATTTCATTAGTCTCTTATTCTTTTGGCTGAAAATGAAATAGCGTGAAAGCTTTTAGGATGTCACGGTACACATGTGTTTGGAACAGCTTTCGACAATTGAGACAAAATATCTATAGCATTCCTAGGATTTTAGTTTAGATAAAAATTATACACAATCTTAATTTTGAGCCAAACATGAGCCAAAACAATAGACATTATGCAGGGTGTAAACTTAAATGGTCTAATGCACATACAAATTTACATTCTGTATATATAAATTAAAAAAAAAATGGTTATTTTTAACGAATGTAATAAAAATACAATGGATCGATACGTGGATATTCAGAGTTTTTTGAATATGTCTGACTATCCCCTTCGGAAATATAGTCGTGAGCATATGCATTCATAATACAATGGCAAATGCTTTTGTATTATATTATATTATATTATATTATATTATAATATATTATATTATATTATATTATATTATATTATATTATATTATATTATATTATATTATATTGTATTATATTATATTATATTATATTATATTATATTATATTATATTATATTATATTATATTATCTGTGGCATGACATAAAATGAAATTACTGATGGTATGATGAGTAACAATAAAAGTAGCTGGAGTCGCTTGGCAAGTCTTTTGTTCGGGTTTTTTATGGGTTTGCCACGTGTCGTCACTTTGTATCTTTAAATGTGTTTTTATTTCTTTTATTCATATTCTTATTATTATAGCTTTATTCTTTACAACTGGTATGTAATAGTACATTAAACTTAGATATTTCATTTTGTTAGTAGTGTTAGTAGAATTAATCTTATGTTATGTTATTTTATTTGTGTATTAGTATTAGTGCAAGGGCCGCCTTAGCGGTAAAAGCCTCCTCCAAATGATTCCAGTCCTTTCTCTGTTTCTCGCCAGTCTCGACCAAAGTGGTCCCGCTACTCTTACAATATCATCACTCCATCTCTTGTAAGGCCTTCCACGTCTTCTTTTTGTGTCTAAAGGTATCCAGTTTGTTACCACTTGAGGCCATCTTTCGTCTTGAACTCTTTTTATGTGTCCGAACAACACAAATAGAATATGTAGACGAATACACATACCTAGGACACATAATTGCATTCCAGTCAAAAAGAAATAAAAAGGCGAATTAAAAATACCTGGAACAAATATTGGGCCATGAAGGAGATATTTAATGGACCTCTACCAACCAAACTAAAAACAAAAGCGATGGATATTTGTCTAACACCTTGCTTAACTTATGCCTGGCCGCTAACGAAAACTCTACAAGAAACTCTAAAAGAGGAGTAGAAAGGAGCTACATGAATTTAAGAATAAAAGAACTAAACAAGGTGAGGACCTGGCAAAGAGGAGTAGAAAGGAGCTACATGAGTTTAAGAATAAAAGACAGAGTGAAAAATAAAACTATTCCAGAAATGACTAAAGCAAAAGATGCAGTCGTAAAAATACGAAAGTTGAAATGGAAATGGGCAGGACACATTCAAAGAGTTCATTTATTCATATAGACAACAATTAATAAATCATACATAATCAATTATCATTCGTGTTTGTTCATAAAACAATCCTTGAGATTACGAATTAGGTCTACGCAGGCAGAAGAAAATTGCAGTGCTAAGCATAAGCTATTGGGAAGAAAAAACGAACTTTCCATTGCCAAAACTATTACATTTTACCGTTGTCTTACGACCAATTTTCTCCAACCTCTTAAACCTGTAACATAAAATTACCTATATAGACGAAAATAACCCAACATCGGAATTTAATCAATACAATAGTAATCAGACACAAATAGCTTTCGCTTCAGCAAAACAATTTTTGTGCAGGGAGAGGCCCTTGAGAGAAATGCTATTACGGACCCTTCGGCTGACAACACTTCTAGCAACGTTTCAATCCAATTGGCTAGACGAACGCTTTATACGACAGGTTTTTTTTTTTCAGATAGCGTTTCTTTTTACTGTGTGATTTATCGAACCAGACTTATTTGAACTTAACAAAATTTACTAAAGTGTTAGTAAGTCTGTTAGGTAACGAGACCGAAGGAGTTAAATCAGTATCGGATCGTCATTATCATCATCATTTTAGCTGAAAGAACTCAATTTCTTGACATTAGGCCTCCATCAACACTGTCGCAAACCCCAATAATTCCGCGGTAGCGAATAAACTGATTGATATGTTATGTGAATATTGTACATAGGTACGTGCTGCACGTAGTACCTACATGCACACGTATCTCATGTCTGATCTGATCTGTTTGACCCAAACTCTGGGTTGAGGGTTGTTCCCTCGGAATATTATTTCGTTGAGGGTTGTTCCCTCGGCAGTGGCCTCCAACCAACCCGTTATAGCCACCCCTCACCACACAATTAGCCAGCCGTTCTGACCTGACGACGAGGCGCCTGTTTCACCTCGCCGCGTGTAGGTATTCTGATATACCACACTCACTGCTGATAATTACTGATTCACGTGCGTGGATCTGATTCCACCATCAACGTTCCAGACAAGGCACTGAATGGACTTTTCCCACACCTCATAAATTGAATAACGGGTAAACACACAGTTAAGTAAAAGGCACAAATTTAGCTAAATCACTCACCAAAAGGGATTCAAGAAAACACCCGTGCGCACTGCTCGACGTTTCGACTCGTTCTGTCGTCTCACTCGCAAGACAACTTCATTGCAGGTAAGTGAATAAAAATAGTTTTCCGTTCGACAGTAACATAATCGTCAAACATGAATTAAGCTACATCCACACTATACGTGTGTATGTTATAGGTTTAATATTTTTGGATTCGCGACAAACACATCGCCACAATGGCTGATCTTCGGGCCTATTAAAATACCGACAATATAGAAAAAATTTTGTCTGGAGATGATTGCAAACTCCTTAGTTGCATTATCAAGCCTGGGTGAGTCTAGACATCAGTATTTGTAAAAGACATAGTTATTTATGCTATGCATGTAATGCCTCCATGCTCCTTTCTGACTTCAGATACCGCATTCAAAAACTTATAGTTTGAAAAAACAAAATTTTCTAAACCAAATACTTTTCTCTGACTGATTCATGACGAAATCTCCTAAACTTGAAATTGGCACAGACTGACTCAAAACAAAAATTAAAGCTTAATATTTAGCAAACGGTTCCATGAATCGAAAAATGGTTCTTATGCACCCGAAATCTTTTTTTAAACGTGGTATCTAACGATACCCCAAACCATAGGACAGAAGAGAAAAAAAAATGCATCCCCACTTAACATATAGGAGAGGTACTAAAAACATTGTAATCAAGATTTTATTTTACCACTTTGCCATGCTACCCATGCCAAATTACAGCTTTCTAGTAACTAAGTCTCTGAGCTACGCACGTCGCGGACAGATAGAAAGACGGACATGCCGAAACTCCTTATAGTTTCGTTTTTTGTTGACTACGGAACCCTAAAAAGCATATGGTAACTGTTTCTCTTACACATAGCAAATTATTAGATATACTTGCTATAAAAATAAGAATTGGTTATATTATTTTATATTTATTCCATCAATAAAGAACAATACAATTCTATTCTTGCCAAGATCGTAATGTTTTTATTTTATTTGTATCCCGTCTATAAAAATGCGTACATCACAGTTGCTTTATGAGGAGATAATGAAAGAAATCGCTGTTTCACTGTAATACATTATTCCAATTTACAGAGCGTATCATTTTTCTACCGTTCGTTGTAGAGGAAACCCTTTTCTGCTGCTCTAGGATAGAAAGAGAAATCTCTTGTCATTAGCTCGAGTACGAGATTAAATACGGCCCAAAAATATAATAAACAAAAATATGCCAATTATTAATTACAAATTGTAATTATTAATTGCAATTCAATTACTTTCAATACAATTATTTAATTACGCTTTTGGTTATGATACGTTTACGGCAATTAAATGCTTGTATGTATAATATTATTTATAACAATATATAAAATGGCTAGTGCAATCATTCTATACATAATTTTTATATTTATAATCGTAAGGCCAACAAAGTAATTTGGTAATTGCAATTAATAATTGCTCGCCCTTTGTACATGTCTTTTCTATTGTGTGTATCAATGTGTCTGTGTGTACAATAAAGTGTTATAATAATAATAACAATTACAATTTGTAGCTAGTAATTAATTACATTTTCCCCAACACTGGCCCCTCGTACCTTGGGTGTTCTCCCACATGGGCCCAACCTGCACCACATTCTAATTTAAGTCACCTTGCACTTTTGTAATAATTAATTCAATTGTCATTAAAATATTATATTTATGTAAAAAAATTCACAATTTCAAAAAATCTTTAATTAAATTTGATAATTAATGTAGTAATTTTAGGTACCTATTTCTATTTTCACAGATTGATGAAGTATAATTGATTGATTGATTTTTAATAAGAAACTAGATGGCACTGCACCAAAATAAACAGGGTGATTATATATCATCTTATTCTACTAATACAATGGCTAACTATCATGGAACCCTATCATGGGCGAGTCCGACAGGCTCTAAGCCGTTTTTTTCACTATATTGAAGTTGGCTCCATATAGGAAAAGTTGTTCAGTTTGATGGTCTGAAGCACCTCCTAAAGTATTACTAGGGTGTTTTCACACTCTGTATAGTCAATATGAAAAACTAAGGGTTTACAGTACAGAAGTGCCCCTGCAGACCTAGGTATGGTACCTAATCCTTAATCCAATGAAAAAATATTGTTGTTTGTGGCTGGCTATAAATAAGTCTCTCAGATAATATATCATTCCAAATACATAAATTTTTCCGAGTCTCTACGTTCTTTGTGAGCACGAAGTATAATGTGCTTTTCTATGTCACAAAAAATAACGTAAAAAAGACATAAGCATAAGTAGGTAGATATAATCGAAACAAGTTACGTTTGTTGACATTTTTGCGTCTCTCCCACAGAAACCAAGGGCACAAGTCAAGGAAACTTATATCGTTTGCGAGTGGCAATCCATTTTTTGTCCAACATTAGGGAAATCCTCACAAGTCCTATTTAGGAAATTGCCTTCTTTATCGCGCTTGTGGCTAACACAGTTCGGCTTAGGGTTGTATAAATCTTTGGATTATGCGACTCAGTGATTCAACTCAGATAGGTTGAGGACTTTCTGTGAATCTGTATCATTGACATAGATAAGAGTAGTAATTCGGGAAATACCCTACCTAGTAATTGAACTTTATTCTAACATTTATTTCAGTTTTTTTCCATCAGTAGCCTGTTTTTCTCGGGTATGAGTTAAAAAAATATATGGTTTTTAATAAGAAATGATAAAAAGAAAAATATTGTCAAAAAACACACAAAAAAAGTATAAACCCTGTATAATTTTTTTTGTGTGTTTTTTGACATTATTTTTCTTGTCTTATTCTTATATTAAAAACATATAAAAAGTGACACCCTAAGAAATACTGAAACTGTGAACTCAGACAGTCAACATTTACTAAACGCGAAATAAAATCAGACGTCCCTGACATTTTAGCCGGGTAGGTACAGCAGTTTTGTATGAGACTACTGATTTTTTTCGCGTTTCCTGAGGGAGGCTCCATTGTGAAAGTAGTTTAGTTTGATGGTCTGAGCTCACCGTTTCAGTATTTGCTAGGCTACTTTCACTTACACCCTGTATAATTCAGGTCATGACTTTTTGTGCTGCAGCAAATAAAATATATATTTCAGTCAATTTATTTTCAAGAAGAAACATTTTAGTTATTTTATTTTAAAAGAACAAAATCGCATCCCTAAAGAAGTACGCGACCTCGATCCATCGGAAGGTTTTTTATTTCAAACGAACAACTTTTGGATGGCGTTTACGAGCCTTGCTTAAATTAATGTAACATTAAGTAAATATCTTAACAGTATTCCGAAGGTCGGAGTTCGGAATCGGTTTGTAGAAAAAATAGACAAGGATTCTTTTGGGAAAATAATTTTACGAATTTATCGTTTAGCGCGGCTATACTCTGCTTATTTTTTAATTTGAAATTTCAATATGAATGTCTTTGTGTGAAAAATTATCGTTTATAATTTATTATTCTTGTAAACTCTATATTAGAGCCTTTTCCAATGCAAACAACGCCGAAGGCGACACGCAACAATGCCATTTTTTACCATTAAGTACTCATGATACGAAGAACTTTCCCCAAGAAATAAATAAGAATTTCCCAAAAGAAAGAAAATTTTATTTTCATACTTACAAACTTTCGATTGCATTTCGTGGAAAGTAAACATTTTTTTTCTTAAATTTTCTGTCTTATACCATGTACTTATAACATTTATCGAAATCTTTCCCACGACGTTTTACGTGGTTCAAGGTAATTTCATACAATCAGGAGTTTTCTCATAGCTTGTAAAACGTATTTCAACATATAGATGGCGTTGACATGAGTCGGAGATGCGAAGACTGAATTTTAGGCTTTCAAAAAAATACATGTCACCGAGTCAGACACATCTTTTGTTTATGTGTTTTGTAATACAAATAAAGAAGTTCTATTCTATTCTATTCTAAGTGTCTGTTCATGTTTTTCTGCTTTCTTAAAAACACGATTTTTTTAGTATGTTATTATCTGCAAGGTGGCACACATCCATATCCCGTCGACACCATCTATCGAGCCAATCGGATTTTTTCTTTTTTAATGGCTTTCGGAAAATTCCTTATTAGTTTCTATACAACGTGTTAATGGATTAACACAAAACCTCATACACCCCAACTGATTTATAACAAAATAATTAGATTGAAACAATACTTTCATGTAAATGTTATTTGTTACGCGGCAACTAGATTTTCTAAGCTATTTTTCCATGTATAAAATATTACTTTCATTAATTCCGTCTACGCGTATTGTGCGTCAAACGTTTGTATGGACTGAAACCACCAAGAAGCTTGTTTTGTTAGTAAGTAGGGTGAGAGTACCCGTGCGGTAAGTTGACATGGGGTTCAGTAAATTTTAAATTTAATATTTTGAAAAAAATTACCTATGTTGAAACTATGATAATTCGATTCTGCTCTCGATTCTAAACAAACTACTTTCTAGTTTTGCGTTAATTCATTAACACGTTGTTTAAGTACGCTGCGTCTTGGTCTGTATTCTTATTCTAGATCTAGACGTATACGCAAGTAAGGTGAAGCTATTGCCACATTGGTTTCGTGGATGAACAAAAATTTTCACAAATTCTAATTAATTTTCATCCGCATATGGTTTCGTGTATTGTATATCAAACAAGTCTCGGTTGTTGTTTATTTTCATTTACTTTCGGAAGAAGGCAGACTAAGTATACCCATGCGGTTTCATTTATTTTCAAGTTCTATAATGAAAAATCTTATAAGGTCCTCATTTCATTTCTTTTCTATTAACAAGACTATTGAGTTTCTAATTTTCTATTTGTCTGGCTGCCGTTGAAGTTAATTAACTCATTGCCGTGCTAATAGTACCTATGTAATATCATAATTAGTTTACTAAATATTAAAATATTTGAAAGAACGTTAAAAATAATGTAAACCAGTGATAAAATGTCCTAAATACGTTATAGTTTTATATATCTCGCTACTAATACTTCTGGCTCTTTGTGTTTAATAATGATAAGTTTTATTTTTATTCTTATTCACTTATACAGGGTGTAAGTGTAGACAGTAGAATTAATATAAAGGGTGATAGTACTCAAGATACTGAACAATTTTCCCTTAGAAACCTAAGGGAGATATTTTAATATAAAAGTTCAAAAAGCTGTCCAAAGTTGTTTTTGTTTATTTTCTACAGGTTTCTTGGGGAAAGTTGTTTAGTATCGTGAGTACAATGTACTGTATGTAATTAACCCTGTATTACAATAAAAATCATCATGAACTCAACTCAAAGCAGCACCTTACAAATGTAATGAAGTGTTCAAACTGGCAATTATTTCCGAATCATCAATCTAATATCATTTGAATAACTCTATCACGATTAAAACCCTCGTTCCTTTTATGCACTCCATTTATTTTATGGCGCTTGGTAATGTTTTTCTCTAGGCTTACGATATTTCCCAATTTATGACGCTGTAAAGCTACTTGTTTGTAGCCGTGGTTTCTTTTTAACTGAATAGCAAACGGTGTTTTTCTTTGAAATAAATGCGTAGAATATATTATCGTAGCACTGATTTATGACAAGATATAACAAGATTTAAAAGTTGTTCCCACATTGTCACCTATCACCTATCTGATCAAGGCCGAAGATAGATAGATAGATAGATAACTCATTTATTTCACCAGAACAATACAGGATAAACAGTGATAGACAAAGGCAGTAGGTAACATTTTAGAGTCCGCAAACGGAGCCTAAGTCCAAAGGTTTAGTCATAAGATAAGAAAACACACTAATAACTTACTAAAAATTACTAAAACAATGCACAGTCAACAGGATGAAATTGAAATCATTGGCATTCTTTAAACTAAGAGACTACCCATCAAACTGAGCAACTTCGGTTTGCCATACTAAAAGTTGTTCAGTTTGATGAGTAGACTCTTAGTTTAAAAACCCACTGTTATTTTGTCACCGGTATAAGGAGTCTAGATTACCGCGTGCCCGAATTTGATTAAAACCTATGCACGTTATAAAATAATTTAAAATACAGGGCGTAAGTGACAGCCTAGCAAATACTGAAACGGTGAACTCAGACCATCAAACTGACTTTTCGCGTCTCCTGTGTTAGGCTCCATAGTGAAAGTTGTTCAGTTTGATGGTCTGAGTTCACTGTTTCAATATTTACTAGGCTGTCACTTACACGCTGTATATATTTTTTTCTATTTTGTGTCCCATTCCTGGGCAAAATATAATTATTTCATTTTAATGTGCTTTTTTGGCCGAAAGTGGCCGAAGCCGAAGCTTCAGTCGGGCACTAATTGTCATGCAAAGTGACAAAATACCGATTGCTTTCTGTAGTGTGAAGTTTTCGTTGAAAAAAAAGATAGCGATGTACCTAATTCTAACGTACTTATGCAGGGTCCCGATCGTGTTAATTTAATTCATCGAAGTTCAATCTTAATCCAATTTCAGTTCTAATCACATTGCAATCCAATTACTATTCAACTGTGCTGAATTCCGTATCGCGCGAAACTTGACTGACAGCCTTTAACGTCTGAGCGATCTGTCAAAATGGCTCTATCGGCTGTCAAATCATTAGCGCGATACCGAATGTGTCAAAAGTTGTGGTTCGCACGCGGTCCAATCACGGTTCAGTAGAGATTGCGTCATTTGTTTCCAGGAGGAAGGTGTGGCATAACGTCTGAACAGCATAATTCTAACGTGCGTTGTTTGCTTTTAGGCACCCATTTTCTATTTAGCCATTTTGACTTTTTCTTAAAGTGACTACTTCGCAATAGGCCAATTATTTATTTTGGCTACTTCTCACTCCTACTCTACTGACTACTTGGCATATGGACCATTTCTAATGCTGACTACTGGACGGGTGACTGAAGATGGTAGACTAAAAATACAAATTATAATTTGCGCAGGATAATAAATACCATTTGACTTCTATATAACCTTGGTATCTAACGAAGTATATCTAGATATGCAATATCATTGTAATCAGGAATTATTTGCAGCCAAGAACCAACGACCAATGCAATATTAGGAATTTAATAATAAACGGTTATCGAGATAAATTGCATTCTGCGAAGCGAGAGTTGAATAATTCGATGAAATAATAATTAGCGAACATTGCTTTTCGATTGAGACACACGAACTATACGGACTTTTAATAACTATGAACACGCATTGCAAAATTTATGTGACAGGACAAAATAATCGCCTCGTTTATACGTAAAGAAAAAATAGCTGTTAAAATTTCCAGGTAGAACTAAAGTTTGTTTTCTAAGTCATCGCATTCGATAATTTAAAGGAATACTTTGAAATTAAAGAATAGGATAACTTTAAAGATTCAGAAAAATGTTTTAGTTCATTAATTAAGTCCATACTTAACTATTTTGATTTTGTATTGGTTTTATTTGCTTTAAAATGTTCCTGTGCCCTTACAGGGTTTATGTGTGTACTTATGTATAATGCAATAAATTATTATGAATTACGTTAACATTACTCTGTATGATTTTATTGAGATTTACTACTAGCGTGTGAGGTGTGAACGGTACACAGATTAATTGATTATATTTTTTTATAAAGGATATTATTAAAGCAGTGTTGGGCAAAATGTAATTAATTAGAAATTGTAATTGTTAAATACAATTACTTTTTTGGGTACGATTATAAATGTATGCTTTTTGAAAGTAAATAATGATTGCATAAACCATATTATATAATATTATAAAATATGGCTCTTACGGATTTTTTACTCTCTAAAAGCATACATTTATAATCGTAACCGAAAAAGTAATTGATTAATTGTAATTGTAATTGTAATTTACATTTACAGTTTGTAATTAGTTATTAATAAAACTTTGCCTTACACTGTTTTCTAGTACGTAAGAGAATTCATGAAAATTAAAAAAGATTTTTGCTTAGATTGATTGGTGCAAAAATTTCGTCCTGCGTTAGAAGTCTGTGTGTAGACCAATCTATGCATTCCAACTATAGAGCAAATAATTTATCGTTCTTTGCAGCATTTGCGTTTTCACAAATTTATTATGAGAGACTCTTTTATGTTAGCATTTTAATGTAATGTGTTTTTAGCTATAGTTACCTACTACATATTTTTGCATTTTTTAAACAATTTTAGTAGAAGCATAAACATACTCACGACTACGTCAGAAATGTTTGGAAAAGAATAGTGGGTAAACAAGTAACTTTATTCTAAAATAGTGGGTAAACAAGTACTTTTATTCTAAAATAGTGAGTAAACATGTACCTTTATTCTAAAATAGTGGGTAAACAAGTAACTTTATTCTGATTGTCCATATTTTTCTAGCACCTCAACTAACTTTTTTGGTACATAACTTACGTCTCAGAAGAGGCTTACGAACTCGCGAACTCTTCAACTATTGGCAGTATTGTAATGAAAAGGTATTTTTGCAAATGCAGCTTTATTAATTTACTAGAGTTAACCCGCGACTTCGTCCGCACAAATTATATACCAGATTTTAAGTCAGATCATAAGCTATCAAACAAAAATTTTCATCAAAATCAGTTCAGTAGTTTTTGCGTGATGCTCGTTCAAACAAACAAACCAACAGACAGACAAAAATTGGTGATATGGAATCAGGGACACCTAAAAACCATATCGTAACTTTTCTTGTTAATATCTTCAATGCACAGACATACTTCAGTTACAGTTTTATAATAGTTTAGATTTCTTCTATTTCTTTCTGTATGGTTTTTATCATTCGTATGTGCGAAAGTGCCGTTTGGTTAGACAAGATAACAAATCGATGCAACTGCATAGACTAAGATCCCATCCCAGTATACTAAACCCACATTATTAAAGTGATGATACATAATACCAGTGGAAATTTCGTACTTTAAGCATCCTAAAAAAATAGTGCTTCAAAGCCTGTTGCGACCCTTATAAAAATAGCCGATTACAGAAATGTTATTCCTGTTGTGTTATTTTATCATGTAATAAAACCTTTCCAGAATAGAGGAAAAATCATCAAAATCAGTCCAATAGTTTTCTAGTAAACCTTGCCCATTTGTAGGCGGAAAATTATAACATGACAACCCTATGTTGCGACCATCATTACCAAATTTTTTGTGTAACTGATACGTTTGGCTTTATTTTGTATAAACATTAATTCCTAAACAAATAAGAGGGTAAGCATAGAAAATAAACAGAAACAAAATTTTTGCATCCTGCTGCCAAGGGAATGCGATTGCGACAGGCTTTAGAGTGACCTTTTTACTGAAATATGTATCATTGCCTAAACAAATGATGTACAAAACTTGAAGTGGGATCTTGGAGTAACGATTTTTAACCTTCTAGATAATAATTTTTTTATATGTATATATTCCTGCGACTTGTATTGTTTTACCTTGAAATACTACTACGGCACTACTACTACGGCTACTATCTCTGGTAGTAGTCGTTACAAAAAAACCACGTCAGAAGCCGTAAGGCGGTCTGAAAAACTCTGACACCAGGGCTCTACCCACACGATAAGAAGACCTTGAAATGTAGGCATCAATTTAAGAAAATCTTTTCTTAAATTAAACCCTAGGAAAAGTGGTTATCCCATTCCACTTTACATCTTTCCCTTATTTAAATTCAGCTCCTAAGGGAGTCGGATCTCTCATAAAAATGTTGAGTTACGCTGTTAAATTTAAATAGGAAGACGAGATATAATTTTTGCAAATTTCCACAAGTCTTTGAACAAGTGTTAATTAACTAATTAATATAATTAACAAGGAAACTAGTAAGTACAGTACAGTTTTTTTAAATAAAAGAAACACTAAATTTAAAGTTAACGTGGGGTAGCTTTTAAGATTTTTCGATGAAAAAATACACCAGCTGCCGTAGCATGTTTATTACACCTTTTATCTCATTCGTTCGTGCGCAAAGTTAGACAGAAAGCTAAAGCGCGATAGCGCTATATCACGCTGCCATGCTACGGCCGCTGATGGTTTTAGTGGTATTTCATCCTCCATACCACAGAGTACTTTATGGCGAAACAATTAGTACAGAAAATCGTCGATAGATGGCGACGTTTGTTAAGCCTATCGAGAATTGAAAATAAGCTGACAGGTATTTATTCTGTGCTGACAGCAAGTTGACCACATACTTTCCTCCACCAAAACCGCACTGGGCCTCTATGGAGTAGTGTGAGCTGGGGGAGACTTATGAAAGCTAATATCTGTCAAATCAGGATCGTTTGAAAGTACTGTGATAATAAAAGGAAATCTTCGGTAAACTCGTCTCCACAAACCTTCACTAGCCACCACCTCTTCTTCATTATAAGTAGCATTTCCTACATTGCAGGTCCAACAAGCAAACTTACTATTATTATAAAAGAATCTAAACCAACCCTACCCCATTCTTATCTATATAAGCTTCATACAACGTTGAATAAGACATGAAATACTATAGTTTTCCCATCGTAACAATCATAAGACATAACTTTTCCGAGGCACCGATAAAAAAAGGCTTCTTTCACCCGGTCACTGACGTTTATGAAAAATGATGTTTTCAGGTAATATCGCCATATTGAAAACATCTCAAGTTAATATACTTGGAAAGGGATCCATCAAAATATTTCACCATATTTGAGGTATATTTATTCAATGGATTTTAAAATACTGTAGGCATTGAGCTGTATAGGTTCATCCGATTAAAATATGTATTAATATTTCACATTGATGGAATTTACGGATTGAGTACGCTGGTGGTAGTGACGAGGGGTCCATTTAACTGATACTTTGATTTGGTTATTCCGCTACTAATTTGCCTTTGTTGTCTACAGTAAGATTAATTAATATCGGTCTGATTCGTAGGCTTATTTGTTTAACAGTTTATTTCTTGAGAAACCGTTTCACCTAGTTGCCCTACAAGAAACATTGAAGGACATGTCGTCACAATGGAAGATTAAGATACATAAACCCACAACCATAATCCCATACGGAGTGATCAGGAACTCAACAAAACTACTAAGCTCAAACTTATTTCTTTAAAACTCGTTAGTTTGCGATTGTTTTTGTTGATAGTGCGCCTTGCCCGCTGTTCCTACCTTTCGTTTTGACGTATTTGTTACGACGTATCAATTTGTAATTAAATTAGAAAGCGTCAGGTCCAATGCACTAATTAGCGATTATAAACTAGTGATCGAGATAATTCGTATTAATTAATTTATTATATGCATCACTGAATATAATGTAAGTATTAAACACAAGTTTCACTGAGCGCTTTTAATAATCGGTATAGGAAATTAAAGCGTCTATACAGTAATGAAAGTTCAAATTTCCATAGAACTTTGAGCGACACGCGCTTCCCTTCACCGCTACAGCCGACCACAACCCGCTAACATCTAGAGTACCTCGCCTTCCCCGACGTCGTCTGTGCCCCGCGGCCCCCGCGGGACTGTCGTGCGCTAACTTGTCTGACTATAGGTTGTGTTGGTCAGAAACATTGCTACCACGACGGTTGATAGCAACCGTCCTTTATCACATTCAATGTTAAGCTCAAAACGTGATGCATATGTGCAAACGCGTGTACTAACACCGCGGCATGCGATACAACCCTGACACCGGGAAAGTGGTGCCCACCGCTGGACCGGGCATTGCGGACTCTACATGTGGGTCGTCAGCAGTGAAAGTATCAAGATTGTAGCACTTCTTTAATAGTTCTAAATATTTCACTTTCTGCAGTAGGTACGATACCTACTACCTAACTGCCAGTTGCAGAAACGCTCCTTAAAGATAATCCTCCATTAAATCTCATCCTGTCACTTTTTGTTTTGTTGACATAATAAAAGCTAGCAAGAGATTTAATGGAGGATTATCTTTAATGAGCGTTTCTGCAACTGGCGGTAAGAGTATGGTATATATATGGTATATATAGGTATATATAGGTATAACGATAGTCATTAGAAAACCGCAGCTCCATTTTGGACAAGCTTTTTTTTTACAACGCTGCGAACGCAAATGAAGGTTCAACATTCATGCATAATCCATCTCAATCAGAATGTAAGGAATGAGCTGACAAAGGCTTTTTGCGGGTGCGAATGTCGACCAACTTCAGAAAAATCGTTGACTCTTGACTTCCATAATTTTATTACAGTTTGTTCCGCATATAGGAAATCCCTTCACAAGACTCTTAGCTGAAGCAATAAGAATGAAAATAGCTAGATTTGGGGGACTTTTTGAAAATGGAATAGCCGTCTCGGTAAAACTTGAAAAACTTCTTGACGGCTCGGATAGCATTTGGACAAAGATTGATGTCAGCTATATGGTATGAGAAGTGTAAACTTTATTTTATGATAATTTCTGAAAAAGTCGTTTAAAAGTTCTTTGTACAGATTGATCATCATGGTTTCGTGACTCATTTCAGGAATAATTAATTAGCTATACGAGTATATGAACTTGCGAACAAAATGTGAACCATAACATTTGGACATGTGAGAATGTTGCATATCACAGCACAGGTCATGTGACTGGTGCTTAAGCAACGCCCAAACGCGATACGTAGCGCTGCAGCCAAAGTTTATACTATATAAATGCTAATAAATTGCAATAGAATTGAAAAAAAAACTCCTTTGAACATTTTTGTACTTGGTTTATATTTGATGAATATTACAGTTGCCTAACCTAATAGTACCGACACTAAACGAGAGGTGATCAAGATTATAAGTAACCCAGGACCACATCCCGTGCACTCCATAAAACGATCTCCGATACTTGAATAGAACTACTACAGAAACAAGAGGGCGAAGGCTCGTGCACCATCCCCCTCTATTGTATACCCTTGTAAGGCTGCTCTAAAATCGCCCCTCCTATAAAATGGGCACAGAGAGACCGTCTTGTATGACTTTATAATATTCTGCGCCATGTTATGGCATTATAATCCATACTTATATTATAAATGCGAAAGCAAGAGATTAATTGGAAGATTCACTTTAATGCGCTTTTCTGCATCTGACCGTATATCGCTGAACCGATTTTGAATGAATGGTAGCTTGAACCCTGAAAAACGACAAACATAAAAATTCCACACAAACGAAGTCGCGGGAAACGACTAATATAGTTACTTATGCACAATCACACATTATAAAGAACTAAATATAAACATATTAATTGAGCATTGGCTTTATAATATTGTTGTCCACAAAAATATAAACCACAAAAATAATTCTGAACCATATCACAAGTCACAACTAAAGCCACGATTAATTTTTCCCCGATCTCATCGACTCAACTAATCGTTTACCTACACCATAACAATCAATCCGACCTTAATTTTCCAGCCAATACCCGAAGCCTGGAATCCATTCAAAGTACCTAATTAATTGATGGCCATTTTTTTCTGTGGTGCGGATCACGTAGATACGCAGGTGACGTCATGATAAATATAGGATCGTATATAAAAGGGTACGTGTATAGAAACCCTCGGCTGTTTTTATGGCTTTGGGCAGTATTAATTATGGTGCAGGGCAGTGCCGACGACAAATGAAGAATTGGTGACGAATGCGTTGAATTGTAACGAAAACGCGTTCGGACAAATTGTTTGTCGATCGAGAATGTTATCTGCGATGTCTTTATAGTACTTTGCAAATTGTTTTGTGTTTGTTCAGATTGTGGTTAACGGTTAAGTATGCCCAGCAAACAATTTGGTCGTATAAGGCCCTCATATATAGGACTATTTTGACTTATAAAAGTTATATTACGGTAATTTCGTCATGTACTGGTGCTTTATGCGTCTGATGTTCGACTATACGACACCTATACGACCAAATTGTAAGTTGGGTGATTATTAAAACAAAATGTTGATGTCATTACATCATCAGTGAAAGTTTGTGACGATGTTTGTGGCTCAATCATGCATAACGGATTTGGATGAAATTTGTCACATATATAGAATATGTTTTGGGTTAACAAAGAATACTTTTTTAAAGTCAACGCAGACAGTCGCGGACAACTAGTGGTAAATAAATGCAAAAGTTACTGAACAATATTTGATCAGTCTCAGTACAGGATAGTTCCGTCAGATAGCAGTGTAACTATATTGACGGCCAGGTTAGCACAATCGGTAGTGAACCTGCCTGCTGTCCGAGGGTCGTGAGTTCTTGTATACATATAGTTAGATATGAATATTTGTACCCGAGTCATGGATGTTTATATCTATATATTTATTCTATATCGTTGTCTAGTCATCAAAATACAAGTCCAGGATAGATTCTGACACTTTAAATGAGACTATATAATTTGTGTGGCAACGTCCAAGATATTTATTATTTATATGAATAGATAATAAAATATTAGAACACTTATTATCCCTTCATGTAGTGTAACTAACTATTAGCCAGGTCTGAGACCTAAATAAGAGCGGCTTGAAAATTTTCTGATAGCAAGTTGACCACTTACATGCCTCCGCCAATCCGAAATTGGCCGGTGCGGTGGAATATGACCTACTCCCTATTATCATTATTCGTGATAGGAGGGCCTTTGCCCTACAGTGGGATCCTACGGGTCCTCTTCCAACAATAACTTAGGTTGTCTGGAAGAAATCGCTTTTTAGCGATAAGACCGCCTGTTTATGTACCTATTGTGTTTCCTGTTTGTTTGCTTTCTCTATACTCTGATTTTTTTGGTGTAAAATAAAGTATAATTGATTGATTGAAATTACGTAAAATGTATTCAAACGAGAAAACAAAAAAATAAGAAAATAACCAAGTGCTTAGCATGTTGTGCTGCTTTTACCCAACTGCTTCAGAAGGAGAATAATTTAAAATGATATTGAAATGATTAGGTAATAAATATTTGTTCTTAGAATTGTCTGATTAATAAATAAAACATATGATTTCTATTACTAGGTAACAGTAGAGGGTTTGTTTGCTTAAGTAAACCAACCATGCACCCTATTTAATGCAAATAAATATTTCTATTTCTTATCTGTTCCTCTACTTTAAATTCTTGTAATAAATAAGCTGATGAATCCATCCATAATTATCTGCGAATTCCAAAACTAAGTATTTAAAAAATATTGTTTTGTTTATTTGAGTAACTGTATGCTTGACATACCGTTACTTATTTGTATGTTAATTGATTAATTAACAAGTCAAATAAAGAAAATCCATCAGGAATTTTTATAATACTCATTTTACAACGGGTCGACTTACGGTATATTTCCGAAACTTATATTATATTAGATTCCGAAAATATCTAAAATAAATAAAAAGGGACCTCCATCAAAGTGACAAAAGCTCACAAACGTCTCAAGCCTAAGCACACAGTCCAAAGTAATCCAACCCCAATAAAATTCACTGAAACCTTTCAAAAACTCTCTCTCGAAGGGGTTTTCTATCACGACAATAAATCGACCTCATACAATTCTAGTTGACACCTAAATACTATGGGAAAATCTTTACTTCAGCCCTAAGAGGCCTTAAGTCTACAAACTAGTGATGTAATGAGTGTATACGTTATTCTACTAACCGATACACATAATGGTACCTACTATAAATTATCTGCTTGTCGAAAAGAATAGGTAGGAGGATGAAAATTAACCTAACTGATACCATGCTATGTTATCTTAGTACAAACTAAGTGGAATGCTGATTTTCCATAGACAGCTTTCGCTATCTATCGGTTATGTTTCGAAGCACTATGTGTTGAACTCGGGTTCATATTGGAGTAACAGCGCACTACACCTCACGCGCTGCGCTGTAGTAGTGAGAGATTTCGCCCATATCAATCACTGTCTTGTTGGTCTAGCGGTCTAGACAACTGGCTTACGATCCGGGTAGCAAAGGTTCGATCCTCGTGTCCGCGGATCGTCTTTTTCAATTTATTTCATAATGTGGTGCCCCCTTGTGCTAATAAGCGGCAACGCAATTAGGACGTCCTAAAATTCAAGGCGAGTTACCTATCTATAACCAATATACATATTAATCTATGACTGATAAATCCCTTATTTGCCTCATACGTCACTAGGAAGAAATGGTGCGGTATATTCTAAGCTGGAACTACATTGCATTCTAAGCATTTCTAAGCCAGAACCATACCGCACGGTATGTAGGTTATTATTTTGTATTCTTACCTGAATCCATATCTGTATTATTTTTGTATTTTTGTTCTTTTATCTGAATTTGTGTGCTAGGTGTAAATAAAAGTTTAACTCATCATTAATTCATTCATTCATTTCTTATTGCTCCCATAGAGAAAGTTGTTCAGTTTGATGGTCTAAAGCTAAAACACCCCTTTTACTAACTGTCCCATTTAATTTTACCCCTGTATAAGAGAACGACATTTTAGAATCCCTAACTATCTATATCCGAATCTAAAATCCATAGCATCCCTTCAAAAATTGAGTATAAATCGTACCGTAACCCTATGTAATGGCCTTAAGGGTACAACGAAAAAGTTCTAGGGAGCTATTAACTTTATTTAAGAGAGTTATAAAACGTTTTCAAATGTTATCAGGTTCCCGTGAGCCTAGTTCCTTCCTTTATTGACACTGTGGGATGTTAACTTATATAATTCTTTGTTTTTTATTGTTTAAAGAAGATTTGGAAAGGGTTGCTTAAAGTGGGTGAAGGTGGATTAGCATAATTTAGGACACTTTGTGATACCAGTCTCGTTGTTGTGGTTGAGGTTGGTTGGCTACTTTCTGGACTGAAAAAACAAAACTTAAGACCATCTCAGGTCAAATACACGTAATAGTGTTAAATAATTACGTTACATATTAAGCAGGGTGCTTCAGAAAGGGACGGATACCGTTACCTAAATTTAACCGGTAAATTACCAAAACATTTCGCTAACGTTACGTTACTTACGAAATACCACTATTTATCAAGAAGCGTTATTAAATATCTATACTTTAACGTTATTATGATAACGTTAAAAATAACGTTGCCGCAATTTCGGTGTTGACTCCATAGTCAACGTTGTTCAGTTTGATGGTCTAAAGCACCCTATTTAATATATATCGTACTTATTTAATTTCACACCTTGTTAAGAAAAATTTCGAAAGATACTATCTTTAATATTTTGAGCTACAATAAATCAGTCGATATGCGAAATTGATCTCAATTTCAACGCCATATAGAGAAGAAACCTAACAAGGAAGATCGGCCTTGTGTATTAAATTATTGATTCCTTTTTTATACCTATGAACCTGGGCGGATCGAGTCGTGCTCGGCGTGTTCTAAGATCTAAGATAGGTTTCATCCATGAGAAAATCCATTTAAAAAAAAAAATGTTGTTTCAACATAGATGGCGTTGGAAAAAGAAAGAGGAACTTGTTTAATAGTGTTGTATACATAGGTGTAATACTCATTATTTGCACAACGAAAACATACAAAATAACAAAAAGCAATATCATCAACGACCAACAAAAACGAATGAACCTAGATGGAAATAGGTACACACAAATATAATTTTTTATATCGGGAAAACAAGACGAAACAAAGAGAAGGTCAATTGAATAAAACTGAAGGACAACCTTAATTCACTTCAGTCCGGCAGTCGGCAGTAGGGATAGTCCGGACATCATACCCAGGAAACGGCCCAGAAATGGTACGCTGAAGAAAATTTAATGCCAACGGGGTGACAACAAATGCAAGGAAATGAGGGACTTCCGCCTATTGGCACCTCGATTCAATTAACTTTGAAGCACGCATGGGTGTTCGGTGTTCGTTATAGTTGTTTATGTCTGTGACGAGCTCGGAATACTTATAGGATGTAGCGTTATATAGGGTGTTAGGGTAAACAGCTGTACTACTTCAAAGAGTGATTATATCCGTGATACTGAACAACTTTCCCTAAGAAACCTATAGGAAGGGAGCAAAAAAGTTTTGTACTATACATATAAATACAATCAGATGATTCAAAGTTTGCATGAAAAGTTGTTTTTTTTATCGAATTTCCCTTTGTTCCTTTCGAAAAGTTGTTCAATATCATGAGTACAATCATCTCTTAAAGTAATGCAACTATCTACCCCAACACTCTGTATAACGTGTTTGGGGGCGTCCATAAATTACGTCACGGACTCCGACGTTCAGTAAATTGATACAAGATATTTAAACCTAAGGGTCTGTGCCCTTAGGTAGGTAATTTTAGAGATAAAATTAGGTAATAGTATTCAGGGTATAAGTGACAGCCTAGCAAATACTGAAACGGTGAACTCAGACCATAAAATTGAACAACTTTCTCTATGGAGCCTACCCCAGGAAACGCGAAAAATAATCAGCTATCCCTTACATTTGAGTCGGGTAGGTACAGCAGTTTTGTATAGGACAGCTGATTTTTTTTTCGCGTTTCCTGAAGTAGGCTCCATAGTGAAAGTTGTTCAGTATGATGGTTCACCGTTTCAGTATTTGCTAGGCTGTCACTTACACCCCGTATAAAGGCACCGAGCTTCCAGTGCTGCCGTCAATAGCATTTTTTTAATTTCTTAACATTTAGGTAGGAGACTATATAAAAGAAGGAAGAAATGTAAAATGAAAACAACAAAAAGGTATGAAAATGAGATCTTAGGGATAAAAAGGGTCGTCGGGTGCATCCCCGCGAGACATGGTGCCAAGCATGCTGGCATCGTTCCCCCTTTGAATGATCAAGCTGAGTCGTTGACCAAGGAAGCTGCCTTAACATTTATAAATTTCCCAAAAAACTAGAGTGTCGCATTGTATAGTGCTGATTTTCAATTTATCGAATCATGCCGGATTAGTGTTAATAATGTTTGTAGTAAAGTTATTATCTTTAAAAACGCCAAAAACTATCACTTTTGGCAATTTTGATGATAATAACAACAAATGTAAAACACAGTAAGCGGCAAGGTAAATCAATTAATCGAAAACCAACAACGATTTTTGTTTTGGAAATGTTGTTTATTGTCTAAAAATAAAAACGATTGAGGGCAGCAAGGGAGGCTCGGTACCCTCTTAAAACCGGTTTTTCTTTTAACTAAAAATAAAAATTTTGGTTTATATTATGAATCAACGCTATAGTAAAAAAAATGATTTCCTAACTTTAACTAACGTGTGAAAAAATCGAAAAATATTGCTACTCAAGATAGCATTCCATTTGGAGATATAGCTAGAAGCGTAGCATATATAGGGAAGTTTTTTTATTCTTCAATGCAACTTTACTATAAATTTAATTAGATTACAAACTTAGTTAATATGAGCGTTAACCCGCGACTTCGTCCGCACAAATTATATACCAGATTTTAAGTCAGATCATAAGCTATCAAACAAAAAAAGTTTCATCAAAATCGGTTCAGTAATTTTTGCGTGATACTCGTTCAAACAAACAAACAAACACCCAATCAAACACACAAACAAACACACAAACAAACAGACAGACAAAAAATCAAATAATTGGTGAAATGGAATCAGGGACACCTAAAAACCATATCGTAACTTTTTTTTGTTAATATCTTCAATGTACAGACAAACTTCCTGTTACAGTTTTATAAAAAAGTCGTTTGTAATAGCAAAGTTTCAGACCAAGAATAAGTAATGTAGTTGGTTCACGTATTCGTAATGTTTTTTTTGTAGCTACCCTGTTTTAGCATTCGCATACAACATCCTGTGTATAAAGTGACATGCTCACATGTGAAAAGTTAGTCTCATTTGTGAGCCTTTTCATTCTACCGCGGCGATTATGAAAAATGTTTGCGAGTTGAGGGAAAAATAAAAATGTCCCCGCCTGCTTCAGTAATGTGAGAAGAATAATGTAATGCCTACTTGAAAGTACTTTTTAGCGTTCCTTAGGTAAATAACATGAACCTCGATTGCGATAGTCTATTTGCCGATTGTCCGCCTTTCCCGCATTTGGCGTATTGTTCCCAGCTTCTAAAGTGTTATTTTAATGATGTCACACTTTCAAAATCATAATCGAGTGATGCATAATCTCCATAGTAATTTCGACATATTTACCGCTGATTTCAACGCTTTGACTATTTATTATAAGGACTAGCCTTGCGGTAGCATTTCCCCTCTGCCACGGTATAAGATCAATTAATCATGTGCATTTACATTGTATTTTATACCTTATCACTAAACAAGACAGGCTATAATTGCGAAACAATAATTTCGAACTTAAAACGTTTCGGGTTCACGCGAGACTACTTTTCATGATTTTTAACGTTCAAAATTAGAATCTAAAGTTATGAGAATAAAATCCAAAATTGCGGATTTCATGTTACCTCGCCCCCCGCAAAAAGTGGCAGAAATGTTTGTTAGTAGAATTACACGCGTAACCAGTCCCTATATAAGAAGTCAAAGTTTGAACGTGTGGCTTTCAAAAATGCAGCTTCTATACAAAGTGTTACAAAAATACAAATAAACATTTAAGGGGGTGGTTAAGACCATCAAACTGAACAACTTTCAGTATGGGACCAATATCGAAATCGCGAAAAAAAAATCGGATGTTCCATCATCATCATCATATCAGCCGATAGACGTCCACTGCTGGACATAGGCCTCCCCTAAAATGAGGAGATTTGCCATAATCGCCATGATGCGATGCGTTTTCGATGTTCCATACTAAACTACAGATCTTCTCGAGCTAAATGTATGGGACAAAAGATTTTTTTTCGATGTTGGTTCCATAGTGAAAATTGTTCAGTTTGTTGGTCTAAACCACCCCCTTAAAAGTTTTTATTTTTACTTCTGTAACACCCGGTATAGTTCTCGCTATAGAATACTTACTTACATACATATGCTCACGCATATGTCCCACTACTGGGGTAGGCAGAGACAACAGATCGCGACAAGCTACGATTCTGTCACATCTTTCGCCTCCTCAATATCCATACGTTTCTTCATACAAGCTCGTCGGTTCTGAGTACATTTTATTTGGCCCTTCTTCAGTACGCATCTGATTTGGTCAGCGTACATGCGCCTAGGGCGACCCCTTTCAACCATTCCATTCACACTTGCCTTGTAAATTTCATACGTTAACCTACTTTCGCTCATTCTTTCCACATGGCCAAACCACCTCAACATGCCTTTTTCAATCCTGGTCACTACATCTTCTTTCTCTGATCACACTATTCTGTAACCGTTCCTTCAAGTCTGTACACACACACCCACTGATAGAATTGGAGCAGGGGCCTATTCTATAATAGGCCACCACTCCAATTCTATCCGTGGGTGTAGTTGGTGGAATAAGTTTTATTTGAACACTAGCTGCGGCACTAGCCCACGACTTCGTACACGTAGACCATTGTCTTTAAATACTCATAACTTTAGATAGATTGAACCGATTGGGATGAAATAAAGCCTTAATGTTAATCCAAACTATACCCTATGTTTAAGTGAAATCCCGTCCAAATTGATTCCATAGCTTTGAAGTCATGCGTGCACAAACATACCGACACAGACAAATAGACGAACATTCTAAACATGGTCTCAATGCATTCCATTACGTATCCTAAACGCTCCCAATTAATATTTTTGCAAATATCTTCAATGTACATTCACGCCAAGTTTAATTTTTTTTTATATGTAGGTATAGGTAAATAAATAGATATAGATTGTGTTATTGTGGTAGTTCACAATTATCCCGAAATGATACAGTCACAAGTTTATTTTGATTTAGTCGTATGTGTCTGTATATTTAAATTCACAATAAAACTCGTAAGTTCAAAGCTCACTTAGATCAGGCTCTATCAATTACATTCTATATGGGACTCACCACGTCAGACAATAACAGAACAAAAAAATGGCACATTGCCTCTAATGTCACCTTTGTATGCATCAGTTATGCTTAGCTGTCATTCATTGCCGCTGATATTCCAGTCCTTTCAAATCATTCAAATGTATTCGGTCACAAAAGAGTAATGAAATGAACAACAAATTCAGCACAACTTATCGGTCCCGTTAATAGCGCAATGAGGCGAAGTTCTCTTTGTATAGAATGTCTTTTGGCTCTACCATTATGTCGATGTCTCTCCAACTATAGGTACCTGGGGCAACCAGCGATATGTAAAAAAAAAAATTTATAACTTGGATTGAATTAGATGGCGCTACTGGTTCCGTTTTTTCATTGCTACGGAATCCTCTATTCAATGTGTTGTGGCGCGCACTTGTCCGGTTTGTCTTCAAGCGGAGTCAGAGACAATAAGGAAGGAGTTATATTTCTTTTGGCGACAAATACACTTATGCTGCTGGAAGCTTAATTTGGTGACAATTCAATGAAACGTTGAACCATCGCTCTTCTAATATTTTCAAGAACTATGAGCAACATTTTACTTCATTTAAAATATGTTTAAATAGGACTAACCTTGCTATCAATATTATCTAGTAACAAATATGTAGAAATTATGGTTTTACAAAAGATTGTACAATTAAACAAAATTCAATTGTTTAGTAAGTATATAACGCATTTAATTTTACACCATGTATATAAAGAAGGTACATTGATGTCGAAAATTTTCGAAACATACGATTTCTTTTACGTTCTAGATAAAATGTTGAACAATTGTAAACTATTATCTATTATTATTAATTGTTTGTCTTACATTTCCATATAAATCGACTAAACTGTGTACTGTACTCAGACTACAATAGAGCCCAAAGTCTAAAGTAGTTGTAAATAAACACAATGTAATTAATAACTATAAAGAGCTATCTGTACTGGTCTGAAGTTGAATATCAAGATTGGGGTTCAATATTCAAAGTGCACACACACCCCAAAGTCGAAACTAGGGATTATGGATCTAAAAAATTATACGGATCTTAAATAGGAGTCTGCTTTTGAAGCTGGTCTTAAAATTGGTCCTCATCTAAATGACCTTCATAAAAAGCATTCGCTCGTGGGCATTTCAATAGGACATTGTAAAATTATATCGTATGTACCACAGAACATTATAAGAGGGGTTAGAAGTGCAAAGTAGACGTGGATCGTGTCGCCACAGGTTATGCAATGATTTGCATAACACCATAAGGCGCGCGGCGAGGTGCGAGCGAGAGGGCGTGAGCAATTGTAGCAGCGGGGGGAATTGTATGAGCAGGAAGTCAAGTGGCGACAGCCGTCTCCGAAGCAAAATCGCTACTTTGCATTTCTAACCCCTCTTTACAGTTCTGTGGTATGTACCTATAGATGTACATGGTGAAATTGATATCATTGGCATCCTTTTAAACTAAGCGTGTGCCCATCAAACTGAACAACTTTTACTATGGGAGCAAACAGATCAAAGCGAAAACTTCTATTCCATACAGTTGAGTCGAGTAAAAATTGCAGTTTAGTATGGAACAGCAGTCATTTGTTTGCTACGATCATCTGTTTGCTCCCATAGTAAAAGTTGTTCAGCTTGATGGGAAAACTCTTAGTTTAAAAGAATACCAATGATATTAATTTCACCCCGTAGACACCTACCTAAAGGTTTCCGGTTGTGCCTCTGTTCTATATGAATCAATACGTTAAATGTACACCGTAAATTATGTATTTAAGTTCACATCCTGCATATTACCTGCTTATAAGATTGTTTTAATTAAGATTAAAGCTCAAAACTCAAATTTTCATTAAGATTTTGTTCTGATCCAAAGTGTTGGCAATAAATTAAAACAAAGCCACCTCCCCCACTCTCCCCTCAGCTCCAGACAGGGATATTTCAGCGAAGATGTTGATCTTTCTCACCCAATCTCCCGCTGGGAACTTTTCCCATAGTTCGCCGCGCCTCAGGCAGAGAAGGGTATTATACGATTGTCCTGTCTGTTTTGTGTCCTTGGCTTGGCTTATAGAATCTGATAAAAGAGACTTTTTTTCTCTGTTTTTAGGAGAATTTGTGAAAGGAAAACTAAGTAGTATTTCGAGGTTTAAGTGTTTGAATTCTTCTTGTTTTTGTTGGAGGCATAGTAGCTATGTATGTACGTAATACCGACTGCTCTCAAACCGTGAAGAAAACATCGTAAGGAAACGTACGCTGAAGAAGAAATTCCGATGCGTACCTACGTGAAGTCTACCAATCCGCATTGAGCACGCGTATACGACCTTTTTCTGAAGGTAGGCCTGTGCCGACGATTGGGACGAATATAGGCTGATGATGATGTTGATGTATGATACTGTTACTGTCTGTTATAATAAGTTTAAGGTGGTTGCAGAGGGGTCAATTTTAAACAAAACTTTATACAACATTTTTCATACAAAATTTTAAAAGCTTTATATCTTCGTAATTATATCATAAATTGCAAATGTTATTTGTGGCGCGGCAACTAGATTATCTAAACTATTTTCCATATTTAAAATATTACTTTTATTAATCCCGCCTACGCGTATTGTGCGTCAAACTTTTGTATGGACTGAAACCACCTTAAGCCTACATACTTGTTGGTGGAAGCCAGCGTAAGTCTTCAAATTTTCGACGTGAGCACGCTTATCCTAATTATTTACTGTATTGCCATTAACATCAATATTATTAGATCTTTATTGCCATGCCATAAATTTTCAACAATGCGCATAATGCCATAAAATATGAATGGACGTAAATAAGAGAATAAAATAGGATTTTGAATAATGGGAATAGCGTATTATTGTCGTAATATCGATTTGATCAGAGCTATTGTTTTTTAGATAAAAATTATTAGTGCCATTTACAGACGAATTCGATAGTAATCTGGTGTACGATAAACATAATTTGTGTGGTACATTGACTTACTAACTACTGGACGTCGGGTCCGCGCTCAAAAGTTTCCGGACTAAAAGAGTAACAAAACGCAGAAAGAGTAACAATCACGCGCCAGTCTTAGTTTGATCGACCGACTACGCGCACGTCTATACTGGCTCATGGCGTGCCGCATTCCGCTGCGCTGTAAAATTTATAAAAGCTTCGCAAGCAAAATGAACAAAAGATTTTCAACAGTTTCAATGTTTTTAGTTTTTTTTTTTTAAATTACTAAAACGTATTTACGTTTACATAAGTTAGTCTGGGACACTTATTTCGATAATTTTTATATGAGAGCCGGCGCCAATTAGTTTTCAAGTCAATGGTGGTACCCAATGAGTTTTTATAACCATAGAGTCATCATATCATACAATAACAAAGCCTAAATATGGCACTTGTCTCTAATGTCACCTTTGTAAGCATCAGTTATGCCCAGCTGTCATACATTGCCGCTGATATTCCAGTCTTTTCAAATCTTTAAAATGTATTCGGTTACAAAGCAGTAATGTAAAACAACTGGGCATAACTTAGTAGTCCCGTTAATAGCGCACTGATGCGAAGTCCTCCTTGTATAGAATCTCATTGGTGGTACCACACAAATATGTTGTCTTATTAGTAATGTTAGTGTTACGAAAGGCCCACCACGCGACGATTTATGTTCAGCATATCGAAGCTGTGGTTAGACTACAGGCAGCATAAATCATGAAAAGGCTACCTTCATCATATTTCAGATTTTCTACAAGAAAAAAAGATTTTTCTCATTTCGCACTCACTTTTTTCTTATCTTTTAGCGCTTTTCCGCCGTAATTCAGTTTACGCGAGTTAACGAATTTTTTGAATGAATAAAGTCTAATTTGTGAACTTTGTGAGTCGACAAATGACGGCTAAATTTGTAATTAGTCTATTTTATTACCGTAATTCATTAAAAGTTTTCATTATCGCCACACGTTTTCACGTTCGCATTGAATAGCGAAGCGAAGACGATAATCACCCTTGCTCTGGTCTTTTTGACCCTACAATTAATATAACGCTAATGCGGGTCTTAAAACCATTAATTCTTTTCCTTTTCACATTAACTGTGGGTATTTGCCGAAATGTTGCTGAAATTTCAAAAGGACAAAGGAATAAACGATTTTAAATCTGTTTTGTTCTAACCGCGCTTTTAAAGGAAATTGGTGTCTTTTAACTATGAAAGAGATGAAATATTAAAAGTCATTGCGAAATAACAAGTTGATACTGAAAGTTTAAAACAAAACGGGTATTTTCTGCTCTGAAAGATTTATTGTTGTTTTAATGGCGGTATTCATTAAGCCATAAAGTCAAAAATATTGCATCTACAAGCGTACAGAATTTTCCTACACAATTTCACAATTCAATTTAACTATTCTTTTTTTTTTTTTTTTTTTGGTCCGTTCTTTCTCTACAACTTCATTACATTCGAATCTGAGTATACAAATAAATAAACCTCTTGATTACAAACTATTTTCACATCTTCACAAAAGTCTACAGCTACAGAACTTTAACAACGTTTTCTTTAACTATTCTGTATTTTACATGTTAATGATGAAATTTAAATGTCAAGTAATGAGAGGCTAGGCACTAGAAGAAATGGTACATCATGTTTTAAGTGAATTTTGCTGCTTTCCTAAAAACATTATCCTCCCGGCGTCGGCGGCGCTGTCGGATAAAAGGTAGTTGGTAGTCATAGCAAATATTGTGATTATCCCGAAAAATAATTCATTCGTGAGTTTACGCATGTACTAAAATGTATAATTATGTATCAGATCATAAAACTGAACAACTTTGACTGCGGAAGCTAAGATGAAAACGAAAAAAAATCTGCTGTTCCATACCTACTAAACTCACAGAGTACTATAATTACTACCTAAACTGCCTAACTCGAGTCAAATGTATGAAATAGCAAGTCTTTTTTTACAATTGCAGGTTTATTCCTATTGTAAAAGTTGTTCAGTTTGATGGTCTGAACCACCCCTGAAAATTTCGGAAGTGCCTGAAACGACGCAAGCGTAAAACAAACATTATTTAATTGTGATTGTACTATTTATGTAAGTTCAATTCTGCTCTTACATACATACATTACATACATTACATAAAAACCACGTCAGAGGCCATAAGGCGGTCTGAAAAAACTCTGACACCAGGGCTTGTTAGTTACTGCCTACACGATAAGAAGAATTCTGCTCTTATCAAAATTTGTAAAATATCAATCTCTTTTTTTTAAATCAAGTCTCGTGTTTCTATTATACACCGTTTAGCAGTTTCAAGCGTTTATGAATAAAAACGGAGGCTACTTTGGCTTGTTTTTCTATCGAGAAAATGAGTCTTAATCGTGTTTTGGCTCTTGTCGAAACTTCAATTATATGTTCAATTTACACATATCCGCTAATCATGCTCCTACTGTTAGTAGAGTCCTAGAGTAGAGAGTTAGTAGAGAAGAATCCTATTTTTTTTAACATAGCCTCTTTAAAAAATCACCCAGAAAAATATAGTACCTACCTATTTTGTTTGATATACCTAAGTAAGGCATAGCCAGACTTTGAAATTTTACTGTAACATACGCCAGAACAAACGTTTTTTACACATTTCAAAGATTAAATGCGTAACACGTAGGTATTTACGAATGGAGTACGGCACATTGTTAACATTTGCGCTGTGGTGCGAGCAGATACGGGTGAATTAACACGTGTACACCGTTTTAATGAGTGCCAGATGAAAGTTCTCTGAAATGTGAGAGCTTTCGTGAATTATGGGCTTGTGACGTTGTGTTGTGACCCGCCGCTTATCAATTAATGTATTCAGAGCGGGGAGTCTGCGATTATGTACCGACGACGTTGTTTTGTTTTGAAAGAGAGGATTAGAACTAAAAAGCCTGTTTATCTTGGCGCGTGATGCTGGTTGCTGTGCGTGCTTTTGTATCGAATTCTGTGAATTACACTTTTAAGAGCACGTATTTCCATAAAAATGTAGTTGGAACATTGGCAATGGGCTTACTACCCTGTCAATACTGAACAGAGTTAGGCACTGCTTGTGAAATGTATATAATATTTTACATTTTGAAAATAATTTCCTATTTCAGATTATTCCCTGGGAGGTTAAAAACTTATGGTGGTTGCAGAGGGGTCAATTTTATACAAAACTTTGACGCACAATACGCGTAGACGGTATTAATATAAGTAGCTTTGTGTATATGGAACAATAGTTTAGAAAATCTAGATGCCGCGTCACAAATAACATTTGCAATTTATTAAACAATTACGAAGATACAAAGCTTTGAAATTTTTCATACAAAATTTTAAAAGCTTTATATCTTCGTAATTATATTATAAATTGCAAATGTTATTTGTGACGCGGCAACTAGATTTTCTAAACTGTTTTTCCATATATAAAATATTACTTTTATCAATTCCGTCTACGCGTATTGTGCGTCAAACTTTTGTATGGACTGAAACCACCTTAAATGCATTACATCCTTTAGGGGATACTTCACAAATTATCAAATTGAACAACTTTAACAATAGGATCAATATTGAAATCGTGAAACAAAATCTGCTGTTCCATACATCAATTGGGTAGAGACATATACATTTTCTAATGGAACAAGCAATTATTATTTCGCCATTTCAATATCAACTCCGTAGTATTATTAATCGTATGGTAAATGGAAGAAAAATTGTACAGTTAGGTACCTAACAGTCTTAAATTTAGTTGTAGAGGTACTGTCTGGATCAAAAATATGTACGTGTCCACTAAAGTTTCATGTCCCTTGTCCAATTACTTCACATAACATAATTAATTCGCTTTTTACTCCATGTATTTTAACAAGACCTAATAATGGACATTTTATTAAAAATAAACGATTTATAATTCTTATTAGGGTTCATCTTAATTAGCTGACTGTTTTCTATACATTCACTTTTAACTTGCGAGGCTTTAAAAATAACACGCAATTTTTATTCGTATAAATGCCCACAACTTAATCAAAGTAGCATAAAACGCTATTTTCAATGCAATGTAATCCTTATTACATAAAGAATTACAGTGTAAATTCTTTAGATTAATATAAAAATTCCCAACTAAATATTCAACAGAGAAAGCTATTTGTCACGTGGCCTTACCTATGATAGTGTTACCAAAACGTAGTTTGCAGCAATGAAGTCTTTTTAGCCAACGCGTGCGTTGCGTCGTTCGGATAACACGTCAGCACAAGCCATTAGGCAGAACACGCCTTTGAGATGGGTCGGCGAGCCCGCCGGGCCCCAGACTCAAAGGGCCACTCACTCACTTCATCGTCTTTTCATCTCTTCTCACACGTCATCACACAATTTAGCTACTACGGACCAAACATTATTATGATAATAAATAATCCACCGCTCAAAGTGCCTCGTGTAATCTCCCCAAAACTTCCCTCCAGATAAGTTCTCGACTTTGAGTTCACCCACAGTTTATATTGGATTTGAAATTTAACCGTTCTCTTGAACTTTCCGATGACATAAGCCGATATGAGAGAGATTCTTTTCAACTCGCTAATAGCATTAGGCGGCTAATTCGAATTACTTCCACGATCGCAGTCTGCGTGAATGGAGGGCACTGAAAGAAGCAAAGGATAATGACTTGGGGTATTAGTAGCCAAATTAGCAATTTAATTTCGATTGGGCAAAGTTTCCAGTGTTGAGGAGTGAATAAGTAATTTGCGACTCAGACGGAAAGAGCGACTGTTATTGGTTAAAGTTTTGTCGGTAGAAGATTGATCGCGTCGCCATTAACCTTTTATTAATTTCTTACCTCTCGAGAAAGCACGTATTAATTTGGAGTTTATTGTTTTAAGGACTTATCATCTCAAAGTTAAATTAATTAATTTAACGTCGGCTTGATAGAGACGGTTAGATTAAAATTAAATTATTAATATTGTTTTCTATTTCCATTCTTAGCTCTTTTGATAAATATTTCATTAATCTATACTATTATAAAACTGTAACAGGAAGTTTGTCTGTACATTGAAGATATTTACAAAAAAAAAGTTACGATATGCTTTTTAGGTGTCCCTGATTCCATTTCACCAATTTTTGGATTTTTTGTCTGTCTGTTTGTTTGTGTGTTTGTTTGGGTGTTTGTTTGTTTGAACGAGTATCACGCAAAAACTACCGATTTTGATAAACCTTTTTTTGTTTGATAGCCTATGATCTGACTTAAAATCTGGTATATAATTTGTGCGGACGAAGCCGCGGGTTAACGGTCGTCTACTTATAAATATAATGTCTATAGCAATTAAGCTGAACATCAAAAGCAGTATAAATACAGGGTCTTTCTGAATATGTGCTGGCGGATTTGGATTGCGTAAATTTACAGTTTTGTATGAAACAGCTGTTTTCGAGATTTCGAATGTTAGTCCCTTCGAGAAAGTTATTTAGTTTGATGGTCTAATGATTAGACTAATCATCTCCTTAAAGATGATTAAGTAATCACCGAGTATACTGGGTGATTTTTGTTTCAACACTTTACAAATTGTCAGGGGTGGTTCAGACTTCTTACTAAAAGTTATTCAAATTGATGGTCTGAACCACCACTGATAGTACCACCCAGTAGGTATGATGAGTAGGTAACGTAATTATATCCATTGCAAAAAAAAAATTGTATCAATATGCAACGGAAATTATTTTAATAAAGAAGTGCTAGAAAACGATACTAGAGCAGTTGATGTTTTAACAAAGTTTATAAACTAAAACACAGCGAAAAAGAAAATAAATTGTACGTTTATTGTAAAAAAAAAACACAATTGGCTTTCAACACGTAACCGGGCCCATTCTCTTCCTACTATATTTTTTACAAAAGGGTAATGTAAAATATTGGACTGCGGTAGGTCTCACCTCGGCCGGCGGACCCCAGAGACCGATTGTCCACAGGATTCGTTGCATTAACCCCTTTTATCATGATGACTACGGTCTAACCCGTCCTGAGGGACGTGATAGGGAGTTGAGAATTTTAAAGCTCTTTCATTTTGAATATCATATCTCTACGGTCCCTACGTATCTACATTCCATAAGTGGTAGATAAGTGATATTCAGTTTTTGGTTCCCTGACCTATAAGGTCACTCTATAGGGTGTAAAATTAAATGAGACAGTTACTTAAAAGGGTCCTTCAGATCATCGAAGTTAACAACTTTTACTATGGAACCAACACTGAAATCGCGAAAAAAAATCCGCTGTCCCATACAAAACTGCAAACATGACTCGACTAAAATGTATGGACAGCGGTTTTTTTTCGCGATTTCGATATTGGTCCCGGAGAGAAAGTTGTTCAGTTTGATGTTCTGAAGCACCCCTTTAAGTAACTGTCCCATTTAATTTTACACCCTCTATAGGTACTATTAGGTACCTATTATATTTCAAACATAATCCGGTAGGAAATTTTAGATGGGTAGCAATTCACTACACTTATTGTTCGCGACTTCAGTTCCAATATTGAAATCAATCAAAATCCAGGAATTGAAAAATAAACAAAATTTTGGGTCGAGTCGCCATTGCATTGACATTTTATATGGAACAGCAGATTTACGCGTTATCAATGTCAGTCCCATAGTATAATTGGTTCAATTTAATGGTCTGAAGCACTAAATTATGAGAGTTTACACCCTGTATAAATTAAACATGAATATTCCTTGAACTATTTGTTTGATTTCAGTTTTAACTAAAAAGGGCGGAATTCTGGAAATCCATTTATAGCCAATTTCAGGGATGGTATTTCGATTTCCGACACTGTCAAACTATGCCGGTTCAAATATGCGGATTGTTCCTACCTTTGTACGGTTAACCTATCCCACAAACCACACCTATGAAAATAATGTGTACGTGGGGGTACTCAAGGGAATCTAAGGTCAGAGCGAAGCTTGTTTCGATCTATTTTCGAAGTGTTTGCAATAATTTCTGTATTTTGGCGTCAAAAAATAGTTTGTTTCCGTGACTAAAAAGAGGTAATACTTAATTTCGTGTCAATATCTTTGAGAGTGGTCAGAATCTTTACTACAACTGCACGATTATAAAGGTGTTTATTTTGTAGTTAGAGACTATTTTCTATTCTGGTCCTGTACCCGGACTTTTCGATATATTGCGACCGTTTTGGTCCGCACTTCATTGTAATAGAGTTGACTTTGGAATAAAAACGTTCACGCAATTGCGAAGTTCGAATGTCCGGGTAGAGGCCCTGTCTTTTTTGCTTTAGTAGGAAGTAATTAATCTTCGTTTATTTTGATGTACGTAAATAGATAATTATAATTTCTAGAACATAGCGCTCAAGACAGCAAATATATCGGGTATACATATAAGACAGTCGGAAAAATACTGAAACTGTAAATTCAGATCATCAAACTGAATAAAATTCACTTTAGAGCGTTCGGGATTGCGGCGTACTGCAGTTTTGTATAGAATAGCTGATTATTTTTCACAATTCAGAAGGTTGGCTCCATGGTTAAAGTTGTCCAGTTTGATGGTCTGAATTCACCGTTTCAGTACCCTCTTACAACCTGTAGAATATTAGCTATTACTTCGTCTACATTGAATTAAAATTCAATCTGCAATAGGCGTACAGTAGTACCAGGTTTATAAGTCTCCCCGATGTACCTGCGCAGTTGAAAAAATTTAATATCGCGCGAAATTATATTGACCAATCAGGATGTGCCACCTTCAATCCGTTAACGTTATTGGCTGATTTGTTGCGCGCCCTTTTCACTGCTATCCGACTTTTACTTTAATTACTAAATGAATTCGGGTTTTGTCGGGGACTCGGGCGTGCTCTGCGCAAACGAAGATTGACGAGCGGAATTATTTACCTGGTCGTACTGTAAACGCCTATTGTCAGTCGTCAACATGATGCAAGCTGTCCTACCATAAACAAAATTTTATCAAGATAAAGTTCAAAAGGCAACAGAAAGACCACACGGACAGATAAATTTCCAATTAGTGTGGAAACGAAGATAAAAGCGATAAAAGGAAAAAAACCAAACCTTTTTTAAAACAGAAGCATAATAGATTATTAAGCATCAGATAATGTCCCTGTATCCTCATAATGAGGGTGAAAAGTAAAATTAAGTGAGACACTTCAAAAGTCTTGCGGTTATTACTCTACTATCGCGAGTTTTCAGGTAGCCGTGTCCTGCCCGACCCTGATAGTCCCCCGGGGCGACTAGAACCAACTCAAAGTGCTTGAAAACCTCTTATAATGCCCTTGTACCTCCTCTAAATCCACGTGAACACCTCCGAAAGGCTGTATAAATTCGAAATGGGCTAATGGATTAATTTCCAACTCGAATTTCGCACTGATTTAGAAGAGGTATATATTTTACGAGTACCGTTTTATTGCCTGCTATTACGTCAAAGGTCAATTGAAGTTCTTAAGTTAATTAAGAAATTTAGAAGCTATTTGTTAGTTTAATTTAAGGTTGTTAACAATGTTTGTAAACTTCTAAAGGCAAAAGCTATCGGTTTTACCAACTAATACTACGTGCTTGCGATTCGGTTTAGTAAAATAATATTTATTTATTGTATACAGATAATATTTAAGTTACTAACGAAATAAAGAACAACAACTGATTAAACTAAAATATCCTAAAACTAAAATATAACTAGACTAAATTATATAAACAACATCTTATCTCAAAACATAAAAGCCTACAAATAATACAAACACTCTAGAGCGTCGCCGCAAGACATGGTGCCCAACAGGCTAGCAGCATTCCCCCTCTGGATGGTGAGGCTTATTCTTTGTGCCAGGAAGCTGCCAGCTCTGCGGTCACCAGAGGTCTCATTGAGACGACCGGATAGGTCTGCAAGGAATGCTTTGGCCTCTGGGCCCCAAGGACCTAGCGTCTCAAAACCTATTGGCGTGAATATGTAGCTGCCGGCCAGATCGCGGTACTTTCTACACTTGTCGACCTCAGCACCCGCAGCAGCAGCACCAGCGCGTTCAGAAGTGGCCTGGACGTGAGATGGAGCTAGGGTGTCCACGCAGGTCACATCCCACACCAAGCTTTTCCCCTGTCGCCAAGGAATGAGCGTTAACCCGTCGGGCCTCCTGCCATCAGTGCGGACGATTCCGTTTGGTTCGGACTTTGCCGGAATGTTCGCTGAGACAAGAGCCCGACGAATAACGTCATTCAGAGCATTATGGCGCGGGACGCGACCGGCGCTTCTCCGGCAAGAAAGCCCGTGGTGGCCTAGCCTGTTTACAGCGGCACCACACCTGCACTGGTGGGCCTGGTTCGTTTGAAGGCCCAACCGGAGGCCTACCGCCAAAGAAAGGGTGCAGTCGTCTAGTAGGGTTCCTATATTGGCAGAGGGCAGGGCGTTCAGCCAGAGACCAGACTCCTTCTCAAAGGATGCGAGGACACGAGCGCGATCTGTCTCGCAGGAGCAGGTAGCCAAAAGGTCCTGCTGCCCTTTCTTGCACAGAGGCTCGTCCCACCGCTTCTGTGAGTCTAGCAGGGTAGGCGTGTCGCTACCACACAGATCCCTCCACCGGGACAAAGCGTCCGTAAGATGGGCTACACCAGCAGCACTACCCAAAGAGGGGCTGATAATCTCCTGAAAGAGCTTACTGCAACCGTGAGCGGAAGCTAAGAAAGCCGGCAAAGCAACAGCAGAAACCCCTCTTATGCCAATACCCCCAAAACGAACCGGGAGAGATGCCTGGGCCCAAGCTTCAGCAGAAAATTTACAGTTCAGCACGCTTGTTAGCAGGTTTCTGATACTGTTGTCTACGGCTGTTAAAAGACTTGGAAATTTCCATAGATGGCAGCACCGTAGGACGTATGTGAACTGAGGCACGAAGAGGCAAAACTTAATGATGCATAAAGCCATGTGAGAGTTTATTTTTGTGAGGCGGTCGGACGATTTCTGGAACTTGTCCATTTGTTCTTGTATGAAAGGTGGGATGGAGTCATCGAGGAGAGGAGCTCCCAGCAACCGTAGTGAATCGTTTGAGGTTATCTGAATATTGGGAGCAACGTTGTTGAATTTTGATATAATGTCGAGTCTGTCAACTTGGGAGACGGAATGGTGTAAGAAAAGTTCACATTTTGAAAGGTTCAGCTCCAGCCCGATTGCCGCAAAACCATTCATTAGGCATTTTAGATCCTCAAGAACGACGTCCGAATGGCCGCCTAGGGTGCCGTCATCTAGGTACCATATATTAAAATTAGAGCGCAGGGAAGTAATGGTGGGATGGATACCTAGGCTGAAAATGGCTGGGCCCAATGGGTCCCCCTGCTGGCATCCCACCGCGGAAAGCAAAAGATGCTCTTTATAAATGAGCTTGGAAGTCTGACTGTAGCACTGCCATAGGAAGGGGAAAACAGAGGGGACATGCTCCTTCACTTGGGTTAGAAGACAACCACGGTCGATGGAATTGAATGCGTTCTTCACGTCAACTTTAAGCAGAACTTGACCACCATTCCCTTCAACAAAGGTGCGTGCTGCATGCACCGCGGCCTCACAGCCGCCTCTGGAGCCGAAGCCCATCTGCACGGGCTGAAATTTGTTAGCTAACTTTGGCAGAATATGTCTGCAAGAAATTTTAGAAACTAGACGTCTGAGGGTGGTGCCTACAGCTATTGGTCTAATACCTCCATCTTTTTTTTTTAAAGCGCATAGGTTAGCACCGTACAGTATGTCCGTTATTTCGACATTGACCTTGCCAGCTAACATTTGGTCCGCTAGCGATGCAAGGCTCGAGGCCAGGGCCCTTCCGGTGTCACCAATAGAGGCACAAACCAGATCCTTTAGGTGCTGCGGAGACAGCCCATCTAGACCTCCGCAAGAGCCATTTTTGAAAGACATTATGGCTAATATAATGTCATCGGGCGAAACTCGAGGTAGGGCGGTGTTCGCTTGAGGGGGCTCAGGGAGTTGGCAAGTAGGGGAAGGAGACGGATGTTTTGAATGGAGGGACTGTAGGGTTTCCTCGTTGTTGGGAGCAATCGTGTCGCTAGAGAACAGGAGTTGGCTGGCCCCTCTCAGATCGCCTTCGGTTTAGTTGGATACTACTTATTGCTAATTCGTTATTGTGATTATATATCCCTAGCTGCCGTGTGGTTCACGCTCAAATGCAGAAATTTTGATCTTTAAAGAAAGTTACAAGAAGTTAATTTTAGTTGGAGGCCCTTGTGGGCGTAGTGGATCTTCGGTATGGAAACGATTACCGAAGCTAAGTAACCTCATGTCCGGACTGTCTTTGGTTGGATGACCCTTGTGTTGCATTCGGGGTTTCGAAAAATTATAGTCTTTGGAAATTAAAAGGATAGAATTTGACAAAAATTAAAGTACGATTTTTTAAATAAGCTTTATTTGAATAAAAATAGCATAAAATTTTTTTTTCATGCAATTAAATTCAAAAGAATTGAAAGGTAAACTTGTTATGGTAAGATTTTCTCACCAGAAAAACTTATTTCATTCACGTCGTCGTCCCTGCTTTACAAATTTAATCTAAAAGCATTTGTTATTTGAGATAATATTGCATACAACACGATCAAAAATTCATTCTATTGCCATTTCTCTCGCACCTAAATAATAATGTAAGCGCTATCCTGCTGTCAGTGTCAAAAGACAACATCAATGTATGTTCATTTTTGCGCGCATTCTCGATGAGCTTTACCGCGATAAATAACAAAAATGAAAAAAAATCGGGTAAAATATGATATCGGAGGTATTGATAAATTATAGTATTTTAGTGTACTATCCTACATAGACGATAGTATATAGTACTCAATATGAAATTATAGTACAAATACTATAACTATAGTACGGAATGCAACACCCTTTAGGTGGTATTTCATTACGATCATCTCCGTGCTTCAGAAGGTACGTTAAGAGTCGGTTCCAGATAGTTCCGTCGGATAAAGGTGTTACTATTCGTTAAGACAGGTCAGAGGCCTATTAGTACGGCTTGAAAATTCTCTGACCGCAAATTGACCACTAACTTGCCTCCAACATTAGAATTTCTATTGGATCTATTGACAGCTCCAATCTAGTCACTAAAATATATCTTCGTAACAATCAGTTGGGCCTTTGGCAACGACCCGTGTTACATGTTCCCCTTGCAAAAACGAACTATAGACAAAATACATTCTTACTGCGCATCGCTAATAGCTTTAATAATATCTCGGTTGACTTTAACTTCGATTTGTTTTGTACAAGCACGACCTTAGTTAAACGAGTTCTTACTGAAAATTACCTACCGAGGTTAATGAGTTAGCGGCTCACTCAGCAGTCAGCACCCCTTTACTTTTAGTTCACATAATTCTTTTTTCTTTAGAACCTCTTTACTTTTAGTTATTATAATTCTTTTTTCTTTTGTGGATGGTTTGAGGTACCAGCAAGCTTGTAACTTTTTGTTATGTAACTTTTGATTACTTTTATTGATTCAAAATCTAAAATTTGTGTTTTCACACAAGTATTGTTAAAACGAATGATATTTATGTGTGGAAACTTTTATAGTTGGCAATATCTAATCTAAACTATTATAAAACTGTAGCAGAAAGTTTGTCTGTACATTGAAGATATTAACAAAAAAAAGTTACGATATAGTTTTTAGGTGTCCCTGATTCCATATCACCAATATTTGGATTTTTTGTCTGTCTGTTTGTTTGTTTGTGTGTTTGATTGCTTGAACGAGCATTACGCAAAAACTACTGAACAGATTTTGATGAAACTTTTTTTGTTTGATAGCTTATGATCTGACTTAAAATCTGGTATATGATTTGTGCGGACAAAGTCGTGGGTTAACGCTCGTTGTTTTATAAAAATGTTGATATCCTATGGAGCCACCCTCAGGAAACGCGAAAAAAAAAATTGGCTGCTCCATACAAAACAGCTGTACCTATCCGACTCAAATGTATAAAGAGGCTGATTTTTCTTCACGTTTCCTGAGAGTGGCTCCATAGCAAAAGTTGTTCAGTTTGATGGTCTGAATTCACTGTTTCAGTATTTGCTGGGCTGTCACTTACACCTTGTTTATTTTATCTGGCTACTATGATGGAAGCTATAGATACGAAGCCGTTTGGGTGTCGTTTAGTCTATACAAACGGATTCCCCTGTTTCTTCCCCCCTGGTTAATGCTAGAGCAAATATTTTTTAACCATACAATGTAGGTATGTTACCTCTGCCATGTCCCTATGTTTTATTTTTTTCATAAATTAATTACTATAAAAACTGAAAATAAAAAACAATTGTTTTACCGCTGTGTTTAGAGATCCAGCTATCAAATTAGACTCGATTAAAAAAAAACATACATACAGTCAAAGTCTTTCTCATATTATTCTTGAAATAATTATTAAAATCGGTTTAGTTTTGGAGGAGGAAACAGGGGAATACGAAATCGTGATAACGTCCATTTTTTATGTAAATTTTATTTCAATCAATCAATCAATCAATTATACTTTATTTGACACAAAAAAAAAACAGAGTATACAGAGAGCAATCAATCAGGAAATACAAAAGGCACAAAAACAGGCGGTCTTATCGCTAAAAAGCGATTTCTTCCAGACAACCTTAGGGTAGAGGAAATAGTGAAAGAAGATTGGTAGGCGGTGTAGATCACAATAACACAATATAGATAACATGGACAAATAAAGGTTTTTTAGGTAAAATCAGTCAGAGCTGCAGTTTTCACTTTTGCACTGGCAGTTTGGCTGCTCGGGAATAGTGCGACAGTATTCGATCTAAGAAAATTATATTTTTCAAATTTCTTGCAGACCGCCTAACCTCTTAATATGAGAATTGAATTCATAATTTTTGACGAACCTCCCAAACAACAAAGCCTAATCACCCCATCGCTCATTACAAAGTTAACGAAACTTATTCCTGTATATTCAGTAGTTAATTACTAAACTACGACTAAACACACCGTCCCAGCTGTGCCACGAATAAGTTAAACTATAATTAAGCGGAAGTCGACACAGAACTCGTCTAGATAAATTAGTGACCCTTTTCTAAAATGTCAGCGCTGACCATTAGGCAGCGGCCATGAAAAGGGTTCATGTGACCACTAACGCACCGAAATATGCCTTTCGGTATTAAAAGTTGATTAATTTACAAAGAATTTATTATTTTTGTGTTTTGATCAGTAGGGCAATTGCAGTAAGTAAATCTCAACTGAACCATGATTGGACCGCGTCCGAACCACAACTTTTAACACATTCGGTATTGCACTCTTTATTTGACAGCCGGTAGAGCCGTTTTGACAGATCGCTCAGACGTTAAAGGCTGTCAGTCAAGTTT
Organism: Agonopterix arenella; assembly: GCA_927399405.1. Taxonomy (NCBI): domain Eukaryota; kingdom Metazoa; phylum Arthropoda; class Insecta; order Lepidoptera; family Depressariidae; genus Agonopterix; species Agonopterix arenella. The sequence goes on along the minus strand of OV656707.1, from coordinate 10,860,637 downwards.
AGCGCGATACGGAATTCAGCACAGTTGAATAGTAATTGGATTGCAATGTGATTAGAACTGAAATTTGATTAGGATTGAATCTTGGAAGTTTTAAATTATCGCAATCACCCACTAGGGGTCCAACAGCACAGGTTCTGTACCGGTACCACAGCATAATATGTACTAATATAGTTATGCTGTGCCGGTACTTAGCGGTTCTTTCCATTTAGGTACTTGGGAACCGGTATCAGACGAGTACCGGTACTCCACCTAACATGTACCAGCAGGTACCTAATTCAGGTACTATATCTGTTTTCTCACTCTAACTAACGTAAATATTTGTTTGGTACCAGTATAATACCGGTATATTACCGATTATACCACATCAAGGGCCAATAATAACGTTTCCCAAAAATACCAGTATTTCAAGCCTTAGTTTTGATGTACAATCCATACTAATATTATTAAATGCAAAAGTTTCTCTGACTGTTACGTTTGTACGGTTATTTTGATGAAATTTGGTAAAGATATAGCTTAAACCCTGAGAAAGGACATTGGCATAAAAATTTTACTCAGATGAAGTTACGGGAAACAGTAACATTATAATACGAAAGTCTATCTCTGTTTGTCTGAACCGATTTCGATGTTTGGTATAGTGACAGCTTGAACTCTGAAGGATATAGAGATAAAATTCCACGTAGACGTAGATTTGAGTATCACTGTATTGAGGATAAACGCGAACAAGTGCGGTAGGACTTTACCTTAGGGTTCCGTATACATTGAAATAATAATTAGGACAAACTTAACTTCCCACAGCAAAAACATTTTCTGACATAATATAACAGTCGATGCTCCAATTGAAAAATAGCTGTCTCAATTGCATCTTGCTACTGCTTTTTGGCTGATTTGTCCAATCTACTAGTAATTTTCACTGTTGAATCCACACTTTTAGAGGTGTAGAATTTTTTCAAAAAAATTCCTTAATTTTTTCTGTTTAAAATAATTATAACCACCGATGTAACCGGGTCTAAATTCACCATGGTTCTTTTATCATTCTGAGTTAACGGGTAGACGTTATAGATCTATAGGTTTTAATTAGTGAGCTTGAGAGAATTAATATAATTGGCCGTATCTTTTGATTGTGTACACATACAAGTTTAGATTTTTTACACCTCCAAGAAACCGTAAACCTTAGTATTTGATAAAAATTTCAACTTGATAACCTCTACCCGTTCCTGAGAATAAGGGTCTTGACAGACGGAGAGATGACGGACAGATTGACAGACAACACTGATCCTATAAGGGCTCCGGTTTTAGGGTTTCTGTTTTTTCTTTTCGGTAATGGAACTCTAAAATTACAGAAAAGCACTTCTTCTCTCGATTTCAATATCGCTAATGTAAAATTGTAATGTTGTTTAGTTTTATGATAGAAATCGGCATTTAAAATAATTTATTGTAAAATACAATCCCGTATTACGACCGACCTTCTGTCTAAAGTATTTTGCTTAGCTAGGTAAATAAAATATAGTTACACAATTTACATGCGAAGGTTTTCGCTGTGGTAACAATTGTCTGGGATGAAATAGTAACAATCATAATTTTGTTGTTGTTTGCCTTATGTTTGCCTTTCGTGAAAAATGTTTCAGGGTTTGAGATACCTACGTCAGTTTACCACAATCTCTATCACACCACATACCAAATATACCTACATATTATTTCAAATCGCGTCGCGTATTATTCAAAATGCATATGATAATAAGGCTCTCTTTTTAACTGACTTCAACAAAAGGAGCAGGTTCTCAATTCGACCCGTATGTTTTTTTTGTATGTTTGTAGCATAATAGATATTGCAAGTTTTATGATGGAATACCGTGTCAAATGGTGGTAGATAGAACATATTATTACCCACAAACACACTTCATAACAAACCCTTCATTTTGTTTAATAAAAACCATGAATCATCAAGGTAATGAATTGTATTATTATACTTTGTTTGTTTGGGATCTTCATAGAAATATCTTTTATTTTCAGAAAGAAAATTTGGAGTTTAAACGTCGATTTTATGCCAGTTTTTGTGGCGTGCGTTATATAAATTAACTCTTAACATTTCGTTGAAAATTATAAAACCAAACTATTTTCGCCACTATACTAATTCAAAACCGCGTTGCAAAAGAATGTTGCCACACTAATTAAAAGTTAAGTCTAGTAAAAAACGAAGCTCACTGCATCGTCGGGGAACTAACAATTTATTGCTACTGAAACAAACTAGAACGTCGCGGGGGTGAGGTGAGGAATGAAGGCGGGGATGTAATCTCGACAACTAGCAAGTAACTTCTCTGTAATCTTTCATCTAGCTCGCGCCGCCGTGGGCGCTGCGTCTAATATCATAAAACTTGCTCTATGCCGGCTTCAACTTTCCATTGAAAGGCAGTGTTTTTGCGTGAATAGTGATTCAATTGTAACGGTATTAAGGGTTGGAATGGCTTGACCATAAAATGCGATTAGAGACACATGGCGTAATAAGATAGGCGTCTGAATGGAAGAGATGGAATGCTTATGCTGACCACATAGTGTGGAATGCTTTGTTTTTTGCTCACCATAGACAAGTTTACAAAACTTAGTACCTAACCTACGTACCTAATGTGAATGCTTAGATTAATGAATTTGTTGACAAGTCTGAGCCTTGTTACAATTGTATCCATCCTTGTTACAATAAATATTCATTCATTCATTCAATCCTTAAATGGTTGCGTAATTTCTCTATGGTTTTGACCGCCCCGAAAGAGAATAATGTCTGTAGGTTCTTCAAGTCGGTCGTCATGATCACCATTATTAGGCATCAGCTTTTATAGGGCCTACCTGCAGGGGGGTGTATGCGCGTTAGTCCACCACGCCTACTTGTTAGTTCATCTATATATCTTAGAATAGAGAAGAATTTTCAGGATCGAACTACCATAACAACAGAAGAAAACCGGCGTCTAATGCACAGCAGATGAGGCTACTATCCACTAGTCCACCAAAGATTTTAGAAAATTAATATTTCTTTGGTAAACTGGGTGTAATAAATAAAATAATAAATTTATTTATTCAAATAACCAAACGTACGTTATTATTACGTAATGGAGTATTGCAAGAACATCTAAAACATTTTTCATCAACACTGAAAAACGTTTTACTTTGATACTACGTTGCAAAATAAATGGAAAACCCTTTCCGTGACCACATCATAACATTGAACGTACGGAATGTTATGATAATACCTCAAAATTTTCCATGCAGGGCAGCACGAAGATTCATGGTTTTGCCTTTTTGTTAATCAAATATTTTCTTCTCCCTAACAAAGCTCGCCACGGCGACGTTTGCGTATAGTTTATATGCTCGTAACGCAAATCTCTGCCTCTATTTATCTTTTCTTTTCACTTGTCCTTTCGTAAAAATGAAAATTTATTGTCTGTGTAACCGGAAAGCAACTTGACAAAGCTTTTTTGGACAGCGCTCTGAATTGGTACATGGTTTTGCAGTGGATTTGCAGAAATTGTGTAGCTGTTGGGAATTCGCTTATCATATCACATTGAGTATAAAGATTATAGGTAAACCTTATACTGTAAGGATTTAACGATTAAGCCGTGTATAGGAGGACAATGCAAGCAGACAGTCTTTAACAAACATGACTAGATATTTTGTGAAATAAAAAAAATTGGGAACCTGAAAAACACCCTAGTAATATTTAATGGGGTGGTTTAGACCACCAAACTGAACGACTTTCACTGTGAATATAACGATCGTGTTATAAATTGACATTTTATGTAAAATACTTATGTAAGAATGTGACATGTTATAATGTGAAATAAATAAATATAAATGTAATCTAATCTAATCATCGAAAAAATATGAAGTCCCTTACATTTTCGAGTCAAGTCGAGTTGTATGAAAGAGCAGAGTTTTTTTATTTTTTCTCGTTGTTAGCTCAGTTGTTCAGTTTGATGGTCTAACCACCCCTTAAAATATTGGTAGTTGGGTTCTTTGTTACATTCTTATACAGTCACCATGAGGCTAGGCTGTGTAGTACTGACATTTATAGGTGGATGGCGAAGATGTCTCACTGCTATTTGTAATGAAAATGATGGAGGCCTAGCAACAGTTTGGGGTTACGCGACCGCAACGTCTCGGCTGACCGCTAATGAAATGTTATATAGCTCAGAAAGCAGAAGCGACGGAGCTCAGAGGGACTCGGAGATATATTTTTTGTTCCTTGACAATCTTAGCAGCTGCGATTTAAATCATGAGAAAATATTTTTTATTTATAGTATACTTACCGTTCTTTTCGAATAGCAAGAAGATTTTATGTTTTAGTTGACTACTGCATTGTTAGGAGATCAAGTTAGCATGATTATGTTATTGAGATTATAAACAAGGTGTTAGGAAATTAATTGTATCGTTAGTTCAGTATTGTTACATTTGTAAAATAACCCACAGAGAGAAAACTTCTATGCAATCGCGCTAGTGGCCAATCTATGGGAGGTATTGGGCGAGATCATCACGTGATCGTAATGTGCGCTCCTAAAAGCCTCGACTCTGTGGGGTCACGTGACGCGTTCGCCCATAGTCTCCCATAGATTGTAATTGTAAAGCTACCACAAGCGCGATTCTGTCGAAATTTTCTCTCTGTGGGATATTTACTCATGTCTCAGAAACAGAACAGTGTCTTGTTTACAGAACGACATCTGATATGTAATTTAAGCAGTCTCTTTCCAAAAGCTAAAAGTCTTGAAGAACCTAAAGTTGACACGTTCGGTAAAAAAATAACCACGCCAGTCAACCTGCAAAATAGAGAAATTAATTTCGCACTGAATTTAGTTCATTGTTTTGAAACAAAAACTCGCCGATTAAATTGCATTAAAATTGTTTTATAACATCGTAAAAGTTTTACTACTTTTGATGGTTCAAAACGATATCTTTTACAAGAAAAACATAAAGAAGGAAAAATGGATGAAAACTTTCTTTCCTTTAGAGATTAATTTGAACGACGAAATAACAGGCAAGAAAGGTCGTAATATTTATACAAAATATCTAAAGGCCTGGAAATATTCTTCTGTATTTGAAATCGTGCTTAAAATAATCAAAAGCAAGCAGAGCTAGGATGTTTGAACAGGAAAAAAATAAAGCACTCCTTTACGAGCATAATTAAGAACATTCGAAAAAGTTGTTTACTACAGTTTCTCGAAACTAAACATGGAAAATCACTAGTTAATCATCTACTAGATTTAACCCGCGACTTTTTCCGCACAAATTATATACCAGATTTTAAGTCAGATCATTAGCTATCAAACAAAAAGTTTCATCAATGTCGGTTCAGTAGTTTTTGCGTGATACACATAAACAAACACACAAACAAACAAACAGACAGACAAAAAATCCAAAAATTGGTGATATGGAATCAGGAACACCTAAAAACCATATCGTAACTTTTTTTATTAATATCTTCAATGTACAGACAAACTTTCTGCTACAGTTAAATTTCTGCTACAGTTAAAGTTATAAAGCTCAGGTTCGATCCTGTATGGAGTACTGCTGCCACCTGTGGCATGGCAAGTATCTACTTGCCGCACTCGACTCGGTTGAACGCAGAGCCAGGAGGCTCATTGGCGACAGTAGGCTGGTGGAGACCAAGCTTCATAGCCTATCCCACCGCCGCAGAGTAGCCTGCTTGTCGGTCTTCTACAGATTGTACTTCGGTAAGTGTGCCCAAGAGCTACATGAGCTCATCCTGCCTTCCCCTTTCTACTATCGGAATTCCAGACCCACCGCGGGATATCACCCCTTTTTGGTTGACATACCACATATCCGCACCAAGCGCCTTTCTGAATCTTTTATAATGCGCACAGCCAAGGAGTGGAACGCCCTGTCTGCGTCAGTCTTTCCGAGTGCTTACAACCCGAATTCCTTTAAAATACGAGTGAATATGCCTTTTCTGGGTGAGCTCGCTACATCTTCGACCCCATCTTCGTCCTGAGGACTAGATTGAGGTCAAGAGCAAACCCATAGGTAATAAAAAAAAAAAGTTTTATAATAGTTTAGTCACTTTAAGTACAGTGACTGACTGACTGACAGACAAAGCGAAACCTGAACCGTTGAAGATAGAAACATAAGGAATATATTACTTAGCTTCCAATCCCAATTTTAGTTAGTTATGGCTGCACCGTTATTTACGATGATTCTGCCAATCACCGTTTCCCCGCCAATCAGTGTTGTAAGATACAAGGTTTTTTTAAAATAAAAATTAGGAAAAAAAAACAAAATTTAAGGAAGTTTCCCGTTGAATATATAATTAGGCGATATATTGAGGATGCACTAAGATAGAATTATTCGATAGTCTAATTTTATACATTTGACATACAAATATTTTTCCTTCATAAAAAGTTAAGTCCACATTGTATTTATATTTAATTATTCTAATATTACGTAAACCTGCAAATAGTTATTCAAAATTTTCAGAATCACAACGAATTTATTGGTGGTTATTCAAATTGGATCGAATAAAAGTCCTTCTTAATACGATAACGGTTTTCAAGGGGATGAACAGACCATCCATACAAAATTAAACAACGTTCTCTCTGGAACGGCGCCGGTGGCGGCGGTAGCACAGTCTGTAGTGAACCTGCCTGCTGTGCCGAGGGTCGCGGGTCCGAATCCCGTAAGGGACAAATATTTATATGATGAATATAAATCATGGATGTTTGTATCTATATATGTATTCTATATCGTTGTCTAGTCATCATACAAGTCCAGGTACTTTAATTGTGACTAGATAATTTGTGTGACAATATCCGAGATATTTATTTATTATTTATAACAAGCATCGAAATTGCAAAAAAATCCTGCAGTTCCATACTTTTGGGTCCAGTATATTTGCAGTTCTGTTTATGTAACAGCTGATTTTATCCTCTTAAAAAAACCGCTAGCATTAAAAGGATTATAGAGGTGTAACGTGCCTTATGTTAGTGCGTTTGCTCCAAATGAACTGTTTAAGGTCGCTCCTTCAGGCAAAATTAATGTTTAAAATACCAGCCACCGTTTAAACATACTTGTAAAGCGTGTATTTAATGATAAGCCTCAACAGAAATCTGTTCCAAAAACCGTTGGTGTAATTACACACTCAATATTTATGGGCCTTCAGAAGTCTCACCCGACATAAACTTTCGCGTTTTCACATCGTTCGCTGAGGGGAAGATCGGAAGGCTCATTACACGCCGAACTTGTTCAAATCATTAAAATTTATACACTTCTTCTCGACTTCGCCTAATGAAAATGCAAAAAAGTTTCTTTTCCAATCTTGAAAAGGGGAACGAACGTGAAAAAATATATGTTTGTCGAAACGGGCTGTAACAGTAAAAAATTAGAAATTCTGATAGGTTTTTCGTGTAAAAAGAAATACAGGCTTTGTAAGTATCTTATATCCTTATTATTTTAAGCTAAAATGTATTCGGCGTTCTTTGAATATTCTCATGTTTGAGAATTCACGAGAAAGCGAACAAGAAAAAAATAGAAATAGCTAGCTCGTGCTTTTCCAGAACCTCTTTTCCAAGAAATAAGGTTGAAAATATAGAAAAGAGCATTAACGCGTCTGGCGCTTTTCAAAGATTATTTTATATAGGTTTGAATGTCGTTTTGAATGTAAACGCAGCATCATATACCATCAAAACTTTTGTCCGAATTGACAAGACACAATAAATTGCACATGCTGTTGGGTAGCACAATCAAAAATACCATACAATCTTCTTGTGTCAATAATATACGTTGTGTTTGATAGAATTAACTTAGTTATATGACAACAAGTAGGTATTCCCATAGCGTTATATATATACCGCAACCGAACTTAAAGAATATGAATTAGGGATGAAATTGAGCTCCATTTCCATAAACAAAACCTCCTATAAATTTGAAAAAAAAACCGAATACGAAACTGCATCGGATCTTGTAAGATTAGGAGCATATAATAATAAAGCTTCCAGAACTAGAAAGATTTTGTTTTGTTTGTTTCGTATCCATATAAGTTTATGTATTCCAAATCGCGGTGGTCAGTAACATTGCTACAAAATTTTAAAGAGTTAATGCAATGTTCACTTTTGTCATAATAAGTAAAATTATTATAGTTTCCTGTGTGTGTGTGTGTTCTTTTTACGATGTATCGTACTCTGGTCACCATTCCCGAAGTCTTACTCCAGTCTTCTACTGGGATAGAGTCATAGAGATCTAGAGAGATGCCAACCAACGCGCTGAGTACGAAACGTAGTGTCGCATCACCACCAGTACCACGCGATAGAAAGTATTTTGTTAGCTTGAATGTTCTCATTATCCATTGCGGTATCAGAACTCAACGTTCGTATAATCTTTAGTACTTCGCAAGCATTGTAAACTATTTACCCATAATATCTCGACTGACTTTCAGCCTCATAATATATTGAATCCTTACTGTCGCGAGCAATGTGTTCCGTTTTTGCGCATATTACTGCGACACTGGCCCCGCCCCCTTTTCACATCTCCCTTTAGTTTTTGTGATCTGTGGTCATATCATATCATATCCTCCGACATAACATAACGTGTCATCCAGCAATCAACTCGGATCACAAATTTAACCCTATAGTAGAATAGGGGTGATGACTGATCCTGGAAATCCGTATATTGTGACGAATTACAGAAAAGGCTAAATTTAATAGCAAAATGTGGATAGAGTCAAAATAGCAATGCAATCTTGCAATAATATTATCCGAAACATAGCATACCTAAATGACATTCCTAATACCTTAATCCTACCCGATTCTATTCCGTAAACTCCACTCCAGTGAGCAACTTAAGAGTTCTTGGAGCTCAATATCTGAGGCATTACGTGGTACGTACCGTTAATCCGCATAAGATTTTCTCTTTTGATAGGTTAGTTGATTATTAGTTTAGTTGTGTACAGTACGACCAGGAAAATAATTAACTTCGGCAATCTTCGTTTGCGCAGAGTCCCCGACAAAACCCGAAGTTGTTTAGTAATCAAAGGGTGCAAAGTCGGATTGTAGCGAAAAGGGCGCGATAACAATTAGCCAATCGTTGCAAAGCATTGAACACCTTCAATGCAAACACATCCTGATTGGTCAATGTAATTTCGCGCGCTATTAAAATGTCAACTGCGCAGGTACATCGGAAGAACTTATAAATTTGGTACTACTGTACATATTGTGATAGTTCCATTATTTTGAAATATTTTACTATAAGAAAGAATAATTTCAAGCCGTCTCAGGTAGACCTTTGACTTGAATTATTTCGGTCCATCAAGCCTGGACCAAATTCTGGTACTACAATTGGGACTCGATAAATGTGTGTGAGAATTTCCAAGATAAATATCTTCAGTGCCATTATCGTATGATGAAGATGTAGATTTGAGCAGCGCTTCTGATCAGTTGTCTATTAAAACAAATGAATGTCATACAAATAGCGAATGGTTATTTATGTAATTCGGAGCTACAGAACCATTCTTACAACCCATCCAGAATTAATAAAACCCATAACTCAGTGTTTATGAGTTAACGTTAGATTTCAGACCGGCCTATGCCAAACCCATACGCCCGTTCCGTTGTTCGCTTGCACATTAATTACGGCAGTGTCTCGTGAAATATGAACCTGCAGCGATATCAAACCACCATTGCACTGTGACGCCGTTGAATTATTTATGAGATGCCGAACACCCTGTGAAGGTGGCCAGATTTAGTCTGCAGTGCGTCATAGTTATGATTATCTTTACGCCATAATATAATCTATCAACGGCGGCATAAAGCTTAAAGTTACGTGGTAAAATAAGAATAACTTCTGTTCTGTTATGATATGACTGTTGCAGCAAAACTTGCGGAAATTGATACCAATAATAGAAGACGAATGCACACAGAATATCTTCCATTTTGCACTGTTTTATTCCTTTTATAGAATTGTTATTTTTATCCAATATAAAATTGAGGAAACTCTTAATTCGACTGTAAATTTTATTTCCAATCTAAGGTATTTTTAACCGATTTGAACAAATTTTAATTGAGCAGATTTTTCAGATCACTGAAAATCACAAAATTCAGCTTGAATTTTATTTAATTAATGGTATTCCAAAAAATCTGTCGGGAAATTGGAAATTAGCTTTTTAGAGGTAAATTCACTTTGAAAGAGTAGCGAGTAGCAACCGACATGGCGCAGTGTAGGTGCCACATTTTACCTAGCATCAATTATTATACACCCGTGTTCCCGAGGTTATGCATTAACTTTGGCCTGTTATTGAGACCATCGATTTGATCATATTTCAAACATTGAAAAAGAGAAAAAAAAAATTTTTTTAATTAGGTACACGGTGTATTATAATGTTACTACCTAGCATAGTGAACTTTATCTATTGAGAGTAAGGGTAAGTTCACAAAGCGGTTCATCATCATCAGCCTATAAACGTCCCACTGCAGGGCACAGGCCTACCCTTAGGGAGGGTGTATGGGCATTAGTCCACCACGCGTGCCCAATACGGATTGGTAGAGACTTTACATACGCATCAGAATTTCTTCTTCAGCGTATGCAGGTTTCCTCACGATGTTTTCCTTCACCGTTTGAGAGCAGTCGGTATTATATCGGTAAAGCTTAATTTGCTAGGCAAGTTTTTCTAGTGCGCGTCTCGTCGTGTTGCTTCGCGCTTCGTTACCTACTGCTCATTCAATGTGAATAGATGTAGAAAGAACTAGAAAATAGTACATTTACATTGGTACGATATATTCAAAGGAAACAAATACCAAAGAAGTATTAAACAACTTATAACATTCAGAATTCAAATTCTATCGAGTTTCTTCCGGCTACGTGAATTATTAAAAATTTAGGTTAGTTCGAATATTTTCCTTAGTTCAAAGGTCGCTGATCTCAAAATCCACTGACTTTCCTACTTAGTAGCTCGAATACCTACTTCCTTTGTTTTACGATTCTAAGAAAATGGAAGCTCTCCTTGACATAGCGAAGAAGTTAAAACAAAGTTGTTGTTATTATATTGTAGAAGAAAATAGTTATTAAATAGAGTTCTAAGTATTAAGAGGCTATGTGAAAAAAATATAATTCTTCGAAGCGACATATATCATGAAGTACTAACAGTAGGAGTATGATTAGCGGATATGTGTAAATTGAACATATAATTGAAGTATTGACAAGAGCCAAAATACGATTAAGACACATTTTCTCGATAGAAAAACAAGCCAAAGTAGCCTCCGTCTTTATCGATAAATGCTTGGAACTGCTAAACGGTGAATAATAGAAACACGAGACTTGGTTTAAAAAAAAGAGCTTGATATCTTATAAAGTTTGATTAGAGCAGAATCGAACTTACATAAAAAGTACAATCATAATTAAATAAAGTTTGTTTTATGCTTGCGTCGTTTCAGGCGCGCGCGCTGCCCCTTCTCTTTCTCTCGCATCAGGCAGTAATATAAGCTATCACGCGCTCATTTTGCTTCAATTATTTTTCGACATAGGCCCTTAACTACAAAAAAGATCTTATTTAAGATTATGTAATATTAATAAAGCGCTGGCGTAGTTTATTTATCGTTAAAGTTATGCAACGGCGCGCAGAGTTTTTCTCTAGTATTCTTGTTTCTCGTGTGAAGGTGATCTCAATTTGTCTTTCTAATGCTTGGCCACCTCTATATTGCCCGTAGGGAAGCCCTATTAGCGCTAATAGGACCGGTCTAGGCTTTAGCAGGTTAGCAGGCATCCGCCATCGCGTGACGTAATACCCCCTGCTTGTTACACAGATTTTTAGGAGAAAAATATCTAGTAGTAAATGTGACGACTATTTATTTTAGCACTAGAACAAAATAGCAGACTTTACTCATCATCATCATCTTATTTAAGAGCTGCGCTCTTGTCGGTGGAGTTTTCGCCAATCCTGTCTCCTTTCCGCTAGTCTCTTGAGTTCTTGATACGATACGACATCAACCTTTTCCTTCACTTGGGCCAGATAACTCTGTCTAGGTCTTCCTCTGCCTCTCTTCCCCTCTATCTTCCCTTCCAGTATGGTTTTAAAGAAATTGTCGTTTCGCATCAAGTGTCCGATCATTTTTCCTCTCCGGTTTTCGATTGTTTTTAAAATGTTTCTCTTACTGAAGGGTGAAATTGATATCATTAGCATCTTTTTAAACTAAAAATCTACCCATCAAACCGAACAACTTTTACTATGGGAGCAAACAAATTGGAGCAACAACAAAAAATCTGCTGTTGCATACATTTGAGTCGAGTAGGAATTGCAGTTTAGTATGGAACAGTTGATTTTTTGTTGCTCCGATCGGTTTGCTCCCATAGTAAAAGTTGTTCAGTTTGATGGGTAGACTCTTAGTTTAAAAGGATGCTCATGATATCAATTTCACCCTGTATATCTAATTAACTACAAAATATGTAGTTAATTACTTTATACACAACCAGTTTTTAATTACTAACAAAATTTTAAGAGTGCTATTCAGACTTTCTCTAAAGAACATGGGTCGAAAAACTAAAAAATGTTTGGACCTACCACAGAAAATCGATTGGCTGATACCTTTGTATCGGACTTTGAAGGTCCAAGGTTTTTCGACCCATGTTCCTTAGGAAAAGTTGTTTAGTTTAATTGTACTTTAAAGCTTAATATTTCGCTAACGGATCCTTTTATCGAAAAATGGTTTTCCCTAACCTACAATATTTTTAAAAGACCAATCCAACAAATCAACGATAGCCATGTGATAGGCGAGAAAAAAAATGTTATCCCCACTTCACATGTAGGCGAGTTATCCTTAAAAAATTTTTTTTCAAGATTTTATTTTACCAGTGACGGCGTGATTAATATATATACTTATGCCAAATAACACCTTTCTATAGTACTAAGCGTCTCTGAGCTAAGCCGCGGACAGACAGACAGACAGACAGACGGAAGGACATGGCGAAACTATAAGGGTTCCTTTTTGACTTCAAAACCCTAAAAACTAGTGATCAGTGACCTAATCTAAATTAAATATATTCTACTATAATGTTTTTCTCCCTGCAGGATAGATGGACAGACGAACGAACAGACGGCGTTGGGTTAATAATAGGGTCCCGTTGGGTACGGAACCCTACAAACTGTAGATGTAACCAACACACCTAATGAATAAAACAAAAGAATCGCAGGCAAGAGTTGTATGCGAGTTCATTTCTCAGTAACATTTATCTGACATCCGACAGTAACGCAAATTAATAGTCTAATATTTTGTGAAACAACACGCCCGGACAATATTTCCTGCAGCTTTCTTAGTCCGAAATAATGTAGCACATTAGCCACAGTTACAGTGATTAAATGACTTGGTAGTGTGGGAGGAAGTAGTGATGTGTTACACACACAAACCTTAATTATAATAAAGTATAGCCGACACGGATGGAAAGATGTCTATTAAATTCCATAAACTGGGCTGTGTTAATAATGTCAGTAATTTTGCTACTATGGGATTAATGGGGGATTTACTGCTAATTTAAATTTGTTTTTTCTTATAATTATCTTAATTGATGGCGTTGAAGAGGGACGACCTTGCTGTTAATCTATCTACCTATTTTAAAAATGAATCCCTTTTTCCCTTGGTCACTAAATCACGCAAGAACGGCGGAACCGATTGCGATGAAACTTTAGTGGGTTGTTGTGCACATGCCAGGAAAGGTTTATAAACAATATTTCCGTTGGTCACTACATCACGCGTGAACGGCGGAACCGATTGATATGAAACTTTGGTGGGTTGTTGTGCACGTGCCAGGGAAGGTTTATTAAATAAAAAAAATGGCCAATTGTGTGTCAGGAAAAAGTTCTGAGGCGGTACGAAGTTCGCCGTGTCAGATAGTACTGAAATAATTTTGAAAAGAACTAAAATCCAAATAAATGAATGAATGGTCCCGACAAAATTTCCTGCAGCTTTCTTAGTCCGAAATAATGTAGCATATTAGCCACAGTTACAGTGATTAAATGACTTGGTAGTGTGGGAGGAAGTAGTGATGTGTTACACACACAAACTTTAATTATAATAAAGTATATTCAACACGGTCTGATGGAAGAATTTCTATAAAAATCCATAAACTCGGCTGTGTTAATAATGTGAGAAATTTTGCTACTGTGGGATTAATGGGGAATTTACTGCTTACTAATTTAAATTTGTTTTTCCTCATAATTATCTTAATTGATGGCGTTGAAGAGGGACAACCTTGCTGTTAATAAATAAAATTGTAAAGGAACTAAAATCCAAATAAAGTACCTTTCATGTTTTCATGTTTATTGAAAAAAAAAATGTTTTTTATATATACAGGGTGACTGGTAATTCGACCTATTCCTTGAAAGGGGTTATACTAGAGTTCATTTGCAACAATTTTTTCCCAGGGTCGAAAATCGCTTGTTTTCGAGTTCTCTCATTTTTAAGAATTTTTTGAATATTTCCATTTTTCGACCTAAAAATGACAATTGTGAAAAAAATACTCCACTCTCTGCACTCTGTAAGCATTTTTCTAGTAGCTGATGAATGAGCGACTACTTTAAACTAAAATACATGTGAAAAATACCCAAAACCACCGAAATAAAAGGTTATAAACCGCAAGACAACAATTTTTTATTTGGATTTTGTTTCAATCCAAAGAGGATTACTCAAAAAAAATTTATGACACTTGGCGTACAAATTGCGGAAATAACTTCCTCAATTCCTAAGCTTTCCAAAAAGATGCAAAAGTTGTGTACTTTAGTTCAAGTTTGGAAAATAAACCTTATTAAACACGCAGATGTGAATTTTATTCAAAAAGTTATTGGTTTGGTGAAAATAAAAAAAAGAGTAAAATAATAATGTTTAGTACCTAATCATATGAAATTACAAATTTTGTTTTAAAGTTTTACATTTAACACTCTCACCGCCACGTGGTCCGCCGGCCGCCCACAAAAAATTGAGTATAGCAGGCCAATAGTCATTTACGATTTTTATCCTAGCAAGCCATGTGGGCGGCCGGCGTGCCACAATTTTCGCGCGTAAACTGCCGATAATTTTTTGTTTCGATTAGCTGTCAAAGTGCATAGTGCAAGCCATTAATAGAAATAGGTCAGTTGGCCGCGCGCCGCCCACGTAGCCTGCTGTGAAAGATTTTCGCGCGCTTTTTCTCTCGGTGTTACCTTTATTGCTCAAAATGTCTGATTCAGAAAGCGACCCAGACTATGAACCGCCACCAACATTGAATACAAGTCAGTCTGAGTCGACCAGTAGCGAGTATTCGTCTTCATCTGAAGATAATGTGACTCTGAGTGAACACCGTCTGCGTCGTCATGAGCCGGCGCCGCCGTCGCCGCCGTGTGAGTGGCATCCTTCAGACGGGTCTCGTCAAAAGCAGTTTCAACTAAATATACAGCCAGGTATCAATATTCCTAATAATTGTGCCACGGAATTAGATGTGTTCCGATTATTCATTGACAAAGATATTATGGATCTTATGGTGAAAATGACTAATTCATATGCCAATAAAACTAAGTTGTTAACGGTCGTCACTCGTAACATGAGACTTTCTAAATGGACAGACTGTACTGAAGAAGAATTGTGGAAGTTCCTTGGCTTGTTGATTTATATGGGATTAAAAAAATTACCAAGAATTAGTGACTATTGGAGCAAAAATATTCTCTATGAAAACAAAGTAGCTCGCCAAATAATGAGTAGGAACAGATTTGAGCTGATACTAAGATGTTGGCATTTTGAAGACACCATCTACTTAGGACCAAATAACACTGACCGTTTAATAAAGATAAGACGTTTAGTGGAGTTGCTTGCTACCAAGTTTCATAATTTGAAAACTCCTGGAGAATATGTTACTGTGGACGAAAGTATGGTGGCTTTTAGAGGACGCATAGTATTTATGCAGTATATTCCAGGCAAACGACACAAATATGGCATCAAACTTTTTAAACTTTGTGATGATGATGGTTACACACTTGATTTTATCGTTTACGAAGGAAAAACATCAACAAGGCAGGATAGTGTGGCCACGAATGTTGTTATGAAACTGTGTGAACCCTACCTAGGTGTAGGCAGGAGTGTAGTAACAGATAATTTTTATACTAGCGTTGACTTAGCGCAAA
This sequence comes from Agonopterix arenella, assembly GCA_927399405.1. Taxonomy (NCBI): domain Eukaryota; kingdom Metazoa; phylum Arthropoda; class Insecta; order Lepidoptera; family Depressariidae; genus Agonopterix; species Agonopterix arenella. The sequence continues at coordinate 10,844,511 of OV656707.1, read as the reverse complement.
AATTATTAGAAAATAACACACATCTTATAGGTACTCTTCGTAAAAACAGGAAGGGATTACCGAAGCCAGTTTTGCAAGAAAAACTAAACAAAGGAGAAGTCACTGCACTGGAAAACAAGGATGGTGTTCTTGTACTTAAGTGGAAAGACAAGCGTGATGTTCTGGCTTTGTCAACGAAACATTCGGTCGGTTTTGTTACTGTCAAGAGCAAAAGAAACCCAAACAAGAAGGTGATGAAACCAACTCTAATCGCCGATTATAATAAACACAAGTGCTCCATAGATTTATCTGATCAGTTGGCAAGTTATGCCAGTCCTGCCAGAAGAAACATTCGTTGGTTTCAAAAATTGGCTATAGATTTATTGTTTTCTACTGCTGTCACAAATGCATATATAATTTACAAGACACAAAAGCGGATGAGCAGCAAAAAATACACGATTACAAAGTTCAGAGAGAATCTTTGTCTGCAGATGATGGGATTATCGGCAAGGACTAACTCAGCAGCGAATTTGCAAAGACAGCAAGAACATCAATACAGCAAAACATTACAGAGTGATCACCGAAAAAGATTAGTTCGCCGTAGATGCATACACTGTTATGAAAGGCATCGAGCAGCTGGACTGTCAGCCATAGAAGCCAGGAACCATACAAAGAAAGTGAACACTGTCTGCCTAAAATGCCCGACACAACCTAGTGTTTGTGGGGAATGTTACGGAGAAATCCATGTTAATCTAACCCGAAATTAATATTTTTTTAATTGTACCTTCAAAATTTATGTGTATTTCTATCTCATGTACGAAAAAAACAATAAAAGTTTGCATTTATAATTGCTTTTAATTGATTAATTATCCACTTTGCAGTCTAGAAAATAATGTCCGAATCTCTTCGTTTTTTTTTTCACTGATACATTTTGAACTATTCTTTTCAATACAGTTCTATTTAATTCCTTATCTAGCAAGCCAAATGAATAAAAAATATAAGAATTTGTGGGATCACAGCGGACCACACGGCCTGCTGATAAAGATTGCGATGTATCCCGCCGGCGTGCCACATGGCTTGCCCTTAAAAAATCCTAAAACAGAACGTGGCGTGCTGAATAAGAAAATGCATGGGCCGCCGGCCGCCCACGTGGCCTGCTGTAATGTAAAATCCTTATATACATGTGGCGGTGAGAGTGTTAAAAATCACAAGTCTTGCTCAAATTGTCTTCCTCCGTTACGTATGCAAGCACGAAGCCTGCGACGTACTTCGCTTACTGTCACTCGAGTTGAAAGCGTGTCTTTAATTTGTTGGGCAGCTGCCAAAATCTTCTCTCTTAATTCTTCTTGAGAAGAGATAGGTGTACGATACACCAATGTCTTCATATGACCCCAAATGTAGAAGTCGCATGGGGTTAGATCGGGACTCCTAGCCGGCCAAGGGATCGGGCCGCCTCGACCAATCCATCTCAGTGGATAGTTCTCATCCATCCACTGTCGCACGCCCCGGTAATAGTGGGCTGGGCAGCCATCATGTTGATACACCAAAGCTGTTCTTGTGGTAAGCGGCACATCCTCCAGCAGCGGACGTAACTCTTCTCTTAAAAAGTTTTCATAGGCGATGCCGGTTAGGCGTGCCGGCAGAAAGAATGGCCCGATTAAATTATTGTGCACGATTCCCATCCACACATTAAGTGAGAATCTGTGCTGGTGAGCTCCTTCGTTAGATTTTCTCGGATTCTGACCTTTAGGGGCCCAAAAATGCAGATTATGATAGTTTGTAATACCATCACGGTCGAAGTTCGATTCATCTGTCCACAAGATTGTTTTTAGATACTCAGGGTCTTCAATGTCTGCATTTATTAGAAATCTGCAGAAATCCATCCTTCTGACAGGATCTCCCTCCTCGATAGCTTGTACTGGCGTGTAATGGAATGGATACTGCCGTGCTGTGTGCTGAGTGAACCAGACTTTCCACTGAGACATACCAAGCTGCCTAGCCACAATTCTTGTTGAAGTAGTGCCGTCTGCTTGAAAACACTGCAAAATTTGCTCCTCTTCGATTGGATCACTAACGCTAGGTCTACCAGCGTCGGTTTGGCGACGTCGAACCGATCCCGTTTCTCGAATGCGCCGATATGTCGTACCAAACACGCTGACATCAGGTAAACGGCGGGTAGGAAAACGTCTTTGATAGTCTCTTCGAGCAGCAGCAGCGTCACCATCACAAAACCCGTAACAATACATGATATCAGCGTATTCTTCATTTTGGTAAGCAGCCATTTGAAAAGGAAGCTGTTTTAGCGCAGAATTTAAGTTAGTTAACAACGACACGTCCGAACTCCAAGATGGTTGAAACTAACTGATTACTTAATGAATTGAGCGAATGAGTGGGCCTCGATTGTGAACCTTAGTACAAACATTCCCGAATACTTACAAAAGAGAAACAATGTAAGCAATAAAATGAAAGAGACAAAAGCAAATCGGCATCTTGTAAGGTTCGCTTCTAGGAAATCCGCTACCTGCTCTGCCATTGTTAACAATTTTTTTCAAACTCTTGTCAAAGTAGACAACATTTGCACCTTTTTGGAAAGTTTAGGAATTGAGGAAGTTATTTCCGTAATTTGTACGCCAAGTGTAATACATTTTTTTTAAGTAATCCTCTTTGGATTGAAACGAAATCCAAATAAAAAAATTTTGTCGTGCGGTTTATAACCTTTTATTTCAGTGGTTTCGGGTATTTTACACATGTATTTTAGTTTAATGTAGTCGCTCATTCATCAGCTATTAGAAAAATGCTTACTTAGTGCAGAGAGTGGAGTATTTTTTTCACAATTGTCAGTTTTAGGTGGAAAAATGGATTTTTTCAAAAAAATCTTAAAAATGAGATAACTCGAAAACAAGCGATTTTCGACCCCCAGTTAACTGGGGCAAAATTGTTGCAAATGAACTCTAGTATAACCCCTTTCAAGGAATAGGTCGAATTACCAGTCACCCTGTATATACAAACGTTTTTACATATTTTATTAACACCAGTGTTGGTTGCCGTTATAGTGCCATCTTACGTAAATGCCATTAATTAGGTACTAAGAGCATTTTTTTTTAATTAGGTGTTATGAAACTAGCTTTTGCCTGCGACTTTATTTGCTTGTATTTCAAAAGGTAAAGATCTACGAAAAATCCTTTCTTAGTGCACCCCTTCGTCCTCAGTAGAATATGTGTATTCCAAACACTATGGAGACAAAATCGAAATCGCGAAAAAAAAAATGGCTGTTCCATACATTAGAGTCGATTTCACGATAACGATGATGGCTCAATAGTGAAAATAGTGAATGTTGTTCTGTTTGATGATCAGATCTAAACCACCCCATTTGAATAAAATCAAATCAAAATTTTTTATTCAAAATAATATCACAAAGATGCTTTTCGACGTCTTTTTTTTGACTCTACCACCGCGTCGTCGGAAGGTGTTCCGTTGAGAGAAAATGCGGCCAGAAACTTTATTTTTTTCCGATTAAAATTAAATGTTTCTTGTTTTATAACGCCATAATACTTAACTTTCTTTTATAATTGTATCAAATTGGATGTTGTCGCGTGCAATACGACGTAGATAGGCTACAATGTAGTTATAATTCTTATATTGTGCTACAAACATACTCCTACTACTGGTTCCACCCAAACGCGCAGATAATTTTGCTATTACCTACATGTGATAATGTTGTCTTCATTTAGTAGGGTACCTGCTTCTCTATTATGTTTCGGTACTAAGTTTCCTTGGTAATTAATGTTTACAAACTCTTGCGCCGATTTAAGGAAATATTATGTTACCAAGCGAAAATGGGAGCCTTTATACTAGTTTCATTATCTAATAAGTTCCTTAAACTAACGCCTCATTATTTTATATCGATAATGTGGCGTATTTTGGGAACCAAAGAATGAAATCTTTGAGGAGGTCAAAATGAGAGTTGGCAATTTCAAATGGTGGAGCTGTTCATTGGGAGAATACAATATCATTAGGTTAAGATCTTCTTGCCCTTATACTATTTACTTGGGGTTGGACATTGACGTGGGACACTATGGACGCCGGGTCTTGTACAAAATTCTCGAAAGAAGTGTCCGAGACTAAACTACACAAACCTAAGTACATGTAGTAATATAAACCAACTAAAAACATTGAAAATGCTTAAATTCTTTTCCATCCCACTTCGGGGCACTTCTTCTTCTTCTGATCGTGTGGGCAGAGCCCAGGTGTCAGAGTTTTTTCAGACCGCCTTACGGCTTCGACGTGGTTTTTATGTAACGACTACTACCACCAGAGATAGTAACCGGGACACGGAGGCCATCCGAAGCACGGAATCATTTCTCTTTTCAGACAATCAGGCGATTCACTCTCAGATTTTCTGGCACTGCGCGCGCAGCACACCCACGTGTGCGCATAGTCGGCCGATCAAACGAAGACTGTCGTGTAATTGATTCTCTCTTAACGTTTGGGTGCTCTTTTGGTTCGGATACTTTTGAGCGCGGACCCTTCGTCCAGTAGTTGGTAAGTCAATGGGGTCGGCACAATAATGTTGTCTTCCCCCTTTCATCTCTTTGAGAAATAATATCAATCTAATCAATTATTATTCATCATCATCAACGAACTAATTAATTAATAACACAAAATAATTAAAAATTAGGTGAAGGCAACGGGAAGGTTTAAAATGGTGAAGGCGGCAGGAACCCGTTGGATGAGGGCAGCGCACGACCGATCGGAGGTTGTGGCGATTTTTGGGGGAGACCTGTGTCCAGCAGTTTACATCCGTCGGCTGAGATGATGTTGGATGAATTTAAAATGTACAGTACGGTAGTATAATTATTGTACTCTGTGACAGTACCTACATTTATGTTGCACGTTTTTAGTGCGATTCAACGTTTACAAAAAAGGCACGACGTATATCACATTTTCCTAGAAATAAATTCCCTCGAATATCAGGCTGCCTGTCAAAATAGTGATTGAACGAATTTCGTCAATTTCATTTGTCACAATAACAATATTTCTTGTTTTGATGGAAACGTAACAGAATGTTACGAAGGTGGATGAGAGAAAAACATTCGAAATATTACTGAGAGTCTTTTCCGACGCAGCGCTTTCAGCATCGCGTTCGTTACGCGACGCGTTGTCAGTATGTCCTCCCGAAGCTTTAGCTTCGGCCACTTCGGCCAAAAAAAAATCTTAAGCTGGACATTCGGCTTCGGCCGAAATTTTGGCAGATTTTTCGAAGGTTTGTATTGAGCCACCTGCTGGTTTTTTACAATGTTTCTGTTTTAATTAATTTTAATAAAAGTAAAACTAAGCGCAATTAGAAAGGCTTTACCTATGAAATTACCATAATTATGATTGAACCTTCCGCTTCGTCCGAAAGCTAGCAAGTTCTGGAGTGCAATATATGAGTTTGAAACATGATTATAACAATAGCGAATACTGAATTGTCAGGTCGTAGATGTGTCAACGACGAATTTAAGGTTGAGACTATGTTTGCGCTTAGTGAATTGCATTGCTGAACAATCGTTTCAGCTTCAGCCAAAGCTGACTATCGGTCGGGCACTAGTTGTCATTCCATACTCACTCTATGAAAACCACGGACCTGAAAAAAAGAAGGACGGAATCTAGTCTAATCAAAAGTGACGTGCTGTCGCCCTGTCGCGCGGTACATAATGGCAGCGGGTTGTCGGACCTGCGCCTAGAACTGGTGCGTATGTGTGAGTGTAGGTCCCTAGTAGAACATACGACATTGTAGGACTTTCCATGCTTCACCTCTTTTTAGTTTGACATTACGTCCGTCTTTTTTTCAGGGTCCGCGATGAAAACACAAACCTTTTCCATCTGACGCTGCATGTAAACGCTATGTGTATTTGAGTTCTGGGTGTTTCAGCAACATTAATTTTAAATAAAACTCGTCTCCATCAACATGACCAAAAGTGTACTGGTGGATATTGGCCTCTCCCAATGATATACGCCGCTTTTATCCATTATTTGCTACAGTTCGAGCAGCGACAGTGTTAATTATGCTCGTAAATTCACGATCATCATCCCTTTTGGGGTAATCAGAGACGGTATGTTTGTAAATTAACTTAATGCAAGCTTCGTAATCAAACTGAGGTATGCAGGGTGTCAGTGACAGTCTAGCAAGCTGGCTGATTTTATTTCGCGTTTCTTGAGGTAGGCTCCATAGTGAAAGTTGTTCAGTTTGATGGTCTAAGTTCATCGTTTCACCCTGTATACAGGGTGTAAACTTAAATGCGTTACATATTAAAGGGTGCATGTGCATCAGACCATCAAACGTAATATCCATAACAACAATGTATATTTGATTTATTGATTGATTGAAATCGCAATTAAAATGCTGTTCCATACATTTGGGTCCAGTAGCCGTTTACGTTTTCTATGGAATAGCAAAATTTTTGCTAAATTTGATATCAATTTCACCTTGTGTAAGGTCTAACAAAATTGGCTGAAACTATTTTAAGGGGATGATCAGACCATCACACTGAACAACTTTCTCTATGGGACCAATATCGAAATCGCGACCAATAAAAAATCAGCTAATCCATACAAATCAGCAAACATAACTCGGCTCAAGTGTATTGGACAGCAGATTTTTTTTTTTCGCGATTTCGATATTGGTCCCATAGAGAAAGTTGTTCAGTTTGATGGTCTGATCATCCCCTTAAAATAGTTTCAGCTAATTTTGTTAGACCTTATACATATATTAAATTTATACCCATACAAGGTTTCGCAGAATATTTTACAAAGCAACCATCAGAAAGCAATTTAAAACTAAACTTAAACAATACATCAAAGCAAACCTAATCTTCTAAGCGATTTATCTTGTCAATAGGTAAACAAAGTCTTAGCGAGCATCCTTTCAAAGCATAGTTTACTATCAGCCGATTTTAGAGCGTAAACACGAAATAGGGAGGCCCCGGGGCTAAAGTCACGGGGCGAACAACATATATTACCCCCGGGACAATACATCTAACGTTTTTCCGCGATAAGTAGCTCATATGAGATACTCTGATTTATAAAGGGGCGTCGAAAATATTACCGTTCACACGCAGTTTCTAATATTGGAAGGGATTGGGATAATGTTTATGATATGGTATTTGGATGATAAAGTTGGGAGGCGTGAGAAAATGAAAGCCTTGAAGAAGTGTAGTTGGAGGGTTATTGTTTTTATTAGGTAGACTTACGACATGATTTGCTTTCGGGATTGCTAGAAACTTTGCTAAACTGCTTTGAAGCGTTGTTCTCAAGAAATTTTTATATTGATTTATAGATAGGTATAAAATCGAACGACAATGTATACTATAGTGCACGGAGAAAAATATCATGTAGTAAGTAGGTATGTGACATCAATTTTTTTAGCAGACTTTACATATCAATCTTTACTAGATAGTTCTAATCTAATTCAGGTAGATATCATTAAAATCTAGATAGTAATAAAATTCATAGTAAAGTCTGCTAATTCTTATACAAATAATTGACCCATATAGGATTTAACACAATACCCTAGAAATACTTAAAGGTTACTTCAGACTATCAAAATGAACAACTTTGACTATACCAATACCAAGAAAATTAAAAAATCTGCTGTCCCATACAGTTGAGTCGAGCCGGCAATGCAGTTTTGTACGAAACAGCAGATTTCTATTTCGCGATTTCGAAGTTGGCGCCATAGTGAAAGTGGTTCAGTTTGATGGTCTGATGCACTCCTTTAAGTATTACTAGGGTGTTTAGTTACACCCTGTATACAACTAGATACTAATCTCCGTCTGATCGCTCAAACTCTGCAAAAGAATTCGTTAGGCCTCATAACCTCATATTCATTTTTACAGTGGATTATTAATTCTCTTCTTCTGTTCTTCGTCTGAGACTTCAGGTTTATTTAAAACGAGCGGTAACCCGCGACTTTGTCCGCACAAATTATATACCAGATTTTAAGTCAGCTCATTAGCTATCAAACAAAAAAAGTTTCATCAAAATCGGTTCAGTAGTTTTTGCGTGATGCTCGTTCAAACAAACAAACAAACAAACACACAAACAAACAAACAAACAGACAGACAAAAAATAAAAAAAATTGGTGATATGGAATCAGAGATACCTAAAAACCATATTGTAACTTTTTTTTTGTTAATATCTTCAATGTACAGACAAACTTCCTGTTACAGTATAATAGTTAGACAAACGAAACGAAAATCTAGTCATTGAATCAAAGGTCCTCAACGGTTGTACTCTATTACGCACCTACATTTTTCCGTCATAAAACTCTCATATCAAACACCCAACTCCCAATTCACATCACAACGCAGAGACGCGAACGGAACCGCGCCGTACGTGTAGTTTATACGAATTCGATGGATCCTGAATACATGCATCAACGCAGATAGGTTATAAATTATACCGCCCATGAGAGCCTTCTGCGAACCGCTTCCGCCGTGTTTCCTATCCCCATAGGGGCGCGATTTATGTCAACAGAAAAACTAGAATGTGAAAAATGTTGAGTTGGCTTCACTATGTCGTGATCTGTGTCCTGTTCTAGGATTATTATTGTACGCATACCACGTATAGGGTGTAAAATTATACGGGACACTTACTTAAAGGAGTGCTTCAAACCATCAAACTGAACAACTTTTATTATGGGACCAACACTGAAATCGCGAAAAAAAATGTTGTCGTCCGCTGTCCCATACAAAACTACAAACATAATTCGACTGAAATGTATGTGACAGTAGATTTTTTTTTGCGATTTCGGTACTGGTCCCATAGAGAAAGTTGTTCAGTTTGATGGTCTGAAACACCCCTTTAAGTAAGTGTTCCATTTAATTTTACACCCTGTATAACTAACTCCCTTCAGCTATGCAATAAAGGTATTTTGACTATAAGTAAATACGGTTTTGATGAACTTACTTTGCTTGAAAAATATTGTAAAAATCTTCGGTATCCGTTGGCCGGTGTATGACTTTGGACTTTGACCAAAGTTTTGGACTAAACGTATGAAATCATGATTTAATGTAAGAAACGAACAATACACCTACATTGGCTAGCAATTTTAAGAATGACAAAAGAAGATGAAAAAGTTTAAGAACAATTCACGTTGTTTCATTATATGAATAAGACAGTTTTCCAGGTCATTAACTTTATTCAAGATAGAGTTAACCCGCGGCTTCGTCCGCACAAATCCGACCTATTTGAAGTCAGATCATAAGCTATCAAACAAAAAAGTTTTATTAAAATCGGTTCCGTAGTTTTTGCGTGAAGCTCGATCAAACAAACAGACACAAAAAATCCAAAAATCGGTGATATGAAATCAGGGACACCTAAAAACCATATCGTAACTTTTTTTTGTTAATATCTTCAATGTACAGAGTACAGACACACTTCTGTTCCAGTTTTATAAAAGTTAAGATAAGATTTTCACTGTTGGATGTTTGGACTCATAGGAGTCTAAAGCATGGCTTCAATCTCAGCGATAGATGCCTGGAATTCGTCTTGTGAAGACCCTCCGTAAATTACATAACACATTATATTTATTTTAAGAAACTTAAAATAATACTAACGAAGAAATATTCAAATAATAAGAATAACAATATTTTAAAAACGAATTGGAGAGCCAATATTTCCATCTTCAAACAATATAACAATGATATAGAATTCTACTTACTTTCCGAAAACAATCTCCTGAAATTGGCTCAGAATTCGGGCGAAAACAACGATCATTACACCGTACTCGTCCGGGGATTTAACAAAATCCCTGATTATAAGGTTTTGCTGCGACACTGTATACGGAGTGTAGAAAAATCCTCCATAAAACTTTTCCTGGAAAGAAGAGTTACTTCAAAATTGAGCACCAATTTTGATGCGTTTTCATCTTGTTTTCATTATAAAAACAAAGTATTCAAAGACACTGGAAGGTGGCATTACGTTGTCAGATCGAAAGTGTTCCGTGTTTATCTCTATTCCCTAACTTTAGGGAGCTATTTATTTAATTGATTCATTAAAATAAGTTTTGATACATCGAATTTATCAACTTTTTGTGCAGTCAATGCAAATTTATGTACAACTGTCAGAGAGTCATGGATATTTGTATCTATATATATATATATATTATATATCGTTGTCTAGTCATCATAATACAAGTCCAGGTACTTCAAATATGACTAGATAATTTATGTGACAGTGACCAAAATATTTATTTATACTTCTTTATTGGCACCCCTAGAAATTTAAACATTTTTCTAACATTTCGAAACGTACCTATAAAAAATTAAGCTATTCAGAAATTGATTTTGCATATATCTGGCTTTTGTTTACTTTCCTCGTATTCGAAATGAAAAGCAGAGTGTTTAACTCGGGTGAAAGACACCCATTTCACACTTGAACTATGGCGCCCCTCACATTCGTTCAAGGCGCCAAACATCTCGTGTGAAATGGGTGACTTTCATCCCTTGGTTAACAATCTACTATTCATTAATTCATACACACAAATACAGTATACTAAACACACAAATACAGTACGGAGCAGGAAACAAAAGTGATTATAGGGTACAAATAAGGCGGGGTGAAAGTATAAAGTAGGTTCTATTTAGGTACTTTTAAAGTTTTTCATTTTGATAAGTATTATAGTATCACACCCGTTCGGCTTCGCACCCCCTTTTCGATCCATCCTGTGTAAAGATAGGGAGGTTTCCAAGAAATTGTTATGTCATCTTCCAACGATATTATATGAGGAGAGGATGTACGCACGTGGAAATTTTCTGACGAAATACATTAAGGTTTCTTGAGAACCATTCTAGATTTAGCGAGCTTTGCGACGTTCACTTTAAATTGAGTACGAAGCAGATAATAAAATAATAGTAAAAGTTTACTATGATATAATTAATACATGCATTAATATATGAAAAAAGCTATTTAACATTATCACATAGTTGTTTTAGCACATTATATTCTATTCTAGTTTTAAGGAATCAAACTTAAGTCACATATAGTAGAATTTATTATTTTAGCACCAAAATAATAATGAATTTTAGCAACGAATTTTCTAGCAAGGTCCGTCATACAGGGTAAATTTTATATCACTGCGGATAACTTCAGCATGTATTTTACTCATCAAACTGACCAACTTTTACTATGGAGCCAACATCGAAATCGCGAGAAAAAAAGCAGCTGTCCCATACATTTGAGTCGAATAGCTACTACAGTTTTGTATGGGACCGCTGATTTCTTTTTCGCGATTTCGAAGGTGACTCTATAGTGAAATATGTTCAGTTTGATGAGTAGAATACATGCTGAAGTTATCCGCAGTGATATAATATTTACCCTGTAAAATAGGTTTTTGTCACAACAACATAGAAGAAATCAGAAATTATTTATTGTGCATGTGAAACATAGGTTTATGATAAAAGTTACATCAATCAAAGGAAGTATCACTAAAGTCTGCCTTTACAAGCGTATACACATAATTTTATGAAATACTACATTTTTCCTATACATTATGTTATTATGATTGAGAATGTCAATTAAAATAAAATCAATTAAAAAAGTAACATGTTACAAAATTCTAAAGGGTGAAATAAATTCAGTTAACATTTTTTTTTAGATGTGGTTTTGACCATCAAACTGAACAACCCGAAATAGCAAAAAATTAGCAGTTCATATATGTGAGTAAAGTAGGCATCGCAGTTTAGTATTAGAGAACAGCAGATATTTTTTGTGATTTCTGGTTTGCGCCTAAAGTCGCAGTTGGTCAGACCCACGCTTAAAAATTTGTCAACTCATTTTACCCTGTAGTAAAAGCGACTAGATTTTTCTCTGTGGATTTTCCTATAAAGGAAGTTATTTATTAGTTTAGGATCCCAAGGAATACAGTAGTATTTTTATCTAACTAATGTTTATCGAGAAAGATACCATGAAACGTAGTTTCACAATATACGCAATAGAAATGATAACTGGGGCGATTTAAATGCATTTGCCAGCCTTTTGTAGGAAATTGTGCTAGGCTTCTCGGATACGAGGCCTTTCAGCTGTGAGAGTTGATAGAGTTATGTAGGTACCCTATTTATTTTCTATGTCTATTCTATTCTATTTTTATTTAATGGCGTCCGATGCGTTATCACAATTGTGCCAATGTCCCGTTATGTGGAGAGTACACGTAGGAAAATGATTAGTAGCATTTCTGCCAATGTCAAGTAGTTTATTATAATCTCAAGTTAACGTTTTATAGTTAAAACACAAAAGTGTTTACAAAATGGCGGAGCCACGTGCAAGCCTAACAGATGCCAATACGCACGCTTCTGACCTCCCCCAGACTTGCAGCGCGACTCCTATTTATTTTCTCTATTCTACTCGAGTATAATAATGATAATAATAAAATAGAAAGTTTTTACAAATAGAAGACGATGCCAGTGATCTAAGAATACAGAAGTATTTCTTAATATGTCATTTACTTGGCTTTGTTCCGTAAATTGCATTACAAAAATATCAGCGCAAGCTGAGAAATTACAAAGACAATAAAATAATAACAATAGTTTAAAGCTCATTTATTTGAAACCACAGATCACAAAAGCTAAAGGGAGATGTGAAATCGGGGCGGGGCCAGTGTCGCAGCAATATGCGCAAAAACGGAACACATTGCTCGCGACAGTAAAGATTCAATATATTATAAGGCTGAAAGCCAGTGGAGATATTATGTGTAAATAGTTTACAATGCTTGCGTAGTACTAAAGATTATTCGATCGTTGAGTTCTGATACCGCAATGGATAATGAGCACATTCAAGCTAACAAAATACTTTATATCGCGTGGTACTGGTAGTAATGCGACACTCAGTTTCGTACTCAGCGCGTTGGTTGGCATCTCTCTAGATCTCTATGTTTGAAACCTAACATTTATATACAACTCCAAAAAGCTTCCACAATGAATACAACATGTCGAATCGTAAGAAAGTTTTTTACAAGTAGTGAGGTATGTCCTAATATGTCAATTACTTAGCTTTGTCCCGTAAATGGCAAAACAAAAATACAAGCGCAAGTTGAGAAATTACAAAAACGTAAATACAATAATAATCTCTACTATTATAAAACTGTAAAAGATGCGTGTACATCAAATATATCAGCAAAAAAAGATACAATATGGTTTTTAGGTGTCACTGACGAAAAATCAATAATTTTTATTTTTTTTTCCTGACTGTTAGTTTGTTCGCGCATCACGCGAAAACTAACTGAACGAATTTCGATGAAATTTTTTGTGGCTTGTAGTAGGTAAACTTTGGATCAGCCTTGCTGCTGATGGTTGCAAAAAGTACATTTATCTCTTATAATATAACTCAGTTTAACGAGGAGCGAAGTGACGAGCATGTTAGGTATCTCGCGTCCACAGCTTCAGAACCGAATTGCTACTGTTTACTCGAAAATATAAATAATGACTAAGGCCATCAGTCCAAACCACTTTTGCCTGATTTTTACAGTCAGAAGTGGTTTTGACCGGTTGTGAGTTTTGACTGTACCATAATTAATAAGTTTTGATAGTACACAACTCAACTTTAGGGAAAAAAAGAAACCATTTGTAACAACAATTCATTCGGAAATCTCGAATTTATTTCAAAACTAGATGTCGCCCGTAATTCTGTCTGCGTGGACCTTAAACAAGCATCTTCTGTGTCAATCCATAATAAATTCGTTTATCTGCATGCCTAATTTCATCAAAACCCGTTCAGCCGTTTATGCGTGATTAAGTGACAAATATCTAAACATTCTTTTGTATTTATAAAATTAGTGACATTAATACTTGTCTAAAAAAATTGTTTGAAAACGTGCAAGAATAACATTTCCTTTAAAAGTAACGTTCACAAAAATAAACTACGAAAATATTTCCTATTATATTTTGTTTACCAACAACATTCTATCGCGAATAGTTTTCGTATTTGGTCTATTGACTTTTCTCAATAGACCGAAAAAATATGTATTGCTGGAAAAAAATGTGATAGGTTATGGATTTAACTATTTTACATCTGCTAAAACCAGTCAAGAGCGTGTCGGACTCTTCGTCGAAATTATTCTCTTTATGGTCACCTCATTTCTGTTTTTGGGTTGGGTTAGGTTAGGTTATGTGTTGTCATCGTCATGCCAAAGGACAGTGGGCAGAAGTGGTTCAAGAGTCCCAGTGTCCTTTCGATTCAATAGGTGCAAAAATGGGCTAGTAATCGAAGTGGTACAAACAGACAGACAGAATGGTAGAAAGTATATGGGTTCCTTGTTTGACTACGGAACCCTAAAAAATGCCACTCCAACTTACTTTTTGGTAGAATACTCTTATGGGTTCTGAACTTTCCACTTTTAAGAATATCGAAATAAATTTGGAAGTGGCCGTTTATTTTCTTTCTTGTTTGTAAATCACCTATGAAAAACTATAAAAAACCTATAGGTAAATCACTGCATAAAAATAGCTTTACCTAATTTAATAGTAAGTTGCAGTAGCACTTTATTAATTAAAGTTTTCTTCATTGACAAATCTAAATATTGTTATGAGGGCTCCACTGAACGGTAAAAGGATTCTTAACCTACGGCAAAGGTATAAAATATGCAAAAGGTGAGCCTTGGGTGGTTAGAAACTTTGCAACAAATATCATAGGTAGGTATTTAGGGTAAAGGGTCAAGAGCACAACAACCCACAAAATACTGTAAACTAACTTTTTTTCATAATCGCCTCGCAGAAAGATAAGTTCAACCAGAAGTATGGTTTAATGTAGAAGCCGGGATACTACCTATACCAGATGATTTTACGACTTACTAATTATATATAAGATACCTTTAACGACTTACTAATTCTATATAAGATACTCAACTCGAAGCTCGATACGGACATCCTGCACCACATTTCACTGAGACCATGTGCTCGATCTAGTCGTTACCAAAATCTATTTGCTTGTTCCTTAGCTAGAAATAACATCTCTCATAACAACCCTTTGTTACGTATGTGTAGAACATATAACGAACACTGTAAAGATTTCGATATATTTCATCAAAATCAGACTCAATATGTTAACTCTATTAGATGCATTTTAAAAACATTTAAATAAAAATTTTCTCAATTCCCAACCATAATGTTTAGATTTTAAGATAATGTTGTGCGCAGTTGTTATTGAGAGGCAATTTTAGCCCTATTGTAGATATAATATTTGTATCATCATATCAGCCGATATACGTCCACTGCTGGACATAAGCCTCCCCCGAAACGGGGGGATTTGCCTTAATCGCCACGCTTGGCAGGCGGGTTGGCGATCGCAGTTGGATTGAATGTGTGTACTCAGAGGATGCTGCTGCCCATCCCCCGGTAAATCCCTTAGTCGCCTTTTACGACACCCACGGGAGGAAATGGGATGGTGCTATTCTTAGCCGACACCACACGGACAATAATATTTGTATATAGCATATGTTTTATATTGTCTTTTGTTACTGTGCCTATTAAAATAAAATAAATAAAATAAAATAAATTTTTTTACCGTTCCAAAACATTCAGCGGTGGTTCAGTCCATAAAACTGAACAACTTTTGCTGTGGTAGCGAACTTGAAAACGCAAATATATTTGTTTTCGAATTCAGTTTTGCTGGTCTAAACCGTCCCTGAAAGTTTCAGAACGGTAAAAATCATCCGGTAGGTATACTTACCACAAATTAAGACTATAAAAGTTTTGAAACATTCAAGCGCGCTCCATACAAACCAAGATAAATTTTAATCAATCAATAAACCAACTTTAGTCAACACGAGCGTTAACCCGCGACTTCGTCCGCACAAATTATATACCAGATTTTAAGTCAGATCATAAGCTATCAAACAAAAAAAGTTTCATCAAAATCGGTTCAGTAGTTTTTGCGTGATACTCGTTCAAACAAACAAACACACAAACAAACAGACAGACAAAAAATCCAAAAATTGGTGAAATGGAATCAGGGACACCTAAAAACCATATCGTAACTTTTTTTTTTGGTAATATCTTCAATGTACAGACAAACTTCCTGTTACAGCTTTATAATAGTATAGATTTACATTTTTTTAACACGACCTAGAACCTAATCTCTGTGCCTGTGGTTTGTTAGATTTTACATACAAATCTCAAATTAATCCTAGCATTGAAACTGTGTACTAGGGATGCAACGATTTGGCCATTACGATTACGATATTAATCGTTATTTATTACTATAACCGATGCATTACGATTATTTAAACAAATTTAGCTGAGATTAACTTCATAATGAGTTTTCATGTTGTTTCTTTGCATTCATATGAAAGTAAAAAAAAAAAACTTTAAAAAATTCCAAGATTTGGTAATTTTTCTACTACTTAATTTGAGATCGAAGTCAAAGGCTCACTTGGTCAGGATTCTGATTTTTGGATGCGCAGCGGCCAATTTGTTTTGGAAAACAATAATATGGAACACGATTCTGTATAATATCGATAATCAAGCGATATCTCGCCCGATTTACGTGAGCGATTAATTATTTAAAATGTGGGCGAGATATCAGGCACGAGAACTCCTTAACTACTTCAAACTGAAAATTTAATCATAGGAATCGGTCGAATTTTTGAAAAATAATAAAATGGAAATGGTTAGTTTGTAATAACTACCAGTAGATGGCGCTCACGTCCCCTTAAGACGCAACAGATTGCAAATTTCGTTCTCTGGTTAGTGGGCTCGGTGACGAAATTGGATAACGCAGTTCCCCGGTTTGGAAAAGTGCGGGTTCAAGCCCCGCCCAAGACAAATTTTTTAATCTTTAATTTGATTTGAAATAGCACAACATGGCTGTAGCATGTTTAAAAATCAATAATATTTGAAATAAAATGAGAGTCTAATCTGACAAAAAACAGACTAAGCTCCAAATGAGCTTAAATGGCAGCAAGAGATCAGACTTTTTAAAAGTTGTTTTTGGCTCTGGAATCTTGTATTCAGGTCTGGTATTTGTCAACAAATGCAATCCGATTGACGTTTTCAATTCGATTTAATAATCGTACGATTCTTAATACGGTGCATTGCATCGTTATTAATCGTGATTATTACGATCACAGATGCAAAACGATGCACCGCTTCGTAATCGTTGCATCCCTAATGAAATCTGATACAAATACTACTACTATCTAAATAGTGATAAAAAATTTTATTGACTTTAATTGGTAAGTACTTATTATAAATAGGATTAAACTTCGTTTTTATGCAGCGCGCTCGGGCACTCTGCAAGGAGTAATTTTATCTTTAGTGTGTGTGAAATATTGGCTTATGTTTTATCAGAATTGTTTTAACAACAGCTTTTTATTTTTAATTTTGCGTGGTTATATATTTTTTTGAGCAAAGACTGTGAATTCAGCAAAAGAGGAATATGATAAAAAACTTTTTAATAGCTAACACAAAAACGCTTTGGGCACGTCAATTTATTTTAGGATTGCGTTATTATTTTGATGGAATTCGCAAATGCTGTTCTTTATAAAGGTATTTTTCTTCGTTAAATAAAAAGTTTTTCAGTGAAATCTTATTAATCAATTCTTGAAGTGGCAAGACATACAACTATTTTATACAAAAGGATCAAAATATTATATATACAACTTTATTTTTTAATAACATTTTAAAAGGATATGTGAAAAAAAATATGATTCTTCTAAGCGTCATATATCATGAAGTAGGAGTAAGATTTGCGGATATGTGTGAATTGAACATATAATTTAAGTTTTGATTAGAGCTAAAATACGATTAAGACACATTTTCTCGATAGAAAAACAAGCCAAAGTAGCCTCCGTCTTTATCGATAAACGCTTGGAACTGCTAAACGGTACTAGAAACACGAGACTTGATTAAAAAAAAAAGAGATTGATGTTTTATAAAGTTTGATTAGAGCAGAATCGAACTTACATAAATAGTACAATCACAATTCAATAAAGTTTGTTTTACGCTTGCGTCGTTTCAGGCGCGCGCGCCGCCCCATCTCTTTCTCTCGCATCAGGCAGTAATATAAGCTGTCACACGCACATTTCGCTTCAATTATTTTTCGACATAGGCCCTTAAGAGTGTATTCAGATAGTGAAACTAACCAACTTTCCCTAAGGAACATGGATCGAAAGACTAAAATTTGTTTTGGACCTCCCATAGAAAATCGTTCGGCTGATCCAGGGAAAGGCAATATTTTTTTTCTTTTTTTGACCAAATATGTTTAGTTTTATTATTTGAATACAGGGTGTATTCAAATGGTAAGTAATTAAAAAACTAGTTGTATAAAACACGTCTTTTTTATATTAAATTAATTATATCAGTAGTTGATTTGAAGCATGACCAAACATTTAGATGGTGAATTAGACCATAAAACTGAACAACATTTACTATGGAAGAACAAAGGAATTGTGGAAAAATATTCTTTGCTATCATCATCATCATCAGCCCATAAACTTCCCACTGCAGGGCACAGGCTTTACCTCAGGGAGGGTGTATGGGCATTAGTCTGTTAGGTTATGGAAGCACGGGAGCACGTCAATCAAACACGGTGTGCAAACTTAGACTGTTTATTCAATACCCACATAAATCCATCACACATAATATCGATATAGTCCACCACCCGTGCCCAATGCGGATTGGTAGACTTCACATACACATCAAAATCATCTTCAGTGTATGCAGGTTTCCTCGCGATGTTTTCCTTCACCGTTTGAGAACAGTCGGTATTACATAAGTTAAGAAAAACTCATTGGTACATGGCATGTTGTCCGTGCGGATTCGAACCCGGACCCCTATGAGTAGTATAATATTGGGCACTCTAGGCCACCTCGTTTCCTTCAGGCTCACCCTGTTCGCCTTCAGTCACTCGTTGACCTAGAGTGCCCAATATTATACTACGAGCGTGAAGGAAACGAGGTGACCTAGAGTGTCCCAATATTACAAAGATATCTTTCGTGAAATCGTTTACTCTTGCATCCACGATGCTTAATTCTAATTCAAAACCTTTCCGATCAAACGCTTTCCTAATGTATCAGTCAGCTGTGAGAGCAATCTGAAAGACTCGCATGTAGTCTGTGCAGATACAAGATTATAGTAGCAGATACCACGTTGACATCGAACACGACAGACGTTATAAATAAATAAGTAATAATGTCTTTAAAAATAGATGATGTTGTGGAAGTAGTTATTGTTAAACGCAATGAATATGGAATTCATAATGTTCAAATAATCGGTTCAGACTATTACGAAGGTATTTTAATACCAATTCTACACAAAAACCAATATGGTACATGGAGTGGAATTTATTATGAAGGACTCAGGGTACCTGCTCGTGTGATTAGAATGAACAATAAATTTATAGATTTCGAGGAAGTACCCAAACCGTGAACGAGCAAATAAGGTATTAGTTATTACCTACAACGACAGGAATATAAATAAACGTTGTTTTCTTACATTACTTTCATTCTTATAAAGACAGCATCCTTATTTGCACCAAAATGAAATTTGTGAAACAAGCACAATCTTTAAAAGTTGAAAACCTATGTTTAAATTCTAAGAATATTACTTCTCGTCATGGAAATCTCCTACCGAATACAATAAGGTGTTTAATTTGTGGACCATCAAACTGCGGAAAAACTAATTTTGTCATTGGACTTCTTCTACATGAAAATGGGTTAAATTATCGAAATGTGTATGTTTATTCCAAGACTCTTCATCAGCCCAAGTACAGATTCTTGGAGAAAGTTTTAAATATGGTTCCAGGTATATCTTTCGCAAAATACCACGAAAATGAGACAGTCTTAAGTCCTCAAAATGCTAAACCTAACTCTGTTATAATATTTGATGATGTTGCGTGTGAAAATCAAAATAATATAAGAGATTATTTTGCAATGGGTCGTCATAAAAACATAGATTGTTTTTACCTTAACCAGACATATACCAAAATTCCCAAACAGCTTGTAAGAGATAATGCGAACCTTTTGGTTATCTTCAAGCAAGACGATGTGAATTTAAAACACATTTATGATGAGCATGTTAATACAGATATGACGTGGTTCGATTTTCGAAAAATGTGTTCAAAAATATGGAATAAGTCGTACAGCTACTTAGTGATTAATAAAGATTGTGATAAAAATAAAGGGTGCTATAGAAAGAAATTTGACACATTCGTGGTATTCGACTAGTTGATAATACATTAATAGTATATAAGTGTATTGCTTTCTTACGTTTATCATTACGTGGAAATTATTCAAAGCTTAGACACGTTACACTGAATTAAAATGGAAAAATCTATAAAAAGACAAGTTGTTAATGCAGCTGAAGCTGTAAAAAGAAAGGTACGAAAAATGCGTAATATTGAAACTGATAGAGATAAAACACTTGAAAACGTTTTTAAACCAATAATAAATCCCCTTAATCAAATGTTGGCAACAAAGAAACAAAGCACACAGTCAAAAAAAAATAAAGTTAAAAAGATTAAGTCTTTGAGAGATAGCTATTCCGATGCATCGTCATCTAGTGAACCGTATCTGGATAAAACAATCATGAAAAGGAAATCTGACATTATAAATAATGAAAAAGATTTATCAGATGTAAACACAGATGAAGATGATAATGACAATAATAACAGTTTTAATGACCATGATATTAGCAATATGTCCTTTAAAACTGTTGATTCAGCTCAGAATAGTCCTGCACGTAATGCATCATCATGGTCTTTATCTTCAGAGTTTTATGAAGATGTTCCGTATGGTGTTAGGAATGAACGTGGAAAACTTATGATGGGTTCAGCTCGTGTAACTACAAATGGAGAATATATAACAATAGGTGGGCATACGTATGATAACACTGTAGGAATACGTGAACTGATATTCAAGAAAGTACCTGATACGAACTTGATAACATCCGAAGACATACAAAATTATAAAACCATGTTGATGGATACAAATGCGCATAGACGCGATTTTGATTCAACTAAACCAATAAAGAGCAATAAAGGACGAAAATACTTGAATATTATCAAACCATTATTCAAACTTCGTAAAGTTTCTGTAAGTACTGACGGTAGTGTTGCTCAAGGATCTGGCTTACCGTCTATGAAAAAGTGGAACAAAGATGTGGATTACGTTTACTGGGATGATCCTAACGAATTAGTGGAAAGACTAAAGATATTAATTGCATCTCGAGATGCAGGTAACACTGGACTGGATAATGAAATAATATCGGTTCTAGAAGAGTTGCGTGAAAGTGGAATTATTGTATAATAAATAAAGTCATCATAGTTGTTTTGTTTCATTTGTATATTAACTTTTCAATTGATAGGTTCTCATCATGAATATTGATAAATTTGGTCATCATGTTCATAAACGAATGCGGTTATCTGAAATATTTGATTTAACCGATAAAACTTTGATGAAAACAGAAGGAGGAGAATTCGATTTGAAAAAAACAAGACTAAGAGGTGTTAAAATACCTTCGTCAGCTGATGATGCAGCTAATAAAGAATATGTTGATACTGTTATTAAATTATGTTGTAGCAAGGATGATGCTTCGGCACTCCTTAAAAGTATAAAAGCAGACGTAAACAAGGTTTTAAATCACTTCAAAAAGGAGTACTATACTAAAACTGAAGTCGATAAAATTGTAAAAACAAAATGATAAAGCAGCAAATAGTGAAAGAACTCCATAAAGCAGCTCGAAAAAATTTTATACGAAGATCTGTGATTCTAAAAGGAATTGATGATCTATGGCAAGCTGATCTAATAGACTTTTGTTCATTAAAAACCCATAACAAGGGTTTCAAGTTTATCTTAGTTGTAATAGACTGTGTTTCTAAATATTCATGGGCAGTTCCAGTCAAAACCAAGACAAAATCTGAAATAACAAAGGCGTTTCATCATGTATTGTGTACGAGTCATCGCCGTCCAAAAAATTTACAAACTGATATGGGTACTGAGTTTTATAACGATGAGTTTGAACAATTAATGAAGTTATTTACCAGCAACCATTATTCTACATTTTCTATAAAAAAAGCTTCAATTGTTGAGAGATTAATCAGAACTTTAAAAAACAATTTGTATCAAACCTTTTGCTTGAATGGTAGTTATAAATGGATCCAAGGACCGCTAGATGATGTAGTAAGGCTGTATAATAATACAAAACATCGTATTACAAAATATAAACCAATTGAAGTTACTCAGGCTAGTGAAAATATAGTAATGGGTAACATTAAAAAATCACAAATTTTTATATCAAAACCTGATAGACAGAAGCTCTTTGCAGGTGATTACGTTAGAATAAGTAAATATAAAAGTATTTTTCAAAAAGGGTACACTCCAAATTGGTCGACAGAAATTTTTACAATTAAAAAAGTTAATAATACTATTCCTATAACATACATTATTGAAGATTTACGTAAACAACCTATTCTAGGAACATTTTATAAACAAGAACTTCAAAAAACCAAATATCCTGATGTATATTTAATTGAGAAAATTATTCGGAAAAAGGGAAATAAGATATTGGTTAAGTGGTTAGGTCTCAGTGATGATGAAAATAGTTGGATTGATAAAAAGGAAATGGTATGAACTTAGTATTCATTACCTAATGAGATATGCAAGGAGGAGGTCTTATTAATAAATTAATAAATAATCTTCCATTCGAGTTACACTTACCTGGATATAATTTTTGTGGACCTGGTACTAAACTACAAAAGCGATTATTGCGAGGTGATAAAGGTGTTAATGAGCTAGACAACGCTTGTATGCATCACGATATAGCTTATTCTAACCATCAAGATTTGGAAAATCGACATAAAGCAGATACAGTGTTGTTAAACATGGCTAAGCAAAGACTTAGATCAAAGGATGGTTCGCGGGGAGAAAAACTTGCTTCTTGGATAGTAACTAAAGCCATGAAAGCTAAATTGAAATCAGGAGCAGGAGTAAAGGGTTTTAATAAAGCTGTTTCAAAAATCAAGTCTCACCTCAAAAGGTCAAAACCTAAGAACACGAAGGCTGCAATCAAATGTGCTTATTTTGCAGCTAAAAAATTTCTCGCTAATAACAAGAGAGTTCGTTTACCACGCGTAATACCACTCCCAAAGACAGGCGGAATTCTACCTTTACTACCAATCTTTGCAGGCCTTTCAGCCTTAGGTACACTGGCAGGAGGAGCAGCTGGCATTGCAAAAACTGTGAACGATTATAAATCTGCTCAACAAAATCTAAGTGAATCTAAACGTCACAACAAAGTGATGGAATCTATTTCATTGGGAAAGGGTTTATACATTAAATCACACAAGAAAGGCGCTGGACTGTTTATTGCGAGTTCAAAAAACTAAACGAAAGGTTACCTAAACGAGCCCTTACCAACTTAGATATTCTAAAATTTGCTAGAGATATACCGTACTTTAGAGGTGTTTTTATGAAAGATCGATTACCTAAAACGCCTAAACCTATCGAATGTGGTATTGTTAATTTAGATAATTCTGATGGTGATGGAACTCATTGGGTAGCCTATGCGAAATTAAATAATTATTGTGAATATTATAACAGTTATGGTGATTTGAAACCTCCTTTAGAGATTGTTAATTATTTTAATCTCTTCGACATTTTTTACAACTACAAATGTTATCAAGAGTTTAATACAGTAAATTGTGGTCATTTATGTATTTCATATCTTATAAATTTTTGGAATAAACATATAAAATGAGAAAGCTGGTTTAATATTCAACATTAATATAATGTCTTTCACTGTATCAATAACTGGTAATAAATCGATTTTATCTAATAATTATTATCCAACTTTACAATTAGAAGGTCAATATGAATGCGCTTTATTGTATCTATCAACCTTTAATTCTATTCCTAATATTGATGTTAGAAATAACAAATTTCATTACGGCAATAATGAAGTTATCGAAATACCCGAGGGAGCCTACGAACTCCAGGACATCTGCGATTATTTGAAGGCCAATATAAAAGATGCAGTTTTCAAATTACACTGTAACAATAATACATTAAAAACATCAATTTTTTGTACAAAAGAAATCCATTTTGAAAGAGAAACTTCTTTCGGTCAACTTTTGGGATTTGGAAATGAAACACTCAAAGCAAATATATTACACGAGTCACAGCATACAGTCAACATTCTATCAACGACAGTTGTGAGGGTTGAATGTGACATAGTGACAGGATCTTATATTAATGGAATATCAAGCCATATTATCCATGAATTTGCGCCGAATGTACCACCAGGCTATAGAATTATAGAAATACCTAAAAACATTATTTACTTCCCAGTAAATCAAAACAACGTAAATTGTATTAACATTCGATTGTTAGATATAAATAATAATTTGATTAATTTACGTGGAGAAGAAATTCAGTTATATCTACACCTAAACAAAAAATGATTGAATACAATAAATATATATCGCCGCTAACCAAAAACATCAGTACCATTCGATCTATCGGTAAAGAAACACCAAGAAAGAAAATAAAACTGACAAAAGAAAATAAGAAATTCCTTAAACTAATTGGATTGTTAAAATGAGCATTCTAGACATATCTAGTATTCCTTCGTACGATAACACTATCGACAGTGTTGAAATACATTCATATAAACCTTATGTTATCACTTTTAATAGAAATGATGAAATTCGTATTCCTATAAATCAGCAAGATTTGTACGTACTACCATCAGCAAGTACTTTATATTTGGAGGGGGTTGTAAAAGTTCACCACAGAGAAACGAAAGTAAGGTCACAGAGCGTGCAATTTACCAATAATCCCTTACTTTACTTATTCCAAGACATTCGCTATGAATTAAATGGTGTAGAAATAGATAAAATAAAAAATGCTGGAATAACAACAACGATGAAGTCATTAATATCGATGAACGAAAGTGAAGCAAAGATGTCTAAAGCTTGGGGTTGGGATATTAACGGAACAAAGAACAAACAGAGTGGTGGTTTCTCTGCATCTATACCCCTTTGTAATATTCTTGGTTTTGCAGAAGACTACAAAAAAGTAATAATAAACTGTAAGCATGAACTGATACTCTTACGGAGCAATACTAACCTTAACGCATTGAAATTAGGTTCGGGAGAAGTTGTGGATGATGTTGAAATACATAAAATAGTTTGGCGTGTTCCGCATGTAAAAGTGTCCGATAGAGAAAGGCTAAACTTCCTTAAATTATTAGAAAAAGATCGATCACTTCAGTTAGTATTTCGAAACTGGGATTTATATGAATATCCATTATTACCAAAAACTACTAAACATACATGGTCTATAAAAACCTCATCTCAAATAGAAAAACCCAGATACGTTATTATAGGATTTCAAACGAACAGAAAAAATAATGCCGCAGCAGATATGACCCAATTCGACCATTGTACTATGCGAGATGTAAAAGTCTATCTCAATTCAACTTACTTCCCATACGAAAGTTTAAATGTTAATTTTACCGATGGCAAAATTGCTTTATTATATGAA
Organism: Agonopterix arenella; assembly: GCA_927399405.1. Taxonomy (NCBI): domain Eukaryota; kingdom Metazoa; phylum Arthropoda; class Insecta; order Lepidoptera; family Depressariidae; genus Agonopterix; species Agonopterix arenella. The sequence goes on along the minus strand of OV656707.1, from coordinate 10,819,019 downwards.
CAATACGCAAGATTTCAGCAGTCGTATTTCGGTCGTAGAACAGAACCGTTGTTGAATTTAGAAGAATTTAAAGAAAAAGCACCTCTATTTGTCATCGATTGCTCGAGGCAAACTGATAATCTCAAGTCGGGACCTGTCGTTAACGTGCGAGTTGAACTCGAGAGCAACACAGAAATACCTGATCAAACTTCTGCATACTGCCTTATCCTAAACGATTGCATTGTGGAATATAAACCGTTGAGCAATACAGTCAAAAAGATATCATGAATAAGGATATTATTTTCGTAGATATTCAAGGCTTTAAAAATTTTAAAAATGATTTTATTGTTAAAGAACTATCTATAGCTACTATCGAATTTACACAAACGTTTCTTATAAAATCTCCATATTCATTTCATAATTTATCGAATTTTGAAAAGAAACAAATCATATGGTTAGAGAAAAACCGAGGAATTCGATGGAGTGAAGGTTTTATTGACTATCGTGAATTTAAACGTGTGATCATACCATATTTAGAAAATAAAAAAATATTGACAAAAGGCTTGGAAAAAATTAAATGGATTAAAGAACTGTGTTCAACATGTCAAATAGTAGATATAGGAGAAAAAGGATGTCCTAATATTCTAAAATTACGTAATGATTATTGTAAAAACAATATTAATTTTAATTGTATAAATCATACAAAAGAATGTGCTTTAAATAATGTAATATGTATTAAAAAATGGTACGAAGACAATTATATGTACAAGTTCTCTTTGTTTGATTGATTGTAATATTTTTTTTATTCTCTTTATTAAAATTTAATTAAGCAAATAATGTTAAAAATATAAAATGTTAAATTGCATGTTAGAATTAGATATATGATATAAAAATAGTAAATAATAAATCATTTCTTTGTAAACAAAAACATTTTTTTTTATTTATACCTAACATATTATCACTTATTTTAAAACCTTAGTGAAATTATTTAAACAAATTTTAATTGATAATAGCATGATACATTTTTTTATTTTGATCGCTCTGTCTTACAAGTCTGAGAGTAATTTCATAAAATAATAATACTTAGGTCTAAATTATTACTGAATATATTAAATTACAGATTATAAAAGCACTAAAATTATACAAAATTAGAATTATTTAATTACTTTTTTTTTTTTTTTTTTTTTTTTTTTTTTGTATATTTCTTCTTTAATTTTTTTTTATTTATTAATGAACATGAATTACATAAACTAAAATTAAATTAAATGTATTTAATAAGTACTAAAGTAAGTATTCCTCTTGCATTTTATTCGCTCCAAACGGTAGTAGGTACCTGAAAAAGAAAATATAAAATGATTTTTACACTATTAATAACAACGCAGTATCGAGCTGTAAGGTTGAAAAAATACATAGATACATAATGCCCACACCTACGTCGCACCGTGGGTAGGTTGAGACCTATGAAACAATAAGAAAAGAAAATAAAAGAGTATAATTATGTACTAACCTATTTACTTGTATCTGAGCGGTCTCCCAATTCTCTCGAAATCAAAAACAATGTGTGTGATACTGATTTCATCACAGGATCTTCTTCATCTTGCGCTGCATAAATGGATCTCAGCATTGGTCGACCCTCAATTATTGAATCTCGTTCAACTATTTGATTTACTTCTATCTTGATGGTAAATTTAGGAACACCAAACGTATCAGTTGCAAGGTAGCTAGTGATGACTGGATTCACTGGTCTAGACATTCTGATTATATTTTTGAACTTTAAGTATGAAATAAAAATGTGGATGCTCCGTACTAAGGTTACTTAATGAATGACGAATAATTTAATTATGAAATAAATAACTTGAGGCATGGAAATTTGAAACTTAAAAACTGCAAAACGATCTATGTCATCATAATCGGTAGCTTCACATGACCGACAAGTATGAACTTGAATTTGCTTTCCATGCAATTTTTCATTACGGGAATGGTTTAACACGTGTAATCACTACCTATACCTACCTATGTGAAAATGATAAAACTATTTTTGTGTAATAAAGGAAATATATAAATAATAATGTAAGTACCTATCTAAGAAATTTAAATCAAGTTTGATCTTGTTTCATTCTTGAGATGAATTGAATATTTTTTTCATAGAACCTGAGGCTTAGACGTGATCTTTTTAGGTAAACAACTCTTTAGTCACTTGCACATAAGCATTTGGAGAGGTCACTTAATTTGTTATTGAATTAAAATATTATAGGTAATCAGGCATTTCGGTAAGTTTAATTCATCTCTTTATAAAATATTTAAACTATACTGGGTGTAAGTGACAGCCTAGAAAATACTGAAACTGTGAACGCAGACCATCAAACTGAATAACTTTCACTATGGAGTCTACCTCAGGAAACGCAAAAAAAAAAAAATCTGCTGTCTCATACAAAACTGCTGTACCTTCACGACTAAAATGGAAATGGGACAGCTAAATTTTTTTTCGCGTTTCCTGAGGTAGGCTTCATTGTGAAAGTTGTTCAGTTTGATGGTCTGAGTTCATCGTTTCAGTATTTGCTAGGCTGTCACTTGCATCCTGTATAGGTAAGTACCTCATTAATCCTGCTTAATTACAGTTATCTAATGATTTTACTTTTACATTTTTTTGTTTTCAGATCATGGAGGAAACTACCGTTCCTTACTTTTATAATCAAGATCTCTTGAATAGATTTGATGTAGATTACCCTGAGCTAAGAAACAAACGCGATCATGGAAAAACAAAATTTAAGGAACAAAAGAAATCAAATAAGCGTGTGAACAAAAAGAAGTCAATTATTTCACCTACATCCTTTGTAATTTGCAAGAAACCAGACAGACCTCTGCGGTTAATAAAAATATTAGTCTATGATGTGAGCGAAATTGATTGTGTTAGAGAAGATAGTGCAATACTTAATGCGCAATATGTTGTCACCGAAAGAATGGACGAGATTATGGATCAGACAGAGAGTGTTATTAATAAGATTTCAAAAAAGTTGACAAATTACACTTTGTAAAATAATTAATATTTAAATGATCAGATTTATGGACACTGTAAAATTGTTTCTGTTAAGTTTAATAAACAGTAAAATGAAAATGAACTTTCAAATTGTTTACAAATTCCTTTTTCCTCCAAATTCTAAAGTGAAACAATTATAGTTAATTGAAGTCTGAGTATGAGTCGAATTACTAATAAGCTAATAAAGTTAAGTACACATATATATCTTTATCATAATATTTTATTATCTGTCAGCACAGCTAGCATGCCAAAGCGCTTAAACGAGAAAAATGTTATGCGCGCTCTTTCCGGCATACGTAAAATAATAAGGATGGAGGCACATCTCGATTTTTATCGTTTTCTCGGGGCTGGCATGCGACGCCTACTGGTTTTACCTCACCATATTTTTGTGTGATAGACATTATGTCTATGTAGGGAAGTAGGGTACTATAAATAAAAAATGATATGAAGTAGAAAAAATTTTATTATTAGCACGCTATAAAAGTGCTAGCTGAGACATTTAGGCTAGCGTAACTTATACAATAGGTAAGTAAGAAATTAATATTATATCATTTTGAAGTTAAACATAAAATAATGTTGTCTGCTATACATATAAATTTAGTATTATAATCAGTTTTATTCATTGAAATATAATTCACACAATCTTTTTACAATACCACCTAACAGTCGATGAGTAATCAACCTATCTATTTCTTCATTATTATACTTAATATTATAGCCCGCTCGCAACTGTCTAGTCACCGCCTGAGACATGGGATGGCGTGAAGCTCCGAATTGAAGACGCGACGATCGCTTGCATGCGTTTATTCTACGTCCCACCTCCCTTGCCTCAGGCGGAGATTAGGTTTTGTGCGCAAGGTATTAGAAACTATCAATTTAGGATAATGTCAACACTCGTACTGTTACTGTTGATAATAAACTACAAAAATTTAAGATTTTAAGATACATTCGCTACCCCACGCCTTGGTAGATATTTTATCTTGAGAAATTGAACGTTTGTCATCATTCGCTGAGAGTGCAACTTTGTTAACACTTCTAGTAAATATTTCATGTTTGATTGATTTAAATAAAATATTTTTTTTGCGAATGACATCTTTATTAATAAGAACTTTCTCGTAATCTGATAAACTCAATTCTCGCACAATGTTTGCTTTAACACCCTTTGCCTTTTTTATTGTTTTTTCTTTGGTTTTAATGCAATATAACTTTGACCTTAAACCAACAAAGTCCGTTATAATTTTCCCTCCCATCTCATCCTTAAACAAACCAGGTATCTTTTTGTTTTTAAGTGGTAAATTAAATTTATTATTTTCGCTATAATTGCTTGTATCAAAGTAAGGTAAGAATTTGTTTTTCATGTCTCGATAAAAATCATCTGTGGTAATATTATAGATGAAACTATCTGTGTCAGTATAACATAGCTGAACTCGATCTCCATAGAAGGGTTTCACTACATTATAGTGAAAATCGTACATGTGAGCCTTGGATAATTCCAATACCGAAAAGCCTATGTAAATTGGCTTATCTAAGATAACTCTATCTGGTTTCATTTGTATTGCAACCAAACTATCATTAAAAATTGATACACTATGGAAGTAAGGACTAGCTATGAGTTTATCGGCACTAGTTTCCTTTTTGGTTATATTTTTTGTATCATTCCATTGGTTTATCAATTGTACGTTAACCCTTCGCTCATTGTTTTCCAGAGTTTTACCAAAAACGCTGTTATTCAACAGTTTAAAAAAATCTTGTTTGAACTCAGACTGTGCTTTTTGCCGTAGCTCTGTGTTAAACTCTATGTATTGTCTCAAATAAGCACTTTGTTTGAATGTGATAGCCCTGTGAATTTTACGCAATACTAACCCATGCTCTAGACATTTTTTCAAATGAACGTAATGGATCACGTAGTTGTATTTATTGTACAAGTTTGGTACAAGCTTTACATTCTTCCCACCAGGTGGTATACATTTCTCTGGACAAAACGGGAAATCGTTATGATCACAATGTACGTTTTCAGGATATAGCAGATCAACCTCGAGTATGAAACCGTAATCAGCGTCATCTCGTATATCCGAAACGCATAAACCATCAATTTCGTTCTGCTCTAAAAATCTAAAATTAGAGAGGGGTAATGTTTGACACATACTATACCCATACAAATTATTACAATCTAAATAAACTATGAATGAATTTGGTTGGGAAGAGTCATAGTCATCTAGATATTTATGATTTGCTTTTGCGTATCGATGAGAGCACATACACACACCGCCTCTGATTCCATTTTGTAGCATTCGAATGATAGACAAATCATCAATAAGTTCTAGTTGTACACCGGTTTTGAGCAACATCGCATCGAAAGATAAGCTTGGTGCAGTGATATAAAATGCAGGATCGAGCTGGTAATGACGTTTACACGTTTGCCGAAAATTTTCAAATATATCCGTTAACAGAAGAACGTCAGTTTTCAGATATAAGTCCGTGTATTCCCCTAAACTTTTTATTTTAAATTGGTACCATACCGATTGCGCATGCTTATAATCTTCGCATGATATGTTTTCACCCGTCAGTGAGTTGTAAAATTTACTTTGTGGCGGTAAAGAGTTTTCTTCATAACATTTCCAGTCAGTCATATAATCATAGGGATATATACCTTTTCTTGTTAGTAAACTAAACTCGTCTTTATTTGGAAAGAAATAGTGGAGACTAGTAAATTCATCTTTCTTCATTGTTTTCGCTAACTTTCCTAAACTTGCTCCTAAAAATTTAAATGAATCTACGAATCTTAACTGAATATACTCTTCGTTTGTAACTTGAATAAATTTAGTGAATGAAATATAGTTTTCTTTAGACTTTGGTATGATTTTGATCATGCCGGGAGTTACTCCCAATTCTTTGATAAACAGGTGACAGTCATATCCTGCAAGATTGTGAAAAAAAATTGGAATAAATTTAGGAAGCCGATACTGTAAATTACAGTACTGATGGACAGCACCGCGATATCGTCCTGTGATATGACAATGATCTTTTACTCTATCATTCCATAAAAAATTATGACAAATATGACAACGAGTAGATGACTCGAAATCTTTAGCATCCTGTTTACTGAATATAATAGGGATAATAGTACCTAGAACTTCATGAATTTCCGCGACATCTCTATGCAGTGAGCTAACAAACTTTGGCACACATTCTTTACCGCGATAACTAACAAACCGATTATAACGTTCATCAACTGAACAAACGACTTGATAAGCAAACGCAACGGGCACATGACGCTGTAAGTCTGTTGTACTTGCATTATTTGGATCAGGTTCACAGCCCTGAAAAGGTTGTAGCATAGTTTCAAAGTCAGCGTAAATAACGAAAGGAACATTTTGTTTTCGTTCATAATTTTTAAACTGTATAACTGACCCTTTCTCAGGCAGCACAGTAACGACGCCTCCACAAATGTGTTCATCAAGTTTAGCAGCTGATGTAAAAAATTGTAAACAAGTATCACAATAGTATAACTTGCCGTGATGTTTTGTTATTTGTCGTCTAACAAGACGCGGCAGATCTTTGATTAAACAATAATGCGATGATTCACCATTTTCAAGAAGCAACAAATGAATACGTTTTTTATAGCTACTTGACTCCGATTTGTACAATGGTCCAGTTATAATCTTTTTGTCTTTCAGACCATAAACATAAATGCTTAAAGCAGGATTATTTTTCTCGAAAATTGAAATGTCCCTAAAGCTGACTGGAAACGACATATCTTTAATTTGCAACATATCCCGGAAATTTGCATATGATAAAGGTCTTACGGAGTGTTTTGTGGTAGGATATAGGGCCGCCATCACGCAATATAAGAAACAGTATTCGTCATTATTCTGAATATTCAGGCATGCCTTTTTGTTTTTGATAAATTTAGGTAAGTCTATATAATTTGATCCTCGTAATGGTTGACATTTATTTATGTTCAGTTCTAAGTGTAAATTGTTCAAAAATGTCCACCCACTGTCCCTCTCTTGAAATTCTTCAATCTTTTTTATCAAATTACTTTTGACATCTAAAAATAATGAATCGAAGTCATAATTTAAATGAAGTGTAAAATTTTTTGTTCCAAAAGACTTCACTTCCTGGGTATCATTTTTGAACATCAAAAACATAGAAAAAAGTTCAATATTAACTTTAACACATATATGACTTTTAAGTGAACGATCTAAAAGTGACTTGATTTTGAAACTAGTTCTGACAAAAAACGTATTTATAGAATTTACTTCCTCTTCAGTCACTGCTAAAATCCTATAGCTCGCGATACGACCCCGGAAAGCGGATTTTATTATCTGTACGTTATCGTAAACAGATGCAGCGGCATTATTTTTGTGTACGTTACTTCGTAAATGACCTGTCCATTTGTTTCTTACAACTAAAATACCGCAGCTTGAACAAAAAGGCATGTTAGAATAATTTAACTCTTGTAGTTTTTTATCAACAGTACGTATTAACTATAATTAACGCTAAGTATTTATAGATACGGTCTAACTGTACCTACCTACTATTTTTTATCAAAATTCAACAAATCAAAAAATGATGTGACTAGTTATTAAAATTATTATAAAAAGAAGGTGGAATGTCCTCAAACAGCTCATGAGCCGATCTCACAAGATTTTGGACATTTTGCCACTGCGGACAGTCGTCATTCGTAAAGAACTTCACCCTTACGAGAGCCTTCTTCCAACGTTCCTCTGGCTTAGAACCTTCGGCGTCGGTAGTATTATATACTTTAAGATCAATATAGTATTCACCACTTTGTTCGGTCACCCGTCGTTGGTTGCCTGTTGCTACCCGGTTTACGAAGCAGGACTCCAGAGTCCCGTTCCGCTTTGTTGGCTTTGAAGATGACGGTTGCGGTTGATCCTTGGTCAACCCAAACACGTCGAGCGCTGCTGGGGCTGTCTTCTTGCGCGCACTGTAAAAGCAAACAAATAGCTATAACATAACATTTTGTTTATTAAGAAAAATCAATCAAAAAAAAATTATGGTGTAGGTGCGAGTTAAAAATCAAATTACCTAGCTAAATTAGTCGATGACGTTTTTCGCTTCCCCACGCTGCTACTACTCAACGACGTAGATTTCTTAGAGGTCTTCTTTTTCGTTTTATCAACCTTTTCTCTCTCCTCTTCACTTACAATTTCATACTCGGAGTCAGACCTGAAAGTTAATAAAACCATTAAGCAAAAATTAATAAATTATCTACCTTCAGATCTCGAACGTTAAACTGTACCTAATGTGTTTAAAATATAAGTACTATAATTGCAACTAGGCACATCAAAATAAGTTTCAACTAGGATTCGAACCCTTGTTGTAGGTATTAAATCATAACCATAATGTTAATGATTGCATGATTAAATAATTGTTCTCATACCTACTTACATTTTTTCTTGAAGAAACTGAATTTATTAAAAATCACTCACGATAATTTATACTGCGACTACTGTTGAGCAAAATCAAAATAAGTATGTTACAAATTATGGATTGCAATAATTAGGTAAACTTTTTTACTCTTAAGTCTCCATCTAAAAACGTAATGTAAAGGTTCTGATCAATGTAATTTGAACCTTAAATTCAAGTAAATACTATGTAACATTCTACGAGTCACTTTTATCACATAATACATTCTGATTTATTACGATAAAAATGCTTACTTAGGTTTTCTTCGGTTTCACAGTATGAATCAACATTCGAAAAAATACAGTGTGTCATTTTGATAAATATTGAAGAAAGATAATATCTATTTTGTAGGTAGGTAAGAAGCTTAACGTGTTATGTAGCTAATTAAATATCTCTGTCATCACTATAAATTATATCTAGGTATATAATATTATTAATTAAGATATAAACATATTTAATTTTATCACGCATATATTTCAGACAATAACTGCCTACCTATTATACCTACCTACCTACCTACTTATTATACTTACTTATTTATTATTTAATAATAAAATGATAACGAAATTCGTTTAATAAAACCATACTGAATAAAACTAAGTAGGTATATAAACACACCTAAACTTACGTAAGTTTACTACTAAATACGAACTAGTATACAACTTAGTTGATAAAATAACAAGAAGAATTTTTGGTTACATTATCTTATTACAGACTTGAGTTAATCCCTTTAGTATTGTGATGTAATCAACTTAATAATAATATCCTTCGTATATTATCGTATATTTCAGTGGATACCTAACAAAATATTAAAATTAACACCTTGTATAATCGCAATGACGACATCCTTAGTATCATATTACGATAATCAAATACTAACCGGGGAATTCAGTTTTTATTTAATGCCGCGTCTTTAATCCAGCTGTATGAGGTACATCGACTCTTTTATAAAGGTATTGTTACTGGTTCTGTTTACTAAAGACGTTAGTGTACAGCGGCCTAGCGAAAACTCACGCATTAAAATAACGATTTCTAAATCGCGCTATTAAAGTTTTCAACGATGTTAGTATATATACCAGAGTGAAACAGTTTCCTCTGGGCTGGTTGAGACCATGTGGTGTTAGTTAAGCTTGGCCGACTTGACTACACTCCATAACTTCAAACATGCCTGTGATATGAAATATCAATTAGTATCGATCTGGCCAATCTGAAACTTGATAAAGTAATATCTCTATACCTATGAACTGAAATCCTACCTGAGAACTGACACTGTAATGTCGAACCTCAAATGGATACCAAAAACCCTGAAATCCTACCTGAGAACTGACACTGTAATGTCGAACCTCAAATGGATAATAAAAAACCCTTAGGGGTTTCCTCTAATGTGCGATGAGCAATTAAGGTACCTTGCACAACTTCCGACACTAGCCGACGAGACCGAGCAAGGTACCTGAAAGCTCAAAGCACGAGGTTTTTGCTTCTTTTGATTAAAATAATGTTTTCTGTTCGACAAATAGACAGATAAAACGAGTTCCTGTTCTTGTTAAATAAACGATTTAACATCCTAGATGACAGTGCGTTCAAGGAGTGATCTTACCATGGCTCTCATCTGATCGCGTTAGAACGACACAGGTTGAATTTAAATTAGAATAGACCATCACACATGTCTGAGTAAATGATTGAACGAAAAATATCTTTGTAATATTGGGCACTCTAGGTCAACGAGTGACTGAAGGCGAACAGGGTGAGCCTGAAGGAAACGAAGTGGCCTAGAGTGCCCAATATTACACTACTCCTATGCCCTGGGACACCAACGCCTTCTAAACTTCAAAAAGGGCAGATTCTGAATTAGGTAAGTACTTTTTTGGCATAAAACGAAAAAAATGCTTTAAATTTTAATCTGAATACCTAACGAGTTCTTCTCAAATATTTGATTCTAACTTTTTTAATACCTGGTTATACAGGATGTAAGATTAATTGTGTTAAATTGGGTGTTAATAAATCAGATGTTTCATATTAAACTGAAATGCCTTCCATACTATATACTAAATGCCTCAAAAATTTACGAAAAAGGCAGTGTTATTTTAGGTTTGCTCCCATAATAAAAGCTGACCCCTGAAAATTTTGCTAATGATTTTATTATCACCCAGTTGACCCAGTATTCCTTAAGGGGAGCTTCAGATCATGAAACTCAACAACTTTCACAAAGGGATCGAATAGAAATTCGCAAAAATAAAATATCTGGTGTTCTACAGAAAACCCAAATGCATGGAACAGCTGAATTTTTTTCGTTTTTTCATTTAGTCCCATAGTGAAAGTTGTTCAGTTTTGTGGGCAGAAGCATTAAGGTATTGAACGCATTTAATTTGACACCCTGTACGTTTAACTCAAAAGGCCTCCTACTAAGACCGGCTCTGGATCTTACACTAAGGAACCGTAAAACATTTTTTAACTGAGATAAATGGAGGCCCGGGATTAAGAAGTTAAACAAAAACCGGTCAAGTGCGAGTCAGACTCACGTGTGGAGGGTTCCGTACTACCATACAATAATAAAAAAAAATCTCCGGGATCTTTAGCGCAAACCCGTTACACACTTGAGCGGTTTTTATTATGTGTGTTGTTTTAGCTTAGAGTATGCACTAATAAAATTATTCACACCAAGTTCGACGCACGCAAGCACGCAAGTTTTTATGATAGAGCAAAATATATAAGATTTAAAAAAAAACAGGTTTTTTAAATGAGGACCGCCCTATATTTAAATTTTTTTATTATTTGATACCAAATGCAAAATAATAACAGTGAAAATGTCAACTCCCTAGCTATTACTGTTCAAAAGATACAGCCCTTTAGAGCTGGGACGGACGGACGGACGGACGGACGAACATGGTAGGCCTATAAATAGGGTCTCGTTGGCACTCTTTGGGTACGGAACCCTAAAAAGTTATTATGAATGCTCTAATCCAGTTAACGGCCCTGGAACAAAAATAACGGCACCGAATTCGGACACAGAGACCAAAATAAAGTTCAATATTGCTGACTTTAAAGCACTCACTGCGCCAATTTTGTGAAAAAAGTAAACAATTGAAAATAGGGTCGACTTAACTGGATTTATATTTTAGGAAGATGAAGTGGCACAATAAAAGACAATCAAGGTAAAACAAAAATCGAGCTTTGAATTGATTCACTTCGTGTTCACTTCTATTTCCAGGAACCAAAATACAATAAGACCTTTGGTTACTTATATAGGGACTATTTACGCGTGTAATTCTACTAACAAACATTTTGCCACTTTTTGCGGGAGGCGAGGTAACATGAAATCCGCATCTTTGGATTTTATTCCCTATAGATTCTAATTTTGAATGTTACAAATTTGGAAAAGTAGTCTCGTGTGAATCCCAAACGTTCTAAGTTCGAAATTATTGTTTTGCAATTATAGGCTGTCTCGTTTAGTGATAAGGTATACAATTGAGTGTAAATGCATATGATCAATTGCTCTTATAAGACCATGGCAGAGGGGAAATGCTACCGCAAGGCTAGTCCTTATAATAAATAGTCAAAGAGTAAGACCCGCTACTAGTGTTTTTTTTACTCCCATATAGGAAACGATACAAATACAGGATGTAACAATAACCTATAGTAATATTTTAAAAGGTTGTTAACACGTTCCGGGACAGTGACCGGCTATAGCAGTGATAACAATAAAAGTTCTATTGTGTCTCGTTCACTGCCCCGGAACGTGTTAAGATCATCGAACTGAAATACTTTCGCTATATTATAGCCAACGAGAAAATGAAAAAATCTGCTGTTTCATACAAAACTGCAGTACGTACCTACTCAATATAGCATAGTCATTTTACGGTTTGAGCCGGGACTAATTAATAATTGGTATTTTTTTCCGTATAATATTGAAGAGCCAATTTGAGCCTTTTCGGGGCAAAATTAAAAAAAAATCACTTCAGCAACAGTTCCAATTTCAAAATTTATCTATTATCTCTTTCTAATAAACCTGATGGTGATTTTTTTTTGCACATATTTAAGGCTTTACCATTATACATACTTTAAACATGGTGTAAATATTTTTTTCAACTTAGTAGGTTTTGAAAAATACATTCGTATTTTCTACTAAATACCTATTTTTATAATTTTAAAACCTATTTTATTGTTCAAAAATAATATTTATTGTTAAATCTAAGTCAAATGGGTGCATTGGTATTAATATTATTAATTTAAAAGCCTTCAGGGACACACAATTTTGATTTCTATGTTGCGTAGCGATTTTTTAATACGTTTTAAGATAGTCTTTTTGTCATTAAATAGTGCCGGCTACAGTTTAAAAATCCAATTAATAATTACTCCTTCCCAGCCTGACAAAACTCCGTGAAATGACTGGGCTAATACTCATCTCAGAGGTATAGAACAGCACAGAAGTATTTTTTTTCGACTTTACATAGTGAAAGTTGTTCAGTTTGATGGTCTCAACTAAACCACTCATTTAAATATTTCCAATGTGTTTTGATTTACCGGGGTTTTGATCAAATGTTGTTCCATAGAAAAATGTGATTAGCTATTTAAAAAAAAATTTTTTGCAACATAAATGTGACAAAAAATATTCATTTTAGATAACTATGCTAGAAAAATTGTTTTAAATGTCTAATTCTGATAGACTTTAAACTAAAATCAACTCTCTTGATCTAGAGTTTTCATCAAATAAATTGTAAACCAAGTTAATATAGATACACATTTTTTCTCTGTGCACTCGATCCAAATGTGTGGAACAGCTGATACTATCCACATAGTAATGGAGGACCATTAGTTCTTGACTTGTACAAAAGAAAACATGAGAGCAAACTCCGATTCGCCGATAAAACCAGAGTTTCCCCCTCTAAGGAGTCATTGAATGTGATCGATAGGCACCACCTGTACCGGCGTGAAACCGACTGAATGATTAATTCTACCTACATAAACTACGAATCAAGATTCGCTGGATATTAAGTAAACATTCATCAATCGATCATCATTATTTATAGTAGACTACCTTTCGCCCGTGATTTCATCCTTGTTTACTTTTAAACACCATTTCAAACCCCGGTCACAGAATAAATACTAGTACTTACCCCGGTCCGATTTTCGAAAAATAGAATAGAATATCATTTATTTTTGCGAATATGGGTACATAGACAAAACAGAGATGTTAAGGGCCTATGTTGAAAAATAATTGAAGCGAAATGGGCGTGTGATCTATACTATTATAAAACTGTAACAGGAAGTTTGTCTGTACATTGAAGATATTAACAAAAAAAAGTTACGATATGGTTTTTAGGTGTCCCTGATTCCATTTCACTAATTTTTGGATTTTTTGTCTGTCTGTTTGTTTGTGTGTTTGTTTGTTTGAACGAGTATCACGCAAAAACTACTGAACCGATTTTGATGAAACTTTTTTTGTTCAGTAGTTTTTGCGTGATACTCGTTCAAACAAACAAACAAACACACAAATAAACAGACAGACAAAAAATCCAAAAATTAGTGAAATGGAATCAGGGACATCTAAAAACCATATCGTAACTTTTTTTTTGTTAATATCTTCAATGTACAGACAAACTTCCTGTTCCAGTTTTATAATAGTATAGATATTTTATAATAACTATATGAAAATAATTTGGAACAGCAGAATTTACTTACATTATTTAATTTCGATTTTGAATTCATACCTACTGAAAAATATGTAACATCACACGATTGTGTTGATACTATTCGAGACCTCCGCTTCTAAATACCTAGTGGACAAACCTCTATATAATGCAATACAACCTGCCCAACAAATAATTTCTACTCTTAGTCGGGGAAATCTACGGATTTTTGTATGGAGTAGATTGCATTAATTGCACTTTTGGTGATAATTTGGAATACAGTAGATACATACCTGAAAAACATAAATTCTCAATAATCCCCGATTTCTTATTGTGTTTTACGAAAGACAATTACTAAACATTAAATTTAGGTATGAACAAAAAATGGAAATCTGGTGATTTTATACAGGACGGCTTCGCTCAATACGTTTTACTTATCACAATAATAATTCACGGTTAATATCGTAAATTTGAGTAGATATTTAATATTTTGTATGATTTCCAAAATTATAACCTCAAATCTTAATTATTTAACGTTTGACTGTACACATTAAATTTGCCTTGTGATAATTAACTGTCTCTTTTGCTGGTATGCTGGAAGAAATATCTTTAGAAATAAGCTTGCCCTTTGTACATTTATATAGATTTTAAGGTATTTTTCAGGGTCCTCAGCCTACATAACCACGAAATATCGACAAAAGTGTTACAAACTAACAGTAATATTAGTTCAAACACAATTTACTAAAGTGTCTTTAATGCAATCTCAAACGTTATTTTTCCTAGACTATCTACACATATTTCGCTCCACCAAGGAGCATCCTCAAGAGTTAGACCGACGAAGCTCAGTCATTTTATGGTTTGAGCCGGAACTAATAAATAATTGATTTTCTTCGGTAAGAGCCAATTTGAGCTTAGAAATGCACAAAAAAAAAAAAAAAAACACGTCAGCAACAGCCCCAAATTAGAAATTTATTTTTTATATCGTTCTAAAAAACGAATAGTAATTTTTTTTGCAATCTTGTTAGGCTTTACCATCATAAATACTTCAAACATGGTGTTAATATTTTTGTCTACTTACAAGGCTTTGAAAAATACATTAGTATTATCTATTAAACCTCTCATTTCCTAAATTTCAATGCCGATTTTATTGCTCAAAAATAATGTATATTGGTAAATCAAATTAAAATTAGTGCATCGTTATTAAAATTATTAATTTAAAAGCCTTCTGGGAGATACAATTTTGATTTCTTTGTTGCGTAGCGATTTTTTTAAATATGTTTTCAGATAGTATTTTTGTCACTAAATTGTGCCGATTACAGTTTAAAAGTCCAATTCATAAATATTCCCCAACCCTTCTAACAAAACTCCGTAAAATGACTGGGCTAACGAACGTTCGCAATAGAGCTGTAACGTCCGACACCGAAACGGCCGCGGCCGGCCGTCGCGTTGGTCTACAATAGTAGATTACACACCGAGGGCAGGAAAGTATGAAAGGTCTCAGATCTCATGTAATTGTGCCGAGGCGAAGCCGATGTCAACAAACATGTGATCTGAGGCTTTCTTATTTATTATAGTACCTATACTATTTTTCTCCTCGACGGAGGCGGAAAGCGGCAACTTCGTTTGGCGCAGCGGGACGAAATTTGACGCTACTATTTACTACTTTATACTCCTACAGGTGTAGAATAGAAATTATTTGGTGGGCATGGATGGACAGGCTTGATGAGGGTTCAGTTTTTTCCTTTTGAGGTGCAAAACCACAGAAATGAAAGCATGTCTAAGGTCAAGTAATTGTCAAGTTTACATTTAATGCCACAAGTGTTGAACTGCTCTTTAACTATAATTACGTATATTACTGCTTTATAATCACAAATTAGGTTATAACGTCTCGCAGAAGCTTCTCTAATGTTCGTCTAATAGTCGAAGTTCTGCAAATCGGACCGTTTTCATCCTTATTGCGTAGCTATAAGAGTTATGTTAGGTGACGTATGCGGGATGGTCTGAATAGGATGGCAAAGTACCTATACAGGGTGGCCCAAACCAGATGGATAAAATTTTTTTTATTGCTTTTTTCGGGACCTACCAAGTACCTAGGTACCGCCAGGAAAAAAATCCAGAAAAATAGTTTTATTAAGACTAATTTAAAATTTAATGGACCTACAATCAACGAATCGAACTGTTTTGTTATTGTTGAGAGAGTAAAGCTAATAAGTAAACACACGGCATAAACATACTGCAAAAATGATAGTTGAAAAAAAAAAACTTTATTGTTCTTGTAAACGGGTGGGAACCGATTTTTTTCCAAGCGAGTCCTGGTTGGTCCTTAAGTCAGCAATCTATAAAAAGAATTGGTATATCCATCTGGTCTCGACCACCCTGTAAGTATAGCTTTTAGGTTCTTAATTCAATTTCTTGAGACAAAGGCGCAGTCGTAAGTGTTTTACGTTTCCATTTACGTGAAATAAAATTCTCGGAAAATTTAAAACCTAAAACGGTCTTCTTATATAGTGACAATGTGGGCTATTATCGCATGACAATCACTCATACTAAGTATACAGGTTGTAAAATTAAATAGGACACTTAAAGGGATGCTTCAGACTAGGGTTTTTTCCCGGGCTCCCGGGACCAGGAATTCCCGGGAATTTAGGCTTTTCCTTACCTGGGAAAAATTTGCCTATATTCCCGGAATCCGGGGAATTCGTTAAAATTTACGATTTTCACTGAAAAGATCTTAAAATCACGCAGTTAATTTGGATCTTCTTTACAAAGCCCTATTTATCAGAAATTGATATCATTAGCATCCTTTAAAACTAAGAGTCTACCCATCAAACTCAACAACTTGGGAGCAAACCGATCGGAGCAAAAAAGAAATCTGCTATAGCATACATTTGAGTCGAGTGGGCATTGCAGTTTAGTATGAAACAGCTAATGATATCAATTTCAGACTGCATATTTTTTGCAGTGTATGGATAGTTGATTAGTCGCAAAGGAAATTGATGATTGATTTTGAATTATTGATGGAAATGATCCATTTTACAAAAAGTGTTGCGTTAAAACAAAAAAATATTTTATACAAAAATGTTTTTTTCTTTATCATGCAGCGAAGTTATTTAATATTCCGTCAGTTACAAAGTGCATATATCGATATCGAATTATTATATGAAGCACCTTTGCTCTTTTTACCCGACTGCGTCAGAAAGAGGGTTATGTTTTTCTCTTTGCGTATATAGGAGCGAAATAAAAAACGCGACAAACCGTAGTCTCGCGCATTGTGTTGGGCTCTATGATAGCCATGAAAACTGTGTACAAATTCTTCTACTTATAGGAATAGGCTTCTTCTGGGTGAGATCGCTACATCTTCGACCCCATCTTCGTCCTGAGGACTAGATTGAGGTCAAGAGCGAACCCATACGTAATAAAAAAAAAGAATATAGTCGTAAATTGAGTGTCATAAAGCTAGACTTACAACCTTATGGTTCTAAGTTTAACAGTAAAGTTGTTTCCTGAATATTTATTAGTAGGTACCGTATATAGTTATACGAAAGCTTTTATCAAAAATGGGCCTTGGCACAATTTATGGAACATCATTAAGGTCATTTAATTTGTCCAATTATCTCTCAATAATTAGGACCTTTTAATGTTCCGAAATGATTATGAAGATCTCACAGCGTCTAATGGTCCCTTATTTAATTCTAAGGCACTCACTAATTACATCAAGTGCTATTAATTTCGGATTCCATTCTATCGTGGACCCTTATTGTTGACGACATGCATACTAGTGGCCTCTAATAATAGACATTTGTGTAATTTAGATATCGTTTAGGTTTGTAATATAATGTTACGGTTTCTTGTTGTTAGTATAATTTGGATTTACTGTAGATATAGCACGAGTATCGTTACTATAATGCCTATCTATATGCTAATCATCATCAGCACCATAGCCATCATTAATCTACATAATTATATGTTATATCATATGTTTGACCGACAGTCATTTGTTTTTATCGACATTCATTTGTTTTTAACAACATCCATTTGTTTGACCAACAGTATGTTTGCATCAACATTTTTGTTTAATCGACATTCTATCGACATTCATTTGTTTTAAGCAACACACTTTTTTTGACCAACAGTAAATTGTTTTTATCGACATTCATTTGTTTTAACGACATCCATTTTGTTTGATCGAAAATCATTTGTTTTTATCGACATTTATTTGTTTTGTCGGCATTAATTAGTTTTTGGGGGTGACCTTTGCCCAGCAGTGGAACAAAACAGGTTAATAAAAAAAATTGTTTTTAAAAACATTCATTTGTTTTTAAGAGGAAAACACATTTTTAGATACCTATATCTTTTTGCTGCACACAAGTTTAATATCTTCTTACGATTGATAGTAAGAAAGAGCTCAGTGTGTATTGGGAGCCAATTTAATGTAAGCAAGTGGACTGACTTGCTGTCAGGGTATTTGTAGGACGGGACAAAGAAATAGACATACAAACATATTTACATACGTAAGCTCGAAAAACATAACCCTCCTTAACATTCTAACATTCTTTATGTATTCAAATTTATGTTCTGTTTTGGTGTACAATAAAGTATAATTGATTGATTGATTGATTTTTATGGAACAGCCGTTTTTTTCGCGATTTCGATGTTAGCCCATAGTGAGAGTTGTTCAGTTTGATGATCTGAAGCTCTCACCTGTATTGCATTGGTGCTAGCTTAACGTACAAATAGCTTTATTACCAGCAAAAAAACACAAAATCTTGGTTTACAAGAACCGCAAATTGTGCAAATAAGCGGTTTTATCGTAAAAGCTATTTATTTTCCTCACAAACTACTGTTTGTATTTTGAATTAAATTGTACAGCACAGGCTACTACTCTAAGCGTAAATTCTGTTAAATTCACATCTCTCCTTCTTTAGTGACGACAACATTCGCTTTACTTTGCTAGGAAGTTAAAAATAAAACACTTTTTCCGCTCTAAGATAGAACACTTTGTATTCGTAGTGCTCTTTGACTTTTGTCTTTACTCCTTTGTATTAAGCTCCAATATTATTATATCCTCGAAGCTCGTAAGTAAAAAGTTTTGTCACCTAGTTAGCAGAGGTTAATGAAGCTACAGAGAATGCTTTTCAAATATAACTCAAAAGGGAAGATCAAAAAAGTATTATACGAAAGGGTGTTACGTTGCAAATGTATTCCGAGCGATTTGAAATTTAAATGGGAGTTTAAAAGTTGCTGCTCCTTGAGACATAATGTAATGTGTGTGATTGCTGGGGCCAAAGATACGTGTTATATAGGATCACTTTGATATAGAGCTTCATAATCATAACATTGTTATTGTGTGCCTTACTACTAGCCAAGTCATTTTACGATTTGAGCCGGGACTAATTAATAATCGATGTTTTTTTTTCAGTATAATATTGATGAGCCAATTTGAGCTTAGAAATATGCCTAAATTAAAAAAAATCACGTCAGCAACAGTTCAAATTTTAAAATTTAGCTATTATCTCGTTCTAAAAAACCTGATGGTAAATATTTTTTGCACATATTTAAGGCCATTATACATACTTCAAACATGGTGTAAACTATTTCTGTCTACTTAGAAGGTTTTGAAAAATACATTCGTATTTTCTAACAAATATTTTTTAAACTTCAATGCCTATGTTATTGCTCAAAAATAATTAATATTGTTAAATCTTAATCATATGAGTGCATTATTATTAATATTATTGATTTAAAAGCCTCCTGGGAGACATAATTTTGATTTCTGTGTTCCGTAGCTAATTTTTTTAAATATATTTTAAGATTCTCTTCTTAGAAGTCTTTTTGTCACTAAATGGTGCCGGTTACAGTTTAAAAGTCCAATTAATAATTACTACGCCTAACAAAACTCCGTAAAATGACTGGGCTATATGCCAATGTGAGCGGATCAGTCGAGAGAACGACCAAATAAATGGGGTCTTGGAAAGAAACAAGTGTGAAACAATGAAATTGAATAAGGCGGGAGAAGTAACCTGTAGAAGTTGGGGGAAAGGTATTTCTCCTTATGTTACCTTTTGTGATAATGATAATGATTGCTCCTGACCGATTTCGGCCACGGCGACTGCTTCAACTCCAATAATTGGAAGCAGTCAGGTGCGCAGGACATATTAGGGTGCACAAGCGCGCGCGCAGACGCAGGTGCACACATCCCAGTGGAACGGAAAACCGCTACGACCGGAGAAGGGTTTGGATGATGTGTCTGGCCGACGATTTCTTATACGCCATCCACCTTGCCTTGCTAACCCGCCGGGTCCATCGAACCCATTGTATATCTACGGTGGGTCGCCTTCTCCGTCGGGACAGACTTTATGCATAAGCGGGAAGCATAGATTAATATGTATATTGGATATAGATAGGTAACTCGCCTTGAATTTTAGGACGTCCTAATTGCGTTGCCGCTTATTAGCACTAGGGGGCACTACATCATGAAATAAATTGAAAAAGACGATCGGCCGACACGAGGACCGAACCTTAGCTACCCGGATCGTAAGCCGGCTGTCTAGACCGCTACACCAACAAGACAGTGATTGTTATGGGCGAAATCTCTCACTACTACAGCGCAGCGCGTGAGCTGTAGTGCGCTGTTAATCTGATATGAACCCTAGTTCAACACATAGGGCTTCGAAATTCAACCGATAGATGGCGGAAGCTGTGTATGGAAAATCAGCGTTCCACTTAGTTTGTACTAAGATAACATAGCATGGCGGGAAGGATCTGCTTTTAGGTCTAGCTACTGAAGCACCAGATCTTCCAGATTTAGCCCGCAAGCAGACGCGGTCCTGATACCTTTTTTATCAAGTGTTTGAAACTCATAATGTTTCTAATTAGATTGTCCACTCACTAACTCTTCTACACTGTTTTTATTACTTCTTATTCACTGTATTTATTTTAATAAAAATTCACGATGACCGTACAGTATTATGATAATGGAAGAAAACGAAATCATACACACTACTAGTTCAACCAAGCGAAATACGTTCCGTAACGACCGAAAATGACCTCAGTGATAATATTAGATGAAAAAAACTGTCGTGGTTGCGTTTTGCTACAGCTTTTTGGATGATTTGTCTATTTTACTAGTAATTTCTACTTTTGAATCCGGACTACTGGAGATGAGGAAGATTTTTAAAAAAATGCCTTAATTTTTTTAAACCGACTTCAAAAAAGGAGGAGGTTTTTAACCAACTTCATAAAAGGAGGAGGGATCTCAATTCGACCGTATATATGTTTTTTTTTATGTGTGTTCGCAAATAACTTCGTCGTTTATGAACCGATTTCGATGATTCTTTTTTTGTTGGAAAGAAGATATTCCAAGAGTGGTACCATGATAAGGAAAGCAGGATCTGATGATGGCATCCCAGAGAAATCGAGGGGACCTTTGAAAATCGTGGTGCCGGCTAGTGCGTTTGTAAATTTAAAGCACTACTATTAAATTGAATTCACCACTGAAAATTGTGAAATAAACAAAATTTTACCAAAAAATTAAAACCACCTTCAAAAAAACTAAAAAGTTTAAAAAATAATAGCGCAGCCTTTGACTTTGCCAGATGATTTTTTCGTTCGCATCATAAGAACAATAATTTGTTTTTCTGTTTATAATAATTATGACTGCCGTCCTGAATGGATTTTGCTTTTCGTAAAAAATGACTGGATCCAAATTGGCCATTCTTCTTTCTTTCTATCTTCAGTGGTGCATTGTCTGTCAGTCAGTCAGTCACGGAACTATTTTATACGTATAGATCATAAACTTAACATTACTACCGACCGTAAGTAGACCAACACAGTGTGCGAATGAGATTTCGACCTTACTGAAAAACCTACATACGCGTGCGAAAGAGATTATAATATAATAGCCGTAAAACTACTTTAAAACAATGAAGTCTCGGTTGGTATCCTGTCAAAAAATTATCGCATTATTTTATGATTTTCTTTAAAATACATTTTGTGTTTTATCAGACAAATATAAAAAATCATTACAGTATCATATTCTGTGTTGGAATGCAGTGTAACTTGTACAAGCAAATCAAATACAGAGAAATTTCAAAGGTTAGTACAGTACTACTTTCATAATACTTTTTTTCATATATGTTATTCTTAAATTATTTTGTAATACGTTCATTACATGCAATAAACTTCCTATTTTCTAGATAATATATTATTTCAATATAAATACTGGTGTAACCTGCGATAGAAAGATGCCCATTAGAATGAAAGGCCTTGTGTATAAAAGTATAATAAGACCTGTACTTACCTATGGTAGTGAGACATGGGCAACTACGAAAAGGCAAGTCCAAACCATTCAAGTCGCTGAGATTAAGATGTTACGCTGGATGTGCGGGGTTACGAGATACGACAGAATACGCAACGAGTTCGTGCGAGGTAGTCTCGGAGTCCGCGACGTAGCTGACAAAATCCAAGAAAATCGACTTAGATGGTTTGGTCATGTAAAAAGAAGACCACCTGACTATATAGGCAACAAAGCAATGGACCTCACCCTACCAGGTCAACGTGGCGTAGGCAGGCCAAAACTCAGATGGTCTGATGTTGTAAAGAAAGAAATGGACAGCTGCGAGCTCTCCATCGACGATGTTCAAGATAGAGCGAAGTGGAAGAAACAGATTAAGAAAGCAGACCCCGCCACCCAGCGGGACAGCAGCTAGAAAGATGATGAATATATTATTTCAAATAATTATGTGTAAGATCAAAAAATATTGTATACGAGAAAAAGAAACCGTTTCGCATAGAGATTGATCACTAAAACTCACACTTCTCAATTTCGCACATATTGACATTTCGGTTTTGATGATGCGATCATGAGGAGATGGTTGGTCTTTTACGATACAATATATTAAGTTTATGGTAAAGATTGATTAAATGCCATATAGAAACAAAAGAGGCAACAATGTTATCTGAAGTAACATCAGTACCAATCGCTATTCGAAATCAGCCCTATCTTTCTGTAACAATCCTTCGTCACAGCCCTTGAATTGCGGAAACGTAATAACATTTATTAAATCTTTTCTACACAATTTAGTAACTGTGGCCTGTCTTCCTAATTGGACAGCCGAGGTGCGTAAAATAAAATTACCAATTCAAATTTTGAAGTTAATTTTACACTGATGAATTTCTCAAGTCTTTTAATATAACTTTTAATTTTGTTTTCCGGCTACAATAGCCTCCGGGCTATTACGTGGGAATCGGGCTTAACAACGTAGTTGGTATTTTCTACGAGGTACTAATTTCTAGGTAACGATATACAAAGTGTTAAAGAGTGCAAAAGAAATCTAAAAAGGCCTTTTGGTCGTATTTCACCACGTATCTCACCACTAGAACATATTTTTATTTGTTATATAAAACAAATGTTGATATAAATCTTTACACCGGGTGTAACTTTCATGATGTGCAATATTTGTTGAGATTACGAATGATCATTTATTTATTACGAATAATTTATGAAAAACATGATTAAAATGAAATTGAGCTAATGAACCGAATTTTTCGATACCATTTTGATTATATTGTGGCAATAAAATACTGACGTATCTGTTCTGTGACGCACGCATATGCCGCTCCACGCGCATGTGACTAAAAGTTGCTTATTATAAAAATCATACGAAATTTTAATTTAATAAAAGACGTCATCCGATTTGGTCCAAAATGGGAAAGTGCCGGCCAAAAAAAAAATGCGACATTCTGTTGGAACTTAATCTTTAATACATTTTTAGTAAGGCACCAAATCTTTAGGACCGTTTCAGTTTAAAGCATCTGTCTTTCCATACATTTTTGATGTAATAAAACTGACAGCTACATCTTTCATGCTATAATAATAATAAATGCTTAGACTGACAAGTTCTAACAAAAATTTCTTCCATTACGTATCCTAAATTCCTCCAATTCATATATTTGCATATATCTTCAAAGTACATCCAAGACAAAAAAAAAAATTGAAATACGTTCACCATCCCTTTTACAACCTAATATACACAAGTCTACTACGACGTAGCACTTGTGTAGCAACTACGCCGTAGCCAACTTAGGGTGGACTATTATAAAAAAAAAACTTTCTCAAGCCGCAATAAATAACCATCATATCAAAAGTACCATGCAACTTGTACATTTGGCATAATACGATTCATTTTTCATTCTCAACGTAAGTCACTTCAACTTGACGTTTTAATATAAAGGTAATAAATAAAATGTAATAACCTTTTAGACGTTAAATCCAAGTTTCAGCTTCGATGGGGGAAAGTTTAAGCAATTTTGATTCAAGAGATGTATACCTAATGGGTTTTTGGCGGAAATTAAATACTGTTGTTGTACAAAATACTGGAAAGGTGTCCCGAGTCTTTGTGGATGTGTCTGTCAATAGACAATAGATATGTAAGTATCAAAATGTTTAGAAAATCTCAACTTTTTTTAAAACTGTAACAGATGTGTGCTTGTACATTAAAGATATTGTCAAAAAAGTTATTATTCAGGGTGTAAATTTTAATGAGTCACATACTCTAGGGGGTGCTTCGGACCATCAAACTAAACAACTTTTACCATGGGTCCAACTTTTAAATCACGAAAAAAAAAACAGCTGATGACATTTTCTATGGAATAGCAGATTTTTTTTCGCGTTTTCTATTTTGGCTCCTTAGTGAAAGTTGTTTAGTTTGATGGCAAAATGTTCGATATTCTATAACGCATATAATTTTGTTTTTTTTTTTTTTAAATAAATTATATTTTTTTTAATTTTGTGTCCGTCTGTCTATTTCAACATCACGCAAAAACTCTTGGTCCGAAATAACGAAACGTTTTTTGTTTAAAATGTTGTGATTTGACTTAAAAACAATTATATTATATATATTTTTTAAATCGAGTAAATACTAAACCTAAAAACTGGAATTATTACTTCTGATCTTACTGTTTGAAACAAAAACAAGTTTTTTTTTTACTTTTTAAACGAATTAAAAAAGGAGGTTCTCAGTTTGACCTGTATGTTTGTATGTATGTTTGTCCGCGATTGTCTCGCGTTTGGCTGAACCGATTTTGATGCGGATTTCTGGAAAGTATTTGTTATTCTACGTGTTTTTAAGGGGCCATAAGTCCTGGCGAATATTTTGTATGAGAAATGCGATTGCCCAGCCCCCTGAAAAGTGCATGCGTGTGCCGTAAAAAGAATTAATAACAGTGTTTTTTTAATATTTTTTATTTCATTTTACTATAATAAAATAATGGTTAATAAATGCGTAAAATTCCAGTAATTAGAAACTGTTAAAAGGTAATTCTATTTTGAGAAAATAACCTTAAAACTGCATTATTTTCTTAACTTTTCGAAAAGAAGTTCTGTCGTGTAAAGTAATTTCAATCGCGTATTTAATTTATGATTTTACTAGATAAATTATCCAAGAATACTGTGTATATTTTTCGTTTCGGTAACTTGTATAAATCTTGCAGAAGAATGAAAAATTAGAGACCCCTTCCCAGGTAATTCCGGGACGTATGGCCTCTTGAAACGCGCAGATCTTTCAGGTTTATAAAAAAAAAAAACAGATCAAAATATATTTGTGTAGGTATTAAAAAAAATATCTACATTTTAATATTGTGGGTGATGTTTATTTATCATAGCATAGCATAGCATATGCTCACAACTATATTCCCCAAGGTCCCAAGACCCCAAGTCAGAGATATTCTGAAACTGCTCTGTTTATTTATCGTTCATTATTATTACAATAATTGGCTAAATAAAATGATTAACCTCTTCCAACTTTTCTTGGGTACATACTTTTTCCAGAATAGGTAACGAGCTTTCCGTATTTACACAGACCGTAGGATCTGCAAGTAAAAATCGATTTATTTCCGAAATATTTGTATTGTATTATTATCTAGTGTTGTTCGAGCTGGCCTAAGCAAACTTCTCTAATACTAAGTAAACTAAGTGAACAGACCCTCTGAGAATTACCTTTAACCTTAAAGAAAACTTCACCAACTGTTATTGCCTTTTTCTTTAGGAAGTCGGAAAGAAAAAAAAACGATCAAGTCCGTGTTGTACCACGCGCAGTGTAGGGTTCCGTGGTTGCCCGTCACAATATGCGGACTAAAAAGAGGGCTTTTTGTTTGATACTATGAACATGTTAACGAAAGAAGAACGACCACTTCCCATACATTCGTTTACCTGGAGCAAATAGGCTAAACAAAAGTCGTTTAATCCTCAAAGGTTGAAGTATACAGTTAATAATGATATAGGAAAACTATAGGTTGATTCCATTTACATCGGTAGGTAATAATTTATTTCAATTTGATAATGAGGAATAAAAGTTATACGTTAATATTTATAATTAATTGTTAAATTATTTGACAGATAAAAAGTGGACCATCTTTCCTTTTTACCTCTACAAGTACAATTTATAAGTTGTCCGACTATTTCTTTTACCACTTTATCGGCATGATTATGCCAAATTACAGCTTTCTAGTACGAAGTGTATCTGAGCTAAGCCGCGGACAGACAGACGGATGGATATGGCGAAACTAAAGGGTTCCTTGTTGACTACGGAACCCTAAAAAGGGGCATTGTGTATCCAACTTTATTATTTTATAGGTACTTTTTCTAATTGCCTAGCCGCTTTGAATATAATATATACAGATTAATTTTAAATATGAATAAATTTTCAGTTAAATTTTTGGTTTATTCTTCGAACTTTTTCATTATAGTGAAACAATGATAAATTAAAATTAGTTTTCTCTGTCTTAAAAAAAATTATTGGGTGATTTTTTTTTAAACTTTTTAAATTTTTTCACGAGTTGTTCAGACCATTATTGTTTTGACCATTATTTATTTTTGGTGTCAAATAAATATAATTGATGATTAAACCGAACAAACTGTACTATGGGATTTAAAATGAAATCATAAAAAAATTTGATGTTTCATACAATTATTTGAGTCGAATATGATATGGATTGCAGTTTAGTATGGAACAGCAGATTTTTTTTGCCATTCCAGCTTTGCCCAAAGTAGTTAAGTTTGGTCTGAAACAAATCCTGAAAATATGGAAAGTGAGTACGAAATCACCTAGTATAGTACACCTAGTGTAGAACTAATGTATACAGGATGTAACAAAAAACCCTAGAAATACTTAAGGAGGTACTCGACTCAAATGTATGGGACAGCAGATTTTTTTATTTTTTCTCGGGGTTGGCTTCATAGTGAAAGTTGTTCAGTATGATGGTCTGAAGCAACTCCTTAAGTATTTCTATGTTTTGTCACACCCTGTATTATGAATTTTTAGATGTTACATCACTTTCAAACTTTTATTTCCGTAAAACTTCTTATTGCCTACTCGAACCACTCTGCAAAGTAAACATAACATCATAAATAAATAAACAAAAGAGCTCACAATTTTGAGTCAATGCATAATATCAGACATGAACGTGACCTACTTGGGATATTGGTTTCCACCCTATCGCAAACTTCTCGTGTTATACAAGGGGTAACATTTCATTACAAACCGTCGGTCGGTGAAGGACGCTGACAGCAGGAATATAGCCAGTTACATGGAGATTGTTAAAATAGGATTGTTGTGATAATTCTTTATTTTATGTTGTATATCAAAATTTTTGTACATAATTTGTGTTAATTTTTAAATTATTGACATTTGATATGACAGAAAAAATTAAAAATGACATTATGTGTCTTTCTTTCGCGCTGTTTTGGAAACCAAAGGAAACTAAGAATGAATTATTTGCTTTCAGTTCATCCCGTGCAAATCGTAAAAGTCGACTGAGAGAATGGGCGGTTAGTGTTCCACTGTCAAACAAAGCTTATGGGAATAAGGACATACAGCCTTGTCACACGTAAATAGTTTCTGATTTTTATTGCAAATGATTCCTAATGTTATCCTATCCCTTTTTTTAAGGAACTACATTTTTAAAGTTTGATTTACAGGGTGTAAAAAAACACCCTAGTAATACTTAAGGGGGTGCTTCCGACCATCAAACTGAAACAGCAGATTTTTATTACGCGATTTCGAAGTTGGTTCCATAGTGAAAGTTGTTCAGTTTGATGTTTTGTTACACCCTATAGATTGGAACCATAGAGAAGTTACACGCTCCCCTATTAGAACTATTTGAGCTGTGACATCATCTAGCGATACAAAAGAAAATTGCTCATTACTATCAATTAGGTAATTCATTTTAATGTTTAAAAACACTTTAAAAATCGGGCATAGGCTCACCACACATTCCCACCGCTGTAACTCCTGTAAGCCAGGATCAACAGCGGCGACCATTCACAACACTGGACAATGAAGTCCAGCGAGCCCGGGGGATGACTCTAATCTGTCTTGGAACCCGCAATGAATTAATCAAAGAAGATAGGAGGAGTAGGAAAACGAAATATCCGACTTCCCTCCATTGCAAGCGGGAGACAGCAATAAGAAGGACAAAAACATGGCTATTGGAGAGCCAATTCAAGAGATCATTTATGGCAGTGTTGAAGACACGACCGCAAAAGCACCAAAAATACAAAATAAAACAATAGGAACCTAACATTGTACTGAAACTATGACCTATTTTGCTTCCAGTAATAAGTATGGCAAAAACATCTGAACGCACGGAAGTTATCCCTAGTCGCAACAAGATCCATGTAGTAAGGGACACCAGAAAACGATTCTATCGAGTCAAGTATGGTCTGGCGCTCGGCGTACCAGAGCTCACACTCCCAAAGAATATGATGAGCGGTCTGTTCGAACTCGTTACTGTCAACAGAACATATACAGGTGACGTGAACATAACACATAAAGGTGACGCAACCAATTTTAAATAAAATAGCCTTCCCTTAAAGTTACCATGTCCAGTAAGAAATTGGGCTACGCAGTGATCTACCTCTAGCCACGCTTTAAAAACACTTGGCGAATATGATTACAATAAGCGTTAACCACTGCTGACTACTTCTACCTTAACCCAAAAACTTACTCTATCTAGAAAATTATAGTGTTATTAGCATTATTTTAATTTTATGGTTTTCACAGTAACCCTGCGACGTAGCCAGTAGCTGTCTTTATGGGCCCTCTAAATCACTTTTACCTACTTGACCCGTAACCGATAATGTTCGACCATTAAAAGGGTTAGATTTATACTCCAACTTAGCACATTGTCGCCATCTGCTACTTTAGTATTGTGAAGTAGTTTGTTATAAAGGTGGACTTGACTTAGCTGTTAGTTAAAGTTAGGAAAAGTGTTATTGCAAGTTGTTCTGGCGGTAGTAAATCACAGTAATACCACAGATTATTTAATAGTTACCACCGTAACAGATGGTTCACTCAACCCGACTTTTTGAGTCCGAACACGTGCGTTAAGAACGAAAAATAAAATGCGCCTTATGTCAATGAACGACGATGCACCCCACGGTGGGGTCCGGCTGTCAAACGTATCTGAGCTGTGGAGTGAGATTTTTTTAAATTTCGAACGCGCGCTTCAGAACCGAAAAATAAAATGCGCCTTATGTCAATGAACGACGATGCACCCCACGGTGGGGTCCGGCTGTCAAACGTATCTGAGCTGTGGAGTGAGATTTTTTTAAATTTCGAACGCGCGCTTCAGAACCGAAAAATAAAATGCGCCTTATGTCAATGAGCGACGATGGACCCTACGGAGGGGTCCGGCTGTCAAACGTATATGAGCTGTGGAGTGAGACTGGCTTGGTAATACTTAGAGTTCGATGAGAGGAATTTGTGCAAAAAGATTTTCTGATGTTTTACACTAGTGATTGTTGCTGAATTATAAAAAAAACATTTTGGAGTCTCGTTGCCAGTCTGTTAGTGGGCGGGCGGTTGCGTATCTGGTTCTCTCCGCCTTGCAATTGGCTCCACCATTTTGTATTAGCTCAAATGTGTTTATATACGTAAAAATATTCTTGAGATTACGATACAATCTAAAACTCACTCGAAATTGGCAGAAATGCAGGGCTAGGCACAAGCAAAACGCCTATTAATTTACTAAATAAAAGAGAATAAAAAATAGTAGATTCAGGCATATTGAATCCCGAGCGCAACGAAAGATTCTAGGGTTAACTCCCGAGCGGAGCAAGGGAGGCTAGAGTAATTAACTCCCGTTAAAGTACCTAGTATTTTGAAAATCTATTTTTGAAATAGTGCATTTTACTATTATTCTATACTTAACTTACTTCTAACTATACTTTCTTTAATTGCTTGCTAAAATTGCAGTCTTGCAAAGATAATTGATAGTTTTGGCAAAGTTTCTGGAACTCCGAAATATACCTATTACGGTGTTATTTTATGTAAGAATGTAAGTTGATTTAATATCATTAAATACTAATTATTATTGTTCATTCAGTTATCAAACGACTAACTTGCCGAAATAAGTTATTCTCAGTAAAACATTTAAGTTTGCACAGAAATGGTTAAGTACCAAAGTTAATGCAATTACTATCTCCTTGCATCTCATTCACTAACGTGCGCACGTAACACTAAGCAAAACTTTAGTTTACAAATGCATTATTGATTAGATACGCTCGAGAGTATATCGGTTTTGCTTCTCCCCTTGACTGAAAACAAGCCGAAGTTACTAGAAGTCTTGTATTAAGTAAAGGCAAAGTTTATAAGGCGCCATGTGACACTGCCAACATTGTTTCTGTATTGGCTTTGAAACTTTGCAAATAGTTTTGCCCTTCTACTACATACGAGCACCTAAGTGACATTAATCTTATTGAAATTCAGTGAAACCGTGTATTTGATCATTTTGAATAGGTAGCTTATTATAATTTGGGATGTACAGTCAACAACAAAAGTCAATGATATTTATTATAATTCAAATTGAAAGTAATCTTAAACTAATCTTAGACCTAAAAATAAAATGACTATCATAAATATGATAACAAATAATAATTTTTTACTTTTGGGGGTGGTTTAGAGTCCTAAGTCTAAAGTTAAGACCATCAAACTGAGCAACTTTTACTATTGGACCAACAATGAAATTGCGAAAAAATGACCTGATAGGTTATTTTAAACATCTTTAAACTGATTTTAAAATGAGCTATTTGTAAAAAACTATTGAACAGAAGACAAAAATAACGAAAGCGAAGCGTCTTCAGTGCCAACATTATGGTCTAAAATATATTTTTTTTACATTTGAATAAAATTAAAGAGATCTAGAGAGATGCCAACCAACGCGCTGAGTACGAAACCTAGTGTCGCATTACCACCAGTACCACGCGATAGAAATTATTTTGTTAGCTTGAATGTGCTCATTATCCATTACGGTATCAGAACTCAACGTTCGAATAATCTTTAGTACTTCGCAAGCATTGTAAACTATTTACACATAATATCTCGACTGGCTTTCAGCCTCATAATATATTGAATCCTTATTGTCGCGAGCAATTTGTTCCGTTTTTGCGCATATTGCTGCGACACTGGCCCCGCCCCCTTTTCACATCTCTTTTTGGTTTTCGTGATCTGTGATATCATCAAAATAAAAAATTGTGTTCTTGGTCAAAACAAATTCTTCAATTTGCTTATATTATATATAGATTTTAATCAACATTTGCTAAACTGTATATTTTAACGAAAATCTGACTTCTTTATTTAAATAAATCGTCAAAAATAAACAAAGCAGTATTCTCGCAATTAATGCGAGGAAACATGCAATGTGCCTACTACATTTTCTCAACCCGTCTTATCGGTAATGCTCATGTAACATTCATTACAAGCTCGTCTTGTTGTTGGTAAATATTCAAATATATTATACCAGTGTTTTGTAGTCATTAATGTGGTTACAAGATTACCATTAAACCCTTGAGATTGTATGGAAGCTGCTTTATGTTATAAACACACATAATATTTCTTGTGGAATATGTTGAAGGGAATTGCTAATTTAATCGTGGAGGTTACGGGTATGTTCATAATAGGATATCTGAAAAAAGTTACAAAAGTAGTGGATTACCTACTTTGAACCTATTTAGACTTCTTCTTCGTTAAATTCATAGCCCGGGATAACTAACGGGATTTATCACTAGATTTTGTGAGGACAAGCTCACATCATCGAAGCGAGATAAAACCTAAGGACAAAACATACCAGTTTTTAAGTCTAATCTACTTTTAAACCTTGGATAACTTATATATCAAGATTGACAGTCGAAGCTACAAAAGCGTAGAAAAAAATTGTAA
Organism: Agonopterix arenella; assembly: GCA_927399405.1. NCBI lineage: Eukaryota > Metazoa > Arthropoda > Insecta > Lepidoptera > Depressariidae > Agonopterix > Agonopterix arenella. The sequence goes on along the minus strand of OV656707.1, from coordinate 10,786,725 downwards.
CCAGTATTGGCCTCTAAACCCTATCCATATACACGCACACGGGCATAATTTGTATAGCGCCTCACGCACACCAAACTAAGAAAGTTGGCCCCTTTTGTTTTATACGGTAGAAGCATGAGGTTCTTCCATATACTTTTAGAGACATATACTTTTTCTAAGTTTTAAACATATAATAATGGTTCCAGTAGTTTTTGCGTGATGATCGAACTAACAAACAGACAAATAGTCAAACAAAAAATTAAAGAATCGCTGATTTGGAGCCAGACACACCTGAACATAAATACCATACCGTAACCTTTTTTGAATATATCTTTAATGAACAAACATACTTTTGTTACAGTTTAAAACAATAAAGAAATGACATAGATACATAATCTGTATTAAGTTAGGAGACATTCTGGATACCCTTTTTAAATAATTTTTAACTTCAGGTTTCAAGATCAAATTACGTAAGCAATTAATAAAATTCATTATAGAATAATCTTTTATCAAACCTCAAAAAGAGATAAGTTCTTTAGACATTTATAGCTTAAATAGCTGTTGCCCGCGACTCCGTCTTTGTGGATCTTAAAAAAAGTATCGTAAATGTGTTAATCCTGAACGTCGTATTATATCTGCGTGCTACACTTCATCCAAATTTATGCGTTTCTAGCTGGTGCCCGTGACTTCGTCTGCGCTTCGTCTGGACTATGTGTTATTCTGATGTATAAGCTATTTTATTGTAAAGTTTCATTACAATGCATTCAGTTGTTATTACGTGAAAGAGTAACAAATCCATCCATACAAACTTTCGCGTTTAAAATATTAGTAGAATTGAGTGACAAACATTTAAACAAAGATTTTATCGAAATACGGGTACCAAAAAAAATTTTTGCATCTAAACATCCAAACGTTTTATAATATTAGAGAGATGAGTATGAGATACGAATCTACAAAGTTGCGACCACTTGATAAAATTTGCTTGTCGAGTTTTGTCAAATAACATACACATTTTATCTGTGAAACAATTTTCGTCATCCCAGACGGTTCCTCAGCATGGTTAGAATAACAATTTTACAATTTTCCGGTGTCACGTCTACACCACTCGTTGGCCCCCAATGGAGAAAAGTAATCATTTCGGGCAATCGAAATGTATAAAATTTTGTATTCAGGAATCGTAAATTGTAATGTTTAGCTTTATAATGTTATTAAACTTAATGGCTTGCCATTATCAAATTTTTACTTTACTTTTCCTTCCTTTGATGATATTTCTTGACGTACCTATCTCTTATTGGAATAAAAACCGGCCAAGTGTGAGTCTGACTCGCGCACGGATGGTTCCATATTACCATACAATATTACCACAAAAAAATATATTCTCTGGCATCATTAGTACAAGACCGTCACACACTAGACCGGTTTCTACTACCTATATGTTGTTTTACGTTTGAATATGCATTATAATCACACCAAGTTTGACACTTGTATAATGTACATATATTACCGTTTTCGAGGTAGAGCAAAAATATAAAACGTTGAACAAAACAAGTTTCTTGTATACCTTTAATTTATTACTTTTAATCTCTTCTATTACTTATAATATTATATCGCCATAATAACGCTTTTTTGTTGTTAAAATTTCAACCATCCAGCTATGATGGTTGAAAAGATTTAACCCTTTATAGGAAGAACAGACGGACGGATGGACAGCGTAGGAATATAGGGTCCCGTTGGCAAACTTTGGGTACGGACCCCAAAAAAAAAATGTTCGTGCCATAAGCACAGATTAATAACAGGTGTTTTTATAATATTTTTTCAGAAGAGGTTCCTAAAATTATGTACTTTTAAGAAAGCGAAATAAACTATTTTTATTTATTTTTATTTAAGTTACAAATCGCAAAAAGACCTGATTTTTTTGTTGTTACAAAATTTTGATATTGGAAATGTCTTTTTGACATAGGAAAATGTCTTTTCGTTCGCTCCAGTATAGGCCCCGATTTCACGAAAAAGTGCGATCTCCTTATATCTCGGAGAGCTGTGAAGATATGATATTCAAAAAAGGCTCAAAAGACGCGTATTAACGAGAGATGCAAGGTACAAAAAGAGTTATTCGAGAAAGTCAAAAACAAAAAAAGTTATGGCCGAAATAGTGAAAAAAAAATCAATTTTTTCCGAATTTTGATTTTAGCGCTCGATATTTTGTAAACGCTGGACAATTTAGTCAGCTATAATTTAAGCCTAAAACAAAGACGATCGGGTTAAGGGTTTGCCCTGTAGCCTAAACCTTTTTGAGACAATATTTTTTCGAATTCCGTAGATTCATTTCCTATGTGGTCGATAGTCGTGTGAGGCACGAAATCTTTGAATTTTTTATATAAATATGAACACGGTAGGTTTTAAATCAATGAATGGTTATTCAGCCATGTTTCGATAATAAACGATAAGTTTCAGATTATTATCGACCGTAAAATCTGCTAATGGACGCAAGCTGCGGTTTGAGGTTTTATATCTACCAAACTACAATATAATTTACGATAGCATATAAATTTCTATTGATCTTTTTGGGAACGGGTCGTACAAAACATTTTCAATCGGACAACAATGAAATGTATTGCTTCCGATACCCTTTGAAGTTTGGCTTTGCAAAGCGATTAATTAAAAAGAGAAACTCGTAAGGGATCAAATATCAATCTTTCTATTGAACGAACTCTTTGTTGGATTACCATCATGTATGTTTAGTTACATCTTTGACTAGGTACTTATATATGGACTAGTTACGCGTGTAAGGCCGGATTCAACCAAACTTTGATATATAGAAGAGTAACTATACAGGGAACAATTTTACTCTTGTTATTTACTCCGAAATAACTTCATTTATGCTCTACCACACTAAACCCATGCTAAAAGAACGAATGTATACCTAAAGAAAGAGGTCGTTGTATCCGTACTTATTGCAATGTGAGTTTATACAGTTTTAATTTGTTAGGTTTCTTTTTATTTAATTTTTTTTTAATTATGTGACATTGACATTTCATTAGTCTCTGTATAAGGATTACAGCACCGTCAAAATTTGACGTTTTTACTCTCAACTTATTCATAGATTAGGGAAACGCAAAATCAGTTTTCTCTAGAGTAACCGATGACTTAATCTAAGAATAAAATTTACTCGCGTTTGGTCGAATCGGGCCTAATTCTACTAACAAACATTTCTGCCACTTTTTGCGGGGGGGGGGGGGGGGGGGGCAAGGTAACATGAAATCCGTAACTTTGGATTTTATTCCCCATAACTTTAGATTCTAATTTTGATTGTTAAAAATCATGAAAAGTAGTCAAGTGTTACATAGAGCTGAAATTGGAACGAATAATAAAAAAAAAGAAATCGTCTAAATTGTGTTTTGCATAAATGCATTTTCTATCTTTCGTAAGATACAAAATGCATTCGACTGTGCGGTGGCCCCCTGTAAATAATTACTATTACGATTGTAAATTTGTACATACTTACTTTTTAGTCTCAATATTTGTTTGTATACTTTTTACCCGATAAATAATATAGTAGGTTAAGTTAATATTAATTGAATTTACTACTTAGAGTAAACTATTGTGAAACACAACATAATTGTAATAATATAAATAAAACTTAGTGATTGTTAAAAAAAAATTTATACAGTATAATACAATTATAAACTTGGCGTGGATGTTAGGTATACAGCTACAGGGTGTAACAAAACACCCTAATCTTCTTCTTCATCTATACAACATACCTAATAATAAAATTGTAGGAGGAGGAGCTCATGACCGCTAGCGACGGTGCAGTATCGGTTGCCCGATTCTGGCAAGCTACTATTTAGCGGCTTTGTTCAGAATTTGAAGTCGACACGATAAGAAGAAGAATAAAATTGTACACTTGGCGTGGACATAGAATATATTATTTGCAAAAATATTAATCGTGGGGGCATTAATGGTACGTAATGGAATACATTGAGACAATTTTTAGATTTTTTGTCCGTTTATTTGTTAGTCTGTTTGTTTGTGCACGCATTACCTACTTAAAAACTACTTCGCTGATTTAGATGTGGTTCCCACAAAAATTACTACAAAATTAAATTTATAGCACTTCCTGCTATTTAACCTCCTGCATACATTTGTACTTCTCGTAGGACATAAGAAATAATACAATCTATTTTTAGTGTTTTAGTTGCCAACCAAAACACGAACAATAGATTTTATTATTTCTTATGTACTACGAGAAGTACAAATGTACGCAGGAGGTTAAAAACAGAAATAAAAAATCATCAACACTACGATGGACAACCCACAATTTTAAAATTAGAATAAAATAGAATAAATTCAAGTGTCAGTATCGCATGATATATTATATTCACGTAGGTTTTAGTTTTGTTTTGTTTTCACCAAATTTAAAAGCAGCCTCGGTTAATTAATAAAACAAAATGTTAGTATATTGTTAACTGTTTATTTTAATCTCGTTAAAATAATTAGAAACTTATCTCGTGTGGTGAGAGATCCTAATCCTCTGGAAACATCGCGAAAGGGTGGCGGAGGCAGCTAATCCCTAATCACGGAGATACTTTGCTTCTAGCCCCTGAGCTTTAGTGGACTGGACGTAAAATCGCCTCTGCGATGTAATTCCTGTAAAAACTTGATAACAAGCTTGGATACTACACTTGGAGTTTATTTTTAATTACTATGAGATGCCTATTTAAAACCACAAACGGTCAGCATCATGGAGTATGGACTACTATCTCACACTCTTTGTGGCCCATTCATTTTACGGTTTGAGCCGGGACTAATTAATAATTGATATTTTATTTCAGTATAATATTGAAGAACCAATTTGAGCCTAGAGATGTACCAAAATAAAAAAAAATCACGGCAGCAACAGTTCCAATTTTAAAATTTAGCTATTATCTCGTTCTAAAAAACCCTGACGGTAAATTTTTTTTTCACCTAATTAATGCTTTATCATTATATATACCTACTTTAAACATGGTGTACATATTTTGGTCTACTTAGAAGGTTTTGAAAAATACATTCGTATTTTCTAATAAATACCATTTTGAATTTCAATGCCTATTTTATTGCTAAAAAATAATTGATATTATTAAATCTATGTCAAATGAGTGCATTGGTATTAATATTATTAATTTAAAAGCCTTCTGGGACACAATTTCGATTTCTATGTTGAGTACCGAATTTTTTAAATTTGTGTTAAGATAGTCTTTTTGTCACTAAATGGTGCCGGTTATAGTTTCAAAGTCCAATTAATAATTACTCCCTACCCCGCCTAACAAAACTCCGTAAAATGACTGCGCAGACGGTCGTAGGACGCGCGCACGATGAGGTCGCACCATGAAGTCTGGTTCTAATCTCTGGCCGTAAAGCAAGCAAAAAGTCACAGGGGTGAACAGGCTCCTGCACCAACCAACACAGAGCAAGTGCCGCAGATGCGGCCAGGCTCGCACAACTCTCTAACAAAAAAATGTTATATGAAACGTACACCGCCGCCATTAAATTCCTTTGAACGGTTGCACACGTTTCATACATTTTTTGATATCGGTCACGACGCGGCAGGCCTTGTCGCTCCCGAATGTCGAAAAAAATGATGTCTTTTTAAATACCATTATCTGTTTGGGTTACTATTATTTGGCTTCGTGCCTAATTGCTGTTCAATAATAAGTTCAAAAATGAGCGAGTAATTAAGCCGGGGCATACAGACAGACAGACAGAATGGACGAAAGAATAAGGGTTCCTTGTTTGACTACGGAACCCTAAAAATGGTTGTAAAGTTCTGCGGTAGCTTTTTATTCCACTTTTCCGACCTGAAACCGATTGTAAACAGAACTGAACACAAATCTCGCTTGAAAATGTAATCAACAATTTGAGCAAACAGTATAAGACAAGGTACACTCTCAACGTTAGGTAGGTACGCCTAACGTGCCGTAAACAACCTACTGTGGTGTAAACAATGAGCCTATTTCCCTGTTTACTCAATGTTCACAGTAAATGGCGTCTGAATTCTTCCTGCCGTCACATAAGTCAGAGGTAGACGTAGGTTCTAACTCAAACAAACATTCCAGTTCAAGCCATTTGAAAATAAGGCCGAGGGAAATTCAGTAGCTTTTTATTGTCTGGTGGGCCGGGTTGTTCTCCATTCCACGTCTAGGTACAAGTACATCTATTAGTAATATATAAAACGAGCGTGAACCCGCGACTTCGTCCGCACAAATTATATACCAGATTTTAAGTCAGATCATAAGCTATCAAACAAAAAAAGTTTCATCAAAATTGGTTCAGTAGTTTTTGCGTGATACTCGTTCAAACAAACAAACACACAAACAAACACCCAAACAAACACACAAACAAACAGACAGACAAAATATCCAAAAATTGATGAAATGGAATCAGGGACACCTAAAAACCATATCGTACCTTTTTTTTTGTTAATATCTTCAATGTACAGACAAACTTCCTGTTACAGTTTTATAATAGTATAGATATAGATATAAGGTTCAACAAAACTTAGCAGTAACAAGTTTAAGGTGATGATCAGACCATCAAACTGAACAACTTTTTCTATGGGACGAACATAGAAATTGCGAAAAAAATATCGGCTGTCGTATACATTCTGGTCCAAACTGTATAATTATCTACTCGAGATATGCAGTTTTGTTTGGAACAGCAGATTTATTTTTCGCGATTTCGATATAAATACACGGAAAAAAATGTTTTGTTAAATATAACCGAACTTTAGTGACAACTTTTTGCTATTTATATACGTTTGGTTATGTGCTACAAAACCGTTTGGAAGTCACTAAAGTTCGGTTATATTTAACAAAACCTTTTTTTTAGTGTATCCCACACATTGAATAAATGTCCCACAGAGAAATTGGTTCAGTTTGATGGTCGAATCATCCTCTTAATGTGGATTAATTTTAATGGTTTAATGCTAAGGTATAGTCTGTAGGATACTGTAAGGCAAAGTCTTTATCTACCATGGTAACCTAGTAGGGTTTGGTAGTGGTTAAACCCTTTTTAAAGTATGATTAGGATGCCACTGAAACAGGCCAAAGGTATTTTAGTAAAAACATTATTATTTGACGATAGCTCAGTCAGTAGTGAATCCGCCTGTTGTGTAGAGGGTCGCCAGTTGTAAACTAGCAAAGGGCAAATGTTTGTTATGAATACGAATATTTCTACCCATATGGATGTTAGTATTTATCTATGTATTGTAATATCTTTGTCAGTGGGCCTAGTATGCCACCCCCGAGAAACCGAGTAAATTTACATTATGCCTGTCTTTGTTACATTATGCCTGCCAAAAAAATTCCAGAATCCACCCCCAAAAATGAACGCTCAAAATCAAAATAAAACTTTAGCATAAGGATATGATCATAACAGCTATATTCCCCGAGGCGGAAGTCAGAGATATTCTGAAACCTCAAAATATCCACGTTTCACTAGTATCGAAATTCTGTCCAGTGTGATGGGGAGTGAGCCCGTCGCCACTTGTAATGGACAGTGGGTACAATACATGTCTCGAAGTTGAAGCACGCAGGATTCCAAGAAACTAAAACTTTTCTAAAACTTTAGAAGTTTACGTATTTCATTTCACAGTCACTTCCTATTTTTGTGCCAAAGTTCGACATTCTACCTTCAATAGCTTCAGAGAAAATTGCCTATGACAGTCAAATACCTACGTGATTCCAATAGTGTTCAATTTCGATTTTGGTACGTAACAAAAAACCAAACAATAATCAAAGAACGGAATGTGAAGAACCCTCCGGTCGATCCGTCCCGTTTAATAGGCGCGTAAAATTGCGATTTTCAACGTTCCATCCACCATCGACATCCCTCCCTCCGTCACGTCTACAATCTTTCACGCACGAACTGAGAATGATACTCAGAACGACGTAGTTTGCTGCAAACTATCCCTCCCTTTACTTATTACGAGTGTGTGACACGTAATGAAAAGTAAATACGTGATGCAAGATGTATGTCGCCTGCTTGAGGTGCCTAGTTTTGAACTTGTTTGTGAAATGGGATGGTGATTAAAAGCAGGGATAGAGTTAGGGAATTGCCACTAATGATTTTATTTATTTTACAGCGGCTACTTCTTTTTAGTGACAAGAGTCTTTTGCCCTGCTTATTGTTTTACTAGCTATCGGTATCTTTTTGCGGAAGTGGTTATTAATTAATTTTTTTTTTTTGAACGGAACAAATCTTGCTAGATTTATTGCAGATGTAGAAGAGGTTGTTAAACTTCTTCGACAATGATTGCAAACTATCTTTTGGTACTTATGACAATTTCATGTTGGTATTCAACGATGTAGAAACCTTGGAGCGAGTAATTTCTCTGTGGTAGCAACTATATTTCCGGTCTATAAGTTAAACATTGCGCATTGTTTAGTTTGACCGTTTCTTAAACATGCTATTCATTAAAAACATACGTTTATATAAAAAAAAACTATCAATAATATTACTCTTTTTATGTATTATTATATTTTTTATATATTATTTATGTATTTTTTTTATTACGTACCATGATGTACGTGTGTGTACATCATATATATTTATATGAGTATGTATATTATATATGTATTTATATTAGGCTTATTTTGTATACTTACATTTTGTTTTTACTGATAACTGCTCATTTTTGATATTTTTACTTTCACCGTTTCCTCTATCCTAACGTTGTCTGGAAGAAATCGCTTCTTAGCGATAAGACCGCCTTATTTTGTGCCTCTTGTATTTTTATTTATGTATTTTACTGTTTATGTTTTTGTGTAAATAATAAAGTATACTCTCATATCAATTAACTTTTCGCGGTTTTATTACAAGGTATTGTCAAAAAATAACCGACATTAATTTCAACATTTTCACATTGAATACTAAAATGATTGTTTCCTTTTTAGATCATCCAAGTATTGCTCTAAAACTTTAACATTCTACAGGGTGTAAAATTAAATGGGGCAGTTACTTAAAGGCGTGCATCAGACCATCAAACTGAACAATTTTCTCTAACTTTCTAAACATAACTCGACTGAAATGGATGGGACAGGAGATATTTTTTTCGTGATTTCGATATTGGTCCCATAGAGAAAATAGTTCAGTTTGATGGTCTGACCCCTTTAAGAAACTGCCTTATTTAATTTTACACCCTGTATATTTCAAAAGCGCAATTGAAATTTCTTCCCAATTTCACCAATTCCATCTCCTCGCCGGACTTTCTATCCCTAACTTAGTCTTTTTTCATATATTTTAAATAATAATTAAATTTTAAATATTATTTTAAGGTAAGTAGCATCGTCTATCTTTACCAATCGATGCCACTGTTACCGGAAATCTAACTTATCTAATCTAACACTAAAATAACCTTCGATATGTTATATAGCCATTTTCGGGACCTAAAAAGTAATAAAGAACAAAACATTTCCTACAAAGTACGACAACATCGATACACAAAATGATGTCACCAAGCAATAATGACACCTCAAACTTTATGTCCCTACATCCATAGGGATAACCTAACACACCGCTATCGTTCCCTCTAGGTTAACCCGACCAATATAAATCATTCCCCGAGTTCCTATAACTTTGTTGTTCCCGACTATAATTTAAACTAGGCGTTTAGCGATGTGTGAGGTATTTTGGGTGTTTATCTTGTTAAGGAATTCTTGTTAGTTCGCATGTCACTGTCTATTCATTTGTTCTCAAGTCGGGGTTAAGTGGAAGGTGTAAATCTGTATTTATTACACTTTAGAATATGCAATAGATATACAAGGTGTTACAAAAATACAAATGAACATTTAAGGTAGTGGTTTAGTTAGACCATCAAACTGAACAACTTCCACTATAGGACAAAATATCGAAATCGCGAAAAAAAATCACCTATTCCATACAAAATGGCAAACCTACTCGTGCCAAATGTATGGGATAGCAGATTTTTTTCGCGATTTAGATGCTGTTACCATAGAGAAAGTTGTTTAGTTTGATGGTCTGATCATCCCCTTAGAAAAGTGTCAGCATATTAAGTAGGACCCTCTGTAGGTTGGTACTTAGATGCTTTCTTTTTAAGGGGATGATCAGACCATCAAACTGGACAACTTTCACTGTGGGGATAAATCGCGAAATAAATCTGCTTTTCCATAAAAAACTGCAATACCTTCTTGTCGACTCAAATGTATGAAATAACTGATATTTTTGTCTTCGATGTTAGTCCCATAGACAAAGTTATTCAGTTTGATGGTCTGAAGCATCTAATTACCAAACCCCCTGTACATTATTATGGTAGCACAGTAGCAATATAAGGTTAAATCTAATTAGTTGGCGAAACTTAACAAACGCATTTGGTAACTGTTATTAAGTACAATTGCGTGATAATATTTATTATTGGTAAATTTATTATTTTTAACAACTTTAACACGGGGCGGCGGCATTGGCGCGATTTTATTTAAAAAATACCAATTATAAACATTGATAGGTAATGCAATCTGTTATCATTAACTAAAAAATCTTTTGTCCCATACTCACTCACGAGCTAAATGCTCGAGTAGATCTGTAGTTTAGTATGGAACATTATCGCAAACGCATCGCATCATGGCGATTATGGTTAATCTCCCCATTTTAGGGAAGGCCTATGCGCATGTCCAGCAGTGGACGTCTATCGGCTGATATGATGATGATGATAGAACATCCGATTTTTTCCGCGATTTCGATATTGGTCCCATAGTGAAAGTTGTTCAGTTTGATGGTCTTAACCACCCCCTTAAATGTTTATTTGTATTTTGAACACCCTGTATAATTCTAACTTTTACAAACTAGAAAATCAACGCTATCAATTGATTAAAACTACATAAGTGTATATAAATTATGACTACATAATGATGAACATTCATCACTCGCGTTTCTTGCACGTCATCGATCAAGATTTGCAGAAACAGTGTTTTTAGTCATTTGTTTTATTGACTTTAATTCTAGAAGACACGATCTTCTTAAACACATAAATTTAGCTTAAATCCCAAGGTTGACCTAACACCCGAATTACGGGCTAGAGTGTAAGATATGAGTGTAACGTGCGAGAAGTTATGTTAGTTTTTACGCATCAATGGCACAGATTTTGGCAACGCTTTTGATTTATGGAGCTAAGAATAAAATTATATGACATCGACTATTGTGTTTTGGCTCGTGTAGTCAGTTTTTGTTTGCATCCTGTTTCTTTTTGTCCCTTAGTGTGTTTGTATCGTGTAGGATACAGTACTTGGAGTACAAGTTTTATAGTCAATCGTCATGTTAGATCTAGGTAATCTAAACTATTATAAAACTGTAACAGGAAGTTTGTCTGTACATTGAAGATGTTAACAAAAAATGTTACGATAAGGTTTTTAGGTATCCCTGATTCCATATCATCAATTTTTGGATTTTTTGTCTGTCTGTTTATTTGTGTGTTTGTTTGTTTGTTTGAACGAGTATCACGCAAAAACTACTGAACCGATTTTGATGAATGTACGTTGTTTGTTTTGATTTTGTTTGATTGTTCAAAAAGACAATTTAAACCTTTCCTTATATTACTTTGACTATTTATTATAAGGACTGGCCTTGCGGTAGCATTTCCCCTCTGCCACGGTATAAGAACAATTGATCATGATTGTGCATTAACATTCAATTTTATACTTTATCACTAAACGAGACAGCCTATAATTGCGAAACAATAAGCACGAACTTACTTTACACACGAGACTACTTTTCACTATTTTTAACATTCAAAATTAGAATCAAAAGTTATGGGGAATAAAATCCAAAGTTGCGGATTTCATGTTACCTCGCCCCCCCCAAAAAGTGACTGAAATGTTTGTTAGTAGAATTACACGCGTAACTAGTCCCTATATAAGTAGTCAAAGTTTTATTACTAAAATGTCTTCTCCTTAATTTAACGATTTTCGCACAATTTGTCTACCTATAGGTTTATATTATGCAATTTGCCAAATTGTAAGCCGCAAGATGTACTGATAACATCACGGAACTCATGCTTACCAAAGACAGTGAAGAACCTATACTTCACGCGTCTGCTTGTGTGTGCCAGTGTTGTGTGTTCGAATCGAACTATGGCAGTAATATTTCCGATACTGCTTGATTATTGTTTTAAGGTAAAGTGGAGGCTTAAAGCAACGCGGTTTGCGGTTGCGGTGGTGAACTTGTGTTTATTAAAAACGAGCGTTAACCCGCGACTTCGTCCGCACAAATCACATACCAGATTTTAAGTCAGATCATAAGCTATCTAACAAAAAAAGTTTCATCAAAATCGGTTTAGTAGTTTTTGCGTGATACTCGTTCAAACAAACAAACACACAAACAAACACCCAAACAAACACACAAACAAACAGACAGACAAAAAATCCAAAAGTTGGTGAAATGGAATCAGGGACACCTAAAAACCATATCGTAACTTTTTTTTGTTAATGTCTTCAATGTACAGACAAACTTCCTGTTACAGTTTTATAATAGTATAGATTGTAATGTAATCATTCTGAAATACTATAAGAATATCTAATTTTGTGAAATCCATGCGTACAATTTTTCTATTATTAGTTCCGAGGGTGGCACATAATAATGTGAATATAAGGGTACAAATTGCGGTATCATCACTAAAAAAAATTTCATCCAGACAACCATTACACACAAAAGACACAGTCATTAAATCTATTAGGTACATTATTAATAAATTTAAACACGCATTTCTTTTTCTTTGAAATATACAGGGTGTCCCGTAAACCGACGTCAACCCGGTGGATGCTGATAGATAGTTCATGCCTAACCAGAATATACTAAAATAAATAAAAATAAATAACAAAATCAGTCAGTCAATCAATCAATCTGTCAACATTTTTCTTTAGGAAAAGGTTCTTAGTTTTAGAGATAAGGACAGTTTTATGAAATTCGTGAAAATCTTTACCTTAGTCACTATTTTGAGCCACGGCTACAAATGTTATATGCAGTATCTGTGTTAAAACTGTCAATATCTCGAAAACTAAGATACTTTTACTAAAGTCAAATTTTGATATTCTGCTTAGTCATGACCTAACCTATCAGCATCCGCCGGGTTGACGTCGGTTTACGGGACACCCTGTATACCTAGTCCTTACCTTATATAGGCAGAAGTTACAAATTATTGAATACAAATCGAATTGGGCTGTTTTAATAGGTTTTGTAAAGAAAATACTATGGGGAAGATACATATTCTAGATCTTTTTTGTTTAGTTTTAAGTTCCCTTTTGTTATTTTATTTAATGTCGCTATGTACTTTATATATCTATACTTATAAAAGAGTTCCGTACCGTTACTGACTGATTGACTAACTTACAGACAACGCTCATCCTAAACCGCTTAAGATTGAAAACATGACATTCCACAAAGGATGTAGAGTTGCACTAAGAAAGGATTTTTCGAAAATCAATCCCTAAAGGGGTAATCAACGCGGATGAAGTCGCGGGTCAAAAGCTAGTGTGTTTTGGAAGAAGTGTTGACCGCGTCGATACCGCGAACGCAAATAGATTCGGTTGGGCCTGCGGTGAAATGAAGCATAACGTTAACAAAGTCATTGTAAACAGTAGCCGAGGACGAGAGCTCTCGGCTTTGTAGCCCCGCGGCCATTATAGGTACAAGTGGAAACTTTTGCGTTGAACATTTTGGCTAGTGATGTGCGATTTTTATGCTAGATCCGAATTTAGGGGATCGTTATAGATTGTATCGCATGTCATCGATCCGATTTTCAAAAAATCGACCCAAGATATCGAATGAAAAGAAGATAATTATTATAGTAATTATTTGCATACCTTCTTACAATTTTTGTTTTAAGTAATATTAGACACAAGCCAATATATTCATGCTGTCGGCTCGGCTTCGCCTCGGCCAAAAATTACATGAGTTCTGAAACCTTTCTTACTTTCCTGCCCTCGGTGTGTAATCTACTATTCCATACACACTGAAAAAAATGTTTTGTTAAATATAACCGAACTTTAGTGACTGCCAAACTGTTTTGTAGCACATAACCAAACGTTTGTATATAAATAGCAAAAAGTTATGGTATTATAACGAAACGTTTGGTTATGTGCTACAAAACAGTTTGGCAGTTTTTTCAACATTTTTTTCAGTGCACCTAAATCTAGTCGTAATACATAGGCCAATTACCACAAAAACCACAAACCACAAACTACCACAAAAGCTGCCCTCTAAAAGAACCCAAGCAACGAAGGAACGTTCCCTGGTGGAATCGTAAGTTAGAAAAACTCGGAACCCAATCTCGTCGGCTATTCAATAAAGCCAAATCTCATAGGTGTAGTTGGGACACCTACAGGACCGTTCTAACAACTTATAAACGAGAAATTAAAAGAGCAAAGAAGAAAAACTGGCGGAAGTTCTGTGAGGAAGTTAACCAAACTCCTCAAGGAGCTAGACTACACAGGATTCTCACAAAAGCTCCAAAAAACCAATTAGGCCTTCTCAGAAAGCCTGATGGTAACTTCACCTGCTCTGAGAAGGAGACCCTGGAACTGCTCACTGCTGTCCATTTTCCTGGCTCCATCAGTGAAACAGACCCAAGCACTTTCACTAGTACAAGGGGTAACGAAGACGCTCATGCACCACAAAGGCCTCACGCAGAGGACTGGCGTAGAGCGTCTAAAATCTTCAGACCCAACCAGGTTAAATGGGCGCTTAAAACCTTTAAGCCCTTTAAATCAGCTGGAGATGACGGAATATTCCCAGGCCTCTTGCAACAAGGCGCGGAAATCCTAACTCCAATTCTAATAAAAATATTTAGAGCCAGCTTTGCGTGTAATGTTATACCTGAGCCATGGACTAAAGTCACTATTAAGTTCATACCAAAGACAGGCAAAAGGGACTACGCCCAACCAAAGTCCTATAGACCTATAAGTCTCACCTCTTTCATGCTGAAAGCCACGGAAAAGGTACTAGATCAAAACCTACGGGAAGGTGCTTTACTGACACACCCGTTGCACAAAGATCAGCATGCCTACCTAAAGGGCAAATCAACAGAAACCGCCTTGATAGATTTAGTAGACAAGATCGAAAAATCAATCGAGGACAGGCAAATTGCCCTTTGTGCATTCCTTGACATTGAAGGAGCCTTTGACAATACCCCTACAAAAACCATAATTAGTGGACTAACTGCCAAAGAGGCAGATCGGACCACTATAGGTTGGATAGAGTCAATGCTCCGCAATAGGTCTGCAAAACTAACACTGAATGGTCACATCCATACAGTTAAAACAACCAGAGGCTGTCCACAGGGAGGAGTACTATCCCCCCTCCTATGGTCAGTTGCGGTTGACCAACTCTTGCATCTACTGGCCGAGGAAAGACTTCCCACGCAGGGGTATGCCGACGACCTTGTAGTAATCATTAGAGGACCGTGTCTAGACACAGTGTCCTCTCTTGTGCAAAGAGCTCTTCACATCATACAGAAATGGTGTGATGAAAACACTTTGTCTGTCAACGCAGACAAAACCGTCATAGTACCATTCACGAACAAACGGGACCTCAGAAAGTTAAGAGTCCCCCGTCTCAATGGAAAAACTATACCCTACTCCAAAACTGTTAAGTACTTAGGCGTAACTTTTGACCAATGCCTAAACTGGAATACGCATATTGAGACCGTCATTCAGAGGGCCAAGACTTCGCTCGGCATCAGCTATCGCATGGCAGGGACTAGATGGGGAATAACCCCTAAAATAGCCCTCTGGCTTTACACCGCCATAGTTAGGCCTATCGTATGCTACGCCGCAGCTGTCTGGTACAAAAAGACCCTCCAAAAATCCACAATAGACAAACTCAATAGCCTTCAAAGGACTGCGTGCCTAATCGTGACAGGCGCGATGTCCACCAGCCCTGGGCTAGCCCTTAATGCATTACTCAATCTCCAACCGCTGCACATCTTTGCACAAAGGGAAGCGAAGGCATGCATATTAAGAGTTAACCCAAACAGGAATCGTAACTGGCAATCGAAGTGTCTGATTAGCCTGCAGGAGGATGCCACGTGCCTCCCAGTGCTAAGAATGACCACAGACACTATGACGCCAACTTACAACTTCACCAAAAACTACACTGTTACATTTCCTTCGAGGGACGACTGGCTTGAAGGCCAAACGTCCATCAAAGACAACTGCCTAACCTGGTTCACAGATGGATCCAAGAAAGGCAATGACGTTGGCAGCGGAATATATGGCGAAAACCCAAAATTAGGGCAGATCCAAAATCTTGGCAATTACGCCTCCATATTCCAGGCCTACGCCATCACAGCCTGCGCTGAAATTAATTTAAGCAAGCGCTACGTCAACCAACATATCACAATTAACTCCGATAGCCAAGCAGCCTTGCTAGCCATAGATTCTCCGATCATAAAGTCTAAGCTAGTACAGAACTGCGTATCACAACTGAACGCTCTAGGCAATAACAATCAGCTTGTGCTACAATGGGTGCCAGGACACTCAGACATAGAAGGGAACGATAGGGCGGCTGAGTTGGCCAGAAGGGGCACAGAAAACCACTTCATAGGCCCCGAACCCTTTCTGGGAATACCTAGCAGTCTAACGCGAGATTCTTTGAATAGGGTCAGCTTTGGAGAGGCAATAAAGCTTTGGTGCAACACCCCAGGCATGGGCCACTCCAAAGCACTTATCAAAGGCTACAATCGCAAACTTGCGAACGGTCTCCTTGCCCACAGCAAGGATCAAATTTGTACAGTAGCAAGGTCACTCACAGGCCACTGCAAATTAAATAAACACATGCACACACTAAATTTAAGTGATACCACCGGCTGCAGATTCTGCAAGGAGGAGATGGAGACTCCTATACACCTCCTATGTGACTGTGGCCCCCTGATGTACAAACGTAGTACTCATCTAGGTAGGCAGGTTCTGACACCAGATGAGATACAAACTATCCCTATCAAAAATCTACTGCGTTTTATGGCCGCAGTGGGGATTGGTAGAGAACTTTAAAAAGGGCGTTCACAAAGGACCAGCGATGGTCTACGTGGCACAGGCTTGATAAGCCTGTCAAGGCCCAGAATACCCCCAAATAATAATAAAATAGGCCAATTAAAAAATTACATGGTATAACAATCATGATTAAATCTAGAAGTAATATAACATAACAATTAAGAAGAAGACGATATTCTGGTATATTTAGGAATAGTAAACAAGCAATAATAATAATTTAGGAATTTTTAAACTGTAGTTAGCGGGTGAGATACTTTCATATTGTATTTTTGAATTTATGAGTCGAGTCAAAGAAGATATATCTAGGGCCTCTACCCGCACATTCGAACTTGAACGTTTTTATTCCAATGTCAACTCTATTACAATAAAGTGCGGACCAAAACAGTGGCGATATATCGAATGTCCGGGTACAGGGCCTGATCTTTGGAAAGATCGGATTGGATCGGCGCATCCCTACATTTAGCTCTGAATTTCTGTACCTATGAGAGAACCTGTTCAGCTATGATTCAGTTTGTTTGGTTGGATGACTCACGTTCCGTTTGTTTGAAATCAATCGTTTTGACATGTGGTTTTCGGTCTTCTGTTTGTGTGTTTAAGGTTATCAGTTTATATATTATTTACTCTTATGGGTCTGATGAAATATGATCGTGGCTTATAGAGGGCAATAATGGTTTATTTTCAACTAGCTGTTGCCGGTGACTTCATCTGCGTGAGCTTTAAAAAAGTGTGTTAATATAGAACATATTCTACCTCTGAGCTAAATTTCATCTAAATCTGATCAGCCGGTTATGCGTGATTGAGTGACATCCAAACTTTGACATTTATAATATTAGTAAGATATCTATCAGTTCACTGTGTATATACTAATCAACCTTGATTTAGAACCGAACCGGGATTCGAACCCGGAACCCTGGTTTGGCAGCCCGGCGTGGAAACCATTGCACACGTACAAAGTTATTAAGAGGTATATTTTGTAATTCATGGGCATTTGGATTTTATAAATGTTTAGCAAGCCTTTTGAAATCATAACGTACCTTCAACGTAAAATTTTTTCTAAGCGTAAGTTCACGAAACATTCCCACTTCTTTTTTTAGCACGGAAAAACTAACGATCGTGCAGAAACTACGATAAAAAAACTTTGTTCAAACAACAGCTGCGTTCAGAATCTGTTACCGGTTCCAGGTCATCCGTTACAAAGTGTAGCTGTAGTGATAATATTCCTGAGGGTATGCTATTTAGAACTCCGAGGTCAAATATGCGGTCAGTGTGCGAAATACGGCCATTGGTTTTGTATTAGGTACTGCTGATAAAAAGTGTAGGGTGTGTTGAGATATGACCTTTCGTTTCTTATATTAAACTGGTTTTTGTCTCCAATCTTTTTTTTTTTACTGTAGGTTTGGCCAGATGTCGAAAAGTGTACATTAAAATAAAAAAAGTGGGTAATCTAAAATTCGAGACACAAATAGCTACAGCGTTGGAATTAAAGGTTAAGAGGGTATCGAGCCTATTGTGCTGCCCTCAATCGTATTGTTTTTTAATTTCTAAAGAATTAAACAACATTACCAAACAACAAGAATGAAGTCATGATTGGCTTTCAATTTATCGAAACAATTACGGATTATTATGTTATTATCGTTAAAACCGCCAAACTGGCAACTTTTGGGGGTTTAAAATAAATAAATATCATGGACATTGTCACACAAATTATCTAGTCACATTTAAAGTACCTGGACTTATATTATGATGACTAGACAACGATATAGAATACATATATAGATACAAACATCCATGACTCAAACATAATAACTACAAAAATTATAAAAACAAATTCGCAGTAACCCAAAAATTGAAAATTAGCAATGCCTGCTCAATTAGCTCAATAGGCTCGGTGCCCCTTTAAGTAAGCCAATTTGAAAGTGGCTTGTTACAATCACCGCTAATAAATGGCAAGATTCTACTGTGGATGTAGCTTACATTTTAAATTGGTTGACTGATTGTACAAACGTCATTAGACGAGCAAGACAAAAATTAAAAAAAACCGGCCAAGTGCGTGTCGGGCCTACTGCCGTAAATTTTTCACATATCCAGAAACATCCGTTTAGCTGGCAGGGGGGGGGGGGGGGGGGGACTTGACTCTAACACAAAATGTCATTTTAATGTTTAATATTTCGCTAACGGATCCCTTAATAGAAAAATGGTTTTCCCAAGCCTACAATATTTTTAAAAGACCTACCTAACGAAACCCCACAACATGGGATGGATGAGAAAAAAAAATGTCATCCCACTTCACGTGTAGGGGAGAAACCCTAAGAAAATACATTTTTCAAGATTTTCTTTCACCACTTTGTCGGTGGGATGAATATGTAGGTATACATATGCCAAATTACAGTTTTCTAGTACTAAGCGTCTCTGAGCTAAGCCGCGGACGGTCGGACAGCCGGACTTGGCGAAACTATAAGGGTTCCTTGTTGACTTCGGAATCCTAAAAATGGATTTATGACCACAATACCTATGCCACCGTAGTAAATTAATATTCCTATGGTGCCACATTACTGCGTCAAACGATTATAGTATCAAATTTTTGTATCTATCAAAAAAAGTATCAAAATTAAATTTTATCCCATGCGTAGAGAGAGAAAATGTATAAGAATTGCACTATTGGAAATAAAATAAATTCGATAAATATCCCTTATTTAACAAATCATTAAATCGGACCTCATTTAGAAATTAACTTAATTAAACACGATAAAATATAGATTCACTTAATTTTGTTCTTTTAAAAATGCTCAACAATTTGAAAGAACATTGTACTAACATAACAAATTGAAGCCTTCAGCGGACAACGACGCGACGTAGGCTTATTTGCCTTTATGATTTAATTTAATGGAATTGTTTTACCCTCGAAGGAAACATAGAAACAACAAAACGTAATGTTTTCAGACTTTTTAATTACATTTACCCTCGTTTAATTTAGAGAATGGAAAACATTATGAGTGTGTGATGTACGAGCACACGGCGACACATCAAGCTATACAAAACCAACATAAGCTGACCGCGCGTAGATCGAGAAACGTATATAACGTCGCTCAGCTTATGTTGGTTTTGTTCTCACCGATCCCCACTACCCAATCGTAGTCCGCGTAGTCCCAGCAACGCCCATTGCCGAGGTCCGTACCCCTTAGGGGTGCCCCTTGGGCAGGTTGCTTAAGCTCATGCATTGGTTCGGTAGACCTATCAGGGCGCTTCGCCGTCACTGGTGTGGTTCCCCCATAGTCCGCAGTAATAAGCAGTCAATGCTCCCTGAGCAATGCTGTATTTGTCAATTCGAAAAAAAAAATGCTGGTTTTGTATAGCTAGAGTCGCCGTGTGTACAATCGAGATTATTGAAAGTCACAGATCACAAAAACTAAAGGGAGATGTGAAAAGGGGGCGGGGCCAGTAATATGCGTAAAAACGGAACACATTGCTCGCGACAGTAATGATTCAATATATTATGAGGCTGAAAGCCAGTCGAGATATTATAATTATGTAAATAGTTTACAATGCTTGCGTAGTACTAAAGATTGTTCGAACGTTGAGTTTTGATACCGCAATGGATAATGAGCTCATTCAAGCTAGCAAAATATTTTCTATCGCGTGGTACTAGTGGTAATGCGATACTCGGTTTCGTACTCAGCGCGTTGGTTGGCATCTCTCAGATCTCATTGTTGAAAGTTAAAAAAAAAAATGCTGAAAATCTTTGTTTTCGATATTATCAATCGGTCTACTCTACGCCTTATTTATTTTGACGAATTTAAAACCAGCCCATGATAAATAAAAGTACCCATCAACCTCACAGTTGGCTATTGATTTAAAAATTTAAACAGTGACCCGTAATTTTCCGATAGGCTGAATACATGTCATTTGTATAATCAAACACAAAACGAATTTGATTATTTTCCGTGATCCGAATCAAGAATTTCAATAAGAGCCTTTAAAATGTAATAAAGCGTGAGATTTTCTCGTAGCTGTTCCACCCAAATCCTTTTGACATCAAGAACGCTAGGATCGTAGGGATTTTATTTTATATACAAGACAAATATCATAGGTTAAGTAAGTAGGTACCTATAGCTAGTCGGAATTCTGACCTTTTAAATTGGGTAATGAAAAGGTTTTGTTAATTCTAGTATTTTTATTTATATTCTAAATAGGTTGTTTAAAATCATAACGTTTATGTATTGCACGATATTTTTGATTAAAAAATAAGTTACTTCATCAAAGTTATTCCTTTATACAACGTGTTAATGAATAAGCGCAAAACCTCATACCCCTAACAGATTTATAACAAAATAATTAGATTAAAACAATATTGTTATAATTGTTATCATATCAGCAATGAATGAAAGCGCTGACGTACTCATGGATACATTTTAATAATCTTGTTTT
Organism: Agonopterix arenella; assembly: GCA_927399405.1. Classification (NCBI taxonomy): domain Eukaryota; kingdom Metazoa; phylum Arthropoda; class Insecta; order Lepidoptera; family Depressariidae; genus Agonopterix; species Agonopterix arenella. The sequence goes on along the minus strand of OV656707.1, from coordinate 10,765,285 downwards.
GGTAGTAAGATGAGTGTGCCCGTGCGGTGGGTTGTCATCGGGTTCAGTAAACGATAAATTTAAAAAATAAATTATTTAATATTTTGAAAAAAATGACCTGTGTTGAAACCATGATAATTCGGTCCGTTCTCGATTCTAAACAAACTACTTTCTAGTTTTGCGTTAATTCATTAACACGTTGTATAGTCCGTAACGAGGGCCACCGGCACATGGCCGACAGTTTTGTAACTTTTGCACGGAAAAAATCGTAAGTCTACTAAAAAAATAGTTGTCAAAGAATATTTCTTTTTTAGTAGACTTTACAAGAAAATTTGTTCTTGCAAGTATATTTCAGCTATATCGACAAGAATTATAGTTATGACTACAACAAATTATCTCAGTAATGTCAACAAAATATTAGGGTCGTCACAGATTTTTTTCCGTGTTCTGGTAACTATTATCTGTCTACATGCCAAATTTCAATTCAAAAGGTTCAAAAGGGAGTAATTGAGGCGGGCATATAGACAGACAGACAGAATGGACAAAAGAATAGCGGTCCCTTATTTGACTATCGAAAGACAAAAACTTTTTTTGACTTTGTACAAGTATCGAATCTGCATCCGATTACTATGGGGCCTTATTGATACCCCAAACAATTGGGTCGTATTAGGCGTATTAGGTCGTTTTGGGTCTACTAGTAATACGATTTTTATAAGTTAAAATAGTCATATAAATGGGGATTTATATGACTATTTTAACTTATAAAAATCGTATTACTGTAATTTCGTCATATACTGGTGCTTTTTGCACCTAATGTTCGACTATACGACACCTGTACAACTAAATTGTTAGTTGGGACATAGCGCAATAAAAATGAAGCCTTATATTACTATGGGTCTTTGAATGAATGAAATATACTTTATTTACACCAAACACATAAATACAGTACAGAGCAGGTCACAAAAAACACACACGGGTCTTTGATACATGAAGCAATAAAAGCGATACGCCTTATATGCCTAGAAGTTGGTGGATGTGAGCGGGGCTGATATTTAAGAACGCTCGTCAATTAGAAAAATCGCCAGTCTTATTTCTTCCCTGTCCTATCCTTTTGTTCAAGATAAACCCGACCTTTTTCTTCATTTGAATTAATTGACTTAGTCCTTATATTATTTTTTCTCACTGAACCTCTTGTTTTCGGAAAAAAATAACAAAGAGAGGAACCATACATCAACTGTCCATTTAAATGTGGTGACGCTCATTTCATTACATTTTTAACAGTGGACAGGTAGGGTCTAAACTCTGTCCAGTAATATTATTCTCAAAGTGCATTATATTTTCAAAACATTTCACAGAATAAAGTGCATTTGAGAATAAACTTATACTGTGAAATTATTCTCAAATTTTACTTCTACTTATGATATGAGCATCACCAACTTTTAAAAGGATAGTCGATGAGTATTTCTTTCCTAGTTGTTTAAAAAAAACATAACTCAAGATAGCTAAATGTATCTCTGTCTGTACATTGTAGAAATATCCACAGGTAGGCATCTACTTTAATGATTCTTCACTTAACGACTCAGATTCCGAATAACGATCTTCTCGAGCTATCGGGCAAGTCTATAAAGTGTATCGCGTAATTAACATCGGATTTCAGCAGTTTAAATAATGGTCAAAAAGCGATGGTGTAAAGATAAAAGTTTATTTTTGTTTTATGTGCCTATGGAATTAAAATTAGATACCTAGTAGCTACAAGTAGGTACTTTGCATTAGTCTCTGAATCGGACAGTTCGTTTTAAGTCAATTTAAGTCAGTCAAGTCGAACCCTTGAAAAATTAATGGAGCACCTCAGATAACCGTTCGTATTTGAATTTTCCGATTCCTACACGCTACGGACATATTTTGACCACAATATGCTATCAATATTTATCATATTCCAATAACAAAACACACAAAATACAGAATATTCAAACACGAATACTATTGCTTTATTAAAGGTAAAAGAAGCGAGATTCTCCGCTAGGCGCTAAATTCTCTGATTCGGCGCTAAATATACTAAAAAAGAGGTAGATCTAAAAAAGCGCTAAGGTGGCAGCACTGTATCAAACAAAAGCAAACATCAGAAAAGAAAGGCTGATTTTTTTTTTAGAATCAACAACAGTAAGTAACTCTATGTTTCAAACAATACAGAATAAACGAGCTTTGATAGCAGTAGTGTTTACTGACTAAGAGGATGTTTTCATTGTTGTTGTAAATATATTATTGTACGGCTAAAAGAAATACCTTTTCTTATTTATTTTAGTTCAGGCAGATATGGCGTCTCTCCTATAGATCACTGAATATTCTGTGCTTAAGAAAATACATTCCCAGGGCGGCCGGCCGAGCGTGCTGCATACAAATGAAGTTTCACCCTATTTTCAATATTAACTAATCAAAGAAAAATAAAACGTTGTCCACACAATCTAGAGACCAATATCTGTGTCGGTACTTTGTCCGGTTTCCGTTTAAATATTTATTTATTTATTTAACACTTTATTGTCCACATTACATTACAGAAAAAAACAATTGAAGTAGACATGTACAAAGGTCTCAAATTACTATAGCTGTCCGCCAAACTTTCTATGGTAATCTTTGACCCACGGTTACAATGAAAATTAATTATTAAACTGAAATTTGACAAGGTACCGACACAGATATTGGTTTCTAGACTTTGTTACCATTTTTTTTACTTTAACGTCCAATCTAGGACGTAAGTTCGTTGTGTATGGAGCGCCTTACTAGAAATATCCTCTTAATAAACATGGTAGCGTGAGAGCCTGCTGCAAGCAAACGAGAATGCTAGGGAAGCGGTTGCGGCAGCGTCCTCAATCTTGCTATAAATGATCCCTGGAATTAGTTTACTAATAGCCATGCTTTCCCTATTGGTGTCTAGCTTGCACCGGATTGAAGTCAGATATTTAACTTATCCACTCATACCTTCTTTAATTAAATTCGTTATGAGTTTCAAGATAGATTAGAGTCGTTCCCTGGTTCGCTGAACTTCATGAACTAGTGTTGTTACTGGTGGCCACTGTTGGTCTTGGTTTATTGGACAATAGTGGGAATGTGTTGCGGGCCTAATCAAGAAAGCTGGATGTGACAGTAGAGAGACAGAGTAAGGGTCGAGCCTCATCTGGCAGCATGAAATTGTCTCTTTTCACGCTAAATCCTTTTCTGTCGCTCATCAGGAACGTCATTTACTAGAGCAAGATAGGTCGCAGCACTGCCAAAGACAGGGATTCCGTGTGATGTCTCATTCCCGCTATCTTTCTCACTCTAGAAATCTCTTGATTAATCTCTCACCTCTAGATTTCTCTCTTCTTTTTCTTTCTCTCGCAAGTGACGTTCCTGAGCAACAGAAAAGGATGGAGCGTGAAAAACATCCCTATACATAGGGAGTGGCCATACTGAATGGGCAGTGGCTATAATGGTTAAACTCAAAAATTAAATCTTAAAACCCCAAAAAATTAACTTCCAATCCAATATTAGTTGTTTTCGATCAGAAATCAAGTATACACAAGTTAGAATTTTATTTTTTCGAAAGCACTCCCCGTGTGCTAAAATCATTAATCAGACTTCACTTTGGCAGTGACCCAAACCCTCTCATTTGTATTTAGTGAAAGAGTTTCTGCCCATAAATCATTCTATTTTGATAAATGAAATACTTACATTGTAATTTTTTCAAATCTCTGAGAAGGGCCGTTTCGATTTAAACTGGAGCAATCGTAGAGAGAGTTATTCAAGCGATTTCTGAAGGAAGTTATCGTCAAGTTATCTGAATTGTCGTTGGATGAATAAGTATTTTGTTCGGAAATTATTACTAGAATTTGTCTTTTTGAATAGTCGAGAGGTTTTTACTTTTGTTCATTTAAATAAGAATGTTGTAAGCGTTTTGCATACATTTATTTGTTTCCAGTACGTTTGGATTAAAGCAAACGTTTAGGATAGTTTCTAAGCTTAGTTTGGAATAACAAACTTATTTTGAGCTTAGTGGAATGTATAAATAGTTTTTCTAACTGTATCTACGTTGTCTATAACTATTATAAAACTGTTAATTTAAAAAATAATTTTTTGTTTGTTTGTTTGTTTGATCGAACATCACGCAAAAACTACAGAACCGATTTTGATGAAACTTTTTTGTTTGATAGCTTATGATCTGACTTAAAATCTGGCATATAATTAGTGTGGACGAAGACGCGGGTTAACTGTAGTACCTAATAAAAACCATTCCGGAACGACTTTCTATACTTTACCAGTATTGATTGAAAGTAGTGTCATATTCTTTCTTTCTTATCGTGTGGGCTCAGCCCTGGTGTCAGAGTTTTATCAGACCGCCTTACGGCCTCTGACGTAGTTTTCATGTAACGACTACTACCACCAGAGATAGTAGCCGGGACCAACGGCTTAATGTGCCATCCGAAGCACGGAATCATTTTTATTTTCAGACAATCAGGTGATTCAGCCTGCAATGTCCTAACCAACTGAGGAAAAACGCACAAAGTGACATTTCACTAGGTGTCCCCCGTGGGAATCGAACCCACGACCTCCGTGTCGAGAGCCAATGCTCTTAACCATTATACCACGGAGGCAGTTATCATATTGGTGATTTGATGAGCAGGTTGATCTTGAAACTTGGTTTTGAAATACAAAATTGTCTGTAAGCAATAGTTCAATACATTGTCTGTAGGCCAACCCTGCAAGGTTACGGGCAATCAGGTAGTAGTGCAGAATCAATGTTTGTCATGAGAAAGAAAAGTGTCTTGTGCCAATTTGTGAGATATATATATAGTGATGGAATGCGAGTCAAAACTAATGACAAAACTAAGGTATCTTTAAAAACGACCTCTTTCAGCAAAAAGAAAATCTTTTCTTAAACACTTTAAAGCTTCAAAGTTTAAAGCATGGAAAAATAAATAGTTCATCTCCGGCGCTAGAGAACAGGAAGTGACGGCCGCCGGCCTCTCTGTCACTCGCGGTCTAAGCCGGCGCTTCTTGTAAAACTTCTTAAAACTATCCCCACAAAGGATTGAGTGTCGAACTTGTTTTGCAACTTTTCCAAACAAAAGACCAAATAGAAATGCATTTCCGTTGATGCGGACATTGCGTTTACTGCATTCGCTGGCACGGACGACATTTATGCTGCGGTTTTATCTTTGTTTTTTTGTTACTTGCTCGTACATAAATACGCTGTGGAATAGAGAGATTTTTGTAACGTTGAGCCTTGTGAACGAAGTTTGGAATGGCGGCCATAGTGAAGGATTAGCAAGAAGTATAGGAATTCGTGCTTCATGCGTTGTCAATTTCGAGTTCAGTTTGAGAGGATATAGGTATATACCCGTTAGAATACAGACTATCCTCTTAAAATGAGGTATTTTGTTAAAGTGGGGTAGTGTCTGACATTTAGGTTCTTATGGAATTTATCGGGAACGAATTTAACGAAGCGAATTTATGGCCGGTGTTATTTGCTTAAAGCAAAAGCGTTATCCTGGACATTGATGTTAAATAATTTCTTACCTCACCTGTGGAGTCTAAAAATTATATTATGCAGTATAATACTTACTTTACATCGCAGTGTTAAGTAGTTTTTTTTCATTTTTTTTTTATTTTGTACGTAAAGATTTGGTTAAAAGCTCTATGCACAATGAATAATTAGGTCTTATCTCTTTGAGATAGCAGGTCTAGTTAGGAAAAGTAGATGATAAAAGTGAGAAAAAAATTGGAGATAACGGGGATCGAACCCGCGGCTTTTTGCATACAAAGCAAATGCTCTACTACACTACTACTACTAGATAAACCTAAATTGGTTTTTACTGCACTATTTTGTCAATTTATTGTAATGTTTTTTCATAAATAAATATTAAATACAAAAATACAAATACCACTGATCTACATCACATATACTAAGGCAGTGATAAAGAAATGATCCAATCAAACAGATTATACAACGTGTTAATAAATTAGCGCAAAACCCCATACACCCTAACTTATTTATAACAAAATAATTAGATTGAAATAGTAATTTCATTATTTTGATACTTAAAATTTTAAGTTATTCGCGTTTTAAGTTTTGGGGCAAAAATTATTAGTTATCATTTCAGCAATGAAAGAAAGCGCTAACATACTTATGGATACATTTTAATAATCTTGTTTTGGTAGTAAGTAGTGTGAGTGTGCCCGTGCTGTGGGTTGACATCGAGTTCAGTAAATTTTAAATTTTACAAACAAATTACTGAATGTTTTGAAAAAAATTACCTATGTTGAAACCATGATAATTCGATTCTGCTGTCGATTCAAAACAAACTACTTTCTAGTTTTGCGTTAATTCATTAAGACGTTGTATAACAGAGGCAGCTGATTTATTCAACTGTCGCTGAGCCTCAGACCTTTATGTCCTGTATTATTTTTATATTGATTGTTATTCTAGTGGCACTTCCCTCGGAGTATAAGTGTACAAGCAAACTTGTTTGTATATAGGTACTCTGGGGAAGTATCATTATCATACTATACACTCGACAGCAATGAAAACGGGTCACCACTGGTTACCAACAACATAAACCTTAATATCTCGGAAACTAAGAATTATAGCTTATTCAAATAAAAAGTATTTTATAGACAATTTAATACTATTACTTAAATTAATAAAAATTTTTGGTTGCTTTAAAGTAATGCCAATAAAAAAGGCTAAAACCTAAATAAATGATTTTTTGAAAATTAAATTTTTAGAATTCAACATTTATTTTTAATGTGGTAATTTTATAACTCACATACACTAAAATATGGGGAAATGTTAAATCTGTGACAAAAAATGGTTATTTTCAATTTTTGGTCAGTGATAGAATTGACGCATTTGTATTTATCTAGGTACATATTGTAATTAAGTCAAACAAATGAAAACTACAAATGTTAGTAAAGAGTATTAAATAGTCTATGAAATACTTTTTATTTGAATAATCTATCATTCTTAGTTTCCGAGATATTACGGTATGTTGGTGACCCGTTTTCATTGCTCTCGAGTGTACCTACTTCTGTTTGTGTATAAATGTAAAAGACAAATAAAAGCTTTTTAATTTTTAATTTAATTAAATTATTACTTATTCCTCTTGTGTTTGGTTTCTTGCAATAAAAGATAAATAATAATATCGTAAAGAAGTTAATTAAACAAAAACAAGGTGTCAACTAAACTAAACAAAAGAAGTTCGATATAAATGTCAATTTCACGTTTGATATAACTTAGAACGTTTGAATAACAAATGTCACAGATACTTTTAGCATGTTCATTCAAACGCCGATGTCATTGTCAGTGACAGGCGGGACGTAAAATAAAGTCGCTTTAGACACAAATTCATGCACAGATGCGGTTCTTTTATTTTGATATCATTAGCATCCTTTTAAAATAACTGTCTACCCATCACACTGAACAACTTTTACTATAGGTAAAATCGATCGGAGCAAAAAAAAATCAGCTGTTGCATACATTTCAGTCGAGTATTAACGATAGTTTAATTTCCCTAATGATAAATAAACCAACCACAAAATTTAAAACTGTTAAAATTAAACGGACGCTTAAAAAAGGTCTTTACAAAATTTCTGTTTCTGAAACTTTTCATAAATATTTTTTAATCTGAAGCGAAGTTGGGGTCGGGCGAAAATAATAAGATTAAAAACTTGTCACTAAGTAGGCTTAGGGTGGCAAAAAATAACTTGAACAACTTTGGTATGGTCAAAGGGGTTGTTTACTATAATGGATTAATTACCAACCAAAATTAGGGTTGGCAACTGCTTGTAAAGTTCCGTACCGTTTGGACATTTACGAGTTTCCCCGACACGATGTTATAAGACTGTCGGAACAAGGCACTGAAATACATTTATTATTACAGGCTAGGGAGGCCCGGAAATTGTATGTCGTAGTAGCCGTTGTGTACAACACGGTATAGGTTCGGATGTATTGTCTGTTTTGAACGGATTTAAAAGGTTTTGTGTATCTGTCGTTTTTAAATTAAATATTTTTTTAAATTTTAACAGGTTTTCTACCTACCTATCTTTTACGTCATGTCTCTGTCCCATTGGGGTAGACAGAGACCAGAGTGCGCCACTTTACTGCGATCCTGATATACCGCCTCTTTTGTCTCATTCACATCCATCTTTGATTAAATTAAAATAGTAAGATAGGTGACTAGCGTACAGCGCATTGACCGCATAAATTGAGCCACTGTCGCCTAATTTACTTAAACACAATGCGAGCGGCATTGCGTGATTAGGATACTTTTTTATTTTAGGCGGAATAAAGGTACCACAAAGCCTTCGTGTGCTTTTACTCGTTGCTCAAATCAATAAAAAGAAAAAACAAATCACACGGTATTACTTTTCACTCGTAAGTAAATGAAAAGCAGATCCATTGTTCGAGTACGTAACACAAGAACGTCACTTTTCTTCCGCTATTTTAATTTAAACAAAGACATCCATACATCTTTTCGTACATGCCTGCCGGGTTTGTGTAGGTATTCCGCACCTCACCTTTCTGTAGGACGTACCCTTTGTGGGATGTACTTGATCAGAGTACATCTTACGTGTCCTCTATCGACAATTCCATCGAGATTCGCACAATAGGTTACGTTAATTTTAAATAATTATAGACATGAACTATATTAACACCTATCTTATTAATTTGTTCGTGTTTGTGATGTCTTTAAGACTTGTTTTCTAGTTTATTTCTTGTTTTATCTTCAATAGAATGTAGCCTGTAAAGTAAGAAAGGAGATAGAGACTATTTTTTATCTCAGAAACTAAAGCTAACTGTAAGGTCCGCCACATACATCCGGAACAAACCTGATTCAGAATTAGATTCCGTAAGGAGTGTTGCCGCTTTCAGAGACTTTTTACTAGATCTAGTGATTTTTTGATGTCTTAGGCATGCTTTAAAGTGATTTTTGAGCGTAGGCGTTGATGGAACGATACCGTATCGTGACGGTGCAGTTGGGACGTCGTTGCGGCATAGTTGCGAAATCGCCTACGCTCAAAAACCGCTTGTGTGATGGTTCATACCATTTTTTATGCAGATTATGTCTAATGTTAAAACTATCGATATTCTTTTGATGTAGTTGCATTAATATTGGAATACAATTTACAAACCATGATCGTAACATTCGTAAAGTCATGACCTCATCACATGATAGAAATTATCATGAATAGAAATTGTTTGTTTTGTTTTAATAAATACCTAAAAATGCAATTATTGTCATTCATTTGGCGTTTCATACATTTTTATTTTAGGCATTTTTTAAACAGCACTCTAGTATTGTTTGTAACCATAGTTGACAACACTGAATCCTGAATCAGGATTCCGGATCGCAATTCCGTCTGTGTGGGGCGGACCTAAAGCACAGTCTACGTATACAATACAGCTGTGAAACTCGACAGGTCAATCATGCGGTGTGCGCAGGGGTAAACGCGACGTTATACATTAGTCTACCTACGCGCGGCCAGCTTATTTTGGTTTTGCGTAGCTTGATCTGTCGCCGTGTGTACATTTTAAGAATCTTGTTTTGGTAGTAGTAAGTAGGGTGAGTGTGCCCGTGCAGTGGGCTGACATCGAGTTTAGCGAATTTTAAATAATACAAACAAATTATTTAAAATGTCGATAAAAAATGTATCTATGATAATTCGATTCTGCTCTCGATTCTAAACAAACTAAATTCTGGTTTTGCTTTATGTTTGTTTGTTTGTTTATGCTTATGTTTCTGGTATCCAGATAAGTGCTCCCCACTGAGGTGCAGATCAACACATGTAGCCTCTTTGCTAATGGTTTGAATTAACAAAATTAACTATTTCGACGTGAACATAAACACATACACAATTTATACTTTCGTTTATTATTCTTTATTGGGAAAACAGAACCTTAGCTGTAGGTCATCAAAAATGGGCAAAGGTTATCAAGTCTAAGACACAGTCTGATTTTATCGTTCTGAAGTCTAACTGTCCATTAAAGAGACAAGTAAGAAGTCAGCCTTCCCTCTACTTATAATTTGGAACACTATCATGAATTCATGACTGTCCCTTAAGTTGGTTGCAGAGGTTACAAAACTTTGACGCACAATACGCGTAGACGGTATTAATATAAGTAACTTTGTATATATGGAAAAAAATTCAGAAAATCTAGATGAAGTTTTTCATACAAAATTTTAAAAGCTTTATATCTTCGTAATTATATTATAAATTGCAAATGTTATTTATGACGCGGCAACTAGATTTTCTAAATTATTTTTCCATATATAAAATATTTATTTTATGTGCGTCAAACTTTTTTATGGACTGAAACCACCTTAAAGTGACAAGTAATCAGCCTGACACCTATATTTTCAACACTATCATCAATGTCCCTTAAAGTGACAAGTGGTCAGCCAACGCTTATAATTTGGAACATTAATTCCCTTTCCATTACACTCAGTTGCAGAAACGTTCATTAAAGATAATCCTCCATTAAATATCTTGCTGTCACTTTTTGTTTTGGTGACATAATAAAAGCTAGCAAGAGATTTAATGGAGGATTATCTTTTATGAACGCACGTGCAACTGGCGGTCAGTCTACTTTAACCACCAATTGAAAATTGTCACATTAATATTAAAAAATTTTTTTACTCTCCCAAATCAGCGAGGAATTTTTGAGTTGAACATGGCGTGCTTTAAAATATCAGCTTTGAACGTGGCTCGTCTATCCCGACAAGACACGGTTAAAAGGCTCCGCGACCGGGTTCCGGCACTAGAGCGGCCACCGGAGATGGCCCATTCATCGCTATCGGCCGCTCTGCCGTTCAAACTCTTACATTTTGTAGCAACGGAAGTCTGAGATGTATTTCCACTTTGAGATTTTTATCTTAAATGTAAAATTTTTGATGGTAGAGGTGTTGGTATTCGTTAATAAAACATTTTTATGTCGCTAAAACATTACGTATTCTAAGTATTTAAACCAAAAGAAAACGCGCGATCCCGTTTCGCTTTAAAACTGGTAAATTTGAATTTTATAAGAAACTAGAGTTAACCCGCGACTTCGTCCGCACTAATTATATAACAGATAATAATCTACCAAACAAAAAAAGTTTCATCTAAATCGGTTCAGTAGTTTTCGCGTGATGCTCGATCAAACAAACAAACAGACAGATAAAAAATGCAAAAATTGGTGATATGGAATCTGGGACACCTAAAATTTTTTTTTTGTTAATATCTTCAATGTACAGACACACTTCTGTTACAGTTCTATAATAGTTTAAGATGCCACGATAGAAAAGGTTGAGATAATTTCCATTTCCTTGGGACGCACGATATTCATCCTATCCTGTGTATAATTTCAGCTATCATACGATTTGTATGTGTTCTTTGATCATACACATTCGCCAGCTGCGAGACGACCCGAAACGAATACACTTCGTCACGTGGGAAATGTCTTTTATTTTATTTGAAAATATCGAAGTTATATCAATGAAATACATGAAACCAACGAGGAGTATTATCATGAAGCTCATTTTATTCTTTGTTTTTTATTTACATAAGAATATGTTTTTAAGGTCATCCGATCAGACTATCGAACTGAACATCTATGGAACCAAAGTCGAAATCGCAAAGAAAAAGAGCTGTTTCATACAAAACTGCAAATGTGTGGACATCAGATTTTTTTGCGCGATTTCGATGTTGATCCCATAGAGAAAATAGTTGTTCAGTTTGATGGTTTGATCATCGTCTTAAAAATCTGTCAGCATATTAATTTGGATCCTGTATGTTTGTGACTGACTGACTGATTGACAGCGGACTGCCTAAACTACTGAATAGAAATACTGCAGAGGGCGTAGGTGTTGAGTTTGGTAAGAAAGGATTTTTCGAATAGTTTAGAAAATCGTATTTTTTTTTTCTAATGGGTTTGCTCTTGACCTCAATCCTGTCCAATATAGCAATATAGTCCAGTTGATATCAATGTTTGTATCCGAAATCTACGTAGACGAAGTTTTGGGCACAAGCTTGTGTAGTATCATATTATGTAGTATATAACACAAAGATAACAAAAGACAAGTGTGTATAAAGGAAAAAAAAACGACAATTATGCAAATTGGATTTCTTTTTTGAGACAGCATGAAAAATTTTTAAGTTATTGTATCTAAACACCCTTAGTTTTAATCAAAGTAACAACAACAAAAACCGCCTCATTCCGATCTCACATTTGAAGGTTGTCTTCCTAAACGTAGACCGTCTACAGAAAGTATTTTATCACCCCGCTCACTCAAACCCCAAGCATTCGTGAATAAATACTAAAGAGCATCACGAGCCTTTTTCTCGTAAGACGTTTCTCACTTATTCTTTCGGGGTTATACGCCTTCGAGGCCGCAGTGAGCTCATCATTTGCATCCAAATAGCTCCTATAAATTCGCTACCCGAATTTTCACCATTCCCCCGTTCCTTGAGAGCAATTAAATACTTTTTTTCGTGCTTCGCGCGGAGTTCTCGATTTTCCAGTGTGAATAAATTCGGCCAGATTGCAGCCGGAGCCGGCTTCATTAGTTAAAATTATTTCATTTCGACCCAGTCTGTAGTAAAGCAGTTTATATCAAACCTTATATCATTATAGACAGGTAGATTGGAAACTGAATATTTGTGAATTTAAGTCCTATTAATTTTAAATTCAAAATTTATCAGTGATGAAATTATTTTGTTCATGTACCTATTTTTGCCAACAACGGAACGGCGATGGTTTATGCGTTTAATCTACATGTTGTGTTTGTGTGAACAATATCAGTTTTCTCGAAAATAGGTAAAGGTATATTGATGCTATTTATTTTGAAAGCTAGTTTTGTATAGCTGGTTGTATTACTTGTACTTATAGTACATAAAGTGGAAATGAAGTACAGTCGTTTCCAGAATCTGCAGCTCTTGTTTCGGTGATTTGTGAAAGGATCTCTACTACCTTGTTACCGTTAGAACTCGAGTTTTAGTTCGAATTTTCAATTTATCAGGCAGTTCGTTAAAACTGCAGCAGGTGCTGCTTCAGATCTGAGGATTGTGATGATGGCCAAATTAGTACTGCAAGAGGCCTAATACAAGCAGTACCTAAAGTTTATAAAGTATTAGATAAATATGTAGATGACACGATTTTATCAAAACCTCCGATTCTAAGTACCTAGTAGACAAAGAAGAAGAAGCGGAGGTCTTGATACAATCGTGTCATCTACATATTAGTCATGGATTTCCGCAAAGTAACGCCTGATTCAATTAAGTATTAGACAATCATAATATTTAAAATTTAATAATATAGCCACGACACGACGACACTAAAATCAGTTCCTTACCTACTTTAGTCACTCATATCACATATCTAATGATATAAAGCAAAAATACAACTCGTAAATAATAGTTCTAAAGAGCCAAGAAGAAGAAGTTCCAACATTTTAATGTCATGTCGACAAATATATCAATATTATTTACGTAAATTCATATCTGATTATTAGTAAAGATAAGATCGCCTTATCTTTTGGTGTGAAATAAAAATCATGGTAACCTCATTCAATGACTTTACTAAATAACACTTTTGATCTTGAATGAATATCTATCACAACCTATAGCATATTGTTCGTCATCTTTAAGCTAGGACCTTTAAGGCCGTTGCAGAGGGGTCAATTTTATACAAAACTTTGACGCACAATACGCGTAGACGGTACTAATATAAGTAACTTTGTATATATGGAAAAATAGTTTAGAAAATCTAGATGCCGCGTAACAAATAACATTTGCTAAACTATTTTTCCATATATAAAATATGACTTTTATTAATTCCGTCTACGCGTATTGTGCGTCAAACTTTTGTATGGACTGAAACCACCTTAAGGCAAAAACTCTGAAGTGCCATTTCAAAAAATGGCGCTTCAGACTTTTTACCTCGGAGGCGACGATAGAGGTAGTACGATGCCTGCTCTAAAAACTATTTTCATTTCAATAAAGCGCCGTCCAACTTCAGAAGTTCGTATCTAGATGTCGATTCATCAGAAGCTCGACAATCGAATTATTTTCCGTCGACGGATGATTTCTTGTTATGGGTGCAGCTAAGTCCGGGGCAGCCCGAAGCGAATTCAATGGCCTGGAAATGATAAGCGTTAAACATTACAGCCACTTACTCGTATGTGCTTTGTTGCTGATAATCCTTTGTTTATTTAGGCAGATCGCAGTCGCAGGGCATGGTGATGTCAGATGAAGGTTTCCATGTCAGCTACATTATGTTTTCGTCATCCTGTTCAAATGTTTTGAAACAAAGTCAGTCACCCTTTATAATTAGCAATGAGTGAAATGTAGATTATTGAAAAACTTAATTTTACCTGTGATAAACAGGCTGTAACAAAACACCTTGGTAATATACAGGGTGTAAAATTTAATGGGATGCTTACTTAAAAGGGTGGTTCAGACCATCAAACTGAACAACTTACACTATGGGACCAACACTTAAATCGCAAAAAAAATATCCGCTGTCCCATACAACTACAAACATAACTCGACTGAAATGTAAATTTTTTTGTTTCGCGATTTCAGTGTTGGTCCCATAGTAAAAGTTTTTCAGTTTGATGGACAGAAGCACCCATGTTAGTAGGTGTCCCATTTAATTTTACACCCTGTATAAAGGGGTGGTTTAGTTCAGACCATAAAAAACCATAAAAAATCTGCTATTCCATCAAAACTGAAGTACCCTACCTACGACAGTGCAGATTTATTTCGACGTTTTCGCCCAATAGTGAAAGTGAAAGTTATTTAGTTTGATGGTCTAAAGCTTAGTCTAAGGTTCAGACTCTAAACCATACTTTCACATTTATAATTTAGTGGTAGGACTTTGATGTATTCGTTACGATGATACGTCAGAAAACTCAACTTGGGGATCTTGTGATAACTCACATTCTATAATCAAAGCATAATTGTTTATTACTAAAAGTAGTTCCTTACGGAATAGTCAGGTAAAAGTAAAGTCTAATCTTAGATGTGATAACAGTAAAACCTACAAACCACGCAAAAGCAAACAGAAACGCTACGAAGGATTTGCCAATATTATTTTTTTCCCGTCCATTGCCAACTCACCATCAGTGTAAACGAAACATAAAACTGGAGATTTCAATCTCTGCTATGTTGTGAGTGAGAAACCACTAAATACAATCCAGATGTCGTGTTAATCTCATTCCACATGAGTAAATTACAAGATCGGCCGGCACTGGCTGCCGGCCAAATGGGCGACCGCATCAGCGATCACAAAACCAGACCGATAATTCCTTTCATTTGCTTTTTACTTAATTCTTTTATAAGTTTTTGACGGAGTGTCTTAGGATATAAAAACTCCAAACGTTTTTGTTTTAGCTCGGGATACATTTGAAGACGTTATACTATTACGTTATACTGTTAAACAGTAAGTCAGTCAGTATAATTGATTGACTGGTTGTTAAACCTTTCAATGCATCTGCATATAGTTTTTTTGTTTAACCTGTTTCATCCCAATGCTGGGCAAATGTCTAATTCGAGATTTTCTAGCCTTCTCTATCCGATCCTATGTTCCAATGTAGGTATAATTTTTAACTATTTGTTTGTTCATTAATGTAATGTTTCTTTGTACTATTCAAAATTATTAAATAATAATAATTATCCGGAATAATCAATACTATAATCTAAGATGTTTTGTTACTAGGTACATACATTAAAAATGAATAAAAATATTGAGAATATAAAACTAACTTAACCTAAAACATGGTGCAGGCTTGGACCGCGCGGGAGGGGGTAGCCAAGATGCTGGCAGCGTTTCCTCGCTGAACGGCAAAACTGATCCGTAGAGCGAGGAAAGCGCCAGTCCTTGGGGGGATCCAAGGGCTGGCGCTTTCCTCGCTCAACGGATCAGTATACCAGGCGCTTTGCCAGATCTTTAAAAAGCGCCTGGGCGCCGGGACCCCACGGACCAAGGGTTTTGGCACCGAATGCTATGAATTTATAATGGGTGCCGATACCCTTGTATTTACCCTCTTTTGCCTATTCGGCAGATTCCTAGGTATGTCGTTACATATTGTTTATTTATAATTTACACTTTTGATGAATATTTATGAAGTACCTTTTAGACGTTGGTAACGAAGGATAAAGAAACCAGAAAATGTATGTTTTGGACCAATCTGAAACAAGGTAATATATTATGAAATCGTATATAATACTTTCCTGAAAACGAATACCATAAAGAACAAAACGTAGGTAAGTTTTCACGGTTATTAGAATCAGAAGCCGTCCTTATGCCACGTGCTAATAATGATACTGTCAAAATGCCCTACTGCCTTGATAAGGGTCGAAAGGGGTACACAATGACCTACGATCATGCTACACCTTTATTTCACTTGTAGGTGCCAGGTGAAAGAGAGTCAATATGGTTTTTATAGTTATTGTTTAGGTACATGGATTTTATGAAACTAATTCCGAAAGATCTCGTGTTTTTTTTGGTTCAAGCAGAATACACTGCACTTATAATTTCAAAGCGTAATTATAAGTGCAGTGTATTCTGCTTGAACCATTTCCACTGAAACTAAGCGGAGAAAAGATAAGTAACGAAATTTTTATTGGTTGTTTACGACAGATTTCCTCACTTCTTCGCTCAAATCCGCTTTGATGGATTCCGGTCACACTAAGTTAGTGGCCTCCACGAAACTACACTGGGTTAGCGTGGGTTAGCGTGGGTTATACAGGGTGTAAAATAAAATGGGACAGTCACTTAATTTTTAAACTAAATATAGTTTTAGCCTAAATACTTTTTGGGACAAGCCATCCTCACTCTGTACAAAGTCTTAGAAATACAAAAGCCGTGAAAAACAAAACACGGGTTGCAAAAATTAGCCCTGGGCCGATTATTACTGAGTTTGGTACTAAACAGCTACCTATAGTCTACACGCAGTAGGTTCATAAGGTAACCTTCAAAACAATGCTACGGATCTATACGAACGCGGTAGTGAACTTATTATACAGGGTGTAAAATAAAATGGGACACTTACTTAAACGGATGCTTCAGACCATCAAACTGAACAACTTTTACTATAGATCCAACACTGAAATCGAGAAAAACAATCCGCTATCCCATACAAAACTGCAAACATAACGACTGAAATGTATGGGACAGTCGATTTTTTTTTCGCGATTTCAATAATGGTCCCATAGAGAAAGTTTTTCAGTTTGATAGTCTGAAGTACCCCTTTAAGTAATTGTACCATTTCATGGTACACTTGTATACTTACTCATTACTCTCAATCGTTTTTGAGAGGTGGTCTTGTCCAGTAGGATTCCACAGGAACAGTTTTAGTTGTTTTGTTTACTCCAGTTATAAAATTGTGGTTTCATAACAGTTTCTGTACTGGGTATACTATACCTATTTTCGGTCCGAAAAGTGTTTATGGATGGCGGACGGTAAAAACAACCACAATTTGATTGTGGTTACAATTGTGGACTACAATCTGGCGTGCCAATTCTCGTTGCTGCGACAGTTCTGACCACATATAACATTCTGGCTTGCCAATTCTCGTTGCTGCGACAGTTCTGACCACATATAACATTCTGGCTGGCCGATTCTCGTTGCTGCGACAGTTCTGACCACATATAACATTCTGGCTTGTCGATTCTCGTTGCTGCGACAGTTCTGACCACATATAACATTCTGGCTGGCCAATTCTCGTTGCTGCGACAGTTCTGACCACATATAACATTCTGGCTTGTCGATTCTCGTTGCTGCGACAGTTCTGACCACATATAACATTAGAAGTGCAAAGTAGGCGAGGAACGTGTCGCCACAGGTTATGCAATAATTTGCATAACACCATATGGAGCGAGATGTGGTGCGAGCGAGAGGGCATGAGTAATTGTAGCAGTTGGAGCGGTTCTGTGGCTAACCAGAACGCTCTGGCGGCGTCATATTTTCACGGTGAATTTTGCTTTGATTTGCTTCCAAGATGACTTAAATTTCAAAGTTCACAACTTATGATGTGAGGACGTGTCCCTAATGCATGTAACGCACGAATATTAAGGGCACTTTTGGGCCAGGTATGACATGAGAAGGGCTCAACTGTTAGATTAAATGGTTATACGCCCCGTAACCTACTTCACATTTAGAAATCATTTTTTCATTGCTCTTGAAGGATAGTTTTTTCTACACAAATAAATAATATTGTAGTGTATTGTTATATTATTATTCGAATGTTTTTAAATGATTTGAAATTTAAAAAAAAGAATCACTTGCTCACTTATTCATGATAATTTTTTATGTTTCTCGGGAATATTCCCTGAAGTAGGTATTCAGCATAATTTGTGGCATTGACTACTTAATTATTGTCCTTTCAAGCGTGCAGTTCTATTGTAACAAAATTAAGGTTTCCGTATATACAGGTAGCACGGATATACCGCCGAGTAGTCTGCTTGTCGTTCTTATACAGATTGTACTTCGGTGAATGTGCCCAAGAGCTACATGAGTTCATCCCGCCTTCCCCTTTCTACTATCGGACTTCCAGATGCACCGTGGGATATAACCCGTTCTTGGTTGTCATCCCACATATCCGCACCAAGCGCCTTTCTGAATCTTTTATAATGCGCACAGCCAAGGAGTGGAATGCCCTGCCTGCGTCAGTATTTCTGAGCGCTTACAACCCGAATTCCTTTGAAGTACGAGCGAATAGGCTTCTTCTGGGTAAGCTCGCTACATTTTCGACCCCATCTTTGTCCTGAGGACTGGATTGAGGTCAGGAGCAAACCCATCCGTAATAAAAAAAAAGGTTGGAAACTTAAATGGTTTATATACTTTCCTTTTGTTGGTCGCATAGGTAGTGAAAGTTGTTCAGTTTGATGGTCTGAAGCACCCCCTTAAGTATTACTAGGGTGTTTTGTTACACCCTGTACTTACCTACTACTAGATATTTTTCTCTGTTTGCTGTTCTGTTTCAATTCTTATTAAAGACCAGGCAATCCGGCTTTCGTATAATTAAGCTTTCTTTCTTTCTTATCGTGTGGGCAGAGCTCTGGTGTCAGCGTTTTTTCAGACCGCCTTACGGCCTCTGACGTGGTTTAAATGTAACGACCACCAGAGATAGTAGCCGGGACCAACGGCTTAACGTGCCATCCGAAGCACGGAATCATTTTTCTTTTCACACAATCAGGTGATTCAGCCTGCAATGTCCTAACCAACTGGGGAAAAGCGCACAAAGTGACATATCACTAGGTGTCCCCCGTGGGAATCGAACCCACGACCTCCGTGTCGAGAGCCAATTAATTATGCTACCGGTATTATATACCGATAGGTCCTAAAATCTTCAATACAAGGTGTTACTCAAATACAAATAAACATTTAAAGGGGTGCTTTAGACCATCAAACTGAAAAACTTTCACTATGGGACCAATATCGAAATCGCGAAAAAAGAAATTAATGTTCCATACTAAACTACAAACCTACTCGAGTCAAAATTAAATGTATGGGACAGCTGATTATTTTTTTCGCGATTTCGATGTTGGTCCCATAGAGAAACTTGTTCAGTTTGATGGCCCAAACAACCAGCTTAAAAGCTTAAAATTTTTATTCTTACTTTTGTAACACCCTGTATAATCTAGCGTCTTTAACGGACGTGAGCATCATCTACAGTGACCTGCAAAACTAAGTACTACACTTTTAATATTTAAATTTTTTCGGAACTATAGAAATTTGAGATTTAAAATAAAAAACGTTTTATAGCAAATATTATCAGCTTTCTTTGTAACTATTCTTTGTAAATTAAACTCTTTTTCGAGTCCTTTTTATTTCGAAAGTATATTTTGTTCACTGAAAAAGTTATTGCAATTTTAAAAGTGTGATACTTAGTTTTGCAGGCCAGTGTATATCCACTGTCATTTTTTCTTCTTCATATAAGAATTTAAAATATTTTATCGTCTTCTTTTTATTCAAAACCAATTACGGTTTAACGAGAGGATAGGTGAATACTGAATACCCCGCTAAAGGCAGGTAATATTGGAAGAATCCAGAGCAATTGCTCCGTAGGAATTTTCCAGTAATTTGGATTCAATTCACAGCAAGCGATGGCTGGCAATAAATAAAGTGCAACTCCAAATGAGGCTAGCTGGACGTAATCCAACTTTTGTATTTTTTTCCTTTATTGCACCAGTAATAATGGACATTGTATGGACAGAATTAATAATGGAATTTCTTTATTAATTTAGTACATTGGTTATTATTTTAATATACTTCTTGTTTTTTTAGTGTTATATACCAAAATTGACAAAACGGAACACTTATGGAATAACCTCGGTGTCTGTCCGTCCGACTGTCAAAGCCATTTTTATCATAGACCGTAAGACATAGAAATCTGAAACTTGGCACACATATGGCAACTCATGGAACAACATCATAAATGAAGTCAAAAACTCTTTACGGGGGGGTAGAAAAGGTAAACAAAAAATTTTTTTTTCCATGTTATTTTGTGGGTTATCATTAAAGCTTATGAAAATACGAGTCTAAAAATAAAAACATGTTACACTAAACACTAATTACCGGACCCGGCTCGCACCTGACCGATTTTTTTTCAATTGATCTATTCTTCTTCTATCGAGTCGATGGCATGTCATTTTATATTTTTCCAGGCCAGTATTTTGCACGCGGATAGCACTACCAGCAGTGTCCATAAGCTTCATTCGCGTGCAAGTTTGTGGGCAGAAAGGGTAAAACACCACATTCACACCTCAGGTCTGATCCATCGATAAAACCCCATTTGGACAGGTTCTCCTTACTCCGGCCGACTTGAGTTCGGAGCCTGTTTAAAGACCTCCAAATCGGCCTGGGTAGTTCATGTCTTGGGGGAAGGCTTTCCGAGGGGGGGACAAACGGGTCGGGTAGCTTGCTCTTTCTTCGCCAGAGGTCACATCTAGCTCGAGGACCCTTACCAATACCTTGTATAGGGTGGACACACTTCAGAATGTTTTTGCGGATCTTGAGCCTTTGGGGTACTGTGGATTATCTGAACATAGGATTCCATGGATCAACTTCGAGTTTTGCTCTTTCAATTGAGCTCGCAACGGCCCTGCGGACCTCTGGTGGCGCAATCCCAGCCAGTGAATTGATCTATTAAGGATTACTCTCGTTAAATAAAATTACATCTATAATCTTGTTCGAGTTTGAGTGCAAGCAAAAAACCATACCATTTTTATCCTATCATCAAAATATTTCAAATACAAAATAATTCTCATTATGAATGAAATGAAATTTCGATATCAATTATGTGGGTTTGTAAATGAAAGCCGATTAAAATTAAAGAGCGAGCAAATAAATTGTGTTGATTTCAACTAGTCTTTTCACAGAGAAACCTTACGGATACTCCTATGTACTTTGTTTAAAAAAACAACTCCCTTAGCAATTTTATAAATCTTCAATTTATTTTGATTGTGTAAAGTATTAGCATTTTCACTGTGAAATATTTACAAATATTTTAAAAGGATAGACGTATTTAAAACTAGAGACAAACAGTTGCGAGGAAGAGGAAGACCTAGACAGAGTTATCTAGCCCAAGTGAAGGAAAAGGTTGATGTCGTGTCGTATCAAGAACTCAAAAGATTAGCGGAAAAGAGACAGAATTGGCGAATACTCCACCGACAAGAGCATAAGCTATTTTTAATAACATGATGTTCAATCGGGAGGATTGCAATCGGAAGTTGCGTTGCCGTTGTCGGTCTGGTTGCCTCTCCCAGGCCTACAATGAGGCGCCAGTTGTATGGTGGCTAATGATTGTGTTTTATTTTCAAAAAACGGATCTCAAGGGTTTGTTTCACTAAATATTTAATAACTGTAAAACGTCAAACACTTTTGCTATTCAAGACATTTGCAAAATAATCAACACTAAGGTGGACTCAATAATATAATTATTAAAATAGAACAAAATTTTTTTAGAAGCACAACCCTAAGGCACAGTATAAAAAAGAGTAGCTAAATCGAATTTTATTGAAATGATAGGAAAAATCGACGACGGACGGTCGCGGTGAAATAATTTTCTAATCAATGAATATCCCAATTGGCTTGTTCGGATTCCATTAAATACTTATAAGGAAACCATTAGTCATGTAAAATTTAAATTGTTTAAGAGAATGGCCAGACCATCAAAATTTAACAATTTTTTCTTTGCGACCTATGACGAAATCGCGAAAAAACAAATCACTTGTCTCCTACTACGGACGGTCGGTTTAGGTCGAGTATGACTGCATTTTTGAATGGAACAGTTGTTTTTTTCTTCGCGATTTCGACGTTTGTCCTGTAAACAAAGTTGTTCAGTTTGATGGTCTGAAGATCATCCCCTTAAAAAACCATTAGCATATGAAGAAAGACTCTATATGTAGTTATTTTCCATACAGCTTCCTTAAGGGTTGGCCTGTGCCCTGCCAGTCGTTATAATGTTGTTAAAAGTTAATTCGTATATAACATGATTGTATCAAGACCTCCGCTTCCAAATACCTAGTAGATAAAGTCTAAGATTAACTACTGAGGATGCTCCTTAATAGAGCGTAACACGTGTAGAGTAGAAATAATTTGGTGGGCAAGTTGTATTGCATAACGTAATACAACTTTGTCTACTAGGTATTTTAGAAGCGTAGGTCTCGATATAGAGATATATATTCAAAGGTACGAGACGCAGGATAACTTTGCAGCCGAGTGAAACACACAAATTTTCACCTCTACAGCGAGGAAAATGTTAGATGCAAGAAAAAAAAGAGCTTGGCGCAATAATTGCATTTTCAGTGGACTCGCAGTATAGACAAATAATGAATAGGAAGATTCTTATATTAATAACTCTTTCCACGCTAGCGGGTAAAATGCACTTTTGCACTCAGATTTCAAATGATAAACAGAATCTTTCCGAGCTTGTGAGGTCTTCTTCTTATCGTGTAGGCAGGGCCCTGGTGTCAGAGTTTTTCCAGACCGCCTTAGGGCCTCTGACGTGGTTTTTATGTAACGAATATTACCACCAGAGATGATACGGAACATCTTTCCCTAAGAATGCTAACTCACAAAAAAAAAATGATCGACTCTCCATATTAAATGCAATCAGCTGATCAAAAGTTTGTATGAGAAGCCGATTTTGCGAATTTCCTATAGGTATCTTAGAGAAAGTTCACTCACCCCTTAGAGTAATACAACTGTTTATACCCTATCAACCTGTAGATAGAAAGCTCGCTGTGCTAGTGTTTCTTGATGACATCATCCAATCTAAGATTAAACATTTTATGGTCAGCTTTATGGTTAATTTACAATGCAAATAATAATTAAATAATTATATCTTAATGAGTTTCCTTCCTCGTTCTTGCTTTATGACTGAAGATCTCGTCTTAATAGTCCCATTCAGTCATGACAGTGGTGAAGATAGCATTTAGTTGCCTTCTTTACTGTATCCTGCCCACCCACTTAGACCTTGATATTCACTGCGTTTTACATAGGTACCTCGGAGAATGTATTAAATAAGTCTAAACACAAATGATTTTTTCTATAATGAGCGCTTTATTTTTGATATAGTATGTCTAGTGGTAACCATTGTAACTGCTGGTACTATAAAGGTGCTTAACAGAGCGTTTTGATACTATAAGATTAAAGAGCATTAGCTTAACTCTTAGAACGTACACTAAAGAAAGCCCCCTCCCTTATTCGTAAGAGGAGGACTTTGCACCCCAGTGCAGGGCAAAGGCCTGGCCTGGCGGATCCCAATCCTACAGGCCACAGGCTATAACTTATTAACTTTTACTTACAATTATACAACATTTAAAAAAAAAACAAGAATGCCGTAATTGTAGTCATCGCTGATTTTCTATTTATCGGGTAATGTTTCAATAAATTGATAACTAACAATATGACTACTAATATTCTTGTTTTTTGGAAATGTTGTATAGGAAATTGTTTAAAAAAATGATTGAGGGCAGCACTATAGAATCGGTAGCAAAACAATAAAGCAAGACCAAAATGAGTTTTACCTGTAAACATATCTGCGTTTACTTCTCGTTGTAAAAGCCAATATTTTAAACAAGGAAAGAGTCCTACAATACGACCGGTCTTTCCCATAGCAATTAACGCTCCGATTAAAATCTGAATTATTTATTAACAATTTATGATCAAACAATAATTTATTGCCTCAATTCCATATTCCGCGATTAAATATGTTTTCACAGTCCTCCCGGAAAACAATGGTTTTAAAATCTTGCCGACAATTACAATTATGTATTTCAACTGGCATGTTTTTGTGTAAAATTGAGAATATTAATTGTTCTGCTTTCACTTTTGATTAAAAAACTTATACGGTAAAAAATGGTATCTTACAATTAGGTAGGTACCAAAATTTAAAAAAAATTACGTCAGCAGCCCCAAAGAACAATGGGCAGTTTTGTATGGACCCTGGGCCCAGTACTGTAGCACTTTCTTACCTACTTTCAAGTAAAGACCTGAATAATACTAACATTTTATTATATGGCAGCATAACTGTAACGCGTTAAATAAAAAAGTTACAGCCGTTTCAAAATTCAATCAATTACCTATATGAATGCTAATATTTTTTTACCTAATAATGCCCATACAGTAGAAGAAAGAGTATGGGGCTGTGGGAGCTTGCCAAAACCAAACATAAACCGCCCAAGACGTACAACCAAACATCCAACGCCCAACACCCACCACACCAGGCATCACCCACCACCCACCAGGCAACACCCACTACCCACCACCCAACACCCACCACCAAACACCCAACGCGTTATAGTTATGCTGCTGTATAATAAAATGTTTGTCTTATTCAGGCCTTTAATTTAAAGTAGATAAAAAAGTGCTACAGTGTCTGGCCCATTCTGCCCCTTGTTCTTTAAAATTTAGCATTCATATCGTTCTACAAAACCTGAGGGTAATTTTTATTTCAAATTTTTTTTTTGGTTTTATAATACTTCAAACATGGTGTTAATATTTTTGTTTTCTTAGAAGGCTTTGAAAAATGCATTAGTATTTTCTAATGAAAACTTCATTTAAAAAATTTCAATTCCTATTTTGTTGCTCAAAAATAATTGATATTGTTTAATCTAAATAAAATGAGTGCATTGCTAATAATATTATTAATTTAAAAGCTGGGAGATACAATTTTTATTTCTAAGTTACGTTGCGATTTTTTTTTTAGATATGTTTTCATATAGTATTTTTATCACTAAATGGTGCAGGTTACAGTTTAAAAGTCCCATTGATAATTACTCCTCACCCCTCCTAACAAAATTCCGTAAAATGACTGGGCTAAGCATATATTACACAGAGGAGAGACGATGCAAACCACAATTTAAAGTATCTACTTGTATCTTCACGGTATAGCCATCGGGTTTCACGGCCGATTAAATTCCAGCTTTACATGATGCTCACTGTCCTGGAAACCTTTAACACCTTCAGACCACTATTTTATATCTTTGAACACCAGGGAGACATGGGAGAATGGGAAACGCTTTTAAAGTATTTTCTGTGATTTTTTGTTCGATAATCTAGATGCATTTCTGTTCCTTATAAAGTCTCTAAGGTCCGATTCGACCAAACGCGAGTAAATTTTATTCTTAGATTAAGTCGCCGGTTACTCTAGAGTAAACTGATTTTGCGTTTTGCTAACCCTAATCTATGGATAAGTTGAGAGTAAATTTTACACGACCATATTTGATATAATCTCTGTTTATTATTGAATAAATAAATAAAAATATACATTAAAATAAGCACTAAATACATAAAACCATTAAACCTAATGAAAAATATACATATAATCTATGAAAGAAAAAACAAAAAAGAAACAAAACTAATACTACTTACAAATAAAAAATGTCTTCGACATTGCCGCTGCTTGGCGGCAAGGTGCCCAGGAGACATGCTGGCAGCGTTACATCTTTGTATGGCCAGGCTGATGCGCTGACCGAGGTAGCTGCCAGCCCTCTGGTCACCGGAGACCTCGATTAGGCGCGCCGATAATTCTTTGAGTATTGCGATTCATTTTATGATTTTAAAACCCGTTTTCTAGAAGAAAGAGCCCACCTAGAACGTCATAATATGACATTTTCATAAAAAAATCAACAATTTATTTATAAAGAACGACCGAGTTACCTATCAAATAGACGTCTACGTTGGGTCATATGAACGTACGTAACATATTAACTATAACTAGTTACGTATGAGTCGCAAAATCTCATCACAAAGTTGGCCTTATATGAATAATATTTAAAACAGTTTTCTGTGGTTTTGAATCAGTATAAAGCTTGACGTCCACCGCAAACGAAGTTGACTTAGGCTGGATTCGACCAAACTTTGATTTATAGAAGAGTTACTATACAAAGGGCAATTTAACTCTTAGCGTTTACTGCCAAATAACTTCATTTGTCTTCTACCACACTAAACCCACGCTAAAAGAACGAATGTATAATCCACCTAAAGAAAGAGGTCGTTGTATCCGTACTTATTGCAATGTGAGGTTATACAGTTTTAATTTGTTAGGTTTCATTTTTCTTAAATTTTTTTAATTATGTGACATTGACCTTTCATTAGTCTTGGTTTAAGCTTTACACCGTCAAAATTGGCCGTGTAAATTTTACTCTCAACGTAGTCATATATTAGGGTTGGTAAAACGCAAAATCAGTTTACTCTAGAGTAACCGGCGACTTAATCTAAGAATAAAATTTACTCGCGTTTGGTCGAATCGGGCCTTAGTTAAATAAGGTAAACTACACATGCAGTGCTACTTTTGTATTAAATGATGGATGTCATGTAAATAAAAGCCGTCAATTACGGGTCGGGATACTCGCGCACCGAGGGTTCCGTACCACACAACATATTAACATACAAAGAAGTTTTAATATGACGGTGCACTGACTTTGTAGTTACCAAACTGCCGTGCCACTCAGTCCCGTATACAGAATGTCCCGTAAACCGACGTTAAACCGGTGGATGCTGATAGGTTAGGTCATGACTAACCAGAATATACTAAAACAAAAAAAAACAACAATAAAACTGTCAATCAATCAATCCGTCAACATTTTACTTTAGGAAAAGGTTCTTAGTTTTCGAGATAAGAACAGTTTTATGAAATTCGTGAAACTCTTTACCTTAGTCACTATTTTGAGTGCCACGGCTACAAATGTTCTATGCAGTATCTGTGTTAAAACTGACAATATCTCAAAAACTAAGACACTTTTACAAAAGTCAAATTTAAATAATCTGCTTAGTCATGACCTAACCTATCAGGATCCGCTGGGTTAACGTCGGTTTACGGGACACCCTGTATACGTGAACGTTCACGTACGAGAGCAAGAGGGAATGTTTCTCTGTAGAAAGTTACTATAATATTATCATTAGTGAAATGCGTAATCGATTATTAATAATCGATTATAATGATAATCGGTTGCAATCGATTATCATTTAAATCCATTGAACGTTCACGTACGAGAGCAAGAGGGAATGTTTCTCTGTAGAAAGTTACTATAATATTATCATTAGTGAAATGCGTAATCGATTATGAATAATCGATTATAATGATAATCGGTTGCAATCGATTATCATTTAAATCCATCGATTATAATCGATTTTAAGGAAACTGTCAGTCTCTAGTTCTATTTTAAGCTGTGGTAGGTAACCTTATAGGGGAACTCCCGAAATATTATTTAGTTTTTTTTTTTTTTGTAATTATAATGTTCTAAGATTGGTTAGTTGACTAATTTGATTGGATCATTATGTAATTTTTGACCATACCATAATCTGATCTGAATAGGTAGGTATCAATTCAATAATTAATAATTATGGACCTACCTTAAAGTGTCTGTCTGTCACAATCAACTGTTTTAATAGCACCTAACGTACAACAAAAATATTATCAAAGTACAAAATTGTCCTAAAAATAATAATATAACTTTTTTGAAATACCTAAGTAAATCTTAATCAGTAATTTAACATACCAACTTAAGTATTTTCTTTATTTGATATTTTTATTCAGGATGCCTAGAAAACAGAGACTTACCTACATGAGATGACGAGGTTCTCGATACATTTTGACTATTTTTATATCGGGTAAAATCGATTAATAATTGATTAATGATTGATTACGATTATTTTCATAATCGATTCATCGATTAGCAAAATAATCGAATCGGCACATCACTAATTACCATCTATTTTGCGTTCACTTCGACCAGTAATTATAGTACTCTGTGCTTGGACTGTCAATTTATAATCTAACATGAGTTGGTTACGTGGATTAGAGATAAGCGTATTCCCGAATGTATAAAACTAGAACATTAAATCCCAGACGAGACGAAGTTTAGATTTCAACCAGAGATGTCACAGCAAAAACAAAAAGCGCAAAATTTTAATGCCCGCGTTTAAATTGAGTTTAGTCACTGAATTTTGGACCAAACCCAAAATTATGAGCGTAATAATGGGGCATCCACTTGAAATATTATGCAGTCAAAGTTGAGTAAAATGTGGACATCCGGCGCTTAATTTGTCTCCGAGTTATTTACATCAACTTTATGACATGCCATTATATGGTTCATCCTTTTAGCCACACGCTGTAATTATATGTTTTGCTTCCTAGCTTTATTTTAATACCGATAAAATTTAAATGAAAAGCGCCAACAGTGTATTTCACTTTATTTATATGAAATGTATCTTGTTTAGTGAGATGTAACACACTAATGAGATACCAGAGGATATTATAAACTAGCCAGACAGAAAGTTAAAGTCCTATGTTAAGCAAGTCTTTTGTAAAAAAGCTTACTATGAACTTTATGATCAATGACCAAAACGTCCGGTCTTGACTTTGACTATTTATTATAAGGACTAGCCTTGCGGCAGCATTTCCCCTCTGCCACGGTATAAGATCAATTAATCATGTGCATTTACATTCAATTGTATACCTTATCACTAAACGAGACAGCCTATAATTGCGAAACAATAATTTTGAACTTAGAACGTTTGGGGTTCATGTGAGACTACTTTCATGATTTTTAACGTTCAAAATTGGAATCTAAAGTTATGGTGAATAAAATCCAAAGTTGCCGATTTCATGTTACCTCGCCCCCTGCAAAAACTGGCAGAAATGTTTGTTATTTTTCTTATCGTGTAGGCAGCAAGTAGCAAGCTCTGGTGTCTGGAGTTTTTTCAGACCGCTTTACGGCCTCTGACGTGGTTTTTATGTAACGACTACTACAACCAGAGATAGTAGACGGGACCAACGGCTTAACGTGCCATCCGAAGCACGGAATTATCTTTCTTTTCAGACAATCAGGTGATTGAAACTTCAATGTCCTTATCAACCCGGTGTCCCCCGTGGGAATCGAACCCACGACCTCCGTGTCGAGAGCCCAGTGCTCTTAACCATTAGACCACAGAGGCAGTTAGAAATGTTTGTTGGTAGAATTACACGCGTAACTAGTCCCTATATAAGTAGTCAAAGGGTCTTGACAATGTTACACTATTTATTACTATGTATATTTTGTTTAAATTATTATAATTATGTGTTGTAGAGTTTCTGGCTGCATCTTCTCTACTCTCTGTCCCACACTGAGCAGTGCCAGTGTGAGAAGCACTTACACAATACATAATGTTCGCCTAAATAATTTTTGATACGAGCAACCTTAAGAAAACTTTATATTAAATTATTTAGCCCTTAAACGTATTAAGTGAACGCCCAGTCCCACACTGCGCTGTGAGAAGCACTTACACAATACAAAATGTTCGCCTTAATTATTTTTTGTACGATCTGTGCATGGGTATGATCAACCTTGAAAACTTGATATTTGAGATAATTTGATTTTTAAATTATAATAGGTAGGTACCATAACACAAAATTACAACGAGTTAGGAAAAAAATCTTTTAGCGCGGTTTAGCTGTAAAACGTTACAGACAGACAAATACACATTAATTTTTATAACTAGGGCTAACCCGCGACTTCGTCCGCACAAATAATATACCAGATTTTAAGTCAGATCCTAAGCTATCAAACAAAAAAGTTTTATCAAAATCGGTTCAGTAGTTTTTACGTGAAGCTCGATCAAACAAACACACAAAAAAACAAACAGACAGACAAAAAATTGGTAATATGGAATCAGGGACACCTAAAAACCATATTGTAACTTTTTTTGTTAATATCTTCAATGTACAGACACAATTTCTGTTACAGTTTTATAATAGTTTAGATATTGGTATGGATATTGGTAAAAACTTCAAAATAACTGCAACTAGGGAATACATTCATATTTACATAAATAAGCTTATACTATTTTCCCATGGGGGTAGGCAAAGACCACGGGCCGCCACACGCTACGACTCTGACACACCTGCCAAAAGATTGTAATAGCATGGCAACATTGTAAATACTTTCTAAAATGGATTAAAATCTCTAAAATCTTAGTGAACCTTATTTTTGAAAACAAAATGTTTGCCTTAGCGCCCAGACAATCCAATTGTCAAAGCTACGGCACTGAAAGCTAACACCAAATTGCTCGCTAACTCGAGATTATACGGCGCGGCGCGTTGGCGCAACGTAAGCTTTGTTTTCCACCCACACCATTCTTGAAGCTGCAATTTTTGTAGTTATAACGTTTTCAGTCCGAGATGTTTAAAGTTACATCTTCTTCAACCTCCTTCATTTTATGCCGCACAAATTGGGAGTAATCTGTGTTATGCCGTTATTAAAATGACATAAGTAGAGATCTTTATTTTATTGTATAAGTACACGTACAGATTAAAGTCAAGATGAAACCATTTGTATTACAATAAGATATGTAGAACCATTATTATAGATTGTAATCCAATTACACAATGTACACAGCATCACTATCTTTAAAACATGGCGGAGTGAGTTTGTTACATAAATTAAAATCCTAATTAATTCCTAAAACATCGAAACGAAACAAATACATTTAAGTATACATAGGCAAGGCACCTAAATTTCAATAAGCATCAAAATACAATTACCTAACTAGCATTTTGTTCCAATCCAAAGTTGTGTTCAATATCCAATAAAAAGCTGGCGAAGAAGACTCACTTTCGTCAAACTGGACCTAGTCTGTGCGTTCTATTATCTGTTCTGTAGTGGGGGCCCTGGTAAACAAAGTGTTTACGTATTCTAATTAGGTATGGTATATTTATTATATGATCTATTTCTAACTTCTACCAGGGCAGGGGAATGTATATAAAACATTTATACATCATTTTTACTTCGCTCCTTGGACCCAAGCTACGCTCACTTTGACCTAAAATTGTTATTTTTTCCCTGATAAATCGTAAAGGATTCCCGAGATTCTGGCTTGCCGCACGCGGGGTCCATTGTATCATGTCATATTACAATATCATTACTCTTTTTGTTAATAAAGACATTTGTATTGTATTTGTAAGGCTGTTAGTTTTTCCAGTACCTACTGGTAAACACCTAAAATAAAATTGCTGGAAACAGCAGTACTGAAAGCAAATACCAAAACGCTCTCTAACTTGAGGTAACACGACCGTGTCGGAGCAACGTAAGCCCCCACCTTGTTCCCATTTACTGCGTTTTTTAAAGCTGTGTTTCATTGAGACTAAACTTATTTGAATAAGACGTGATTAAACTGGCATGTACAGGAGTTATTGTGTAACAAGCTGATTCCAATAATATTAAATTGATATATGCCTACGTATTTTTCAGGTAAATTTTGAGTGATATTGTGTTTGGTTATACTTCAACTTAAAACGTTCTAATTTCTAAATTGATCGTTTATGCATTTTACCAATATTTTACGAACTAATTCACATGTAACGAATTGATGCACTCGCATAGGGCGGACCCCATCAAAAAGCGGCCCTGGTCGTTTTAAGATTGACGTAATACTGGCAGACGTTGTAAATAGTTCCACATAGCGATGCGGCCCGCCCAATGCGGTTCGCCCTAATGCGGCCCACCCTAATATGCGCTTACCTTTACACTTTTGTTTGAAAAAACGAGTAGAGATAATAAATTATAGTAGTAATAGTAGCTAGAAACTGCAGTATTTTTAAAACCAATCTAAAAATTGTTTACCGACTTTGGATTAAATTTGCCGCCAGTACGACTAAAGTTGAATCTTTTCACTATAAACATGATCTTGATAGGACCTGACTGAGTGAGAAATCCTGTAAAAAAGAGATAACAAGATTATTTTCTCGAAATTGAGTGATTGTTTCTACAATTTGTATAGAAATCAACGCTGAAGCAGATTTGCAATTTCGATCTAAATGCAATGCTTTTGAATATTTCAGTCTTTTGAATTTGGAGATTCAATTTACTGAGATGATTTGATTGAATATTTTGATGTTGTACAAACATTCATGGAACTACTTTGACACAGTATGAAGCTGATAATAATGCAGAAGAAACGTAATTGGTTAACTCTTCTGAATCACAGATTACTAAAGAGCTATTATGTAACAGATCACTCCTTTAGAAAACTGTAAATTCCTATGCTTCAAGATGAGCAGCAGAGAAAAGCACGCAACAGTTGATCCGACGCTCTCGATTGCGCTAGTGGCAAGGCAACTGACTGGCTAGCGCATCGCTTACGATGCGCCAAAATATAGGTACTTGTCTCAGTACCTAGTGCCGAGTGACGGAGACCTATCTGGGTCTAAACTTTACTTATATTTCTGTGCTATGTTTTTCTGCCGTGTGGTGTCTGGCTTCTAGCAGTACTACTACCAGTCCAGAATGGTTTCCTAAGAGGGGAATGATCTCATTAGCCAACCTCAACATCTCTGATGCCCATACCATGCTGCATCCCAGCGTCCGACCCCATTACTGATCGTAGCGGTTTCGCATTCCATTAGATTCAGCAGCGTAAAGTCGAGAGAGTGTAACCACAGTATTACTTTAAGGCTTGCAGTATGGCAACGCTCTTGATGCGCCGCCCCCCGCCGCGTCACCGGTGTACTTACGTTGTCATGCGCAGTCAATACCGACATCTTCATACAGATCTCAGGATTACCCGCGTCGCCCGCTTCCCCGCAAGGCCCCCTCCGTTGCTCTGCGCAAGTACATCCGTTGCCGTACTATAAGAACTATTATGCTGTGGTGCAAATGTGTTTAGCGCACACATTCATGCTGGTTTAAATATCGTACGTATATCAACGAAGCTAACAGATGGCGCTATTGTCGCACTCGCAAATGTGCACGAAAGACAACTTGCGACGTCATATTGGTAACCAGTTAGCCGCTACACCTAAGGTTTACAATCGTAACCAAGACATGAAACGCGCAAGAGAAATAATCACAGAGATTTGATATAAATACAAGGTCCAACTAAGAACTGTTGGACCACGGCCGGTCCCCAGGCTTTACACATAGCCTGGTGGAAGATCTTCCCTTTTCAATGGAGGAACATACTATTTCTCAGTAGCACCTCCACTTGCCTTTTTAAGTTTGTAGATAAGCTGTCCCCGTAGTAAATCGACTATGAGAAAGCTCAGAAGTAATCTCAAGTAGATACAACAAAGAGTATTGTCTGTCACTAGCTTTATTCCCCAGTCTAGCTCTCACGTTACTAAAGGACGGGAAAAACTACTGGAACTTGATCGATTCGAAACGTGTTTAGACGTCTAGAAAGCTGTTAAGTATTAGAGACTTAGTACGTTGGAGAGAAGACTGAAAATTGATTATTGCCAGTAATTTGAGGACAAAAGTTAGTTCATAATTCTTGACGAAGTTGACGCTGTTTGGAGTTAAGATATCAGTATTGGACTTGTAGTTTGGGAACCTATCTTGTTTCATCTAAACCTATTATATTGTCATCAACTCTAAAGTAGTCTGAGAAAATATAGCTGTTCGTACGATGTATAGTAAATATACAAAATAAAATTAGGAACCGGTATTACTGCACCGGTATTACGAAATATTGAAATTCTAATTTGTATTCTTCGTATCAGACTACTAAGTCTTTATGTTGCATTGACTTTCGCACTGCCGTATCTTGTAAAGAATCATACCAGTCATATTTAGTGTTAATTTCAGTGTCTTTAAGACATGTTCATGTTTCGGTGTTTAATTAAATTAAAAATATAAATATATTATTATATCGCACCCAAGTGTGAGAACTGCATTTGACTGCCAACAAACTGATCTGGAGTTTTCAGAACCGCTCTGAAATAAAATAAATTGAAAAATAAAATATAGAGAAATAAAGAGAAAACAAAACCATCGTAAGTCATTCTTTTGATCATTTTATGCGTATAAAATGATCAAACGTATGTGAGACGAAAACAAAGAATACTAACTATATATGAACTATAAAGTTAATACATATACCATACTTTATGATAATGAACACAAAATTTTTAGAAAAAGAAAATTCTTTATGTTAAGTTCAGCCAATCTATTAAAAATTTGATTGTTATGAGTATTAAAAATACTAAATTCCTAAAATATCGACTTTATACAGGGTGTAAAATTAAATGGGACACTTACTATATTAGGGGTGCTTCAAACCATCAAACTGAACCACTTTCTCTATGGTACCAATATCGAAATCGCGAAAAAAAATCTGTTGTCCCTGTTGAAAATACATTTCAGTAATTTCAGGTATGTTTGCAGTTTTGTATGGGAGAGCGGAATTTTTTTTCGCGATTTCAGCTACAGTAAAAGTTGTTCAGTTGTACGGTCTCTCTGAGGCACGCCTTTAAGAAAGTGTCCCATTTAATTTTACAACCTGTATATTATCGTCAAACTCCTAGCATTTCCGACGTTCCAATTTGTAAACAAATATTGTTTTAACATTCAGCTATAATTTTTTACATAGCATTAAGTCTATTCAATAAGCGTTTCCTTAAGGGGGAATTTAGCGAATTCTTCCAGTCAGTCGGGAATGCACTCAAGAATTTTTCAAGTAATTTAGATTCTAT
The DNA here is from genome assembly GCA_927399405.1 of Agonopterix arenella. Taxonomy (NCBI): domain Eukaryota; kingdom Metazoa; phylum Arthropoda; class Insecta; order Lepidoptera; family Depressariidae; genus Agonopterix; species Agonopterix arenella. The sequence goes on along the minus strand of OV656707.1, from coordinate 10,730,330 downwards.
TCACAACAGGAGCCGGCAGGCGGGCGTCGAAGGCGAGACGAGCCAAATGAACTGGACTGCGCTGCATTATGTCTCAGGGTGTGCCTTATACCAGCGGGATTACAATGGATATTGTCAATGTTTACTAAGGGTCGATTCACGCCAAAAGAGGAGTGAAGCGCAAATCGCAAATTTATACGCATCACTGCTCTTTTGGTGTGAATTGACCCTTAGTGAACATTGAAAATATCCTCTGTGATCTCGCAGGTATACTGTATACTGGCAGGTATACTAAATCATGTAGGTACCCTTAGGGTCGATTTACACCAAAAGAGCAGTAAAGCGCATAAATTTGCGATTTGCTGCGGCCTGCAATCAAATGCACTTCACTCCTCTTTTGGTGTGAATCGACCCTAAGGGTACCTACATAATTTATATATATATCTGCCTGTGCATAATATCAATGGGCCCTTAGCACATGATTCAATATCCCTACTGGTAGCTTCAAACAAGCGGCCGCTGTCTCTGTTTATTTACACATAACGTGCGTTAGAGGACGTACGAACGGGTGCACACACTCAGCCGGGGTATTATATGGGCACCGTTGAACTCAGTAGTTGAAAATATATGGAGATACGCATCTTTCTACTGCTGATTTGACTTTCGATAATCGCACTCCTGGATTATGATTTTTGAATGTCAAATCAGCAGTTAGAAAGATGCATAAAATCGCACTCCTGTTCGTATGACCTCTAACGGGCGTTATGTGTGAATGCACCGACAGCGGCCGTTTGTATGAAGTTTTTGATCTATAGGGACATTTAATAATGCGCTAAGTTTAGATAAGGCGGCAAAACGCGAGCTTGGCCGCTATTCGCACTTTTAGCTGCCGTCCGCTGGATTCGATTTTACTGTTGCATACTATTTTCAGCTCCGTCTGAATGGAATAAGGTTGATATTTAATTACCACTTAAAAATGGTCAAGCATTTTCCCGCCTAATATGAAGTTTACTGATCCTAAACATAAAAGTAATCTGTGAAAGTAATCTGGGTGACAGACGAATTAGCATTTTCAATTATTTTATTTTACTACGAGCGTTAACCCGCGACTTCGTCCGCACAAATTATAAACCAGATTTTAAGTCAGATCATAAGCTATCAAACAAAATAAGTTTCATCAAAATCGGTTCAGCAGTTTTTGCGTGATACTCGTTCAAACAAACAAACAAACAAACACACAAACAAACAGACAGAGAAAAAATCCAAAAATTGGTGAAATGGAATCAGGGACACCTAAAAACCATATCGTAACTTTTTTTTTGTTAATATCTTCAATGTACAGACAAACTTCCTGTTACAGTTTTATAATAGTATAGACTATTCAGATTCAAATTCTAGTCTCGTAGTAATTATAGTACACTAAATAGTGTGTTTTACATCAGCAAGACCACCACAGGTATCTTAAATTTATTTACACTTATTGGTACTTTCATCATGGTTAATTTTACACATTTTGACTACACGTTTTTAATACTTTTCAAACTGCTAGCAAATTGGCATCAATCAACAACTAATAATTTTAAAAGAGTCATTCGTGTTCCTCCTGTAATAACGTACACTTTACAAAGGGCGAGCACACATTGAAATTTAATGCGGGATAACATGATATTAGACAATAATGGTGTAGTTAGCACGCCTTTATCGCGTTACATTATAGTTACATCAGTGGAGCAGAGTGAAGCGCTTTAATGTCAGAGATACTTGATACGTACAATGGAAATTACTGATCAGAATTACAACTTTAATGATTACTACAGGATTGGACTTTTATAATAGGATTGGACTCTGAAGGGAAACTGAGCTTGGTGGAATGATGACAAATGAAAGGCGGATGAGGGAATGTAGGCGATCTGTAGGTGAGCAGCGAGATGTTTGGGACGACATGGTTGGCAAACAGTGGCTGAGACCAGCAAATGAGTGTTATTTTTTAGACCGACTTCAAAAAAGGTGGAGGTTTCTCAATTCGACCGTATAATTATATATATTTTTTCGCGTGTTCGCGGATAACTTCGTCGTTTATGAACCGATTTTGATGATTCTTTTTTTGTTGGAAAGAAGATATTCCAAAAGTGTTACCATGATAAGGAAACCAGGTTCTGATGATCCCAGTGAAATCCAGGAGAACCTTTAAAAATCGTAGTGCCGGCTAGTGCGTTTGTTCATTTAAAGCACTATTATTAAATTGAACTAATGAAGTCACCGCTGAAAATTGTGAAATAAACAAAATTTTAACAAAAAATTAAAACCGCCTTCAAAAAAACTAAAAAGTAGAAAAATAATCTTGCAGCCGATGACTTTTTCGTTTGCATCATAAGAACATTAATTTGTTTTATAGAAGTCGGTGTCAAGCCAAGCCAAAAAATGAATGCAAGTCCTGTCGCGAATCATACCGGCGACTTCGATAAAATACATTAATGTTCTTATGATGCGAACGAAAAAGTCATTAGCTGCAATATTATTTTTTTACTTTTTAGTTTTTTTGAAGGCGGTTTTTTAAATTTACACATCCTAAATCGTATACAAATAAATAATAAACACCATACAGTTTATATTACATTTGTGTACGGATTAGAAAGTGTGGAATTTAAAAATAACAATCCTAGACCGTTGTAAACGGCGTGGAAAAATTTGTCGAAAGATGGACGCAAATTTCGAATGTTTTACACAGGGAGGCGTAGAGGATGCTTCGGACCACAAAACTGAACAACTTTCACTAAGGCACCAAGATAGAAATCACGATCAGTTGGATGGTCACACTACAAACACCATCTATAATATGCAACGCATTTTTATGCTTACGCATTTTATAATGTAATATGACTTTTTGCGATCGCTAGTAGTTTTGCACTTCATAACCTAATATTTTCTCATCTCATCAAAAGGAAAAATTACTATTTCGAAGCCATCTCATGTGGCAAAACTACAAAGCGTGTTAATGGTTTTAAGAACATAGCCCACGCAACCTCTTCATAGAAAATTATACTAATTATATTCTCTCTGGGAACGAGCTTATTTTTTCCCCAAAAGGAATGTTTCCTCATACAGTCTGCTACAAAAATATGTAAAAATTTTTGCTGGTGTTGTTTAATAGAGAAAAAAATATAGCTTGGAATCGAATATAGAGTTTATTGTTCTATTTCTTTGCGGAATATAAAAAAAATGCAGGGTATAAGTGTAGACAATTGCATTACTCTACTCTAAAGGGTGATTGTACTCATGATACTAAAGAACTGTCCCTAAGGAACCTATATGAAGTTACCTATAACACCCCTCTTTTTGCGTCGGGGTTTAGAAAACAAAATTTGGACTTGCGATACTAAATTCAATCAGCTCAATCAGCTTTTCAATCTTTAATTTGATTCAATCAGCTGATTGAACGTTTGTAGGTAATGCTGATTTTTTTATGAAATTACCTTTAATTTCCATGGGGAAAGTACATAATGTCATCAACATTTTATTATACACATATTAAAGCACTACATCAATAACCATTAAAGTTGATCAGATTCATAAGTACAATCACCCTTTGAGATAATGCAGCTGTCTGCACTTACACTGAGTAGTTTCATTTGGATAAAATTTACGATAACGTATAGATACTTCACGTAACTGTAGGTACTGTATTTAATAGGTATTGTAACGATATGACGATGAATACGGATACTTTTAGTAACGGCCAAGCTTCTACTACAGTACTAAAATTGCCAATGACTACCACTATACAGGTTGTTACAAAAGTAAAAATAAACATTTAAAACTTTTAAGGGGGTGGTTGAGACCATCAAACTGAACAACTTTTACTATGGGACCAACATCGAAATCGCGAAAAAAAAAAATTGTGTCCCATACATTTAGCTCAAGTAGATCTGTAGTTTAGTATGGAACATCGCGAACGCATCGTTTCATAGCGATTATTGCAAATCTCCAGCCAGTCCAGCAGTGGATGTCTACCGGCTGATATGATGATGACGATGATGGAACATCAGATTTTTTTCGCGATTTCGATATTGGTCCCATTGTGAAAGTTGTTCAGTTTGATGGTCTTAACCACCCTCTTAAATGTTTATTTGTATTTTTGTAACACCTTTTATAGCAGATACAACAGCCAAAAATAATATATATCTTTCAGAGATAGATAACATTTTTTTCGGATATCGGTTATGAATATGGAGCTTCATAATGTCCCTAATTCTCGTTTGCCAAGCTAATAATCTAGCTAACTGTACGTTAAGGCTCATGTTACAAGGCGTTAGCTATTTGGGTTAATCAGCTTCAATTTGGTGGCGATAAATTGCAACATTCTGCGATTATTGTTACAAGGCCCCCTTGGATTTTTATTACCTAATCACATCTAAGAGTAATTTTATAGAACTTTTCCATTTCTTAGGTTATTTTGTTGAAAGTACTTACATATACAGGGTGTAAGTGACAGCCTAGCAAATACTGAAACGGTGAACTCAGACCATCAAACTGAACAACTTTCACTATAGAGCCTACCTCAGGAGACCTACCTACATTTGAGTCGGGTAGGTACAGCAGTTTTGTATGGGACAGCTGATTTTTTTTTCGCGTCTCCTGAGGTAGGCTCCATAGTGAAAGTTGTTCAGTTTGATGGCCTGAGTTCACCGTTTCATTATCTGCTAGGCTGTCTCTTACACCCTGTAAAAGGTCTAACAAATTTAGCTGAAACTATTTTAAGGGGATGATCAGACCATCAAACTGAACAACTTTCTCTATGGGACCAATATGGAAATCGTGAAAATAAAATCAGCTGTCCCATACATTCGAGACAAGTTATGATTTGCAGTTTTGTATGGGACAGATGATTTTATTTTCGCGATTTCGATATTGGTCCCATAGAGAAAGTTGTTCAGTTTGATGGTCTGATCATCCCCTTAAAATAGTTTCAGCTAATTTTTTTAGACCTTATATTTATTTATTTATTAAGGACTGCCAACAAAATATACACTATTACATTTTGAAGTACATTTAACTTAATAATTTAGTGTTACTTCCCTTACAGGCTGTCACAACATACATTGTAGCTTAAGTATATAACACGAAAAGACAGAAAATGTGGGTATATACATAAACTCACGACCACCATTCCCTTCGGGGTGATCTTCGGGAAGCATTGCCATAACTATTACCGACTAAATTTATGGCCGATTTCGGCATACATTGCCGGATTTGTTTTCTATATTTTAAAGTGTAGCGATCAAAGCCAGCAATGTTTGCCGAAATCGGGCCCGACCAACTGCAAGTGCAATCGCTGCTTTACTTGAAGTGAGAAAAGTGTATAGTACGTTTGAAAAAAGGTACTTTTATTATATTTATCCTTGAAGGTATTTTTATTAGGTAAAAAGAAAGTGATTTCGTGTTTTCTTCCAAACAGCTCAGGCAAGAGAAAATCGTTCATGCAATAACCAAAAGAAAAGCAAAATACATTCTTTATCCATTTTAGGGTTTCCTAGTCTATGTGCCCCGCCTCAATTACTCGCTCATTTTTGAACCCATTGAATCAAAATTTGGCATAAAGACAGTTGTAACAGTATGTGTTGGAATAGTTTTGAAAAATGAAACCAAGAACTCATAAGTCGTTACAATGCTTTTATCTCTAAATAATAAGCGCTCTTCACATTTATTAATAGTTTTCCTACTTAGAGGAGTACAATTGCTACGGAACCCTATCATGGGCGAGTCCGATATGCTCTTGGATGGTTTTTATTACTTTCTCGAGTAAAAGAAAAACGTATCACCATATTGTACGTGCTCTGCAATGCAATTCTCTAAGCGCAAACACCGTTACGAACTATATAGGAACAAGTCACAACATCACAACCTTGAATTCTAGGAACAAGAACTTGAATTAGACGTTGAAACATCAGCGAGCTGTCAATTCGGTATTCGCTAAGGTTATGTCGTGTGCCAAAAATATATAAAAACTGCGACGATCTGAAGGATGCGAGAAGGATGTTACATTTGTGAGCTCAACGCAAGAACATTGTATATATTCTTTAGGGCTAAATGTTGTTTTTGACAGCCATGTGACGCTTAGAGAATTGCACTCCTAGATTTAAATTAGGCCCAACAAGTCCCCAACTATGTATATAAGATCTAACAAAATTAGCAGAAACTATTTTAAGGGTATGCTTAGACCATTAAACTGAACAACTTTCTCTATGGGACCAATACCGAAATCGCAAAAAAAAATCTGCTGTCCCATACAAAACTGCTAACATAACTCAACTGAAATGTATGGGACAGCAGATTTTTTTTGCGTATTCGGTATTGGTTCCATAGAGAAAGTTGTTCAGTTTGATGGTCAGATCGTCCCCTTAAAATAGTTTCAGCTAATTTTGTTAGACCTAATATATATCAATCACCATAGCGTGCTATTGTAGCGAAATTCAAGGCTCAATATAACACAAAGTAACAGAACGCTTCATTAATCTGAATCGTTTTATGTTGCCGCCACACTACGATCTTCATGCAGATCACGTCGACAGCATCTCGACTGCTGTGCCGCGTGCGCGGGAGTATTGCCCGCGGTACAATAAATCCATGACTCTTTTACAGCTTAGCTTTAACAGCTGCTTTACAGCTACTCGTTTGCAGACATGTGTAACACGAAAATCTGTCTTCTCTGTACAGCATTCTTTATAGCTTTGTTTTTGAAACTTGATTTCCTGCAACATAAACAACAAAAAATAAAAAATTTAACGTGGCGGACCAGTGGCGACTTCCTTGCCGTGCTCCTGCGAGGGTTCGAGCACCGTCTAGGCCGATTCGTACCAATGAATTTTTCGGAAGATATGTGCGATTTGTGTGACAATGTCCAAGATGTTTATTATTATTATTTATGACACCACTGGCTTTTCGGTGTAGGAAAATATCGTGAGGAAACTTGCATGCTTCAATTTCGAGACATGTATTGTACTCACTGTCCATTACACGTACAGCGATGGGCTCACCTCCCCGTCACACTGGACAGAGTTTCGTTACTAATATTTCTAACTACCCCCTTGGGGAATATAGTCGTAAGCATAATATGGATATATGCTTAGTTTCTCATCAGGTATCAATACTATAAGCCACAACTACTAACTAAATCAGTAGGAAAGTGTAGTCATCTCTAATTTGTTTATAGAATTCAAAGGAGTCGGGTCTTTTACGTTAAGTCCTTTTTCCCGAACGTCTATGCCTTATACGAATATTTCCTTGTTTCTTTTTTCGAATTGACCAATACAGTTATTACTCAGGGAGTAGCTTGTACGTCCAGTTCTTTGTACGTCCATTTCCCCGAACGTCTGCAAGCTATACATAAGTACTCTAAGGATTAAACACACAGCATAATCAAAATAATATTGGTAAGAGTAAGACTGAGATCAATTAGTAACTTGCCCATCTATGAATAAAAGTAGTTCTTTAAGGGCCTATGTCAAAAAATAATTGAAGCGAAATGGGCGTGTGATAGCTTATATTACTTCCTGATGCGAGAGAAAGAGATGGGGCGGCGCGCGCGCGCTCGTGAAACGACGCAAGCGTAAAACAAACTTTATTTAATTGTGATTGTACTATTTATGTAAGTTCAATTCTGCTCTTATCAAAATTTGTAAAATATCAATCTCTTTTTTCTAAATCATGTCTCGTGTTACTATTATTCACCGTTTAGTAGTTCCAAGCGTTTATAAATAAAAGCGGAGGCTACTTTGGCTTGTTTTTCTATCGAGATAATGTGTCTTAATCGTGTTTTGGCTCTAATCAAAACTTCAATTATATGTTCAATTTTTCTTCATCTTTTTTTTTTACATAGCCTCTTAAGGATTAAGAATTGAATATCACACCTTTGAATAATTAAAGTTTTAAAATCGAATATCAAGAATTCAGCTTTCAACGTAAAATGAACTGAAAAGCGTCAAAATGCTTTTTGTGGTAGAAATAGCGCAATACCACGTCGTCGTCGATTTTCAGCGGATCCGCGGTGACTTTTTGTAGCTGTGACAGTTCTATTTTGTTGCGTTTCAGCGTTGTTCGCCCATTATAATAAACTTTATTGTCAGCTGTTTTTATTAAACGCTATTTACTTGTAACTGTTGGTAGTAAAAAGAGCATCGGCGTACTCGTTATTCGAACTGAGCGACCGACGGTGTATACAGGGCAGGGTGAAATTGATATTATTAGCATTCTTTTAAACTAAGAGTCTACCAATCAACCTGAACAACTTTTACTATGGGAGCAAACAGATTAGAGCAAAAAAAAATTCTGCTGTTGTATACATTTGAGTCGAGTAGGCAGCGGCGGCGGATGCAGTTTTTTTTTTGCTCCGATCGGTTTGCTCCCATAGTAAAAGTTGTTCTTAGTTCTCTTAGTTCTTCTTATCGTGTCGACTTCAAATTCTGAACAAAGTCGCTAAGTAGTACCATGCCAGAATCGGGCAACCGATACTGCACCGTCGCTAGCGGTCATGAGCTCCTCCTGCGTGCAGGTGTTAGGGCACGCAGGGCACGATGTGAGATGGGTCATCGTTTGTGGACTCTTAGTTAAAAAGGATGCTAATGATATCAATTTCACCCTGTAGATAAATTCTAACACCTTCGTCCTCATCTCAAATTTGTTGTACCTACCTACCATTTTTGTACATTTGGTACATGGTTTTGAGTTATTATAATTAGGTACGTGTAACTAGTGGAGGGAGAAAAGTATGTTTTAAATATTATTAATTCTAAAATGTTAAACACGCTATGAAGGATTAATCCTAACTAATATTATAAATGCGAATGTGAGTTTGTTTGTTTGTTTCACACGTAAACTACTCAAATGATCATCATGTGTTTTGTACTCATATTTTCAAGTATAGTAAGAGTATAGGTAATTATAGTACTCAGTGAGTATAGTAAAGGACATAGGATTAAAAAAAAACATTATTTTATTTTCTTTATTTTTAAAGATCTTTGGCTTGGATTAATGATTTCAGGACATAAACGCGAGCGAAGCCGCGGGTAAAAGCTAGTAATACAGGGTGTAAAATAAATAGGACAGTTACTTAGAGGGGTGCTTCAGACCATCAAACTGAACAACTTTCTTTATGGAACCAATATCGATATCGCGAAAAAAAATGTGCTGTCCCATAAATTTCAGTTGAGTTATGTTTACAGTTTAATATAGGAGAGCGGAATTTTTTTTCGCGGTTACGATATTGGTCCCATAGAGAAAGTTGTTCAGTTTGATAGTCTGAAGCACCCCTCTAATTAACTGTCCCACTTTATTTTACACCCTGTATAATAATGTAATATAGTCGCTCTCCGAATAGTCGCGTGTCCACGCTGACTCTGAGATCATGTCTCCGATACATCTCTAACATTATATTTATTTTCTCTTGAGAAAAAGTTTACTACAGCAATAATCCTCAGAAACTAAATATTATTTAGAAAATTGTCTGCTACGAACGTGATCAAGAAGAAAATTGTATTCTATTCAATCATCTAAACGTCGAAAATAACTCGAGGGCCAGTTATCTGAACCTTGTTGAGCGTGAAAAGAAATACCTACACGGAATTTATTTGTCAAAGTAATATTTCTTTGTAAGAAAAACCAGGATAATCGTTAATGCTCTGCCCCGGGCAAAATCCCTTGTATAGATTGCGGTATCACCATAAATAACTCCGTAACTGTTTTTATGGAGGAGAAAATTACTATTTTCACTCACTGCCTTTTATATACCGAGAATTTTTTGTTTACGATTGGGACGTATTATGGATTGACGTGCTGTAAAGACTTTTCTCGAAAACAGTTCTATTCTATACGGGCACTCAAGTGCTACAAAACATTCTATTCATCTCAATTCATTCAAGATATTGCTTAAGTTAAGCAACTGCTTAAGAAAAGCAAGAGTTTCCACGTGGTTTCCTATCACACTACAGTGTGAAATTGATATCATTAGCATCCTTTTAAACTAAGAGCTACCCATCAAACTCAGTGATGCAGTCGTGCGATTCGTGATCGCGACTGTATCGCGCTTGTACAGTAGCGCCGTAGCTCGACTGCAACTCGACGTATCTGCAAATGCACAGATATATAAGGTCTAACAAAATTAGCTGAAACTATTTTAAGGGTATGCTCAGGCCATCAAACTGAACAACTTTCTCTATGGGACCAATATCGAAATAGCGAAAAAAAAATTTGATGTCCCATACAAAACTGCAAACACAACGTGACTCAAATGTATGGGGCAGCAGATTTTTTTTTCGAGGTTTCGATGTTGGTCCCGTAGAGAAAGTTGTTCAGTTTGATGGTCTGAGCATACCCTTAAAATAGTTTCACCTAATTTTGTTAGACCTTATACAGTCGAGCTACGGCGCTACTGTATACAGGGTGAAATTGATATCATTAGCATGCTTTTAAACTAAGAGTCTAACATCAAACTGAACAACTTTCACTATGGGAGCAAACCTATCAGAGCAAAAAAATAATCAGCTGTTCCAAATTAAACGGCAATGCCTACTCGACTCAAATGTATGCAACAGCAGATTTTTTTTGCTCCGATTAGTTTGCTGCCATAGTAAAAGTTGTTCAGTTTGATAGGTAGACTCTTACTTTAAAAGGTTGCTAATGATATCAATTTCACCCTGTATAAATTATGTATTTATTACATGGAATTATCTTTACGATATTTGTCACTTATATTATATCCATGTACAGGGTGCAAGTTTAATCAGTTTCAATATTTTGATGGGTGATTTTAATTATGGTACTGAACAAAAGTGTCCCTAGGGAAACTAAGGAAGATTCACAAAAACAAACACTTTTCATACACACGTTCGATCAACTGATTGCATTCAGCAAGTAGTCCAAATATTTTTGCTAATCTCCTACCTATAGATCCTTAGATATCGTTGCTCAGTAGGTATGAGTACCATCACCTATTAAAGTACCTACCTAATGAAACATTTACACCCTGTATACCTAATTATCAAGTGTTAACAAACGATCGTTTCTCCAATATCAAGGACATTATTGATGTGATTAAATGAAAAGATGCAGATTTTCCAGCTAAACGTATTTATTTACTGCCCTTCGGCCATCTTCACTACAAAACGTACAGACACAACAGAACGCAAAACAGTGTTGCCAACTTACACAGAAATGTAGAACATTGCCATATATCAACAGCCCCTCTCAATGTTATACATATCAAAAACAACATAACTTATTTATGTATAAGTACCAACACTACTTCTATACAAGAACAAACTTACTACTTAGTTTACGTTACAACTATATTGCCAACACCACATTTCTTTAAACACTTTACAAATGAATCTTTATTTAATGCCTTTGTGAATATATCAGCTGGTTGCTCACTAGTTTTAACATACTTTAAACATATCTTATTATTTCTTATCAGTTCTTTTACAAAATGGTAACGTATATCAATATGTTTTAAACGTCGAACAGACTCTGTACCTGCAACTGACATGGCAGACTGACTGTCACAATACATGTTTACTGGGCATACATTTTGGAAACCAAAATCATTTAAAACATTAATTAGCCAACAAGCTTCACTTGCTGCCACACTGATTGCAACATACTCAGCCTCTGTCGAAGACAAACTTACAGACACTTGTTTCTTTGAGCACCATGACACTAAACAATCAGAAAACTTAAACAAATAGCCTGAAGTGGACTTTCTGTCCGTGAGATCACCCCCCCAATCGGCATCACAATAACCCTCAAGACCTCCTTCGTCACATTTGTAAATTAATTTATAATCTAAAGTGTGTTTTACATATCGTAACACTCTTTTCAATGCGGCTAATAACTCATTATTTGCACATTTTTGAAACCTACTTAACATTGAAACGGCAAAACACAAGTCAGGCCTAGTGCCGGACACTGCATACATGAGACACCCTATCATCTGTCTACAAAGTTTCTCAACATCTTTATCTTTACTGTTATTATCATTTAGAAATATTTTTGCATTGAAATTTTGGTCCATAGGGGACGATATAGGCTTACAGTTTTCCATTTGAAACCTTCTAAGAACATTTTCTAAATAACTTCTTTGACTTAATTCAGTAACAAACGTCTTAAAATTTTGCTTTACATTTATTCCCAAAAAATCTTTTACGAAACCAAGGTCTTTCATTTTAAATTCCTTACTTAATACATCTTTAAGTCGATCAATCTTTGATTGGTTCGTTCCCATGATCAGAAGATCGTCAACATATAATAATACAAAAGTTTTATCTTCTTTGTCGCACTTATGATACAAACAAGAATCACAGTTCGATCTTACAAAACCTTCCGTTGTTATAACAGAATTAAATTTAATGTTCCAACACTTTGGTGAACTCTTCAACCCATACAGAGATTTATTTAACTTTACTATATTATTACTACCTGAATATGCGCCTTCCGGCAAGCTAACATATACATTTTCAGTTATCTCACCATACAAAAAAGCTCCCGTAACATCCATTTGGTAAACTGGTAATTTTAATTTTGTCGCAATTACAAGAAAAAGTCGAAACGTTGACAATTTTGCTACTGGAGCATAAATCTCATTTAAATCTAAATCATAATCTTGTTCAAACCCTCTAGCAACTAGTCTAGCTTTATATTGTATTACAGTATTTGTTTTCTTTACTTTGAAGACCCATTTACTACTTATAACTTTTTCATTTGCCGGTACGTCACAGAAATCCCAGGTACTATTTTCTTTTAAGGTCTCCAGTTCTCTATTAATAGCTTCGCTCCACTTACTTGAATCCTTTCTGCTCATCGCCTCTTTGTATGTTACTGGTTCACTCTCATTGCTGTACACATTATGACATTCATAAAAAGAGGTTTGCTTTCTTACCCGTTTTTCCCGTTCGTCTTGATCATCCACTACATTGCTGTCAGTGTCTGATGAACTTTGTTCTCCGCTAATACTTGGTTCGTATTCACTACCAGATTCGTATTGACTTTCTGGTAGGCTTATATTCAAGGGCAAGACAGCATCCTTATTCTGCTTTAAACAATTTTCAACCTCCAGTGATACGGTAGGCTCATTTTCCTGTACTACTGTGGGCTCTTTTTCTTCATTTTGTACGAAAATGATGTCTCTTTTTACCTCTATTGTATTCTTCTGTGGGAAATATATCCTGTAGCCTTTAACCTCTTCTCCGTAGCCAGTCATCAATCCTTTTTCGCCTTTCCTATCCCATTTTCTCCTTCTTTCTTGTGGGATGTGAACATATACTGGTGTACCGAATACCTTCAACTGACGAATATCATATTGTTTGTTAGTCCATACCTCATACGGCGTTCTTCCGTCAATTTTACTCTTTCCAGTTCTATTCAACGTAAATGCTGCAGAATGTACCGCTTCAGCCCATAATTTCTTGGGTAAGCTCTTTGCATGCAACATTGTCCTCGCTGCTTCGACTAAGGTCCTATTCTCTCGTTCGGCTTTCCCGTTCTGTTCAGGGGTATACGGGACTGTAGTTTGGTGCGTTATACCATGCTTTGAAAACAACAACTTTACTTCTTTATTTATGAACTCAAGACCATTATCGCTTCTAAAGAACTTTACTTTACTTCCAGTTACATTTTCAGCCTTATTTATGAAGTCTTCAATACAATTCTTTACTTCGTATTTACCTTTGACAAAGTATATACTTCTGTAGTTAGAGAAATCATCCTTCAACACGACAAAGTATCTTGAACCACCGATAGATAACTCCTCCATGGGACCACACGTGTCAGCATGGAATAATTCACATGTTTTGGTACTTACATTCTCGCTGTTACTGAATGGTAAGCGATGAATCTTTCCTTCGAGGCAACTTTCACACTTAGGAACAGAAGATTGCTCCACATCAATATTATTTTGTAAGAGCACCTTTCTCACATAATCAAAGTTTTGATGCGCTAACTTTTCATGCCACTCGTTCAGTTCATTTTTCACTGTTTTTGCGAAACTCGCGACATCGCATTTATAACGAAAATCCATATAATACGAGCTTCCAACTCGATTTGCAACCGCACAAACCTCTTTGTTTTTATAAAATTGACACGAGCTGTCATCTGTCATCATGACATAACCTTTGTCTGTCACACAGTTCACAGAGAACAGATTCGTTTTCAGTTCCGGAACGAACAAAACATTGTCTATGGACGTCTCAATCCATTCGCTTCCGTTAAACACTTCTACTGCCATCTGTCCGCAGCCTAACACACTAATCGCTGCGCCATTACCGACAATGACTGATTTTTGCGAAACACTGGAAAACGATGTAAACAACGCACGATCGCGGCACATATGTTCGCTGGCTCCACTGTCCACGAGCCATTTCGATTCATGATATTGTTCTCCTGAACTTGACACTACGAATGCATTACTTTTCTTTGAGTCCTTAGGGTCCTTATGCATTCTAAAACGACACTGTGACTTGTAATGTCCTATCTTGCCACAATAAAAACACTTGTTACTGTTCATGTTTTTATCACTGTTATTACTTGCACACTCATGCTGGAAATGTCCGAGTTTATTACATTTGAAGCACTTTAGGTTCTTTTTAGACCTAATAAAAAATGCAGAGGAAGATGCTTGTTGCACCACTTCACTCTTCTCCTTCACCCGTTCTTCTTCGACTAACAATCTTGCAACTAGATTGTCATACGTCTGCTTATCATCCGCAGCGGACTCCCAAGCCGATACAAAGTGTTTGTACTCATCCGGCAACGACATTAACACCTTAGTAATGACAAACTTATCAGAGATTATTTCACCCATTTGTTTTAACTTATTTTGCATTTCTTGTATCTTTGATAGAAACACTGACATGTCTGTACCTCTTTCATACTTGTACTGAAAGAAACGCTGCTGTACGATATGAATACTTGTCTCCGTTTTCTGCTCGTACACACTCTGAAGCTTTCTCCACATCTCAGCTGAAGTTGCACAGGAAATGATGTGCAGCATGACATCCTGAGTCATTCTCGTGACCAACAGTGTCTGAGCCTTGGCATCCTTACCCTCCCAAATGACTTTGGTAGCTTCATTCTCTGCACCCTCTGGTTTTACAGTTGTTCCTTCAACTACTTCCAAACATCCTTGACCTCGTAACAATACCGTTGTTTGAAACTTCCAGATATTCCAGTTACTGGAACCTTCCAGCTTCATCACGCTGTAATTTCCTTCCATTTCGCTCTCCTGCCTTGCTCAATGACCAGAACAAGTATCCTTCTCGACGTAATTTCCCGGCGTCTCGTGGTTCAGACTTAACCTCACTTTTTCGCCGGCAAAATATAAGCCGATGTTTTCTTCTCAAACTTTTATGCACTTCTTCTCCCTTGATGCGATCACTACACAGGGCAAAGTGACTGGGCCCTTAACCTGATGTGATTAAATGAAAAGATGCAGATTTTCCAGCTAAACGTATTTATTTACTGCCCTTCGGCCATCTTCACTACAAAACGTACAGACACAACAGAACGCAAAACAGTGTTGCCAACTTACACAGAAATGTAGAACATTGCCATATATCAACAATTATGTTTTTTTTTCTCATCTGGTGTTCTCATTTTGAGCTGTAATTCAAAGATGTAAAAAAAATACTGAAAAAATTGTTCGTTGCGCCGATTATTAAACAGAAAATCAGGAAACTGTTGACTTGAAAAGTTGGAACATAAAGAACTCGCTTACGTAGCAATATACTTCGGATTGCATGCAATTGGCAGCATTAATATAAAGCCGCTTTTAAAGAAATACAAAAATTCACCTCCTCTTATACAGGGTGTCCCGTAAACCGACGTCAACCCGACGGATGCTGATAGGCTAGGTCATGACTAAGCACTTTAGACTAGTAACTTTAGTAAAACTTTAGTTTTCGAGACGAACATTAAATGTTAGCTACAAATTTTGTAGCCGTGGCACTCAAAATAGTGACTATGGTAAAGAGTTTGACGAGTTTCATAAAACTGTCCATATCTCGAAATCTAAGAACCTTTTTTTGATTGATTGATTGATTGACTGATTTTTTTTTAATTTTTTTTTCCGTATATTCTGGTTAGGCATGAACTAACCTATCAGCATCCACCGGGTTGAGGTCGGTTTACGGGACACCCTGTATATTTAAATATCATATTATACCTAAGTATCATTTTATTATCATGTTGCAGAAATATCTTGATACTATTCGTAAGCACAATAATACCTAAATCTTGACCATTGTTACACTGATTATTCAGTTCGAATTGAAGTTTTAAGTCGTATTGCGTTATCCATGTTTGAATCTATAAATGAATATAGTTATCTATTCACACTATTAACAATACTAGTTAAGACTAGATTTGGGTATTTATGAACTTTGATACTAGATAATAACATATTTGTATGACATGTAAACTATCCAATACGAGCGTTAACCCGCGACTTCGTCCGCACAAATTATATACCAGATCATAAGCTATCAAACAAAAAATTTCATCAAAATCGGTTCAGTAGTTTTTGCGTGATACTCGTTCAAACAAACAAACACACAAACAAACAGACAGACAAAAAATCCAAAAATTGGTGATATGGAATCAGGGACACCTAAAAACCATATCGTAACTTTTTTTTTGTTAATATCTTCAATGTACAGACAAACTTCCTGTTACAGTTTTATAATAGTATAGATATACAGGGTGAAATTGATTTCATTAGTATCCTTTTAAACTAAGAGTCTACCCATCAAACTAAACAACTTTTACTATGGGAGCTAACAAATGGGAGCAAAAAGAAATTTGCTCTTGCATACACTTGAGTCGACCAGGCACTGCAGTTTAGTAGGTATAGAACAGCTGATTATTTTTTTGGTCCGATCGGTTTGTTCCCATAATGAAAGTTGTTCAGTTTGATGGGTAGACTCTTAGTTTAAAAGGATGCTAATGATATCAATTCCACCCTGTATACTGTATGTATCCAATGTACTTATGTAACTTTTATTAAACTGGAAATTGACTGAAATTTTATAAAATAATGCGGGGTCGTCCATAAAGTTGCAAAGTACAATATCGTAAATCATCACAAAATATTAGCTACTTGTAAGATTCGAACCCCTTTTCTCTCTTGAACACAGTTTAATAGGCTATCAAAACACAAACAGAAACACACATAGGTATAATATAAATACAGGGTTTAGCACGAAACCTTAGTAATTTTTAAAGGGGTGGTTGCATAGAGCGAAAGTCGTTTATTCATTAAAAAAACCATCTAAATAATAGCTCTAATCACAGTTCTATACAGGGTGAAATTGATATCATTAGCATCCTTTTAAACTAAGAGTCTACCCATCAAACTGAACAACTTTTATCATGGCAGCAAACCGATTGGAGCAATAAAAAAATCTGCTGTTCCATACTAAACTGCAATGTTGACGCGCGAGTTCACGACTCAAATGTATGCAACAATGATTTTTTTTTGCTCCGATGGTTTGCTGCCATAGTAAAAGTTGTTCAGTTCGATGGGTAAGTATAGACTTTTAGTTTAAAAGGATGCTAATGATATCTATTTCACCCTGTATACTATAATATACCTTAGGTCCTTTATAATATTCGGACGGTTTTAAGGGGATTAGACCATCAGACTGAAGAACTGTATACAGGGTTAATTTTATATCACTGCGGATAACATCAGCATGATGTATTCTACTCATCAAACTGAACAACTTTTATTATGAAGCCACCTTCGAAATCGCCTGAAAAAATCAGCTGTCTCATACATTTGAGTCGAATACTGAAGTTTTGTATGGGACAGCTGATTTTTTTTTCGCTATTTCGAAGTTGGCTCCATGGTGAAAGTTGTTTAGTTTGATGAGTAGAATACATGATGAGGTTATTCGCAGTGATATAAAATTTACCCTGTATATGGATGTTGGATAAATGCTTGGTGTTTTGTTACACCCTGTATTATTTTGTACGAGATAATAACTAAAACCACTCAAAGTTATTCTTTCATCTTTAGGAGGGTTTACGTTCAGAAGATCTTGGTTATAAAATAAGAGTTTTGCTTACTTTACTAAATTGAAGACTATAACTTAGATTCTATTTCATCGAGGTAGGTACTAAAAGTTGGATGTTTGGATGACATCTTTTAAATTATTTTTATAAGATGTTGATATTATGGGAAAGAGAGATTAATGGAAGAAGATAGAAGAAGAGAGACATTATTGCGCCGACCCCAAATAGTGGAAAAAGATATCGTTTATAGAAAGGTAGTATTTATAAGAATACTGGTAAATAGTAGTTAAATAAATTATGTGTTTGTTATGTCTTCACGTTTAAACTTTTGAAACCACTTCCAGGCTAGCGCAACTCTCTAACAAAAAATGTTATATGAAACGTGCACCGCCGCCATTAAATTCCTTTCAACGGTTGCACACGTTTCATACATTCTTTGATATCGGTCACGACCAGTTTTTTGTATGGAAGTCCCGACTCACATAACGTAGTGAGTTACATTCTCTTTGACCACTGGAATGAGACTTGCTTGAGATAAGTAGTTCTTCTATTTTCCGTGTCAATTGTTTTATCATTGTTGTTCTTGTTATTTTTGGTGGTGGTAGTGTGTTAAAAGAAAAACTTTTTCATCTGGATTTTTCGGAAAGAGTATTTTTGCTCTTCGATATCTTAGTGCAAAAGCCGTTTTTAGCCGCTAGAGGATAAAGTAAATTGAATTTAGAACATCGTGTGCACTAACTTTGTGAATTCAAAACGTCATTAAAGCTATTTACTTCTCCCTCCATGGTGCCGAATTTATTATACAACCTTTTTTAATTTGTTAAAAACTCAGACTCGGAATCTTCTTGGTGTCCATTCTTTTAATTTTGATTTTTTTGCATTTAGTCATTTCCTCGCTGAGGTGGGATGAAAAGTTACGTGTTGCACTCGAGTGCAAAGATTTTTCCCCTCGTGCTCTTTTGATTCCCTCGCTAACGCTCAGGATTCTAATTTTTGAGTCGCTCGCTGCGCTCGTGATTCAATTTTAGAATCCATCGCTTGCTCGGTCATCAAAATTGAGGACGCGGTTAAAAATCAACTTTGCACTCTTGTATAACAAATAACTATTGCTTTTTAACTAAAAACGAAGGAAAGAAGTAGGTTTACTGAATTCATAATTTTAATTAGGATTTGAAGAGTATTTACGAGTTAGGTTTTACTTTAAAAACATAATATTTCTCTCTCATGCTCCAAAGCTATCTCAGACAAATCCTAATTCATCCCAACACATAAACTCCCAATGTTTGCTACCAAAAGCAAACATCCGCGATGTGGATGCACCATGCGGGCTGCAACTGCAATTCCTATTACGTCTTCAGCGATACGCGAACTAATATTTATACTTCGAAAACCAATCAGAAGCAGTATCCATTGAGGGTTTGATTTTGTTTTGTTATAGCCTTACACGATCGCAATGATTAATTTTAGGCTTTGACTACTTATATAGGGACTAGTTACGCGTGTAATTCTACTAACAAACATTTCTGCCACTTTTTGCGGGGGGCGAGGTAACATGAAATCCGCAATTTTGGATTTTATTCCCATAACTTTAGATTCTAATTTTGAACGTTAAAAATCATGAAAAGTAGTCTCGCGTGAACCTCAAATATCGCGACTGGCTTTCAGCCTCATAATAATATTAAATCCTTACTGTCGCGAGCAATGTGTTCCGTTTTTTCGCATATTGCTGCTTGATACTGACCCCGCCCCTTTTTCACATCTTCCTTTAGTTTTTGTGATCTGTGGTCCTGTATCATTAGTAAAAAAAAAACATTACTTGTCTGCACTAGTTTGCAACGAAACGTTGATATCGTATGCAAAAATTATATTATACTTGAGTGGCACTCTATACGTGGTCTTTAAGACAAATCCGCTTACCCGTTTTTGCAGTAAACCCACGATTTATGTTCTTACCTTTTGTTTCCATTCAGTTTATTAGTTCTTTTCCACCAGAAAAACATTTTCACCCGAAGAAATCAACAATTTTATGTCCTATTGTAAGAATGCAGTTAGAATGCGCTGTAGTTCCGTAATCAACCCATTACAATGCATTTTGGCTCCATGGACTCCACATTAGTGTGTACTTTATCGAGTTCCGGCCACAAATCGAAACTGTTAACGATTGTACGTGCACGGCAGTGCAATAAGCCAAGTTTTGGTTTTTACACGATTTCATTTTATTTGTGAACGGAAACTATTAATTTTGTATTTGATTGCAAATTGGAGTGTAATTGCGATTGTTAGTTTAAAACATATCTGTCTCTTTCGCAAATTATATCCTAATGACATAGGAATTATCGGTAAGTACCTACTATTCTACGATATTATGGAATTAATGTCTGGGCTTAACTATAGCTTTAATTTGCAATTCTTTTCATGTTCTTTTGACATTGATATCTTTCTTAACTGAACTAGATAAAGAATCAACGCTCCAAAAATGGCAGAGCAGAAAAGAGCTCCTAAAGCTCCTAAAGAGCTCTTTTGCTATAACTTTGATTTATAGAAGAGTAACTATACAAGTAAGAATTTTACTCTTATTATTACTCCGAAATAACTTCATTTGTGCTCTATAACACTAAACCCATAATAAAAGAACAAATGTATAATCCACGTAAAGAAAGAGGTCGTAGAATCCATACTTATTGCAATGTCAGATTATCCAGTTTTAATTAGTTAGGTTTCTTTTTATTAATTTTTTTTTTATTATGTGACATTGACGTTTCATTAGTATCGGTATAATCTTTACACCGTCAAAATTGGCCGTGTAAAATTTACTCTCAACTTATTCATAGATTAGGGTTAGTAAAACGCAAAATCAGTTTACTCGAGAGTAACCGGCGACTTAATCTAAGAATAAAATTTACTCGCGTTTGGTCGAATCGGGCCTAAGTTTATTAATCAAATAAGTATGAGTTACAGTAGTCTTAACTATTGAATAATCTGTGGTATAGTGCCCCCTAACAGCATGCATTGCATACTTGATTTGTTTGGGTTATTCTGTCAATTCGGACAAAATTTTGCTCTGATTTTATATGATACTTAGAGTCTATAGTATTTAAAGTCAATGGCTTTTTGTCATTAATTAAATGCGATCATTTTGGCATTAGACCGTGGCGCAGGCAAGAAATAACGATTCGAGATCATTATGATGTTGGTCTATTCTTTGGTGTATATCTATAACCCACTGATGCAAGGGTGTCTTAGTGAATATATTGCGAAAATGCCTGTTTGTGAAAAGCTTCCAAACTCCTGCAATGTGGACGTACCCTTAGGCCAATCGCTATCCTAGGTCGGTTCTTAAATTAAAATTTGGTCGATCATCCGTCACTCACAAATTTCATCAATTCATCATTCAAGTTATTAGAAGATCGTTTTAAAAATTTATCAAAAACTAGTCAGCGAATTTTTTTTAGTCTTATGAATCTTCGTTTAATCTCTTCAACGATGTTTTAAAGAATTATGGTAAGACACTTTTTAAAACAGAGACGTGGACGTTCACTCAAGGCCTCATAAAAAGGCTGAAAGTCACCCAAAGGGCAATGGAGAGGGCTATGCTCGGAGTTTCCCTGCGAGATCGAATCAGAAATGAAGAGATCCGCAGAAGAACCAGAGTAACTGACATAGCCCAAATAATTGCTAAATTAAAGTGGCAGTGGGCGGGGCATATTGCTCGCAGAACCGATGGCCGATGGGGCCGAAAAGTTCTCGAGTGGCGACCGCTTACCGGAAAGCGCAGCGTGGGTAGGCCCCGCACACGGTGGACCAACGACCTTGTGAAGGCGGCGGGAACCCGTTGGATGAGGGCAGCGCAGGACCGGTCGCTATGGCGATCCTTGGGAGAGGCCTATTTCCAGCAGTGGACGTCCATCAGCTGAGATGATGATGACTTTTTAAACTTTTGCGCATTTTATCTAGACTAACAGCCTGCTTACCACATAAAAAAAAATCTCATTTATTTTACGATGTCAACTTAACAACAAATTACTAAAGAACAGGATTAGAACATCGCTTTTTTAAATTGAGATTTCAATACCATTTTTTAAACTTACTTTTGCGCATGACCTCATTTTAACATTAACAGATAGATTAGGTATAACAAACTAAACGGAAACTATTTACTATAGCCAAATCCTTCTCACCTTTATCAATGAGCCTCAGTTACCATCAAACCGAACAACTTGCACTATAATGACAACATCAAAACCGTAAAAAAACTGCTTTTCCATAGAAAATGTGACTGGCTATACTCGACCCAAATGTATAGAATAGTAAAGGTTTTTTCGCGATTTCAATGTGTGCTTCATAGTGTAATTTGTTCAGTTTGATGATCTGAAGCGCTATCCTTAGATATGTAATATATTTAATTTTCACCCTGTATAAGTCCCATCCCATTGCAGGGCACGGCTTTCAGGTCCGCCACACACAGACGGAATTACGATCTGGAATCCTGATTCAGGATTCAGTGTTGCCAGCTATGGTTACAAAAAATACTAGAGTGCTGTTTAAACAATGCCTTAAATAAAAATGTATGAAACGTCAAATGAGTGACAATAATTGCATTTTTAGGTATTTATTAAAACAAAACAACCAATTTCTATACAATGATTATTACTACCATGGGATGGGGTCATGACGTTACGAATGTTACGATGATGGTTTATAAATTATATTCCAATATTAATGCAACTATATCAGAAGACTATCGATAGTTTTAACATTAGACATTATCTGCATACAAAATGGCATGAACCATTATAACACAAGCGGTTTTTGAGCGTATGCGATTTTGCAACTATGCCGTAACGACGTCGCAACTACACCGTCACGATACGGTATCGTTTCATCAACGCCTACGACCAAAAATCACTTTATAATATGCCACCTAAGACATCAAAAAATCACTAGATCTAGTGAAAAAGTCTCTGAAAGCGGCAACACTCCATGCGGAATCTAATTCCGAATCAGGTTTATTCCGGATGTATGACTTTTATCGGGCATAGGCCCACCACACATTCCCACCGCTGTAACTCCTGTAAGCCAGGATCAACAGCGGCGACCATTCACAACACTGGACAATGAAGTCCAGCGAGCCCGGGGGATGACTCTAATCTATCTTGGAACCCGCAATGAATTAATCAAAGAAGATAGGAGGAGTAGGAAAACGAAATATCCGACTTCCCTCCATTGCAAACGGGAGACAGCAATAAGAAGGAAAAAACATGGCTATTAGAGAGCCAATTCAAGAGATCATTTATGGCAGTGTTGAAGACACGACCGCAAAAGCACCAAAAATACAAAATAAAACAACAGGAACCTAACATTGTACTGAAACTATGACCTATTTTGCTTCCAGTAATAAGTATGGCAATGGTATTCCGGATGTATGTGGCGGACCTTGCTGAATAAGCGTACAAGTGGGTTATACTCCACCATAACTCCTTTAGGGGTCTCTTTAACCATACACACATAGAACATTGTCTTATTGGCAACAAAGAAGATTCTGATAACGATAAAAAATACGTTACAATGTCTGGCCCGTCTACCCTTTTCTCTAAGCCTTTTTTAGGGTTCCGAAGTCAAAATGGAACCCTTACAGTTTCGCCATGTCCATCCGTCTGTCCGTCCGTCTGTCCGCGGCTTAGCTCAGAGATTCTTAGTACTAGAAAGCTATAATTTGGCATTGGTCTACAACTACATATTAATCACGCCGACAAAGTAGTAAAATAAAATCTTAAAAAACATTTTTTTAGGTTACCCTCTAGGTCCCCTACACATGAAGTGGAGATGATATTTTTTCTCACTTATCCCATGATGTGGAGTATCGTTGGATAGGTCGTTTAAAAATATTGTAGGTGTGAGAAAACCATTTTTCTATTTAGGGATCCGTTTGCGAAATATTAAGCTTTAAAGCGAAAATAAAGTGTCCCCCCTCCCCCCTCCCCTCCCAGCTAAACGGTTGTGGTTGGAGATGTGAAAAAATTCACGGCAATAGTATATATAACGAATTTAAAAGGAGAACTATCACGGCTAAGTGGGCTTTACAATTTAAACGAGTTTTAGTCGACCAACTTAAAAAATGTACTTAGATACGGTTAAAAATAGTCCCCTTCTTAGTCCATATATTGTGATGGGCAACTACGGAACCCTACACTGCGCGTGGCCCGATACGCACTTGGCCGGTTTTTTATATTTTGTTCTTAGGTTAAAATGTTAGATATTAAGTACCTATTTATATTAATATTATTGCGGTGTCTATGTTAATATAAATAAATAAATAATAAATAAATAAATATTCTTTATTTGCACACTTAAATATACAGTAACAAAAACGAATAAAAAAAGAACGTAAGGGTACAAATGGCGTCAATGGGTAATATACCTACGTAAATAAATCTCTCGTAACAATATACTTTGTGAAAATGTTTATAGTTACTTTGTTGTACTTTACTGTTATTAATACTTTGGAAAGTATTCGAAAAAACAGACTAGTTAGTGTACCAGATTTTGGTTTAAGGTTTTAAGAGTTGAAAACAAGATTTTCGGTAACCTAACCTTTTGTACTCTAAAACAATGTAAAAGAAACTAAAGTGTTACTGTTGGCTATGCTAGATAAGTGAGGCTTACTTACGCAGATGGATGGATTAAATGGAGAGCATTACAGCTAATGAAGCTTAATGCCTATCCAGGACAACCTCTCTGGTACCTAATGAGTTGAAAAACAATGATCGTCCGACTGTGGTGACCCCTTTCGCACCCCTTGCTTTTACTTTGTTCAACCACTATAAATAACCCATTGTGAACAGAACTTTATCTTTAGAATGCGTGTTACATGTTTTTTTATTTTATTACGGCCCATATTTTTTATTAGCAACGAAAATATGTAGGTATAAAAAGGGCAGACACGGAAAAATACTTTGCGGTAAATACAGTCAACAGTTATGATGTTCTGAAAATTTGTGGTTACAAGTTTTATTACGTGACAAGCTGTGCCTGGAATGCGTAGCAATGCCCCTTTTTACCCGACACACACTTAGCCATTTTTTTCATAGCTAATGTTCATCACGGATAATGTAGCATTGTGATGGTGATAGAACTATTCAGATCGGTTCACTAGTTTAGGAGCCTATTCAATACAAGCACCTCTTAATAATAATTAGTGGAGATTGTTTTATTGGATGCCTATACCGTATTTGTAATCGTTTGCCCAGGAGTGTCATGCTGAGTCAAGTAGCCTTCGCTAATCGTAATGTCGGATGACCCATGTTACGTTTTAGGGACTGTGCTAAGCGCGATATGGTGTCCTTTAGAATTGATAACTCGAAGCGGGAATGCCTTGCAAGCGATAGGGACGAGTGGAGGAA
This sequence comes from Agonopterix arenella, assembly GCA_927399405.1. NCBI lineage: Eukaryota > Metazoa > Arthropoda > Insecta > Lepidoptera > Depressariidae > Agonopterix > Agonopterix arenella. The sequence continues at coordinate 10,704,894 of OV656707.1, read as the reverse complement.
AGTAATAGCTGACGGTCGAACAGCCCATGATGAAGTCTGGTTCGAATCTCTGGCCGTAAAACAAACAAAAAGGCCCAGGGACGAACAGGCTCCTGCACCAACCAACACACAGCACAAATGCCGTAAATGCGGCAGGCATTGCCGCTCCCGAATTGACTTATATAGCCATGAACGTCGGTGTCTTAACCAATCAGACGCTACGCTGTTTGAAACACCTAATTTAGATGAAATAAGGTCCATTATGATGATGATACCACTGTATAAGAAAGAGTATGGTAGTGAATACAGTACAGACACTCCCTGCATTCCACTAATTTTCACCCCCTCTCGTGGCAAACAGCAATAGTCCTCCCTCACTCGTACTCACTCAGTATCTCTTTTCCTTTATTATATGAAATGACAGCTAGGTGTCCAGGAGCAACCAGGAGTGCGATTTTTGAATCTCATTCGCTGAGCTCAGCAGTTGAAAATCTCAATATTACTATGGTGATACGCATCTTTCTACTGCTGATTTGACTTTCAAAAATCATACTCCATGATTGAATGGTTCAATTTGGTGAAGATCTGATGACGCGCTTCGGAGCTACACAATAGAACTCCTCAAATGTTGATAGCAAATCATCGGCGATTGAAACATTTGCTTTGTATCGATGTAAATACCGTTTGCATGTATTGTATAACTGGTATCTGAGTCGAACTAATGTATTTGACCACTTAAAATTGTGAAATAAACAAAATTTTAAGAAAAAATTAAAACCGCCTTCAAAAAAACTAAGAAGGAAAAAAATAATAAGTATTTTGTTTAATTTCTTTGATTGCATTAATTTATTTTATTGGAGCCGGTGTCAAGCCAAGCCAAAAGACAAATGCAGTCCTGTCGCGAATCGTACCGGCTTGACAGCGACTTCGAGAAGACAAATTAATGATCTTATAGATGCGAACGAAAAAGTCATCGGCTGCAATATTATTTTTTACCTTTTTAGTATTTTTGAAGGCGGTTTTAATTTCGTATTGTGTCCATAATAATGAAGGTGACTGTACTCCATTCCGGTATTTCCAATTTCTAAAGATTCAAGACCGTAAATAATGACTTTGTGCGGTTTCAGACATACATTTCAGTTAGTACTTACTATATCAATATTCGGAACTATCGGCTAAAGACAAAGTTCGTAAGCACACACGTGGAGTTCATTAGTGCTGTCCTCCAACTGTTCAAACGGGTTCTCAAACTTATTTCGAGTTTAAACTCTGGATTACAATGTCTAATCGAGAAGGTAAATAAAACTGTCTTATGCAGTTTAAAAAACTCTTTATTCTCATAGTACATAAGTATACAGACAGGATGTAATAGTAGATTGTTAACCAAGGGATAAAAGTCTCTCATTGCACACGAGATGTTTGGCGCCCCGAACGAATGTAAGGGGCGCCCATTTTCTGAGTTTGAAATAGGTGTCTTTCACCCGAATTAAACACTCTGCTTTTCATTTCGAATACGAGGAAAGTAAACAAAAGCCTGATATAATATGCGAAATCAATTTCTGAATCGATTGACGAATTAATGTTAGACAAGGTACGTTTCAAAACGTTTGAATAAAGAAATCACTCGGGGTGAAAAAGCATACGAAGATATATGTATGCTAGAGTGAGACGGATAGACTTCCAAAGTGATTTTTATGCGTTTTAAAACGGATCCTCCGGACCCTTACCAAAAAATTAGCAAAGCCCTTTTTTTTCTCATGGCTGATTATGATGATAATGACGTTTTTTTTTGAGGAGGTTTTAATCGGGATCACTTTTTTCTGTCTGCTTATAATTTTAACAAAAGTCTGCAAATGACAAAAAATAGTGTTATTTAAATTAACTTTTATTATAATTCAAATATATTTATCATAATAGTAATAAAAATAAGAATTAATATAATTTTATCGAAGTGTGGTTGTATAGGTTTCTGCCTTTGCTTAGTATAAACGCAGATTTTTTTTAAATTACTTTTCCGCCCTTGGGAAGAAAAGTATCACTTTCAACCCGCTTCTTAGATAAACAATGACATTCTTTCAGAGTATGAGAGATTAAAAATTCAATACGTTACTTATTTCTTAAGGGGTGCTTCGGACCTTGAAACTGAACAACTTTCACCATGGAATAAAAACCTTACCCATACTGCAGCAGCAGCTATTTTAACAGTAGATTTTTTCGCGATTAGCCCAGTCACTTTACGGATTTTTGTTAGGAGGGGTGGGGAGTAATTATCAATGGGGCTTTTAAACTGTAACCATTAAGTGAAAAAAAGACTACCTGAAAACATATTTGAAAAAAAAATGCTACGCAACATAGAAATCAAAATTGTAGCTCCCAGAAGGCTTTTAACAGTATTATTACCCATGCAATCATTTTAGTTAGATTTAACAATATAAATTATTCTCGAAAAATGAAATTGGCATTAAAATTTTTTAAATTGAGGTACTTACCTATTCATTAGAAAATACTGACGTATTTTTCAAACCCTTCTAAGTAGACAAAAATATTAACACTATGTTTAAAGTATTTATAATATAATGGTAAAGCCTTAAAAATGTGCAATATTATCATCAGGATTTTTAGAACGAGATAAATTCTAAATTTTAAATTTGAGGCTGTTTGAATTTTTTTTTATGTTGGTACATTTCTAGGCTCAAATACTATACCGAAAAAAATCTCAATTGCTTATTAGTCCCGGCTCAAAACGTATCATGACTGGACTATATTTCGATGTTCTCTCCTTGGTGAAAGTTTTTCTGTTTGATGTTCTGAAGCACCCTGTTCGATATGTTACGCATTTAATATTACATTCTGTATATTGACATAATTTATGTTTGAACGGAAATATCTACACTAATAATATTATAAAGAGGAAAGATTTTATCTTTGGTTTGTTTGTTTGTATTGAATCCGAAACTACTGAACCGATCTGAATAATTCTTTCACCTATAGAATGCTACAATATACGTGATGAACATATGCTATGAAAAAAAAAACGGCCAAGTGTGTGTCGGGAAAAAAGGGGCATTGCAACAAAAAAACAGGTTGTATGCATTTAAATTTTATTATTACGTTTAAAAATAACATCCCGTGTGTTGCACACGGTTGTCAATGATGAGACTTGTTTTTGCATACAAGTGTAAAAATAATCTATGTATTGTAGTTATATCTCTATACAACGTGTTAATGAATAAGCGCAAAACCACATATACCCTAATTGATTTATAACAAAATAAATAGATTGAAACAATAATTTCATTATTTTGATACTTAAAATTTAAAGTTATTCGCATTTTAAGTTTTGAGGCAAAAATTTGTTATCATTTCAGCAATGAATGAATGAAAGTGCTAACGTACTCATGGATACATTTTAATAATCTTTTCTTGGTAGTAAGTAGAGTATGCCCGTGCGGTGGGTTGACATCGGGTTAAGAAAATGAAAAATGTTTCTAACAAATTATTTAATATTTTGAAAAAAATTACCTATGTTGAAACCATGATAATTCGATTCTGCTTTCGATTCGAAACAAACTACTTTCTAGTTTTGCGTTAATTCATTAACACGTTGTACATAACGTCACGCCTATTTTTCAGTAAGCCAAGCAGAGCCAAGGGTGCGCCATTAGTTGTTGAATTTAGAACGTAAAAATTTTATAACAATCTTAAGGCTTACCACAAGTTTACACTGTAGTCTGTAGTAAACCAAAATAGTTTAACTCCAATTTTCGTCTTGAATATCGTACAGCGCTCCTTATAATTGCTTTGAGAACTGATTTTGACACAAAAAATGCATACGTATACTACTGTGTCAACTTAAGGTAGTCCTACTGTAAGCTTTAATGAAACATGAATACTCTTGTTTGGACGAATAAAAGTTTGGAGAAATAAAACCAGAGTTACTCATAAAATTTGCATTGTTCAATTCAGAGCAGTAAAGTTAACTGTATACTACTTTGATGGTACGTGGTAGAGTCAAAAAATGACGTCAAAAAGCTATCTATGTGATATTATTTTGAATAAAAATTTTTTTGAATTTTGTATTTTTTGAATTTTGCCTATCACAGTTTGGGAGCCACTGTACTAGAAGTACATCTGACAAAAAACAGGATAACTCAAAAATGTTAATAACAAGGAAGTTCCGCAGTATTGTTTATTTTGTCGTAAAAAGGGAATTATCTTTTGCTTTACCATCTTTTATTTGACTTTTTCTTCAGATCATGAAATATGACTTGAAAATTGTAATTTTCGTACTTTGTAAAACAAAGGCGATCACACTGATCATACTTGTGCCATACCATAGAGTACTATAATTACGCCACACAAAGAATAAATTAATGCATAAGTGTCCGTATTTAATTTGTAAGAGCGACTTATTTTTATGGCACATGTGGCTTTGAAAAGGACAGTCCCAATCGGTTGGTATGAATAAGACAAAGTTCTGTGACATTGTTACTTTAATATTTTTGAAACCTTTCAGTTTAATAAAATTAATTCTAGCAAGTAGACAGAAACATGCGGGAGAAAAATCAATTTAAATGATGGACATGTAACTTTATTTGCTTCTCCATAAAAGTTGCACTTTGACATACAAAATAAATTGATTGAGTGCACCAAAGTGCGAAATGCAAATTCGTTGCAAGGCTCATTTCCTTTGCTTTATTTTTTACAAATATTTAGACAAAAATTATGTAATGACATACCTAAGTCATGTCATGAAGCTTTATTAATATATTTTTTGAAGAAGATGTTCTGTTTCATATTTGGTTTAATATGAAAATAAGCAGGTTACGGGTTTGAGTTCTGCTCGCCACTTAAATATTCATTCTTTAATTTGGTATCAATAGCACGTGGGTATACAACGTTTTAATGAATTAACGCAAAACTAGAAAGTAGTTGGTTTAGAATCGAGAGCAGAATCGAATTATCATGGTTTCAACATAGGTATTTTTTTTCAAAATATTAAATAATTTGTTTGTAAAATTTAAAATTTACTGAACCCGATGTCAACCCACAGCACGGGCACACTCACCTTACTTACTACCAAAACAAGATTATTAAAATGTATCCATGAGTACGTTAGCGCTTTCATCCATTGCTGAAATGATAACAAATCATTTTTGCCTCAAAACTTAAAATGCGAATAACTTTAAAATTTTACTATAAAAATAATGAAATTATTGTTTCAATCTAATTATTTTGTTATAAATCAGTTGGGGTGTATGAGGTTTTCCGCTAATTTATTAACACGTTGTATAAGTGCTATTAAAAAAATTGTTTTAAAATAATAATAAGTCTAAGTATATTGTTATGTAGGTACACACGGCGACACATCAAGCTATAAAAAACCAACATAAGCTGGCCGCGCGATGCTATACGTTACTCGACCTACGCGCGTTTAGTTTATATTGGTTTTGTATAGCTTGATGTGACGCCGTGTGTACATAACATGTTTGTAAAGTGATTTACTGATAATAAAAATAATTCGTAAAAATCAACGAAGTCGTCGTTGGTAAGTTGACGAAGTATGTCGCGGATCTCTAACTGTTTATCTAAAGTTTTGTTGCTGATTACTGGCTGTGCTGTTATGATTGACGTAGCGTTATGCTGACTTGTTTGTGTTTGTAAAGTAAAGTTGATCTCAATTCACAGCATGTTTAAAATATTCCAAGATCTTTGAGATACGTCACTGTGACTATGGGCCGCTGAAACAGTCCTCTGATGTAAATTTCAACTTTACGGTTGATCGTAAACTATAAGCAAATGTGTTCTCAAGTTTCATAATAAGATCCATCTATAGATCCGAATTACTTGTTCATCGAAGTCAAACAAGATATCGAAACATAAAGTAATTTTAAGAATAAAGTACCTATACATTTTAGGGTTCTAAAAGTTAATTTTGTTTTCCCTCAGTTTGTCTGTGGATATAAACTTGTAACATTATGTATACGTACCTACCTATACAATGAAATATGTGACCTTTCACAAGTAGTCATAAAAGTCATAATAGTACTACGTTTTTAAAATGCTGTTCAAGTTTTTATTAAAAAATTTACGCATTTTATTATGCCGGACAATACCTTAATGTGTAGTTGTTTTTTGTTACGAATTTTATTTGCTCTGTAGAATAGGCGATGATATGAACGAATAAGCATACAAAAGGCTTCTTAAGGTGGTTTCAGTCCATACAAAAGTTTTACGCACAATACGCGTACACGGAGTTAATATAAGTAATATTTTATATATGGAAAAATAGTTTAGAAAATCTAGTTGCCGCGTGACAAATAACATTTGCAATTTATAATATAATTAAGAAGATATAAAGCTTTTAAAGTTTTGTATCAAAAATTTCAAAGCTTTATATCTTCGTAATTATTTTATAAATTGCAAATGTAATTTGTGATGCGGCATCTAGATTTTCTAAACTATTTTTCCAAATATACAAAGTTACTTATATTAATACCGTCTACGCGTATTGTGCGTCAAAGTTTTGTATAAAATTGACCCCTCTGCAACCGCCTTAATGATTTAGATATTATAGAAATATGCAGTATTCCTGTAAAGGTATGTAATTGATGAAATAAATAAACATAAATGATTTCAAATATTATCTACACTAATATTATAAAGAGGAAAGATTTGTACCTATTTTTGTATGTTTGTATGTTTGTAATGAATAGGCTCAAAAAGTACTGGGCCGATTTAAAAAATTCTTTCACCAATAGAATGCTACATTCTTCCAATTTGACATAGGCTACATTTCATTTTGAAAAAAATTAGGGATCCTTGGTAAAATTTGAACAATGTAACCGAAGGTGTAGAAAAATGAGTCTTAAAATGTCTTTCGTCGAATGCGCTGCCGAAACTATTAGCGATAGAACAAAATAATGTAGAACAATATTGAAGAACATCATAATGTCTACAAAAAACTCCGCGGTAGCATATGTCCAACTATTGTAGTTATGTCACTACAACAACTTTTTTCATTTTAAACATTAATGAAAATGCTAACCAAATTCAAACCATGCTATTTATGTGTTTATATTAATCAAATAAATTATTTTATGGTTAAGACCATTTAACTACCTATAAAATAGTTTTTAAATTATTTAAATTGGACTTTCCATTCAAAAGATATTACGAATTAAAAAATTCAAACAGTAAACAAAACCGCCATAGCGCCGTGGCCGTTGTTTGCGATGCAGTCTGAAAAGCGCGCCGGGCATCGCGGCGGGCGGGGTGGAGGGGGCACTGAAATACAGGAGTGGGGTACGAATAGATCTGGCCGGCCGTGGTTGCGCACATAGGACATAGCATCATGCGTCTTTTCGTTTAGAAACCTCGCACATCCAGTAAATGATGATGGTAAGATGACGCGCTGTCCGATGTCGGCGGCATTCACGCTTGCGTCTTGGTTCAAAGCATCCCTCAGATGAATATAGTCATCTGCTCTAAGTTTTTGTTGGTTTCGCCTTATAAAATTTAATCGTTCCGAAATCATCTTTGCCATCATATCCACACAATATTGACTAAACAAATCCTTGTAATAGTGCAGCGAATTAAATTGACTGGTCCTAATCATTAAGCGGTATGCGTAATATTGCATGCATGATACAGTTTTATTTCTTAAGGAATCCTGCTGAGGAATAGTTAAGTAATATCCGTCGTCTCCTGATACGAACATTAGCGGATATTGTAACGGATCATAAGCCCTATGCAATTCCGACACTCGCTTCAGCTGCCCGTCTCTATCGTGCAGCACTATATCTCTGGGGCCTTTGTCTTCATCAACCAAGAGAACGGCCACTTCGTTGACGGAAGGCGCGTTGTATCTGCCTCGGTGTTCTGCTTGAGGTGTGCGGTCAGCGTGAATAATTAATTTTAAATTCTCTGGAGATGTCGATTCGATACTTTGTTTAAAACTTCGTATGTAAACGTTGTGACTATTCAACATGGTCTGCAATTCGTTGATCAAATCCAGTTTTAGCATAGGAGCCATGTTGTCAATGCCGATCTATTGCTGTGAGCTGAAATCCCATCACGCCTTCTAATTGCTACTGCACGTTGTCTCTCTCTCTGTGCCGTAAGTCGTTGCGAGCAGGTCACCGCTAGACTCTCGGGCACGTGCCTGTGAGTTTCTGGCTCTCAGTCCAGCAAGCCGCTGCGAGCGTTCGGTGCTAGATTCTCTGGCGCGTGCCCGCGAGTCTCTATCTCTGTTTCCAGCAAGGCGTTGTGAACGTTCGGAGCTCGACTCTCGTTCGTAAATCTGAGAAGATCGTTCATTTTGTTCTGCAAGGCGAAGTGAGCGTTCGACACTGCACTCTCTTGCCCGTGTTTGCGAAATTCTTGTTCGATTTTCGTCAAGGCGTTGCGCGCGTTCTGCGCTCGACTGTCTTTCGCGAACCTCTGACGATCTGACATTTTGATTTGCAAGACGAATCGAACGATCGGCGCCACTTTCCAAAAATAAATAATTGTCTACCCCGTGCGAAGCCGGGACGGGCTGCTAGTTGATTATAAATATGTTACAGTCATGTTGTGCTATTTCAAATTCAATTTAAGGTTGAAAATTCGCCAGTAGATGGCGCCACGTCCCTTAAAATGGAATAAGTTGAAGAATTTTGTTCTCTGATGCAGCAGGTTTGGTAGTTTAATTGAACTAAAGCAAATCCCCGGTTTGGAAGGTTGCGGGTTCAAGTCCAAGACTTAATTTTTAAATTTTTAATTTCATTTCAAATATAAATGAATTGAAAAAATTGTTTCTTTTTTATCCTTTACATAGAGGTCTCCTTGCTACAAAATAGTGTAAATTATACAGGATGTAACAAAACACCCTACTAATACTTAAGGGGTGCTGCTTTAGACCATCAAACTGAACAACTTTCACTATGGAGCTAACATCGCATACGCATGATACAGAACCGTTAATGGTACTTATATACAGGGGGTAAGTGACAGCCTAGCAAAAATACTGAAACGGTGAACTCAGACCATCGAACTGAACAACTTTCACTATGAAGCCTACCGCAGGAAACGCAAAAAAAAATCAGCTGTCCCATACAAAACTGCTGTACCTACCCGACTAAAATGTATGGGACTGCTAATTTTTTTCGCGTTCCCTAAGGTACGCTCCATAGTGAAAGTTGTTCAGTTTGGTGGTCTGAGTTCACTGTTTCAATATTTGCTAGACTGTCACTTACACCCTGTATATTTATATAATGAACTTTGATTTTAATTTTACACGGTTATTTTACAGTAAACTATATTTATCCTGTAAAGTCCAGCGTACGACTTCTTTTATTTTGTGGTCTGGCGGAGTGTCAAAGAAACCGTTTGAAATCTGATTTAGTGCTGATAGAAGCAACGATTTGTGGTTGTGATTTATAGCTAAGTCTATTTTCAGCCTCAAATTTCCTCTCTCTTGCACAGTCTCCGATAAAATAACGTAATATATTTGTCTCTGTTATTCTCATTAGCAGTTAATAGACGTATAAATATCATAGATAGATTTTGCTCAATTCGTCATACTCTTAGCTAGAAACTGAGTAGTTTGAGATGCAAAGGACACTGGGCAAAAATGTATGGCCACTGGTCCAAGAGCCCCCCGCTATGACACAAGTAGGGATAGTTAGAGGATACCCAAACGTACATGGCACCCAAGGGGCATCAAAATATTTTCGAGGAAAAAAAACATACAGGGTGTTTTATTTTGACGAAGTAGTTTTAGGGGGTAGTCGTTTTGATATTGTATATGGCCCCGAAAGGTGTAATGCTTTTCGAGGTGATCAGACACTTAGGCTCACGTTTACTATACCGGCAATTTCAAGATGAGATAACGATCTCTCGTTTTAAGTGTTTTGACGGATAAGTTATAAGATTCTTTTGCATTAATAATAATCAAAAACAATAATATTATCCACATGACACAAGGAATTCAAATAACAGATGTAAATAGTGGCTAAATGCTAACATTAGTATGAAAACCGCTAAACAAAACACCCTGTATCTTTTTTTCCCTCGAAAAGATATAGTTGCCGCATATAAAAAAAAATCTATATTAAACCTTTCGAACGTAGTATGCCACTTATTGGGGCCTCTTGGACCACTTCTGCCCCCTGTCCTTTTTCCTAATACCAGTATAGGAAGGCCATAATATTTTTCTACAAAAATCTATAAATACTCGTTTTGTATATAAATTTACAAAGGGTCGACATCTATGCCAATGTTTTCCATCTGTTCGCGATCGTCTAGACAAAGCGTGGCTAGAGTTAGATCACTGCGTAGCCCAATTTCTTACTGGACATGGTAACTTTAAGGGAAAGCTATTTTATTTTAAATTGGTTGCGTCACCTTTATGTGAATGTTCTGTTGACAGCAACGAGTTCGAACAGACCGCTCATCATATTCTTTGGGAGTGTGAGCTCTGGTACGCCGAGCGCCAGACCATGCTTGACTCAATAAAATCGTTTTCTGGTGTCCGTTACTACATGGATCTTGTTCCGACGCGTTTTTGCCATACCTATTACTGGAAGCAAAATAGGTCATAGTTTCAGTACAATGTTAGGTTCCTATTGTTTTATTTTGTATTTTTGGTGCTTTTGCGGTCGTGTCTTCAACACTGCCATAAATGATCTCTTGAATTGGCTCTCTAATAGCCATGTTTTTTTCCTTCTTATTGCTGTCTCCCGTTTACAATGGAGGGAAGTCGGATATTTCGTTTTCCTACTCCTTCTATCTTCTTTCATTAATTTTTTGCGGGTTCCAAGACAGATCAGTCATCCCCCGGGCTCGCTGGACTTCATTGTCCAGTATTATGAATGGTCGCCGCTGTTGATCCTGGCTTACAGGAATTACAGCGGTGGGAATGTGTGGTGGGCCTATGCCCGATAAAAAAATCTATAAGTAGTAGTATTTTTACACTAAACTTGACATTTTACATTCATTAAAAATACCAATAATTTTCCCAAAGAGGCGTTGTTCAATACGGCATTTGCAAATTGATGCATTCGATGCAATGACGATACCCTACAAAAATATTTGTATTTTATTAAGAATACATGATGGTCGCAAACATCACTTGTCGCAAATTCGATGTTAAAATTCACAAACAGACAGCACATAACAAGGTAAACATACCAATTACCCATTTTAATCAGACAACGTAGGTACCTAATGTAAATTACTATTGAATAATTATCATTCGGTGAGCGCCATTGATTAACAATTAGTACGTGAATGATGTTCAAATTGCATTGTATGTAGTAATTACGACCCTTGAATCAGGCGTCTTGAATTTTGTGAGGCAATTAAATTTTGCTAGGTTCTCGGGAGCTACTAAGTGCAGCATAGAGTAGTAATGGAAATTGTGTAGAGAGGTTTAGCCTTTGATTGGTAAAATACTAAGTAAATAAAGATGATACCGAGCGTCGGTGGCGCGTTGCGGAGAGGTATGGACACCCAATTATGAGGGTCCGGGTTCGAATCCGCACGGACAACATGCTATGTACCAATGAGTTTTTCTAACTTATGTACGTAATACCGACTGCTCTAAAACGGTGAAGGAAAACATCGTGAGGAAACCTGCATACGCTGAAGAAGAAATTCTGATGCATATGTGAAGTCTACCAATCCGCATTGGGCACGCGTGGTGCACTAATGCCCATACACCCTCCCTGAGGGTAAGCCTGTGCCCTGCAGTGGGATGTTTATAGGCTGATGATGAAAGATGATGCATGATTACATTTTATTGTATGGAGTCAATGAGCGTTTTTCTTTCGGTATTCTAGGGGATCGATAGATGGCGCTACGGTCTCTGCGAATAAAGGTAAAAAATTTTAAAAGGGTTTCTTTAAAATAATAAAGAGGGAAAAGATTATCAAAAATATACCACAGCATCTTTTGATGGAATATTTCATTATTTGCGAATCATTTTGATCGAAAATTTGAAATTGTCTACTCCTGACATGGTTGTATGGGCTCGATCTCTTGGCTTTAAAAAAAATGGCAGGCACAGTCTTGACATGATTTTGACAGAATCTCACGAACGTCTCAATGGAGCAATAAACATGCCATCTGTTGAGTTTTTTAGGAACTAAAATTAAAAAAAGAAAAGAAAAACGCTCATTATCAGCAACTCCATCAAACGAAACAGACTCCTTGATTTTTTGATGCAATTAAATTTTGTCAAGTTCTGGCGAATACAGTGTAAAGTGATGTCGGTATTTGTGCAAAGTAGACGAACTATTGATTTGGTTTTGAGTACTAGATAATAAAAAAATGTGAATTGATTTCTTTGAGCTCTGGCGTAATTGGAGCCGAGAATGTTAATGACTAATGCTCACGCGTTTCATACGACGATTTTAATACACTTGCTAGGAAAAATTTACAAAATAGGTATCACAAATAGGCTTAGAAATATATTTTTGAAAAATGGCGTACGGAATTCTTTTTCGCGCGCTGCTGCTGTGCGCCTGTATTTACCGCGTACCGGTACGGGTGTAAAGTAAAATGCACGTGTGTTTTATAAGTTCCATTATGAACTTAAAAGCGGTGCAATACATGCTACCTTCAAGTGTGTCAAAAACTATAAAGAATTAGGTACAATGTTATGTAGTACCTACTAGATACTCTTTCTTATACTGTGACAATATTCTGTACCTTCCGCGGTAAAAGGTTCCTTAATCTATGGTGGTGAGTTCCAGGCAATCAAATTAAAATGTCATGCTTCACCATCCCCTTTCCTTAGTTTAATACCAGAGCGAACCTACACTCGTCCTCTGACACTGCGCCACTTTACATTTTAATTGATTTAATAGGGTGAACTTGATAGGTTGAACTTTTTATAGGACAGGTAGAATATTTAGCTGGTTCACGGATCATTGATCAATAAGATCGGTTTCCCATCTGCAGTTAGATCCCTCATCTTTCGGTTTGTTTGCTTTCTTCATACATAATTTTAATTTTGTTTAGATTTAGTTTAATTCAAAAAATAAAAGTACAAACTTATTTCATGCACTTACTTATCTAAAATAACGGAAAATTGGAATCCGCAACAGGCTTCGTCAAACCAAAATCACATCGAGACGAAATGGACATACTTCAGTTTCGAAACGGGTTTCGTATACTCGTACCAATGATGGAAAAACTCAATAGTTATTTTTGCATACAGAAGGAATCGAGGCGGCGTCGAGGCGCGGGCGCGCCTTAAAAACCTTGACATACGGTCGGTAATTGTATATCATACCAATCCGAGCGACGCGCACCGCTCGCATTCTTGGTAGGTATACAAATTGTCGACCATTTATGTCTATGTCGCCAATTAAGGCGCGCCCGCGCCTCGACGGACGCCGCGCCGCGCCGCCTCGACGGACGCCGCGCCGCGCCGCCTCGACTCCTTCTGTATGCGATACGCTTAAGGGCAGGTTATCCCAGTGCAAGCGTCTCTTTCTTACAAGCATACGTTTGCAATTAGCCATCCCACTTTAATTGAAAGCAGGATCACAGGATCTTTTATATAATTTGATATTTAAAAATATTAAAACATTTATTTAAAAAAGTAATCGTTAAATATTCTTTGATATGTTATTACCTATTTTTACATGTGATTATTGTTACTTAAAACCTAATAATCTTCAAGTAAAACAAGAAAAACAATCAAAAACATCCTATCTTTGTGATTTTTTTTTATCGAGGCAAGTTACAAGTATCGTGTTTTGAACCGTTGAATAATCAAGAAAGTATATTAAACTAAAACATATATTTATTGCGAATCATAAAAACGAATATTACTATGTTTACAGCTTTATCAAAAACAGGTGGTTCGGGATATCCTGGCCTTAAGAGTGTACTAGAGTACTATATTTACTACCGTACGAGATAAAAAAATAGCCCTTCTGGATGGAGAAACCCATATTGCTTACCTACTATTTATTTGAGCAGACTTTACTAGAAAATGTGTAGTTATGAGTAGATTTTAGTTAAATGTACCTTGAATTAGATTTATAACAAAATAAATAGTTGTCACTACACAGGGTGTAACAAAACACCCGAGTAATACTTAAGGGGTGCTTCAGACCATCAAAAAGATCAATTTCATACAAAACTAGCGAATCGATTCAAAAAAATCGAGGAAAAAGTCACACTAGTTCAGTCAACTGAACTGGGCAACTGAACTAGTGGAAATAAACACATTGTTTTAGGCAAAGATTTTTTCTGGTTGCTCTGACTAGACCAAAAAAATGGTTGGTTGGTTTTAGGTAAGTATTACTTAAATCTAATGAGAAATAAAAATTACCGTTACAAAAGAAAATAATTTACGATGGAACGACAGAATCTGACAACAATTTGAACAATAATCAAATGAAACGAGATTTTTTTTCAACTGGTAGCTGTAAAAACATGGACCAAAAATGGAACATTTACTCATAAAACGTGAAAATGCCTAAGGCGAATGAGATGTGAAAAGAACATTAGAATCCTATGAACATTTTTTCTGTTTTTTTCCATTAACGGAATTAAATAATAGTACATTCTACAAATAACTGACGTTCCAGTTTTTGTAATGGTTTACACGTCGGACTGCCAAATAAGAGGTTCCATGTTCGAATCCCGGTTCGGTCGTGACTCATCACATGGTGCTTCACCCACCCTAATTCATACTCGAAACGGACTTAAACCGTATGAAATTTTATATAAGCTTATTCGTTTACAGATTGTGTCAGTTTCAAAAAATAGCTTTCAAGGATGTCTTTATTTACACCAAATACAAAATACATTGCACAACGGGAAAAAGATGTTGTTGTATAGTTTCCACAATAAAAAGCCCAGTAGCTTAAAAGAGATCTCAATCTTAGTATGGGAAATAGGCTAACATAAAAATGTTGGCGTATAGTTATGGAGCTCATGTCGATTTGTTTCTCATAATCTTTAGATTATAGTGGTAATATTAGCTATACCTCATCTAAACGGCGTGTCGCGTAATCGGAGTTGGCGCACATCTTGTCTTGGTAAGATATGTTGGTTTTATTTTTATTTCGTATTGACATCTAAGATGTTCCAACACACGCGTTGCTTTACATGTGCCGTTTTAATAAGAAAAAAGAATCTTGGCAAAAAAAAGTCAAAACGGAGCATTTTTATATTGATTTCATAATTCCGTTTGCATTTTTACCTATCTTTCGTCCGATTACTTTAAATTATGTTCTTAGAGTGTAATACCATCAATAAACGTAACCGTTTGTGGGCCTTCAAAAAAAATAACTCCTTTGAGATATTAAATTTTTTTTAAAATTAGTATTTAACTTCTAACTCGTAGGTACTACTAAAGTTGAGGAATAAAACAAATCGTTTACTGACGACCCGGTTCAGTTCAGTTCGGTCATGGATGTTAGTGCCGTTGTTGTATGATTTCCATAACAAAAAGCCTATAAGGCTTACTTGGGATCATTACAATGTATGTGCCTTTGAGCGTTATTTATTTATTATTGTAATTTTTTTACATCATTAATTATTTCATTCACTGGGCCAAATTTGTCTGTTTTTATTATACTTCCAAGCCTTACAAAAGGTATTTACGCAATACCCATATCTGGGTACCTACTAGTACGTATATCTTCAAATTGCATGCTTCAATTTTGATGCATGTATTTGTACCCGTTATATGTGGCGACGGGCTCACTCTGGACATTTTCGAAACGAGGATGTTCAGAATTTTCAGGATATCTCTGACTACTCCGTCGGAGAATGTAGTCGTGAGCATATGCGTGCATCTAGGTATATGACCGCGCTCATGACGTAATGATGAATTTATCACTGCTCTCGCTTAAAATAGTTTTTTTGGACTCTACTGATCTTGGCCTCTTAATCCGCAGATTACATCCTTAAAAAATGTGACCATGTTAGTAAAAATGGTCTTCCAGGTTATCTGAATAGAATAATAAATATTTGTTTTGAAACAGATTTTATACCTTGCTGTATGTAGGTGTAGGGAAGCAAGCTTACCTTCAGGTGGTTGAAGAGTGGTCAATTTTATACAAAACTTTGACGCACAATACGCGTAGACGGTATTAATATAAGTAGCTTTGTGTATATGGAAAAATAGTTTAGAAAATCTATTTAATATTTGCAATTTATAATATAATTACTAAGATATAAAGTTTTTAAAATTTTGTACGAAAAATTTCAAAGCTTTATATCTTCGTAATTATTTTATAAATTGCAAATTTTATTTGTGACGCGGCAACTAGATTTTCTAAACTATTTTTCCATATATAAAATGTTACTTTTATTAATTCCGTCTACGCGTATTGTGCATCAAACTTTTGTATAGACTGAAACCACCTTAACTCGCCGTGGAGATTTAGCTGTCATTTCATACAAATTGGAAACACTGACAAGAATAGGCAAGCATGTGCTGCGATGCTCAGATAAGGGCGAATGAGCAACTTTACTGTCAAAGAAAAATAGGCTCTAACGCCAACTGTCGTTTGCCCACCGTTTGCCTCTATCTGCTAAGAGGGAGTGAGCTAAGAAAGTCTGTATCAGTTCAGTTTGACGATTTGATAACCCCCTTAAAAAGTGTCATCATATTAAGAAGGACCCTATACAGGGTGTAAGGATAAGTATCATTAACCTTTAAATCACATACTCTACCCATCAAACTGCTTCCATACTATCTCTGCTGCGCATGTTTATTCGAATAAATACAATTTTATTTATTTATTGCAAAAGTTGTTCAGTTTGATGGGTAGAGTATCTGGTTTAAAGGTTAATGATACTTTTCCTTACACCCTGTATAGTGTAGTTACGCCACTGCGCATTATTAACTATTTTTCTTATGCACACAATAAAGTGTAATCCACAATTGTTCCCAATTTCAGTAGCGACATTTATAAAGCAATTTTTGCTAAACGATTTAAAAAAAAGGAAAATAAAAACAGCAACGACGCGCTGCTGAAAGAAAATATTGTTATTAAAATTGAATAAACACAGCGAGCGAGTGGTGTTGCGTTGGAACAAAAATAACGCATCCGGGTGCTCGCAGCACGAATTTCAGCTTTGGCATACGTTCGTTTTACACGAGACCGACGGCGACGGCGACGCGTGATCACATTGAAACTATTTGCGGGAATAAATGCAAAAATGAACTCCGATTGTGTATTTTAACGAAGTTTCGGTGGAGGTTCGTGTTTTATTATTTTCTGTGAACGAATTTTTGGATGAAAATGTTCAATAACAGCCCGTGTCACGTCAGTTCTTCGACGGGAACCAGGAGACATAGCATGAAGGCGGACAGTGAGTTTCATAATACAAATGTTTGAGATAATAATTTATTACCAACATTTGGCATGTTTACATGTTAATAACGTTCACATGGTTTAATATACTATACGTTAAATTTTTATTCACCAACAATAACATCAACAGGGTTTCTTTCGTTGTGATCGATTTTGTACATTTCCATGTTAAAAACCTTTGATCAAATTAAAAAAGCGGAAGATGGGCGACGTTCTTGCATTACGTAAACGACAAATGGACCTGTTTTTCATGTATCTTACTCGTGTGAAAAGTAATGCCGTGTGATTAGATTTTTCTTTTTGACTGATTTGTACAACAAGTGTAAACACAAGAAGGCAGGCGTTATGGTACCTTTATGTCGCCTAAAATAATCAATCACGCAATGCCGCTTGGATTGCGACTAAGTAAATTAGGCGACGGGGGCTCAATTTATGCAGTCTATGCGCTAGTGGCTAGTAACGTTTCTATTTTAATTTAATTTATTAATGTTAAAAACAATTATATTGTTTATGAATAAATCATGTTAGAATATCGAAATAAATGTAAGGCCAAAGAAAAAAAAAAAAAAATTATATTAATTTCCTCCAGTAATGAAGGAATATGCTAGTTCAGAAAACACATTTTAGTTACAAACACACTGTTGATAATCATCACTATATAGTATACAGGCTGTTACATAATTAACCAAAAAAAAAAAATCCCTCATACATCTCATTCCAACTCTAGTGCGACATTTGAAACATGGACTATTAATTCAGAAGGGTAGTGTTTGTAAGTCATACCTACATTTCACTAAGAGACGAAGAAGCTTATAAGTATATAAGATGCTTAAATTATCTTATATGATGACAAATATGAATACTTTTTTGACATTATTCTTTATTTTTCATTTTTGTACCAATAATTTAACTTTTTTGTCAATCTGTTATTTGTTGTTTTTTTTAGCAATAAATATATCTTGCTTTAGAAATAACTAAGAGTAAAATTATCTTTTAAATGAAGTACTTACAAGATATGTAGTGACATCGCGGTGACCTTACGACGTATCTGGCTGGTGTTTAGTCTTGAACTACCGGCAGTCCGTAAAATAGTGCTGCGTTTCAACGATGACTATTTTATTATTTTATGATCGATAATACATTTTTTGGTAAATAATAATATTATGTTGTCATACATTTTCAATAGCACCCTTTTTTCTTTAGGGGTATTTTTGTAACACCCTGTATAACAAAGTCGCTTCCCGCTTTTTGTCCCAATGTATGCTTAGATCTTTAAAACTACGCGACGGATTTTGTTGCGTTTTTTTAAAGTAGATAGTGTTTCAAGAGCAAGGTTTATATAAGGTCTAACAAAACTAGCTGAAACTATTTTAAGGGTATGATCAGACCATCAAACTGAACAACTTTCTCTATGGGACCAATATCAAAATCGCAAAAAAAAATCAGCTGTTCCATACAAACATACACGACCTAAATGTATGGGACAGCAGATTTTTTTTCGCGATTTCGATATTGGTCCCATAGAGAAAGTTGTTCAGTTTGATGGTCTGATCATCCCCTTAAAATAGTTTCAGCTGATTTTGTTAGACCTTATATAATATCAGCATTGCACCCGTGCGAAGCCGGGGCGGGTCGCTAGTAGTGAATATTTTAAAACAATGGTATAGTTAGTTAAATCTACAAGAATTGAAACGTATTATAAATAACTCATTATCTAGCAAGGTCTAGATACTATTTAAACCCTGAAAATGTATAGTCACAAATATAAAAAATTTGAGTATACTAGCGACTAGATAATTATATTGACATCAATGTATTAACTGGTTCGACTCTTAGTGGGAATTTCATTTATTTGATCTTGATCTTATATTCCCTATATACCAAAAATAAAAATCTTCTGTCCCATACTCCCATACGTTTGAATCGAGTAAGTATAGTCCACTCGATTCAAATGTATGGGACAGCAGATTTTTTTTTTGGTCCTACAGGTTTGCTCCCATAGTAAAAGTTGTTCAATTTGATGGGTAGAGTATGTGGTTTAAAGGTTAATGGTGCCATAGAGAAAGTTGTTCAGTTTGACGGTCTGATCATCCCCTTAAAAAGTGTCAGCATATTAAGAAGGACCCTGTGTGTATGTTTGATACCGCTTCCGCCTGATTTGGATCCATTAGTGACGCTATTCATGCGGCTATTCACTGTCACTAGTGTTGTCAAGGGTATCGTTCGTCAAAGCAAAGTGCACCTACATGAAATTCTGTTGTCTCGTTCTTTATGGACAAAGAGGGGTTCCACCTCAGATAAATTAACAGGAATGGATGCGATATTACGCGCGTACCCCTCTGCCAAAGGCATGCGCTCAGTGAGCATACCCGTTATATAAAACTAGTCCCCGCGCGTCTCGCGCCAGTCGCCAAGTGTTTGTTCTCGTGGCACGACATCCCGCGAAAATGCCTGTCTGTAGTGTTTATCAGTGCAAAAAAAGGTCAGGAACTTCAAGCGTACAAAATGATAACACTACCTTTCACTTGTGAGTATTTTTTTGTCCAAATATTATCAAATAATGCAATAAACTACCATAAAATAGAAAAATATTTCCAATAAATAAGTGTTGCCGGTTGACCGTATAAGTTCATATTTGTACGATTTTGAAGTTGTATGAACATTACTACATTTTACCGTATATTACTTGTGATGTTATTATTACTCTACCTGTATAATAAAATAATAGAGTAAATACTGCTTGCACTTATTAAACTTACCTACTTGGTATATTTGGTAATCTGAAAAACCATCATAATATAACCCATGAACAATTCTTTACATGTCCGTTTCCAATCCATTCCTGTTAATTTATCTGAGGGTTCCACTTTCTAAATTACTAAAAGCATTATATACTTTTGGATCTGCTTCAGATTCAGACCATCAAACTGAACAATTTTCGCTTTGAAAAAAAGTCTGCTGTTTCATAAATTTGGCTCGAGTACCTATTGAAATTTTCTATGTTGCACTGGATTTTTTTCGCGATTTCAATGTCTGTCCCATAGTCAAAATTTGATAGTCTGAAGCACACCATTAAACATATTATGTATTGCACTTAGCGAGATCACACACGATGACGCATTGACGAAGCGGCAGACGTCAGTCCGTCATTTGTGAAGCAAGGATTTTTATGAAACCGCACGATCTTCTACGTGCGGTTTCATACAACTTGCGGACTGACGTCTGCCGCTCCGACAATGCGTCATCGTGTGTGATCCGTCTTAATTTTACACTCTGGTTATTGAAACAGTAAATTATTTGTGAAAATAACAGTAATTTATTTGCAACGTGGGTAAGTAAGTAATTATTTTATGTAACTTTTGACATTTTAATTGCTTTCGTGGCACTGAATGCTGTTAAAAATTTTTCGGCATTATAATTAATGTTTTCTTTTTAATAATTAAAATTACTGTTTTCTTTTGATCTTTATATGAAATAATTGCACATGGTATCACTTGAAGATTATAAGATTACATTGTTAAAAGTGTCTACCCTTTCACACGTTGCCAGGCTTGCCTAGTGTGGGACCACTATTACTCTCAATTTTAATGTACCAACTTGTCAACTTTGTGCTCCTCTTGTGTATTTATTCTGTACTGTTTTTTTTTAACCTACTACTTCGGAGCATATCGCTGGCGGTTGCGGAAAGGTATAAGCACGAGTTAAACCACAGAATAAATTACTAGTACCACCCGTTAAACACCCAGACAATGAGGGTCCGGGTCAGTGGCGTAGCGTGGGTTTTGTCGCCCCCCTATCTTTATAAGAAGACCTACACACTAAAAAACCGGAGAGAGCGAAGCGAGCTCTAAATTTTTTAGCACTACTATTCGGGTTCTGGGCAGATATCTTTTGGTTTATCCATGAAATAATAGATACTTAATGAGAGCAAGCGATGCGTGCTCGACTTTTATCCTCACTACGGATCGGTCGAGCTTTTTACGTAGCGTAAGTACAAAACACATGCGAAGTGACCTAAGTAAAAGCTATATGGATCCAGAGAAGCATGCTCGCCACGTCTTAGCTGTGGTCAGAACTTTCGAATCAGTGTGGACTACTTGCCAATGTATACCAATGATTTTTAACCGCTGAAATTTTTAATGAATTTTACTGTAGCCTTGAACCTAATGAAGGATATAAAGGCAGGGCAAACAAAGATGCGGATAGCAGCTCGGCAGTTCAGATAAACCTTAAGAGGATAGGCGGACTGAAATGCTAATTTGGAGAATAGGTCACTTTTCCGACTGTTTACTTATTTATCAGATCCGCCTCACCCATACACTCCGCCGAATAGAGGGCGAAAGAGACAACTGCAGCTTTGACCAATTTTATGTACAAAAAATCGACGAAATCCGTATTTTGTATTCCCATGTTTCCTCCTCCAAAACCGATTTTAATAATTGTTTCAAAAATAATGTGAGAAAAACTTTGGCTATGTCCGTATGTTTTGCTATTTTTATTTATATTCGTCAAATTTGTTTACTGGATGTCTGAAAACGGGCGGTAAAATTGGTCATTTTCGAAGGTCTCTAGTACTTACAGTAATTAATTAATGCAAAAAAGCAAAACATAGGGACATGGCAGAGGTGACATTGACTGTATGGTAAGAAAATATTTGCTCTAGTGTTATTATTCAGGGAGAAAACAGAGGAATACATTTGTATGGAGAAAACCGTACTGGTCTATACTCTTAATGAAAACAAGGAATTCCAGCTGTTGCAATCCCAGGCCTATTTTTTGTCGAAACCTAAGGTCAAAACACCGTTAAATGCACAGCTCTGATTTTGACGCGGTTGTTAGATAAAGTAATTTGTTGTCCGATCAAACATTTTTCTCTGTTCGCTGAAAATTCACAAATCGTCGAATGAACCGCAACCGCAAATCGATTGTCCATTTTCAATACACAAAATACATTCAAAAGTAGGTAGTATTGCGAAATATGCACTGTTTACAACCAAATCGGCGATATTAAATGGTACTGTATTGAAAAGAGATTAATTTAATCTTTATTATTTTTAAGCTTTTGCTTGATTTTTGCCGCTACTCATTTTTATTGGCAAATATAATTCGTGTTGTTTTTGTTGCATTCTATGTAAGTGTGAGTTGCGCCACAGTATAAGCACAGTATAAGAAAGAGTGTCTATTACTAAATAGTGTTACGTTAGTCAAATATGTCAAAAACACCTGTAAAAATGCGTTCATATTTTTAATTTACGTTTCTTTGTACGCTAAAGCTGAGCTACGTAGCAGCTTAGCTACCTAACTATGTATCTGTATAAAACTCCGATAGCTCTTTGCTCCTCGTTTGTTATGCATCCCTAGTACCTACACAACCCTATCTCATATCCTCAGCAAACATTCCTATTCTACATCCCTAGCTCATATCCTTAGCACGCCTCTTTCACTCGAGGTGTACGTAAAAAGAGACGTTGCTTAGCTAAACCCACGTCCATCAGAACTGCGCTAAGCTAAGCTATAAAATGGAATATGATTGGTTATTTTTTCCCTCGTATAGCAGCTTACAGCTTAGCTAGATAGCACATCTCTAGTGGACTTTGTAAGCCACCAGCCAGTTTATGCGTTGAAAGATGAAGAATTATTACGGTACGGTGCACCTACCTACTTTTACCTACCGCACTTAGAAGTAGGTAATATCACTACTAGCATAGGTAGGTAGGTAAGGTACCTAACGTGATAGTGGTACCGGTTTGTATAGTATGAGTTTTA
The DNA here is from genome assembly GCA_927399405.1 of Agonopterix arenella. Classification (NCBI taxonomy): domain Eukaryota; kingdom Metazoa; phylum Arthropoda; class Insecta; order Lepidoptera; family Depressariidae; genus Agonopterix; species Agonopterix arenella. The sequence continues at coordinate 10,681,819 of OV656707.1, read as the reverse complement.
TTTATTACGAGCGTTAGCCCGCGACTTCGTCCACACAAATTATATACCAGATTTTAAATCAGATCATAAGCTATCAAACAAAAAAAGTTTCATCAAAATCGGTTCAGTAGTTTTTGCGTGATACTCGTTCAAACAAACAAACAAACACACAAACAAACAAACACACAAACAAACAGACAGACAAAAAATCCAAAAATTGGTGAAATGGAATCAGGGACACCTAAAAACCGTATCGTAACTTTTTTTTGTTAATATCTTCAATGTACAGACAAACTTCCTGTTACAGTTTTATAATAGTATAGAATAGATAGATAGATTTGGTTATAAGGGCTTGGTCAATGACCAAAGAGCTACTGCGACCTGGATAGATCTATTGTAGCTGTCACCCTAGACCTAAAGGTCATGGACTTCATGAACCGTGTTATGCTTTTGGAGGGGAGGTCCCTAATGTCAGTAGGTGTTATTATGTATCCACCTAGATGGCGACTCCTGCTGTGAATGAGCACTTCACATTCGCAGAGGAGGTGTATGGGCGTTTCCTCTGCACAGCAGAATCTGCAAGTGGGTGAATCTACAAGCCCCATTCTGTGTAGGTGTTTGTTTAACTTGTAGTGTCCTTTTAAGGCTCGTACTAAGAGCCGTAAGTCGTTGCGGTTTGAATTGATGGCATCTGAGGTATGTCTGTTTGAAAAGCCGGTCACAAGTTCTTTCGCATGCCTCAGTCCTGGTGTATCCGACCAGAGCTTACGGCTTTGGTCCACGGCCCATTCCTTTAGTATGAGTTATTATTTTAATGAACATATAGATTAATCGATACAATTCTATACATTTTATTCATTTATTATGTGTTCCGTGCAGCAATCCAATTAAATAAATAAAATAAACATTCCAGAAACGTTTGGGAGAGCTCGTCTGGTAGTTTCGAAATAATATTGTTGATGAAAATGCTATTTTGGATCAGTACCTCATCTAAATGAAATAAATAAAAGCTTTTAAAATCCACCTGTAGGGTTTCGGGAAACGAGTATTTTCATTTACTTTACGTTTTTCTGTCGTCAAAATTACGATTTTATTAAATTATACAGGGTGTATTATTATTATTTATGGCTGGGCTATTGCAAGCAAGGGTCGTTATGTAACACTGCGACCATCGCTGATCTATTGTGTTTGCCCCAAGCTCACCCATATTTTACGCATACTTCCGAACTTATGGTATTTTCTTTTCATTCTCGGGAATGCAGGTTTCCTCACAATGTTTTTCTTCACCGCCGAGCTAGTAAATAATAAATACAACCGTACATAAATTCCGAAAAACTTAGGCCAGGAATCGAACCGCGTCCTCGTGATTGAGGTGCTAGCTCTCTTCCGTATGGGCTATCATCGCTCTTTCAGGGTGTAAGTGACAGCCTAGCAAATACTGAAACGGTGAACTCAAACCATGAAACTGAACAACTTTCACTATGGAGCCTATTTCAGGAAACGCAAAAAAAAATTAGCTATCCCATATATTCTAGTCGGGTAGGTACAGCAGTTTTGTATGGGACAGCAGATTTTTTTTACCGTGTCGAAATTTGTAGGGGTGGTTCAGACTATCAAACTGGACAATTTTTACTATGGAAGCAAATATCAGCTGTCTCATACATTTGAGTCGAGCAGGCAAAGCAGTTTTAGTACGGAGCAGCTCTTTTTGCGATTTTAGATTTCCTTCTATATTATAAGTTATTCAGTTTGATGGTCTAAACCACCGCTGAAAAAATTTCGACACGGTAAAAAAAAATAATACGGAATACTCTGGGATATTGTAGCTTTCAATCACAAAATATTTTTTAGAATAGGTTTAATGGTTCCCAACAAAAAGTTTTATTTCTTTTATCAGAATAGACGTTTATATAATATCAGTGTAGATATATATATTACTGATTAAATCGGCATTTTATTAAAAGATTCTTGCTAATAACTATTATTAATTAATTTGTAATAAATATATCATATATTTATTTTATAATTTTATTAGTATACGCTTGTGGTAAATTTAATGCCTTAACACGTTCCGGGGCGGTGAACGAGACACAATAGAACTTTTATTGTTATCACTGCTATAGCCGGTCACTGTCCCGGAACGTGTTAAACAAGTTTTATTTTGTTGAAAATTAATAATACTTAAGTGACTTTATTTTGACTTAGGTACAACAGAATTTATTAAACAAAATACATCACTCACATCCACAACAGGCTTAGTCAAAAAAAATACATCACTCAGATCCACAACTCGTTTCGTCAAAAAATAAATATAATATATAATATATCATAAATATCGAGCGTTATAAAATCGTGATGTTATAAATTGCATGCCTGCACTTTACATACACGATGTCATTATTTGGCAAATACGTTCTTATGAAAGTACAGTAGTCAGACCTTAATGGTTTTGATGATGATTGATGAAGCATTTAATACGTCACGCATTTAATTGTACACCCTGTATACGTCCCACTACTGGGCAAGGCATGACCTCGGGCGTCTAATGCAGTTTGGTAGACTTTACAATTTTACAGAAGAATCTCTTCTTCAGATCAGCGTATGCTACCTGCATACGCTGAAGAATATTATATTCTTTGTTACATTTTAATATAATGTTATATTTTTTGTAACTTATACATATACCTTATACGGTAATACCGACCCCTCTCACGATAGCCGTTAATCCTTAAATGCAACTGAACCAATTATGCGCTTCACAGTAGTACTACCAGTTTTTTCACGTTAGCGATGACTGATCCCGTCCAGTTTCCGTACGGACATTAACTTCACCCTGCCGATGAGTTTTACGTGTGTTTTACTGTTATTACGCCATTCCAATCTTCCTAACAACCGGGCGTTTCTGATTTAGAGTTATGTTTAACTCTGAACGTTGGTTTTTTACTGGTTAGGCCAGTGCGTCTGATTTATACAGTGTCTTAAATAAGAATTGTTTCTTAGTTGATGTAGGTAGGTGGTAGGTACGTTGCAAGTAATTGGCATCAAAATAGTAGATTACACACCGAGGGCAGGAAAGTAAGAAAGGTTTCAGATCTCATGTAATTGTTGGCCGAGGCGAAGCCGATTTCTTATTAGCTGCCCGAGGTTCGTATACTATTTTTCTCCTCAACGGAGACGGATACGGCAATTTCGTTTAGCGCAGCGGGATGAAAGTTAACGCTTTCCGCCCGGAGAGGTGAAACGAAGTTGCCGCATTCCGCCTCTGTCGAAGAGAAAAATAGTGTATTAACCTCGGGCAGTAAATAAGAAAGCCTCAGATCACATGTTTGTTGCATGACAACACGAGATAAAACATGAACAATTACATGAGATCTGAGACTTTACTTACTTTCCTGCCCTCGGTGTGTAATCTACTATTGTACGATCTGTTATTGATGGGCGAAAAGTTATGTTAATTAACCCAATAATCTTTTGTACACGACTGGTACTACAGGGTGAAATTGGTATCATTAGCATCCTTTTAAACTAAGAGTCTACCCATCAAACTGAATAACTTTACCATGGGAGCAAACTGATCGGAGTAACAAAAAAATCAGCTGTTCCATACTAAACTGCAATGCCTCCTCGACTCAAATGTATGCAATATCTGATTTTTTTTTGCTCCGATCGACTTGCTCCCATTGTAAAAGTTGTTCAGTTTGATGGGTAGACTCTTAGTTTAAAAGGATGCTAATGACATCAATTTCACCCTGTATAGACAATTTATTCCTGTAAAGTCTACGAGCACTTACCCCGTAGTGCTCGTAGTGTAAAGTATACCGTTATACTAATTGAAACCGAATTTTTAAAATGATAAAAGAACTGTTTCATTTTAAATTTTATAGTACCTTCTCAAAGTCATCAACAACTAGACAATACCTTTTCCAGCTTCCTGTCAACAATCAAGGAAGTCTTCTAGAAAATAACTTCATTATGGTACCTTTAAAAATGTAAAAGGCGGAAGGAAAACAAAAGGAAAAATTAAAAGGCAGGTACATTCAGAAAAACGTAAACGCAATAAAGCATCCGAGCCGGCTGTGTACAGCGCTTGCATTTAAATAATATCCAACTGAACTTCTACTCAGATTTTCTCCATGGATGCTGCCGCCAGAAAATTATCAACCGAGCGAGAAATTAAAGTATCCGTGAACAGCATAAAATTAACTAAGACTCGACTTGCCAGTGAGGTCTTAAGGTGGCGGATTTAGCTCTCTCATTTACTAACTTACTTCCGTTCCATGCACTTGGATTTGCACCCTTAATTGAATTAAAACTTTATTAAGTACGAGCGTTAACCCGCGACTTCGTCCGCACAAATTATATACCAGATTTTAAGTCAGATCATAAGCTATCAAACAAAAAAAGTTTCATCAAAATCGGTTCAGTAGTCTTTGCGTGATACTCGTTCAAACAAACAAACAAACAAACAAATAAACAAACACACAAACAAACAGACAGACAAAAAATCCAAAAATTGGTGAAGTGGAATCAGGGACACCTAAAAACCATATCGTAATTTTTTTTTTGTTAATATCTTCAATGTACAGACAAACTTCCTGTTACAGTTTTATAATAGTATAGATAGATAGATTTTAATTCGAAGGTAGTTATAATTTAGATTCTTAGATTCTTTATTGTACACAAAAACATAATTATGAAAAAAAATTACAACAAGTCGTGATGTACAAAGGCGAGCTTAACTCTAAAAGAGTTTTCTTCCAGCAAACCGTTGAGTGAGAGGAAAACTAATATGTTTGGGTAAAATAAGTGTGCACACAAATAAAAATCTACTTAATTATGAGATAGTAAAATGAATACCTATAAAATAAGAAATAATATAAGATACACCTATACAAATAAATATAATATATAAATATACTTACATAGATAATAATATCAAATATAATAATATGAACCTACATATATTATATACATACATATAACTACTACGACTTTATTTAGATAATTTAAGGAAGTTCTCGTGTTCTTTTAGACGAAATATTATCTTACAATGAACGTAGCACTGATATTAAACTATTCCATCTTCCAAAGCAAAGCAGAAAACTGACAAATTACGAAGTTTTTATTTTGTTCAGTACCTAATTAATTCGATTTTTTATTTCTTCACCTGAATCTGTCTTTACAAAGAACATGTTTCACAAATTCTCTTTTTACCCTTCAGGCTGTGCACTAAATTCAGCTAATACAATTTCAGTCGCAATTTAAAATGGACAAAAATTTTTACCAGTGATACTAAAATTCGCAAAAGAATTTAGTAACAAAATGTTAGTTGAGAAAGTTTTCTGTATTGTATTGTAAGGCAACGGAGAATATGTCAGAATAAAATCTGCATTGTCTGACTCGCCTACATTTATTAAATTCTATGGGCCGCGTTGTTTTCATACTACCCTAGTTTATGCAAAACGACTTGCTAGAAATGCTCAACTTGGAATGCGCTACGTAATAGAATATTTTGTAGTGAAAATACTAAGCAATAATATATAGCTACTGTTGTGCAAAATGAAAATGTTACTATTGAAAATGAGCTCTATTTTCTTTAAGACTAGCCATGTGATATTCTTTGATTTTCAAGGCCGGTTTAAATAAATCCAGTGACTAATTTCTGTGCCTTTCAAAACGAGTGTCGAAAAAAATCACCTTTATCTTTTTCTCCATTTTAAAAATCAGACCGTAGACCTACTGTTCAGACTCATTTAGTTAGAAATAAATACGGTCGTAATGAACTGAAGGAAGTTAACCCAACGAGCAAATAAGTCATATAAGATTGAGCTTTTTCGGCTTTCAAAGTCATGTAAACACGAAATATACAGCACCTGTTTTATAAAACCAGCTTAGTCAGCATTTTAGTTATTCAGCACTACAGTCATATAATAAGATAAGATAAGATAAATATTCTTTATTATAAACGTTTACTCAGCTTCCTTTTATGAGTATAGTTTCTGCGTGAAGCTGCTGATTAAGTCACGCCTGTACGTCGCATATGTGACTATTTGGTCTAGTAATAGCATTTTATATAACTTTCTTACGACATTCTAGACGCAGTCTAGTAAAAGCAACGTCATTGCTATTATAAGACTATTAGGTTCTATATGACAATTAAGTAATAGCTATAATGCCATATAATGGTGTCCATTTAATCTTCTTAGATAAAATAATTACTCAGAAAAGGAAAGGAGGAGGAAGAGGGGGAGGGTTTTGTCTAGAATCAATTGAGTGATTTAGTAGAAAGTGGTTTGTTTCGTTATACGTAAAATTCATGAAAAATTAAATAATTAAGTTTCAACTTCAAGTAAGTCGTTAATGATACACTAATAAACACTAGTCTCTTGAACATAAAACAGACATTTCCATTACAAGAAACAAAATTGGAATAGTAATAGACAGCGTAGTCAAAATACAGTTTCCTTTGAATTCGACTATTCAACTTTAAAGCATTCAATTACGATGGTGTTTTCTTACAAAGCAAGTCTCTAGTAACTCAATACTAAGAACATTTTAGTCAATTTCGTGCAGTGTTAGACTTGTTCTGCATTTAGATAGTTAATGCGGGTCTCGAATGTTGATTAGCTGAAATTGTCAAAGAGCGGCGAGTATAGAAGCGTTTTATTTTTGGTTGCTTGTATTTTTATATTATTTAACTATAGTATTTTATACAGGGTGTTACTAAAGTAAAAATAAAAAATTTTAATTCTTAATAGGGTTGTTTTTAGACCATCAAACTGAACAATTTTCACTATGGGTCCAACATCGAAATTGCGATATAGAAAATCAGCTGTTCCATACATTTAGCTCAAGTAGATTTGTAGTTTAGTATGGAACATCAGATTATTTTGTCGCGATTTCGGTATTGGTCCCATAGTGAAAGTTGTTCAGTTTGATGATCTAAACCACCCCCTTAAATGTTTATTTGTATTTTTGTAACACCTTGTATACATATTTCAATGGTGATTGTCTCCAGAACGAAAAAATTTACGAGAGAACTTAAGTATTGTGTCTAATTCTACTTATATAAATATAAGTCAGCAACAGGGGACAATATTTCTCTCCTTTCTCTCCCAACATGCGAAAGAAACTAATATAGATATAATATCAATAATATTATATTAAAACGTAATATGTTTTCGGGATTGTTTTCCTGCATCAACAGCTAATAATATCAAAACTTTGATCTGTAAGTGGTAAAACGACAGTGATTTCTGCAAACTAGGTGATGCCAAACAGGCGCAAATCGGTATGTGTTATTTTACAGGCGTTTTTTGCTTATTTCTACGTAGCGTCATTAGCAACACCTTACATTGCTTACGAGACGGCTTTTGAGGTGCCTTGACGTGCGTTCCGTGATAGTTTGTACGTGAAGTTGTCACATTCGCCGAGATTACCACCTGGGGAAACAATAGGGAATATTGGAACCTTTAAGGCCAGGCCATACAGAGGCGGTTTTGCGGGAAAGCGTGCCGGAGGCGAACCTGCGGGAAGCTAATATCTCCGGACCCGCGCGTATTTCTGTGTGGTAGGGTACATATAAACTCGAACATTACCACCACACCATACACAACAAAACACACAGAAAACCGAGCGGGTCCGGAGATATTCGCTTCCCGCTGGTCCGCCTCCGGCCCGCTTTCCCGCAAAACCGCCTCTGTGTGGCCTGGCCTTTATAGTTGAGTTTGATCTCGTTGGTTGATTTCCAACATACTCGCAATTACAACTGTTGAATGCTAATCTATTCAATTAACCTCCATCTCACAGTCAGCTAAAGTTAAAGAAAAAAAAGTTGATAATGCTTTTCATCCTGATTTTTTTAGCCAGTTTCCAAGGCTTATAAATGCGGAGGTACTTTTTATCGCGTTTTCTTTCTTTTACCGGCGCTTAAAAACAATTGTAGAACTTTAATGAAGGGCATCAGTGAAATAATTTTCTCCTGAGCGTAAAATATCCGCAGTGGAAGAAAATCTTATCTGCATCCACCCCTTCACTCAATGCTCTTTATTGCGACAAACTCTGAATACTTTGTATAAGATCGCCATTGTCTTCAAACCGGGACTCGGCTTGGTCTAAACATAAAGAGAAAGCAAAAAATACTGCAGCATATTGAAGATTCTTTATGAGGAGTTACCTTATTTTGTTTCCTGCTGCGAAGTTTTATTTTTTTTTTACATTAAGAAGTAATTATTTTGAGTCTATGGCATGTCATTGTAAATTTTTAAAGGTCAGTATTTTGCTACACAGATGCATTACCGGCAACGTCAATAAGCTCTGTTTGCGTGTAGGTATCCTCTACCATTTCTACCAGGACACCTGTCCTGGTAGAAATGGTAGAGGATACAAGATAGTTTATAGTCTGAGGAGTAACACCGCATTCAAATTCATCAGACCCATTCATGTAACCCCATTTAAACAGGTTGTTTTTAGCTCAAGTGAGCTCAGGGTCAATTTAAGCGCCTCCAAATCGGCCTGGGCAGCTCTCCTGTTCTAGAGTGAGGCTTCCCATAAGAGGGACAAACGGGTTAGGAAGCGTTCGCCAGTTTTCCCCAGCCGGGTAAATATTTTATGTTTACAATTTAATTTAATATTTCTAACTATTGGGTTTAGGATTAAATACATAATGTGTACTTAGTTATTGAACGATTAATGTGGATAGTCAACCACATAATATTCAAAGCTGCTTTCGATGTTCACGGACCAATATGAGGGTTGGTCATCGTTCACATATCAAAAAAAGGAAGAAACAAAATAATGAACATAAAAAATGAAATAAAATAAACAAAAAAAAGCTAAGTAAATATTGAATTCCTATTTTTACAAATCAAAGTAATAATTTAAAAATCTCAATATATTTAGGTCGCGTTGGGGAAAAACACATAAATGTTTTTTTTAATAACTTTTCCTGAAATCTATCTAGACTAACTCGAAAGACGCCTGCGTCGAACAAAGCTCGATTGCGCAGGTACTTACAACGAAAATGTGTATGACTACTGTGTGACGATCACAATCAAGATCCATTGCGTTTGTAACTTTCACCAAATTCGTGGGATTTATCACAAGCGTGTTGAGGTGTACTTGTTGTTACAGTTTGTTTGGCAGATAGGACTGCAGTCGTTAGTTAGGAAGCTGAGCTATTCTTCTTGAACCTAACCTAACCTAGTCACTGATTAAAATATCAATTAAAATTACTTTAAACTTAAGAATGTGAATTACATGTTTCTATTCGAATAGTTCAAAAGATAAATATTACAAATTAAAATGGCTGTCAGTTTTGTAAATTTGATTTTGTTTTTACTGCAGAGGAAATCGTTTCACATTTAAACGACAGCTTTCGTATGGTAAATTAGGTTATTATGACATTTAAGCGACGGCAACACAAGCATAACGGTATATAAATGTCATATTGTGACATGACGAAAAGTCGGTTCGGTTACGTTTTTATGCCCACTGTGCGACAAATAGGACCTTATAAGACTGTTACGCGTCGCTTTTAGGGCGATAAGCCGTATTAAATGGGCCCTAATGAACATTCCTACGGAACTTATACGACGATAATAATATAACTTCCAAAACGTCTACTCGACCATGAAATTGTTCGTTGGGCAGGTACTTACAGTAGTACTAGGTTTATAAGTCTTACCGATGTCGATGTACCTGCGCAGTTGACAAATTTTAATAGCGCGCGAAATTATATTCACCAACCAGGATGCGCCACCTTTAATCCGTTTACGCTATTGGCTTATTTATTTTCGCGCCCTTTTCGCTGCTATCCGACTTTGTACCCTTTGATTACTAAATGACTTCGGGTTTTGTCGGGGACTCGAGCCTGCTCTGCGCAACCGAAGATTGATGAGCGGAATTATTTTCCTGGTCGTACTGTAAAACGAAAATGTGACTGTGACTGTGTTACGATCACAACCAAGATCCATTGCGCTTGTAACTTGCACCAAATTCGGTGGATTTATCACAAGCGTGTTAAGGTGTGCTTGTTATTACAGTTTGTTTGGCAGATAGGACTGCAGTCGTTAGTTAGGAAGCCGAGCTATTCTTCTTGAACGGAACTTTATCTTCTGTTCTTGAATCTTTTTCTTTGAAGATTTGTTAAAATTTTGCGTTTCATTGTATACAATTTGGTGAAATTATGTTGAGGGAATAATACGGCCTTAGCACTGATAATGCACAGTCTTAGATCATTGAACTATGGATAAGTTACGCGTTTCGACTAACTTTTATGTCACTTTTTTCGGGGGACGAGGTAGCATAAAATCCGCGACTTTGGATTTTATTCCATTACTTTAGATTCTAACTAGCCACCCGCCCGGCTTCGCACGGGTGCAATGCTTATGTATTATATACATAGTAACCTTCCTCTTGAATCACTCTATCTACTAAAAAGAACCACATCAAAATCCGTTGCGCAGTTTTAAAGATCTAAGCATACATAGGGACAGACAGACAGCGGACACAGCATGAGTAGTTGTCATCAGCTGATCCATAGAAAACGTCAATGTTTGAGACAGCCGATTTTTAAGATAAGATAAGATAAGATTTATTTACTTGCTTCATAGTGAAAGTTTTTCAGTTTGATAATAGATCTAAAGCACCTTATTTAATATGTAACGTATGTAATTTTACACCCTGTGTACAGTTTATTATGTGTAAAGTTAAATACATAATAAAAGATGTTCAGTTTGATTGTCTGTACCACCCCTATATTAATTACTGTGGTGTTTTGTTAGATCCTGTATGAGTATCTAATTCTTACGATTATAATTTTAGTCAAAAGTTATCATAGTGTTACGTGTTACTATTTAAGAACATATAAATTTATTCATGAATATGAAACGGTCAATTACTTATCCATAATTAAAGTTCGAATGATCGATGGTCCCAAAACTCAGATAAATTAACAGACCCAAAACAATCCTGCATAACCTTAAAACTAAAATATTCCAATAAACCACTTCGGATTTAACTGATCTAATTCAAATAACAGTGACACGGACGTCCGTCCGCACCATTAAAAAGTCGTTTCGCAACCGAAATAAAGATTTTAATGTTTTCAAAATCTATCCCTATCATGATAGCACTAAAGGGTGTGCCGTATGTGCCAAACAGTTTTAGCTTTTGCCATTGTAGGTACTATTCAAATCTGCGACATAGAGGTAGGCGTAACTCGTGTCATCGGCGTTGACAGGAGTCACGTGACTGGTCCGATCTTGTATGGAGTATTGCTGCCACATGTGGGTTGGCTCAGCCAAGTATCAACTAGACGCACTCGACTCGGTTGAACGCAGAGCCAGGAGACTCATATTACCGACAGTAAGCTGGTTGAGACCAAGCTTCAAAGCCTAGCCCACCGCCGCAGAGTAGCCTGCTTGTCGGTCTTCTACAGATTGTACTTCGGTAAGTGTGCCCAAGAGCTACATGAGCTCATCCCGCCTTCCCCTTTCTACTATCGGACTTCCAGACGCACCGCGGGATACCACCCCTTCTTGGTTGATATCCCACAAATCCGCACTAAGCGCCTTTCTGATTCTTTTATAATGCGCACAGCCAAGGAGTGGAATGCCCTGCCTGCGTCAGTATTTTCGAGCGCTTACAACCCGAATTACTTTAAAGTACGAGTGAATAGGCATCTTCTGGGTAAGCTCGCTACATCTCCGACCCCATCTTTGCCTTAGGACTGGATTGAGGTCAAGAGCAAACGCATTTGAAATTAAAAAAAAAACGTGACGCTCTTTTTTTTTACTGAAAATTAGTAGCCCATTCGTAGCGGCATAATTATAAATTATACTTACTAGAGTTTACCCGTGACTTCGTCCGCACAAATTGTAAATGTACTCTAGTACTGAGGTAGTATTGAAGTAAAATCGTTAAACTAAAAAAAATATGTTTATCAAAGTCGGTTATGTTGTTTTTGCGTGATGCTCGAACAATCGAACAAACTAGTTTTATAATAGTTTAGATAGATACTTCTTAATACGCAGACGGTTTTTTAAATTAATGATCAGACCATCAAACTGAACAACTTTATCTTCAAGACCAACATAGAAATCGCGAAAAACATCTGCGGTTGGGTCTTAGGGTCAAGTTTTTTTTTCGCGATTTGGATATTGGTCCCATCCTATATAGAAATGAATTTTATAGACAATATAGAAACCAATATTCTGTGGTTTACATTTGTCAGATTTCTGATAAAATAGTATAGTTTCAAATTTATCGTGGCTCAAAGTTTTCCATTCAGATCTTTAATTAATACTAGCATCGGAACTATAATTATATTTTAACGAAAATCGGAAAAATGTAAAGCACAGGTATTTAGTTTCTCAATCGTGTCTATAAAATGTAAATGACTTTAATTGGCTAATAATTGAAAATAGGATGGTACTTCGTTTGTATGCAGCGCGCATTAAAGCTTTCGAAATAAATTTCTTTTAAAAGACCATTCCAATTTTAGTCACCCGACTACTACTTTCGGAAGCATTCGAAACCTCAACTAAACGATAACTATCACAAATTTTAAGACCACTGATTTCAGACTCATCCCGTATGAGGGTATGAAGGGGGCATAAAATAAAATTGAATGCAATAAAACGGGGTAATACCTGGCATCGGCCGCCATATCGTATTCGGAAAGCCATAACTGTTAGATGTGCAGACTATGGCTATATCCATGGCCCAGCCGCAGCCCAGGTTTATATCGTTAGGTGCGAGGATGAGCCCAATCGCATAGAATCGTTTTATTATGCCGATAAGTTTTTTGCCGATCGTTTCTTATTAGAATTCGTTGACCGTTTCGTAATTTGTATCTTTCATAATGATTTTGATCTTAGAGTTTGTATGACGATTAAAATGTAATACATACTCTTTCGATGACCTAACTAACGCCCCGGTGTTTGTTTGGTCAGGATAGGTTATATTGTATTAATGCAAAATCAAAGGCGTTAAAATTATGGACCTGTCTTGTATATACTACTTAACGAGATGATAAATATAATGTAGGATTTTAGGATTTTGTATCCAAACCTGATAGAAGTAATTGTTTATGGTAAAGGGTTTTTGCTCTGTGGGCAACATCTATTCTTTTGTCTATTCCAAAATGGCACTCCTCAGTGTCACTATAATATAATTATCTTAGATTAAAACTTTTCACTTACGATAATAATTATAGAGAGTTGCACAGACTTCTGTATATTGTAATACAGAAGTCTGTGGAGAGTTGATAGAGAGTAATAGCAGTGTTCTTTGACGATATATAATCTCATCTTACCCCGAACCATAAAAGTTGATTCAGAAAATTATAATCAAATGCATTATTACATTGACTTAGAGATAAAAATTGTCTGGTCCTAATTTGAACTTCATAAATAGTAAAATCTTTTATACTGAATACTTCACACTAGCAACAAAATACCAAATAAAACGTATGTATTTAATAGCTAGTGTGAAAGTATTCACATGTATCACAAAAAGTATTCAAATTAAAGCAGTGACCTCGTTTCGTTTCGCCATTAACGTTTTCAGTACTTTAGTAGGTACTTAAGTAATTAATGTCGAAAGATTACTGTTTATGATTAAACCCTCAGCTTGATTATGAACGTAAGAAGTGTCGAAGGAAACAAAAATATGTGTCACATAAGTGACAATACAATACACAGGAAAAAAAAATTTGGCCCGTGGAGCGAGCGTCCAGTAGACACTCGCGTGTCTATTAAAATTTTGTACGGGAAGCGGGCCAATCATGACCCATTCTTATAATATTAACTCCGATCAAAATGTTTATAATATCTGATCAAAACTGACCGTACATAATTAGTACCTACTATAGTAAAAAAAGTCCCACCAAGTGAGGCCTTAGTGATTAACTTAGAACCGTGCTAATAAACTAAACTCTACGGACTCTAAGTATTCAGAGACAACTTTTGAGATTGAGTTTAGGCTAAATATGGTCTGAGTTTCGGCCTAAAGCTCGTGCATTCCTCAGTGACCTCTAACGCTTATTTAAACTTCTTAGCTCCCGTGCTGCCCTCAATAGTACTTTTTATTTATTTCTAAACAATAATGAAACCTTTCCAAAAAAACACGAAAGTCACATTATAGCATTGTAGTCATTGTTGTTTTTCAATTATTAATTATCGAATATGCTTGTAGTTATTATAAGTGATCAATTTAGGTGGTTTTAAAGATAGTAACTCCAAACAATATAAAAACAAATCCGTAATGATCTGATAAAATAGAAAATCAACAATGACCTGCAATGTGAAATTCTTGTTGAAAATGTTGTATGAGAGATACGGTAAACGTTATAGCATTCGTTTATTAATACGTCCTATGCCGAGGTCCGTACCCCTCTGGGTGCCCCTAGGTCGGTTGCTAAGTTCATGCAACTGAGCAGAGCTGTAATAGTCATCTCAAAAAAAAGTATACAATATTTATTCTTATCCCACTACGAAAGTAGTATTCGTTCAATCAATCAATTGCCATCCTGCAAGTTTGTCTAAAGAACGAAGAGCAAGTCACTACAGTTACAAAGGCGGCAACAAGTCTATTCATTAGTTTCATTACTATCTTTTTATTTTAGATTTCAAAGAAGTGCTTGTTTCACAATAAACTACAAAAGTCTAGTGCGGAATGTTTTCTGCTACTTTTTCCTTTTTGTAAATTTTCAGACAACATTGTAAATGTTGTTTTTCTCTGTCCGTTTTTGCGTATCTTGATTAATAAATAACATCCATTTAGTATTAATCTACTTGATTTTGGTAACGATTAAGAAAACCGCCTCCTTTTTTGAAGTCGGTTACAAAATGATATAAAATTTACGTGTTAAATAGTGTTGTTTGAAAATTATTTTGACTGACTTTGTTCAACTTTGTTTTTGTAAAAGTCTTTTTTTTTCTATTTGTTTTGTCTGCCATGTCTTTTAGTCGGGGAAATCTACGGATTTTTGTATGGAGTAGGTTGCATTAATTGCACTTTTGGTGATAATTTGGAATATAGTAGATACATACTTGAAAAACATAAATTCTCAATAATCCCCGATTTCTTATTGTGTATTAGTTATTACTGAATAACTAAGACAATTACAAAACATTAAATTTAGGTATGAACAAAAAATGGAACTCTGGTGATTTTATACAGGACGGCTTCGCTCAATACGTTTTACTTATAACAATAATAATCACCGGTTAATATCGTAAATTTGAGTAGATATTTAATATTTTGTATGATTTCCAAAATTATAACCTCAAAACTTAATTATTTAACGTTTGACTGTACACATTAAATTTGCCTTGTGATAATTAACTGTCTCTTTTGCTGGTATGCTGGAAGAAATATCTTTAGAAATAAGCTTGCCCTTTGTACATTTATATAGATTTTAAGGTATTTTTCAGGGTCCTCAGCCTACATAACCACGAAATATCGACAAAAGTGTTACAAACTAACAGTAATATTAGTTCAAACACAATTTACTAAAGTGTCTTTAATGCAATCTCAAACCTTATTTTTCCTAGACTATTTGTGTTTTCAATAATTATTGTTCTATTCAAACCTTGGTCTGAAGCACCCATTTAAGTACCTAATACATTTGCATGCCAGGAAGCTCATAGGTGATCCAACCTCGGTGGCGAAGCTATGAAGTCTTGAGCATCGTCGCAAGGTAGCCTGTCTGTCTGTTTTTATAGGATACATTTTGGAGAGTGTGCGATGGAATAACACGAACTAATACCTCAGTCTCCCTTTCATCTGCGAGGGACGAGACGCAGGGTTTTCTACCCTTATGTCGTTGACCTACCATCAATTCGCACGAAAAGTTTGCTTCTTCTTTTATAATGCGCACGGCTAAGTGGCCAGTGGAACGCACTGCCAGCGGACCTGTTTCCTGAGCAACAACCTGGGTCTCTTCAAGGAGAGAATGAATATGCATTTTTCTAGATAAGTATGCTACATCTTCGGCCTCATCATCACTCAACATCAGGTGAGATTGTGGTCAAATGTTTACCTATCACACATTAAAAAAAAATTTAAGATTACACCCTGTATTTCAACTTGTTTCCATTACGTAAAATTCACTACTTAGGATTAGCGATTTTACATGCATAAGGAAACCTAGTGGATATGTCCATGCTGAATGCATAAAATGTAAACTTACAGCTGCAGGTGACTGTACTCCCACGTCTAGATTTCCATACTACACACTGAACTGACGTAAGGAGAGATTGAAATAACTTGAGATAGGATCACGTAATCATGAAATTATGTTTGGATAGAGATAGTTCGGACATACGAGGAAGTGAGCCGTTTATTAAAACATCATCCATCAAAAGTGCCGGCCAACAAAAAGTATTCTGACAGAACTTGTCTGTCTAAGTATTTCACAGAATATTATAAGAGGGGTTAGAAGTGTAAAGTAGGCGTTGAACGTGTCGCCACAGGTTATGCAATGATTTGCATAACACTATAAGGCGCACGGCGTGGTGCGATCGAGAGGGCATGAGTAATTGTAGCACAGCGTAAGCGGGAAGATAAGTGGCGACAGCCGTCTCCGAAGCAAAAGCGCTACTTTGCATTTCTAACCCTTCTTATAATGTTCTTTGAAGTATTAGGCATGAAAGCTGTGAAGCTGCAAGTTTTATTACATCGAAAATGTATGAAAAGACTGATTTTTCTAAAACCAAGGATAATGTGGCTCCACAGATTAGGTGCAATACCGTAAGAAAAAGTTGTTCTATGGCCATACTAAACAATGCTGAAACGGAAAAGTTCTAACAGAATATAGCCTTAGGTAATTTCACCGAAATGTATGAAAAGGCAGATTTTTCGAACTTAAATAAATCAAGGACAATGGTCCTGCAGCTTTGTTGCCATAATAATAAATGTTTAGACGAACAAGTTCCAATAGAATGATTTTTTTTGGCCGACACTTTGACATTTTGGACCAAAATGTATGTTGTCTCTAGGTACCTAAGTAAAAACTGGATTATCTTAGATGCATTTGATAATTTAGGTGAATTTAATAATTTGAATTCAACTCTCACTCACGACCATAATCCCTTTCGAAGTTATCAGAAACATTGCTACAACTAATTGCTTAGTACCTTTCTAACTACTACCATCTTATCTTAATCTTAACTATTATAAAACTGTAACAGAAGTGTGTCTGTACATTGAAGATATTAACAAAAAAAAGTTTGTATGTGATTTTTAGTTGTCCCTGATTCCAAATCACAATTTTTTTTTTTATTTTTGTCTGTCGGTTTGTTAGTTGAGCATTACGCAAAAACTAATAAACCAATTTTTATAATGTTTTTAATTTGATAGCTTATGATCTGACTTAAATTCTGGTATATAATTTGTACGGACAAACTCGTGGGATAACTCTAGTATAATAATAAATATTTGTTCTTTGGAACAAAATGTCAAGTGGTTATAGGTGACCAGTCACTTTCATAAAAAAAACACTATGGATAACTAACTTTATCTCTTACGAGCGTTAACCCGCGATTTCGTCCGCACAAATTATATACCAGATTTTAAGTCAGATCATAAGCTATCAAACAAAAAAAGTTTCATCAAAATCGGTTCAGTAGTTGTTTGCGTGATACTCGTTCAAACAAACAAACAAATAAACACCCAAACAAACAGACAGACAAAAAATCCAAAAATTGGTGAAATGGAATCAGGGATACCTAAAAACCATATCGTAACTTTTTTTTTGTTAATATCTTCAATGTACAGACAAACTTCCTGTTACAGTTTTATAATAGTTTAGATTTAATTATTTAATATTTGTATTTTTTATTGATTAAATATCATAATAAAAAATAACCTTAACTCAACATCAATATATGTACATAAAGGAGTAGCATTAAATAAAAACAATAAAGTTAAGCGATATAGCGCAAAAAGCTCTTTGACCGAGTTCGCAGTTAAACTCCACGACACCATTTCCAGGGCTATTCCGCTTGACCATAACAGTTTCCATTAGTGGACACTAACTAATGAACACAAATGACCCGGCAACTAACGCTAAATGATTGTTTTAAAGGCTCGTTTTTAGTATATCTAAAAACATTTCTCTACTAAGCATGAATTCATTCTGCCGTGTTCCATAAACTATGATATATTACATGTATTACGTTTTAACTTACTTTTGTTTATCGTTTAGTTACAGTATAAGCACAGATTATTCAATAGTTGAACCATTATTTTATTCAGGGCACAGGGTACAGGGTACATTAGGGGATAAAATTTTATTTTGTTTTATTGTATAAATTTTATAAGGCTTTCTTTACAGTTTTATGCCGATTTTTGTTCATCATTGTTTATAGTAATCTTGTAATGCAGTGATGTGTTCTTGCTACTTCTTACATTTATTGATGTTTTTTCAGCAAAATAAAGCCTAAGATGTTACCTAAAAACTAAAAGTTTAGTAGAGGTGAGGCGGCTCTTAAAGAGTCAAGGTCGTTCAGTGGAGGATACGTCTTACCAGTAGCTGCATTCAATCTAAAACAACTTATTGTGTTATTTTGATCACAGATTACCCCCAATAGATAGCGCATGATGACAATTTTGTACAGGCCAGAAGTAGGTGTGGTTAGCGGGGCACGAAATTTCAAGGTCGCACTACTCCGAGCTCGCACTGCTGTGTTGCTTATATCAGTGCAAAATCATAGATGTGTGGCGCGCGTCAGCGGCGTTGTATCCGGAATCTATTGGGGGTAATCTGTGATGTTGATGTAAGACAGAGTCAAAAATAATCGGTTTTTAGTATAACCTAACCCAGTCATATAAGGATAACAGAATTAATTAAATGCTATCATTTATAAGGTAATCATATTACTTATTTGTCTTTGTTTTTCATACGTAATTTTAGAAATTCGAACAAACAAGCCAATTAATATTACCTTCGTCTTAATCCTTCGAGGATTACCGACGTATTAGGCAGGTATAAGCCGACTGAAATAAATTCTTGTACACATAAACCTTCTCGAATATTCGATATATCATTACGTAAGGCTCGAAACAGCTGTTATGACATAGGTGTGTTAGAATTAGTTTGAAATTGAACCTTAGTTTTGTAACATAACATACACGTACTTAGTAGTTACTTTCTTTATCGTTGGATAAAATCTTTCTGGTTTTATCGGTATTACCAGTACAGAATAATATTTATATTTAGTATTGTCGAGTATCATAGCCCAGTCATTTTACGGAGTTTTGTTAGGCGGGGTAGGGAGAAATTTTTAAATAGGACTTTTATACTGTAACCGGCACCATTTGGTGACAAAAAGACTTTCTTAAAACATATTTAAAAAAATCGCTACGCAACATAAAAATCCAAATTGTGTGTCCCAAAAGGCTTTTAAATTATACAAATTATTTTTTAGCAAAAAAATAGGCATTGAAATTAAAAAAATGAAGTATTTATTAGAAAATACGAATGTACACCATGTTTGAAGAATGTATAATGGTACAGCCTTACATATGTGCAAAAAAATAATTACCATCAGGTTTTTTAGAACGAGGTAATAAATAGGCTAAGTTTTAAAATTGGAACTGTTGCTGACCTGATATTTTTTTAATTTTGGTGCATTTCGCAGCTCAAATTGGCTTTTCATTATTATACTGGGCTTAATCAGTACAGAACGGCAAAGACTTATATATAAATTTATGCAGAACGGGCTATTCTTTTGAGCTTTGAATTGATCTTTCTTGCAAATTATAATTCAATTTCTTCTTCCATGTTTATTATCATTTTTTTTATTTATAAAGCCAGTTTTGAATGCTTTTTTTATTGGGCAAAGGTCTCTTGAATAATAATCATCATCAGCCTATTATACGTCCCACTGCAGGGCACAGGCCATAGGCTCATCCTCTAGGAGGGTGTATGGGCTTTAGTCGACCACGCGTACCGAATGCGGTTTGGTATTATAGACTTCACATACGCATCAGAATTTCTTCTTCAACGTATGCAGGCTCCCCTCATAATGTTTTCCTTCCCCATTTGAGAACAACATTGAATTAGTATGTATTTTTTCTAGATCTAGCAGACGAATGATTCATTGAAGAATTCGTCAAGATAAAACACAAAAAATTTAAGTTATATGAACTTACATTTATTTTTACATTTACATTTTATTCGTAGTTTTCCGTCAGTTATAGGTACAGCTTTTATTTCCTAGTAAATATTATTCACAAACCCCATAGAAATAGTTTGGGAAACTTTTAAACAAAGCTTATAATAATTATTAGAAGTATTCCTGACCCATCCAAAGCGAAAATGTCAATAGTTTCCAATGCGCAGCCTAAAGGCAACAAAGATATTCTTGGAATTTCTCAAATTACCTAAACGAGTAGGTATTTTGGGGGAGGGCTTAATCACCTAAACCCTTTTGAGTGAAACTCTTGATAATAATAATAAATTCAATATCCGTAAATCAATGGCCTCCAAGACAACACAATTTGCTATTATTGGGGAATACAACTTGAGCTCCTATAGAAATGATACGAGCTAATGGCAAAATCAATGATGCGGAAAATTGAGAAAATATTTGCTTTGCCAATTGACTTCCTGGATGAAAAATTGTTAGGGCTATACAAAGTGGTGGTTATTGTTTAAACTGGCATTCTTGTTAAGTAGATATTATTATTAGCTTCGAAAAGGGTAACTGAATAGGTATTTTGCAAAAATATTGGACTGAAAGTAATGTAATGTAATGTAAATGTTAATTTATTTCTCACACTTTGGGTTTACATAATACAAGTTCATCAACATATTAGATTAGGGTAGTGTGAGACTGGCTCCTGAATCAAGTAGATCTTGTTATTCTGGATACCAGGCCTCCACCCCTCAGACATTTTAAGCATAGTTGCAATTTCAAACGTTATGAGAATAACAAAAAATTAAGAAAACTACTTGAGGGTATACAACTACAGCTTTGCTATTCTAAATTATAAATTACGAGCGTTAACCCGCGACTTCGTCCGCACAAATTATATACCAGATTTTAAGTCAGATCATAAGCTATCAAACAAAAAAAGTTTCATCAAAATCGGTTCAGTAGTTTTTGCTAGATACTCGTTCAAACAAACAAACAAACAAACACACAAACAAACAGACAGACAAAAAATCCAAAAATTGGTAAAATGGAATCAGGGACACCTAAAAACTGAATCGTAACTTTTTTTTTGTTAATATCTTCAATGTACAGACAGACTTCTTGTTACAGTTTTATAATAGTACGAGCGTTAACCCGCGACTTCGTCCGCACAAATTATATACCAGATTTTAAGTCAGATCATAAGCTATCAAACAAAAAAGTCAAAATCGGTTCAGTAGTTTTTGCGTGATACTCGTTCAAACAAACAAACAAACAGACAGGCAAAAAATCCGAAAATTGGTGAAATGGAATCAGGGACACCTAAAAACTATATCGTAACTTTTTTTTTGTTAATATCTTCAATGTACAGACAAACTTCCTGTTACAGTTTTATAATAGTATAGATAGATAAGAGCTGACATTTACAATGAGATGTGAGTGTGTGTGGTGTGGATGTGTAGTGTATAGTGCTGTTTGAAAGTGTTTGTGAGCGTGTGTATGTGGTTGTTTGCGAGAGTGTACGAGTCATATTATTACGTTGATCAACAAAAGAGTCAGATGGACGGTTTTGATTGGGATTACATGTTTTCTGTTAGCGAGATAGAGCAAAAGTAAAACTAGGTATTTCTAAAAAAAAATACTTTATAGAAGGGTGACTGGGTGATATTATTATCAATTTGAAAGTACTTGAGGTAATTTAAAGGTTATCGAGGGGAAATAAGGAGATTTTCCGTTTGGTGATAATCAAGTTCTAGTAGGTACTGTTGTATGAGTTTTTTACAGTTAGTTTTGGTATTAGAATAAAGGGAGAGAGTCTTGTTCAATTTGTCATAGATAAAACCTTTGAGGAAGCAGAAAATCTCACGATATTATAATATAATTCCGTAACAAAGTTTATTAAATTTACATTTAAAATCATCGCATTCGATTGTGTTAGTAGGGATGTGTTAATTATTCGAAAATGTTATATGCCTTTTATTGAGTTTGATTGATAAATAAATAAGTGGAATATGTTTTAACTGTGTTTGTAGGTTTGAGACTGAACATTGTTGTAGAGAGTACAATTTTCAAACTTATAGGATATTGTAGTCCCACAAACGGTTACGTTTATTGATGGTATTACACTCTAAAAATATAATTTTATTTACTTTAGTAATCGATCGAAAGATTAGGTAAAAATGCAAACGGAATTATGAAATAAATAAAAAAAATGCACCGCTTTGAATTTTTTTGATAAGATTCTTTTTTCCACATGTAAAGCAATGCGTGTATAACACAACATCTTAGATGTTAATACGAAAATAAAAATAAAAAACCAACATATCTTACCACGACAAGATGTGTGCCAACTGCAATTACGCGACACTCCGTTAAGCTGAGGTTTAGCTAATATTACCACTATAATATAGTAAAAAGTAAAGTAAAAGTAAAAAGTGTTTATTTCAGTAACTTAATCTACGATAAAAATCAGGAGATGGAATCTCTTTTATAGCAAAAAATTTGCTTGTGTGGGGATATTCCGCTCTTCTATAACTATTACGAATAGTAGATCAAGTTAACAAATACTAAAATGGAACAAAAGAAAAACAAATAGAAATAGATTATATAACGTCTAACAAAATTAGCTGAAACTATTTTAAGGGGAGGATCAGACCATCAAACTGAACAACTTTCTCTATGGGACCAATATCGAAATCGCGAAAAAAAACAGCTTTCTCATACAAAACTGCAAACATAACTCGACTCAAATGTATGGGACAGCTGATTTTTTTTCGCGATTTCGAAATTGGTCCCATAGAGAAAGTTGTTCAGTTTGATGGTCTGATCATCCCCTTAAAATAGTTTCAGCTAATTTAGTTAGACCTATATAGAGATTCTGAGAAGCAAATCGACATGAGTTCCATAACTATACGCCAACTATATGCTAACATTTTTATGTTAGCCTGTTTCCCATACTAAGATTTAGGATCTTCGGCGTCTGGAGCCATTGACTGCCCTGAATTATTGTCCAAGATACCTCTTAGAGCCCCTACTAAGGTCCTAAGACATAACCCACCCCTAGCCCTTCCATCTTGCTCCTCTAACTATGTGACAAAACGCGTTTGTACCACGAGCGGGCAACAACTTTAACATTATATCTAAAGATTTTGACTTTGATATCTTCTGCACAAGCGTGGCATTGACGAGGAATGCACTAAATCGTAGATTTTTTAGCGAGTGAAGAGGCCTTATCAGTGTTTATTGTTACGTTTAATGATGTTGCTTTGTAATTTGTTTTATTGCGAGGAAGACTGCTTCTTATTCAGTCGATTGTTGTAACTTGAATACGTTCGTTATCTTTTTGTTATCCACTTTGTATTTTTAGTGTTAGATCTGCTTTGTATTTTATTTTTATTATGTTTCTATCGGCGGAGACCTATAATTGGCTTTCTGTTAGCCATCCATATTTTGTATTGTGTCAACAGCTGTTGGTCTTCCTAAGAAAATAAAATAAAATATTCTTTGGTGTCTATAAAGTTGTAATCTATTTCATATATTTTCTTGTAGAAAAACGCTCAAAAAACGCAACGTTTGTTCACATTTGAAAATATTCTTCGAATATATATTATAACAACGTTTATGATTATAACTAGTTACTGATTGAAATAATTAGGTTGGTACGCAGAGTAGCAATATTCAATAATTACTGACATTTCACTTAATTAGGAATCCAATTATTGGGGTATGTATTAGGTAGTTCAAATCTAATAAGATTAGTTCGATTCATGAAATTATTGATAGTGATCTAAGTAGTATTTTATCTGTGAGAGGTCTAAAATTGATTCTATAAGAATATAATGTAGGTATTACGAAAAGAAATTTAATAAAGAAACATTACCAGAAGTTCTGAGGCAGTCGTGTAAAAATCACTTAAGAGGATAGACCAGTACGGTTTACTCCATACAAACGTATTCCCCTGTTTTCTTCCTGGTTAATAATACTAGAGCAAATAATTTTTACCATACAATCTAAGTCACCTTTGCCATGTCCCTATGTCTTGCTTTTTTGCATTAATTAATTACTGTAAGAACTAAGGACCTTCAAAAATGACCAATTTTACCGCCCGTTTTCAGACATCCAGTAAACAAATTTGACGAATATAAACAAAAAAAGCAAAACATACGAACGTAGCCAAAGTGTTTTTCATATTATTTTTGAAAGAATTATTAAAATCGGTTTAGTTTTGGAGGAGGAAACAGTGGGAATACGAAATGCATATTTCGTCGATTTTTTGTATAATATAAAATTGGTCCAAGCTGCATTTGTCTCTTTCGCACTCTAGTCGGCGGGGTGTATGGGTGAGGCGGATGTGATAAATAAGTAAACAGTCGGAAAAGTGACCTATTCTCTAAACTAGCATTTCAGCCCGCCTATCCTCTTAAGTATGCTTGATTATCTCTATCTATATTTTTTTCACTTTGATTAAATCAGCGGAAGATGGGTGACGTTGTTGCATTACGTACTCGAAAAATGGATCTGCTTTTCATTTACTTACGAGTGAAAAATAATCCCGTGAGATTTGTGTTTTCTCTTTGAATGATTTGTACAACGAGTTTTAAGCACGCGAAGACGTTGTAATACCTTTATCACGCCTAAACTCAAAAATATATCTCAATTACGCAATGCTACTACTAAGTAAATTAGGCGACGTGGCTCAATCTATGCGGTTCATGCGCTATAGGCTAGTCGCCAATCTTGCTTTTAATTTTATCAATGTATGTACAATAAGGTTTTTACTTATAACTTAACTTGTGCAACTTTCTTTAAAAGTAAACAGGCCTAGTAAAAAGAAGCCTTCAAAAAAGCGATAAGACCCATAAAGAAATGCAAACTTTTTGGGACAGTTCAATTCATTGGTGTTCAAACTTTGAAACCATTCAGGTTTTGTTGTTATTCTATATTAGATATTTTATGGAAATTGTTCAATAAAACAATTACATAAATTATTATTATTAGGGGGGGTTTTGGGCCTTGACAGGCTTGCTAAGCCTGTGCCACGTAGACCATCTCTGGTCCTTTGTGAACGCCCTTTTTTAAAGTTCCTTACCAATCCCTACTGCGGCCAGAAAACGCAGTAGATTCTTGATAGGGATAGTTCGTATCTCATCTGGTGACAGAACCTGCCTACCTAGATGAGTACTACGTTTGTACATCAGGGGGCCACAGTCACATAGGAGGTGCAGAGGAGTCTCCATTTCCTCCTTGCAGAATCTGCAGCCAGTGGTGTCACTTAGTTTCAGTGTGTGCATGTGCTTATTTAATTACATAAAAGTGAAAACAACAAAAAGGTATAGAAATGAGATTTTAGAGATAAAAAATAAAAACTGGCCAAGTGCGTGTCGGACCAAGCGCAGGGTAGGGTTCCGTAGTTGCCCGTCACAATATAATAAGGACTAGAAGGAGGCTTTTTGTTTTATATACTACGCTTTTACGAGGTTCGAGAGCAGTTGGTAATACAAATGCAAATACAAAATTGTTTATTGTATCTCTGTGGCCTACAAAAAGGCATTTGTATTTGTAATACGTATACAGGGTGTAAGTGACAGCCTAGCAAATACTGAAACGGTGAACTCAGACCATCAAACTGAACAACTTTCACTATGGAGCCTACCTCAGGAGACGCGAAAAAAATCACCTGTCCCATACAAAACTGTTGTACCTGCCCGACTCAAATGTATGGGACAGCTGATTTTTTTTCCCGTCTCCTGAGGTAGGCTCCATAGTGAAAGTTGTTCAGTTTGATGATCTGAGTTCACCGTTTCAGTATTTGCTAGGCTGTCACTTACACCCTGTATATAAGCTAGAAAAACTCATTGGTGTTGGCATGTTATCCGTGCGGATGCGAACCCGGACCTCAAGATTGAGTTTCCATACCTCTCCACAACGCACCACCGACCGACACGCTTGACAACGAGGGATATCATTTCCTTGGTTCAAAATAGATACAACCATCTAAATATTCATATGTACAGACAAATAGGAAAGCTTTACTTTTTCACAGATACGAAGTCGTTATCCCGGCATGTCTTTGTTCAGGCGGTCATTAGGTACTGCAGTATCTTTTTACTTTCTTTCATATTTTCTTTTCTTAAGATCTTATTCCAATGACGTTAATGGTACCAGTTATTTAGAGGTGGTGCCGTTTTTGGTACCTTGCAGAATAAGGTGATAAACATGAACATGCCTTTTCAATGCGTTAATCCCGGGATTCCCGGGATTTAAAAATGATTTTGTTCGAGCCCTTTACTATAGATATACCAAAGGGATTAATGTACAGTCAGCATCAAAAGTAAATGATGACAAAAGTAACTTCCAAAATTATCATTGAACTAAGAGTCTAACCATCAAACTGAACAACTTTTACTATGGGAGCAAACAAATCGGAGCAAAAAAAAAATCTGCTGTTGCATACATTTGAGTCGACTAGGCACTGCAGTTTAGTATGGAACAGCTGTTTTTTTTTTGCTCCGATTTGTTTGCTCCCATAGTAAAAGTTGTTCAGTTTGATGGTTAGACTCTTAGTTTAAAAGGATGCTAATGATATCAATTTCACCCTGTATAGATATACCAAAAGGATTAGTGTACAGTCAACGTCAAAAGTGAGTGAGGACAAAAGTAACTTCAAAAATTATTGTCTGATGTTATATTATTAGTTCAAGCAATTTTCTTTTTAGTTAAGGTGAAAATAATATTATAATTATGTTGTAAAAAGTTGTTTACTTTGGCTAGACAGATGCCAGTTTGACATTACCATGTAAAAATCTATATTTTTTACTTCATTAAATGCCATGAGATTCTGGTAGACCTTGTTAATTGTGTAGCGATCTTGTATCTCATGACGTCATAGTTCACGACTCTCCGGTAGCCAAAGGCTAACAAGGCGACGCTTTATAACGATACACAGTTACCTGAACACGATTTCTGTAAAGGAAACTTTCTGCTTTACGAAGCTAAATAATGTTGCTTGAAATTTTATTAACAAAGTTGGCATGGGATAGGTCGATGACTTTGTGAAACCGAATCTTCGAGTTTTATGAAGGGACGTAATCTCTGCGAGAAACGACCGGCTAAGATATAAAGCCAAGGCTTTAAAACTGGGAGCATATTTAAAACAAATGGAATATTTTTATGTTTTTAAGATGATTGAAAAAAAAACAGCCTAGTGCGAGCCGGACTCACGCACGGAGGATTCAGTACACAATTATTACCAAAAATTTTGTTTATTCCAGAATCCTTAGCGCAAGCGACACATACTTGCCCGATTTTTTTATTTATTATATTAACTTAGAGTACCTATTATACTATAATCACTCCTAGTTTGACGCTTGTATGTATTACCGTTTTCACGATAGAGCAAAAGACATTGAAAAAACACAATTCTTGTATGGGGACCCGTCTTAATCTATACTATTATAAAACTGTAACAGGAAGTTTGTCTGTACATTGAAGATATTAACAAAAAAAAAGTTACGATATGGTTTTTAGGTGTCCCTGATTCCATTTCACCAATTTTTGGATTTTTTGTCTGTCTGTTTGTTTGTGTGTTTGTTTGTTTGAACGAGTATCACGCAAAAACTACTGAACCGATTTTGATGAAACTTTTTTTGTTTGATAGCTTATGATCTGACTTAAAATCTGGTATATAATTTGTGCGGACGAAGTCGCGGGTTAACGCTCGTTTTTTATATTTCTTGTGTTTTTTTTTTAATTTACCTCATAGTTCTTTTATAATGGTTTTATTATTTTTAGCAATTGCGCCATTCTTCTTCTTATCGTGTGGGCAAGACCTGGTGTCAGAGTTTTTTCAGACCGCCATAATAATAATAACGCATATTCATTTAAATTTTAACTAAGTACACCACTGGTTTTTAATTACTACCATAACTTTAAGGGTGTATTCAGACAATGAAACTAAACAAGTTTCCCTGAGAAACATGGGTCGAAAAACGAGATTTTTTTTGGACTTACCATACAAAAGTCGGGATCAGCCAATCGATTTTCTACGGAAGGTCCAAATTTTTTTTATTTTTCGACCCTTGTTTCTTAGGGAGAGTGGTTTAGTTTCAATGTCTGAACACACCCTTAAAGTTATGTTAATAATTAAAAACTAGCTATTATTGTTCAAAAGATATAAATACCGCTGACATTGTAATAATCCCAAGTAAGCACTATAGGCTTTTTAATAATATGGAAACCATACAACAACGGCACGAACATAAAACATCCATGACCGAACCGGGATTCGAACCCAGGTACTTGGTTTGGCAGTCCGGCGTGGTAACCATTACCCCAACCAGGTTGTCCCTTTATCTATATACTATTATAAAACTGTAACAGGAAGTTTGTCTGTACATTGAAGATATTAACAAAAAAAAAGTTACGATATGGTTTTTAGGTGTCCCTGATTCCATTTCACCAATTTTTGGATTTTTTGTCTGTCTGTTTGTTTGTGTGTTTGTTTGTTTGAACGAGTATCACGCAAAAACTACTGAACCGATTTTGATGAAACTTTTTTTATTTGATAGCTTATAATCTGACTTAAAATCAGGTATATAATTTGTGCGGACGAAGTCGCGGGTTAACGCTCGTAGTACTTATAAAACCGTTGACACCCTATCGTTACCTATGGAACCATATAAAAAGAAAGCTTTTTTATCACAAAATACGCAGAAGAATGTAATCCTTAAAACAAAGAACTCTGGCACTACTCATTCCTCACATTTAATTTGATATCAATCACTGCTTGCATAGTCTCGGCTACGCTCGGCAATGTTCGGGGAACTTCGGCCGCGTAGACCGTAGCCGTACTTCAGTGTTTCTATGTAGCTACGGCGGTCGCACGTTTCTTCGTAGCGCCTTTCGTAGCGGGAGGTTCGTGTCTACGAAAAGCATAGAGGACACAATACATGAAGTGATTTTGAAAAGATTTTGTCACAAAGTGATAATTATTTCGTGTTATGGTGATTTAATTTTTTGAGGATTAGAATCGTTATTACTATTTTTATAGTCGTTGTATGGTAAGTTATTTTTTTATATTACCTTTTTGATTTTGTCAAGTAAAGTGTCTTATTAAAATATTTTGTCAGATGGTGAATAATTGTTACGAAAAGTACTTTTTATTTGAAATTTTTTTTACAAAAATTATTTTGACAACGACGATGTCTGACTCCTTTGAATTCTTCAAACTGATTAGATTCAGGATTGATAAACGTAAATAATTTTAGGTCTACTTGTGGACATTTATATTTGAAGAATAATTTTCTTCAAATGTAATTGACTAAAAATGACTAAATGTTGATTATTGAAATTTGACATTTATTTATAAGTGTATGATTATTATTATTGTTCGACAAAAGGGGGAAATAATCAATTTATCGGTATTCAAATTTTGTTAACTCTGACATTTTACAATATTTTTTTTTCTTTTAATACGGGTACCGCTAAGGTATACAGGTGAAACATTAAATGGGACACTTACTTAAAGAGGTGCGTCAGACCATCAAACTGAACAACTTTTAATATGAAATCACGAAAAAAAATCCACTGTCCCATACAAAACTGCAAACAATAACTCGACTGAAATGTATGGGACAACATTTTTTTTGCGCTTTCGATATTGGTCCCATAGAGAAAGTTGTTCAGTTTTATTGTCTTAAGCAAAGTCCCTTTAAGCCCCTTTGAGTAAATATCCCATTTAATTTTACATCCTGTATAGTCCCATATAAATTGTGTGAAGATCTGATGAGGCACTTTGGAGGTAGACACTGGAACTCCTCAACGGAAGACACCAAATCATCAACGATAAGCAATCGTTTTGTGTCTATTTTACGCAGTATGGTAGTAATCTATACACATTATGTGTTTAACATTTTAAATACCTATTAAAGTACCTACTAATATTATTTTATCAATACGAAAGTGTATCTGTCTGTCAGTTAGATAAATATATTACAATTTTGATGAAATTACGCACAGAAATAGTTTGTATCCTTAGGAAAGACAGGAATAAAAATTCCTCGCAGACAAGGTCACCGGCGATAACTAATAAATACCTATAATATTAGATTGAATTTGATAATTTAAGCTTGAATGAAATATTTATTTACATTTGCATCCAAAGATTTATATTAATTAAGGTACATTAATTTATCGAATCTAATTTCATTCAAATAATATTCTTCTTGAGAGGACGCCTTCGCCTATCTAAACTACACTGACCTGCAAAACTAAGTACTACACTTTTAATATTTCACTTTTTTCTGAGCTATAGAGATTTAAAATAAAAAACGTTTTAAAGCCAATGTTATCAGCTTTCTTTGTATCTATTCTTTGTAAATAAAAACTCTTTTTCGAGTCCTTTTTATTTCGAAAGTATATTTTGTGTACTTAAAAAGTTATTGCAATTTTAAAAGTCATACTTAGTTTTGCAGGCCAGTGTATTATAAAACTGTAACAGAAAGTGTGTCTGTACATTGAAGATATTAACAGAAAAAAAGTAAAGATACGGTTTTTAGGTGTCCCTGATTCCATATCACCATTTTTTGGATTTTTTGTCTGTCTGTTTGTTTGTGTGTTTGTTTGTTTGATCGTGTATCACGCAAAAACTACTGAACCGATTTTGACGAAACTTTTTTTTTGATAGCTTATGATCGGACTTAAAATCTGGTATATTATTTATGCGGACGAAGTAACGGTAAAAGCTCGTAGATTATAACTTTTTAACTTGGATATTGACATAAAACAAATAAAAAAACATAAAAATAAAAACACTAGCTAAATCAACTATACACAATAATAACACTAGCATATTGTTTGTTACATGGATTTAAAGCTTCAAAGCATTGAATTAAGTTTATTTACAAAACCCATTAATTATTAACGTTCATATCACGAAGTGAACGTCAAACATTTAATTTATGAGTTTCCAATGCGAATTAAGAGTAGGGTTGCCAAAATCATAGAATTTCCAAGAAATATCCTAATTTTTATTGAGTTAGTGTCTTTTCCTAGAATTTTTTTTTTACTGAATTTTGTGATTCACCTTTTAATTTAAGAGATGATAGGTATTTAAAATGTAATATGATACTTTTCACACTTGAAATTGATATTAACATTTAATTGTTAACATTCCATTTTGTTCCAAATTAGTATGGGCGTCGGTAGCCTGTTGCGGAGAGTCTAGGACACTTAGGGGTCCGGGTTCGAACCCGCAAGGACGACATGCCACGTACCAATGAGTTATTCTAATAAAACGAATTATTTGGTTATAAGGGCTTGGTCAATGACCAAATTGCTACTGTGACCTGGACAAATCTATTGTAACTACAATAAAACGAATGTAATGTACATAATGCCGACTGCTTTCAAACTGTGAAGGAAAACATCGTGACCTGCATACACTGAAGAAGAAATTCTGATGAGCATGTAATCCGCAGTGGGCGTAGGCCTTGAGGGTAGGCCTGTGTCTTGCAGTAGAACGTTCATTGACTTATAATGACGAGGTTAGAATGAAATTTCAGTCATTTTGCGAGAAACACTATCTTTTTGACAACTCTAATCAGAGGTAATAATCGATATTGTAATTAAATCAAAATCAACAGTATTTGTGCAGATGGAGGCGTGTCGGCACAAACTAAGCTTAAACTATGGTTAAGCAAACCTTCTAAACTTGAACGTACCGTCTAATATTATGAGAAGCAGGTATTGTTGTAACATTAAGGCTCGATTCGACCAAACGTGAGTAAATTTTATTCTTAGATTAAGTCGCCGGTTACTCTAGAGTAAACTGATTTTGCGTTTTACCAACCCTAATCTATGAATAAGTTGAGAGTAAATTTTACACGGCCAATTTTGATGGTGTAAAGCTTATACCAAGACTAATGAAATGTCAATGTCACATCTATATCTATACTATTATAAAGCTTATCACCATATCACCAATTTTTGGATTTTTTGTCTGTCTGTTTGTTTGTGTGTTTGTTTGGGTGTTTGTTTGAACGAGCATCACGCAAAAAGTACTGAACCGATTTTGATGAAACTTTTTTTGTTTGATAGCTTATGATCTGACTTAAAATCTGGTATATAATTTGTGCGGACGAAGTCGCGGGTTAACGCTCGTAATTAATAAAATTAAAGGGAAAATAAATCTAACAAATTAAAACTGTATAACCTCACAATGCAATAAGTACGGATGCAACGACCTCTTTCTTTAGGTGGATTATACATTCGTTCTTTTAGTATGGGTTTAGTGTGGTAGAAGACAAATGAAGTTATTTGGGAGTAAACGCTAAGAGTTAAATTTTATTGTTCCTTGTTTAGTTACTCTTCTATAAATCAAAGTTTGGTCGAATCTGGCCTCAGTAGAATTTGTATCACTTGTTAGTTAGTTTGCCTTTTTAACCGACTTAAAAAAAGGAGGAGGTTTCTCAATTCGACCGTATATATTTTTTTTATTCAAGAATTTTCTTTAAATTATTAATTTTATTATACAGTGTGACGCCTAGTCATTAGGTGCATAAATGAAAGGGAATGCTTAAAAAAGGTTTTGTTTTAATACGGGCTAACACTTTGTAAGGTATCTAGAAAAATCTATAAAATATTGCCCAGTCATTTTACGGTTTGAGCCGGTACTAATTAGTAATTGACATTTTTTTTCAGTATAATATTGAAGAGCCAATTTGAGCTTAGAAATGTACCAAAATTAAAAAAAAATCACGTCAGCAACAGTTCCAATTTTAAAATTTAGCTATTATCTCGTTCTAAAAAACCTGATGGTAAATTTTTTTTTGCACATATTTAAGGCTTTACATACTACAAACATGGTGTGAATATTTTTGTCTACTTAGAAGGTATTGAAAAATATATTCCGATTTTATTGCTCAAAAATAATTTATATTGTTAAATCTAAGTCAAATGAGTGAATTTTTATTCATATTAATAATTTGAAATCCTTCTGGGACACATAATTTTGATTTCTATGTTGCATAGCGAATTTTTTTTTAATATCCTTTAAGATCGATTATTATTCCTATAAGTATATTTGATTGATTTGATTGATTGATAGTCCTTTTGTCACTTAATGGTTCCGGTTACAGTTTAAAAGTCGAATTAGTAATTACTCCCTACCCCGCCTAACAAAACTCCGTAAAATGACTGGCCTATACGTTTGGTGATACAATGCGGTACAAAAATAATTGTCGTAAGCATTAATCTAAGTATGCAGCGTAATATTAATAAGTGGCAATAATAATAATTTAGATTATTTTCGTACCTATAAATGCCCGAAACTATGAGTAATGAGTAAGTAGGTGAAATATTGTTTAAATTTAATTGTATGTCCTCTGATAAGCCGTATAAAGTCATGGCAGTATAGTATTATATTATCTGTGGTCATGGCCCAGGCTCCAAATATTTATGAAAAAAAATTACATTTATCGTTAAAAAATATATTTATTTTTCACGATAATGAGCCTATGAGTTTCACTTCCTTTTGTTAGTATAGTTTATAATTGAGCACATAGATTAATATGTATATTGGATAAAGATAGGTAACTCGCCTTGAATTTTAGGACGTCCTAATTGCGTTGCCGCTAATTAGCACTAGGGGGCGCCGCATTATGAAATAAATTGAAAAAGACGATCAGCCGATACGAGGATCGAACCTTAGCTTCCCGGACCGTAAGCCGGTTGTCTAGACAACTAGACCAACAAGACAGTGATTGATATGAGCGAAATCTCTCACTACTACAGCGCAGCGCGTGAGGTGTAGCGCTATTACTCCGATATGAACCCTAATTCAACACATAGTGCTTCGAAACATAACCGATAGATGGCGGAAGCTGTCTATGGAAAATCAGCGTTCCACTTAGTTTGTACTAAGATAACATAGCATGATTGAGCACACTGCATTTGTGCCTTGAGAATTTATACTTTCATATCTAAGCTAGTTTCAAATCTAAGAGAAATTGTTTCGTCGTATTGTGTTGTGTTCGACATTATTAGGTTTTGTATACAAATATGCAGAATTTCGTTACCAAATTGGATAGAACTTCCTCTATAATATCTAGGATGTGTAAGATTGAATCGGTATGATAAGTAATATGCAAAATAGAATCCACAACTATTCCAATGTATATTTAGACGTTGAAGTTTGTTTGTGTTATGTTAGTTAGTACATGACGTAAATTTAAATAAGAAATGGCCGTTCGGGGAAGTAGTCATACAAGAAATTCGGGCGATGGACGTTCAGGGAAAAGGACGTAACTGACCTGATCCGTTTTAAGGGGTGCTTTAGACCATCAAATAAATAAAATAAAATAAATAAACAAAAAAAAATTATAATAAAAATAAAATATATATTATGTTTTTGTGTACAATAAAGAATCTAAGATCCTAAGAAAATAGAAATGTGACTATTAGTTTTATGGTTTTATTTCTATTTTATTTATTTCTTTGTTCTCAAGCACCCCTTAAAATATTAAAAAAACGTAAAACTATACCAAAATTTTGTGTTTTCACTATCGAGCCAAAAATAATTTCTCTACGTATAGACATGTGCCCCAGCAGAGGGGAGGATAAAGGCTGATGATGATGATGAAGTCATAAAGATTAAAGACTATTGCCAAAAATAAAAGCTGAGAATAAAATATATCGCAAGGTTCTATAAAAAATATAACATCTTCGTAGGTCGGGTCGAGTAGGTACCTATAACTTTTGGATCACGTGTCGGTCGAATATTTTATAGGGGTCCTAAATATTTGGCGACATCGGCAGGCACTCGGGCGGGATTATATTTTCCTTAGGTTATGAAAATAAACAGCTTTCGTTTTTTCTGTATGTTGCCAATGTTATGATTGAATATTAAACTGAAAAATCTACAGTAACATTATTTTGATAGATTGGTACTATTATGTTCTTCAACAAATAGACTGGTTACATTTGAGTCTATCCTAGATTTGGCCTGTTCCCTACAGTGGGACATAATAATTCTCTACAACGGAACACCTTCCGACGCGTTGTGATAGAGTCAACAATTACGTCACAAAGATGTGATATTATTTATCGGATAAATGTATCGGACATTTAGCTCGAGTAGATTTGTATTTTAGTATGGAACATATGATTTTTTTTCGCGATTTCAATATTGGTCACATAGAGAAAGGTGTTCAGTTTGATGGTCTGAAGCACCCCTTTAAATAATTGTCCTATTTTATGTTACATCCTGTATACACCTGACTCTTAAAAAATGTGCACTTTAAAGCTTAATATTTCGCTAACGGAGCCCTTAATCGAAAAATAGTCTCCTCAAACACGCCATATTTTTAAAAGACCTATTCAACGATACCCCACACCATGGGATAGACGAGAAAAAAAATGTCATCCCCACTCCACCCAAATATTTTTCAAAATTTTATTTTACCACTTTATCGGAGTGATGAATATCAAATTACAGTTTTCTAGTACTAAGCGTCTTTGAGCTCAGCCGACAGACAGACAGACGGACGGACATGGCGAAACTATATAAGGGTTCCTTGTTGTAACCTAGTAGGCTTAAAACGGCAGAAACAAACATTTAAAAAGTAAAAAAATCTTAGTATCTTAAAGAGATTTAAAAAATAGAATATAAATTTGCTTACATCAGTAATAATAGGTGACCGAATTATTTTTCACTTTTTAAATGTTTTTTTTTGCCGTTCTTTAAATTTGTAATTAAATGTTATTTCGTAATTTTTAAAGTTACTAGATAACTGTTGAACCGATTTTCATAAAACAAAGCTAAGAACACTGCCGCAAAAATTTGCTTTCTATTAAAAAAAACTGCATCGAAATCGGTCCACCCGTTTGGGAGCTACGATGCCACAGACAAACAGATCCACAGACAGACAGAGAGACAGTCAGGCGTCAAACTTATAACACCCCTCTTTTTGCGTCGGGGGCTAAAAAGGTGGATAGTGTATTTTACTAAATTGCGGTAAAAAGTGTTTGAATCAGAACGTTTAATACAATAAAAGGTTAAGCGGTTTAATGTTCGTTGAAATATTCGTTCGTCACAACACAAAGCAAGGAAAGGTCCTTTGTATTTCGAATATTTCAATATTGTGCACGTAAAATTTATCAAAGTCTAAAATTCAGTGGTTATCATCGATCTATTCAATATCTGTGACAATGTCGAAATACTTTACCTGGAGTGCGATTTTTGAAACTCATTCTTTGAACTCGGCAGTTGAAAATGTCAATATTACTATGGAGATATATGCATCTTTCTACTGCTGATTTGACTTTAAAAAATCACACTCGTGAAGTATAATTTTTGAAAATCAAACCAGCAGTAGGAAGATGCATATCTCCATAGTAATTTTGACATTTTCAACTGCTGATCTCAGCGAATGAGTTTCAAAAATTGCGTTCCTGGGGTACGATTCTCATAAAAAAAGTCTTCTCATACCCATGAGTTCAATACGAGTGGGAAGGGGCACTCGTATTGAACTCATGAATATGAGAATTTAGTCACCACCGCACCGGTGAGATTCGAAAATGCGAACTTTGGGAAATCGGTGAATATCGGCGATTTTACTCAGCCGGTGACTTTCAAAAATCGCACTCCTGTTAAAATTTTAAAAACTCACGATGACACGACCAATTTGTATGAAAAATGTTGTTCAACTTTCAATCCAAAAGAGACAGTTTTCAGGTTTAAAACCTATACGTCTATTATACGGCTATGGTACGTACTAAGATAAAAATAAATGTTAGTGATAATGTTGAAATGTCACAAAATCAAATCGCGCATTGCTTGTTTCGTCTTGATCATTGGACGTTATTATTAATAACATAACTTACATTTCTCGTAGTTACCTCATTCCATCATTTTATTTCAACCTGAAACCTGTATGTATAAGTTAACAAGATAGTTGATGGTTGTAGCAAAATAATTGCTGACAACCCGAATCGAATTTCAGTCATGAGTTTGTTCTTTTTTCTATTACATTATATACATATATAAACTCATTACCGTAATCCTTTCCGGGATGTTCAGAAACATTGCTACAACTATCAAAATTCTGTGTAAGAATATTAGTTGTAATTTCTACTACATCATTTCATCTAAACATATTAAATGAAATTTAACCTTAAACATTTATAAATACTATGACGAAGGGGCTAGGCTTCAGCGTTTCCTGGTAGTATGATAAAACACATTGACCTGCACTATTTTTCAGCATTACCCTTATTGACGTACCGGAAAAATAGCAATTATTAGTTTCAGGGCGGAATGACGTATCAAGTGGTGCCTAGCCATTCGTCCACATAACCACAGTGTAAGAAACCTTAAATCCCTTAGTCGCCTCGTACGACACCCACGGGAAGAATTGAGGTGGTTCATTTTAAACCGGAACCACACGGCTATGTAAATGTATCAGTAATAACATAATAACACAGATTTTGATCTCAGGTTCCATGAACGTGAAAACGAAAAACATTTTTTACAGAAACAATATATATTTTCGTTTTGAGCGCGAAATAACTTAAATGTTCAATAACAAAAAATTCGTGGTATTCGGTACCAATCCTGCTCGTTACGCTTTAGTACAAAAAGTACACAAACGTATTGACAGTGTTTTATTTTCAATTGAAATTGCCATATAGTTGAGATTTATTTTCAATTGATTTATTTATTGGTTTTAGAGTAAAAATCTGATAGTTTATTGTTTTGTTTATCAACATTTGTTTTCTATTCAATTGTAATTTCGTTTGAACTTTTTACAATAAACATAGATCAATGAGAACATAAATTATGTATTTTTGAATGCTATTGCATTTACAGTGCTAATTCTGATTAAGGCGGTTGCAGAGGGGTCAATTTTATACAAAACTTTGACGCACAATACGCGTAGACGGTATTAATATAAGTAACTTTGTGTATATGGAAAAATAGTTTAGAAAATCTAGATGCCGCGTAACAAATAACATTTGCAATTTATAAAATAATTACGAAGATATAAAGCTATTTTTCCGTATATAAAATATTACTTTTATTAATTCCGTTTACGCGTATTGTGCGTCAAACTTTTGTATGGACTGAAACCACCTTAACAAATTAATTTATATATCAGAAAGATCCATTTAGAAGATTTATTTATCCGACTTATCTTGGACGTTACTAAAGCTGTTCTAAGAATAAGTGAG
Source organism: Agonopterix arenella (assembly GCA_927399405.1). Lineage (NCBI taxonomy): Eukaryota > Metazoa > Arthropoda > Insecta > Lepidoptera > Depressariidae > Agonopterix > Agonopterix arenella. The sequence continues at coordinate 10,643,465 of OV656707.1, read as the reverse complement.
AGGAAGTGTTTCAAATCTCTGTTTCTGTAATGCAAAATAGCTTTAAAATTTCGTTGCTATTTGGAATGGAGTATAGGTAATATATAATGTGTTTCTAAATTGAGAGTTTATTTAAAATGAGCTTCTGCGCGCGACTTCGTGCGCACCACTCTGGTTCCCATCATCGTAGCGAGATAAAATATATAACAATTATTAAGTTTAATCATAAGCGTTTAAACACACAAAGTTTTATCAAAATAGGTCTAGTAGTGTTTGCGTGGTACTTGAACAAACAAAGACATCGACAAATTATCCGAAAACTGGTGATTTGGAGACATGGATAAGCTAAACACCACATCGCATTGTAACCCTTTTTTGTACAGACCTATAACAGCATACATCGCATATTAAACATACACACCCTTAACAATAGACTATGCAAAATTTCCTTAAAAACGTGGTTACAAAATCTATCCTACAACGAAACAGAAAATCTTCTCCCCCCCGAATAATGTATCTCTCCCTCTCTCTCTCTCTCTCTCTCTCTCTCTCTCTCTCTCTCTCTCTCTCTCTCTCTCTCTCTCTCTCTCTCTCTCTCTCTCTCTCTCTCTCTCTCTCCCTCTCTTTCATACACGCACACACACCTCCACATAAACACACGCCCCTACATAAACACATGAACACACCCCTACTTATTCACTCACCCATACAAACCACACATCTTACAAGTACATTGTACATCAGAAAATCTTCTTCTCCCCCCCGAATAATGTCTCTCTCCCTCTCTCTCTCTCTCTCTCTCTCTCTCTCTCTCTCTCTCCCTCTCTTTCATACACAAACCTCTACATAAACACACGCCCCTACATAAACACATAAACACACCCCTACTTATTCACTCACCCATACAAACCACACATCTTACAAGTACATTGTACATTTAATTTGCAATAAGCTTTGCAGTTGTAACTGATGTCAATAGCTCAGGCAGGTAATTCCTACCTTTCATGGCATCAGTTGTACCTACCAATACTCCTAGCCTGCTATTCTAACATTTAGTGCTTCATTATTTTATTACAAATCCGTCTGTAAAATGGCTTTTTGTGGATTAATAAATATTATTCTTATTCTTATTCTTAAATAATAAAAAGAGTTTATTTTTACAATAAGAGACAAAAATACCATCGTTTGTGCATAAACTAGGGTTACAACATTGAAACATTAAAGGTATCATTACAAATGATATTGCCCTGACTTCCAAGAAAGGTAGATCTGGACCCTGGAAGACATATTATAGTACCTGTTAGAAGGTAATATTGGAAGTTGATAGAAGATTATGTATAACTCGAAAACTTTTGCACGATATTGATGAAAAACAAAGTTAAGCAGAATTCTCTAGATAATCTTACAAAGCGAACGAAGTATTTTTACTCTGCAAATATAATATTAATAAAAAGGCATTTTAATTGCATCATAAACTCTGAGTCCAAAATAAAACGAAATGAGTCCAACATTTTCATAAAAAGACGTCAAATTAAAACCTCAAAGCACAATTTTCTTTCACAGCCAAGATCCGATTCATAGACATTTTTGCAATTTAACACAAAACGTACTTGTGGAAATAAACATCAGAACCGTGGTTTTTTAAATTTAATGCGAATGAAGAGACTACGGATCATTCCACGTTTTAAAAGTCCGATAGAAGTCCACTGCTGGACCTAGGCACAGTATAAGAAAGAGTATCCAGTACTACCCAAGGATCTCATCCCAACAGGTTTCCAAAGCCTTCGGGGCTATGTCGTCTTCTTTGGTTCTTTTGCGAATTTCTTCATTTCCGATTCGATCTCGCAGGGAAACTCAGAGTATAGCTCTCACTCTGTCTTTCAGCCTTTTAATGAGGCCTTGAGCGTGCGACCACATCTCAGTTCCGTATGTCATCGTCACCACTGGCAGCACTACGCAGCTAGTTTACTTTATTTTACCTCAATTTGAGTGTGTTTATTATACAGGGTGTCCCATCAACCGACGTCAACCTGGCGAATGCTGGTAGGCAATCTAACATCATCCATTTGGAGTCACTACTATACCTAATAGCTTGTAAAAATGAATCAGTTATTAAACCTTCACCTTTGCGTACATGCATAATATTATAGTGTGATTATTTTGTCACGCAACAATTCGGTTTCCAGTGTAAACATGCATCTAAAGTAGGGTCGGAGCTATTAAGAAGGATGTTGAAGCCACAATATTTGACTTTTACCCTTTCCGATGGTTTCTACTGCTAGTTTACAAAACAATTAAAAATGTTTATGCAACAATATTAAACCAATGTACAGTCAACCAATTAGAAATGTATGCTACCTCAGAACCTAGAACCTTATCAGGGTTTCCTGAAATGTTTTTTTTTGTGACACAAGCGACTAAACAAAACAGAAATTATAATGCTTATTACAAATAAGTTTTGTTTAGTCTCCTTATTGAAACGTGACAATAAGTTTTTTTTTTAATTAGTTTGCTGTGAGAAGGTCCTAAGTTGGTCAAATTTTTTTAACAAACCCTCAAGCTCCGGGTATTGATATTGGTTGAGCGAGCTCATTTTCCGCAACTCGACGACCTAGTCGCTTATTTTGCGTTCTCAAGCTCCGGGATCGTTCGATAGTATAATAACGGTATGTAGGCTGCTAAAATAAAGAGTATAATATAATGTACTAGCGACTCGCCCCGGCTTCGCACGGGTGTAATGCTGATGTATGATATACATTTAAACCTTCCTCTTGAATCACTCTATCTATTAAAAAAACTGCACCAAAATCCGTTGCGTAGTTTTAAAGATCTAAGCATACATAGAGACAGACAGACAGACAGCGGGAAGCGACTTTATTTTATACTATGTAGTGATAGTGATAGTAATAGTTAAGAGCAAAAGTAGGCATCTGCTCACGACTATATTCCCCGAGGGGGTAGTCAGCGATATTCTGAAAATTCAGAACATGCACTTATCACTGAAAGTACCGAAACTCTGTCCAGTGTGATGGGGAATGAGACAGCGTCGCCAATTATAATGGATAGTGGGGACAATACATGCCTCGAAATTTAAGCATGCAATTTTCCTCACGACGTTTTCTTCTACCTACAGAAAAGCCAGTGGTGTTACAAATCATGCATAAATAAAGGAACATTCAATGACACTTGAATGACACTAACTTTGTACGGTATCTCATAGAGATAGTAAGTACTACGGTATCTACATTGAGGCCACAGACTTCTGTATGAAGTCTGTGATTGAGGCCGTCAAAATTTCTGCTGGAATGAAAAATTTTAAATGTGTTTGCTGACAAAATAATTCACATTTTTGTTAAATTTCATAGCTAATTCTAACTTTTCCTTTTGCGCGGGTATTATAAATATTATGATACAATTTAAAGGTCTTATATAGATAACGCTCCTTTTGGGATAATAAGAAACTTTGTTAAAATTCTACCTTTGTCAAATCCCTACTATAAAAACTACAACTACTACTACTACTTTCTACTAATTAATTGAATCAGGCGTTACTTTGCGGAAATTCATGACTAATATGTAGATGACACGATTGTATCAAGACCTCCGCTTCCAAGTACCTAGTAGACAAAGTTGTATTACGTTATGCAACACAACCTGCCCACCAAATAATTTCTACTCTACACGTGTTTTGCTCCACCAAGGACCATCCTCAGGAGTTAGACCGACGAACGTTCGAAACAGAGTTGTTACTCCGCCGAGCGTCCGACACCGAGACAACACTCAACTCTGTTTCGAACGTTCGTCGGTCTAACTCCTGAGGATGCTCCTTGGTGGAGCGAAACACGTGTAGAGTAGAAATTATTTGGTGGGCAGGTTGTGTTGCATAACGTAATACAACTTTGTCTACTAGGTACTGTAACGAGTTATACTTACCTACTCTCTACAAATTTATATATACGTGGTTCACATAAGCAAACGGCTCTAAAATATTTTTTTTTCTTCCTCTAAAATCATTGACTAAATAAAATTAAGGGTCAGCATTAGTTTGAGAGTCTGCATTTTTTGTTGAGATTGTAATGTGAACTTATCTGTCGAAAGCCAGTAATAAATTTGTTAAAGTTGACACGAAATACTTAAAGGAATACTTTGTTCTAAGAATCTGCAAATGCTCGTCGTCCACAGCGTGAGTTATAAAAAAAAAGGGGGTGCACTTGAAGCCACATGTGCGTATGCGTGCTTTCGGACAGCCAAATAGGTAGAGTAATAAATTAGTAAATTTATGGCCACAAAAACAATTGCAATTTAGGAAAAGAAACTAAACTACGTGACGGAGACAGGGAGTGTAACTTTGGACGCGGATCGGAATGGTCGAGATTCAGAGTCACGCGCGAATTTCTAGACTAGATCTATTGATCTACTTGCATACTTGCAGTAAAAATAGTGCGCGGTTTTGGGACTTATCGCGAGGTACGGGCGAAATAGAAGCTTTTTAAGGACTGAAAGTAATTGTGTAAAACGATAACTATAATATATTAACTAACTCGAGTTATTATATGTGTGATATATATTTAAATTATAATTATATAATATTTCCTCTTTTCTGCGAGACTTTGGTAATTAGGCCGACGTCTTAGTATTTTAGTGTTGGAATGTAGCGGTCTGGTTCCTCCCTCCTGACGCGTCTCAGTAAGTACAGCTGATAGCAGTTTACGAAGTTTGTTTATGGTACAGCTTGTTTTGTTTTCGCATAGGATTAGATGAGGTGAATGAATGGACACTGTATGAATTAATAATAATAAAATCGCGTAAAACATGAACCTTAACTTTCTGAATTACCTAAGTACACACTCATTATAAAAATTTGTTTTAAAGGTAAAGAAATTAAATCGGTACAAGTGGAAACTTTTGCTATTACTTGCGACAGGAGTTTATGATCACCGATCTATATTATCACCGCGGGACAGTGTTATAAAATCAAAGCAATTATTTTCATTATGGACTACTGATCATTAATTCATTTGTATGAAATTTCAAATGAACTAATGACATCTGGCTCTTAAATTCAGAGTGCAAAGTTTCCCTTGTTCCCCGCGGATCTGATTTGTTGGGTAATTTAATGCATCCGCAGGCGGAGGTGCCGTATGCAGGCTCGTTTCTGACCTTGTGTAATTGGCCTTGAGTCTCGTAAGTGTTCGGACTCTCCGGTACGCCATCGACGTCAATACGTGGATGTAGTAAATCTATCATACGAACCAGATTTAATCGTTTGTAAAAGTAATTTCATTGCACAAGCTCTCGATCGCTATATTAAATAATAAACAAACTTCAACCGCGCCGCGTATGCCGATCACACGAGTATTATGACGTATGTTTGAGAACAAGTGAGTGATCGATGAGTAAGTGACGTTTGGTGTACTTAAATTAGGGTCACCCAGCTGCTAGGTTTTGTCCAGCCCATCGAGTCGGAGGACACGGAGAATTTGTTAATGTGAGTAAAGATAGGTATAGTTGTTCGACCAATCCCCCATCCAAGACAAATATCAATTTGTGACCGTGACTAGAAAACTATTATTGCGCAATAAAGGACGAATTCCTTGCTTTCTCTCGCTCTCATTTTGTTTAGTCAAAGGTCAACAAAATTATGTTCGTCTCACCCAGGTCTATCGGTAGGGGGGTCTGCTAGGGCAATATATTATTTTCTTTATGTAAATTACTAACATAGCAAAGTGACAATAGTGTGAAATTAAGTGTTATTGGCCAAGAAGAAAGAAAACTACGCGGTACGAGTTGGAACATCCGGAATGAAGAAATCGAGCTAAGTTTGCATGGTTTCTATAAGCTTTTCTAATATTATTAATGTCTTATTCTATGTATTTCCAAAATGTGTTCTCGATTTTTAGCAAGCGTTTCTTAAACTGATTCTTTACATTTATACGGGCTTTAACCTCCCACGGGTTTCATTTACTTAGAAATACTTTACGGATTTTATTAATCGACTTCTCTTTGCGATACAAGTCCTATCTATAACTATAAACGTCCAAATCAAACTTACACAACGTTTAAAGGGTCACTAAATATCTAGACTAGACGATCACATCTACGGGCCGCTAACTGGTATGATAAATAACTAGACGGGTTTAATATAAATATAAATATAAATATATATATAGGTTAGTAGGAAGGGTGTTACAGTACTTGGAAGCGGAGGTCTTGATACAATCGTGTCATCTACATATTACTTTCTACTAAGTAGGTATAGAGTACTTTTTAAAGTTATTGGTAATAAATAATTTTTTTTTCATTCTTTCTTTTTAAGACCATAACTGGAATATTATATCCAAACACGTTAACATTGTTACGGAAAGAAAAAAATATTCCTACAATATGACACAGGATATTTGTGTAAAAAGAAAGTGTCATAATCATAATTAAGGTATTCACATTATGTAACATTATCCCGCTCAATATGTTTTGTTTATCCTTCGCCTTTCTCGCAACGTAACACACCTTATTTGTATTTATTACTGGCAACAAAAAAGAATAGATGTTGATATTACATATCAGACTCATTTCGTGTCGAAGTCAAGCTAAATATCAAGAATATTTTGATAATATACAGGGTGTTACAAAGATACAATTAAATAATTCAGGGGGTGGTTAAAACCATCAAACTGAACAACATTCACTATGGGACCAATATAGAAATCGGAAAAAAAAAATTCAACCACCAGCCCCTTAAAAGTTTTCAATTTTTATTTTTACTTCTGTGACACCCTGTATACTAAAATATGGTACCTAACTCACGTCTACTGGGTGTTTATGGTAAACAGTTGCATTACTTTAAGGGGTGATTGTACCCATGACACTGAACGACTTTCCCTAAGAAACCTATAGGCAATTCGCAAAAAATATTTTCCCCTTTTCATACAAACGTTCGATCAGCTGATTGCATTTAGTATGGAAAGTTCATATTATTTTTTGCAAATTTCCTATAGGTTTCTTAGGTAACGTTGTTCGGTATCATGAGTACAATCACCCCAGTAATGCAACTGTTTACCCTAACATCCTGTATATTTCTATTCAAGCCAGTCAGAAAACGTGGTAATACAGGGAGACTTAAATTTAATAAACATACATAAACATTAGGTTAATCACACACGATGACGCTTGTCGCACCGGCAGACGTCAGTCCGTCATTTGCGTATCAAGGAGTTGTATGAAACCGCACGTAGAAGCACACACGGTGACGGATTGACGCACCGTGTGTGCTTCTACGGGACTGACGTCTGCCGGTGCGACATGCGTCATCGTGTGTGATCCATCTAACATACTTAAGTGATTCAGATTATCAAACTGTACAACTTTGAAGTCGCGAAAAAAACAGCTGTTTCATACATTTTGGTCGAGTAGCTATTGACATTTTCTATGACACCGCTGATTACTTTTTCGCGATTTCAATGTTGGTCCCATACAGAAAGTTGTTCAGTTTGATGGTCTAAAGAACCCTCTTTAATATGACTGTAACGCATTTTATTTTACACCTTGTATAATATCCTAACACAATAAGGTACACACGGCGACACATCAAGCTACGCAAAACTAAAATAATCTGGCCGCGCGTAGGTAGAGTAATGTATAACGTCGCGCGGCCAGCTTATGTTTGTTTTGCATAGCTTGATGTGTCGTCGTGTGTAAAGTTGTATCAAGGATCACTTTTGTAGGATTCCTGATTATTATTTGACACCCACAGCACACCCTAGACACTTCACTGCGACTAGTGAGTGCGAGTGAGAGAGAACCATACCACTGGCCTATAGTCGTCTTCCACGAGGGGGTGAGGTAAAAAAATTTTACATAAGAATTAGTATGGTACTATACAGAGTATAACAAAACACCAAAGTAATATAAAGAGGGTGCTACAGACGTCCACAATGGAGCCAACATCGAAGTCACGAAAAAAATATCTTGATGTGCCCACTCGAAATTGGATGGTATATTTTATGCACAAGTACCTAACATTTAAACAAAAAAGGTTTTTTTTTGGGACATACTTACTATTTATTATGTCAGATTTAAATAAATTTATTATACTTACAGAGTTACCTACAAAAACAACGAATAAGTAACAAACAATAAGTTTCCGTGGACACATCCGGTGCAGATCCCCAAAAAAGAGATTAACAACAACCAATGTAAATATGTGCCTAAAACCTTTTCGAGAGAATAATTAATTTTACAAAATCATTTATCCCTCAAAAAGTGACATGTTTCTCGAGTGCCTCATTTTCTCTTAAACAAAGTACCTACTCTATTATGCTTTGGTAAACAAATCTGTGTATTTTGCTCACCCTTGCTAACTAATTAATTCCAACTCGTGAGTAGAACAGATTTTAATGAAGAGGTTTATTCTCATAATTATACTAAAATCTATTTAATTCAAATAATGGTAATGGCAAACCAAGAACACAACTCGACTATACTCAACTCATATATTTGTGGTAAAACGCAAGTCTTAAGAATGTTCTGGTAAACATTGAACAAGGTCCGGGCTCCGGACTACGGAGATGCTCTCCTGTGGCAGAAGAAAAAAAACACTAAAAAGCAAAAAGTAAAGGGCTTAATTTTAAAATAAGTAGGTACAGTAAGTTGCTGTACTGAAATCTATGATGCATATATCAGGACATAGGCCTAGAAATGTTCCCAGCTAAGAAAAGAAATAATATATTCTTGGCAGGTAAAATACTTTGAATTTTTCTTATTATTTATTTTTGAATATTTCTGCTTATTTTTAATCATTTAGCGCATTTTGAGTTATATTAGGAATATGAAAATCTACAAATTTTTACATTAACTCACGACCAAATATTGACTATCATTAATTTATTTCAATAAAGAATTTTAGGTTATAAATAAAGACACATTAACATTTTAAAACAAGGATGTTTCTCTTATTTTTTGTAAAGGTAATATGCAGTACTGAAACTGTTTATCTACAAGAAATATGACAAAGACTCCTATTCTCTAACGACTTAAAAAAGAACCTTATCTTGGTATATTAAGAAAAAAATATATACGCGCTCGTCACACATCATAACCAGTAAAGTAACTGGATAAAGAATAAAAATGAAACTGGGAATTTAGCCAATAAAGGGGAGAGAGACAAAGCCTGTGAAAATCGCATTATGTATCTTACATCTACCATTTTCACCCTCCGAGGAAATATTTCACACATTATCAACCGTCTGATCTAGAAACGAGACATTTATTGTAATAACTAGCGTTTTGGGATGTTGATTTTTTTTTCAACACATATTAAAGCATAAAAATTTGAATTAAAACATGTTTCATAGCGACTCTCTTCATAAACTTAAAGTAAAAAATATTTTTGGTTCGAAAATAAAAGGATAATCTGTAAAAACGATGTCCTATCAATCAAAATCGATCATAAAATGCTTTTCAACGATCAAAACGAAATCCTGATAAACACGGATAATACTTTAGCAACGCAAACAAAAAATATTCTTGATTACTTCACAAATTCTCGGCTTTCAAAGTCCTCTTTACATTCTTAATTTTTTTAATTTCCTCTAGCATTTTCTTGTCTTTTAATCAGTACTTTTGCGGGAACCGCCCCGGGATAAATCTTAATTAACGTTGGTTACTTTTACTTTATGTAGCATGAATATGTATGAATAAAAACTTTATAACTTACTGACAAATGACGCAAAACCAAAAAAAAAGTTTGTATAAAAACCGATAAGGGATCAATATAACCACAGAACAGCAGGGGTTAGAAATGCAAAGTAGCGCTTTTGCTTCGGAGACGTCGCCACTTGTCTTCCCGCTCCCCCACTCACACTCCTACTCTTTATTATATTACTCATGTCCTCTCTCTCGCACCACGCCGCGCGCCTTATGGTGCTATGCAAATCATTGCATAACCTGGGCCTCTACCCGGAAATTCGAACTTCGCAATTGCGTGAACGTTTTCGTTCCAATGAAACAGTCACGATATATCGAAAATCGAAAGATCGGGTACAGGGCCAGTGGCGACACGTTCCACGCCTACTTTGCACTTCTAACACCTCTTATAATGTTCTATGAACACAACGGTAAGCTACTATCTTAAATTTGTAAAATTTTGTCTAGTTGAAATGCTGCCGTTTTTTGAGCATTATTCGCAAAGCCAATTCAGACGTCTGTTGAAATTGAGGCAACTTATAAAAATACTTTGCTGTCACACAGCAAACTTGCCTCCAACAATTTTACATTCAAAAGAAAAGTATTCCGGTATTAATAATTTCCGGAGAAAAGTTCTGTCTCTTGATGTAGACCACGATACAAGTCAATCCTAAGAAAATAAAGGAGTCACGTTGCAGGTTCTGACCCGAGCACTTGTCTCACGTGGTTTTTGCGTGTCGCGTTTTTGCTTGCCACATTTTTGTCTGTACATCATTTTCATTGCAATAGCGTTAGACATTTGAACAAAAAAGTTATTGTCTTTTAGACGCGTAATAGTTTCAAGTCAAGTCAAGTAAAAGTCACGTTGCAGGTTCTGACCCGAGCACACGTCTCGCGTGGATTTCGCGCGTCGAGTTTTTGCCTGCCACGAGGCTCCGCAATCCTCAATCTCTTCTTGTTTTTGACCAAAAACAATCCCTGAGATTGGGATAGATTCTCCCATAAACTACTTGACACTGGCGGAAATGCAGTGCTTACGCACAAGCAAGAATCCATTAATTATAAATGATCAAAAAAAAGTTTATTTTGAATATAAATAATATGTAAAACGCTTACGTATATCATATAAATAACAATTCGTCTATTTCAAGATATAGGTACTATGGTAATGTGATGGAGACATATCGGATTCTAGTCCGCCTCGAACTTCCCTGAGTGCTCTTTGCACTTCGTTTTGTATTCCTGATGCTTTTTGTGGAGGAAAACAATGGTATCCATTTGAAGACGTATCTTCTGATACCAATCTGCGAATACTTTAAAAGGACTATTCTTAAAACACGTCTTTTCGTTGATTCTGTCAAAGTGAAGACAGCTATGACATCACTTTAACCAAGCACGTATCCAAACTTTTATTTCGGGGGGGGGAGGGGATATTCATAGAAAAACAATGAAAAAGAAAGTGCTGTAATATTTTTTCCATACAAATATTTGTATTGGGGGGGGGGGGATATACTTTATTTACACCAAACACATAAATACAGTACAGAGCAGGTCACAAAAATAATTATGGTACAAATAAGGCGGTCTTATCGCTAAAAAGCGATTTCTTCCAGACAACCTTGGGGTAGAGGAAATATCAACTAAGAATACGGGTCGGTGTTACAAAGAAAAATTAAAAAGAAAAACAATGATATAAATACCTAACATAAATAGATAAACATATAATTCTAACCCGCGATCCTCGGACCATCAGGCAGGTTCACTACCAACTGAACTATCGGGCCGCCATTACATCTATAACGAGAATTGAAATAAAACGAACCTTCCTATTTATAAATCTTTCATTATTGATTAATATGAAAGTGAAGACGAATAATTGTCATCAGCTTCTGAACTTATTAAGCAGCTCAATTCCAACATTGAAATGTTACCAATTAGTACGTTGTTCGATAAAGATTAATTAATTTCTCATTGCAGATTACACTCTTATTAATTTATAAAGAGGGTTGAAATGTGGAAATCAGCTTGTCATCGACATTTTAAAGCCCTTATTTCAGATTTTAAAGATGGATTTTCTAAAAATAGCTTATCTGATTTTCAAATGGCAATATTTTTGTAAGTAATGTTTGTTCTTCAATGAGGGTTTTTCCAAAAGCAAAAAAAATAAAAAGTTTGTTTCTAATTTCTGGATAGATGGCGTTGACCAGAGAGGGGGGGTCCAATAGGTATGAGCAAATATATTAATTAATCTTAATAGTAAAAATACACAGTACAAACCCTTTCTTATTATTGTTTGTTTTATTATTTAGAATTCTCGGTGTTGTTCGTTCGCGTGCTAAAAGAAAGAGAGCTAGGGCGCGATAGCGTTTTATCGCGCCGTCATGCCGCGGGCGCTGGAATATATCGCTTATAGCAGTAATATCGCATACCTACTTTACTCATATTTAGACCAGATATCTACATTACATAAAACATTTTGTCCGTCAACAACGAATCGAGTATCGGACGTGGCTGTATGGGCTACGTATCCGTTTTGAATGTTCCACCAATAAACGAGAAACAATAACAAACTACAAAAACCAAACAGAAAATGAGAATTACAATAAAGATAAACCGGAAATATTTAAATCGTACGTCAGATTCGAGTAGGCATCGGAGTTTAGTATGGAACAGCAGTTTTTTTTTGCTACGTTCGGTTTGGTCCCATAGTAAAAGTGATTCAGTTTGGTGGGTAAAATTTTAGTTTAAAAAGGATTCTAATGATATCAATTTCTTCCTGTATAGGCTGACGATGATATAGGTCTCATAAAAATGACATTAATCCTCGATATCATAAAATAAAAAAGCTTTCAAACTGTAAAATTTATACTTAGGCCCGATTCGATTCGATTTCGAAATTTTATTCTTATTAAGGCCCGATTCGACCAAACGCGAGTAAATTTTATTCTTAGTTTAAGTCGCCGGTTACTCTAGAGTAAACTGATTTTGCGTTTTGCCAACCATTAATAAGTTGAGAGTAAATTTTACGCGGCCAATTTTGACGCTGTAAAGCTTATACCGAAACTAATGAAATGTCAATGTTACATAATTAAAAAAAATGTAACAAAAAGAAATCTAACAAATGAAAACTGTACAACCTCACATTGCAATAAGTACAGATACCAACGACCTCTTTCTTTAGGTGGATTAATACATTCGTTCTTTTAGTATGGGTTTAGTGTGGTAGAAGACAAATGAAGTTATTTCGGAGTAAACACTACGAGTAAAATTGTTCCTTGTATAGTAACTCTTCTATAAATCAGTTTGGTCGAACCGGCATTAGTCGGCTTTTATTTGAGCACGTCACGTTCTATTGAGCTCGAAATGCAAGTCAAAACCTTTCAAGATGATTTTACAGTTAAATTGTTTACATAATACTACTTCACAGTAAAGGTTGCTCCAATATCTATAAAACTTTGCCAGTTTATATGAATTGAAGACAACGGGCAGAGTAGTGCGCGGAAAATCAAATCACTGTTTTGTTTGTTTGAGCGTGGCTTTCGATACCGAAAATATTACTTAATAAAAATAGGTCAAGTGCGAGTCGGGCTACTCTCGCACAGATGGTTCCGTACCACACAGCATATTATTAACTTAGAAAAAAGTGTTGATTTCTCCGGGACGTTTAGCGCGAGACCAAGTCACACTTGGCAGGTTTTTATTATTTGTTGTTATACTATACACTATGGGACCAATATCGCGAATAATCGGGAAAGAAAAATCTGATGTTTCGTACTAAACTACAATTCTACTCGAGCTAAATGCACAGCAGATTTTTTTTTCGCGATTTCTATGTTGGTCCCATAGTGAAAGTTGTTCAGTTTGATGGTCTAAACAGCATCCGTACAAGTTTAAAATTTTTATTTTTACTTTTGTAACAACCTGTAGAGTTTGCTCTATAATCACACCAAGTTTGACGCTTTTCTTGTATACCCCTCATAATTTATTTTATTTGTAATAAATGGAGTCTTGCTTGTGCATTAGCACTGCATTTCCGCCAGTGTCAAGTGTTTATGGAAGAATCTATCCCAATCTAAGGGACTGTTCTTGGTCAAGAACAAGAAGAGATTGAGGATTGCGGAGCCTCGTGGCAGGCAAAAACGCGACGCGCGTAATCCACGCGAGACGAGTGCTCGGGTCAGAACCTGCAACGTGACTCCAACATTTTATTATTTGTTCCCGTAGAGCGTCACGTGACTTCTGTCAACCTCGGGGCGTTGACATGAGTTACGCCGTCCTCTATGTTTGTTACCAATCCGCCCGGCGGTTGAAAAATGAACATGTTAAAGTTGACATTTTCACTGAATATGCGTTATTACGGCAGAACTTTTTTTAATTACTGATGGGGGTGAAGTTACAGCCCTAAATAGGTAGGACGGACGGGCGGACTGACGGACGGACGGACAACGTAGGCTTAGTAATAGGGTCCCGTTTTCACCCTTTGGGTACGGAACCCTAAAAATATCGTACGGTACAAACATTGTTGTAAATTAAATGAAAAGTTTCATTTGAGTATCGCACTATAAGTACTGTTCTTTTTTAGTTCAGATAGAAGTTAAGGATCAAAAATTTTTTACAAAGCTGTATGATTCCTGGCAGAAACTTCTTACCGTATAAAAACAGGGTCTTAGGGTAGACAGTTGCATCTGAACAAAAAGGAACGATCGCAAAAAAAAAGTTTTCGATCGGGAGAGCGATTTTTGAATCTCATACGTTGAACTCAGCAGTTGAAAGTTGTATGGAGATACGCATCTTTCTACTGCTGATTAGACTTTCAAAAATCGCACTTCTGGAGTATGATTTTTGAATGTCAAATTAGCAGTAGAAAGATGTATATCTCCAAAGTAATAATGACATTTTTAACTGCCGAGTTCAAAGTATGAATTTCAAAAATCGCACCTCTGCTAATTTTATGCATTTAGTATGGAAAGTCTGAATAAAATTTTTTGCGAACTACCTTAAGGTATCTTAGGGAAACTTTTTTAGTATCATGGGTACAATTATCTCTTAAATTAATTCAACGGTTTATCCTAACACCCTGTATACATAATACTTAAGGGGGTGCTTCAAACCATCAAACTGAACAACTTTCACAATGGAGCCAACATCGAAATCGTGAAAACAAAATCAGCTGTTTCATACAAAACTGCATTACCGACTAGACTCAAATGTATGGGACAGTTTTTTTTTCGCGATTTCGATGTTGACTTCATAATGAAAGTTGTTCAGTTTGATAGTCTGAAATATTACTAGGCTGTTTTGTTTTGTATAATTTGTTAAATTTGATTATTAATTTATTTATTTTCACTGCGCTAAATGTGGAACCGTGCTACTATTTAAAAGAATTTATGAAATTGTTGGAGTCGATATATCAAACATAAAACTGAAACCTAGTAAGCAACATACTGAGATATTATTCCAAACATCCTTACCTTTAATTTTATCACGTTTCGCTAATACAACCATAAAGCGTCGATGGCGCGTTGCGTAAAAGTATGGACCCTGAATCATGGAGGTCCGGGTTCTAATCCACACGGACGACATGCCATGCACTGCCATGCCATGCCATTACTTTTTCTAACTTATGTTCTAACATAATACCGGCTGCTCTCAAAACGGTGAAGGAAAACATCATGACATGAGGAAACCTGCATACGATGAGGAAGAAATTCTGATGCATATGTGAAGTCTACCAGTCCGCATTGGGCACGCGCGGTGGACTGACGCTCACGCACCCTCCCTGACAGTATAGGCCTATGCCCTGCTGTGGGACGTATAGAATACCGTAATTATAACATCACTCTTTACACGATAAGCATTGGATTAGCTAGAGATTTTCCCTGTAGGGGGCAACCGGCCACCTAGCTCATAGCTACCGCCCCAGTGGCAAGACTCACATTTCTCGTGGCAAGGTCGGATCCAAAAGTTCATTTTCTAAGGCTCCCCGTAACCAAAATTTGGCTTGGGATTTTTAAGGAGGTTGTAGAATCTATACTATTATAAAACTGTAACAGGAAGTTTGTCTGTACATTGAAGATATTAACAAAAAAAAAGTTACGATATGGTTTTTAGGTGACCCTGATTCCATTTCACCAATTTTTGATTTTTTTGTCTGTCTGTTTGTCTGTGTGTTTGTTTGTTTGTTTGTTTGCTTGAACGAGCATCACGCAAAAACTACTGAACCGATTTTGATGAAACTTTTTTGTTTGATAGCTTATGATCTGACTTAAAATCTGGTATATAATTTGTGCGGACGAAGTCGCGGGTTAACGCTCGTATGTTATAAACGTGAAAGAACGCGATTATTTCATAAACAATAACAGTTGTTGTATGGGTGCTTCAGCCCTTGCATGCCTATACATCTGGAGCGAGCGAAGCGAACTCGAAATTTTGCAGTATTGCCTCTGAGTTTTGGCTAGAATTACACAACATGATGTTGAAACCGTGCCTACTACTATTTAATTATTACGTCACTACTTTCCTTTTTTCTAAGGGGAGCAACAAGCTTTCTGAGGTGTGCGTCGCCCACCTCTGCCCCCCCTCCCTCTTGCTACGCCAATGACGATAAGGAAGACGGTGATGAGAGTATGTAAAATAATATGACCAATAAGGGGTGACAGGGATATCGCCAAGTCATCTCGCTCTCAAAATGCAGAGAGAATAGTCCATATTTCATTTTCGTTCGCTCCTAGAATACCAAATGAGTTGAGTACCATGAATACTAACTAGAAAACAGTTTATTTCGTTAATCGTGCAAACAAGAACTTTTCTGTTCGTATCGTTTTTGAGGAACGTCATTGCATTTAAATATAAAAGTTGTCAGAAAAGAATTGAATGAAAATTCATTTTCATTATATCAGTACGGTAGTTAGGGTGGCATTTGTCCCATGATATATACAGGATGTAACGAAACACTCTAGTAATATATTAAGGGGTATGGTTAATACTCAGTTGCAGAAACGCTCATTAAAGATATTCCTCCATTAAATCTCATGCTGTCACTTTTTTGTTGTTTTGTTGACATAATAAAAGCTAGCATGAGATTTAATGGAGGATTTTCTTTAATGAGCGTTTCTGCAACTGAGTGTTAGACTGTCAAACTTTCACTATGGAGCCAACATCGAGAAAAAAAACAATCAAAGGTACATTTTAGTCGAGTCGGTAAGAACTGCAGTTTAGTATGAAACAGCGAATTTATTTTTTCACAATTTAGAAGTTGGCTCCGTAGTGAAAGTTGTTCAGTTTGATTGGAGTTTTGTTACAACCTGTATAGATGATGATTGTCATTTTATTGGAATGTTTGTGGGTAATAAAATCATAGTAAAATAAATACTTATGTAAATAAAATGGAATGTTGGTTGGACGAAAGTTTATAACTCAATACCTACATATTTCAATCGGTGTTAGAAATAAATAATAAACGAAAAATAATAATTCCTAATACATGGTTTTTGCAACAACTTTTCAAAATAAAATCTCAAAAATACAAAGAAATGCAGTATATATTATTATGCATCCATACATGAAAATATCTAGAATTTCCCGATTGAGCTCTTGCGTACATCTTGCATGCATATAAAGAATAATAAATAAAAAATATATCACATTCTCACTCCATTTTATCTGAGAGCCATTATTGAGTCTCTTTGACTCAAACACCTGTCAACTTCAGCTCCCACTAGATTTAGTAAGTGGAATCACAGTAGATAGACCAATTTATTTTATTCACCCCCCAATCCGTCTTCATCACTTTATTCTAGCCGTAGGGGCGACTAAATGAAAGTTTTATGCACGAATGAAACGAAAGAGGGAAAAACAGTTCGTAATGGGGCAAAACGATTCCGCAACTTCTTTCTTTTTTCACGAATTCTTTATTACATGCGTCGTATACAAATCCTCCCACTGGGAGCCTTTTGTGTTCGAATATCGAAGTTACGAGAAAGTATGTAAGGGTATTAAATTACTCAGAACACAATGGCGATGACTTAGACATTCCTAAGTCGGTTAGGTATTTGCTCACTAGTTATATTTGATACAGCTTCTATATTCGCGTAAACAATGTTACGTTCGGTATTTTGTGGCATGAGAAAATGTTGTGGCAAATTAGGTGTATATCTAATAAAGCTTTAGTGCCGAGTTTCGTAATACCTTTCTTGTCTGTACTTAAATATTAGCAACCTTTCTCTGTCGCTTTTAAATCGACAACTGCTTGAATGAGATTTAAAACAATTTGCTGAAAGGAATTATTGTTAAGGCCAATCTCATTATGTACTCACATATTGGATCTAACAAGATTGTATCTTATATTTAGGGAATTAAGGTTTTAATACTGAAATAATCAGCGGCGTTACAT
This sequence comes from Agonopterix arenella, assembly GCA_927399405.1. Classification (NCBI taxonomy): domain Eukaryota; kingdom Metazoa; phylum Arthropoda; class Insecta; order Lepidoptera; family Depressariidae; genus Agonopterix; species Agonopterix arenella. The sequence goes on along the minus strand of OV656707.1, from coordinate 10,625,413 downwards.
TTCTCCAAGATCAAGCGTTCATTCTTCAGACAATGAAACTAAACAACTCTCCCTAAGGGTCGAAAAATGAGAAAATCTGTTGGATCCCCATGCAAAATCGATCGGTTTATCCGCACAATATGGGAAGTCCAACATATTTTTTTCGTTTTTCGATCAATGTTCCTTAGAGAAAATTGTTTAGTTTCATTACCTGAATACAACCCCTTTGTTTTCATAGTTTAAATATGCATTTAAACTATGAAAACAAAGGGGTTGTATTTATATATTAATTGTAAAAACTTTTATTTTTTTTATTTAATGTAAGACGAGAAACGAAAAAGTGATTTGTATCTTTCGATTTTAGATAAGTTTTATTAGGTACGTTTATTGTGATCGTTTTAGTCTGTACATCATTTTCATTGCAATAGCGTTAGACATTTGAACAAAAAAGTTATTGTCTTTTAGACGCGTAAAAGTTTCAAGTCAAGTCAAGTAAAAATCACGTTGCAGGTTCTGACCCGAGCACACGTCTCGCGTGGATTTCGAGCGTCGAGTTTTTGCCTGCCACGAGGCTCCGCAATCCTTAATCTCTTCTTGTTCTTGACCAAAAACAATCCCTGAGATTGGGATAGATTCTCCCATAAACACTTGACACTGGCGAAAAAGCAGTGCTAACGCACAAGCAAGAGTCCATTAATTATAAAAAAAATATCTTCTAGAACGTAACAATTCTCAATATTATTATCAAATTATGTATTAGATTACACTTCACTTATTCAGTACAGGAATTGGGTTCCCGTTAACTTACAGTCAATACTAACTTCGTCTTTCATGCTGCCGGCAGTTCCTAATCAGTTTTGCTGGCCTGGCATTTGCAATATATGTATAATAACTATATCTGGAGATGCTCTAGAAAATTATATACGAGATCTAGAGTAAATTATAAGTAGGTACTCGTATGTAAGTATTCGCCAGTTAAAACATGATTAAGAAATATGGATCGAGTATTTTAAAATAATTACCTAATGATTCACATAACATATAAGGTGTAACAAAATAAGCTGAAACTGCTTTAAGGGTATGATCAGACCATCAAACTGAACAACTTTCTCTATGGGACCAATATCGAAATCGCGAAAAAAACAGCTGTGTTCCATACAAACCTACTCGACCTAAATGTATGGGACAGCAGATTTTTTTTTCGCGACTTCAATATTGGTCCCATAGAGAAAGTTGATGAGTTTGATGGTCTGATCATCCCCTTAAAATAGTTTCACCTAATTTTGTTACACCTATACGGTTATCATCACAATCAAGTATTTAACTGCGTAACACAAGTATCCTCTTACAATGAGAAAATATTATATTATAATAAGAAATCGGACCAAACTCCACAGTTGTTGGAACAAAAACTTCAACAGTGGTGAAGGCAAATTATGGTTCGAAGATTTTGAAGCCACCTTATAGGCTTTACTACTTTACTTAACAAATACTGCCTTCTACCGGCTGTTTTGGAACCAACTGCTTAAAGTGTTCGAAGCACGGAGGCGCTTGATGTTAAATATTTACCACAAAAATAGTAAATTAAAGTATTTCATCCAAGTACCTTTAGACGCGCATCGATCGGTATCTTAATTTCTTTTCTTTATCTTTTTTTTTATTTTATTTTTTTTTCTTAACTGTCTTGGGATAGTTTAAAACTTCGAAGCTCTACGACAAGCGCTCGCATGCTTCCAGTATTTTTTTTAATACATACTAACGTACATAAGCTAAGTTTCCTATAGGCAGAGATTAGGACGATAGATGACAGAATCTAAAATTCGTTCCATTCGCAGCATATTTTTAAAACATGGAACGATATTATGGTGTCCAATTTATGACCAGAGCTGTATAAAGTGTTAAATGCACTTCCGTTTGTTGAGGATGCTGCGCACTTGTCTTTTCAGAAAAGATCATTAATTTAGTCATGTGTTTTCCTCAGACGACCTCTCCTGACTTTTTCACTCGCATTCGCTTACATTGCAAACACATACTCACATAATATATTTCATTCGCAAGTCTTCTTTCATTCATTCTCTCTACGTGACTGAACCATCTAAGCATAGTAACTCTCAACCCTATACAGGGTGTTTCAAAAATATAGATAAACATTTAAGGGGGTGGTTAAGACCATCAAACTGAACAACTTTCACTATGGGACCAATATCGATATCGCGAAAAAAAAATCGGGTTTTCCATCATCATCATCATTATCATCATATCAGCAGATAGACGTCCACTGCTGGACATAGGCCTCCCCCAAAATGAGGAGATTTTCCATAATCGTAATGCGATGCGTTTGCGATGTTCCATACTAAACTACAGATCCAATCGAGCTAAATGTATGGGACAAAAGATTTTTTTTCGCGATTTCGATGTTGGTCCCATAGTGAAAGTTGTTCAGTTTGTTGGTCTTAACCACCCCCTTAAAAGTTTTCAATTTTTAATCTTACTACAGTACCTGTATAACTCAAATCACAATACTGTGGCGTATTGTGGTTTGTGAGTAGTATTTGGGATTGAGAGAGGATAGAAGGTTATATACTCAAGTAATATCGTATCATGAATCGTTTTAACAAATGTTGTATGTTTTAGAGCCTCGTATATTCAATTATTATGAACCGTATCGTTTCGAATACTCCTCACTGATGTCTTTATTATAAAAGTTTTCTAATTTGATCCTGCCCACCCGAAGCCAGAAGCTTCTGTTTAAAGCAATTTTCCAGGCAATGAGTTTTGAATAAAAAAATAGAGCCATTAGCCTTAATTGTCGTGGAAAATGCCTATTTTTTGTTGTTGGAGAAACCTCGTCATTTAACTTTATTAACGACTGAAAAAGTAGACAGACAAACTTTTTTTTTCTATTTAAACTTTCTTCTGTTTTTCTTTAAGAAATAATTCTTTGTCTGAAAATGTGGACTTTAGATATCTTTCAGACCCATCTATGTAACAAAAACTTTAAGAAACTTACAGATTCTCAAACTATCCCATTCTAAGGACCTTTGTACACAAGCCATGCACAAAACTTAGTCGCTGAGATGCAGCTGAACAAAAAATTACTTTCTACACTACCTACAGCCCGACCACTTTTTTTATAAGTTACGCCAATTTTACATTCTATTCGGTGATATCACATTTTGTGGCTCGTGTAGTACCTATAGAATTAGAAGTAAAGCTTTTGCACTCACTCTATAACAAACTTTAATATAAACTTTTTAAACCTTTTAAGCAGTGAACTTAGCTTGTGTTTTAATGATCTTTACTCTAAATCGATAACTGAATAACCTAATAACAGGTATGTAGCGTTTTGAAATCTGCACTCTTGATGCAAATCGGCCACGCGTTGTCTTTCCAGTTATTAATAAAATTGCAAGAACATTTTTTTTTATTTCCAACCGCTTAATTGTTTTTAGGAAGTAGTTTTTTCATTTTGTCACTCCTTTAAGACGTATTCCTGACAGAACCTTGACCCCTTCGGAGCCGCCTCACCTCTACTAAACTACATTATTTTAGTGGGTACACCTATTTTTGACTGGCTTGTCCTTCATTATGTCACTTCTTTCACACTATCTGCCTTCTAAAAAACTCACGGCCATAATCCCAATCGACCCGGATTCCATGGTATAAAAGAATAACACTAAATAAAACCGGTCAAGCACAAGTCGGGTTACGCAGCGAGGGTTCCGGCCCACACCACCATACAACATCTTAGAAAAAAGTTTTGTTTTCTCCGGGACCTTAAGCGCGAGACCGACTCACACTTGGCCGATTTTTATTATTTGTTTGAGTTTGCTCTACAATCGCACCATGTTGGACGCTTGTATGTATTAACGCTTTTATGATAGAGCAAGAAGAAAAAACATTGATAAAAACTAGTTTCTTGTAAGATGACCCACCTTAATTTGTAACTTTCTGATATTTTGTTAGCAAATCCATAAAAACGCACAATCAGTGAAAATTTCTACTGTCTAGCTAGAACGGTCTCCTTGCCCTCAGCAAGGATCACATTTGTACAACAGCAAGGTCCCTCACAGGCCACTGCAAACTAAACAAGCACATGCATACACTGAATTTACGTGACACGACCGGCTGCAAATTCTGCAAGGAGATGTAAACTCCTCTGCACCTCTTATGTGACTGTGGCTCCCTGATGCACAAACGCAGTACTCATCTGGGTAGGCAGGCACTGACACCAGATGAGATACAAACTGACCCGATCAAGAATCTACTTTCGATTTCTGGCCGCAGTGGGGATTGGTAAGGAACATTAAAAAGGGCGTTTACAAAGGACCAGCGATGGTCTACGTGGCACAGGCTTAGCAAGCCTGTCAAGGCCCAAAACGCCTCATATAATAAATAATAATATTAGGGTTCAATAGTTACACCCATATATAGGTAGGACGGACGGACAAACGGACGGAAGGACAACGTAGGCTTGGTAATAGCAATTATAGTACTCTGTGGTAATAAGGTCCCGTTTTCACTCTATGGGTACGGAACCCTAAAAAGCCAAAAAACAATAAATTTCCAAGGTGCTTTACCTACTATGCTCCAACTTACCCTTACATTTCCAATTCAACAAAAGTATGCTCGTCATTGTTATTGTCGGAGTTTCGAGTGATTGATGGCACTTGGGGGCGCCACCGTCTACGACATAAAAATCGCTGTAATCCTCGCCCAATTGCTTGATTATGGCTGTTAATCTTCAACCAAGATGGCTGCCGAGTCGAGATCCTTTTTTATCTCCCTTGTTTTATTTCACCCAAATCGTAGACATTTGAGATTACTTAGCCAAATTGAAATGGTATAGCTTGTGTACATAAACTGTATGAGAAGTAAGGCCTTTACTTAGAAGAGTATCAATCAAATTATATAGAAACAAAGTAGGTCGATACCATTTATTACTAACATGAAATCTCCAGGAGTGCGATTTTTGAATCTCATACGTTGAACTCAGCAGTTGAGATACGCAGCTTTCTACTGCTGATTTGACTTTAAAAAATCGCAAGCCTGGAGTATGATTTTTGAAAATCAAATCAACTGCTGAGCTCAGGAAATGAGATTCAAAAATCGCACTCCTGAACTTTTATTTTGCTCTAAAATAAAAACGGTAATACGTACAACCGTCAACTTTGTGTGATTAATAGTGCAAACTCTACGGTAAAATAACAAATAATAAAAACCGTTCAAGCATGTGTCGGGCTTAATTTTTTTGGAAATATTGAATGATGGCCTGGTGTTATGCTGACCATTCGGAAAGGGATAACGGTCGTGAGCATATGTATTGTATGGTGGTAAGGAACCCTTCGTGTGCGAGTCCGACTCGCGCTTGGCCGGTTTGTATTTAACACATCCTATTGACTTCGTACTTATATACAGGGTGAAATTGATATCATTAGCATCCTTTTAAACAAAGAGACTACCGAACTGAACAACTTTTACTATGGGAGCAAACTGATCAGAGCAAAAAAAAATCAGCTTTTGCATATATTTGAGCATTTGAAGAGCAGATTTTTTAATTTCCATCGGTTAGCTCCCATAGTAAAAGTTGTTCAGTGTGATGGGTAGACTCTTAGTTTAAAAGGATAATGCTAGTCACCCTGTATATACTTCAAAAGAAGTGTCCAGGCGGAAGATTAATGTCACCTTTGCTAGAATAGTTGATCCTAGTTTATGGATCTCGAGATAAGGACCTCCTATTTATTTTGTCCTGAGAATTTATTATTTTCACGAATCCAAATCAAATCTTTTGAAAAGAAGAGCTTGAAGAGAACTTTTCCAACAAAGTCAAGGGATGTTTACCAAGATAATAATTGCGTTCTATTAGGTACTACAGAGTGTAAGGGTGTTAGGTAAACAGTTGCATTACTTTAAGGGGTGATTGTACCCATGATACTGAACAGCCCTTCCGAATGAAATGTTTATGAAATTATCAAAATCATTGTGTGCTTTCCATACTAAATGCAATCAGTTGATCGAACGTTTGTCTGAAAAGTAGAAATTATATTTCGCGAATTCCTATTATTTTGTGGTTGCAGAGGGGTCAATTTTATACAAAACTTTGACGCACAATACGCGTAGACGGTATTAATATAAGTAACTTTGTATATATGGAAAAATAGCAACTAGATTTTCTATACTATTGTTCCATATATATAAAATATTACTTTTATTACATAATTCCGTCTACGCGTATTGTACGTCAAACTACGGTGCATAATTGTTTACTTCTCATTCTATTATAATAATCTCTACCTATTAGCTAGGCCAACCTTCCCCTAAAGTTGTATATTCATGTAAATCTGTTTAAGTACATGTTAAAACGGATTAAAGTACACTGTTTCCTCGTCACTATGTCCTCTGTCTGTGTGCTTAAGTTATTTGGATTGTACATCTATCAAAGTTAGCTCTAATCCCCTTAGTGACATGCTTCCAAATTACTTGGACGTTGAACCAACCGAGTCAATTAATACGTGTGTAGTAAGCACAAATATTAACGGTGGATGAATCTAACTTAAATAAATACATAAACCCTGGACCGTGTTCCGATTTCAGAATGCTCAAAACCCTTGCTACAATTACGACTAATTTTTATAGCAGTTAAAGCAAGGTTTAACTTTTTAATTTCCTTGTGAAAGAGGATGTCTTTGACTTTCAGATTCCAATGCGGTTTTTATAATGGAAATCTAATTTTTGCGCGATCGTTTGTACCTAACTATCTAGTTTTGTTTTTTGAAAATCGGTTCAGCAGTTTTCAAGTAAATTTAAAAACTACGAAAGAACATTAATAAACCCCCGACGCCTAAAAACAATTAATAATTCTGGTAACCTCTTATTTGTGATGACGTGTGCGTGCAAAGGTTTGTTTTACTTTTTAACTCTCGTTTAGATATTTTAGGTCCATAAAATTACTCTATGCAATTTTCAAATTCGTTGAACTATGAAATGTTTCACAAAGACTTATTTTAAGATTTTCAGTCTACGATCGCAACAGTTTTTGCTAAAGGCCAAAGGAAAAACGCTCCTTTACCGGACAACCATTTTAATTTGCTAGACAGTACGGTACACTGTTGTAACATAAAGAAATAGTTACCTTTAAAATAGAAAGTCACACCAATCGTGCCATTGTCACGCTAACGACTTGGCTATAAGAACTCTTTACGTGGACTTCTCATGCACGATGAGCTGGTCAATTTTAAATTTAGTTGTGCATTTGTGCGGCAGTGTAACTTCTTTGATCTCAGGCTTGTATGTCCACTGGAGTGTGATGGACACGCTATACGAGCGTTTTACGAGGGTAACTTCAACAAAATTCACTGCAAGGGCTTTTTTATTGAGATTGGGTCTGACAACACTTTGATGTTGCTTAGAGTTATCGCAAATAACGATCTACCGCCTTCTAGAGTCTTGTTCATGACTTTGTGGTACGACAAGGCCCCAGCAAACGAGCTACCGGCCACCAGTGGCTGTCACGGTCGCGGACACTGCTGTAGCGAGTGGCGGTCACCGGTGACACGTGTCCCTGCAAAATGTATGAAAAAACGTGTGAACTGCTCGTTGCTGGCTACCGGTGGTGGTGCCCGCTGGCTCGTTTGCGCCGATCCTTCGTTTAGCTATCTTCCTCTTTAATTTTGCTCACTGTATTTATAGTCTTAAACATTTCACTATTCAAGCAGTTAAACATAAATTACAATAAGTTTTGTGTATTTTGAAGTGCAATTTAATTTTTGGAAAAGTTTCTAATTCGATCATTTCGTCGAAATTTAATCAAGCCACATTTCATGTTATAATATTAAAATGGATGATCACGAATAAATATTACGAAAAGGTTCAACCGAAACATAAATTGTTTTCTAGGTAATTGAAAATTTATTTTCGAGAATGTAATGAATCGTATTCATTTTCAAAATAAGTACAATGTTTACTTTGGGAGCGCAAAGTAAACATTGTACTTATTTTGAAAATGAATACAGTAACAAAAAAATTAAATGAAAAAAAAAATTAAAAATATTTTTATTTCAACATGCATAACAAAAATAGATACAAAAATAAATAAAATTAATAATGTGTCCGGATCTTAACTATGCATGTTGGCATGACATATTTATAGGCTTAGCTGGGTTAACATTGGCTTCACAAGGCAAGTCTGGAAATTGGGGTCCCAGAAAATTTAAAAACATTACAAAAACACAGATTTCCTCGAAATGGCAGCTTCGGGACTAAATAAATATAAATAGAAAACTTTAAGAAATAAAATATCAATCAATTAGCACTTCCAAAAATCTTTGTTCGTATCGTAAAAGTTTCAGAATAATTTAATATAAAGAGGCTTAAGTTCATCTCCTGGAAAAGTTATCACGAAGTTAATCTTTCTAGCGATTATTGTTTTGAGTTTCGAAGGTAGGTTCTCGATTTAATGACGAAGGGTTTTTAACGGTGATGTTGCTAAGTTTTCCATTAGAATTCGTTAAATATTAATTTAATGTTTTGCAAACAACATTTTATTAGCCATTATTACAAATAACAATTCGTTAGAACAAAAGGGAATTCTTATTTAATAGAAAGAGAAGAGAATTTTATGTGTTCAGTTCAGATTTATAATTTGAACTATACGAGTTTATAGAAGCGCTTTAGCAGATCATTAGCTTCATTGGGAGCATTCTTCTTCGTTTTTTCTTCGTATTTAGAAGTCGATTTAAAAATCTAATCTAAACTATTATAAAACTGTAGCAGAACGTTTGTCTGTACATTGAAGATATTGAGAAAAAAAAAGTTACGATATGGTTTTTAGGTGTCCCTGATTCCATTTCACCAATTTTTGGTCTGTTTGTTTGTGTGTTTGTTTGGGTGTTTGTTTGTTTGTTTGTTTGAACGAGTATCACGCAAGAACTACTAAACCGATTCTGATGAAACTTTTTTCGTTTGATAGCTTATGATCTGACTTAAAATCTGGTATATAATTTGTGCGGACGAAGTCGCGGGTTAACGCTCGTAGTTTTATACAATTACTCGATTCGTACAATTCCTGACTTATTAGCAGTTTGTACAAAATTTTGTTTGACATTTTGTCAATTCGTACAAAAATGAGGTGAGTTGCTTCACTACATAGTATTAAACAGAGTCGCTTCCCGCTGTCTGTCTGTCCCTACATGTCTGTTTATATGTGTATAATTGCAGTGGCATTGCACCCGTGTGAAGCCGGGGCGGTTAGCTATAGTATTTTTTTAAAAATTTAATGACGAAACGTACCTACCTCATTGAATAATAAAAGAAATACAGTCGAATTGATAAGCTCCTTTTTTGAAGTCAGTGTTACGACATCTTGATAAACAGCGATCGAAGGTTCGTCCATTAAAAAAAGAATAAAACACAATTAGTATGGAACGCCGTTCGCCACGTGTCGATGTGATATTATTACTGCGTTCCATACTATTCGTGCTTTTTGTATTGACTTTTTTATTATTATTTGTCGTTACTCTTATTACAACGGCCATTCAAACTAATCATTGCATTTGCTCATAGGTTTACATGCTTTAGCCCAGTCATTTTACGGAGTTTTGTTAGGAGGGGTGGGGAGTAATTATGAATTGGACTTTTAAACTGTAACAGGCACAATTTAGTGATTAAAAGACTATCTATCTGAAAATATATTAAAAAATAATTCGCTACGCAACATAGAAATCAAAATTGTATCTCCCAGAAGGCTATTAAACTAATAATATTAATACCAATGCACTGATTTTAATTATATTTAAGAATATACATTATTTCTGAGCAATAAATTAGGCATTGAAATTTAAAAAATGATGTATTTATTAGAACATACTAATGTATTTTTCAAAGCCTGCTAAGTAGACAAAAATATTAACACTTTGTTTGAAGTATGTATAATGGTAAAGCTTTAAAAATGTGCAAAAAAAATACCATTAGGTTTTTTAGAACGAGATAAACTGCTAAATTTTAAATTTGGGTTGTTGCTAACGTGATATTTTTCTAATTTTGGTACATTTTGAGGCTCAAATTGGCTTTTAAATACTATACCGAAAAAAAAATCAGTTATTCATTAGTTCCGCTCAAACAGTAAAATGACTGGGCTACTTATTGAGCAACCAACTAAAGTGGTCGGAGTCTTAAACGTAAGAAGTCATCATCATAATCATCATCTCAGCCGATGGACGTCCACTGCTGGACATAGGCCTCCCCCAAGGATCGCCATAACGACCGGTCCTGCGCTGCCCTCATCCAACGGGTTCCCCCCGCCTTCACCAGGTCGTCAGTCCACCGTGTGGGGGGGCCTACCCACGCTTCGCTTTCCGGTACGCGGTCGCCACTCGAGAACTTTTCGGCCCCATCGGCCATAGATTCTGCGAGCAATGTGCCCCGCCCACTGCCACTTTAGTTTAGCAATTCTTTGGGCTATGTCAGTTACTCTGGTTCTTCTGTGGATCTCTTCATTTCTGATTCGATCTCGCAGGGAAACTCCGAACATAGTCCTCTCCACTCCCCTTTGGAACGTCAACTTAAGCAGTGGATAGAACTAATTGTTATTCATTAGGAAGGAGGTCGAAACTCATAGTGTCCAGTTTTTAGTATTAACAGTTAGCACTAATGGCCACATGAGGCATTGACATTCAACCCACAAAACATAGTTATCGACAACCCTATTATATTTCGGTAAGCAGCATCCCTTATTTATTGCTCCTTGCTTCGTTGGGCTGTGATCCATTATTTCTGTATATAACCTTCACCGAATAGCTATCATTTGTATCAAATTGCGTTAGGCATGCGTTAGGAAGACGTCAGCCTTTTACGTAATAAAGTAATTTGATACAGTCATTTACCTATACCTGTATAATATTATATAAGGTCTAACAAAATTAGCGAAAACTATTTTAAGGGGATTATAAGACCATCAAAGTGAACAACTTTCTCGATGGGACCAATATCGAAATCGCGAGAAAAAAATCAGCTTTCCGATACAAAACTGCAAACATAACTGGACTCCAATGTACCACATACTCTAGCCATCAAACTGAACAAGTAACTAACTGCCTCTGTGGTCTAATGGTTAAGAGCATTGGCTCTCGACACGGAGGTCGTGGGTTCGATTCCCACGGGGGACACATAGTGAAATGTCACTTTGTGCGTTTTTCCCCAGTTGGTTAGGACATTGTAGGCTGAATCACCTGACTGTCAGAAAACAAAAATGATTCCGTGCTTCGGATGGCGCGTTAAGCCGTTGGTCCCGGCTACTATCTCTGGTTACTAAAAAACCACGTCAGATGCCGTAAGGCGGTCTGAAAGAACTCTGACACCAGGGCTCTGCCCACACGATAAGAAGACTGAACAACTTTTAATATGGGAGCAAACCAAAAAACCAAAAAACCTGTCAGACCAAAAAAATAATCTGTTGTATCATACATTGCCTGATATTAAATCCGTGGAGTACAATGTTATAAAAGTTCGATTGGCGCGTTGTACTAGTGGTTTTGTATGAGGTGACTCAATTCTAAGTGGGCGTTTCTTATGTTGGTACCTACTTTAGTATTTAAGTTGGCTAAATACTAGCCACATAATTATCATCATTTGACTCGTCATTTTAGACCAAATTCTTTAATATCCTAAAGGTGAGCCTCTAACTCCAAAACGTCACACAAAAATTCAGAAGAACACCTTCTTAAATTCAGAAGTTATTGGAAACTATAAGTTTCAGTAGGAGTTAGCACGACTTACAATGGCATTGGCATCATAACATAACATTAATATTCTCTATTTGCACACCAAAAATATACAGTAACAAAAAAGAATAAAAAGAAACGTAACGGTAAAAATGGCGGTCTTATCACTAAAAGCGATTTCTTCCAGACAACCATGGGATGGACGAACTCTTAATTAAAAAAACTTACTATGGCGGTGTAGTAAGATATAAAATATATAGCTTACAATACATTACAGGTATATTATAATATACAATATATACAATATAATTATATGGCATCGTGTGTTTATTAAGAACATATTCAATAGAATGAGGATAAATTTTAAGACGCAAATCTTGGATAAGTTATATGTCAAGATAGACAGTCGAAGCTACGAAAGCGTTGAAAAACATTGCAACCAGCACTGGCCTCTAAACCCTATCCATATACACGCACACAGACATAATTTTTATGACGCCTCACGCACACTAAGCCCCTTATGTTTTATACGGTAGAAGCATGAGGCTCATTCTAGACATATACTTTTTCTAAGACGCAAATATTATTAGAAGACTAATTACCTGCCGTTGAAAATCCAAAGCGACAAAACAAATTACCCATACGTTAACAAGTACATAATCTGAGTAGATAAGTGCGTAGCACATTTCCACGACAGTGATAATTTTGGAATCTCAGATAAAACTAAATAAGGAAGACGTGCAATCTTTAACGAGACTACTATTTTATAAGACTTTGTATTTACGATTAATCGCCCCTGGCAATATTATTTCGAGTATCGACTAAGTAGAGTCTTTCTATCCTTCAAACACTTCATTATAAGCCAAAATACGATCTGATCCGTTTACCAATGTGCAACACAATATAAATGTTCGACTTCAACTTAGGCCGGATTCGACCAAAGTTTGATTTAGACAAAAGTAACTATACAAGGAACAATTTTACTTTTCGTGTTTACTCCGAAATAACTTCATTTGTCTTCTAACACACTAAACCCATACTAGAAGACCGAATGTATAATCCACCCAAAGAAAGAAGTCGTTGTATCCGTACTTATTTCAATGTGAGGTTATACAATTTTAATTTGTTAGGTTTCTTTTTTTTATTATTATTTTATTATTGACATTTCATTAGTGTAAAATTTACTCTCAACTTATTCATAGATTAGGGTTGGGAAAACGCAAAATCAGTTTACTATAGAGTAACCGGTGACTAAATCTAAGAATAAAATTTATTCGCGTTTGATCGAATCGGGCCTTAGTAGAACTACTTACTCAATCGTTTGTCATTAATCGGCTGAATGTAATCACGGCTTTACAGTGCAGTCGCGTACACACGGCGACACATCAAGCTACGCAAAAAAAAACATAAACTGGAATCGCGACTTCAGATATGTAATTGAGTGCATTGAGACACACATTTCGGCTTTATTTCATCGCGATCGGTTTATTCAATCAAAAGTTATAAGTAGGTATTTAAAGTCGGTGCTCTGCGCGCACTGTCACGACCCACCCGCGTTTGTTTGTATAAATCTAAAAATACGTATTTATTTTTAAATATAGAATAATATAATAAAAAGGTAACCTACAGTGTAGCTGGGTAGGTATAAATACAAAGTTTTAAAATTGTTAAACGGAATCGGTGTTATGTCCTAATTTATTTCAATTAACCATATTTTCGTTAAAGTTAACGTTTTAACGCACCACAGGCACCGTTTCGAAACGTTGAGCTCATTTAGTTAATTTTGTTTATGTTTATTGAGTTTTCGGCACAAGATATCTTTTTTGTTTTATCTATGAAAGTACCCGCACCTTTTCCCTACACCCTAAAATTGTCGCCATTATTCTCAATCATCGCGCTCGTCATGTTTACGACAAGGTTTTAGACGTACTCTGAAATCTCACTAGGTTCTCACTATAAAATCTGATACCTATACTCGTAGGTCTCTATACCTACGATCACCGTTATCACTATTGATAGTGATGAGCTTTTAATTCGATGAAGCTTCTCCATATACATAGTATACACTTATCTAAACTATTATAAAACTGTAACAGGAAGTTTGTCTGTATATTGAAGATATAAACAAAAAAAAAAGTTAAGATATGGTTTTTAGGTTTCCCTGATTTCATATCCCCAATTTTTGGATTTTTTTGTCTGTCTGTTTGTTTTTTTGTTTGAACGAGCATCACGCAAAAACTACTGAACCGATTTAGATGAAACTTTTTTTGTTTGACAGCTTATCTGACTTAAAATCAGATATATAATTTTATGGTATATTTGTTTATTTATTAATGTTTAAAAGCTAATTAAAAAAAATAACAATGAGTTAAAAAAAATAGATTTTGATTAAGTTATTATTTTTATTAATGACACATTTCTCTAAAAATGTTATCTCTTTTCCATACAATCTATACTTATAAAATAGTTCCATGACTTAGTTAGTTCCTTGACTGACTGAGAGACAACGCATACGCACGCAGCACGGCTAGCATACCACCTACGACAAAGCGTTTAAACGAGAAAAACGTCATGCGCGCTCTTTCTGGCATAATATGTAAAATAATAAAGATGGAGGCACATCTCGATTTTATCGTTTTCTCGGGGGTGGCATGCGAGGCCTACTGAAGATAGAAACATGAAATTTGGAATATAGATTCTACGGAGGATCCAGGGGTGCACTAAGAAATGATTTTTCTATATTCTAATTTTACGTGACGAAGTCGCGGTCCAAAGCTAGTAATATTATAAACTCACAGAATTAACTCCCATTCGACCCGATTGGTATGCGATGACCCGGCTGGTGTATTACCACGGCGGACTGCCAAACCAGGGTCCTGGGTTCGAATCCCGGTTCGGTCATGGATGTTTATATGTGTGTGCCGTTGTTGTATGGTTTCCATAATAAACTGCCTATTAGTGCTTGCTTGGGATCATTACAATGTATGTGCATATGTGAGCGTTATTTATTTATTTTATTATTTACGAGCGTCAACCCGTGACTTTGTCCTTTACAAATTATATATCAGATTTTATGTCACATAATAAGCTACCAAATAAAACAAGTTTCATCATAATGGATTCAGTCGTTTTTGCGTGATGCTCGTTCAAACAAACAAACAAACACACAAACAAACAAACAAACAAACAGACAGACAAAAAATCCAAAAATTGGTGATATGGAATCAGGGATATCTAAAAATCATATCGTAACTTTTTTGTTGTTAATATCTTCAATGACAAACTTCCTGTTACAGTTTTATAATAGTTTAGATTCGTGGTGAAAATTTGTCTAAATGTGGTAATAGGTGGGTACCTACTAAATAAAGGAGCCTTGACGATGACAAAGGAGAAAATGATGGTCTTAATCTTCATATCTTATTTATTTTATGTTTATGAACGTTCTACATCCCCTACTTGTTATATTAAACGTAGGCACTTGAGAGCATGATCGAGCATTCGCCAGCACGTAGGTAGCTAACAAGGCATTGATCGATGTTGCAAACGATATTTTCATGAGATTAGGAACTGTGTAATGGTACCTTAATTTTTATTGGGTTTATGCGTAAGCAATTTCGTACCTTTGGCTGGGTGAAATGGATTGGAAAATAAAATAAGACTTGTAATGGAATAACTCTAGGGTAGTTCTATTGGTTTTTTTCCATACAAACGTATTCCCCCTGTTTCCTCCCTGGATAATGACAGTGGAACAAACAAATGTTTACCATACAATCTATGTTACCTCTACTATGTCCATAAGTTTTGCTTTAATTAGTTACTGTAAGAACTAGGGACCTTCGAAAATGACCAATTTTACCGCCCGTTTTCAGACATCCAGCAAACAAATTTGAGGAATATAAACAAAAAAGGCAAAACATACCAATATAGCCAAAGTCTTTTTCATATCATTCTTGTAAGAATTATTAAAATCGGTTTAGTTTTGGAGGAGGAAACAGGGGAATACGAAACGCTGATTTCGTCGATTTTAAGTCGATAAAATCGGTCCAAGCTGCAGTTGTCTCTTTTGCACTCTAGTCGTCGGGGTGTATGGGTAAGGCGGATCGTACAAATACGTATACAGTCGAAAAAGTGCTTGCTTGGGATCATTACAATTTATGTGCCTGTGAGCGTTATTTATTTATTTATTTTATTTAATTACCTAAGTATTGTAACAATCGATGCTTTCCGCCTTTCTAATATCCATTCCATTATTTATTCCATTGAAATGCAAAGTTTAAAAATTTCTATGGAAGTATTAAAAGTACTTCATTGTAGTAAGTGGCGGTATTGACAGATCAGTGTTTTCAAAAATTTTTAGGCAGACCATATGGATTTGGATCCCAGTGCCACCTGTAATTTTTTTTTTCAATTGGCTTTTATTTTCGGTTGAGTATAAAGTTGGAGTCATATTAGGTATTCCTTTAGATTCTTCTGTGGCTAATCGAATCTCTAATATGTTATCGACAGGTCGACTCAACACTGTGACTACTTTACCAAAATCTTACATGAGTGTTGTAAATAGGTATTTCCGCTACTTATATAATTTTGAAAAACACGTTGTCACGGAGAAGGTCACATATGAGAGGTGTGGGCGTAAAGTATTCGCTGAATGCTTCCTGAATATCAAATATTCTAAAGACATTTCGGAATCTATATCCATACCAACCTACTTAAACTTGGGTGCTAATTCTAATTGAATTCTAAGAGTTGAGTGTTTTATTCAGGGTGAAATTGATATCATTAGCATCCTTTTAAACCAAGAGTCTACCTTACCGGAGTGGTCGGAGCAAATAAAAAATCTGCTGTTCTATACTAAACTGCAATGTCGACGCGCGAGGTCGCGACTCAAATGTATGCAACAACTGATTTTTTTTTTGCTCCGATCGGTTTGCTCCCATAGTGAAAGTTGTTCAATTTTATGGGTAGACTCTTAGTTTAAAAGGATGCTAAAGATATCAATTTCACCTGTAGTTAGACATACGAGTTTTTGAACACACTCAAATCCTAATTTTGCCTGTGCCTGGAGTCTCGCTCTGTAGTACTTCCTTAGGTTGGGTGACTAAATTCAAGTACCTGGGCCATTGGGTCACTGGTGATCTCAGAGATAATTGTGCGTGGGTCGTGGCTATCCGTTGTAAATGCTGGCACCTGCCATGATGGTTTGCTCGATGGAAACCAGTAAAATCACACTTTTAAAGCATTTTGTTGGTCTTTCTACACGAAGGTTCAGCCTTTGAACCCGGTATACGACGATCTACGCGTATATAGTACAATAACGCATTTCAGGATACTGCATGATGAGGTTGGCGCGGCATTGTAGTGTGTCGGGAATGATTTGCCGACTCGACTTTTTTTTTACTTTGTCTCTATAAATAAAATACTTAAATAAATAAATACCGCTCACAGGCTTTTTGTTATGGGAATCATACAACAACGGCACTAACATATAATATCCATGACCGGACCGGGATTCGAACCCAGGACCCTGGTTTGGCTGTCCGGCGTGGCAACCATTAACACCAACCGGGTCGTCTATAGTGAAAGATATTCAGTTTGATGGTTTATATCTAGTTTAAACCACCCCTCTAAATATTAATAGGGTGTACAAGGTAGGATTTTTGTTTTTGTAGCATACCTTATTGTTAGTATGCTTTGAATATTTTCTTTATTCAATACTAATGACATTTGATAATAGGTAAGACGAAAAAGTAATTTATGGGCTAGAAATGGAATGTCTGTGAGAGATTGGGCTACCACCACGCCAAAATCTGTAAAAATAATAGGTAACATTTAAATTGTTTCCCATTGGAATCTTTGTCTTCTTCCCCTAAAATTAACATTTCAGTCAGCTCGTAACATTTTTCAAATTCTTATCCCATAATTACTTCCACCCCAAACTACCTAAAAAACTGTCATAAAATTGTCCCAAAAAATAAACGTTCAAAAAAGAAGCTGCAAAGCGGCATCACTTAATAAAAGAACTCTCTAAGGAAGTGAAGGAAACGGCTCAATAAGATGAGACGCTATCATCATAGCTGGGTAAAAAAACCGGCCAAGTGCGAGTCAGATTCTCGCACGGAGGGTTCTGTACCACCATATAATATTTAAAAATAAAATTATTTCTCCGGAATCCTTAGCGCAAGCCCGACACACACTTGACTAAGTTTTATAATTTGTTTGTTTTACCTTCGAATATGCACAGTAATCATACCAAGTTTGACGATTGTTTGTAAAACCGTTTTAATAAAATAACAAAAACAAAAAACTTTGAAAAAAACACGTTTCCTTGTATGGTCTTAATTTTTTACTTTTTGTGTTTTTATTATTTGTTAATAAATCAGCAAAAATAATAGTAATAATATACAACCATCTAGCTATTATGGTTCAAAAGATACTCTTTATAGGTAAGATAGATGGATGGACGAACAGCGTTGGGTTCCATTGGCACCCTTTGGGTACAGAACCCTCAAAATCCAGCCAATTGTGTAACGGGCCCATTTAAAAGGGGTTCTGTAGCTAACGAGTATTCTAAAATAGTTTTATTTTACTTACTCCAAAAAAAAAATTACCCACTACCGTTAAAATAGAACTTATAGTATTTTAACCGATTTAATAAAAAATATTTTAATTCGACTTTGGGTGTGGCTGGCCCTTATTTAATGAACGTGTCAATTGACAATGACAATTCAGAGTACATTGCTGAGAATGCTAGGACAATATTACCTACTGCAAGTTTAGCGTCATTTAGTAACCAGCAGCGTACTCTGAATTGTCATTTTCAATTGTCGCGTTTATTAAACAGGGCCCTCGACTCAAGCCGACCCGACAACCCAGGACAGATTGTCCTGACGCCGCATGATTAGAAGAGCCGGCCCTGCATAAAGCGGGAAAGTGCAAAGCTGAAGAAGAAGACTAAGCAGGGCCCTGGTATGTTGTCTGTAACATTCAACAATCTGTTTTAACAAGGCTTGATTAACATATTAAACGTTTTCAAATGGTGACAATAGCCTAGCCTTTTAGCCATAAAAATACTGCACGCGAATCCTCGTGCGACGACCACGGAAAACAATAAGGTGGTCTAAGTCGAGCATGCATACATACAGGGTGTCGCGTAAACCGACGTCAACCCGGTGGATGCTGATAGGTTAGTTCATGCCTAACCAGAATATACTAAAATTTAAAAAAACTAAAAAAAATCTGTCAGTCAATCAAATAATTTAGGGAAAGGTTCTTAGTTTTCGAGATTAGGACAGTTTTATAAAATTCGTGAAACTCTTTACCTTAGTCACTATTTTGAGTGCCACGGCTACTAATGTTCTATACAGTATCTGTGTTAAAACTGTCAATATCTCGAAAACTGACACTTTTACTAAAGTAAAATTTTGATATTCTGCTTAGTCATGACCTAACCTATCAGCATCTGCCGGGTTGACGTCGGTTTACGGGACAACCTGTATATGCTCACGACTATATTTCTCGATATGTATAATATGCAGAACATCCGTGTACAGTTAATGTATTCATCAACAATATAGCCAATGACGGAATAACAAAGTTTTTTGTATTTTATGATTCGGTAACGGAACCCCGAATAGTCGTAAAATGTAGGCGGGGGTACATTAAATAAATTGCAGGCCCCTACCACCCGCAGCCGCATGACATCTGCGAAAAAGCCTCTAGCTCCCTAACCGCGATTTAGAGCTAAGGTTGAACGCTCTCTCCTTAGACAAAAGATGCTGCAGTTATTAGCTGAATTTAATTTCATTTAAATTCTTCGTCGAGGTAGAATCCTACACCACCGGTTTTGTCTGACTATGAAAATAAAATAACAGTTCTTTAATTGAAAACCACATTCATTTTTACAATGTATTGTTAGGTTCCGGAATCCTAATTTATCCTGCCATTAAGAGCCAGATTTTTCATCAGGTAACTATAGAGTTCTTAATATAGTGCTTGCTTTACAATGTATGTGCCTGTGAGTGTTATTTTTTTAAATATAAAGAGCGTTAACCCGCGACTTCGTCCGCACAAATTATATACCAGATTTTAAGTCAGATCATAAGCTATCAAACAAAAAAAGTTTCATCAAAATCGGTTCAGTAGTTTTTGCGTGATACTCGTTCAAACAAACAAACACACAAACAAACAGTCAGACAAAAAATCCAAAAATTGGTGAAATGTAATCAGGGACACCTAAAAACCATATCGTAACTTTTTTTTTTGTTAATATCTTCAATGTACAGACAAACTTCCTGTTACAGTTTTATAATAGTATAGATATGCTAATAATTTTTAAGGGGATGATCAGACCGTCAAACAGAACAACATTCTCTATGACACCAATGTCGAAATCACGAAAAAAAATCAGCTGAGCCAAATGTATGGGAGAGCAGATTTTTTTTTCGCGTTTTCGATGTTGGTCCCATAGAGAAAGTTGTTCAATTCGACTGTCTGATCATCCCCTTAAAAAGTTATAAGTAGGTACTATAATTATGCTCTATACCAATTCCAAACAGCATCGTTTTGGGCAATTTTGAATTACAGAAACAGACATTTAAAACACTTACACCCACTTATTCTTAGAACAGCTTTAGTTACCTGCAATATAAATGTCAGATAGTATATCTATCTGATTAATAAATTATATTTGCTGACCAGAATTTTATTGGCCAGAAAGCTAAATAGGATAAAGAAATAAAATATCTTTTTTATCGTTATATGGAATAAAGTATAACGAACAATATGTTGTTAGTATGTAATATGTATTATTACCAACATTTATCAGTAATAGTAAGAAGACCTCTGGTTTATTTTATTTATTATATTATTATTATATTAATTCTGTTTTTGTTATTTTTTTTTGTATCGGGCATAGGCCCACCACACATTCCCACCGCTGTAACTCCTGTAAGCCAGGATCAACAGCGGCGACCATTCACAACACTGGACAATGAAGTCCAGCGAGCCCGGGGGATGACTCTAATCTGTCTTGGAACCCGCAATGAATTAATCAAAGAAGTTAGGAGGAGTAGAAAAACGAAATATCCGACTTCCCTCCATTGCAAACGGGAGACAGCAATAAGAAGGAAAAAAAAAGAAACATGGCTATTAGAGAGCCAATGCAAGAGATCATTAATGGCAGTGTTGAAGACACGACCGCAAAAGCACAAAAAATACAAAATAAAACAATAGGAACCTAACATTGTACTGAAACTATGACCTATTATGGCAAAAACATCTGAACGCACAGAAGTTATCCCTAGTCGCAACAAGATCCATGTAGTAAGGGACACCAGAAAACGATTTTATTGAGTCAAGCATGGTCTGGCGCTTGGCGTACCAGAGCTCACACTCCTAAAGAATATGATGAGCGGTCTGTTCGAACTCGTTACTGTCTACAGAACATTCACATAAAGGTGACGAAACCAATTTAAAATAAAATAGTTTGTTATACACGTAGTAAACTTTCGAGATTCACGAAACATTTTATAATTGTTAATGAATCATTATATTAATTGTAGACTTTTTTCTTACAACAACAAAAATCTTTAATTGGTAATGTTAGCTAACAGTAACATCACCTAAACAGGTAACATGATCTAAGCGGAGTGTCGCGTAATCGCAGTTGGCGCACATTTGTCTTGGTAAAATATGTTGGTTCTTTTTTTTTTTTAGTATGAACATCTAAGACGTTCCTAGTATACGCATTGCTTTACATGTGCCGTTTTAACAGGGAAAAAGATTCTTAGCAAAAAAGTCAAAATGGTGCATTTTTTTATATTTATCTCATAACTAGCTGGTGCCCGCGACTTTGTCTGCGCTTCGTCTGAACAATTCACACAATATCTTTATAAATTGTAGCCTTTGTGTTATTCTGGTGTATAAGCTATATTATTGTAAAGTTTCATTAAAATCATTCAGTAGTTTTTACGTGAAAGAGTAACAAACATCCATCCGTACTTACAAACTTTCGCGTTTAAAATATTAGTAGGTAGTACTTTCGTCCGATTACTATAATAAATTAATAGTAGATTACACACCGAGAGCAGGAAAGTAAGAAAGGTCTCAGATCTCATGTAACTGACATGACATTCTTATTTACTGCCCGAGGTTAGTATACTATTTTTCTCCTCGACGGAGGCGGAAAACGGCAAATTTCGTTTAGCGCAGCGGGACGAAAGTTGACGTTTTCCGTCTGGAGGGGCGAAAATTATGTTTTTAGAGTATAATACCATCAATAAACGTTACCGTTTGTGGGCCTAAAATAAATTGACTCCTGTAACCAAATTTTGGTTAGATCATAATAATTCGATTAAACTTAACAAAACATGTGGATAAATTAACAAAACATTTGGAATAAATTAAAAAAAAAACAGGTTTTAGTTAAATTCTTCGGTTAATCTTTTTTTTTCAGTAACCAAACAATTTTAAGCAGCGTCTTGTAAGAAGCAATATGCAGTATGTATTCACATAACCTATTGAATACGTTGAATACCCGATCAGTACTCCTAATAGGTAATTTAGTCCTCTCCAAACGACTTTAGCCCGCCCTTTCGAGTTTCCATTTTAACGTACGCCCCGTTGGATAAACTGGCATTTACCGGTAATATGAGTTTGTATTCACGAAACCCTGTCACTTATTAGAACTTCTCTGGAAAATGTTGATACAATTATCGTAAGTCTTGTTAATTTGTACATATACTGTGTGTAAAAAAACATCCCAGTATTATTTAAACTTTCACTATAGAGCCAACATCGAGAAAAAATATAAATGGGCAGACCTTTTATATTTTTTCTCGATGTTGATCCTACACATTTGAGTCGAGTAGGTAGGTGAAGATTTATATGAAACAGCAGATTTTTTTAGCCATTTCGAAGTTGGCTCCATAGTTCAAGTTGTTCAGTTTGATGGTCTAAACCACCACCTAAAATATTAC
The DNA here is from genome assembly GCA_927399405.1 of Agonopterix arenella. Classification (NCBI taxonomy): domain Eukaryota; kingdom Metazoa; phylum Arthropoda; class Insecta; order Lepidoptera; family Depressariidae; genus Agonopterix; species Agonopterix arenella. The sequence goes on along the minus strand of OV656707.1, from coordinate 10,602,741 downwards.
GGGTTTTGTTACATCTTGAATGACCGTCTTTGTTCTGAACATGAGAAACATAATCAAATGAGAAATCATCATTATTCATAAAAAAGTTAGTTATAGCCTGTAGGGTTCCACTGCTGGGCAAATATATTCCCAAACCAAAGCAATTAGTATATTAATATTATTCTGCGACCAAAGCCTTTTACGGTGTGTCTGACTTGGCTAAACGGTAGGTAGGTAACAGACACATTTATATACGGTAAATATTTTCCAATATAAAGACTGAACTGAAAATTAGATTTTCATTTTTAATATCAAAATTTCATTTTGAACGTTTATTATCAGAAATCTAATTACTAAACTAATTTACAATGTTTACGTACTTTAACAAACACTGCTAGACACTTCATTAATCTGTAATTCCGTTTAAGTGAAAGATTAACTAATAAATTATATGATGAATAATATGAAAATATGATACGTTAAATAATACGATACGTGAAAGATTAACTATAGAATAATATTACATTTTGACGACCCGGTTTGTGTAATAGTTGCCACGCTGCACAGTGTAATATCGGACCCTAAAATCGGACGTAGTCCATTTTTTGACAGAAATAGATAGTTAATAACCGAGAGTTTCACTCTTGTATTTAAAATGTTATTAACTATCTATTTCTGGCAATAAATGGGCCACGTTCGATTTTAGGGTCCGATATTACACTGTGCGCTGGATTGCCAAACCAGGATCCTGGGTTAGAATCCCGGTTCGGCCATGGACACTATATGTTTGTGCCCTTTTTGTATGGTTTCCATAACAAAAAAGCCTAAGTCTTACTTGGGATCATTAAAATGTATGTGTGAGTATTATTTATCATATATTTATTTATTTTGATAGGATTAATAATAGGTTATTGGTAATTAGCAGCAATGTTTTGGTCCACCCCGAAAGGAATTACGGCCATACACAGATCACTGGTCATATAATTATGATGATATAGGTATTGTACGTACTAATACCTAATTACAGTCCCAAGGTGGTCCCAAGTTTCAGATTCCTAGTACCAAAAAAAATAGTTATTTTGTGTTCCTACGGTCGCGGTCTCTAAAAACCGCCTTCAAAAAAACTAAAAAGTTAAAAAATAATATTGCAGCCAATGACTTTTTCGTTGGCATCATAAGAACATTCATTTGTTTTATCTTTTTAGTTTTTTGAAGGCGGTTTTAAATTTTTTTTTAATTTTGTTTATTTCACAATGGAGATTGCCCAAAGTTCTATGGAAGTCAGGCTAATCTTGCGTCTGGTCAATTTTTCGACAAAAGACAGGGAATGTTCTAAGGATTATTGTAAAACGAAAATTGTTAAACTATTTGATAGGAAATTGGAATAGTCCTAATTTATAACAAGATAGGTTATAGAAACCAAAGCATCCATTCCTTAATTAGAATATATTTTTAGCTTAGCTACTGTTTGTTACACACACGTACATATACTCAAGACCGTATCCCTTTCGGGGTGGTCAAAAACATACTTCTTGTTATGCACAAAAAACACTTGCACTCACTTGCATATAACAATGTAGCATAATAGATTTGATAGCGATACAATGTCCTATAGTCACGTGGGCATTCTCCTTTGTTTGAATACTTCTTTATTAGCTGATCGCCAACACGCACCACAAACTCTTGTCAGTCTTGAACTCTAAAAGGTAATGTTAATATAGTTATTATTTTATTCTCCTAAACGTATTAAAAGAATTTGAACTAAATCAAATTAAAGATTGAAAAATTTGTCTCGGGCGGGACTTGAACCCACACTTTTTCAATCTTTAATTTGATTCGAAATAGCACAGCATGGCTGTAACATGTTTAAAAATCAATAATATTTGGAATTTGAACTAGGCCTTACCGAATAGACAACATAATATCAAAGCACTGTATACTTTTGATATGTTACCTGATGCACTGGAATAAATCTGAGAATAAAATGTGTTGCTCGGCATTCTGCTGACACTCTGTATGATCGAGATCTTAACGTAATCTCCCACAACCAAAGCAAACTTGTTGGTGTCCAAATTCTGGTGCAGGTATGACCTCAGAAGCTGAATGTGTTCGAATCACTAGTATAACATTAATTACAAAGAATACCTCCATCGGTTACTTGTGAGTAAAAAGCAGTGCCGCAACACTCGGAACAAAATCGTAATTGTGTGAACTACACTAGATTGTATGGGCTCCAAAGATTTAATACCCTAGCTCTACACTAGCTTCATACTATTTTGGATTTCGAAGCTAGTTAGGCAGTGCCGACTCTTAAAACGTAGTGATTTCATTCTCTTTGGTAAAAAGTTAAATGCATTGTCAAGTCATGTCAGATATCACGTGAACTCACCAGTACGCAACCATAATGCCTTAGATTGCAAAAAGATTTTAGTCTAAGCTTGGATTAAAATAGGTATTCTATGTAAAGATATTAATATTACATGGGTCATGTTGTACTGTTGCTGGAATTGAATAATAAAATTAATAACTAAACAAATAAAATAAAATAGTGATACCTAAAAGGCAGCACCTATCATATATTTTTGACAAAATATTGATTTTAATTCTGCTTCACTACCAGAAAAGTGGCATAGGTATTGTCTATAACTCCTACGGTCATCTATGGGCTAAGTCTATGGGCGGAGTTTTTGGCGGGGATCCGTTAGCTACGTTTGGAGTCCACATATTTTGTCGAATTTTTATTGTTTATAGTGAGTTTTGGTACGTAAAATTGGTGTTATTTTGCGTAACAAAGTGTCGTGCAAGTGAACAATATACAGTTCAGTGAAATACGATGGTGTATGGGTCGTAAACAGGAAAAGTGTTCCGTCATTTGTAGCGCGGCAAAGCGGTCGGTTCACTGCTTTCCTGTGGACTTCTCTGTGTTTCCTGCGTCTTTCGATTGTCTCCAAAAACTCCAAAGAAGAACACCTACGTTTTAATTGCTATAAATGAGATAACTTTATTGCAGACATCGGTTGTATGGGATATTAAACCCTTTACCTTGAATTAAACCAAAAAAAAAAAAGTCTATGGGCCGGTGAAACTTGGGCGCTAAGAGGAAGGAACTAAAGCTTTGGCGAAACAAATCAAGTTACGTAATTATTTTATTTTATACCCCCATTAGCACAGGGCTATAGAAAAACTCAAATTCGGACCAATATTTTTAGTAATGAATGACGTATCTTCAGCCTGCTTTCGGTCAAGATCCTTTCAGTGGTGAATTCATTAGTTCAATTTAATAGTAGTGCTTCAAAATAACAAACTCACTAGCCGGCAATACGATTTTCAAAGGTTCCCCTCGGTATTTCTCGGTACCCTTGGAATATCTTCTTTTCAACAAAAAAAGAATCATCAAAATCGGTTCATAAACTACGAAGTTATCCGCGAACACACATAAAAAAAATATATATATAATATACATATACGGTCGAATTGAGAAACCTCTTTCATTTTTTAAGTCGGTTAAAAATAAATGTGTGTGACAGACAGACGAACGGACAGAGACGGACAGAAACTATGGTGATTCCATCAGTCTCTCGTTTTGCAAATTTTGGCGCTACGGAATACTATAAAGTATAAACGAAGCAATTATTGTTTCTTCAATTTCAGATATTAATTTTTTTTAAATTGTAGTAATATAAACCCATAATATATACAGGATGTCCCGTAAACCGACGTCAACCCGGTGGATGCTGATAGGTTAGTTCATGCCTAACCAGAATATACTAAAATAAAAAAAATAAAAAAAATCAGTCAATCAATCAATCTGTCAACATTTTGCTTTAGAAAAAGTTTCTTAGTTCTCGAGATAAGGACAGTTTTATGAAATTCGTTAAACGCTTTACCTTAGTCACTATTTTAAGTGCCACGGCTACAAATGTTCTATGCAGTCGTATCTGTGTTAAAACTGTCAATATCTCGAAATCTCAGACACTTTTACTGAGGACAAATTTTGATATTCTGCTTAGTCATGACCTAACCCTATCAGCATCCGTCGGGTTGACGTCGGTTTACGGGACACCCTGTATACTTGGACTAAGAAAAGTGCAAGTACACATAGCAGTAATGCTTATGTACGTACCTACCAACTTTGAATACCACGTAAATCTTTGTGATCGATCATTTTAAGTATTAGCAAGGGAAGCAAGGTAGTCTACACTTTCTGGAGCATTATACTAAACTTAGGTTAGACGGAACTATTATACTAAGGCCGGATTCGACCAAACTTTGATTTATAGAAGAGTAACTATACAAGGAACAATTTTAATCTTGTTATTTACTCCGAAATAACTTCATTTGTGCTCTATCACACTAAACCCATACTAAAAGAACGAATGTTTAATCTACCAGGCCGTTGTATCCGTACTTAATGCAGTATGAGGTTATACAGTTTTAATTTGTTAGGTTTCTTTTTTTTACATTTTTTAAATTGTGCGACATTGACATTTCATTAGTCTCGGTATAATCTTTACACCGTCTAAATTGACCATGTAAAATTTACTCTCAACTTATTTATAGATTAAGATTTGGTAGAACGCAAAATCAGTTTACTCTAGAGTAACCGTCGACTTAATCTAAGAATAAAATTTTATCGGGCCTAAGTATTGAGAGTAATAATAGCAACATAAATCTTATAGAAAATAAGTGTTTTTAAGATACTATGTGGCAACATTTTTGTATCTCTCTCTTCTTTACCGGCAATCCGTGACCAATATACAAGCATTGAAGATTCCTGGAGCCCGATTGCGCTAAGTTAAAACATCGCAGTTCTATTCTTATCCAATTTCAGTTCTTATCACATTGCAATCCAATTACTATTCAACTGTGCTGAGTTCCGCATCGCGCTAAACTCTATATAACTGACAGCCTAACATCTGAGCGATTTGTCAAAACCTTTGACTATTTATTACATTTATTATAAGGACTAGCCTTGCGGTAGCATTTCTCCTCGCCACGATATAAGACCAATTCATTGTGTGCATTTGCATTCAATTTTATACCTTATCACTAACCGAGACAGCCTATAATTGCGAAACAATAATTTCGAACTTAGAACGTTTGGGGTTCACGCGAGACTACTTTTCATGATTTTTAACGATCGAAATTAGAATCTAAAGTTATGGGAATAATATCCAAAGTTGCGGATTTCATGTTACCTCACAACCCGCAACCGCCTCCGTGGTCTAATGGTCAAGAGCATTGGGGTCTCGACACGGAGGTCGTGGGTTCGATTCCCACGGGAGACACCTAGTGAAATGTCACTTTGCACAAAAAACGCATTTTTCCCCAGTTGGTTAGGACATTGCAGGCTGAATCACCTGATTGTCTGAAAAGAAAAATGATTCCGTTTTCGGATGGCACGTTAAGCCGTTGGTCCCGGCTACTATCTCTGGAGGTAGTAGTAGTTACATAAAAACCACGTCACAGGCCGTAAGGTGGTCTAAAAAAAACTCTGACACCAGGGCAATGCCCACACGATAAGAAGAAAAAGAGAAATTTGTTCAGTTTGATGGTCTGAAACACCACTTTAAGTATCCGTCCCATTTAATGTTACACCCTGTATAATAGCGTAGAGTAGAATAAATATGAAGTTTGGTTTGGCCCTGACTATTATACTGAATAGCCTTATAGCCCTTGTATTCATAAGTAAAAAGGAGGAAGTCATCAACTTTTCCCTAAAATATTCACGGTTATGTTACTACAGCGAAACTTTGAAGAAATCTGCTAACTTTTAAACAAAATGACATATACAATTTGTGTAGAACAGCGAACGTGAAAAGAACGCTTTTTCTTAGTCAAATCCTACAAAAATGTTCTAAAATGCTACTCTAAGCGGTTTACTACCAACACAAGCATCTAGCATTTAAGCATCTTTACTTCGGATGCACAGTTTTATGATCGTTTTGTGTACTTTAGGATATAAAGTCAACAAAGTATGGAGCACGTACGGGTGTATTCTTTTCAAGATTGTAGGGTACTTGCAATATCTTCAAGGCAAAGATTATTAACTTAAAAGTTTTAGGAAAACTCGTCGAGGTTGCGATGGCGCTGCACTACAATTTACGTTAATATTACCTAGTAGAGATGGCGTGCTGTCGAACTCAGATGTTTCCACAAAATAATGTTTTGCTGATTTCCCTTAGGTTCCATTATTAACCGACTTTAAAAAAGGAGGAGGTTTCTCAATTCGACCGTATTATATATATTTTTTTATGTGTGTTCGCGGATAATCATGAGTAAAGTAATCCTGTCAAAATATTTCTCCCTAAAACATTTGTCTGGAACATAAGCACCTTGAATTTTTGAGGGTTCCGTACCCAAAGGGAGAAAACGGGACCCTATTCATAAGGCTACGCTTTCCTTCCGTCCATCCGTCCCATCTATTTAGAGCTGTAACTTTTGAACCGTAATAGCTAGACAGTTGAAATTTTCACAGAATGTGCGTTATTGTTGCGAATTTCCTAACAAATAATAAAAATGTAAAAAAAAATTAAAAATTGAGGGTTAACTCATACAAAAAAATTGTTTAAATCTACGTTTTTTCATCTCGTTCTATCGTAAAAATGGTCATACATACAAGTGTCACACTTGGTTTGATTATAGAGCAAACTCTACAAGCAACATATAATAAAAACCAGCCAAGTGTGAGTCGGTCTCGTGCTAAAGGACCTGGAGAAAACAAAACTTTTTTGTAAGTTAATTTGTTATGTGGTACGAAACCTTATCGGTGCGCGAGTAGCCCGACTCGCACTTAACCGGTTTTATTTTACATTAGTTTCAGACTAATAATATTAATCAAAATAAGGTGAGGGTTGAACCTCATCTGGCAGCATGGAATCGCATTTTTTCACACTCTATCCTTTTCTATTGCTCAGGAACGTCATTGGCTAGAGCGAGAAAGCTCACAGCACTGCCGGTGCAGCCGCGTGCGATCGCATATCAGTTTTTGTACTGATCACATAGCTACAGTGCATACTACAATAATATCATACGATCAGTCTTGCAGCTGATATTTAATTTTTTTACTGACATTTAAACATCAGTAACTTCTAAACCGACTGGAGTTATGCAGGCAGACCTGGTCCATCCCCATCATAGAGATGCTCTACACTCCATAACCACTGAATCAGCCTTGCAGCTGATGGTTGCAAAAAGTACACTTATCTCTTAGTCTACGCTATCTTTCTGGCCCTAGCTAATGACGTTCCTGACTGACAAAAAGGATGGAGCGATAGAAAAATGAGAAGCAGTGCTGGCAGATGAGGTTCAACCGTAATATTTGTAGATCGTACCGGTGCCGGCGGTGTTACAGCGTCAGGGATGGCCAAAATGAGTTTTATTACTTTTATAAGTTGCGTCACCCGCGTCGTCAATGAAATGACTTTCGCTTGTCTTTCGTAGAACGAAGCGAGCGTAATTATGTTTAATGGGAGCAAAATGGGACCGTTTATCGCCGTCATTACTATTAAGAAACTTTGTATTCGTCTAACATCCCAGGAGAGGCTGGATGGTAGATATTGCAAAAATTGAGCACTGAGGAGTGAGAATTCCTAATTTTGTAAATAATCATGTTATTAGTAGGTTAATAATAAAGAGCATCAATGGCGGAGACGATGCGGACATATCTATGTACTGAAAAAATGTTTTGTTAAAATTAATAACCGAATTCTAGTAAGGTATTTCATAATTATAACCGATGCGTTCGGTAGTTACTAAAAAAATTTTAGTTAAATTTAACAAAAAATTTTAATAAACTAACAACACATTAATTTAACAAAATATTATTATTGTTAAATTCTGTTAATTTGTCATTCATTGATTTCTGGCTTCAAATTCTCACGGACGAAATGCCATGTTCCAATGAGTTTTTCTAGTACATAATTTGCGACTGCTCTCAAAAGCTCTAGGAAAACTTTGGGAGCAAACCTGCATACTTTGTTTTATTTATTTAACTTTTACAGAATGTTTATAATCTAGAATACTTAATTTCTCTGATGTGTCGCCGTGTGTACCTTATAAAGCTCCAAACTTGAAATTTTACTCATATCTATGCTTCTCGTACAATAAAGATTATTGAAATGTTCCTTGTATTATTCAAAAGGGACCAGACCAAGTCACATTCAATATCGTGACTAGATACATAATAGGTATCCCACAGATTTGTTATCATAGTCTAGTCTAGTTTGTGTCGGATACAATGTTCTAGATACCTATTTAATAATAATTATATATTGTACCTTGGTATACAGGGTGTAAGAAAACGGTGAACTCAGACCATCAAACTGAACAACGTTCAGTATGGAGCCTACCTCAGGAGACGCGAAAAAAAATCAGCTGTCCCAATTGTACGGGACAGCTGATTTTTACAACAATTTTGTGTAAGACAGTTGATTTTTTCCGCGTTTCCTCAGGTGAGCTGACCATATTGAAAGTTGTTCAGTTTGATGGTCTGAGTTCACCGTTTCAGTTTTTAATGGAAATAATATTGTCTCTATTGCTGAAATTTATTACACAAACAACTTAAACGTTGTCATGAATATGACGCATCACACTGAAAAAAATATGTTTAATCCAATATTTTGTTAAATTTAAAATTTTAGTGACTACCGAACTATATGTAATACCTAAGCATTTGGTTAAATTGAAAAAAAAATTATTCGGTTAAACATTTTTTCGGTGTATTAATCAACACGTCTTCGTTTTATAATTAAGTTAATATTGAGAAGTTGATTAAAGATATAAGTGGCTTTGACTTTGATGATCTCTTACTATGAAACTTTAGCTTTACAAGATACAGGAAAACTTTTATGCTTCCTCATAGTTGTTCCATTAAAGTCAGTTACAGAACTTTCTCTTTCGCTAGATGACTTTAGAGTATGTTTTAACCCGACTGCGCCAGAAGTGGGTTTATGTTTTTAGTATGTAGTACTCCATGTGAAAAGGACTCCTGATTGTGATTTTGCTAAAATGTGAACAGATTAAGGTGGTTTCAGTCCATACAAAAGTTTGTCGCACAATACGCATAGACGAAATTAATAAAAGTTATATTTTATACATGGAAAAATAGTTTAGAAAATCTAGTTGCCGTGTCAAAAATAACATTTGCTATTTATAAAATAATTATAATACGAAGATATAAAGCTTTTAAAATTTTGTATGAAAAATTTCAAAGCTTTATATGTTTGTAATTATTTTATAAATTGCAAATGTTATTTGTGACGCGGCATCTAGATTTTCTAAACTATTTTTTCATATATGCAAAGTTAGTTATATTAAAACCGTCTACGTGTATTGTGCGTCAAAGTTTTGTAAAAAATTGACCCCTCTGCAACCACCATAATTGGTTTCAATTGAAAGATCTATTGATTTCAGGACGAATCTTTTCCATTTTACCCATCAGTTGTTTACTTTTGTGTTGTATTTTGGTAAGTATAACATTTTTTTTAAACAATAAATCAATTTTTATAATAATAAACGGGAGAGCCAAACCAATTTTTTGCGCATGAGGGTAATTAGCATGAGGCTTTAACCCTAAGGGGGTCCATTCATTAATAAATAAGTACCTATCTAATTTGCAATGTAATGAAAAATGTATGTACATAGAAATTTATTGACATTCAAAAATCATACTCCTGGAGTGCAATTTTTGAAAGTCAAATCAGCAGTAGAAAGATGCGCATCTCATACATTTTCAACTGCTGAGTTCAACGTGTGAGATTAAAAAATCGCACTCCTGTATGTTGTGATCCATGTTCCTCATTTCATCCTCGGTTTTTTAAGGGAATGTTAAAACCATTTATCTATTAATCTGAATAACTTTCTACACCGTGGAATCGTAATACGCTTTGTGGTTTGTTCATAAACGTCCATTAAAAAAGACGCTATGGAGGTACTATAGAGTCCTTATTATGCTGAAATTGATAATTTTTTTTGCGATTTCTATGTTAGTCCCATAGAGAATGTTATTTAGTTTGATGGTCTGATCGTGATCATCCCCATAAAAACTATCAGCATATATTTAGTTTGAATGTTAGGTTATCTTTTTATTTCTCCATAGTTTCATATTTTATACGTTTTGTCCTTTGTACCTAAAACAGTTTTTAAAACGTGTTATCATGTAATTGATAGACAGATATATGCTCAGGACTATATTCCCCGAGGGGGTAGTCAGAAATATTCTGAAACTTCAGAACATCCACGTTTCACTAGTAGTACCGAAACTCTGTCCAGTGTGACGAGGTGTGAGCCTATCGCCACTATTAATGGACAGTGGGTACAATACATGCCTCGAAATCATGTAATCATGTAATTGTAAATGTTGTTGTATTAGAAATTAAGTGATTTGCTTTTTGATAACCAATAAAGATAAATTAAAATAAATATTAAGAAGATCCCTGTTTATATAAAAACAAATACCTAGGTACCTAACACGTTGTAAGAAATACACCTAAACCCACCAAATGTGGTAATTTAAACTAGGTATAGTACGAAATTTAGTTTTGAAACATAATCATAAGTACCTATTTATAATTTACCCAAGCAAACCATAAAAGTGTCAAAACAACGATGAACAAAAAGACGGTATTAAATAGATTATTTGGTTCAATTTAAAATTATCTCCATTCTTATATAAACATTATGAAGGCCTGGTTAAGTTATAAACTTGTAACTGACTAGAGTTTACCCGCGACTTCGTCCGCACAATGTTTCCGCCATTCTTCTTATCGTGTGGGAGGAGCCCTGGTGTCAGAGGTTTTTCAGACCGCCTTACGGCCTCTGACGTGGTTGTTATGTAACGACTACTACCACCAGAGATAGTAGCCGGGACCAACGGCTTAACGTGCCATCCGAAGCACGGAATCATTTATCTTTTCAGACAATCAGGTGATTCAGCCTGCAATGTCCTAACCAACTGGGGAAAAGCGCAGAAAGGTGACATTTCACTAGGTGTCCCCCGTGGGAATCGAACCCACGACCTCCGTGTCGAGAGCCAATGCTCTTAACCATTAGACCACGGAGGCAGTTAGGCCACGGAGGCAGTTTTCCGCCATTGTATGAGATAAATGATATACCTAAAAAGTTTCATCAAAATTGGTCCAGTCGTTTTCGCGTGATGCTCAAAGAAACAAAACAAGCAAACAGAGAGAGAGAGTCAAACAATCTAAAAATGTTTTTTTTAGAGTCAAGAAGGTCTAAACAATATATTGAAATCTTTTTCTTTTTTTAATATCTTCAATGATAATAGGTTAGTTTAAATTAGATTAGATATTAGATATGATCTAAATGGTCTAGAGGAGTAGCAAAGAAATAAGTCATAAATAAGACGTTTTGTCTACAATTACATCGCTCTGGCGACCCGCAATTTGCCGTTTAATTAAAGGCTCTTTTGCTCATTAATTGAGGCAAACTCTGCGTAAAGCTTTAATTTAACGAGAATGTTTACTCAAAAAATCTAGTTATGAGCATATTCGAGTTGGGTGGTAATGTTTAGCTAAACTAGTTATTAATATTTGTTGGCCGAATCTTTACTAAACCGAATGCTAATTTTATTAATTGAATCAGGAAGCAGAGGTCTCGATACAGTCTTGTTATTTTACAATTTGAACAGAAAGCTATTTATAAAAAATATTCACAGACTTCAAAAATAAAAAAGTTGTAAATAACATTGCAGCTGATAACTTTTACCACAGTAGGTATTACTATAAGCCTCTCACCCTCACTCACTCCCCGTCGCCACGCCTGTGTACTTACGCTGTCATGCACAGATATTATGCAAGACAATCCCAACACTTTACAGATCCGGTAATGCGACTCCCGCCGCCCGCTTCCCCGCAAGGCCCCCGCCGTTGCTCTGCGCAAAGTACATCCGTTGCCGTACTGTAAGGACTATGTAGTTATGCTTGTGGCCTGTGCCTTTTATGCTGAGTTTTTACGTTTGCATCTATAAAAACATTTTTTTTATCGATGTCGCTGTCATACTATGTGTGGGTGCACTGACAGCGGCCGCTTGTTTGAAGCTTTCTATCTGTATGGGTTAGGGTGAAGCCAAACAAGCGTAATTTTGTGAGTTGTGAGTCGCGTATTTTGAGTCCATTTCATATAAAGGCTGAAGTCATAGACAATGCATTCCCGGATTTTATATGAAACGGGCTCAAAATACGCGACTCACAATTCACAAAATAACGCTCGTTTGGCTTCACCCTAATGCTTAACAGTAATTTCTTGTAACAATCGCACAGTTATGGCACAAGCTGTCGTGTCTTCGACAAAAGTCATTGCTTCAACACCAAAACTTAAAAAAAAACGTGTTCCTTATAGTGCAGTTTGCAAATAATAGGAACATATCTAATGAAATCCTATCGGCTTGTTTTTAACGCCAAATATCTGCATCGCTTTGCACATTTCCGCTTTGGTAAACGCTTGGCCTTTACACACGTTCTGAGTTCGACTTATAAATAAAATAGATGCAAATCAAAGAAAGGTCGCTTGACTTAAAGCCCTGCAGACTAATTACTCGCAAAGGAACTTTGAAATCAAAATAAAATTCAAAGAAAATTGTAGTACTTAGGTAAAATAAAGATGACTGTTAAACCTCGCAAATGACATTTGTAAAACGAAAAAAATATTTGTGGAACTCATTTTGTGAATCTAATCGAATTAGCCACTGGAAATAACAATAAAGCGTGCTCTAATAAAAATCCGGGTGTTCGAATTGTTAACAAAAGCTTGTGTAGAAGGAGGATAAATAATTGAATTTTATTATAGACGTCTCTTACATTATTTCACTAGGAAATAAGTTTACATTACAGTATTGTCAGTTCCCTATACTGAGTTTATAGAAAACTACTGTCTTTTTAGAGGATAGTTTTTGCTGCACAGATGCACCTAGATGCCCTGAGAGCATCGGTGGCGCGTTGCGGAGAGGTATGGACACCCAATTATGGAGGTCCGGGTTGGAATCCGCACGGACAACATGCCATGTACGAAATACCGACTGCTCTCAAACGGTGAAGGAAAACATCGTGAGGAAACCTGCATACACTGGAGAAGAAATTCTGATGTGTATGCGAAGTCTACCAATTCTCATTGGGCACGCATGGTGGACTAATGCCCATACACCCTCCCTGAGGGTAGGCCTGTGCCCTGCAGTGGGACGTTTATAGGCTGATGACGATGCCCCTAAAGTACTTTAGGGGGCAGCTTCAGCATTTTTTTTTTGCCGTATTATAGTTGGTACATGGCAACTTGGTTCGTAGCTTGGTTCTTGACAAACTGACAACCCTCTTATTTTGTGGACAGGACTTTGTTATTGTAACTATTCTTGTCGATATTGTCTAAAATATACTTACAACTAGTTTTATAGAAAAGTCTACTAAACAGGAATAATCTGTGACAAGTATAATCAAACAAAGTATTGTTACTATAAAGTGATAAAATAAGAGCTTATTATATTATCGTGTAGTTAGTGTGATCTGTTAAGTGCAAACAGTGAAAAAAGTTAATGTGATTGTAAATTTCGTTCGAGGTCATGTCGGAAAAAACTCGAAATCAAAATTTGATTTGAATCAAAAAAATTGATAATTCTATTTGAATATCAGGTACGTAATTTAGCTCTCATATAACATAATATCACTGTGGCAAATATTGTGAGCTTTCCATTGATATTTTTTTTATACCATAGGGTCAAACATAACCTCCACAAATAATTATTTTCTAAAGGTAGTCGAAAATAAAACAAATGACGTAATATTCCCAGACATTTGGGGCACTTTTTTTGCGCGGGAGGTCGACACGAAACGGGTTAAGTATTTTATTTTAGTAGACTTTGAGACATTTTTTGGTTGTAGGTAAGTAGCGGGGTACTATGAGCTAGTAAAAAAGTATATTTTCGTTACAATATACTAAAAAATATGTTTTGTAACTATAGTAATAGGGCTGACGTAACCTCAGGGTTAAAAGCTCCAAAAAAAAAAACAAAAGAATTAAAAAAAAAAAAACTATACTTAGTTAAAAACATTTTTTTTTATAAATGTCAACAAAAAAAGAGGGTTGCCTCATAATTATTTTTCCGTGTAGGTATTTAAAACATTGAAGTTGACACCCTATATTCCCTATTCTACACCAAAAAAAGAGATGCTAAATTCAAATTAGTAGCAAAGGAAAAATTCCCTAAAATCTCCAGATAATCGAAAGATCTGGCAACACTTTTGGAAATAGAACTGTTGCCGTCGCGGCGAAAATTCGTTGCTAACCGTAGAGAACGACACCAGAATATCAATGTCCACCTGCTACGATAGGATCCTGTTAAAGAAATATTGCACGAAGAGTTTCAAATAGCTTCTTTATGTCTGGGAGATAGAATTCACTATTTATACACACACTGATTTACAAGGGTTCCCTTTTTTATGAAACTGTTGTAGGTAATACGTTTTTAGATTTACAATGTCTATATCTAAACTATTATAAAACTGTAGCAGGAAGTTTGTCTGTATATTGAAGATATTAACAAAAAAAAGTTACGATATGGTTCTTAGGTATACCTGATTCCATATCACCAATTTTTGGATTTTTTGTCTGTCTGTTTGTTTGTGTGTTTGTTTGAACGAGCATCACGCAAAAACTACTGAACCGATTTTTAAGAAACTTTTTTTGGTTTGATAGCTTATTATCTGACTTAAAATCTGGTATATAATTTGTGCGGACAAAGTCGCGGGTTAACGCTCGTTTTCTATATTTTTGTCTATTTACGGACAAAAGAGGCGTCGACGGGATGAAATTTTGATCATCAACTAAACTTTTATAAAACTGTAACAGAAGTGTGTCTGTACATTGAAGATATTTACAAGAAAAAGATAAGAGGTATCCCAGACTCCAAATCTTATAATTTCTGTCTGTCTGTTTGTTTGTTTGTAACAGCACCACGCAAGAAACTACTGAACCGATTTTGATGAAACTTATTTTGTCTGATAGCTTGTGATTTGACTTAAAATCTGGTTTATAATTCGTGCGGACGAGAAGACCCATGACCCGGGACTTCGTATCATTCGTTATACATGCACATGATATCTGATAACATTTGAGTAGGTACTGAAAAAGAAACCTTCTGTCGGATTTATTTCTTTGTAATAATGTACTCAAACCATCAAACTGGACAACTTTCTCTATGGATCCTACCTCAGGAAACTCAAAAAAAATATGCTGTGTTAATACAGCAGGACACAAAACTGATTTTCCTACCCGACTCAAGTTGGTCCCATAGAGAAAGTTGGTCAGTTTCACGGTCTGATCATCCCCTTATAAAAGTGTCAGGATATTAAAAAGGACGCTGTATAAATGTTCGAAGTTTATTTCCGAGAGCGCAAATGCGCACTGCATACAAACGAAGTCTGGTGATATTTTCAATACAATCCAATTAAAGTCAATAAATTTTTTCGGAAACAATCTAGAAACTAATCTCTATGTTTGTATGAAGTCAGATTTATGAAATAATTACGATGATATAAAGCTTTGAATTTTTTTTATTCAAAATTTTAAAAGCTTTATATCTTCGTAATTATATTATAAAATGCAAATGTTATTTGTGACGCGGCATCTAGATTTTCTAAACTATTATTCCATATATAAAATATTACTTTTATTAATTCCCTCTACGCCTATTGTGCGTCAAACTTTTGTATGGACTAAAACCACCTTAAGTACTATATTCTAATAAATCTAATGAATTCAAAAGGTGATCAGTAGAAACATAAGTGGAACACGAGAATTACTAACCCTGTCTGTAGGCATATAGAAGACAAATGAGATATTCCCGATCCCTTAGGGACGAGTGACCGAAACCCATGCAATTTATGACCTCATCTCGATTTGATTTGACTTGTGTAATTGATTGTACATAATGTCTTATAAGGGTGGGTCTATTTCGGATAGGATTCAGAGTATTTGTATTGATTATCTTTGTAAAGCGTATTATATATGGTTGAAATATTGTATAATGTCGCAGGGATATGATAAAAACAGAGATTTGGTCAAATCACTTAAGTGATTTGGTTAAATTTCGGAGGATGTTATGTTGTTAACTTTAATAAAATAACAATATGATTTTATAATAATAAAACAGTGTTTAATATTCAATAAAATTTTTTTTTTTATTATAAACAAATCTAGTGATTTGACGCGGCGTGCGGTCGCGCAAATTACTTTCCTGAATGACAGAAAAGGATGGAGCGACGGAAAAATGCGATTCGGTGCTGCCAGATGAGGTTCAATCTTTAAGTATTACTAGGGTGTTGTTGTTACACCCTGCACTGTCGGCAATACAAATATGTATAAATAAGAGACAAATAAATACTTTTCAATTTTAAATTTAATCATGCTCTATATTTTAATTTTTCTTATCCTTTATGTAGTTATTTATAATAATGAGTAGTAATGCTAAGGGACCTTGCCCCTATTGTCCAGACTCCTCTCGCCAGTTTATCATCCCCCACGGCCTTAACGTGCACATTGGCCGTATGCACAGGGACATCTCGGTACAGCATGTCATCGGGGTAGTAACGGATACTCGCTCACAGGCTTCAGTCTCGAATTCTAGCCTAGACGATATTAGCTCTCTCAAGAGCAGCATAAGCGTCCTTAAGCACATTCCTAAGGGTGCGCGAAGTGCAGCAGCAGGAAAACTTAGTACCATTATTGAGAAATGTTTACACTCCAACGGTACAGATGACTGGCTTTCATTCCTGTCATTTGCTTATTGTGCTTTTACTATTTTATTCCCTTAATAAACAATTCTTTTTAATTTAATTTTAAAAATTACATATTCTCCAAATTTCTTCGAGATTCAAATTGAACTATGTTTTCCAGTAATAATTTTCAATAGTGCAGACAAAATCAGCTGCACTACGTGCGGATCATTGGATATGCCACAGGTGACCAGTTCATTAGCATATTACTCGATAATGAATCAATCAACTCGACGGTGGTTTGATACACCCAATAATACCGTTATACCGCAATGTTATGTACGCTTTTAATAGATACCTATCTACAGGGTGTTAGGGAAAACAGTTGCATTACTTCAAGGGGTGATTGTACCCATGATACTGAACAACTTTCCCCAAGAAGCCTATAGGAAATATGTAAAAAATTATTGGACTTCTCATACTAAATGCAACCTATCGTACTTTTGTATTAAAAGTCGAAATTGTTTTTTTTTGCGAAATAGGTTTCTTTTGAAAAGTTGTTCAGTATCATGGGTAAAATCACCCTTTAAAGCAGCGGTCGGCAAAGTTTAAAGTAATGCAACACCCTGTATACATAGGTACTATAATAAAATTGTAAACTTGGCGTGGATGTACATAGAAGATATAATTTGCAAAAATATTCATTGGAGACGATAAGGATACGTAATGACCATTTTTAGAATTTGTGTCTGTTTGTGCGTCGATCACTTAAAAACTATTGAACTTATTTGGATGGAGTCTGCACAGTAGAATTGATTAGATTAGAGATTAGATTAGATTGTTATTTAAGACTAATAAAAACATGTTTTATATATAAAACACAGTTTTCTCGCAATTTTACACTGTATCTTGCGGGAAAAAATATATATTTTTTTTTTATTTTTCAATTTTGGACATCATCATCATCATATCGTATGGCGTTTTTTTTTATCTTCCTGCTTGGATCCGGGGAGGTCTAAATTTCAAGGACAAGGTGTTTGAGCCAGTCTACCGCTGCCGGGGTTAATAAATGGAGTTCCTTAATTCCACCGAGGAAAAGGCGCAAGGTGCACTCATTTACCACATGGGTGAGGGTTTGGTCAGGTGCCCCGCAGTCGCACATCGGTGACTCCCTCAGGCCCCACTTGTAGAGACGGTGGTTGGTCCTTCCATGGTTAGTTCTGAACCGGTTTAGCCCATGTCTTCCGTCCTTTTCAAAACCAGCCGGTTTGACAGTCTTAATTTTGGATACAGACAGTCTTAATAAAATCAATATATCTAAATTATTCCTAGGAAATATGCCAAGACGAAACGAAAACTGTTTTTCGCAATCTGGTGGGAACAGATTATTTTTTCCTAGGAGGCCTGGTCATCATCATCTGGACCACGCTGTGTAAGATAAGATATAATTAAAATAATTTGCAACATGTAAACTAGAAACTACATCAGTCATGTTACGCATCATTAACAAATCCATAGGTGACCAGTCCATTAGCTTAATGTAATACTATGATAATGAATTAATCAGCTTGACGTAGCCGTAGGTTTGACACTCAAGATATACAGGGTGTAAAATTAAATGCGTTACATACTTTAAGGGGTGCTTCAGACCATCAAACAGAACAACTCTCACTATGTACCCATAGTGATATATGAATGGATATAAAATATACTGGGTGAAATTGATATCATTAGCATCCTTTTAAACTAAGAGTTTACCCATCAAACTGAACAACTTTTACTATGGGAGCAAACCGATCGGAGCAAATAAAAAATCTGCTGTTCCATACTTAACTGCACTGTCGACGCGCGATTTCGCGACTCATATGTATGCAACAGCAGATTTTTTTTTGCTCCGATCGGTTTGCTCCCATGGTAAAAGTTGTTTAGTTTGATGGGTAGACTCTTAGTTTAAAAGGATAGATTAATAATATCAATTTCACCCTGTATTTCATTTCGCGATTTCATCGATGAAAAAATTTGACAATGAAATGGCAAAAACAAAAAAAATTTGACATTTTGTAGTTTTAGTTTAGTTTTATATTTACCATTTGTAAAAGTTGTTCAGTTTGATAGTCTGAATTCTGAATCACCCCCTAAAGTATGTTAG
Organism: Agonopterix arenella; assembly: GCA_927399405.1. Lineage (NCBI taxonomy): Eukaryota > Metazoa > Arthropoda > Insecta > Lepidoptera > Depressariidae > Agonopterix > Agonopterix arenella. The sequence goes on along the minus strand of OV656707.1, from coordinate 10,583,892 downwards.
GCATTTAAGTTCACACCCTGTATACAAGGTGTCATAAAACACGTCCTAGTAATATTTAAAGAGGCGATTTAGATCATCAAACCGAACTTCACTGTGGAGAAAATTCAATTCAATTCAAAACAATTATACTTTACGAGCGTTAACCCGCGACTTCGTCCGCACAAATTATATACCAGATTTCAAGTCAAATCATAAGCTATCAAACAAAAAAGTCATCAAAATCGGTTCAGTAGTTTTTGCGTGATACTCGTTCAAACAAACAAACAAACACCCAAACAAACACACAAACAAACAGACAGACAAAAAATCCAAAAATTGGTGAAATGGAATCAGGGACACCTAAAAACCATATCGTAACTTTTTTTTTGTTAATATCTTCAATGTACAGACAAACTTCCTGTTACAGTTTTATAATAGTATAGATAGATTGCACACCAAAACAGAATTATGATACATTACATGTAGCAAAAATTAAACGAATCTATTGATACTAATAATAAAATTATATAAATTTTTTTTATAACTAAGATACGTTCTTCCTCATCCGACATAAAATTCATTGACTTTAATTGGTTACTATTAAAAAAAAATAGATCGTAACTGCGTGTGTATGCAGCGCGCTTAACACAAGCAATAAAGTATTTTTAACTGACTTCATTAACCGACTTTTAAAAAAAGGAGGTTCTCAGTTTGACCTGTATTTTATCTCAGCCCCTGCAGATTTCCTCACTATGTTTTCCATGCAAATACTAAGTATTTTATCCACTTACCACTAATGAATTCCACTTAAAATTATTTCTATACTCTACGTTAGTGACCGTTTAGTGCTTAATGAGGTACGGTTTAAGTTACTCGACCGGAAAAATAGAATAAATTCGAATTAATATACCAAATAAACTTTTCTCGAGGATTTTCTCAGAGGCTTTCGCTTTAATGAGTGTACATAACTTTAAACCGTGTTTACAATTTAATTAATTTAATCAAGCATGCTCACGCCATTGTCCCATGGGGTAGGCAGAATAAGGTCCGCCGTACACGCGTTACCTCTTATTAAATCTTATTTAGTTGATGTTTTTCCGGTTTTTCATTGAAATAACAATATTTTACGAAATCATTTTCAGTGTTCCGTATTTTTACTGACTTAAGTGCTTCTTTTAAGGGTTCCGTATTCAAAGAACGAACCCTTATACGTTCGTCTATTCTGTCTGTCTGTCACCTATTGAATCGAAATTTGGCAAGAAGGCAGACAAGGGGGTTTAAAAAAAGGTTTCTTTTTACTCAATCGAGTGAGGTGTCGTTGAATAGCTCTTGTAATAATAATAAAAAGGAACAAGCCAGTCATACAAACCGAGTCGTTATTAATGCTTATATATCTATTGTTTTTAACATCTAATTAATAAACGCAAAACTAGGTAATTATAATCGAGAATAGAATCGAATTATCAAGGTTTCAACATAGGTAATTTTTTTTTAAATATTTAATAGGTAATTTATTTACCTACACATACCACCTTAACACATTCATGGACAGTGACCGGCTATAGCCGTACTAACATTAGAAGTTCTATAGTGTCTCGTTCACTGCCCGCGAATGCGTTAAATTGGTAATTATTTTGAAAAATTAAAAACTTACTGAACTCGATGACAACACTGACAAATTGTACGGTGTGCCCACCATACCTACTACAAAAACAAGATTCTTAAAATGTATCCATGAGCACGCTAGCACTTTCATTCATTGCTGAAATAATAGAAAATCACTTTTGCTTGAAAATTTAAAATGCGAATAACTTTAAATTTTAATGAATTAAATAATGAAATTATTGTTTTAACGCAATTATCCCGCTATAAATAAGTTGGAGTGTATGAGGTTTTGCGCTTATTTATTAACACGTTGTATACGCTCAACGTCAAAAGTAGGGTGTAACCCTAGGGGAGCGTGTAATTTATCTATGGGTTAAACCCGTGTGCAGTAACACCCAGTCGACGACTACTAGGTACCTACCAAGTACCTACCACAGATAAATGACACGCATTCATACAGGGTGAAATTGATGTCATTAGCATCCTTTTCAACTAAGAGTCTAGCCATCGAATTCGATGGAAGCAAACCGATCGCAGTAAAAAAAAATCAGCTGTTGCATACATTAAACTTGAGTCGCGAACTCGCGCGTCGAGTTTAATATGGAACTGATGATTTTTTATTTGCTCCGATAGGTTTGCTCCTATAGTAAAAGTTGTTCAGTTCGATGGGTAGACTCTTAGTTTAAAAGGATGCTAATGATATAAATTTCACCCTGTATACGTTTTCATACAAATTCGTGACCGGCAATATTTTTTTTTGTCGTGGTACCTACGTCGTACATCAGATGTCACGTCTTCTTCCAAATTAAACAATTTCGTGTTTAACATTTTCTTTTGTTGTGTTTCAGTGAAACGGAGGGGAGGAATGTGGGGCGGGGGTGCGCAGTGCGTGCACGCCTCGCTGCCGCGTGCCGCGCGCGCTCAGCCCGCTCCCACGCTCAGCGGCGCCATCGCCAGCCGCCGCCCGCCCAGGTAACCAGTTAAAGGAATATAATACTGATCGTGCTCCAAACAAACGAAGTCTAGTGATATTTTCAATACTAAACAATTAAAGTCAATAACATTTTTCAAAAACAATCTAGGAACTAATTTCTATGTTTGTATGAAGTTAGATTTTCAATAAAATATATTCCTAGTTTTTAAGTTACAGTCGCTCAAAGATTTCCATACAAATCTTCAATTAATCCTAGCATTAAACCTGTATATTTTAACGTAAATCTGAGTTCATACAAACCTAGAGATTAGTTTCTAGATTGTTTCTGAAAAAATTAATTGGATGGTATTGAAAATATCTCCAGAATTCGTTTGTATGCGGCGAGCATTTGTGCTCTCGGAAACGCAGGGCTAGACCATATTTTGCTGGTTCTTAGAAGCTTGATCTTCTCGTTATTTGAAAGAAATACATATTAATGAGAAATATAGCAATCGTCTCGGCTTTATTTGTTACTGTACATATTTCTTAATTTTTCTTATAAAATACATTATGAAACATATGGTCAAAGGAAAGCCTAAGTATTTGAATTACTACTGTATTACGTGCATCTCTACATTACAAGTTGAAGTCACTTTTATGAATGAAATTAAAGATTGAAAAATTTGTCTCGGGCAGGACTTAAACCCGCACTCTTCCAAACCGGGGAACTGCATTATCCAATTTCGCCACCGAGCCCACTACCCAGAGAACGAAATTTTCAATCTGTTGCGTCTTAAGGGGGACGCGACTTTTATGATCCAAAAATTGTACTTATAAATTTTTTTAAGACAATTTTTATGTCATCATCATCATCATCTCAGCCGCTGGACGTCTACTGCTGGACATAGTCTTGATAATTTTAAAATTTTGTGCAAATTGTTAAGCTTTTCCCAACTTGATCTTACATCGATATTTGGTCCTTATTTGATAGTAATTATACTAAGGTCTCTACACACCAAAGTTGCCGACCCACCGACATGTCGCCGGGTAGCCCACGTGGGTGGATTTCGCCGACAAGGAAAAATTTCATTTCATAAATGTCTCACAACACTATTACTCAATGATATAGTTTTACTAAAAAAAATACTATCACCAGTATGGTATACTATAGTGGGTCCACAGGGATCTACACCGAACCCATCGTCGTCGACGGGTCGTCGGCGACTTTTGCTGTATACAGGGTGAAATTGATATCATTGGGTAGACTCTTACTGAACAACTTTTACTATAAGAGCAAACCAATCGGAGCAAAAAAAAATCTGCTTTTGCATACATTTGAGTTGCGAACTCGCGTGTCGACATTGCAGTTTAGTATGAAACAGCTGATTTTTTTTTTGCTCCGATCTGTCTGCTGCCATAGTAAAAGTTGTTCAGTTTGATAGGTAGACTCTTAGTTTAAAAGGATGCTAATAATATCAATTTCACCCTGTAGAATATACACCTTTACAGCAAAGGTCAATTAAATGTCAAATTACTAGGAAACTTTCGGCCTGGAAAGGAAAACGCCCAATCCCGTTTCGCCTCAAAACTAGTTTTGAATTTGAATTTTATAAGAAAGCTACAATAGAAAAAATATAATTTCCATTTCCTTGGGAAGTATGATATTCCTCCTATTTTGTGAATAATTTTAGCTATCATACTACTTGTATGTGTTGTTTGATCATACACATTCGTTAGTTGTGAAAAGATTTGAAACGAATACATTTCGTCACGTGGGCAATGTCTTTTATCTATCTATACTATTATAAAACTGTAACAGGAAGTTTGTCTGTACATTGAAGATATTAACAAAAAAAAGTTACGATATGGTTTTTAGGTGTCCCTGATTCCATTTCACCAATTTTTGGATTTTTTGTCTGTCTGTTTGTTTGTGTGTTTGTATGGGTGTTTGTTTGTGTGTTTGTTTGTTTGAACGAGTATCACGCAAAAACTACTGAACCGATTTTGATGAAACTTTTTTTGTTTGATAGCTTATGATCTGACTTAAAATCTGGTATATAATTTGTGCGGACGAAGTCGCGGGTTAACGCTCGTACATTTATACAAAACATCAATCAAAACATATAGTTACTTGTTTTTTTCTCTGGGTAAAATTTCGTTCTCTGGGTAGTGGGCTCGGTGGCGAAATTGGATAACGCAGTTCCCCGGTTTGGAAAAGTGCGTGTTCAAGTCCCGCCCGAGACAAATTTTTCAATCTTTAATTTGATTAGTTACTTGTAGTTCAACTTCGTCGTCAAGTGAAGGTAAGCAGGTCATTAAATATGGTAGTCAAACGGAGACAGATTGCAATGGCACACGCTGACGCCTGAATTAAGAGTCCTTATACCGTTCAGTGACGAATCCATCACAATATTAAAGATTTCTCAATAATGAAAACCCAAAATGAAAAAGTGCTACTCCAACTTACTGTAAAAGCCTAAAAGCTATTTTAACCGACTTCAACCAAAAGAGGAGGTTCTCAATTCGACCCGTATGTTTTTTTTTTGTATTGACCTTGCCCGTCTCACATCGTGCCCTGCGTGCCTAAACACCTGCACGCAGTGCCTTGCCAGTTTCGGTTGCCCGATTCTGGCAAGGTACCTACTACTTAGCGACTTTGTTCAGACTTTGAAGTCGACACGAAAAGAATAAGAAGAATTGACCTTGTGATGATTCTTTTTCTGTTTGGTAGATCATGGTTCAGAGGTGGTCCCACATAAATTTTATTATAGAATACTTTAATAGGTTCTAATCATTTCACTTTTAAGAATATATATAAATTTATATGAGGACTAGTTACGCGTGTAATTCTACTAACAAACATTTCTGCCGCTTTTTGCGGAGGGCGAGCTAACATGAAATCCGCAACTTTGGATTTTATTTCTCATAACTTTAGATTCTAATTTTATAAAAATCATGAAAAGTACTCTCGTGTGAACCCCAAACGTTCTAAGTTCGAAATTATTGTTTCGCAATTATAGGCGGTCTCGTTTAGTGATAAGGTATAAAATTGAATGTAAATGCACACGATCAATAATTGATCTTATACCGTGGCAGAGGGGAAATGCTACCGCAAGGCTAGTCCTTATAATAAATAGTCAAAGAACCTGTCGAACCTTTAAAAGTATTGTACAATAAAATGGCTTTAAAGCTTTGTGTAGTAAGTTGGAGAAGCACTTTTTAGGGTTTATTAGTCATACAAGGAACCTTACCTTTGCCATGAAGACAGGTAACAGTAACACAAAAAAAGCAATGAGGTACTTATGAAGAAACAGTTTTTATTACCCTTAAAAAAAAACGTAAAGGAGGTTGGCATTTTTTTGTTGAATAGGTCTTGTCAAATGGAAAACTAAATCGTTGTAATCTGTATTGAGAATTATGCGCCTAAATTAAAAAATAGGACGCAAATAGTGGACTAACTAACTTAAATATAGCTTTTCGTTGGTACTTTCAACGAAAATTATAACGGATGGTGTAGCGCAATCAGTTTAAAAAAAAATCCTGTAACAGTTTTTTTTTCTAGTTGGCGTTGCATGAAGATAAATCGTGCTATCGTTGTTTCAAATGTCTCTTAGGTAAGATAGAAAATTCGGTTACTTTTCTTCATAGTCTACTTATGCTATGGCTACGGAACCCTATAGTACGCGTATCCGACACGCTCATGGCCGGTTTTTAATGAAGGCTTTCTTGATGGAGAAATCTTAAATATTGTGATGAGGGCGTCACTGAACATGAAAAGGACTCTTAAGTTGAAGGGAATTTTCCTACATGATTTCCCGGTATGGGAAAAAAGATTTTCAATCTGGCAATTATTCAGATCGTTACGTTGAGTAAGTACTCTGCAAGGACGTTAGTGAGAAATTATGTACGTTATAAATAGAAAATAATAATGTTTCGTATCAACATATGAAAGTTATGTATATATTTAAGGCGTAATAACAAACTACTCTACTCAGCGGGTGGTCACAACTCAGCGTTTTACCACAACAGTATTTATTTTTATGGCCGTAAAAATTTACAACAGCGTCCGTGATGATTTTAAACAGCTTGACTTTTTAAAATTTAAGATTGCAATTAATAATTGGTTGCTCTCGAAGGTATACTACAGTGTTCAAGAGTTTTTAGATGATAAGACATATATTTAATTTATGTATAATTTAACTGACAAAAAGAATGACTGTAATTACAAATTAATCATTGATATCGCTGAAAAGTAACACATTTTAATAAATAGATTTAATTGTATCAAATCATTGTTATGTTGACCATTTATAGAACTTTATCATATAATATTTTAATGTAAGATTATTTTACATGATGATGATTGTTTCTGGTCAGCTATAGAGGCTCATAAGTATTCTGTACTATAATTGTAAGACCTTGTTACAACCTATAGTTTTGAAATAAAGACACTTTGACTTTGACTATTATCGTTTCGCATACTAGTATTAAATAGCTAGAAATTATTTTTCCACAAGTCGCTAGTCCTTTCTTGCAAGACCCTCAAGACCCTTTATAAACGATTCTTATTAGAGCGTTCAGCATACACACGGCGACACATCAAGCTGTACCCAACATAAGCTGGCCGCGGGACGTTATACGTTACTCGACCTAGACGCGGCCAGCTTATATGTTGGTTTTGTATAGCTTGATGTGTCGCCGTGTGTACCTACCTACATACATTATAATATGTGTAAAATCTTTGATGTGTGCATATTGTAGGTACTATAAGACCTGAAAACTCTCAGCCTTCTTATTATGCTGACGGTTTATTAAGAAGATGATCAGACCATCAAACTGAACAACTTTCTCTATGGGACCATCACCGAAATCGCGAAAAAGAAATCATCTGTTTCATACAAAACTGCAATTCTACTGACTTGTTGGACAGCAGATATATTTCGCAATTTCGATGTTGGTGTCATAGAGAAAGTTGGTCAGTTTCATGGAACCGTCAGAATATTAAGTTGGACTTAATATTCGTAGTTGAATATGAAGTAGTCCAGACCACATGGAAATACCTAAATTTTTTTTAGTAAGTTGACTTGAGGACATACCAGGAAAAAAATCGATTACAAGAAATGATTTTTTATAGATAATTTTGAGATAATCATTACCTTCAGACACATTTTATTTATTAAAAAAATTCTCAGTGACAATATTCGATTTTTTTTACGGTAAGTGCGTGCAGTGTATTCTTATCAAGTGTATTTGATAAGAATACTCTCTCAAAAAAAAAAACTAACCCGATTGGTTGATTTAAAGTACATTAAATTTTTAGGTAATTGAAGATAAAAGATTTGGTCCAAACTCCGCTGAACATTTTAAAATCCCATTAAAAATGTAGTAAATAAATGTTATGTCATTGTGACAGAAAAAAAAGATTGTTTTTTTTTTCAAAAATCATTACGTCATCAATCATCAATCATTTAAAACGTTAATTCATATTTGTTATCTACAAACACCTTCAGCGGTGGCAGATTCAAAAAATTACGTCAGAAAGTTATCTATAATGAGATTTGTTTAAAAACAAATTTATTACCTATTTTATTTAAAATAGTCGACGTTACAAATTTCTTCATCACATTCCAGACCCACACCACCTTCACCCTCACTGGTGAACCAGATCGACTCATCAGTAGCGTGCCTCTGGCTGCTGACACCACTTTCAGCTGGTACTGCCGTGGTGGCGGTCCTTGTAGCAGTCACAACCAACAACTGGCTCCATACTGAAGAGAACATGCTGAACCCAGCATTCAACGGCACTGGACAGCGAAGTCTCGTCGCAAAACACACAATCTCCGGTCTCTGGAGGATATGTCATACAGACCGTAAGTGATAATCTCGTATACAGGGCACAGGGTGAAATTGATTCCATTAGCATCCTTTTAAACTAAGAGTCTACCCATCAAACTGAACAACTTTTACTATAGGAGCAAACTGATTAGAGGAAAAAACAAATTAGCTGAGCCTGTGCTCGGTGCTGTTGCTGTAAGGTTTGCAGTTTTACTAAACTGCAAGTGTATGCGACTCAAATGTATGCAACAGCAGATTTTGTTTTGCTCCGATCGGTTTGCTCCCATAGTAAAAGTTAAAATTCAGTTTGATGGGTAGACTCTTAGTTTGAGAGGATGCTAATGATATCAATTTCACCCTGTAGTTATGTGATTTGAAGAGCTCGGGACTCGGAAGAGATTTTTTATTCGATAAATAAAATTTTCCGATTTTTTGCTCCAGCATTTATAAAACTTTTGTTATTACTATGGGAGCAAACCAATCGGAGCAACAACAAAAAACTGCTGTACATACATTTGAGTCGAGTGGGCACTGCAGTTTAGTATGGAATAGCTGTTTTTGTTTTTGTTCCGATCGGTTTGCTCCCATAGTAAAAGTTATTCAGTTTGATGGTCTTAACAGCCGACTTAAAAGTTTAAAATTTATATTTTAAATTTTGTAACACCCTGTACAATCTAAAAGTTGTATCTAAAAACTCGCAGCAAAATGACAGCAGAAACTAAACAAAAGGCAACGGCCGCAGTATAATGAAGGAAATGGACTAGTTACAAACTGACGGACAGTAAGTAACGCACAAGCGAGTCCGCAAATGGAATGGAAGTGGGCCGCGTATGGCACAATGCATTTTCCGAGCGGAGCGGCCGGTGGACGGAACGGGGCGGTGACGCAGGGTTGCCAGACGTATGAGGTTCCTCGTCCATATACAAAATTAACGCCCGTATTCTTTGTAGTTTTCTTGACATTTCCTCATCAAATGGATGACGTTTTCGACACAATTTATTTAACAAAAAACGTCCTCAAATCGAGTGAAGAAGCCACAACAAGAGTTCAAGGAAACAACAAAGAATACGGGTGTTAGAGTCTCTCGTACGAGGTACGAGGATGCAGTCAGCATCTTACAAAGTATGTACGAAGTTTTGACATATTTTCCATTTGTCATTTTGATATGACATGATTTTCCATTGCAGGCGACGTTTTTGAACAATAAATGAATATCGAAACCTTTCTGTTTTGCCATTAAATACTCAATAAATCGATCATTACTTAGACTTGTTCCTTATATTAGCTGCCCCTCTTACCTTATTTCTGTTTAAAACAACACTACGATATGATTTAAAAAATAATTTGTTTGCATATGAAAAGTCTAAAATTTAATTGTTATACTTATGCCTAAGTCAAGTTATACTTATGTCTAATTCTTCCTTTTTTCCACAGTTTAGAATTAATGTTCGAGGTTTAGTAGCCAAAGTACGCGATTTTTCTTGCTTTTGTAGGAGGAAATATTTTCTACGTCGGGCAACCCTGCTGCAACGCGACGCATTGTAGAACTGCAACGCGGATGGCACGCGCGGAAGTATCGTCCGCTATTGTGTATTGTTGGCGGTACTGCTTTGAGGTTTTATGATGGTTGACATTTTTATTTTTCGTTCTCTGATGGTATTGTAGTTCTGAGTTAGGCTACCTGTTCACACGTCTTAATAAGGAAACGAAAAGATGCCTAAGTTATAGGTACAAGATGTTACGTCTTACGTCTACGGTATATATTCTTTGCTACGGTGCCGTGGCTGTGTATCGCATGAGACATAGACAGGACGTGCATTGACTTGGGCTGACTTGGCGCCATCGCCATTGACTACTGCGGGGCTAGTACGCCAACCCGCGATAGCGACATTTAACACACCCATCTGTCAAATTTAGTCTTTTATCTCGTTTGTTCGCGCACAAGTAGAAAGAGAGCGGAAGCGTGATAGCGCTTTATCACGCTATCGCGTGTTGGCGTACTAGCCCCGCTGGACGTCGTCGCGTCGGGTCCGCGCCCAAAAGTGTGCGCGCGCCATGCCGGGATGGGGTAAAAACTACACAAGCAAAAATAAATAGAATTTCCGCATTTTCAATGTTTTTAGTCGGTTTATATTACTTTATACGTACTTAGGTTTGATTTTAAGTTTATCAATAAGTTTTATCAAAATCGGTTGTATTCGCGCATCATGCAAAAACTACTGGACCGATTTTGATGAAACTTTTTGTGTGTCTGAAAGGTTATGATTAGACTTGAAAACTGGTATATCATTTATCGCGCTAAGATGGCGGAAATCCATGCGGATGAATACACGGGAAAACTCTTGTATACTATTATTAAACTGTTAACGTTAGTTTTTTTGTTCGCGCATCACGCGAAAACTACTCGATTTTGATGACACTTTGATGACTCGATTTTGTGTCTGAAAACTACAGGGTGAAATTGATATAACTAGCATCCTATTAAACTATGAGTCTACCCATAAAACTGAACAACTGTTACTTTGCGATCATACCGATCGGAGCAAATAAAAAATCTGCTGTTCCATACAAAACCGCAATGTCGACGCGCGAGTTCGCGGCTCAAATATATACAACAACTGATTTTTTTTGCTCCGATCGGTTTGCATTTCAGTTCGATGGGGAGACTCTTAGTAAGGATGCTAATGATATCAATTTCACCCTGTATAATTAGACTTATGTATTTCGTTACGATGATGGGAAAACTCTAGTAGCTATATCATAATTTTACAAATATTCTAATTATAATATTGTACAGTAAATATTTTCTCAATTTCAGCTGGCAGCACGGTATATCGGTGTTGGGATATTCCATATTTCCCGCTGTCTCAATACCAGCCAGACCCGATTGATTCTACAAATGCAATACCATGTAAGAAATAAATGTATCATTAGTATATCTTAAATATTTACATAAAACGGCTTCACCCCCAATACGTGATTGGATTACACCTCTCATCATCATCATTCTCTTGCCCATTTCCCATTATTTGGGGTCGGCGCAATATGTCATCCTCTTCCATTCATCTCTCTTAGCCGTCGTTTCAACACTCACCCCTTTTTTACTCATATCATCCTTCACGCAATCCATCCATCTTTTCTTCGGCCTTCCTCTCCTACCACAGCCATCCACATTCATACTTAAAACTCGTCTCGTAACGTCTCTCCGCATTACATGCCCGTACCACGATAATCTATTACCCTACAATTTTTCCGTCATAGGTGCTACTTTCAAACTTGGATTACACCTATAACTGAGTAAAATATAAAGTAGCTAAAAAAATACGTATAAAAAATTATGGTCACAATAATTTTAGATGAAGTCAGTCGGTGATCATTGGCAGTTGTATTACAATACGAGTAGGTATGTATTGATTGACGAAGCATGTGCTGACTGCTTGTTTTTGAAGACATTATTAACGAATTATTTTTATTATCACCTTATTTTCATATAAATGCCGGTGCTTACCCAATATCCAGGGTCCTTCTTAATACGCTGACACTTTTTTAAAGGTATGATTAGCATCAAACTGAACAACTTTCTCTGTGGCACCAACATCGAAATCGCAAAAAAACTCGTCTTCCATACAAAACTGCAAATCTAGTCGAGCCTAATGCCGCAAAAAAAACCAATGTCCCATAGACATCGGTTTTTTTTTTTGCGATTTCGATTTTGGTCCCATGGAGAAAGTTCTTCAGTTTGATGATCTAAAGCACCCTGTTAACACATCTAATGCATTTTAATTTGACAACGACGCTGTAGATGGCAGGACAGTGATGGTATAGAGTTACAATATTATGTAAAAAAATTGTTACCAAATACTGGACGTAGGGTCCGCACTCCAAAGTGTCCGAACCAAAAGAGCACCAAAACGTAAAAAGAGAACGTTTGATCGGCTGACTGCGCGCTCGCGAGGGCGCGCGGCGCGCGCCTTTCCCCGATGGGGGTGGGATGGAAAAGAATTTCAGCATTTTCAATGTTTTTAGTTGGTTTATATTACTACACTACACGTACGCACGGCGACATATCAAGCTCTACAAAATCGACATAAGCTGGCCGCGCGTAGGTCGAGTAACGCGTATCAAGTCGCGCGGCCAGCTTATGTTGGTTTTGTATAGCTTGATATGTCGCCGTGCGTACTTAGGAACTTAGGTTTGTGTAGTTTAATCTCGGACACCTTTTTCGAGAATTTTGTACTAGACCCGGCGTCCATATATTCTATTTACGTCAATGGTTAAAAAGGTATTTTTCGTTCCGCTTTGTCGTTTATGAGAACATGTCCGGCTAGCGAACGAAAAATACCTTTCGATTTATCTGTCAGCGCAATAAGAATAGCATCGATGCAAGGGGCAGTGCACATGATAAGTAGCAACCACGCAAATCTCGACATATTGAAACAATACCCAAACGCTATTCTATATCACTAAAAGAACCACCGAAGCATAACGATGTCTTTTGAGACAACAGGCCTCCCTGTTCCTGGCCCTTGTACGCGAAGGCACGGCCTTTACCCCCATGGAAATATAAAAGAAGAGTTCGAGAAAATGATGGAAATGGGCATATGCCAACCATCCAACAGCCCATGGGCAAGCCCGCTGCACGTAGTAACGAAGAAGGATGGTAGTTAACGCATATGTGGTGACTAACCGCCGGCTTAACGCTATCACGCTACCTGATAGATATGTGATTCCTCGCCTCCAAGATTTCACATAAGTTATTCTCAAAATTAGATCTAAAAAGTGCTTACTACTGGATACCAATGGCAGACCCAGAAAAAACAGCAATCATAACGTCGGGGTCACCAGTTTGGAAAACTCTTGTGCGGAGTGTATGAGGGTTGCTTTGGTGGCTAGGGTAGTTAATTGAAAGCTTTGGAGTATGTGTGTGTACTGATTTATTACATTTAATCCTTGATTTATACAGATCGCCGGTTTCCTATTTGTTGGTGAACCGCCGTGTAAATGAACATGTGGGTACCCCCACAATACCTTTTTAACATAAATAAATAAATATCTTAGATATTGTCACACAAATTATCTAGTCACATTTTAAGTACCAAAATCAAGCCAACATAACTATAAGATTACAACTCTATACCATCACTGTTCTGCCATCAACAGCTTCATTATCATTATCATCCAGTCATCATCTATTCTCCCTTATCGAACAGGGTGCTTCAGACCATCAATCTGTAAAACATGGTAAAACTTTCACCATGGAGCCAAAATCGAAATCGCGAAAATAATCACCTGTTCCAATAGTACAGTGTCACCAACTTATCTGTAGAATGAGCGATGGCGCCACTTTCTGTATCAAAGAATGATTTAATTTTGAGTGAACAGCACAGACTACATCGACTGACAGCAACAAAATGACGTTTTCAAAATGGCATCAGTAGTTCCGCTTTTGGCCATTCTACAGATAAGTTGGTGGCACTGTGAATGCCATTATTGGCATGCATGACGTGTACCCACGCCACGCTCAGTCTTGCATCAGTCTGGTCACGACAGACTGACGAAAAGTATTAAAATATTTGAAATTTCTTCAGTCTGATCAGGCTAAGCGTACACACCCGTCTATGAAACAGCAGATTTATTTTTTCGCGATTTCGATCTTGGCTCCATAGTAAAAGTTGTACAGTTTGATAAAAATGAAATCAAAATGGAAATGAAATGAATGAAAATGAAAATATTTATTTGTTGAGACATTTGATTACAATCAGTTGTTACATTAAATTTAAATGGTAAGTATCACAAATATCAGCCTGTTGAGGTCTGAAGGTCTTGATGGTCTGAAGCAGCGCGTAAAGTATGTGCATTTCAGTTTACACCCTGTATAATGCTAAAAACTGTTGATTTCAGACGTGGTGACAAGATCAGCGGCTCCTCTATTACTGGCAGTGTTCACCCAAGCAGTCGGCGCCCTCTGCTGCGTACTCGGACACTGCGTGAAAGGACGTCGGTTGTGCACTTTCATTGCTGGTGTACTCTTCATTGTATCAGGTATGGATGATTGATGATTGCGTTACAAAAAAAATAAAAACAACAATTAAGTACGGTACCTTGATTATTTGTGGTTGGGCTATTACAAGCAAGGGTCGTTGTAACACTGAGACCAGCGCTGTTCCTGTGTATTCGCCCCAAGCTCACCCATATTTTACGCATACCTCCGACTTATGGTATTTTCTTTTCATCCTCGGGAATACAGGTTTCCTCACGATGTTTTCCTTCACCGCCGAGCTAGTAAATGATAAATACAACCATACATAAATTCCGAAGAACTTAGTGGAACAGGCCAGGAATCGAACCACGGCCTTAGGATTGAGGCGCTAGCTCTCTTTCATCTATCATGGGCTATCATCGCTCTCTAAGAAGCCTCTCTAAGAAGCTCTCTCTAGGTACCTAATTGATGTTTTTATTTTATATATTTTTTTATTTTATATGTACCTACCTATATCGTCGTTTTTCGAAAGAAGTGATGTAACAGTCAGTTTTTCGAGTAACTACACTAAAACATCATAATTTGTAATTTGAAAGCTCTTTGATCTGTCCAATCGAAAATTTAAAACGAAATAATTGAGAAGCAAAATCGCTAAGAACTACCTACCAAAAATCACCTTCTTCTTATCGTGTGTTATCGTGTGTCAGATTTTTCAAACCACCTTACGGCCTCTGACGTGTATTTTTTTTAATGTAACCAGATTATAGTAGCCGGGACCAATGGCTTAGCCTGCGAGCAAGGAATCATCTTTCTTTTCAGACAATCGGGTGATTCAGCCTGCAATGTCCTAACCAACTGGGGGAAAACGCACAAAGTAACATATCACTAGATGCACTAGGAATCAAACCCACGACGTCCGTGTCAAGAGCCCAATGCCACGGAGGCAGTTAGCCATATACATAGTATATAGTATACCTACCCATTGATAACGAGAATCACCGTACCGGGAATTCGGCGAGACGATCCGCGTAAAAGGATCACACACACTATCTATATCTATTATCTATCTATCTATAACGTCACGCCTCTTTCCCAGTGGGGTAGGCAGAGACCAGGGCGCGCCATTTACTACGATCCTTACATACTTCTTTTGCCTCATGGACATCCATACATCTCTTCATACATGCCCGTCGGTTTCGAGTAACACCTCCCCTTTTTGTAGGACGCAACTGATTTGATCAGCATCTCTTTCGTACATCTGCTGTCACTCATCGTCTCCACATGATCAAACCAACGAAGCATACCTTTCTCTATTCTTGTCACTACATCTTCTTTTAATTTACATCTATCTCTTATTACACAATTTCTCACTCTATCTCTCAGCGTGACACCACACATAATTCGCAAGAAACGCATTTCAACAGCATTAATTTTACTTGCATGCTTCTTCTGCCATACCCAGCACTCACTGCCATACATAAGTGTAGGCACCAACACACCATTGTAATAGCAAGTCGCGCCGTTTTGGACACTAATTGGCTAGCCACAATGGTATGCAGAGCACCGTTTACTTTGTTTCCCGCTGTTACTCGCCTATGCACACATACACAAACCCCCCCCCCCCCCATTACCCCCCCCCCCTCCGACAATCACACACACACAATAATTATACTATCTATACTATCTGACGCAAGATCATAATCCGAACCCTAATCAGGCTTTTTTAATGAGGACCTTTATTTAATTTCAGGACTTATCATGCTGACTGGGATTGTCATGTACATATCGGTATTCAAGTCACAAGTCGGCCACAAGTTGCGCTACATGACAATTTTTGATACACCACGGATGTCCTACAGTTACGGCTACTCTTTTGGCCTTTACCTCAGTGGATTTGTGGCGGTCGAACTAGCAGGCACTTCCGCCATATTCCTTTTCCTGCAATGGTATCAAAAAGACTGGATCACTGAGCTGACAGAAAAGGCTAAAGCCGATTGTCGCGCCTGGGATCGTGAATACGCCTTTTCCGAGTTCAGAGAGCGAGATTCAACACTTTTGGAAAGGCGGATGATGAAAAGAGACACTTACCCACCGACAGCATCGTCGACTACCACACCGCGAGAGAGACGTCGGTGCGTCTACGAAGGTGACGACGTGCCACACTGTTCTATTCATAAAAACAGAAGAGTAAACCTTAGTTCAGCATCATTAAAAGACTTATCGTCATCGACTTTATACGGTTTCCCTGCGGCGCCGCGGCCGACGCAATGTGACAATTATTTCGAAGAATTTAAAGAGGTTCCACAAAGTGCTAATACGTTGAGTGGTCTCAGAAGCGCCTCAATATTTCAGTCCCAGGCGTCAGTGGCAAGCGGTAGGTTCCTTGATACATCTGCTGTCGAACCACCGCCATCACGCGAGGAAGAGTTGGTGACATTTGGCGCTGGAGCTCGAGGCACCAATGATGATCATCCGCCTCGTCACGACCGCGCAGTTGGTACTGACCCCTATCGTAGGACCACTCCTGTCTGATCCAAGGACTTGGGGTCCCCTACCCTCAACATGAAGCATATCGATAAGTGATTAAAGTGACGATGTTCGTAGGTACGTTGAACGATTGTACTTGCCTTGCATCTAGACAATGAATAATACTGTCAAAAGGTTTATCTTAAGGCTGCTTTTCCACTAGAGATGCGCGAGGAAGCTAAGCAGTGCGCGAAGAAAAATCCACCAATAGAGTCACTCCATTTTCCTAGCCTCGCTCAGCTCAGCTCTGGTCGAAAAGAGCTTAGCAAAGCTAGGTCTTTCTACATACAAAACAAAAGAGAAATGGAGGACCATGAGTGTGTGTGAGGGATGCGTGCGAGGAATGTGTGCGAGGGATGCGTGCGAGGAATGTGTGCAAGGGATGCGTGGTAGGATGTGGGCTAAGCCGTGTGCCAACACCTTCGTATCTGAAATGAGTCCACAACGCATTCGTGCACCACTCATCTGCGCACCGTTTTACAGCTCCGGTACACATCCTAGTGACATCCTCGTACCGCTCATCTTCCTAGCATATCTCTGGTGGAAATTGACATATTATTGCTAGCTAGAGGTTGACTGTACGTAGGAAAATAAATTATGAACGATGGTTAAGAAGTGATTTTCGAATTTATAAGCGTAGTTTATACGTTACTTACGTTATGACAATTTTAATTGTTACATTTCCTCAAAAATAAACACTGCCATTTGTGTAAATTTTTTAAATTTTATTTTTTCAAAACCACTTACTGCATGGCGAGCATGGCAGCGTAATAAAGCGCTATCACACCTTCGCTCTCTTTCTATTTGTGCGTAAACGAACTAGATAAAAGGTGTGACATATAGCCGTATCATGTGCTACATGCCTTCTGTGGGGCTAGGACGCCAACCCGCAATAGCGACATTTAACACATCCAGCTGTTAAATTCAGTCTTTTATCTTATTCGTTCGCGCGCAAATAGAAAGTGTGATAGCGCTATATCACGCTATCGCGGGTAGCCTTCCAGTCGTTTTTATGAAAGAATCAGGCCCTGCACGGCTAGCATGCCACACACGACAGCGTTTAAACGAGAGAAACGTCATGCGCGCTCTTTCTGGCATACGTAAAATAATAATGATGGAGACACATCTCGATTTTTATCGTTTTGTCGGGGGTGGCATGCTAGGCCTACTGTTGCCCTCTGTTCGATGTTCGATATATCGCCACTGTTTCGGTCCGCACTTCATTGTACTATTACTATTAACGTTTTCGTTCCAATGTCAACTCTATAGTTGACATTGGAACGAAAACGCTCACGCAATTGCGAAGTTCGAATGTGCGGGTAGAGGCCCAGGGAATCGAGATCGTGTCGAATGTATCAAATAGTACCAATCACGTTCTAAATTAATGGCTAATCTACGATACGGGGTATTGACCTCAACCCGCCATCCTGACACTCACAGTCTGACTACAGTATAAAAAAGGGTATCTATGTCTGACCGTCCGATCTTCGGGTCTGACCATCAAACATTGAAGGAGGAAAAACATTGAAATCGCTAATTACATTTTCTATGGAACAGTAATTATTTTTCTCGATTCCGATTTTGATTCAGTTTGATGGTCTGAAGCACCCTGTTAGACTTCGACTTCAAAACGACCACGATTCCATGGTGCAGGGTCTAACTTAATATGCTGATTCTTTTTAAAGGCCGATCAGAACCAACAAACTGAACAACTTTCTAAATTGGACCAAAATCGAAATCGCGAAAAAATTAACATCTTTAGCATACCATTTGAACCGTGATTGTGACCGTCTTTTCAAACAGACATACCTCGGATGCCATCAATTCAAACCGCAACGACTTAAGACTCTTAGTACGAGCCTTAACAGGACACTGCAAGTTAAACAAACACCTACACAGAATGGGACTTGTAGATTCACCCACTTGCAGATTCTGCTGTGAAACAGAGGAAACGCCCATACACCTCCTGTGCGAATGCAAAGTGCTCATTCATAGCACGAGTCGCCATCTAGGTGAATACGTAGTAACACCTACTGACATTAGGGACCTCCCCTCCAAAAGCATAACACGGTTCATGAAGTCCGTGGGCCTAGAAAATGACCTTTAGGTCTAGGGTGATAGCTACAATAGATCTATCCAGGTCGCTGTAGCTATTTGGTCATTGACCAAGCCCTTATAAACAAATAAATTAAAAATACCATTTGAATAATCTGAAATAAATAATTTTAATGTTTAACTTAAATTAATTGAAGTCGAGCAGAATTACAGTTTTGTATGGCCAAGCAGATTTTTTTTGATGATTTCGTTTTTAGTGCACATATCGGTACTGTTGAACCCGTACCGTTTAAGGTGGTTTCAGTCTATACAAAAGTTTGAGGCACAATACGCGTAGACAGAATTAATAAAAGTAATATTTTATATATGGATAAATAGTTTAGAAAATCTAGTTGCCGCGTCACAATAACATATGCATTTTATAATATAATTACGAAGATATAAAGGTTTTAAAATTTTGTATGAAAAATTTCAAAGCTTTATATCTTCGTAATTATTTTATAAATTGCAAATGTTATTTGTGATGCGGCATCTAGATTTTATACACTAAATTTTTTAAACTATTTTTCCATATATACAAAGATACCTATATTAATACCGTCTACGCGTATTGTGCGTCAAAGTTTTATATAAAATTGACCTCCACTGCAACCACCTTAACATCGATTATAGTATCGATTGTTCTTAGGGTTTCGTAACCAAAGGGTGAAAACGGGGACCCCATTCATAAGCCTACGCTGTCCGTCCGTCCGCCTGTCTTACCTACCTATTTAAGGCTGTAACTTATGAACGGTAATAGCTAGAGACTCATCAGTCTCATGAAAAGACATCATTCGTCCATTCGATTCATCATGTGACATGCATGTGATATCTTAGACGACCGACGTCGTAGGTCAGCAACAAATGGGCCGCAGTGCGCACGACTCGCCTGGTGAGTCAGAATTGTAATGCATTCCGCAGTGTTGGCATTGCGCAAAGATCATTGTTTTTAGCTTAGCAGCGAAAGTGTTAACCGACTTCAAAAAAAGGAGGAGGTTCTCAATTCCACTGTATTATTTTTTTTATGTTTGTTACCTCAGAACTTTCGACAGGGTAAACCGATTTCGATGATTCTTTTTTTATTTGAAAGCTGGTGCTTCCCGTGTAGTCTAATTTTAATTTGGTGAAGATCTGATGAAGCGCTTTGGAGCTATACAATAGAACTTCTCAAAAGTTGACAGCAAATCATCGGCGATTGAAACATTTGCTTCGTATCGATGTACCCTTTGCGTGTATAACTGGTATCTGAGTCGAACTAATTAATTCATCACTGAAAATTAAAACCACCTTCAAAAAAACTAAAAAAGATAATATTGCAGCCAATGACTTCTTCGTTCGCATCATTAATTTGTTTTATCGAAGTCGGTGTCAAGCCACGCCAAAAAATATCGCGGATTGTACCGGTTTGACAGCGACTTCTATAAAACAAATTAATGTTCTTGCGAACGAAGAAGTCTTCGGCTGCAATATATTATTTTTTACGTTTTTAAGCTGTTTTGAAGGCGGTTTTAGTTTTTTGTTTTCATGATGATGCAGCAAAACAACATCGTCGGAAACTATGTGGACGCACGTAGTAAGTAGGTAGACCATGTTTAGGTTCTTTTTACTCACGACGGGACGGAGAAGATGTTCATGCGTTTACGGTGAGAGGTTATTTGTTTGTGTGTGCATGTTCATATTTATCTCCAAAACGGTTAGACCGATTTAGTTATGGTTTTCTGTTAAGGGTTTATAAATAATTGGCAATGGTTTTTGGATGGGTGTTGTGGTGTTAACTCGCCAGGGGGCGCTGAAGTAAAAATTTGTTGCTTGTCAAAATTAGTGTTAGCGCATTTTTTCTCCGAGACGGCTTGACCAATTTATGTAGGTAAGACATCAAACATACAGAAAAACAAATATATAGACAGATATTTAGACGGTTATTACGGTTTTAAATAACCCAAGATAATCGAAAAACGACGTAATCGAAAAAAGATTAAAAAATTACAATACCTTTCCTCATACCCATTTGTCATCATCTCAATCGATGTACTCGTATGTGACACTGTTTTCACTTAGAACGTAATAAAGGAAAATAGCATTAGGCACGGTTTATACAGGGTGAAATTGATATCATTAGCATCCTTTTAAACTAAGAGTCCACCCATCAAACTGGATAACTTTTACTACGGAAGCAAACCGATCGGAGCAAATAAAAAATCAGCTATTCCATACTAAACTGCAATGTCGACGCGCGAGTTCGCGACTCAAATGTATGCAACAGCTAATTTTTTTTGCTCCGAGGTTTTTTCAAACCAATGCCCTTCTATTTTGACGGAACTAATTTTAATTCTGATTGGATTTGATAGAACAAATTTGGAACTAAGTGTTAGACATACTCGCATCGTTCTAGGACATGGGGTCCCCTTCGTCCACAACGGCGCGTTCAGTTCGTAATTTACAACTGTGTGTGGCGACGACGCATACAAAATGTAAAGAAGACTTTCATCCGGGACGGTTTTTTCCGAGTGCAATTCAATCTGATCAGGAATTTCGGTTTGGACAAAATTGCGAACGGAATAGTTCTGAATGTGTGTGTTAGGTCGTTGGATTTGTATGCAATTCCTGTATCCGGAATCCTAATTCGTAATTCTAAATCTGGTTTCCTTTATGTGAGTCTCACCATTGGCATTGATAGTAGAATTAGCGGGAACGAACGATCGCTCCTACAGAAGAAAACAAATGATTAAAAACAATTTCAGTTTATTACCACAGTAAATTATACTACAGAATTAAAGTATAGTTTAACTTAAATAACTTCTTTTTTAAATTAACAAAACTTATCTGAAATCTTCTTATTTAAAAAATAATGTTTTTTTTTTTATCAACTTCCCATTAAAATTATATTCTTTTTTGCTATAGATAACAAAATCAGCGTAACAGCATAATGCTAGCCATAGAATAATAGCGCAAATTAACGCTCTGGACAGCTCTGCTTTTGCCTGGAATAAAAATAATGTTGTACTAAGTATTATAGCCCGTGCAGATAAAATAGCTTTTTGGCCTATTTCAGAAGAAATGCATGTTCAATGTTGGAAAACGGTAACGCGAGTGTCTAACACATTTTAATATTTAATTAAATAGACAATTATAGAATGTCCATAAACAATATAAGTTTATGAATTAACAACGGAAATGAAAACCTCCATGTCAAATGTCCTGGACTGCAATTCTCTAAAGCCCACTTGCGCCTAATGCTGGGTTAAATTGCGTAGCCCCGTTTTTAGTAGCACCGACCTAAATTGTTATCGAAGATTGTCTTGCGCCAATGAAAACTAGTTCATAGTTAACTAACCTGACAGTTATCTATCTTTCGCTGGCAACATCCTAAATGACCATAGAGTTTATGTAATCCGACAAATACGAAAAGTGAATGATGAATGAACATAATATATGCACGTCTCTTTCACACTGCATCTCTTTGTATTTGTCAGTCTCATTTGTTTTATTTTGGCAATGACATTTCGTTTTCATCGTTCATGTTATCAAAGAGCATGTAACACACTACGTTATGACTGGGACTTTCATACTAAAAACTGGTCGTGACCGATTATCCAATCCAGAATGTATAAATAATAATAAATAATAATTAAAGTACTTGGACTTGTATTGTGATGACTAGACAACGATATAGAATACATAAATAGATATAAACATCCATGACTCGGGTACAAATATTCATATTCATCATATAAATATTTGTCCCTTACGGGATTCGAACCCGCGACCCTCGGCACAGCAGGCAGGTTCACTACAGACTGTGCTACCGGGTCGTCGATGAAACGTGTGCAACCGTTCAAAAGAATTAAATGGCGCGGTGCACGTTTCATATATTTTTTTTTGTTAGAGAGTTGCGCTAGCCTACAACAAAACTGTAAAAACAGCTGTTGCCTCAATTTTGAGCACGTAGTTTAGTGACTTAAACCTACCACATCGGCGGTTTAAATATAACACAAGTTTAGCCCCTAACACAGGATGGTGCAAGACATAATTATAATTTAATTCCAAATTAGCGTCTAGATCAGAGTTAATCACGATAACCCTGCTAGGCGCAAGCGGGCCTAAACGTCATATCATTGGCGCTGTGAAAAACATCGACGAGCTTGCATCATTCAGATCGTCTGAGGTTTTATATGAGTTTGACACATGCAATTTGAAGCTCACCGATGTTTCAACGACGAATTTAAATTCGTCACAACCTTAAGGTTGTGACGATGTTTGCGCATTTACCTACACTCAGCGGGACCCCGTGTCTTAAAACGATGCGAGTATGTCTCATGTCTGGGATTTAGTTCCAATTTTGTTCTATCGAATCCAATAAGAATTAAAATTTGTTCCATTAAAATGGAAGGAGATTGGTTTGAAAAAAACCTCCAGCCAGCGGGACACTTTTTTATATTAAAAGGCACAGGAACTCCAAATGGGTGTCAATTTTTAGTTCTACTTTTCTTTACTACGTTCTAAGTACAAACAATGTTCTAGCGTATACAATTTCAAAAATAACAGGATTTGAAAACACCTCCAGCCAGCGGGACACTTTTTCACTATGGTGCTGGGGAACCTAAAAGATATATCAGTCTCTTCCTTCTGATTAGTTCTACACAATAATTCGTTTCAAGAGCCGGCGGCGCACAACTGCTAGTCCAGAGAGCATCAAAACCACTTGAGGCAAATGTTGTTCATTATTGAATTTCGATGTTATATCAACGCAAGCAAAGGCAGAGAAAAATGATGTTTTTTTCAAACCGTGCTATTCTTTTAACTATATACGCTAGAACACTTTTCACTTAAAACGTAATACAGGGAAGAAGAACTAAAGTTTGACACCCATTTGGAGCTCCTACCTGCGACTTATATTAAATAAAAAGTGTTCCGCTGGCTGGAGGTTTTTTCAAATCCTGATATTTTATAAATTATAAATGCTAGAACACTGTTTTTACTTTCAACCTAATAAAAGAAAGTAGAACTAAAGTTACTACTACGACACCCTATTGGAGTTCATGTGTCTTATAAATAAAAAGTGTCCCGCTGCCGCTGGCTGGAGGTTTTTTCAAACCAATGCCCATCTTCCATTTTGATGGAACAAATTTTAATTCTGATTGGATAATTCAGTCAATTTGTACTCAAAAGAGGAAAAACTCCTCTAGTGGGCAAGTTTTGGGGTAGTTCTGATTTCTTTCATTATATGCATTTTGGGGTGCTGAATCCGAATCTGAGGTTTGCTAACAACGCAACGCAACGCAATTTCGTGACGCAACATTGACAAAATCGCAAAAAATAGTAGGTAAACGGCCTATTTACAGAAATTAAGGTACTTAAAATCTCTACAAATAATACAATTCGGGAGTCGAAAGGCATATTTCGACGGTCTAATAGTGTATAATATTCGAATTCGAATTGAATTATAAAATTCTAATAGTTATGAATTCGAATGTATAAAATTCTAATAGTCTATAGTATTCGAAGTTCGAATAATCCTCTTTTTACTTTTAGCATTTTAGGTTTCTCGTGGCTCTATATGGAAAAAAGAGACCAGTCTGAACGATTTAAGATACAGACAATACGTATCTTCATAATACAAAAATAAGACCAACAGTGCCTCATTAACCCCAACGAAGCTGCTGCACGAGAACATTCACATCAGGTGCTGCAATAGTTATCCGATCAAGCCACTCCTGACGAGCAACAAAAAGTGAGGGTGGAGAATAACTAGTACAAATACAAATACAAATATATTTATTCAATAATTTCGGATAATTTTACTAGTAGTGGTCTCGTGCAAGTGCCCAACCACTTTAGACCCTGCACCAAACTCAATACTCCGGTACATCTCTTGTAAATGTAAAAATGGCTGCCGACGCAATCGTATAATGCCTCTATTGTTCCCAAATCTGCACATCATGCGAAGGACTGTGTGAAAACGTTTTTTCATATAGAGCCATGTCAAGAGTAAAAAGTGGGTTATGAAGATACTGCTGAAATATGGAAATTTTCAATTCGCACTTGAAACCGAACGGTTCATCTAAAAAAACAACTAAAAAGTGATATTTGTAGAGAATTTGTAAACAGGTCATTTACTAAAAGTTAATAGTTTCAGTTTTAAGCAAAAATCCGGAAATTTATCACTTCAGATTCAGCACCCCAAATGCATATAGAATAGAAGCAATCAGAACTACCCCAAAACTTTCCTAGTAAAAACACAATTTGGCTGAATTAGGATTCGATAGAACAAAAGTCAATGCCTAAAACTGGCGACTTTGTTCTTTCCGCCGATATTTTTAAGGCGGCCATCAATCAAACGTCAATATTATAGTTCAGAATAAAGTTACAAATAGCATTTTTGTATGACAAGAATATCTCTGAACTCAGTCCGAACGGAGATATAAAGGCTTGAAGTAAACTTAATGAATAATATAATAATAATAATAATAATAATACCAGCATGGCAGCTTGTGGCGAGCTGTTGGTGAGTGGCGATACCACGGGCACGAGTGCTCCCGGGGGAAGTCCCTGATCCTCGTCTCCGACTCGCCTTTACTGGCCGGTTGGAGTGGACCCCAAGAGGATCAGATCTCCACCTCTGTACTTGCCTTTATGCTCTTGCGACTCTAACCTAAGGCCGGCCAGCCTTAGGTCGGAGTCGCAAGAGCTATATGCTCTAAGAGTGGATGTGTTGCGTAAGTGGCGAGTGGGCACTGGTTAGCCGTTGGAGACTGAAACGATGGCCGTTTTCGGGGGCCCATTCATTTTGAGTTTGCGAGTCACCGTCAGCCATTTTTTCCGTGTTTATACCTGTTCCATTAGCACCACTGACCGAGGGCTGTTTTGGATTCACTTCTATAGTGTATACTGGGATAGTTGCTGGTTGGTGTCACATTACCATTTAGATCAAATTGTCTGACGGGCCTCTACGTGATGGTTTCGGCCCCATGCACGCCTCCCAAAGGCCCGGGACATTTATGTCCCGAGATAAGGAAAAGACATACAAATAATAATAATAACTTAATAATATTATCAATTTCAAGCCTTTATACCTCCTCCGATCGGGCTGAGTTTAGGGATATTCAGGGTGAAATTGATATAATTGGCCTCCTTTTGAACTATGAGTCTACCCATCAAACTGAACAACTTTTACTATGGGAGCAAACCGATCGGAGCACAAAAAAAATCTTTTCCATACTAGATCGATCGATTTGCTCCCATAGTAAAAGTTTTTCAGTTTGATGGGTAGACTCTTAGTTTAAAAGGCTGCCAATGATATCAATTTCACTCTGTATTTGTAACAACAAGTTTTCTAATACAGTTTTTGAGAGTTACGCGATTATTATCGGAAACTCAAATATTAGGTTGGGGAAAAAGTTTCTTCGCATTATATTACGGATAAAATGGATGCCATTTTTGAAAAAGTGGAGCACGATCGGCATATCAGTAGTTACGACGTAGCTGAACAACTGGAAATTGACCACAAAACAGTTTTGGCGCATTTGAAAAAAACTGGGTACACAAAAAAAGCTCGATATTTGGGTACCTCACCAGCTCACTGAAAGAAACCTAATGAACCTGTACTCATTTGTGATTCTTTATTACGACGTAATGAAACCGAACCATTTTTGAAGAAGCTGATAACTGGTGATGAAAAGTGGATCACGTACGACAAGAACGCCGACTGTGGCGAAACCCGAGTTAACTCGCAACAAGGTGATGCTGTGTGTGTGGTGGGATTGGAAGGGCATTATTCATTATGAGGTGTTAATGCATCCGCCGTATAGTCCTCACCTTGCACCTTCATATTTCCACCTGTTTCGGTCTCTTCAGAATTCTTTAGGCAGTGTCAGGTTAACATCACGAGAGGACTGCCAAAACTACTTGTCGCGGTATTTTGATCAGAAGCCCCAAAATTTATATAGCAATGGGATCATGTCCCTACCTACAAGATGGCAAAAGGTTATCGAACAAAATGGTACCTACATATTTTAGTTTAATGTAAATAAACTATATTAAAAAATGTTTTGAATTTTCTTAAAAAATGCGAAGAAACTATTTCCCCAACCTATTACACTAAAACGCGGTAAGAACCCGTTCATCATCATCATCATCTCAGCCGATGGACGTCCACTGCTGAACATAGGCCTCCCCCAAGGATCGCCATAACCACCGCTCCTGCGCTGCCCTCATCCAACGGGTTCCCGCCGCCTTCACCAGGTCGTCGGTCCACCGTGTGAGGGGCCTACCCACGCTGCGCTTTCGCCACTCGAGAACTTTTCGGCCCCATCGGCCATCGGTTCTGCCAGCAATGTGTCCCGACCACTGCCACTTTAGTTTAGCAATTCTTTGGGCTATGTCAGTAAATCTGGTTCTTCTGCGGATCTCTTCATTTCTGATTCGATCTCGCAGGGAAACTCCGAGCATAGCCCTCTCCATTGCCCTTTGGGTGACTTTCAGCCTTTTTATGAGGTCTTGGGTCTTTAGATAGATTTGTAGCGGGTCTTCGTGTTGAGGTGTATAACTATCTCTCAGAAGCTCAGGCTTGGACGATACGATTCTGCCATCTTCAGGCTTCAGCTTTGATAGCTGGCTTTGCCCAATAGACAGATCCCTTGCGAAAACCTTGGAGATTTTGTTCCGCTCTATAGCCTCCTTAATACGCTCGGTGTTAAACCGACGCAGGTCGCAAGTCACGAACTTTGAAATCTGCCTATTGAGCTGACGGTATTTAGAGATTTTCTTGGTTCTATTTGTACGACGGGTCTTAAAGAACTTGGACCCGACCGCATGGACAGTTTTCACGAACCCATCACTGTAATCGTCCACGATACTCCCTAGGCAATCAAAACTATTTTGGAGTTCGAGCTGAAAACTACAGGGGTTTTGGATCTGGATCGGTACTGGACGGAGCGTAGACTTCATCAGACGAGATCTTTCGAGCTTGATATTAAGATTCAATGTGCCTCTTACCATTCGGTGATCGCTTTTGGTTTTAAACGCGTTTAACACGGAGACATCATTGAATATTTGCCTCTTCGTCGACATGATGAACTCTATCTCATTTCTTGTACCGGTCGGACTCAACCAGGTCCACTTTCTGTGCTCCCACTTCTTAAAGAAGGAGTTCATCATAAAGAGTTCCTCCTTCTCCATGAAGCCGGCCAGTAGTTTGCCTCGTTTATTCCGTCGTCCAAACCCAAATTTTCCCTATCGCAGCTCTTCACCGTCTCATTTGCCCAGTTTCGCGTCGAAGTCTCCCATGACAACCGTGAAGTGTATTTTAGAACTATGTATGGCTCTAAAGATATCTTCATACATAGTTTTTACATCGTCGTCGTATTTTGTCTTCTGAGGTTGGGGCGTATACCCGTATAACCTTCAACGAATACCGTTTGGTTATTCTGAGTATAAGGTACACCAACCTATTCGACACGCTTTTGATCTTCTCCACGTTGTTTACAAGAGACTTGTGGACCATAAGCCCGAGACCGTGCTGGGACTTTAGTTCGCCCTCTCGGAAATAGAGCAGGTTACCGGATTTGAGGATTATCGAGTCCTCGCCCTCTCTTCAGACTTCAGTTAACCGAACAATATCCCAACGTATCTTGCTCAGTTCCTTCTCGAGCGAACGACTCGTCGGTCCGCAGTGAAGGTGTGTTGAACGTTGCCAGGTGCAGCTGTTGTCGGT
Organism: Agonopterix arenella; assembly: GCA_927399405.1. NCBI lineage: Eukaryota > Metazoa > Arthropoda > Insecta > Lepidoptera > Depressariidae > Agonopterix > Agonopterix arenella. Next base: position 10,555,248 of record OV656707.1, on the reverse strand, counting down.
TGTGGTAGCCGGAACTCTTCCGGAGATTCTTCGTACCCCCTGCCCCGCCGTTACCTTGACCGCTACCGTAGCCAGGAATAGCGGGGCCGCCGGGGACTGGGGGCCGTGTTAAGGGCGTACTTGCCATGTTGGGGGGTTTTGCCATAATCACCACGCTTGGCAGGCGGGTTGGCGATCGCAGTTCAGTTGGATAAGTGTACGCAGAAGATGCTGCTGCCCATCTTCTGGTCGGTCCCTTAGTCACCTTTTGACACCCACAGGAAGAAATGGGATAGTGCTATTCTTAGCCGGCACCACACGGTCAAATCCGAACCCGTTGAAATGTTTATTTCTAGATTAAACAAGTTTTGTTTGTTACTTTCTACTGAACTAAAATATTCAAGTTTTGTTGATGGCCACTCCAAAAACAAAGGTGAAAAATAAGGCGCCAACCTTCCATACAAAGCCCGCATTGTCGTTTGGAACTAATTTCCAGACATACTCGCATCGTTCTAGGACACGGGGTTCCGCTGAGTGTAGGCATATTGTTTGCGCTTAGTGAATTGCATTGCTGAATGTAACGCGAGTTGCCTTCGAATTATCTTACCTTCACAACCTTAATAATTCTGGTGGTGGTTCTGCTGTTGTTATTACTGTTGTTGTGTTTGTTGCTGCTTCTGTTGCATTCGCTACAGTGGCGTTTTTAGCTACTTTCATAACATTAAGTACTATTTTGTTATCCATAACAAGATCAGCATAAAAAGTTAATGCTAGCCACAGAATAGTACCGCAAATTATCACACTGGGCAGTGATTGTTTTGCCTGGAATAAAAATTATTGTGTACTTAGTATTATAGCCCGCACAGATAAAATTGCTTTTTGGCTTTCTAATTTATGTTGTTAATTAAAAGTTTGAACACATTTAGTGATACAAGGTAGCAGATCGGTGAAAAATCACAAAAACTTAAATAACTTTGAAACCGTAAATTTTTGGATCATCCTGTATAGAACCAAAAAGGTCGAAAATGATGTCCTCTACCCCAAATTTTCCATTGGACCATCTTAACTCGGCCACCCAGAATCTGCAGGCCCAGGAAGCGGTGTGAAGACAGCTGCGATGGACCTGGTGCGGCTTCGGGTTAATGGCGTGTGACTGCTGCTTGTTTGACCTGGTAGAGGGGTGTGAAGGGTTGGTTGAAGCTGGTTGCTGCTGTGTGTTGGTGCTGCTCTGCGGTGTTCAGGTTGCGATGCTCTTTGTCGAGGGTCACCAATATGGAGGTGCTACTGGGAATATAGTTTTTGAGAGTAACGCGATTATTATTTAAGAACCCGTTAATGTTTATTTCTAGGCTACTGGGAATGTTATGTTCCTCCATCGAAATGGGAAGATCTTCCACCAGGCTATGTAAGAAGCCTGGGGACCGGCCGTGGTCCAACAGTTCTTATGTATACAGGGTGGATTTTTGAGACGGGGCAGTAAGGGCAGGTACCTTAACCGTTGCAACTAGAGGGAAACAACTTTTTGAGACAGTTTTACCCCCATTTACCGGTTTTGAAAATAAAAACTTTTTTTATGTCAATCGATCCTGTTTCTTATAAAGATCAAAAAAGTCTACGAGACCAACTGAGCTTAGAGTACTAGATATGTCAGAAATCGCTAAAAACTTCTCCCATACATTTTACAAAAATAAGGGCTTGGTCTATGACCAAATAGCTGGACGACTGCGACCTGGACAGATCTCTTGTAGCTGTCACCCTAGACCTAAAGGTCATTTCCTAGGCCCACGGACTTCATGAACCGTATTATGCTTTTGGAGGGGAGGTCCCTAATGTCAGTAGGTGTTATTATGTATCCACCTAGATGGCGACTCCTGCTGTGAATGAGCACTTCGCATTCGCAGAGGAGGTGTATGGGCGTTTCCTCTGCTTCACAGCAGAATCTGTAAGTGGGTGAATCTATAAGCCCCATTCTGTGTAGGTGTTTGTTTAACTTGCAGTGTCCTGTTAAAGCTCGTACTAAGAGCCTTAAGTCGTTGCGGTTTGAATTGATAGCATCCGAGGTATGTCTGTTTGAAAAACCGGTCACAAGTTCTTTCGCATGCCTCAGTTCTGGTGTATCAGACCAGAGCTTACGGCTTTGGTTCACGGCCCATTCCTTTAGCACACGTCTAGAGGTGTTGCGAGAGATGCCGCAGTAAGGCTCGGGGCCTATGGCGTCCTTTTCCGCCCCTCTTCGTGCCAGCTCGTCAGCAGCCTCATTTCCATCAATACCACAGTGTCCAGGCACCCAGCCTAGGGTGACAGAGTTTGTCAGTCCTAGCTGGTTGAGTGCTCGGGCACATTCCAATGTTAGCCTCGACTCTATTTCATCAGATCCTAGCGCTTTCAGAGCAGCCTGGCTATCTGATAAAATAACAATATGTTTCCCCTTTGGGCATCTTTTCAGATTCTCATTTACGCAATCTATGATAGCGTACATTTCAGTCTGGAATACAGTGGCATGCTGTCCAAGGTGAATCGCTTTTTTTAATCCTTGTATTGCCGCCACATACTCCAGCTCCAGCACGGTTGTCCTTCCTGGAGCCATCTGTAAACCAGACGACGTCTCCTGCGCTGAAGGATTGGGGGGTATTCCCGTTCCAGTCCTCTCTTTGGGGTAGGATTACCTTGTATAACCTGTTAAAGTTATATTCTTTGTTCATGGTGTCTTTCGGCATACACATGATCGGAATTGTTAAGAGAGTTTCATGTAACCCTCTCATAACAGAGGACTTCCATTTGGAATCTCCTCGTTCCAAGGCTCAGAGCATTGCAATTTTTGCCTCTTTCTGCACATGGATGTGTAGTGGAGGCAAACCTAATATTGCCTCCATAGCAGCCGTGGGTGTAGATTTCATTGCCCCCGTTGCTATTCTGCATACTAATCCTTGTAGGCTATTTAGGGTGTTTACACACTTCGCTTGTTCGGTTTTCTTATGCCAGGCTACACTGCAGTAGGATACCATAGGCCTCACTATCGCAGTGCAGATCCACATAACCGAACTCGGTTTCAGGCCCTATCTGGAGCCCGCTAAGCGACAGCATGTCCCTAGTCCTATTTTTGCCTTTCGCACAATGTGGTCCAGGTGTTGGTTCCAAGTGAGTTTTTGGTCCAGAATTACTCCTAGATATTTAACCTCCTTGGAAAACGGTATAGATTTGTTGAAGAGTGTTGGAGGTCTAAGGCGCTCAAATTTTCGCCTTCTTGTGATAACCGTTTTATCGGCATTCACTGAAAGACCAAAGACTTTGCACCACCTTTCTATCTTGTGTAGTGCTGTCTGCATGAGACTGGATATAGTGCTGGGGCATGGGCCCACAATTATCACTACCAGGTCATCAGCATACCCTTGAGTATCTAGGTAGGCTTCCCACAGGAGGCAGTTACTAAACATTTAATACCTAACAAAACTTTTTGCGATGCATGGATAGACTGGTCATTAAAGATGAGGTACTGGTCGAAAATAATTTTGAATTTCACTCACTTGTTTTGAAGACATGGAAGAAGTACGGATATAAATGTTACCGGCAGGGGCGAATAGTTCAGGCATTACATTCTGGAGATGATATTCGCAGAATTACATTTTGCAGATGTTTAAGGGGGAAAATAAGTAGATATAATTATTTTATTAACTACATTTTATGGTCTGATGAAACCAATTTCTCCAACAATGGCACGTATAACCGGCGAAACCAACATTATTGGTCTTGAGAGAATCCTCTTAGATATCGAGAAAGCCATAATCAGATTCGTTTCCTGCCCTTACTGCCCCGTCTTAAAAATCCACTCTGTATATGTATCGAATCTCTGTGATTATTTCTCTTGCGCGATGCATGTCTTGCATTCGATTGTGAACCTTATTTGTAGTAGGTTACGAGTTACGTATTCACGGTGAACGTTGTCTATGTATGGAGCATATTTCCGAGAGCGATAGTATCGCCATCTGTTGGCATCTTTGCTATAACTTGTGGGTGCTGACATCTGTGATCTATTGTAGCTGTAAAAGGACCCTTAATATTAAGGGGGAACCACCGCTACCGGCGCAGGAAACCAAAGTTAACGCCATTGGGAACCGGCGGCAGGTAGTAACATAAGAATAGTTTATAATAGTACACTATGGAATGGAATCTCCCATGTACGTGCCTTATACGTCACGTTTTGAACACCCCTTTTCGCTCCACCCGCAACGTCCCGCTGTCGCCCACGGGTACCGCTAGGGCTGTTACATAAAATATTTTTCAACACACTTGCTCATAAAATGGCCCTTAATTCACCGCAATTAGGCACATAATGACACCTATAAAAACTTCATTACTATTATTCACAACTGAGTTTTAGGTTTTTTTCTTATTATTTGAGTTCAAGAAGTTTAGATAGGTAGGTATCTAAACTTCTTGGTTGAGTTCTTGAGTAGCTTTGTTCTTAAAAAAGTTTCGATACAAAAAAGATCATATTCAATAGTACAAATAAATTCTCTAAATAAACTTTTTATTTACTAAATAAAATGATTTTTTATTATTATTTTCTTCACAAGTGTGTTGAAAAACGTCGTATGATACACGTGTGTATTGATGATTACCGTCCTCGGCTCTCTTAAGACCCTCGCCTACGGCTCGGGTCTCAATGGCGCCTCAGCGGTAATCACCAACATTACACACTTGTACCATAATGTACTATATTATAATTGCTGTCATTTATTTTACAGGTACGTTATCTATACAGGGTGAAATTTATATCATTAGCATCCTTTTAAACTAAGAGTTTACCCATCAAACTGAACAACTTTTACTATGGGAGCAAACCGATCGGAGCAAAAATAAATCAGCTGTTGCATACATTTGAGTCGCGAACTCGCGGGTCGACATTGCAGTTTAGTATGGAACAGCAGATTTTTTATTTGCTCCGATCGGTTTGCTCCCATAGTAAAAATTGTTTAGTTTGATGGGCAGACTCTTAGTTTAAAAGGATGCTAATGATATCAATTTCACCCTGTATAATCGCAGACGAGAGCCCTGACCAAGTAGTTGGTTAAAACAACATGACATCGAAGTGAGCTCTAACGCATAATATGTCACGCGAGTTTCTTTTCTATAATTTAATTTAAATAAAAAAATAAATATCTTGGACATTGTCACACAAATTATCTAGTCACATTTAAAGTACCTGGACTTGTATTATGATGACTATACAACGATATAGAATACTTATATAGATACAAACATCCATGACTCGGGTACAAATATTCATATTCATCATATAAATATTTGTCCCTTACGGGATTCGAACCCGCGACCCTCGGAACAGCAGGCAGGTAGTGAACCTGCAGACTGATTTTATTAGATTTAGGTACTATTATTAATTATTCTTATGATGGTAACTAGGTAGGTGAAGAGTTAGGTGTTACCGAATACGGGTGTAACGGGATATTAATTTGATGTAAATACTTTGTAACACGAAACGACTTTATTTGTGGCTATTTTGGTTCTATAATGCATAATATATATATACATTATGCATATGTTTTCGACGAATATTCTGACGTAGATTTTGCTAATCTACGTAACGTCACGGAATATTCGTTCATGGACATTTAATATTAGCCTTCTGTTACTTATATAATTCTGTTTATGTACACACGGCAATGACGCTGACTGTACGCACGGCAAACATCAAGCTATACAAAATCAACATAAGCTGGACGCGTGACATTATACGTTACTCGACCTACGCGCGGCCAGCTTATGTTGGTTTTGTATAGCATGATGTGTCGCCGTGCGTACAGTCAGTGTCAGAGAAATCTGACCCCCTAAGTATTAAGAATTTGAGGCATAATTTTCACGTCAGGTATTTCGAGTGCCATCTACTGTTACAATGTGTGTCCAAGCAATAAACCTGTTCTCGAACTTCCATTGCATTTCTGATACTGCCGGTATAAATTTTAACAAACAAAGTGAAAAATTTATAAAATATTTCCATCCATGACAGAGATTTGAGCTTAGCGCTCGCTCGCTACTTACACAATCGTGTGAAATTGTAACCTGCTTGGTATCAAACTACGTTTATCGTCATATTTTTATTAAATTATATTAGATGTTTCGAGGGTATTTCACCATTGCTCGATTCATTGTTGCATTACAATCTAGTGCATACTTTCATACATTACGAATCGGAGGAATTGTATTTAGTTTTGATAAAATATGTTTAAACTTATTGATTCATTATCATGGTGCGATAAAATGTATCGCTCTTTGGGAGCTAACGAAAGAATTTAAAGGATTTTCACGAAAATAGGGCGTGACGGTAAGTTAATCTAAAACCTATAACCGAGCTAGAAAAGCAATTGTTTGCTAATTGAATAATTATTTACTCTTTATTACACGTTTACAGAGAAATACTGTTCGATTATGGATAAGAAGATATCAGGATATATTTCGTTCAAGTTAATGCTCTGTTCATCGTTCACGATTCGTCACACAGTGGCTTACTTCCCAAAATGCCTGAATAATAAAACCTGAATATATTGCTATATAGTGTTATATGGATAGATTTGTGGGGTTAAATAGTTCTTAATTGGCAGCCTAGTGAAGTGTAGGTCCATGCATAATTTAGATCAAGAAGTTGAAAGACCCTTGGAGTAAATGTGATCTAGTGTCATTTGTTCCACTATCGTTTCGAATATGAAAGATCGACTGGAGCAGATACTAGCAAGTGAAGGTCACTCTATCCCATATTAGTTGCTCGTCATCAGGTAAAAATCCCTTTCTAGTTTAGAATCATTTGACTCCTCAATTATAAAGGGCTAATTTTTTAATGTGTTTATCTTTTTCCTTAATTTTACTGTTATATAAGATGGCGTGCGAGAGACGTAAATTGAGGTCCGTCTTAGCATACCCCATAACATAAATATAACATAAAAAATCCTTTATTGAAATTTTATGCTTATATTATCCGTCTTGTTACGACCCGTTCTTATCATACCCCGAAAGCATGCCATTTGAAGTACATTGACGGCTTAGTCTACCTACGTTATTCTATGAAGACATGGTAGTTCAGTGGCGAGTAACCTTGCCTGCCGGCAGGAGGTGATGGTTCGATCCCCATCCAGGCCCAAGGAGCAAAATAGTCATATAAGATTGAGCTTGTTCAGCTTATACGTCATATAAAAGTCATATAAACGCGAAGTATACGGCGTCAAGAGCATATGCTAATCATCATAGTTATTATGAATAAAGTTATCATAATAGTTATTTGGACTAAAATTAACATGTTGATTCTCTCGTAAAAATCTAAACAACCTAGTCGTCTATTACATTGTTGTATCACAAATTATTTATGCTTTAAATTGTTTTCTATTTCGTTGAAATCCCTTTCTAGTTTATGATGTTCTTAGCAAAATAGCAAGACAAGTTTAGAAGTTAAGTATTTTCACAAAAATATAAGAATTTGTCTTCTTGGGTTTTGAACTTACGTCACACAGAACAGTGCTCTAAAAAAGTAAAGCACTGATCACCACAACTCAGCCACGACTGCTTTAAAATTACCGTCGTAAACAAGCATATCATACGTCTTGGTGAAAATTAGTTCAGTCACGGAATATATAAGTTTAGTTAATTTTCTAGAGATGGCGCTTATTACAAATCAATATATTGTATTTTCTAGGTCAGGACACTTAAAACCATTTGATTTATGCTGTATAATTTGTCATTGATGGCGCTTAAAAGATTTAGATAGGGGGTCAGGTTTCTCTGAAGCTGACTGTACCTATTGTATTGTGCTGTTGGTTTTCCAAAAACAATAAGTTAATTAAAACAGTTGATCAGTTTGATGGTTTGGTCAATTTCAGTATTTGGCCGGCTGTCCCGTACACCCTGTATTTTTCATTTGGAAAATGTATCTACCTTTAGCTTTTTACGTATATGATAAAAGGCTGATATTAATATAATATGTTTTTGTACTTACCGGATACTAAGTGTATTTACTATAAACATTGTTATATTTACTAGAAATATTTACAAGATTCGTAGTCTTGTATGAAAAAGCAATTGGACAATTGGATGTTTTTGCCCCGCAGTGGGATCGATCCTACTGCAGCCTAGCTAGCATGCCACCCCCGAGAAAACGACAAAAATCGAGATGTGCCTCCATCTTTATTATTTCACGTAGGCCAGAAAGAGCGCGCATGACGTTTTTCTCGTTTAAACGCTTTGTCGTGGGTGGCATGCTAGCTAGGCTGGGCATAAATTACTCTAAAAATAATAAAGTAAAAAAAAAAAATTATCCATTACCATTTTCAATTTGGGGACTTTTCCAACATAATGAGCGAAATAAGCTGGTGTGTAAAGAAATGGGCACATAAATCCAAACGATGTTCCAATTCCGATTCCCAATGCGCCATAATGTATTCTGTCGAAATGTGGTGAAGTCTCTTTTATCTGAAAAAAACAGTACGAATCTGACATAAATGGTGTTCAAATTAATGATTAGATAATTTTGCTTCGGGCGGGACTTGAACCCGCAATCTTCCAAACCGGGGAATTGCTTTCGTCCAATTTAGCTACCGAGCCTACTACGCCAGAGAACGAATCTTAGGCCGGATTCGACCAAACTTCGATTTATAGAAGAGTAACTATACAAGGAACAATTTTACTCCTAGTGTTAACTCCGAAATAACTTTATTTGCCGTCTACCACACTAAACCCATACCAAAAGAACGAATGTAGGTATAATCCACCTAAAGAAAGAGGTCGTTGTATCCGTACTTATTGCAATGTGAGGTTATACAGTTTTAATTTGTTTGGTTTCTTTTAATTTTAATTTTTTATGTGTGTGTGCACTGAGAGATCACCTCGCGACATTTAATTTTTTTTAAGTATGTTGCACCAATTATATTGAATCGATTTTTCGCATGGTACTAGCTAATACTATTAACAGTATATGTGATTTTTTCCATAGCTGTACCTTTACAAATACTTGTTGAAAAGTGCTGTCAAAAATTTCTCTGACATTTTAATCAATATTTTTATATGGAATTAAATATTTAAAAAAATCAGAGTTATACTCCTACTCATCCTTTGTAGCTATGATTTGGTTTGGTTGCTCTACCTTATATAGTTCAGGAGAAAAACGACTTTGAAAAATGTATCCATAAAATGACGTTTTGACAGTATCTCGGTGACGGTTCAAGATAGGGGGCTGAAAGTTAGGGTGTTTCTATATTATGAGATAGCCAACAAATGATATTATAAAAATCCGATATTCGTCACAGGGGCCACTTCTCCTTCCTTAGCCTGCTAGACCCTTTGCAATGATATCATTTTATCGTCAATTTATTAAATAAATCAATATTATTTGCGTTTGACTTTTAGTAAAAACTGTAAGGAATTTTGTAAAGGAAAGAATTCATAACAAATATGTCCTCATTCTATGTTTTTGGCATTTAATTGTGATCTCTCAATCCACACGTTTCAAAATAACAAATAATTTGTAAGACAATGAAAATAACACCTACAATAATGCAATGCCGCAAATATTTAGTAGTAAAATTCTACCAGCGCCAGCAATCAAATTAGCCACCGGCGCCGGCAGTGGAGGCACTCCCTTAATTTTTACCTTGTCCCGCCGCCATTTTGATATTTAGTTATATCTTTAAAAAAAACCGACTGTATAAAAAAGAAAAACAAGCTCTCTATAATCATTAATCAGCTATAGCAAATTTGAGCAAATATAATTTGAATGTTATTAGGTAGGTATTGAAACCGGGGACAAAGAAGAATTTTATTATAAAACTTACCTAGTATCCTTGGTTGGTTATTGGTTTGTCCCGGGGTTTGCAATACCTACCTAATAACAATAACATTCAAATTATATTTGCTCAAACAAAGTTGTTATAGCAGATTAATGATTATTTCATTCCATTTCATTTATATTTATTGCGATAAATTACATGTTTACAATAGGTAGATGTCATTGATATACAGTCTCAACGTAATTTTACCCATTTTGGGTGTGGCAATTGTACAATATTGATATTCATAATACATACTTTACATAATAGGAATTTACTACAAAATAATTAATACAATGCCCATTGGAGTTTTGGTATACATTACAATACACAAAGAAAGTATGCTTGTTTTTCTCTTTACAGTTAACTAATAGTTTTTTATGCATTTGGGTTTTGTGTTTTTCTTTATAATTTAGATTATTTCATACTTTCTAGTCTTGTGTCGAAAAGGTGGCATAAAATAAAATTACTATAACTTTAACTAATTATATTACTGTATATACTTTTTGGAATTTTCCCACTAGCTTTCATTAGGTACCGATTTTGTAATTTTTAACAAAAAGAATTGTTTATTGCTCCTCTATTTTTAACCCCTGACGCAAAAAGAGAGGTGTTAAGTTTAACGTGTATCTGTCTGTGGTATCGTAGCTTCCAAATGGATGAGCCGATTTTTGTTTAGTCTAGCTGCTTTGGTTTAAAAGTTATTAACTTTTTAAGTTTTTAACTTCCAGCGGGGCCCTCTCTTGTTTAACTATATAAGTCGCTGAAATTAACGTTGCCGTTTAGTGCTTGATGCCTGTGTGTATAGTTAAATTACATATTCTGCTTCTAATAACCCTGGAAAATGCAATAATATCTCGTAATTATGATTCATATAAAATGACATTTCGTGGACCTACGATATGGTTTTTAGGTATCCCTGATTCCATATCATCAATTTTTGGATTTTTTGTCTGTCTGTTTGTTTGTTTGTGTGTTTGTTTGTTTGTTTGATCGAGCATCACGCAAAAACTACTGAACCGATTTAGATGAAACTTTTTTTGTTTGATAGCTAATGATCTGACTTAAAATCTGGTATATAATTTGTGCGGACACGGGTTAACGCTCGTACTATTATAGTACACAGTATATTCGAGTACACAGGAAAGTCTGCAGTAGACACATCAGCGGGCATATTGCGTGGAAGGCCATTTGGAGGTGTAGCTATTTTATGGCAAAAAGGCGCATTCCAATCTGTATCAGTAGTGAATTGTGCTAGTGTAGTAGACGTATCACGGCTGTAAAGGTCAAGGTGTCGGGTAGGTCAGTTCTGTTTGTCAATGTGTATATGCCTACAGACTCAATAGATAATTTACTAAGTGAGATAAGTGCATTAGTAAAAACCAGTGATACGGAAGCGGTTTTTATAATGGGGGATTTTAATGCGCACCCGGATGCTTTGTTTGGTAAGGAATTATTAACTTTTTGTTCCGATCAAGAATAAATAAATGTATAAATAAATGATTATGATTATGATTATGATTATGATTATGGTGCTATTCTTAGCCGACACCACACGGCAAATATAAATTAGGTAAATAGGCTAACCATGTTCATAATCAAAGGTAAGAAAATAGATAAAGCTGCGACACCGGACATAATATTTACGAGAATAACAATCACAGCAACAATCATCAACATCATGACATGATGCTTTTGGTTTGTGAATATCGTCCCAAAGTGATTTTGTAGATGGATATTTAATTTAGTTTCTTGGATTCCTCTGCTTAAGCAAACACCACTACCTGTAAAGAAATAAGTTCAAAATCAAAATTAATTTAGTTTCTTGGATTCCTCTGCTTAAGCAAACACCACTACCTGTAAAGAAATAAGTTCAAAATCAAAATCAATTTTTTCTTTTCAAAATAATATCACAAAGATAGCTTTTTGACGTAATTTTTTGACTCAACCACCGCGTCGGAAGGTGTTCCGTTGAGTGACGATGCGGCCAGAAACTCTACAACACACATCTTTTAAACAAAACAAAATATAAAAAGTACAATTAAAATACAATATTGCATTACATAGAGTAACATTGTCAAGACCAGACATTTTGGTCAATCAAATAGTCATCGAGTTTATAGTAGCCTTTTTTACAGAGGACTAGTTAAAATATAGGTTCAAAAACAACGAAAAACCAGCAGGTGAAAAGTTCAAAAGGACCAATTTACAGGGTTTTACTATACAGGGTGTAAGGGATAGCCCTCCGCAAACTGAAACGGTGAACTCAAACCATCAAACTGAACAACCCTAACTAAGGGTAAACAGTTGCATTGCTTTATGGTGGTCGTATCCATGATCCATACGTTTGTATAAGAAGTCAAAAAAAGAGCATTTTCTATAGGTTACCTAGGGAAAGTTGTTCAGTATGATGGGTACAATCATCCCTGTTTACATTAACACCCTGTACCCCTATTAAGGATCAGAAGATGCAGCCCTCTGAAGCTAGGACGGACAGACGGACAACGTAGGCTTATGAATAGTAGAGTACCATTTTCACCCTTTGGGTACGGAATCCTAACAAACGAGGCCTTCTTTCAATCCAAAGTTGAACCATTAAATCTCCATGTTCCTGTTCTTGTGCCCGCTCATCTCCTTCGTGGCGCAGAGCGCCGGCCTCGTCGTCGGTGCTGCTATGAACGTGCAGGTGTGTAGATAAGTTTTGCCAGGCTATACTCTGCGTGATCTACGTGGTGATAGTGTAATATGCACCAGAAACAAAAGTATGTATAGGTATGCATATTTACAAAGATATTTACCAATCAGGAAGATGTATCCATAAACGGTATTCTTATCAACAAATTTCCACCACATTATTCCTGACTCTGGTTTGAGCGGAGGTAATTTACTTTGTGCTGTAATTGAAATTAACATTGTTAGCTTGAAACGAAATAGTTTTCAGAGAGAAATATAGCATTGAACACTAACAGACTGCAAGTATAATATCATATTATTTATCGTGCTGATCCAGTGGTGATTCGGATTAGATTTGTAGTATTATTATTTTGAATATCTATGACAGGTTGTTAGTTCGCCTCTGTGATAGCGCCTTTACTTATTTTTACCTAAAGAGAATCCTGCTGAACTGATGTGGTTCACCAGGATCCCCTGGGGGATTGGCTAGGGGATCGTGGTGGCCCAAACTACCATTATGATCGTGTATGGTAGGCTTCTACAACTACTGTCAGGTGTTGATAGGGGGCTAGCCTTTCCCCACAACTCACTTACAAGAAACCCTTCCAGGAATGATTCCAGGCTCACAAACTATGAACACAGAGTACTATAAAAAATAAAACAAATAAATCATGAGATTTTTCCAATCTTCATTCAGCTTATTGGCGTAATGTACCAGGATAACAAAAGTGTACAAGAGGTCATTCATTATCTGTAATCTTTTGTACTCAATGTTTATTAAGGAGTGCTCTAACCCGCACGACCAAAGCGACTGCGATGCGGGAGCAGCTACCGCGCAGCGGTCGCTGCCCATGTAATCTTATGGCGTCCCTCCAAGTCGTCGCACGCGACCACGACGCAGGAAGGCAGCGACAGCGGAGCGGGACGTGCGCGTCTGGTGGTCAGACGTGTATAATGTTACGCTCTCGTAACAAATACAAATTTTAAATTTCAGTAAATGTTGGTTCTTGTTCATAGTTTTTGGTTCTTTTTGATAGATTTGGATCGTTTTTGGTAGTTTTTCCTAAATTTTGGTAGATTTTGGTTGTTTTCGGTACTTTTTAGTAGATTTTAGACATTTTTGGTTCTTTTGGTAGTTTTTGGTAATTTCTGATAGATTTTGGTAGCAAAAACAACAGAAACGTAAAAACTACAAAACACTAACAAAACAAACAATAACAAAAGAACTAGGTAGGTTCTAGAAACTTGACATAACCACAACAATAGTTAAAGAAGTGTTGCTTCAATGACATCAACAAATGAAGTTCGCTTCCCGCGTCGCAGTCGCCCGGGTATGTGCACTGCTTTAGCCTTTTATCTTTTATAGAATACGATAAAATAATTTAAAATCAATTTAAAAAAATGTTATTTTAAAGGACGGCTTAACGTGCCATCCGAAGCACAGAATCATTTTTCTTTTCAGCAATCAGGTGATTCAGCCTGCAATGTCCTAACCAACTGGGGAAAAACGCACAAAGTGACATTTCACTAGGTGTCCCCCGTGGGAATCGAACCCGCGACCTCCGTGTCGAGAGCCAATGCTCTTAACCATTAGACCAAGGAGGCAGCATCACCACTTATTAAAAAAAAATTTAAGAAAAAAGAAACCTAAAAAATTAAAACTATAGCCTCACAAGACAATAAGTACGGATACCGCTTTCTTTAGGTGTATTATTCATTCGTTCTTTTAGTATTGTTTTAGTGTGGTAGAGCACAAATGAAGTTATTTCGGAGTAAATAACAAGAGTAAAATTGTTGCTTGTATAGTTACTCTTCTATTTAAAACAACTGAAGAATTATAACAATATAATTATAATAATTCAATAATAAATTGTGATTTAGGAGGTGAAAGTTAGATTATATTAGGTTGGGGAAAACGTTTCTTCGCATTCCCTATTACGGATAAAATGGATGCCATTTTTGAAAAAGTGGAGCAAGATCGGCATATCAGTAGTTACGACGTAGCTGAAGAACTGGAAATTGACCACAAAATAGTATCGGCGCATTTGAAAAAAACTGGGTACACAAAAAAGCTCGATATTTGGGTACCTCACGAGCTCACTGAAAGAAACCTAATTAACCGTGTACTCATTTGTGATTCTTTATTACGACGTAATGAAACCGAACCATTTTTGAAGAAGCTGATAACTGGTGATGAAAAGTGGATCACGTACGACAAGAACGTGCGAAAAAGTTCGTGCGGTCAAAGGCCGGTCAGGCTTCACAGACTGTGGCGAAACCCGGGTTAACTCGCAACAAGGTGATGCTGTGTGTGTGGTGGGATTGGAAGGGCATTATTAATTATGAGTTGTTACCACCAGGCAAGACCATCGATTCTGAACTCTACTGCGAACAACTGATGAGATTAAAGCAAGAAGTTGAGCGAAAGCGGCCGGAATTAATCAATAGAAGGGGGTGTGGTTTTTCATCATGATAACGCTAGACCTCACACATCTTTAGCCACTCAGCAAAAATTAAGAGAGCTTGGCTGGGAGGTGTTAATGCATCCGCCGTATAGTCCTGACCTTGCACCTTCAGATTTCCACCTGTTTCGGTCTCTTCAGAATTCTTTAGGCAGTGTCAGGTTAACATCACGAGAGGACTGCCAAAACTACTTGTCGCGGTATTTTGATCAGAAGCCCCAAAATTTATATAGCAATGGGATCATGTCCCTACCTACAAGATGGCAAAAAGTTATCGAACAAAATGGTACCTACATACTTTAGTTTAATGTAAATAAACTATATTAAATAATGTTTTGAATTTTCTTAAAAAATGCGAAGAAACTTTTTCCCCAACCAAATAGATTTTTATTAGATTTTCAGTTTTGTGTACACACGGCAACTTATCAAGCTACGCAATACAAATAAAGATATAAATAACATATTAAGCTGGCCGCGCGACGTTATACATTACTCTACTTACCGTAGTAGGCCAGCTTATTCTGGTTCTGCGTAGCTTGATGTGTAGCCGTGTGATCTTATGAATAAATTAAATTGTTCCTTAACCTGTGATTGGAAGGGTATTAGTATAAGTAGTTTTTAATGTATTTGAACTGTGATAGCATATGTACTTTATTAATGAAAGGAAAATTAAAAAAAACATTACAATAAAAATAATTTGTTACAAGTTGATATCAAGATTTGTGTATGATTGCTCAATTATTGTTTTAACTTATTACGATGATATACTGTGTACTTAGGACCAATTTAAAACAAAAATAAAGATGATTGAAGCACTAATTGGCAAGTTATGGACCTCTAACCGCACCAATTCCCATAATAATAAACGAAAAAACCAACATAGAGAATAACTTAAAAACGTTGACATTAGCCATAATACTATAATGTGGTCATTGATCATGAATGTGGTTTAAAATGATCATAAAGGTACCCTCAATCAGCTCTAAATATATTTACATTGTTCTACCTAACAAGAGCACTCTTAATTTGTCTGCCACTCTAAAAAAACGTAGTATTGTAAAATAGTGCTTACTTTTTGCTGAACAATACTCCAGAAACCGGAAACTGCAAGGTACAACACTTAGAAGGACTACAAAAATTGCAGAAACTGAAGCATCTTTAATGCTGTAATAAAACATACATAGGTAAGAAAAAACCATAAACTTAATATACTGTAATATTAAGTTTATGGAAAAAACTAAATCCGATCGCTTAGCGACCCAAAGTGGGTTTTGGCTTGGCCTACAAAACGAAAGGAGTTCTCGCGCTATGTGGGAAAAGGAATGCCCAGCGGAGCCCTCGATCCGAAGGCTTTGAAACCTATTTTATTCATTTTTTTTACCTAACCTAGCTAATCATTTAGTGCTCATTTATAAATAAGTTTCCCTCTGGTCGAAGGATAGCTTAGATTTAAAATAATGCAGTTATCTTAGAAGCCTTAATAAAAAATTATATTTTTTCAAAAAGCACTAAATGATTAGCTAGGTTTCAAAGTCCTAGCGAGGACCCCGCTGGGCGTACCTATCCTGACATGCAAATCTTGTGGCCAGGCCAGTGGAGGGGCGATGTGCTTTTGTCAAAAATAGGCATTATGGTTTTGTTTCGTAGATAGATAACTAGGATTCTTTCCAATAATTATGGTCCTCTACTCCACTCGCCACTCGCCACTCGTGTATAATTTCTTGAGGTCAATCTGCCTAGAACTAGATTCATTGACGTAGAATACTATGGTCGCAGGGTCTAGTAAAAAATTCTCGAAAAAAGTGTCCGAGGCTAATAATGGCGAGTAGGAATTATAGATATTTTTTTATGCGGGTGTCCACTTTTTTTGTGCTAGTGTGTGTGTAAAGTGTCTGTAAACATTTTAGGGCAGTTGTCACTTGGTCCTCTTTTGTCCTTACTACTTGACACAATACACACAAACGTGAAAAGAAGTGGACAACCTAGCAATGGTATGGCTCCCTCTGCCTTTCGGTATTATTTTTTTGGTTTTACATAATAGCATCTAGAACAACAGCTTCATACAAGCTACAGAAACCTATGTACGTGTAGTAAACGTAAGTAAGTATAAACCAACAAAAAGCGTTGAAAATGCTGAAATTCTTATCCATCCTACTCCCCAATTGGGGCAGGGCACGCAACGCGTGCCCGCGCGTGCACGTAGTCGGCCGATCAAATAAAGACTGTCGCGTAAAATTGGTTCTCTTTTTACGTTTTAGTGCTCTTTTGGTTCGGACACTTGAGCACGGACCCTGCGTCCAATAGTGGGTAAGTCAATGGCCTATTTTGTTGTTTAGCTTATTTTGTTTTGCTGGGAGCTAGTCAAAGATCATTTGGTTTGAAATAGCAGCAGTGGTTGCCCCGGTTTAATCTTGTCCTTAGCCTCCATGCCTACTGGGTGAATCTTCAAGGCGCGGATCTTAATTTTATATTGAACGAGCGTTAACCCGCGACTTCGTCCGCACAAATTATATACCAGATTTTAAGTCAGATCATAAGCTATCAAACAAAAAAAGTTTCATCAAAATCGGTAGTAGTTTTTGCGTGATACTCGTTCAAACAAACAAACAAACAAACACCCAAACAAACACACAAACAAACAGACAGACAAAAAATCCAAAAATTGGTGAAATGGAATCAGGGACACCTAAAAACCATATCGTAACTTTTTTTTTGTTAATATCTTCAATGTACAGACAAACTTCCTGTTACAGTTTTATAATAGTATAGACGAGCGTTAACCCGCGACTTTGTCCGTACAAATTATATACCAGATTTTAAGTCAGATAATAAGCTATCAAACAAAAAAAGTTTCCTCAAAATCGGTTCAGTAGTTTTTGCGTGATACTCGTTCAAACAAACACCCAAACAAACACACAAACAAACAGACAGACAAAAAATCCAAAAATGGGTGATATGGAATCAGGGACACCTAAAAACCAGATCGTAACTTTTTTTTTGTTATATCTTCAATGTACAAACACACTTCTGTTACAGTTTTATAATAGTATAGATTAGCATCCTTTTAAACTATGAGTCTACTCATCAAACTGAACAACTTTTACTAAGGGAGCAAACCAATCGCAGCACAACAAAATTTGCTGTTGCATACATTTTGTAGTTTAGTATGGAACGTATGATTTTTTTTGCTCCGATCGGTTTGCTCCCATAGTAAAAGTTGTTCAGTTTGATGGATAGACTCTTAGTTTAAAAGGATGCTAATGATATCAATTTCACCCTGTGTAATACTCAGAGAATTCAAAGAAAAAACACAAAGTTCGTAGCAAATGATAGTTATAAATTATAATAACTTACCGAGGATTCGTACCCGTTTTCCAAAGCGAACCCCAACCATTAAACCATGAACTCCAACGCGAATAATACATGCCAAATGATAATATTATAGCTATAATTGTGAGCTGAATAAAAACAGAAATGAAAATTAAACATCAATTTACTACACCATCTATATAAGGTCTAACAAAATTAGGTGAAACTATTTTAAGGGGATGATTAGACCATCAAACTGAACAACTTTCTCTATGGGACCAATATAGAAATCGCGAAAAAAAAATCTGCTGTCCCATACATTTACGTCGAGTGGGTTTGTATGGAACAGCAGATTTTTTTTTCGCGAAACGAACTTTCGGTAACTTAACGACGTAAAGCTGTCGAAGGAAGACCACTTCTATCTAAGTTTAACAACCGCGCTTAAGGCTCTATGGTAGGACGAAATACCTTGGGCTCTTTTATTTTTAATTTTTTGACTAGATTTGTACAATTTATCAAAACGAAAGTCATATCTCAGTATTTTTGGATAATTTATCTAGTGAAATCATTAATTGAATACACGATTGAAATTACTTCACTCGATAGAAACTCGTCACAAAGATGACGTATTTTCTTGTATTTTTAAATATTTTTCTTGTTTTAGAAGAACTACTTGTTTCAGATTTTTGGTATTTAAACTCACATATTCACCATTAGTTTATCTAGTGAAACCATAAAAAAATCTATAAAAAGTACTTTTGTTAATTCTTTTAAATCGAAAATACGGCACACGCATGCACTTTTCGGAGGGCTGTTGGGCAATTGCGTTTCTCATAGAAGGTATTCGTCTGAACCTATGGCCCCTTAAATTCGTTACCCATAAATGCCATTTGAAAACGATCAAACGTCTCATCCGGTTTTAGGCCACATTTGAAATCGCAAAAAATAATCGCACGAAAATGTTTGCGACGAAGATCCATTTTTAATAAAACACAATAATTCAATTTAGCTCTAAAAAAGTGTGAAAATGTCAAAAAATTTAGAGGAAAATTCAAAATTCGAACGATGGCGATGGCATTTTTACTTGTAAATAATCACATTTTTTTAAATAATTATAATCAGCCAGGGCTTCATACATAAAAACTAGTTTTCGCATTACTTTCTGAGTGGGGTGGAATACTTAATACATACAATTTCGTGCAGCGTGACTCGTTGAGGCAGCGCATTTTTATGTTTTTCAAAAGCCTTCTTAAGACCGATCTGACTTGGTTCACTCATAGGTTTACCCCTGGAAAAATATATGTTTACCAAATATGAAAAAAAAAATTTATGACACTTTTAAATAATCAATTTTAACAAAAATTAAAACCGCCTTCAAAAAAACTAAAAAGTAAACTAAAGACTTTTTTCGCTTGCATTATATTTGTTTTATCGAAGTCGCTGTCAAGCCGGTAAGATTCGCGACTTCTATGTATAAAACAAATTAATGTTCTTATGATGCGAACGAAAAAGTCATCGGCCGCAATATTATTTTTAAAATTTTTATTTTTTTTGAAGGCAGTTTAAATTTTTTGTTAAAATTTTGTTTATTTCACAATTTACAGTGGTGAATTCATTAGTTCAATTTAGTAGTAGTGCTTTAAATTAACAAACGCACTAGCCGGCACTACGATTTTCAAAGGTTCCCCTCGATTTCTCTGGGATGCCATCAGAATCATCAAAATCGGTTCAAAAACGACGAAGTTGAAGAAAAAAAATATATATATACGGTTTAATTGAGAAACCTCCTCCTTTTTTAAAATCGGTTAATAAAAAAAGATAAAAAATCATATGTAAACCAATTTAATTAAGATTGCAAAGAGCTCTGTGAATCACGAACAAAAACACTGAATTAAATCTTAAGCAGACACTTCTCTCTTGCGGAAACTTCTTAGCGAGAACTTTCAAGGAAAATCACTGCGGCTTATTACGCCACTAGCACAATGAAGGGCATCCACACTCTCGTTCTCGGCTATTCTCGGCGAGAAGCGAGAGTGAAGTGCCTGCTGTAGGGTATGTCACTTATGCGGGCACTACATTCTCGCCGAGAGCAGCCGAGAACAGTCGAGAACGGGAGTGTGGATGCTCTTCATTGTTCTCGTGGCGACATAAGCTGTAGTAATTTTCCTTGAAAGTTCTCGCCGAGAATTCTTGCTGAGAAGTTCTCGCGAGAGTGAAGTGCCTGTTTTACAGTATATTTTATTTTCGCTTAATAAATCAACAATAAAAAAAAATCATCCAAAGGCATCTTAAAGTCTAGCCCTTTAACTTTTAAATTTGGAAGCTTTCCTAGTTGGTCGGTTTTTTGTACGTACACCACTGTATCGTTGCATAGAAATCACTTATCTAACATCCATATTTTATTTATCTTTGTGGTGCTAATAGCCTCTGTGTATAACCCAAGTAGGAGTGACAGGAAGAGAAGAAAAACCTGAAGAAGACTATTCTCCGAGTAAAATCGCTATGACCTACGGACGGACGGACAGATGGACCGGACGTTTTCGAAAATTGCAAGGGATCCGTTTTTGTTTCATTTGGCTATGGAACCCCATACATAAACTCACGACCATAATGCCTTTCGTGGTGGTCAGAAATATTGCTATAACTGCCCAGTTTCTGTTTAAGAATTTAAATTTAGCAATGCTCACATTTAGCAATTTATTTTTCTGGATGGAATGACGTATCGAGCGGTGAGGGTTGGCTAGCCTTTCGCTCATATGAACACTGCATAAGAAACCTTTAATCCTTTAGTCACTACGACACCCATGGGAAGAATTGGGGTGTCCATTCTAAGCCGGAACCACAAGACATTAGTATTCGAGGTAAAAGTGAATAAACTGCGTCGAGAAAAGGATGGTACGCCCGTGCCGCTTTTTTGCTCGACTTGGCGGGGGCACTGCCATGCCCCCAGATAAGCATAATTATTTTGTTTAACCATGTTTCATATTGTCTCGACATCGCCTACCACCCGTTGACACAAAAGATTGACCCACACCTGTCAGGACGGAATCGCATTTTTTCATGCTCTATCCTTTTCTGTCGCTTAGGAACGTCATTTGCTAGAGCGAGAAACATCACACTAGCAAATGACGTTCCTGAAATAGCCCAGTAATTTTACGGTTTGAGCCGGGACTCCTAACAAAGCTCCGTAAAATGACTGAGCTAAAAGATGTGGGCCACCCACTGTGGGAGAATTGCGTTTTTTAATTTGAATACGGTATGTCAAGTTTTTTTTTTGGTCTTCATTTTATATTTTTTACTAATAGAAGTCATAATTTCAAGACGCCTATTTCATTTTCATCAATACAAATTTAATTTTTTAATTATTTTGATCTGTGATCTCTAAATGCGAAAATTGTGGACAGAAGAAAAACTATAAAAATAAGATCACCTGCCTTCTCTTTCTAACTTAATGCTGGAAACAGCAAAGGAAATATCAATTATGTAAAATTCTGACATTGCGAATGTATTTTTTTCTTAATGGCCAGTTATTTTAAGTTGATTTTATGCTTACCAAGGATTTTACATTGACGTGAGTGACATCACTCGTCGGACCGAAAAACGATGTTATTTTATATACAATATCCGTAATCCTTTCATTTTTAAATCTCTGACATAAAATATTGTTATTGAGACAATTATCTCGAAATGGTATTCGATTCAGCCCTCCAAAAAAAACTTGACCTTCCGAATTGCCATGAATTTATTGAAGTACGAGCGTTAACCCGCGACTTCGTCCGCACAAATTAGATACCAGATTTTAAGTCAGATCATAAGCTATCAAACAAAAAAGTTTCATCAAAATCGGTTCAGTAGTTTTTGCGTGATACTCGTTCAAACAAACAAACACACAAACAAACAGACAGACAAAAAATCAAAAAATTGGTGAAATGGAATCAGGGACACCTAAAAACCATATCGTAACTTGTTTCTTGTTAATATCTTCAATGTACAGACAAACTTCCTGTTACAGTTTTATAATAGTATAGACTCACAGCATTGTTAAGTTGTAGAGAAGATTCAAGACGAACATGACGATAGCTGTTGGGAGCGCGAAAACAGTATATTGTAAATAATTGAACACATCTGAGAATTCTTTGTCTTCTGGTGCGGACCTGCATAATTTAAAACATAATTAAACACTGCACACTCTCAACAATCTACAAAATCACTAACACACATCCTACAAAACATTGTTTCATTTCACACTCTTTTTGGCGTTTTTGGTATCAACATGTTTTTGCTTCTCGTGCCCGCTGGCAATCATCTACACTACACATTAGAATGGTTATATAAGTCCACCAGAATCTGATGGCAATATAAGGAAATAAAATTTTAGAGTAAGCAGATTAGGGCCAATTTGCAATGGTTCTACACATCAATTCAATCGCGATGCAGCATCGATGCAAACGCGATACAGCATCGATTCAAAGACGACACAGCAAGCCACGACGCAAAACGTTTGGAATATGTGGTCATGGTCAGGGCCTCTACCCGCACATTCTAACTTCGCAATTGCGTGAACGTTTTCGTTCCAATGTCAACTCTATAACAATGGAGTGCGGACCGAAACAGTGGCAATATATCGAACATCGAAAGTCCGGGTACAGGGCCAGGCATTCGTCGACAGCCGTTGTCGGAATGCATACGCGCGTCTGCATCGGTACAAACCTGCGTGTGCATCGCTACAATCACGGGTTTGAATCGATACGAACGCCATGCAGTCAAATGATTGACATAGTTGCAAAAAGTCCCAGTTTAGCCCAGTCATTTTACGGTTTGGGCCGGGACTAATTAATGATCGATATTTTTTTTGGTATAATATTAAAGAGCCAATTATAACCTCAAAATTAATATTTAAAAAAATCACGTCAGCAACAGTTCCAATTTTAAAATTAAGCTATTATCTCGTTCTAAAAAACCTTATGGTAATTTTTTTGCACATATTTAAGGCTTTACCATTATACATACTTCAAACTTGGTGTAAATATTTTTGTCTACTTAAAAGGTTTTGAAAAATACATTAGTATTTTCTAAGAAATATCTCATTTTTAAATTTCCATGCCTATTTTATTTCTCAAAAATAGTTTATATTGTTAAAACTAATTCAAATGAGTGCATTGGTATTAATATTATTAATTGAAAAGCTTTCTGGGATACACAACTTTGATTTCTATGTTGCGTAGCGAATTTTTTTTTAAAATATGTTTTAAGGTAGTCTTTTTGTCACTAAATGGTGCCAGTTACAGTTTAAAAGTCCAATTAATAATTACTCCCTACCCCGCCTAACAAAACTCCGTAAAATGACTGGGCTAGTTTATAAAGGGCCTACTTTGACTAGACATATGACAGTTTGAAAATCATCAT
The DNA here is from genome assembly GCA_927399405.1 of Agonopterix arenella. Taxonomy (NCBI): domain Eukaryota; kingdom Metazoa; phylum Arthropoda; class Insecta; order Lepidoptera; family Depressariidae; genus Agonopterix; species Agonopterix arenella. The sequence continues at coordinate 10,531,595 of OV656707.1, read as the reverse complement.
CATCATCTCAGCCGATGGACGTCCATGCTCATGCAGAGCGCAGCGTGGGTAGGCACCACGGTAGGTCCTGAGATGACCTGGTGAAGGCGGCGGGAGTTTTGACAATACCATGTGAAAATATTGGTATACTTTTTGACTTTTTTTTATGCCTTTAGATTCTGGTAGACCTAATTTAGTATGTACTTTCATTAATTGAAAGCTCTCGCTAGCCGGTGTATGTGATTATGATTAGCTCATGATTTTTGATTCTTATTGCTGCTGTTGTTTCGGTTCTGAGGTTTTGTGGAAGTGGAATTACGAATTGGGGTTAAAGAAACTGTCCTAAGCATCATAAACTTTATAAGAGAAAGGCCATGGTTCGGTTTGCCAATCATTATCACTAGGATAAACAACGTTTTGCGTAAGTTACCAGCACAAACAAAGCCTTTTGGGACTTCGCGGTACACTCCAGTATATTCCGTGTACGTTTCAACGTGCAATAAGTTTAATGGCTTGATATTCAAAACAAACCATCGTTGTGAATATATAGTTGTACAGTTGGTCTAAAAGTTCTATTGATAGAACAAAAGAGAGTCAAAATATACAACGGATCATAAAAATTAATTGCTAGATTTAGCTAGAATAAATGGAGGTCAAAATGTACAATTGGGTCATTTGTCACACGTTACAAAATGATCGGTCAATATCACATGTCCAAGTGACATTGTGACAAGGTGGGGTGCATCCATTGTGGGAGCACGGACGGCTGGCAAGCTAGCAACAATTCGACAATCTTTTGTATTATTTTTTACTTTCTTCACCCTTAAACTAAATGTTCGATGAAGGGGGCAATACCATTGAGGGGAAAAAACCTAAGATCTCCTGGTTTTAGATATCCATCTCCGAGGAGGCACATGCTTTTAGCCGCCAAGACATCGCAGTCACAAAGGATATGTTCCATAGTCTCCTCTTCTCCGCACGCTCGGCAGCTGGGATCTAGGGTGAGTTCCATCTTATGCATCATCGTGGCTGTGGCGTAGTGTACACCTCCGACGATGGTACGAGTTTTAATCCTGCTATTGTTCAGTATAAACTTTGAAACACGTGTTGTCACATTGCTAGAAATTTCTTACAGTGTTGTAGACCTGCAAGGTCAGACCCCTCTAGCCGGTGTCTTTTACCAGCCAATTCCGTAAAGGCCTTTCTTATGCTGCATACCAGGGTTCAACCATCTTTCGTTCTGACCCAGCCCTCGGAGCCCCGGAACCCAATTGTGAAGACCAAGTCTGTTTATGGTCTTCACTTGCTTCGAATTCGTTTAGAACTTACATAATAGGAGTTCAGGGTTTGAGAGCTACTTCGCTGTCACTGAGGATATATAGAGTCTTCTTGGTTACCTTCCTATATACATTCTCTTGTGCACACGCTATGATAGCATACATGCAACTGTTCATCAACTATTGTTGTTCCAAAAAAATGGACTACTTAAGTCATACGTACCGTAATGTACTAATATGCTGTGTAATATTTATGAAATTTGTCCCTAACACAATGTGACAATTTAAAAGTGTGGAAATGGGTGGAAGTGGAAGTGGAAGTGGAGTGGAATGGAAGGGTGGATTTAGGCCTGAATATAGTTTGACTTTAGTCACAACGATGAGATTTTAACTTTGAGATTGTACAATTGAACCCTTAGACCTTTCTTAGACGAATAAACCAGTTACACGTTTTGACATTAAACGCGGACATTTGTATACCGCCAAGTCCCGAAAGGGAACAAAGTGAGCAGTAAACGGCTGAGTGTTTAGAGAAACAAAGTTTTTGTAATTTTTTTTAATTGTTTTTTATCCAAAAGCTTTGGAGACCCAGCTTAAGACTTACCCGTAGAAAACACATCTACATGCTAGAGTTCCATAAGAAGCATGCGGGATTACAGTACCACCTGTAATAAAAGAGTTTACGAGTAATAGTCGACCAACTTTTAAAATGTACTTTTAGACTTTATTAGCCGTTAAAACGTAGTATAAAACAAAAAACCCTGCTTCTAAGTGCATATTATTATATTGTGACGGGCAACTACGGAACCCTACCCTGCGCGTGATCCGACACGCACTTGGCCATTTATTGTGTCTACGGTGACTGGCGTAGTAGGGCGTGCCAAATAAATGGACGTATGTATATACATACACTAAAAAAACATGACCCTCCTCCTCCCAACACGATTGAGGGCAGCACTTGAGGCACAGCATACCTTTATAGTCCTTACAGTATAGCAACGCACTTGATGCGCCACCTCCCGCCGGCGCCGCCTCGTCGGTGTATTTACGTTGTAATCCCGAATCTCCATACAGATCCTTGGGAAAGTTCGCGCCGCGCGCTTCCCTGCAAGGCCCCCACCGTTGCCCTGTGCAAGTACGTGCGTTGCCGTACTGTAAGGACTATATAGTTATGCTGTGCTTGAGGTTTGGTGCCCCCTTAGGGTCAATTCACACCGAAAGAGCAGCGGCCGGAGGAGCATTTTCGGTGAAATATTTTTTAACCACTAGTATCAAAATTTCAAATTGATTTGAAGCGATAGACGGGTATTACGGCGCCACGGGCAGCCACAAGCAGCCGGAAGCGTCCACGAGCAGTCGCGAGACCGCACGCGCCCAGTTCAAAAAGCAGCCGCGCAGCTGCTCGAGCCAGTTCGCGGCTGCTCTTTTAGTGTAAATTTAAACTTTAAGCGCTTGATTGCGACAACAGACATCAACTCGCGTCTGACGACAGGTAGCGACACAGATCACAAAAACTAAAGGGAGATGTAAAAAGGGGGCGGGGCCAGTGACGCAGCAATATGCGCAAAAACGGGACACATTGCTCGCGACAGTAAGGATTCAATATATTATGAGGCTGAAAGCCAATCGATATAAATAGTTTACAATGCTTGCGTAGTACTAAAGATTATTCGAATGTTGAGTGATACCGCAATGGATAATGAGCACATTCAAGCTAACAAAATACTGTCTATCGCGTGGTGCTGGTGGTAATGCGACGCTAGGTTTCGTACTCAGCGCGTTGGTTGGCGTCTCTCTAGATCTCTATGGGTAGCGACCATCTCGCTAACCATTGCCCATCGTAGTCGCAAGCATTCACTCGCACACTGTCGCTCGATAGAAAGGAGTATTTACATACCGATAGCAGAAGATGTATATATAGCGCTGACGATGACGCAGCGTAATTTGTCAAAATCCGTGTCAGGAATCTTCGGCTCAGGAGGGGTTAAACCCTTCAAAGGTGCAGGCAGTGGCTTCTTCTTAGGAGGCGGGTTCTAGTAACATTAATGAAAGCACTTGAGATGAGCGTTCGTATTCAGAAGTTCGCTCAGAAGGTCCTATTAGCAGAACGTCCTTTGCACGAAACGTTCTGCTCGCAGAACGACCCTTTCGCAGAAGGACCCGTCGCATAAGGCTCGCCACATACAAGCGGAATAAACCTGATTCGGAATTCGTTTGAATAAATACCTAAAAATTCATACAATTTATACTTACACTTCTATTTAAGACATTTTTTAAACAGCGCTAGTATTTTTATTAATTGACAACATTGAATTCCGAATCAGGTTTATTCCGTATGTATGTGGCGGACCTAATGGACCGGGTGCCCAGAATCATAGAATAACCTATGCCAGAAGGTTTGAGCGCTGGGACGTTTCAGATGAGGCCCTATGCCCTGCTTAATAAACGCGACAATTGATAATTGACAATGCCAATTCGGAGTTTAATACTGGTTACTAATGACGCTAAACTTGCAGGGCTTCAAGTGTCCCAGCATTCTCAGCAATGTACTCTGAATTGTCATTGAAAATTGTCACGTTTATTAAATAGGGCCCTGATGTCCAGTGCCATCGTATGGGGTGTTGAAGCGTAATGACATTTAAGAGTCTATACTACATCAGTTAAAATTCAAATTTCACTCTTAATTTACTCAAAGTAATTGGGTTCCGAGGTGAAACGGTGTATTGACTCCACTACTGTGACGAGTTGTTTTTTTCATTTGGGAACAAGCACTATTGAAAAAAGCACGCTCGTTAAAATTGGATGAAACGCAAGATATTTCCAAACATATTTCAAACTGCTTTGCGCTTGCACTTCTTCCACTTGAAATTATATCTGAAGGTGGAATCACGTTCTTAGAGATGCACTGTACTGTACTGTACTGATGTACTGAATCATGGTACCATATATAAATTGATATCATTAGCATCCTTTTAAGCTAAGAGTCTACCTATCAAACTGAATAACTTTTACTGCGGAAGCAAACCGATTGGAGCAAATAAAAAATCTGCCATTCTATACTAAACTGCAATGTCGACGCGTGAGTTCGCGACTCAAATGTATGCAACACCAGATTTTTTTTTGCTCCGATCTGTTTGCTCCTGTAGTAAAGGTTGTTCAGTTCGATGGGTAGACTCTTAGTTTAAAAGGATGCTAATGATATCAATTTCACCCTGTAAACGGTCGAATTGAGAAACCTCCTCCTTTTTAGAAGTCGGATAAAAAGGAATAAAATACCTGCAGAGTGAATAAAGTAGGTGCCACGTATTGTATTAAATTCGCCGTTACAATCAGCCTGTTCGAAAATATAGAGAGGATGAAAGCGGCAAAACTGCTTCTTACTAATAACCTGAAATAAATACCAGTGTAAGGGTGCTTTTCCACCAGAGATGTGCGAGGTAGCGAGGCGGTGAGCGAGGAAACAATCCGCCAACAGCGCGCTCGCTCGATCACGTCATTGGGAAATTGAAGCACTCTCATTGGTTCGTTTTTTCCTCGCTCACCGCCTTGCCACCTCGCACATCTCTGGTGGAAACGCAGCCTTAACGAGGGTAAAACTATTAGCACTCTCCATACAAATGATGTTTTCGAGTCAATTTACGAGGTTTTGTTGGGAGGGGTGGGAAGTAAATATTGATAATAGGATCTAACTGTATTTGTACGCAGCGCACTTATCGCTCTGCAAGGACTGTTCTCTTAAGGGGGCACTAAGCCTATTTTGCTGCCCTCAATCTCTTTATTAAACAACATTTCCAAAAAACAAGTAAGTATGTCACATTGTAGTCATTGCTGCTTTCCAATTTATCGGGTCAAGAATAAAACACAGTAATCCGTAATGTTACAGGGGCACAGATTACATAATAGATACTACCGTAACAGATGTGGACCGTCTTCAGGAACGGAAACTAAAATACGCCTTATGTCAATGAGCGACAGCCTGCATCTTGTCAATATCTTGCAAGATGCAGGCTGTCAAAGGTAATTACCGCAGCTGTCAAACGGGAGTGACGGGAGTGCACGTATGCCCAGTGGGGCCCTCGATCCTAGGGCTTTGAAACCTAGCTCATCATTTAGTGCTCATTTAGTGCTTTCAGAATATGTATGGCTTATATTTAGTGCTTCAAAGATAACGGAGTTATAATAAATCTAAGCTAGCGTCCGCCCAGCGGGGCACTTCTTTACTGTCCACGAAATGTCATTTTATATGAATCATAATTACGAGATATTATTGAATTTTCCAGGGTTATTAGAAGCAGAATGTGTAATTTAACTATACCTGGCATCAGGCACTAAAGGGCAACATTCATTTCAGCGACTTATATAGTCAAACATGAGAGGGCCCAGCTGGAATAACTTTTAAACCAAGGCAGCTAGATCAAATCTTTGGATAAAGTTTTAATAGGAATTAAGACCACTAAATATTGGTATAACATTTACATAAAGAAGGGCCCCGCTGGGCGGACGCCAGCTTAGATTTAATATAACTCCGTTATCTTGGAAGCACTAAATATAAGCTTGCAATTAAACATGGCTTAGACGAGGATACCCCAGACCACATATTTTTTAATTGTACAAAATTCACCCCCACCCTTTATGATATCCTCCCAAAAAATATTCCCCGACCCCTAAATTTCCAGACTTTCCTCTCCTATACTGACTCTCCCGTCATAAACTTCTTAGCAAAATTTATTGAAAGACATGACATTAAATTGTAAATATGTAGATTATTAACCACTAATACTAACATTAATACTTACTTATTTGTGTCGTTGTGTCCATATTATATCTGTGTTGTTCTGTGCTGTCCTATCGTCCAACGTGCATGCGTTTGTTCCAGATTGCGGTATTTGGAGAAAGCCTAATATCAGTTGTTTGTATTGCAATTTTAAATTTTTTTTTTTGATGGCCGGTTATTGTGACCACCACAATAATTCTGCCAATGTCAGAGTGTGAGAGAGCCACGTTGCGCGCCAATTGGTCAGGCGCGCAACGTGGCTCTCTCGCACTCTGACATTGGCTAAACTATCTCACTTAAATTTGACGTTTAGAAGTGACCTGTGTCACTGTGTCGCCCTCACCCCTGTCATGTTACAGGGGCTGGACCTTTTGTTTTTGGAAATGTTGTTTATTTGTTTAGAAATAGAAAATCTACGATTGAGGACAGCAGTATAGACTCGATGCCCTTCTATGTATCACTTAGTTATCAGTTTCTGTTTCTACGCAACACTAGCTAGTACAACAATAGCTAGCAGTCATAATACCAATTAACACGTTCCGGGACAGTGAACGAGACACAATAGAACTTTTATTGTTATCACGTCTATAGCCGGTCACTGTCCCGGAACGTGTTAAAGTTAGATTGTAAAATTAGATGCGTTACAATTATATTTGGGGGTGCGCTAGCCAGGGTTTCTCAAACTTATAGCTCCACGTACCCCTATTAGACTTTGAAGACAACGTCGAACAACCTTTAAAAAAGCTTACTGTAGATAGAACAAATAAGGAATTTTATTTAAAAAGAAATTCAAAAGAACAAAAGATATGTTGTTTAAACCGACTTCAAATGTGATGCTCGGAGCAATTTTGCTCAATTCAGCGATCAGTTGATTCCTGTATTTGTCTTTATCATGCTCACAGGTGTGAAAACCTACTCTCACATAAGTAAGGTTTCACGAAGGGCAAAAGGTTCTTCTTGTCTTGCTACACAAAGCTTGCTTTGCTTGCTTGGATTTGCAGACATTTCTAAACACATACCAACATTAATGCTTGCAGCTGTGACCACAAATAGGTTTCGAATCCAATCTTCAGCATCATCAATATCGAGAAGGTACCTTTTCAGTTTATCAGAGAGCTGCGCAAGATGAAGAACAATTTCAGGGTTTATTTTGGCATCCAATGATAAGGTGTTGGCCGTAAGTGGTACGCGTACCCCACTTTGAGAAACCCTGCACTAGACCATCAAACTAAACACTATAAGTTTCACTATGAAGCCAACATCAAAATCAAATATGTAATGCATTTAAGTTTACACCATGTAGGTATAGTAAAATTATGGAGAGTAGTACTGAACACTATTGCATCTATCAGCAGATCCACATGTCAGGAGATTTAATGTCAGGCGACGATCAAATCCAGAATTATTCAACAATAATATCAGCCATCCTCCTAATATAAATAGTGCCATGTTTTCCTGAAACAATTAAATCATACACTAATTGGCACGGATCTGAAAAAAAGACGGACGGAATCTCGTCTAATCAAAAGTGAAGCACCCATTTATATGAGTGTGCGTGCTGTCGCCCTAGCGCGCGGTACAAAATGGCGGCGGGTTGACCGACCTGCGCCTGCGCCTAAAACTGCGTCTGTGTGAGTGTAGGTCCCTTGTAGAACAAACGAAATTGTAGGACCTTGCATGCTTCACCTCTTTTTAGTGTGACATTACGTCCGCCTTTTTTTCGGGTCCTTGCTCATTGGTAGTTGACCAAGAATGACTTGACTCCAAAAATATGTGTTTTTTAGAAAACAAGTAGCTGAAATGTAATCATGTAGTAGGCACGGGCTTTTACCTGCGACTTCGTCCGCACAAATTGTATACCAGATTTTAAGTCAAATTATAAGGTTACAAACAAAAAGTTTCATCAAAATCGGCGTAGTAGTTTTGAGAACAAACAAATAGGTAGACAAACATAAAAAAATTTTTATTTTGAGTCAGGGACACCTAAAATCATATAATATTATTACAGTAACATTTTTTAAACCTATTTAATGTACAGACCACCTCTGTTTCAATTTTATAATAGTTAAGGCCCCGGTCTCCTTAAAATCTATGTTCATGCAGAATTATCAGAAAAGAATGAATGTTTAAGTTATTAAATCAATAATAAATACATTTTGCGTTGATTTAGAGTGTTGTGTACGAAGTTTCCAAAACAATTATCTACTTATTGCAATGTGAGGTTATACAGTTTTAATCTTTTAGGTTTCTTTTTATTTTAATTTTTTTAATTATGTGACATTGACATTTCATTAGTCTCGGTATAAAGTTTCACCGTAAAACATGACCGTTCAAAATTTACTCTCAAGTTATTCATAGATTAGGGTTAGTAAAACGCAAAATCAGTTTACCCGAGAGTATAACCGGCGGCTTAATCTAAGAATAAAATTTAGTCGTGTTTGGTCGAATCGGGCCTAAAAGTACGAATGTATAATCCACCTTAAGAAAGAGGTCGTTGTATCCGTACTTATTGCATTGTAAGGTTATGTAGTTATAATTTGTTAGGTTTCTTTTTTCTTAATTTTTTTAATTATGTGACATTGACATTTGATTAGTCTTGGTTTAAGCTTTACACCGTCAAAATTGGCCGCGTAAAGTTTACTCGAGTTTGCGCGTGCGATTTCGTACGCGCAGACCACTGATTAAATGGACCGATTGCGATGAAATAAAGCCTAAACTAAGGCAAGTTTTTATGAAACCCCGTTCAAATCGGTGCACAAACACAAACAAACAGACAAAAATTCTAAAAATGATATCAATGCATTCCATTAGGTACGTATCCTAAATGCCCCCAATTAATATTTTTGCAAATATCTTCAATGTAGATCAACGCCAAGTTTATAATGTTATTATACTGGGTGGCACTGGGTGGTTTTCCAAAATATTTATTACGTTTATATAAAATATCACTATTCGTTACAGACATACTATTTGAACTATAAAAATAAATCATTTTTGATCATGCTGCCAACCATAACGTGAAACATGCGCGCCACCGCACCGCCCTTTATGCGCCGGCGACGCAAGCGAAATAAGGATTGGGTTAAGGGTTGGGTTGGGTTGGGTTGGGTTATCTTTAATTTGATTCAAAATAGCACACTGTAACATGTTAAAAATAAATAATAGTTGAAATTGGGTTAAACACTGTAAATAGTTACGTGATTTCATAAGCCGAATTTTGTAAAAATGCAATAGCAAGTGAAATTTTCGGGAAATTCCCTCGGTCAGTGCCACGCAGTAATTATGTTTGTATAGATTTAAACTATTATAAAACTGTAACAGGAAGTTTGTCTGTACATTGAAGATATTAACAAAAAAATAGTTACGATATGGTTTTTCGGTATCCCTGATTCCATATCACAAATTTTTGAATTTTTTGTCCGTCTGTTTGTTTGTTTGTTTGTTTGTGTGTTTGTTTGTTTGTTTGAACGAGCATCACGCAAAAACTACTGAACCGATTTTGATGAAACTTTTTTTGTTTGATATCTTATTATCTGACTTAAAATCTGGTATATAATTTGTGCGGACAAAGTCGCGGGATAACGCTCATAGATAATAAAAGCTTAATACTTACATTGAAGTAACATAAACACACAGTATCCGTTTTCATAGCGCAGGATAAAGGGAAAACAAAGACAGGTATTAAGCCAGTTACAGGGACGTTCACCGGTTGTAATATAAAAGAATAAATCATCCATAGCCATAACCACGTAGTTGTCTTGTCGTGCTGAAAAAAATTACGTTATTTAAAGGAAAATTAATTTTAAATATCTAAAATGTTGATGATGATGTGGTGTATAAGGGTTGTACCTCATCTGGCAGCACGGCATCGCCTTTTTCCGTCGCTCCATCCTTTTCTGTCACTCAGGAACGTCATTTGCTAGAGCAAATAAGATAGACTGAACGCGACCGCACGCGACAGCACCGACGCGCGGGAAGAGAGACAGTGCATAATTAGGAGTAGAAGTCAGTGGTGAGGGACGGAATATTAAGGAGGTGGGATCTACAGGGTTTGTCAGGAGGCCGGAAGGAGGAAACACGTTCGCGGAGGTAAGTAGGAGCAGAAGGATTGTGGAGGATATTGTACAGGAGACGGAGAATATGAGAGTTCCTGTGATCACGAATAGGAAGCCATTTCAACTGCTTCCTGCAGTCTGATACATGATCATATTTACATGATCTTAGTTGCGCAATACAAAAATGAAACGGATGCACAAATGTTCGAGTCTCTCTAGTTTGTTGACAAGTTGCTCTGTGGAATCGAGATAACACACATCGGCATAGTCTATGATAGGAAGGATGAGGGATTGGGCTAAGGAGACTTTGGTTTTGAAAGGAAGGAAAGTGGTTTGAACCTCTTTGTATGGGAGGCTGGCATGGTGGTGACCACCATTTTTCGAGAATTTAAAAAGTGAGGCGCACCCTGAAACCTATGTATATCGATAGAGGATCTAAAGACAAACAAAAAATGTTATTTAACATATAGTCCTAAAGTGCAACGTTTTCGAGATAATCCATGTTAAGGATCTTGTATAGACCTACCCACCCCCCAACCCACAAGACCCTCAAAATTGTGGTTACCACTATGCCAAAACGGTTTAAACCCCTTTTGGAGATGTGTAAGGGAATGGAAGGAACTTAACCGCAAATGTAGCGCATGATATTGATTGGTTTTTCGTGTCGCGTCATCTCAACCATAAATACTTAACCCACAAGAGATAAAGCTTCTTAAAGACCGAGATCCGCCTATTTTTTGTTGCCTAGAAAAATCATGCCGTACCTTTTCCATTATGATTGTTGGTACAATTTTTTCCACTTATCAAATCTGTTCAAAAATACATATGAACAACCCTAGGATTTTCTAGTTCTTTAGTAAGTCTCCGTCCGATGGCACCTTACTTACTTCTCAAACAGATAAGTGGAAAAAATTGTACCAACAATCATACCGGAAAAGGTATACTTGCGGCAAGATTTTTCTAGATAGCCTGACGGCGTTGTATGAACCACTGCGTAAACATTCACTAGGACCACATTTCGGTCTCCAAGAAAATAGGTGTATAATTTTGCGGTTTCGGACCATAAGGTCCGCCACACACAGACGGATTTGCGATCCGGAATCCTGTTTCAGGATTCAGTGTTGTCAACTATATTTACAAAAAATACTAGAGTTCCGTTTATTTTCGTTAATGCCTAAAATAAAAATGTATGAAATGCGAAAAGAATGACAATTGAATTTTTATGTATTTATTGAAACGAAACAAACAATTTCTATACATGATCATTTCTATCATGTGATGAGGTCATGTCGTTACGATGATGATTTGTAAAATGTATTTCAATATTATGCAACTATATCAAAAGACTATACAGGTGACATTGAGATCATTAGCATCCTTTTAGACTAAGAGTCTACCCATCAAACTGAACAAATTTTACTATGGGAGCAAACCAATTGGAGCAAAAAATCTGCTGTTGCATACATTTGTGTCGCGTAGGCATTGCAGTTTAGTATGGAACAACTGATTTTTTTTGTTGCTCCGATCGGTTTGCTCCCATAGTGAAAGTTGGGTTCATCAGTTTTATGGGTAGACTCTTAGTTTAAAAGGATGCTAATGATATCAATTTCACCCTGTAGATAGTTTAAACATTAGACATAATCTGCATACAAAATGGCATGAACCATTATCACACAAGCGGGTTTTGAGCGTAGGCGTTTTCGCAACTATACCGCAACGACATGGCAACTGCACCGTCACGATACGGTATCTTTCAATCAACGCCTACGCTCAAAAATCACTTTAAAATATGCCACTTTATTGACATTTAAAAAAATCAGTAAATCTAGTGAAAAAGTATCTGAAAGCGGCAACACTCCATCCGGAACCAATTCCGAATCAGTAGGTCTCGCATGCCAACCCCCGAGAAAACGGTAAAAATCCAGATGTGCCTCCATCTTTATTATTTTACGTGACGCATGACGTTTTTCTCGTTCAAACGCTTTGTAGTGGGTGGCATGCTAGCCGTGCTAGCCGTAGGTTTATTCCGTATGTATGTGGCGGACCTTAACACGTTCCGGGGCAGTGAACGAGACAATTGAACTTTTATTGTTATCACGGCTATAGCCGGTCACTGTCCCGGAACGTGTTAAGGAGCGCACAAAATGATCAAGTGACGTGATTCCACTGGCTGAGGCGGTTTTTCCAATGGCGCTCGGTGGTCGGCGTTTGTATGAAATCTGAACTTGTCGGTGAACACGCACACACCCTCGGCACACCTCTTTACCCGACTTCAAAAAAGGAGGAGATTATAAATATTCGTCAGTATAATATTTATGCATCATCATCATCATCATCTCAGCCGATGGACGTCCACTGATAGACATAGACCTCCCCCAAGGATCGCCATAACGACCGGTCCTGCGCTACCCTCATCGAACGGGTTCCCGCCGCCTTCACCAGGTCGTCGGTCCACCGTCCCACGCCAGTATAATTATTATATTTTTAAAATTTTTCTAAATTTTAAAATACTTATATTTTATGTTTGAATTTGACGTGGTTCCATTTTCGTTTTGTGAAGATCTGATTACGCGCTTTGGAGCTAAGTTAGAGCTAGCTAGTTACTGATATCCGAGTCGAACTAACATATTTCACTACTGACAATCACTGACGATTTTAGTTTTATAAAACCTTTAATTTGGTGTTACAAGACGCGACAGTATGTGAGTGCATGACCTTTAAGCGTAGGTATGTCCCTCCCTAGCTATCGGTGCGCGATTGTGGGGTATTCACACAGAACATTGTAAAAGGGGTTAGAAGTGCAAAGTGGGCGTGGAACGTGTCGCCACAGGTTACGCAATGATTTGAATGACACCATAAGGTCCGCCACATACATCCGGAATTAACCTGATTCGGAATTAGATTCCGTATGGAGTGTTGACGCTTTTAGATACTTTTTCACTAGATCTAGCGATTTTTTGATGTCTTTGGTGGCATATTCTAAAGTGATTTTTGAGTGAAGGCGTTGATGGAACGATACCGTATCGTGACGGTACAGTTGCGACGTCGTTGCGGCATAGTTGCGAAATCGCCTACGCTCAAAAACCGCTTGTGTGATAATGGTTCATGCCATTTTGTATGCAGATTATGTCTAATGTTAAAACTATCGATCGTCTTTTGATATTGGAATACAATTTACAAATCATCATCGTGACGTCATGACCTCAATACATGATAGTTAATTATCATGTATAGAAATTGTTTGTTTTGTTTTTATAAATACCTTAAAATGAAATTATTGTCATTCATTTGGCGTTTCATACATTTTTATTTTAGGCATTTTTTAAACAGCACTCTAGTATTCTTTGTAACCATAGTTGACAACACTGAATCCTGAATCAGGATTCCGGATTGCAATTCCGTCTGTGCGTGGCGTGGTGCAAGCGAGAAGACATGAGTTATTGTAGCAGCGTGAGCGGGAAGACAAGTGGCGACAGCCGTCTCCGAAGAAAAAGCGCTACTTTGCATTTCTGACCTCTCTTATTATTATGTTCTGTGGGTATTTAATCATGATTGTGTCTCTAGTACTTACGTAACGTAGTTCATGGTAGCTCAATGTCACAGAAACAATTATTTCACTTACTTCGCCTTTCTTCAGGAATATGATCGCCAATATTATAGGTGCAATAGGGCTTAAAAGGCCTCTAAAGTTATTGACTATAATATTCTTGCATCGTTCACCTCCTTTTATAGGAGTTAGAGGGTCCTCTTCTTTTTTTTCGCTGTGATTTAAAAATAATTCATAACAAATTAAAATAACTATAAAACAACGTAAATATCATAAAATTTTTCTTACTTGTGAGAAATTTAGAGAGGGGGGGGGGGGGATAGATATTTAGAGACAAAAGCATTATAAAGACACGACTACCTCATTTCTGTTATTGGGTTACTGTTAGGTGGTTTCAGTCCATACAAAAGTTTGACGCACAATACGCGTAGACGGAATTAACAAAAGTAATATTTTATATATGGATAAATAGTTTAGAAAATCTAGTTGCCGCGTAACAAATAACATTTGCAATTTATAATATAATTACGAAGATACAAAGCTTTTAAAATTTTGTATGACAAATTTTAAAGGTTTATATCTTTATAGCTTTATATTTTCGTAATTATTTTATAAATTGCAAATGTTATTTGTTACGCGGCATCTAGATTTTCTAAACTATTTTTCCGTATATACAAAGTTACTTGTATTAATAGCGTCTACGCGTATTGTGCGTCAAAGTTTTATATAAAATTGACCCCTCTGCAACCACCTTAATCTGTCGTCGTGTCATGCCAAAGGACATAATCGGATTTGGCCCAAAATTTGAAAGTGCCGGCCAAAAAAAAATATGCGATATTCTGTTAGAACTAGTCCGTCTCAGCATTTTTTTAGTATAGCACCAAAGCTGTAGGGCCATTTTCCTTGGTTTTATTAAGGTTTGAAAAATCTAATTTTTATACATTTTTGATGAAATAAGAAGCGAGCGTGCTGCAAGGTCGCCATGAAGTGAGACAGGAATGTAGGTCGAATGAGGTATTGAATAAAACCACACATTGTAGGATACGTGTTGTATTGTCAACGATCCGTACAAGAGAGAGAGCATAATCGATAAATAATATAATTAACTTAAGTATAGCTTAGTCAGCTACGTTTGTCACAGTGTTGTAGCACGTAACGTTTAGTCGCGGTAAAAGGGTAAACTTAGGCATATAACACAGTTACAGCTACAGCTTTCGTGCCATAATAAAAAATGCGCAGTCGAACAAGTTCTAATAGAAAATAGCATTCGTTTTTGCTAGCCGGCATATGCATATTTGAACCAAAAATGTATGAAACGCCGATGATGTCCTTTCGATTCAATAGGTGCAAAAATGAGCGAGTAATCGAGGTTGGGCGTCATTCATCATCATGGGTCATCCATTTTGTCTGTCTGTCTATGGATGAAAGTATAAAGGTTCATTGTTTGACTACAGAACCCTAAAAGCGTTTTAACTTGTCTTTAAAAAAAAGGAAAAAACATGTTGTGACTAAGATGTTTTTCTTTAGCACCTGGTCATTCTGAGTTATAATAAAAATACAAAAGTTTTCAAAAAAAAATATCCGCCATTTTTTTTAGATTCATACCTACTCTACTTCCGTGTGGTGTCGAATAGCACCATCCCATTTCCTCCCACGGGTGCCGTAAAAAGTGACTAAGGGATCTACTGGAGGATGGGCAGCAGCATGGTCTGAGTACACACATTCAATCCAACTGCGATCACCAACCTGCCTGCCAAGCGTGGCGATTATGGCAAATCCCCCCATTTTGGGGAGGCTTATGTCCAGCATTGGACGTCTAACTGGCTGATATGATGATGATGATGATGATTATTGATTACTATTGGATACCTGTGCTATTCTGTAAGGTGTGTTTATTACAAAAATCCAATTGGTACAAAACTAAGACGTGACTTAAAAGAAAATAAAATTAAATATGACCGATTGAAACAAATTATAAACCTTTTTGTATTATGACCAGTTAGAACTTTTTTATGGTGTTACGAGTTGTTGCCGAAATCATCATTTTTGATCATGCTGTCAACCCTGTTGCAAGTGAAATAACGTTTGGGTCGAACTTCAAAATTTGATAATAGCCCAGTCATTTTACGGAGTTTTGTTAGGCGGGGTAGGGAGTAATTACTAATTGGACTTTTAAACTGTAACCGGCACCATTTAGTGACAAAAATACTATCTTAAAAAATATTAAAAAAAAATCGCTACGCAACATAGAAATCAAAATTGTGTGTCCCAGAAGGCTTTTAAATTAATACCAATGCACTCATTTGACTTAGATCTAACAATATACATTATTTTTGAGCAATAAAATTAGCATTGAAATTTAAAAAATGCGGTATTTATTATAAAATACGAATATATTTTTCAAAACCTTCTAGGTAGACAAAAATATTCACACCATGTTTGTAGTATGTATAATGGTAAAGCCTTAAATATGTTCCAAAAATAATTTACCATCAGGTTTTTTTAGAACGAAATAGCTAAATTTAAAATTTGGGGCTGTTGCTGACGTGATTTTCTTATAATTTTGGTACATTTCGAGGCTCAAATTGGCTCTTCAATATTAAACCGAAAAAAAAAATCTATTTTTAATTAGTTCCGGCTCAAACCGTACAATGACTGGGCTATAAGATGTTATTTTAAAACGGTTGAAAATAGTTCCTTGGAGCCAATGTTAAATTTTCATGAAAGTCTCTCGTTCCCCACCCGGTATAATCTTTGATATTTACTACATACTACATTTAAAATTGGTTTCCACGCATAATGTCAGAAGATGACAGGTACGAAAAATGCCAGTCATATCTCGTAATCTGGCATTATCTTTGACTTACTTATACAGGGTGACTGGTAATTCGACCTATTCCTTGAAAGGGGTTATACTAGAGTTCATTTGCAACAATTTTTCCCCAGTTAACTGGGGGTCGAAAATCGCTTGTTTTCGAGTTCTCTCATTTTTAAGAATTTTTTGAATATTTCCGTTTTTCGACCTAAAAATGACAATTGTGAAAAAAATACTCCACTCTCTGCACTCTGTAAGCATTTTTCTAGTAGCTGATGAATGAGCGACTACTTTAAACTAAAATACATGTGAAAAATACCCAAAACCACCGAAATAAAAGGTTTTAAACCGCAAGACAACAATTTTTTATTTGGATTTTGTTTCAATCCAAAGAGGATTACTAAAAAAAAAATTTATGACACTTGGCGTACAAATTGCGGAAATAACTTCCTCAATTCCTAAGCTTTCCAAAAAGATGCAAAAGTTGTGTACTTTAGTTCAAGTTTGGAAAATAAACCTTATTAAACACGCAGATGTGAATTTTATTCAAAAAGTTATTGGTTTGGTGAAAATAAAAAAAAGAGTAAAATAATAATGTTTAGTACCTAATCATATGAAATTACAAATTTTGTTTTAAAGTTTTACATTTAAAAATCACAAGTCTTGCTCAAATTGTCTTCCTCCGTTACGTATGCAAGCACGAAGCCTGCGACGTACTTCGCTTACTGTCACTCGAGTTGAAAGCGTGTCTTTAATTTGTTGGGCAGCTGCTAAAATCCTCTCTCTTAATTCTTCTTGAGAAGAGATAGGTGTACGATACACCAATGTCTTCATATGACCCCAAATGTAGAAGTCGCATGGGGTTAGATCGGGACTCCTAGCCGGCCAAGGGATCGGGCCGCCTCGACCAATCCATCTCAGTGGATAGTTCTCATCCATCCACTGTCGCACGCCCCGGTAATAGTGGGCTGGGCAGCCATCATGTTGATACACCAAAGCTGTTCTTGTGGTAAGCGGCACATCCTCCAGCAGCGGACGTAACTCTTCTCTTAAAAAGTTTTCATAGGCGATGCCGGTTAGGCGTGCCGGCAGAAAGAATGGCCCGATTAAATTATTGTGCACGATTCCCATCCACACATTAAGTGAGAATCTGTGCTGGTGAGCTCCTTCGTTAGATTTTCTCGGATTCTGACCTTTAGGGGCCCAAAAATGCAGATTATGATAGTTTGTAATACCATCACGGTCGAAGTTCGATTCATCTGTCCACAAGATTGTTTTTAGATACTCAGGGTCTTCAATGTCTGCATTTATTAGAAATCTGCAGAAATCCATCCTTCTGACAGGATCTCCCTCCTCGATAGCTTGTACTGGCGTGTAATGGAATGGATACTGCCGTGCTGTGTGCTGAGTGAACCAGACTTTCCACTGAGACATACCAAGCTGCCTAGCCACAATTCTTGTTGAAGTAGTGCCGTCTGCTTGAAAACACTGCAAAATTTGCTCCTCTTCGATTGGATCACTAACGCTAGGTCTACCAGCGTCGGTTTGGCGACGTCGAACCGATCCCGTTTCTCGAATGCGCCGATATGTCGTACCAAACACGCTGACATCAGGTAAACGGCGGGTAGGAAAACGTCTTTGATAGTCTCTTCGAGCAGCAGCAGCGTCACCATCACAAAACCCGTAACAATACATGATATCCGCGTATTCTTCATTTTGGTAAGCAGCCATTTGAAAAGGAAGCTGTTTTAGCGCAGAATTTAAGTTAGTTAAC
Source organism: Agonopterix arenella (assembly GCA_927399405.1). Taxonomy (NCBI): domain Eukaryota; kingdom Metazoa; phylum Arthropoda; class Insecta; order Lepidoptera; family Depressariidae; genus Agonopterix; species Agonopterix arenella. The sequence continues at coordinate 10,513,374 of OV656707.1, read as the reverse complement.
AACGACACGTCCGAACTCCAAGATGGTTGAAACTAACTGATTACTTAATGAATTGAGCGAATGAGTGGGCCTCGATTGTGAACCTTAGTACAAACATTCCCGAATACTTACAAAAGAGAAACAATGTAAGCAATAAAATGAAAGAGACAAAAGCAAATCGGCATCTTGTAAGGTTCGCTTCTAGGAAATCCGCTACCTGCTCTGCCATTGTTAACAATTTTTTTCAAACTCTTGTCAAAGTAGACAACTTTTGCACCTTTTTGGAAAGTTTAGGAATTGAGGAAGTTATTTCCGTAATTTGTACGCCAAGTGTGATACATTTTTTTTAAGTAATCCTCTTTGGATTGAAACGAAATCCAAATAAAAAAATTTTGTCGTGCGGTTTATAACCTTTTATTTCAGTGGTTTCGCTTATTTTACACATGTATTTTAGTTTAATGTAGTCGCTCATTCATCAGCTATTAGAAAAATGCTTACTTAGTGCAGAGAGTGGAGTATTTTTTTCACAATTGTCAGTTTTAGGTGGAAAAATGGATTTTTTCAAAAAAATCTTAAAAATGAGATAACTCGAAAACAAGCGATTTTCGACCCCCAGTTAACTGGGGCAAAATTGTTGCAAATGAACTCTAGTATAACCCCTTTCAAGGAATAGGTCGAATTACCAGTCACCCTGTATAGTGACTAGTTACGCGTGATACTCTACTAGCAAACATTTCTGCCACTTTAGCGGGAGGCGAGGTAACATGAAATCCGCAACTTTGTATTTTATTCCCCGTAACTTTAGATTCTAACTTTGAATGTTAAAAATCATGAAAAGTAGTATCGTGTGAACCCCAAACGTCATAAGTTCGTGGTTATTGTTTCGCAATTATAGGCTGTCTCGTTTAGTGATAAGGTATAAAATTTGATGTAAATGCACATGATCAATTATTCGTATACCATGGCAGAGGGGAAATGCTACCGCAAGGCCAGTCCTTATAATAAATAGCCAAAGGGCATTACATAGATAATAGACAAAATATATGCAAAACGGCAGGAACGCAAAATTACTACAATTGAAACGTAATATGTATTTCATTGCTATTGAAAAGAAAAAAATTAAGTTACTTACAAATATCCAAGTAACCTGCAATTAGATAAAAAAGTTATTATGATTTAGGATCGAGTACTAACTGTTAGGTTTGCGAAAATACAAGACACAAATCACAATAGGAAATCAATTGTTCGATGCGTCTTGAAACTTTAAGATCTTTATAATAGACAGTTGTTTTATTGGGATTGATGGGAAATGTTCGGGTATGTTAAGAGGCTATGCGAAACACATAGGATTCTTCAAAGCGTCATATATCACTAAGTACTAATCGCAACTGATAAGTTTATACAGGAAACACATTTAGAATTATTAAATGATGATATAACAGTTGGTCATTTCTTAGAAATTGTTAAATAAGATAAATTATCTTATTTAATTTGTTTCCTTTTTTTTTAATATCAATAAAAATCCTAAGTGTGACATTGACTTTATGTACTTCGTACGGGGATCCCCTGGTAGGATATTACGGTAGTTTCGTCATATAGTGGTGCTTTATGCGTCTAATGTTCGACTATACGACACCTTTACGACCAAATTGTTTGTTGGGGACAAACTGGACCACAACAATAGACCAATTTTGTGTTGTCTATATAAATAGACAACATTGCTATAAAGCAAATGTCATTGCGCGGTTTCTATTACTTTAGGTCTAATTTCCTTGATGCACTCATTCAAAAATATTAATTAACTAGGTAGATTCTACTTTGGATTCTACGTCCATGTAGGTAGGTCTAACTCCGAATATATCAAGTTTGCTTAGAGCCGTGCCTCTTGTCTGATACCCCAAAGAGAATATTCCTATCGTGATATAATCACTGTGAGGCCCAGTTGTCGGCAAATACATTGCCCAATCCCGTTTCGCCAACAAAACTGGTAAATTTGAATTGGAATTTTATAAAAAATACCACGATAGAAAAGGATAATATCCATTTCCTTGGGAAGCACGATATTTCTCCTATCCTGTGTATAAATTCACTTATCACATGATTTTTATACGTGTTCTTTGATCATGCACATTCGCCAGCTGCGAAACGAAACGACCCAAAACGAATACACTTTGTCACGTGAGCAATGTCTTTTGCTAGCCATTCCTCTTGTGATACTTGACAAATAACGGTATTAATGCATGTATGCATATGCTCACGACTATATAGAGATATTCTGAAACCTCAGAACATCCACGTTTCACTAGTACCGAAATTCTGTCCAGTGTGACGGGGAGTGAGCCCAAACGGTATTAAGTTCATGCTTTTATGCGTTACACAAAAATTTTAACTAAACAAAAAGGAACATAAAATCTACATAAAATGTACTTACATGCCCATTTTGAAGCTTGTAGGTATTAACTTTCAAGATACCAAAAACTTGTTATACTTAGTATTCTTAATATAACTTTAATTGAAATATTGTAATAGCTGAAATAAAAATCAATATTTTCACAGCTTTGAGGCATAGAAATAGTAGTATATTCCTTGATAAAAATAAACGTTGAAGTCTGACGAACAAAATTCGCTTGTTTGTCAATTATGTGTTCTTTGCTGTCAATGACGCAAATTTCGACATTCTGTTGTTATTTAAATCGTTTAAATTATTGTCATTCAACCAAAGAGAATGGAATCACTACGTTTTAGCCAAAGAGATTATACCTAAATGAATATAGATATCTGTCCTCTGACGTTTTAGCATGGTCATCGTCACGTTATAGTCATTGACAAAGAATTTTTCGCTTACCTTCTGTCTCTACGGTCAGGGTATGTTCCAAAAATGTTGTATAGTATATACGATACAATACAATTTTCTTGATAATTTCAGTTTGATGGTGTAATCATCCCCTTAAAACATTTTCATCTAATTGTGTTAGACCTTATACAAGGTGTTACAAAAATACAAATAAACATTTAAGGGGGTGGTTAAGAGCATCAAACTGAACAACTTATACTTTGGGACCAATGCCGAAATCGCGAAAAAAAATCCATACTAAACTACAAATCCACTCGAAAAGTTGTTCAGTTTAATGGTCTCAACAACCCTCTTAAAAGTTTTAAATGTTTATTTTTACTTCTGGAACACCCTGTATACAACGTGTTATTAAATTAGCGCAAACCCTAGCTGGATATGCATCTTTCTACTGCTGATTTGGCTTTCAAAAATCATACTACAGGAGTGCGATATTTGAAAGTCAAATCAGCAGTAGAAAGATGCGTATCTCCATACATTTTCAACTGCTGAGTTCATCGTATGAGATTCAAAGAGCCTCCGCTCCAATACATAGCTTGCGGTTCCATAATCGAAGTTTTAGAACAAAAGGCATGGAGCATAGACGAAGAATTTTTCGCTTGCGCTGGTAGACGGAATATCAGTGTAACCGGGTATGAGATGGCGATACTCATAAAATCCTAAACAATTTGTATGAAGTGACATGTCGGAGTCAGGTGGAGTCAGTACAAAAAAGTGGTTACGCCGATAAATAAGGACAGCAATAAGGTAGCGATCTTCTTTTTCAACTTGAGCGAATTTGCTATTTGCATCTCTTATTGTGTGAATAAGACAAGACACGTGCTTCCTTCTAGTAGCTTCTTTTTCTACGGCATGGAGTCTTCAAGCAGGAAATACTTCAACTTTATAAAAATTATAGCGCGAAATAATTTGGATCAGCGCCTTCTAATGACGAGCGAAAAAAAATATTTTCACGCACGCAGCCACAAGTATACAAAAAGGTTTTGAGGTTGCTTCAAGGTTACTTTGCTATCATAGAGAAATTACGCGCTTACTTCATAATTATTTACTATAGAGGTAAATTGGTGGTCCACACCAAAGAGAATGTATCTCACTACGTTATAAGAATCGGGACTTCCATACTAAAAACTGGTCGTGACCGATGATCCAGAATGTATGGAACGTGTGCAACCGTTCGAAGAAATTTAATGGCGGCGGTGCACGTTTCATATAACGTTTTTTCGCAATTAGAGTTGTTAGAGAGTTGCGCGAGCCTGGTCCACACGTGGTCCAATCGTCAATTAGGAAGTATTATATTCCTTGATCGTCAAATAGTAAAACGCACATCCATAAATTGTAAAATTTTACTTCAATGGAATATATGTTATTACATTAGTTTCAATATATAATTAAGAAAATATATATCAATAAAGCGCACAGCACACACGCCATTCAGATCTTGCTCCCAATCCAAATCGGATACGTAGACAAATCAGGCCATATCACTGGGGCCCAGAAAGCGATAGCTACCCAAGTTATGAAAATTGTTGTTATCGTTGGACCAGAGCCGGCAATAATCTGAAATAAAATATATATATAGGGTTAACGCATGTATCTATGCCATGTGATATTCGATTATGAATATTTATATTAAAGGTGATCTGGTACAAATTGGAAGTCAAGGAAAAACATTTTTTTTAGCGGTGTTTTATTAAGCGAATTTTGAAAATTGTTCAGTTAGATGGTCTTAAGTTGTTGTGTTACACCAATTTGTAAATATAGGGCTTTTTCTATTAAATTAACTAACACAGGCAGTTTTTTTTTTCAATTTGGTTCTTGAGGAGATTTTGGTTTACAAAAGTTATTCCCAAGAAGTTTATTCCCAAGGCTCCCGAGCGCACATCAAACAAACGAAGTTCCTTCCTATTTTCAATATTACCGACTTAGATATCGGTTTTTAGATTGTATTAACTATTTCTTTTTTACTTTTGATTACTATAATATATCTTCAAACAAGTACGGAAGTTCAGAAATGGAGCTCCGCACCGTAAGAATTATATTCTCTGAAAGGCTACAAATTTTCCCCTCCAAGGGCCCTTTCTTATTCGTAAGTTAAAGAGCCAAAATGTAAAGATAAATTTTGTAACGAAGGGATCCGTACCATTTTACTAGTAGGAATTTTCGCAGCGCTTTGCACGACTAGATTTCCAGGCGTTCCAACAGGTAAACAGAAACAATACGATGCTGAAAATCCAGCTGCTATGTTGTACCATAATGGATTGAAATGTAACTCTTGAGCCTGTAAATGGTTAATGTAATTAAGTAAGTATATAAATATACAGGGTGTAACAAGACACCGTGTATAAATATACAGGGTGTAACAAGACACCCTAGTAATATTGGAAGGGGTGTTTTAGAGCATCAAACTCATCGATCATGAACAACTTTCACTATGGAGCCAACTTCGGAATTGCGAAAAATAATTCGCTGGTTCATACAACACTACAGTACCTAGTCGACCCAAATGTATGGGACAGCAGATTTTTCTCTTTCGACTTTGTCTCTTTGATGAATCACCCCTAAATATTACTAGGGTGATTTGTTACAGGCTGTACAAATTCATGACCAAAATCCTTTTCAGGGTGGTCAGGGTTGCTGCTGTAACTTTCTTGTGGATCGACTCGTTTTAAGCCTGTTTTAAGGTCTCAGGATGGAGAAGACAAAAATTAACAACAAAAATATTACCATTTGCATTGCAATTGGTGCAACGACATTGCAAATAGCAACATTCGATGCAAAATTAGTCACACAAATTGTGAAGGTTATCACTATTAGCAGGATCACCACATTCGGCAAGCCTTTCAAATTTGCTAGCACATCGCCAATCCTTCCATTCAAGTCTGAATATTCTTCCTTTGCTGCAGTAGAAAGAGCGAACCCTCCTCCTGTGAATATAAAATGAAAGATATTTTTACTTATACAGGGTTGCGGAGAGAATCAAGAGACCATGGAGCATATTCTTTGTAACTGTGATGTTTTGGCGGCAAAACGCATGTGCCTCCTCGGAGATGGACACCCAAAATCGGGAGATCTTAGGTTGCTTCCCCTCAATGGTATTGCCTCCTTCATTGACCATGTATTTGAAGGGTGAAGAAAGCAAAAAGTATTGGGGCTAACAAAAGATCCCACTGGGTCGAAGTTTTGCTGGCTTGCCAGCCCCCACAACAAGATAAGATATAAAGGGTTACTGGTAATTCGATACATTCCTTTATGGACGCAAAAGTAGGGATAGCAAGGTATCAATTTGATCCTAAATCTTCATCAAAAAACTTACCTAAAAGGAACATAAAGCTCCAAGGTAGACTGTCATGGCAAGCTTTCCAATCTAAAACTGACCGAACCCTACCTTTCGGCAGTTGTTCTGGATCTAGAATTTGACAAAAATTATGAGTGATAAGTTTCTTCTTTAAATGCCTCATTTCTGATTTGGGTTACTGTTATCCATATAGATCTAGAGAGAAGCCAACCAACGTGCTGAGTACGAAACCGAGTATCGCATTACTATACCACCAGTACCACGCGATAGCTTGAATGTGCTCATTAAACATTGCGGTATCAGAGCTCAACGTTTGAATAATTTTTAGTACTACGCAAGATTTGTAAACTATTTACACATAATATCTCGACCGGGTTTCAGCCTCATAATATATTGAATCCTTACTTTCGCGCGCAATGTGTTCCGTTTTTGCGCATATTGATGCGACACTGGCCCCGCCCCCTTTTCACATCTCCGTTTAGTTTTTGTGATCTGTGCTGTTATCTGCCTTCATGCCAAATTTTGATTTAACATAGGTGCGAAAATGGTAGAGTTATTGAGGCGGGGCATACAAGAAAGATAGAACGGACAACAGTATAAGGGTTCCTTGTTAGACTACCGAACTCTTAAAACCACTGCTGCTATCAACGAATTATTTCATCTTGAGCGTAGTGTCTAATTACTTATTGATTATTTGAAAATATATTTAAAATATTTACAGTAAAAGTGTATAATAATTTTTTTCTTCTAATTTATAAAAAAACATAAACACATTCACCTTGGACTCTGCAATTGTCAAATATTTGTAGGGACGATGGTAGGTGAAACATTAGGAAACAAACTAACATGGCCAGGGCGGAATCTTTAATACTGAAATAGATAAAATGTTTCACTGATAATCATCATCGTCATCATCTCAGCCGATGGACGACCACTGCTGGACATAGGCCTCCCCCAACGAGCGTCACAATGACCGGTCCTGCGCTGCCCTCATCCAACGGGTTCCCGCCGCCTTCACCAGGTCGTCGGTCCGCCGTGCCCGTGTAGGCACGTCAAGCGCAGCGTGGGTAGGCCCCACTGATAATCGTCTGGATCAAAATCTACCTGAGCAGGTTCTGAAAAACATACACAAAACCTAAAAATAGTTAGTTGACGAATAAAAACTATAAAATGTTAACTATTCGGAACAAAAAGTTTTTATTAAATTGCATCTTTTCTTGAAACCGATCGATGCAGAAGAATACACCGTGGAATCTAGGTCGTTCTGAAGCCGGACCATCAAACTGAACAACTTTCACAACGGGCCAAAATCGAAATCGCGAAAAAAATCTGTTGATCTATAGAAAATGTCAATATCTTTTCGACAAAAATGTATGAAACAGCAGATTTTTTTTTGCGATTTCAATGTTGGTCTCTCAAAACGATACCGATTCCACGGTGTATAATGTGTGATATTTTAAAACTTATAAAATTTTGCAAAACACAGAAGAGACGATGCAATAAACTAGTAACAAATAATACAAATCAATTTGGGAATCTGCAGAAACACCAACAACATTTCGGAAACTCTGTGTTCATCTCGGGTATCTAGCGTAAGCGTAAATCCTTGAAAGTCTTTGGTTGGTATTCTGCACTATTATAATGTGCGATTAGCGGGGCGCTCGCGCCCGCGACTTTGTACGCGCCGACCACTGTAATAGTTACTTATCATTATCAGTTATCACTTTTGAATGAATGAACCGATTGCGATGAAATAAAGCTGAAATGAAAATCCATAATTCGAAAAAATGGTCTCAATGCATTCCATTACGTATAATATCTTGGATGTAAATCCCGGAAAGTTTAAAATTTTATGACATGAATAGATTTATAGATTGACAAACTTACAATTTAGTATCTTTAACTCCAAAGTAAGCTACTATTGCATCACCCCATCCCTGAAATATTTGAGGGGAGCGAGCAAAAAAACAAACCATAGCACCACCAAATAATATTATCACCATCTAAAACAGAAACATTGATAATAATTATGTTACATTATGTAATCTTCTATACTATTATAAAACTGTAACAGGAAGTTTGTCTGTACATTGAAGATATTAACAAGAAACAAGTTACGATATGGTTTTTAGGTGTCCCTGATTCCATTTCACCAATTTTTGGATTTTTTGTCTGTCTGTTTGTTTGTGTGTTTGTTTGTTTAAACGAGTATCACGCAAAAACTACTGAACCTATTTTGATGAAACTTTTTTGTTTGATAGCTTATGATCTGACTTAAAATCTGGTATCTAATTTGTGCGGACGAAGTCGCGGGTTAACGCTCGTTGAATATAAAATCTAGTATTTTTGCACGCGAGTTCGTCTGTAGGGACTGTAGGGAGGTTGTATAGCCATAGCTTGCTGGCTGGTTTTTATTTGAAATAAATTTGGAACGTTCAATAGAGAAGAAAATGTCTCGATATATGAAAAATAAAAGTATATAATAAACAGTAAAGCTCTATTTTAATTACCATCTATCTGCTCTTTGCCTCGACTCCAGTTATCGTAGCGAGATAATAGTTATTTGTTATGCAAGGCTGCAAAGTTGTTTTTTGGAGTGAGTAATTGTATTGAAACCTGAGCGTAGCGAAGGTTTCAAAGGTACGAGACGCAGAATAACTTTGCAGCCAAGCAAAACACACAACTTTTCACCTCACTACAGCGAGGAAAATGCTTAGATGCAAGAAAGAAAAAAAAAAAGCTTCCGGCGAAATAACATGAAGTATTTATTGCATTTTCAGTGGACTGGCAGTATAAAAAATATTGAATAGAAAGATTAAAATTTAATTAAATAATTTTAATTGAATAATTTTAAAAACTCTTTCCACGCTAGCGGATAAAATGCACTCGGATTCGGATTTCGAATGATAAACAGAATCTACCCGGAGCGAGCGTCATTAAATTAAAAAGAACTTAATTCATCTGTTTTCGCGTGATTGTCACAAACACCCATCGCATCGTCTCAAATTTTAACAATCTTTTTCTTCTTTCGTGCCAGCATGAGCGATACTAGTATCGTATGACAATCTTTCTTTCACAATCTTTAATTAAATTAAAATAGCGAAAGATAGGTGGTGACGTTCTCGCATTACGTATTCGATCGATGGATCTGCTTTTCATGTTCTTACGCGTGAAACGTGAAGCCGTGTTTTTTTTTTCTTTTTGAATGATTTTTACAACAAGTAAAAGTACACGAAAGCATTATGGTATCTTTATTCCGACTGAAATAAAAAAAATCACGCAATGCCGCTCGTATTGTGCGACTAAGTAAATTAGGCGACGGGGGATCAATTTATGCGGTCCATGCGCTATAGCCTGGTCTCCTATCTTCAATATTTTAATTTAATCAAAGTTCACAATTATAATTATTATAATATTAATATTTCTTACAATTTCCCAAAACGTTATCCTTCCTAATTTATTCCAGTCACTATCAACAACGTTTTTTGCTGCTTTCATCCCTTCTGGTGGTATTACTGAAGATTTTGCTTGTTTGCTTTTGGGTCTGGAACAAAAGAAACAAAAACGTAGATAAAGAAAACGCATTTAACTATGATGTTCTAGATATTGCACTTTATCTAGATTAGAATAAAAGCCATTCACATAAGCGTTTTTTGAGCGTAGGCGCGTTGCTGTTATACAGGGTGTAAGGAAAAGTATCATTAATCTTTAAACTACATACTCTATCCATCAAACTGAACAACTTTTACTATGAGAGCAAACGTATCAGAGCAAAAAAAAATTTGCTGTCACATACTAAACTGCAATACCTACTCGACTCAAATGTATGAGACTGATGATTTTTTTCCGACATGTTTTGCTACCATAGTAGAAGTTGTTCAGCTTGATGGGTAGAGTATTTGGTTTAAAGGTTAATGCTACTTTTCCTTACACCCTCTACAGGGTGAAATTGATATCCTTAGCATCCTTTTAAACTAAGAGTCTACCTATCAAACTGAACAACTTTTATTATGGCAGCAAACCGATCGGAGCAAAAAGAAATCAGCTGTTCCATACTAAACTGCAACGCCTAATCGACTCAAATGTATGCAACAGCAGATATTTTTTTTATCTCAGATCGGTTTGCTCCCATATTAAAAGTTGTTCAGATTGATGGGTAGGTTCTTAGTTTAAAAGGATACTAATGATATCAATTTCTCCCTGTATACTTAGAGCAAGGAACCGCGACATCGCAGTGAGATTGACGCGATATTTCTGAGATCAATCAGGGGGTCTAACCGGACATTCGAACTTCGCAATTGCGTGAACGTTTTCGTTCCAATATGAAATGTTCATTGTAATAGACAATGAAGTTCAGACCGAAACGGTCGCGATATATTGCGATAGTCGCGGCGCGGCGGTGCAGTTACGTCGTCGTTACGGTGCAGTTGCCATATCGCCTTCGCTCAAAAACCACTTCTGTGACATATCATAGAGCCATAGCTCTAGACATAGATTTCAGTAAAGGGAAATAACCAAGGTAGGGTGACAATGATGAGGAAGAAAAAATAAAAAAGAGATAGGGCAACTTTGTATGGAAAGAAGCCTATGAACCAATAGAGATGAGAGTGTTTCATATTTGTTGGGTGACTTTATCTCTTTAGTCGTAGAAAGGCGCATCTAAATCGGCTCCGACGATTTTGAGAAAATCATGTTTTATTTTATTTTTATTTTATTTATTGATTTACCAACAGTTGTTACAATAATACATACACATGATATATCATAGATTAAAGGGCTTAATGTCTAATTGCACAACCAATTACAGGTAAATACCACATGCGCATACTAAGTAGCATCAAGTGACGACATGAATTAAAAAACATAATAAGAAATCTTAAACTAGTTATAAAATGCGTTTTGGAATTAAGTACCAGCTTACTGCAGCCAAACATTATTACACTATGTTTATATATGAAAAATATATCTGAATATGTACTGTACTGATTATATAATCGGCAAAACCGAGCCACTGGTGAGTTAGTACCGAGAACCGTCCTTCATGTTTCATTTTATTATGAGATTTTAAATACTCTCAGCGTATTTTTAGTACAGAAACTGCATTCACTCGACCATGGAGATCATCTCCATGGTCCCGTCGCTAGCCTTCACACATGTCATACCAAACGGTTGTCAATAGATTATTGTCATGACATGCTTGGAATGACGTGTGTGACGGCTAGCGATGAAACCATGGAGATTAAGCATCTCCGTGATCAAGTGAAAGCAGTCTCTGTACTAAAAATACGATGAGAGTATCTCAAATCTCATAGTCATCAAATGAAACCACAATGAAACTTATTTTCTCAAAATCCTCGGAGCCGATTTTGATGCGCCTGTCTACGACTAAAAATATGCAACACTCTCACACTATCTTTATTGTTTCACGAGCGTTAACCCGCAACTTTGTCTGCACAAATTATATATCAGATTTTAAGTCAGATAATAAGCTCTCTCTCTCTCTCTTCCTGGCTTTTAATCCCATATGGTGGTGGTGTCGGCCTTCCGTATCTGCTCTCTCCACCTTGCCCTATTTCTGACGTCGTCTTCGAAGACATTGCACTCGGTCATATCACAACGAACTTCATCCATCTAGTCTTCGGACGTCCTCTTGGTCTCTGTCCTGGAATCGACAGTTGCAGTGCCATATTTCCTACATATCCGGGTGGCTTTCTTTTCACGTGTCCAAACCACCTAAGCATATGCTCCTGAAGCTTATCTGCAATGTCACAAACACCCAGGCTACCTCGCTCATACTCGTTGCGGATTCTATCGCGCCTCGTGACACCGCACATCCACCTCAGCATCTTCATTTCGGCTGTTTGTACACTTCGGACATGGCTTTTAAGTCAGATAATAAGCTATCAAACAAAAAAGGTTCATCAAAATCGGTTCAGTAGTTTTTGCGTGATGCTCGTTCAAACAAACAAACAAACACACAAACAAACAGACAGACAAAAAATCCAAAAATTGGTGATACGGAATCAGGGATACCTAAAAACCATATCGTAACTTTTTTTTTGTTAATATCTACAATGTACAGACAACCTTCCTGTTACAGTTTTATAATAGTTTAGATAGGCCACTAACGCCCAGTCTCTTTTGCATACCTTAAAAATCCTAAGTAATACACAACCATGAAAAGGTACATTAAAGCTTCGAGGGTCAGCATGTAAGGAATTGAGAAAGCGGAGAATAATGGAAAAGATAAGTATTCGGGTGCACCGGGATATGTTCTGAAAATAAGACAATATGTGTATCGATAGAATTCTACATTGTACAACAAAACACCCTAGTAATACTTAAGGGGGTGCTTCGGACCATCAAACTGAACAACTTTCACTATGGAGCCAACATCGAAAAAAAAATCATCTGTCCCATACATTTGAGTAGAGCCGGTACTGCAGTTTTTTATGAAACAACTGATTTTTATTTCACGTTTTCGAAGTTGTTTCCATAGTGAAAGTTGTTCAGTTTGATGGTCTGCAGCACCCCCTTAAGTATTACTTAGGATGTTTTGCTACACCCTGTCTAATATAATGAGGCGCTTCAGTCCTTAGACCATATACAACGTGTTAATAAATTAGCGCAAAACCTTATACAACCCAACTGATTTATAATAAAATAATTACTTAGATTGAAACAATAATTTCATTATTTTGATACTTAAAATTTAAAGTGATTCGCATTTTAAGTTTTGGGGCAAAAATTATTTGTTATCATTTCAGCAATGAATGAAAGCGCTAACGTACTCATGGATACATTTTAATAATCTTGTTTTGGTAGTAAGTAGGGTGAGTGTGTCCGTGCGGTGGTAGGGCAAAAAGTTTCAGAAAAGTTTGCTAGTAGCAATAAACGCGTAAATCGTTTTTCAGACCGATTTCAGCGTATTGATGAGCTCTTATGTGGCTAACACAAGTCAATCTTTTTTGTAATCATACCATTCTCATCCTTATCTCCTCCTCATTGGTACTGTACACAGGCTTGTACATTTAAATGCGTTAAATACCAGACCATCAAACTAAATAACTTTTATAATGGGACCTAGTGATATGTCACTTTGTGCGTTTTTCCCCAGTTGGTCAGGACATTGCAGGCTGAATCACCTGATTGTCTGAAAAGAAAAATGATTCCGCGCTTCGGTAGGCACGTTAAGCCGTTGGTCCCGGCTACTATCTCTGGTGGTAGTAGTTGCATAAAAACCACGTCAGAGATCGTAAGGCGGTCTGGATAAACTCTGACACCAGTGCTCTGTCCACACGATAAAGAAGGAGGATAGAAGATAGATAAAAATCCAACTAGACTGAGGTCAAGAGCAAACCCATATTTAATTAAAAAAAAAAAACCTTGCCCGACCAAATAATAACAAACCTAGCTTTAAGCAAAGATTTTTTTTTGGTCGCTGCGCTTGCCTTAAAGATTAATATTTTATTTTATTTGGGGAGCTTACATTACATCTATATAACAAATAGTTTACTTTAGTCAGGTACAGGCCAATTAGAAGTATCCATATATAAATATTATAGCCAGCTATAGGCCAATTACAAGCTTCCACATATTATAGGTTCATAAACAGAAATCATTATGTAACTTACCTAGAAAAAAGTCCTTTGAAAACTAAATTAGTAGCTGTACCAACTAGTGTTCCTACTCCACCTGAAAATATTATAATAATAAAAAATGTAGTAATAATCTTAACTATTATAAAACTGTAGCAGAAGTGTGTCTGTACATTGAAGAATTAACAAAAAAAAGTTACTCTATGGTTTTTCGGTGTCCCTGATTCCAAATCACCAATTTTTGGATTTTTTGTCTGTCAGTTTGTTTCTTTTTGTGTACCTATTTGTTTGTTTGATCGAGCATCTCGCAAAAACTACTGAACCTAATTTGAAAAAACTTTTTTTTTATTTGATAGCTTATGATCTGACTTAAATTTGACTCTGACTGATATATAATTTGTGCAAGTCGCGGGATAACTCTTGTATTGAAATATAATAATATAATACATTTTTATTATTTGAAACCAAAAATTTACATTTCAAATATTATGGACTATAAACATGTTACTGTCATGTTGTGCTATTTCAAATCATATTAAAGATTGAAAAATTAAGACTCAGATGGGACACGGGCCACGTCTCTTTTGAAGAATTTCGTCCTCTGGGTAGTGGGTTCGGTAGCTAAATTGGAAAAAGGATGTCCCGTCCGAGACTTTTTTCAATCATTAATTTGATCCAAAATTTTTATTTTATGACTAACAGCCATGTTGTGCTATTTCGAATAAAATTAAAAATTAAGCCACATCCCTTAAGGTGGTTGCAGAGGGGTCAATTTTATGCAAAACTTTGACGCACAATTCGCGTAGACAGTATTAATATAAGTAACTTTGTATAATTATATGGAAAAATTGTTTAGAAAATCTAGATGCTGCGTCACAAATAACATTTGCAATTTATAAAATAATCACGAAGATATAAAGCTCTGCAATTTTTCATACAAAATTTTAAATGCAATTATATTATAAATTGCAAATGTTATTTGTGACGCGGCAACTGGACTTTCTAAACAATTTTTCCATATATTCAATACAACAATACAAATATCTTTATTAGCAAAAGAGAAATTCAGTACAAATATGATACAATGGACCCCGAATGCGGCAAGCCAGAATCTCGGGAATCCTCTACGATTTGTCAGAAAAAAAAAATTAAAAAAAAAATATATATATATATATAAAATATTACTTTTAATAATTCCGTCTACGCGTATTGTGCGTCAAACTTTTTTATGGACTGAAACCACCTTAAGACGAAATAGGTACAAGCCAGCCTAATTTTCTATAAACAAGATTATGTTTATATCAATTTCGTTACCAATAGTTGCAGAAAATGTCACAGCACAAAAGTAGCAGGTCGTAATATCAGATGCAATCATTTCACCGTGGTCGTTAGACTCGAAAATGTTTAGAAGTCCTTGCTGAAATAAAAGGTACCTATTAAACCCATAGAGTCATCATGTCATACAATAACAAAGCCTAAACTTTAGTATTATATTATCTGTGACATGTCACTTTTGTATGCATCAGTTATGCCCAGCTTTTGACTATTTATTATAAGGACTAGCCTTGCGGTATAGCATTTCCGACCGCCACGGTATAAGATCAATTAATAATGTGCATTTAAATTCAATTCTATACCTTATCACTAAACGAGACAGCCAATAATTGCGAAACAATAATTTCGAACTTAGAACGTTTGGTGTTCACGCTAGACTTCTTTTCATGATTTTTAACGTTCAAAATTAGATTCTAAAGTTATGGGAATAAAATCCAAAGTTGCGGATTCCATGTTACATCGCCCCCTGCAAAAAGTGGCAGAAATGTTTGTTAGTAGAATTACACGCGTAACTAGTCCCTATATAAGTAGTCAAAGTGCCCAGCTATAATACATTGACGCTGGCATTCTAGTCTTTTCAAATCTTTCAAATGTATTCGGTTACAAAGCAGTAATATAAAACAACTGGGCATAACTTAGTGGTCCCATTAATAGCGCACTGATGTGAAGTCCTCCTTGTATAGTATGTCATTGTATTGAACAGACTATTGACAACTTATAAAACCGTTTTGTCGTGCTGTGTTTGGCTTACAGTCAGTTGAAGCCAAACAGGGCAACAAGAAGCTAGCATAGGCAGTGCACCGTCACCATGAATATTAACCATTGGATCCATAACCTACAAGCATGGACACACGAAAATTGATCATGGTGGTCGGTAATGTTTGTCCTTCTTTCGTACGTGTCCGACATCGATGTTTCCAATGTTTACTTTGTCCCTTTATAACCAACTAAAGTTAACCCGCGACTTCGTCCGCACAAATTATATACCAGATTTTAAGTCAGATCATAAGCTATCAAACGAAAAAAGCTTCATCAAAATCGGTTCAGTAGTTTTTGCGTGATGCTCGTTCAAACAAACAAACACACAAACAAACTAACAGACAGACAAAAAATCCAAAAATTGGTGATATGGTATAAGGGACACCTAAAAACCATAACGTAACTTTTTTTTTGTTAATATCTTCAATGTACAGACACACTGTTACAGTTTTTTAATAGTATATAGAAGATAGATGGCCAAATTTTTATCGTTGGATTAGAATGGGACAAAATTGACACGACGGAAATTTACGAAAGAATGACAAACATTACCGCCCGCCAAGCCGCCAAGGAGTATTTTCATGTTTCACCGCTCTTATGGCAGTCTGTACTCCAGGTATACAGGGTGTTAGGGTAAACAGTTGCATTACTTTAAGGGATGATTGTACCCATGATACTGAACAATTTTCCCTAAGAAACTTTTAGCGATAAGACCGCCTGTTTTTGTGCCGTTTGTAGTTCCTAATTGTTTGCTCTCTATATACTCTGTTTTTTTTGGTGTCAAATAAAGTATTATTTATTTATTTTTTTTACCTGTTTTACCTATTTCTAGCTTCCTGACCCTCAATGACGTTTGACAGCTGCGATAATTACGTTTGGTTCCTTAAGCCCTAAGTTCGAAATTCAAAAAAACGCGAGAAATCGGGTTGAGTGCAGTATCTGTTACGGTAGTAACTAATCAATAATAATATATAAAAAAGGCATAGGTACGTTCACAGTAAAAGTTGTTCAGTTTGATGGTCTGAGCCAACCCTGAAATCTAAACTATTATAAAACTGTAACAGAAGTGTGTCTGTACATTGAAGATATGAACAAAAAAAAAGTTACGATATGGTTTTTAGGTGTCCCTGATTCCATATCACCAACTTTTGAATGTTTTGTCTGTCAGTTTGTTTGTGTGTTTGTTTGTTTGAACGAGCATCACGCAAAAACTACTGAACCGATTTTGATGAAACTTTTTTTGTTTGATAGCTTATGATCTGACTTAAAATCTGGTATTTTTTGCCGACGAAGTCGCGGGTTCACGCTAGTAGATTATTAAATACCCAGGATATGATGTTGAAGAAATGTCACTTGCTTTACGGGGTTCTCCACGGGTGGGGACCCTTTTAATGTATTTAGGCTTAGATTTTCAGATTAGGGCTCTCAAAATTTTTTTGTAAATTGGCTTCAAACTATTTTGTACTTACTGCTTCAAAAACACGAAGTAAAGCGAAATTGATCGGGACCATCATCGTTGTGGCGGCCGTGTTTGTGATCCACATAGAAACGAACATTGTTATGAATGACATTGCAAATAACAATCTGAAATTTTAATAGTACCTAGTCAATTTATTAATCAAAAGCCAATAGTCAGGTTGAAGTTTGTAAAATAATTTGACGGCCCGGTAGCACAGTCTGTAGTGAACCTGCCTGCTGTGCCGAGGGTCGTGGGTTCGAATCCCGTAAGGGACAAATTTTAATATTTATATGATGAATATAAATATTTGTACCCGAGTCATGGATGTTTGTATCTATATTAATATGTATTCTATATCGTTGTCTATTCATCCTAATACAAGTCCAGGTACTTTAAATGTGACTAGATAATTTGTGTGACAATGTCCAAGATATTTATTTATTTATAATTGTATGCAGGGTGCAAAATAAAATGCGTTACATATTGAACGGGGTGAATCTGAACAAACAACTGATTTATATACAGGGTGAAATTGATATCATTATTAGCATTCTTTTAAACTAAGAGTCTACCCATCGAGCTGAACAACTTTTATTATGGGAGTAAACCGATCGGAGCAAAAAAAAAAGCTTTTTCATACATTTGAGTCGCGAACTCGACGGTCGATATTGCAGTTTAGTATGGAACAGCTGATTTTTGATTTGCTCCGATCGGTTTGCTCCCATAGTAAAAGTTGTTCAGTTCGATGGGTAGACTCTTAGTTTAAAAGGATGCTAATGATATCAATTTCACCCTATATATACCTTATGAATAATGTATCAGCCTTGCAGCTGATGATAACAAAAAGTAAAATCTTTTATACTTATAGCTGCGCCATTTTTGCGTGTTTGTTTGAAGCTGTTTTTCTGTATGATTGTTTTTCTGTGGTCAAAGTTCTACTAGCCTGATTTCACTTACTTGTAGTCTTCTTCTTATTGTGTGGGCAGAGCCCTGGTGTCAGAGTTTTTCCAGACCGCCTTACGGCCTCTGACGTGGTTTTTATGTAACGACTTCTACCACCAGAGATAGTAGCCAGGACCAACGGCTTAACGTGCCATCCGAAGCACGGAATCATTTTTCTTTTCAGACAATCAGGTGATTCAGCTTGCAATGTCCTAACCAACTGGGGAAAAACGCACAAAGTGACATATCACTAGGTGTCCCCCGTGGGAATCGAACCCACGACCTCCGTTTCGAGAGTCAATGCTCTTAACCATTAGACCACAGAGGCAGCAGACTTACTTGTAGTGTGAGTAGCCTATACTCCGAATAGCACAGAGAGCTAGGCGCACATGGAGTCCAGACTGCTCTACGCAAGACGCAAGTATCAAGCTTCCGAGAAACATTATTATTGTATCCTGAAATAACAAATTATCATACATACATTCAAGTGTGCACGAACAAACAGACATAATTGAAAAAAAAATAGGTTCCATTCCAATGCATTCCATTGCTTAAACGCCCCCAATTCAGTATTTTTGGAAACATCTTCAATGTATATCCACGCTAAGTTTACAATTTTATTATAGGGTATGGGTCATCATTATCATTATCATTATCAGCCTATCATCGTCTACTGCTGAACATAGGCCTCTCCCAAGGCGCGCCACAAAACTCGGCCTTCCTCATCCAGTCGCTCCCCGCTCCTTTTTTTAGGTCGTCTCTCCAGTGGGCAGCAGAGCGTCCCACACTACGCTTATACCAGTTCGCGGTCTCCATTCTAGAACTCTGACAACCCACCGGTTGTCAGTTCGATTACAGTGCCACCAACTTATCTGAAGAATGACCAAAAGCGGAACTTCTTTTCAAATCGTCATTTTGTTGCTGTCAGTCGATGTAGTCTGTGCTGTTCAATCGAGTTCTTGTTTTTCTAAATATTTCTGAGTATTTTTTGTGAAAATCATACCGAAAGTGGTGTACGAGAAATTATTCTCAAAATGAAATCATTCTTTGATACAGAAAGTGGCGCCATCGCTCATTCTACAGATAAGTTGGTGACACTGTAAGTCGTACCCCAGTCATATTTGTCTCGTATTTATAATCAGTGACATCTAGCCCTTCAATCCTGTACTATTTAATCGTGCGTGTAATCAACCCGAAGTGGGCGGTCAGCCGACTTTCGAAGCGAAAAATATAAAAAGAAAAGATTTTCTTACTGTTTTTATTAAAAATTTTGGCTCATTATGTACTTACATGTTTCAAGGGAAAATAATTGATAGGAGTAATTTTTTTGAATCATTTCTATTTTTGTCGGAATCTAGCTTTCATTTAGATACAAGCAAAGATTTTAAAATTTTTATGTTACCTATGTCAGAAGTTTTGTTTTTTCCAAGAATTTATAATTTTGTTTTCTGAGTGTAATTTATATTTACTTGCAGGCATTATTCTAAGCACGACTTAGGCTATAGGTGGTACGAGTTAAGCAACCAGGCGCCTTAGTCGTACCGTAGAAACTTTTTTCAAAAATTGTTATATAAAGTTTTTGATGATTGTATTATATGAATGCTGGTTAAGAGTCATATAAATAAAGATTCTACGCACACCAAAAAAATGATAAATTAAATTAAATTCTCCTTAGGAGAATTGCTTACGATGCACGACTAAGGCAACCTTACCATAATTATGTATAGATTTCTTTTCGTCCATGGCAGAAGATGACATATTGCACTGACTTCAAATAATGGGAAATGGGCAAGTGAATGAAGGTATTTTCGTCCGTCCCTTGACTAGTTATACTTACATTAAAGTAGCACCCGCAAGTGGTTGCGGTATCCATAACACTGGTAAGAGGAAATATCATAACTGGTAGGAATGATGTAATCGGTAACGGAATACATTCAGTTACCCAGTAAACAGCCATTATAACTAAAGTATAACCGCACCACTGATATTTCTGAAAATAAAAATGAATTAGGTATTACAATTCTTAAGGCGGTTGCAGAGGGGTCCATTTTATACAAAACGTTGACGCACAATACGCGTAGACGGTAGTAATATATATAACTTTGTATATATGGAAAAATAGTTTGGAATATCTAGATGCCGCGTAACGAATAACATTTGCAATTTATAAAATAATTACAAAGATATAAAGCTTTGAAGTTTTTCATACAAAATTTTAAAAGCTTTATATCTTCGTAATTATATTATAAATTGCAAATGTTATTCGTTACGCGGCATCTAGATTTTCTAAACTATTTTTCCACATATAAAATATTACTTTTAATAATTCCGTCTACGCGTATTGTGCGTCAAACGTTTGTATGGACTGAAACCACCTTAACTAAAATCTACTAATTGTTCATAATAAACGAAAATAATTTAAAACACATTTTAATTTTTAGAGATTTCAGCACGCCTTATAGAGACCACTGGTGATAAGAGGGCTGGCAGTTACCTTCTTCAGCGCATAAGCTTGGCGATACAGAGGGGGAATGCTGCCAGCGTTCTTGGAACCGTCCCCCAGGGAGAGGTTTTGGAGGAGGTTTATAGGTTGTAGGTCCCCCCTGACGAAGCTTGTTGCAGATATTCAGGATGTATTTATTGACGAAACGAGTTGTGGATCTGAGTGATGTACTTTCTTTGACGAAGCCTGTTGTGGATGTGAGTGATGTATATACCTATGACGAAGCCTGTTGTGAATATGAGTGATGTATTTTATTTAAAACTAAATATTAGAACATACTATTACAATGTTCTTGATTAGAACTCGAAAATAATTTTACTATTGTACACAATTAGTGAAAATAATTGTCAGCTAAATATTAGAACTTAAAAACCACGGTGCAAAAACGTTGTAAAACACCTCTCTTGTCAGTCCTTATGCCTCTTTCACACGAGGGCAGGACAGTGACGGTAGGACAGTCCCGTAGTGATTCCATTCTCTTTGGACAGTACTGTTCGGTCCACCACATACATCCGGAATAAACCTGAATTGGAATTAGATTCCGTATGGAGTGTTGCCGCTTTCAGAGACTTTTTCACTAGATCTAGTGATTTTTTGATGTCTTAGGTGGCATTTTTTAAAGTGATTTTTGAGCGTAGGCGTTGATGGAACGATACCGTATCGTGACGGTGCAGTTGCGACGTCGTTGTGGTATAGTTGCGAAATCGCCTACGCTCAAAAACCGCTTGTGTGATAATGGTTCATGCCATTTTGTATGTAGATTTTGTCTAATGTTAAACCTATCGATATTCTTTTGATATAGTTCCATTTATATTGGAATACAATTTACAAACCATCATCGCAACATTCGTAACGTCATTACCTCATTACATGATAGTAATTATCATGTATAGAAATTGTTTGTTTCGTTTTAATAAATACCTAAAAATACAATTGTCATTAATTTGGCATTTCATTCATTTTGATTTTAGACATTTTTAAACAGCACTCTAAGTAATTTTTGTAACCATAGTTGACAACACTGAATCCTGAATCAGGATTCCGGATCGCAATTCCGTATGAATGTGGCGGCCCTTACTGTGTGAACCCGCGCCGAGGCAGGACAGTACCGGTAGAATAACCAGCGCTGGGCAATTAATAGACGGCCGGTCTACTTTTTTAGGGTCACTGATAAAGGTTTAAAAAGAAAATGATACAATACATTCTTTTATGACTCTCATATTTAGGCGAAAACTAAATAGGGATACCGAATAATACTGTGGAAGTCATAAAAACGTAACTCAAATTATAATAGCTTGCGGACCCTCGTGTGATAGGGGCATTAGTGTTCTTCACTTTCGCCCCCCGCCGGCCGGCACTGGACTAGCGAGAGCACCGAACAAAATGTCGCAGCGAGAAACAGAGGTAGGTAATTAAAGCGTGGGACCGAATGTATCGTTTACTCTGAACTGAACGTTGGCTGCAAGTAAACTGTGTAGTCGCAATGTATGCAAACTGTACCAAAACAAACAGATTTTATTATAGCTTTTCTTTTCATTTACGAAGTTAAACTTACTTCTGGAGGAAAAGGAGCTAGGATAAAGATGCAAATTATAGGTGTTAACACTGCGATCCATCCTTGCCAATGATATTTTAATAATCCACTTATTCTTTGCTTGAGTAACACTGGATCGTCTCCATTTCTAAAAGCAGTTTGATCATTAAATAAAACGATGAAATTGTATATTTTCAGAAGTTATCACTTATCAGGCTTAGAAAAAGTATATGTCTAGAAAGAGCCTCATGCTTCTACCGTATAAAACAAAAGGGGCCAACTTTCTTAGGTTGGTGTGCGTGAGGCGCCGTACTAATTATGTCTGTGTGCGTGTATAAGGATAGGGTTTAGAGGCCAATACTGTTTACAAATTTTTTCTACGTTTTTTTGTGGCTTCAACTGTTAATCTTGACATATAACTTATCCAAGTTATCAGCTATTTTAATTTTAATCAGAGCTTTCATACTTGCGACGGTTTTATAAGAGGATGATCAAACTGAACAACTTTCTCTATGGAACCAACACCGAAGTCAAATCAGTCATCCCATACATCTAGTAGGACAAGCAGCTTTGTATGAAACATCAGATTTTTTTTTTGCGATTTTGTTGTTGGTCCCTTAGTTGATAGTCTGATCATCACACAGAACATTATAAGAGGCGTTAGAAATGCAAACTAGCGATTTTGCTTCAGAGATAGCTGTCGCCACTTGTCTTCCCGCTCACGTTGCTACAATTACTCATGCCCTCTTGCTCTCACCACGCCGCGCGCTTTATGGTGTTATGCAAATCATTGCATAACCTGTGGCAACACGTTCCCCGTCTACTTTGCACTTCTAACCCCTAATGTTCTGTGGATCATCCCCTTAAAAAACCGTCCGCATATTAAGTCTGTCTGTCTGTCTGTGGCATCGTAGCGCCCAAGCGGGTGGACCGATTTCGATGCGGTTTTTTGAAATAGAAAGCTAATTTTCGCGGGAGTGTTCTTCGCTTTGTTTCATGAAAATTGGTTCAACAGTTTTCGAGTAACTTTAAAAATTACGAAATAACATTAAATTACAAATTTAAAAAGTGAAAGATAATTCGGTCACCTATTATTTTTGATGTAAGAAAATGTATGTTTTACTTCTTAACTCTCTTTAAGATATGTCGGGCACCGCAAGTGATTGTCGAATAAAAAATCTATGGTCATTTCACAGCGGTCCCCTAGGCATTAATTGACCTAAAATATCTTAAAGAGAGTTAAAAAGTAAAACATACTTTTGCTTATATGGAGGTGCTACTGGGAATGTTCCTCCATTGAAAAGGGAAGACCAGGCTATGTGTGAAGCTTGGGGACCGGCCGTGGTCCAACAGTTCTTAGTTGGACCTTGTATATTAAATCGAATCTCTGTTATTATTTCTCTTGCGCGATTCATGTCTTGTATACGATTGTGAACCTTATGTGCAGCGGCTAATATCTCATATATCATCATATGAGGTTACCAATGTGATGTCGCAAGTTGTCTTACGTGCACATTTGCGAGTGCGACCGTCAAGTTGACATCTGTTGATAGGTCTCTAACATAAAAAATAACATGTGTCCGAATTATTTTTTACTTTTTAAATGTTTGTTTTTTATTGCGATTTCAGTTTTCATCGTCATCATCATTGGCCTTTCCATCTTTGAAAGATGATTTAAGCAGCGTCTTGGCGGCACTTACGCTCGTGACTAAAAAGCCCGATACGAGAGCGACAGGTACGGCCGCATGTACGGCAAGTGAAATTTGAGTTTGCTGTGTCAGTTGGGTTTGCTAGCCGATCATGCCTCTTTTCTCGCTTTTCAGCCAAGGAAGCAAACCAGGCCCTGTCGTGAACAGCTCTTCCTTCCGCTAAATGTTTCCTCCACAAGTCGCAGTTCTTAGCGAGATCCTCCCAGCCGCTGGTGTCGATTGAGAACGTGGACATGTCTCGCTTTACGCAGTCCTTGAATCGGATGATTTCAGTTTTGCTACCATAATAAAAAGATGTTCCGTTTGATGGTCAGATCATCCCATCCAAAAACCGTAAAGGAAGATTGTGATTAGGAGACCCTTTAGAAGATACAATTGATGGCTACTCAGTACTCACGGATCTTCTTCAGGTTCGGTTGTTACCGGTAAATCTGCCTCATTTGCAGGTGTATCGCCCATTTTATTTCTCTTAATTTATAATGTTAAACTATTGTAATCATGACGATTATTATTTAGCAAGTTATTGCTAAGCAACAAAATTATCTAGATGGCTGCTAACATAATGACGGCCCGGTAGCACAGTCTGTAGCGAACCTGCCTGCTGTGCTGAGAGTCGCGGGTTCGAATCCCGATGATGAATCTGAATAATTATTTATACCCGAGTCATGGATGTTTGTATCTATATATGTATTCTATATCGTTGTCTAATCATCATAAAACAAGTCCAGGTACTTGAAATGTGACTAGATAATTTGTGTGACATTAGAGTGTCTAAGATATTTATTTATTTATTTTATTTATTTATAACGATTGTACAAGATGTTACAAAAATACAAATAAACATTTGAAGGGGTGGTTTAGACCATCAAACTGAACAACTTTCACTGTGAGACCAATATCGAAATCGAGAAAAAAAATCTGATGTTCCATACTAAACTACAAATCTACTCGAGCTAAATGTATGTTACAGCTGGATTTTTTCGCGATTTCAATGTTGGTCCCATAGTGAAAGTTGTTCAGTTTGATGATCTAAACAGCCCCCTTAAAAGTTTTACATTTTTTTTTCTTTTGGAACACCCTATATTTTCACAATCATTTTAATTTTGTACTCGTTTGTAGGGTGTATAATTAAATGTGTTACATATTAAACATGGGTGCTACCATCAAACTGATAAACTTTCATTATATGTGACCAACATAGAAATCGTGAAAAAAATCAACTTTTCCATAGAAAACATCAATGGCATAAGCATGCATATGCTCACGACTATATTCCCCGAGGGGGTAGTCAGAGATATTCTGAAACTTCAGAACATCCACGTTTCACTAGTAGGACCTCATATGGACCAGCTAAAAATGTTAGTACTATAATGAAAGTTGTTCAATTTGATGATCTATAACACCTCACGTAATCAA
Source organism: Agonopterix arenella (assembly GCA_927399405.1). Classification (NCBI taxonomy): domain Eukaryota; kingdom Metazoa; phylum Arthropoda; class Insecta; order Lepidoptera; family Depressariidae; genus Agonopterix; species Agonopterix arenella. Next base: position 10,487,994 of record OV656707.1, on the reverse strand, counting down.
TGGACGCGCTTACATATTCGTGCAACAAAATAAAACGAACGTAAAATTAATATCACAGATTTTATTTCAAGATGTTCCATTTTAACCTGTTAGTGGGTAGTATCGATTGGCACGTGGGCCTTATGGGGCATCATTAAAGAAGATGGTGCTTTAACCGTCTGTGGGATAGACCTCACATTTTCTTTCGGCGGTGGAAACGGAGGCAAACCAAACAATTCAGGTTGGAAATTTAACATAGAACGTATCACTAGAGTCGCGTGTCTGGTCTGCTCTCTCTCTAGTCGTCGAACTGGTATCATGACGACCTGAAAATGTTGATAAATATATTTTGCTCTTGTAGTATTAAGCGTAGAGCGTCTATCCTGTCAACGACTCGGGGCGTTGACACGAGTTACGCCTACCTCTAAGGTAGTAAGGGCCTATGTCGAAAAATAATTGAAGCGAAATGGGCGTGTCATCGCTTATATTACTGCCTGATGCGAGAGAAAAGTGGAAAAAGTTATACCAAAAATCATAATGGAAAAGGTACTTGCGACAAGATTTTTCAAGGCAACTTGGTGGCGTTGAATGAACCCCTGTGTAAACATACACTAGAATCACATTTCGTTCGCCTAAGAAATAGGTGCATAATTTTACGGTTAGACGAGCGTTAACCCGCGACTTTGTCCGCACAAATTATATACCAGATTTTAAGTCAGATAATAAGCTATCAAACAAAAAAGCTTCATCAAAATCAGTTCAGTAGTTTTTGCGTGATGCTCGTTCAAACAAACAAACACCCAAACAAACATACAAACAAACAGACAGACAAAAAAACCAAAAATTGGTGATATGGAATCAGGGATACATAAAAACCATATCGTTACTTTTTTATTGTTAATATCTTCAATGTACAGACAAACTTCCTGTTACAGTTTTATAATAGTTTAGATAATATCTTAAATAATATTATATTTTGCGAATGTAATAATTACTGTGAGAACAAATAAATAGCTAATGGAAGCAAAAATGGCTAGTGAAATTGATTACTTGCATCCCCGCTTCATTTGCAGCCTGAACTCCAATCACGGAATCTTCAAAGACGAGGCACTGTGAAAATGTTATTTTTGACATGAGTAATGGTGGAAGGCCTATGTCCAGCAGTGGACGTCCATTGGCTGATATGATGATGATGAATGGTGGAACGTTACTGATAACTAGGTAAGGCACATCCGTATTATCTATATCTATTATATACACATAACAAAATTGTAAACTTGGCGTGGGTTTACATTTTAAGTTTCGGCAAAATCGGCGACGGAAACCCATGCACGCTACGCCACTATCGTGAGGAAACCTGAATACGCTGAAGAAGATATTCTGAGGCGCAATGTGAAGTCTACCATCCGCATTGGGCACGCGTGGTGGACTAATACCCAATATACACCTTGAGATAAGCCTGTGCAGTGGTACGTTTGGTTTAGTCCTTTTTCGCCGGATTCCTTATTGGACAGATTCCGTTTTGGCCACTTGTTTGGACAAATCCCTTTTTTTTCACCGGAAATGTTTACCTACATATCAGAAAGCTGGCAAAGATATTTGGTTTGTACCTATCAAACATATCAATCAATTAAAATATGTACCGTCAGTTAGACGACGAAAAAGATTATCCGTCCAATAAGGAATCTAGCGAAAGAGGACTAAACCGAACGTTTATAGGCTGATGATGATGATGAAATAAAACACAGACAGTATAAAAATAAAGTGTGTATCTCGGCTCGTATACTTTACTTTCCCTAAAATAATCCTAAATAAATAAAAATACTAATACTACTTACGTCTTTCGGCTTAGGTTTAAGAGGAAAGCGTTCGGCGGCTACGAAGTATATATCAGGGTGTGGCTTTCCACGATCCACCTCTTTATCTGAAACACTCACCTGTAATTTTATGAAAAAAGTTCATCATCATCGTTTTGATCGTCATCAGACCATATACGTCTCATTCTAGGGCACACAATTTGAACAGGTCTTGAGAACATGTATCATCGCTTATTCTGGGACGTCGCGTTCAGTTGTAAGGCTGGACCACACAGAGAGCCAGAGAGCGGCTGCGGGCCAGCAATAGTTGTAAACTATGGAATTATATGCGAGTTGTTACACTAAAAGCAGTTCAGCGCGGCTACGGAACACTTGCGGAACGGTAGCCGACCGGCTCGGCCCGAATGATAAACAGAATGCGCGTTTGTGGCGACGAAACGGCTGCGGACTGGCTGCGGAACGGCGACGGCAGCAGGGCTCTATGTGACAAAAGCTGTTCCGCAGCCGGTCCGATTAAAAAAACTGCAGCGTTGTCACACTCCACACTCGTTGCCATTTTGGAAGAAAGTGAGTATCGTAACACGACATCAAACAGCTGCCGCTAGCAACAGCGACGGACCGGCTGCGGAACCGCGACTGACCGGCTGCGGAACGGCGAAGGCATGCTCTGTGCGACAAAAGCTGTTGCGCAGCCGGTCCGTCGTCGTTCCGTTCCGGTCCGCAGCCGTTCCGTTTCGGTCCGAAGCCGCATTCTGTATGGCCCAGCTTGTATGGTTGACTTGAAGCACATAAATAGTACACCAGTAGGCCTCGCATGCCACCCCCGAGAAAACGATAAAATTGAGATGTGCCTCCATCTTTATTATTTTACGTATGCCAGCAAGAGCGCGCATGACGTTTTTCTCGTTTAAACTCTTTATCATGGGTGGCATGCTAGCCGTGCAGCATAGCTAGCATGCCACCCACGACAGTGTTTAAACGAGAAAAACGTCATGCGCGCTCTTTCTGGCATACCTACGTAAAATAATAAAGATGGAGGCACATCTCGATTTTTGTCGTTTTCTTGGGGGTGGCATGCGAGACCTACTGGTCCATACAAAACAAACTAGCACACTCGTCTGTCATCTCGGTACATATTTAAAGTATACCTGTCATTTATTTGACTTATTTTTCTGGTTTGTAATATTGGATTTTGTAAGATTCAGGGCATTACCAGGGCAGGCAGGGCAAATAAAGATTCTACTTTATTCTATTCAATCATAATGGTATTTTGGGCAAAACATAAATATTAGCCACACCTATCACCATTTGAACGAACCGGGTGCCCAATCGGTTGGTACGCTGTCATATTCAGGGCGTAAATTGAATAGCTGAGGGGGTAGGGGGTCAAGAGAGATTACCGAAGAAGTATCTGAGAAGTTTCAGATAGGAGCCTCGTGCACAGATAGATTTCATACTGCGAAAATTTTCAACACAAAAACCTGATGTCCAACGCCAGTGATTTTCATTGCATCGTATTGGGCTTGACGGGTGGTGACATTTAAATGCAAATCTGAGCAACAATGTAGGCTTTCGCTAAATCTGATGATTCCGAAAACTATGAAGATTTGGACCATTTTAACGCGATATTCAGAGCGAATGAAAGTTGATTCCCATAATAGTGCTACATGTCCAGATAGTAAATATATAAATATCTAACAGATAAGAGGATTATATAAAATGTAACATTGACTTTAATTTTAGTTAAATTTCTTTATCTTAATATTTTCCAATATGCAACACTATTACGGGAAAGAACTTTCATTCGCCCTGAACATCGCGTTAAAAATGGTCCAAATCTTACTTTTGGGACTCGTCAAATTTAGTGAAAGTCGAAAATTTGTTGGTCAGATTTGCACTTAAATATCATAACGCGTCAACTCCAATACGATGGCATGAATATCACTGGCTCTGGACATTATGTTTTTGTTTTGAAAATTATTATACTATGAAATTTGTCTGAAAAAAGCCCTCCTGTGCACGGGGCTCCTATCTGAAACTCCTCAGCCTCTCCCTGGCCTCTTAGCTATTCTGTTTACGCCCTTAATATGACAGCGTTCAAACCTTCTGAGTACCCGGTCCAAAAAGCTATGTCATGTCCTTATTTCAGTCAATTCACTCTCACCGTACTCTGTTAAAAGGAGCCTAGCTACGGTTTGACCTTCGTTTTAAACATAATGTACCTTATGGTGAAACAATCCAAACAGTTTTGGCCTTGCCGTAGAGTGGAGTCTAACAGCTTGCTCTGTAGAATTAGTTGCTAAAGCCAGAGGAATATTGTGATCATGAAGATGTAGTAGTAAACGTTCTGCCCCTAAAAGATAGAAAAACAGAATATATTGAAGGTAAACTATTTTTTTATGCTGATATAACCGTGGTGGTCTTCGCTTTCTGCGAAGAAGATGAAGCGGTGTTTCGATCCCAGAGATCGACTAGTAGCAATGAGTTATTAGGAATGATAATTGCCAAGGTCACTGGCTCATTGATGACGCATACTGAGAAAAACTACCTGAAGTGCTATTTCAAAATCATGATCAAATAAAGCATAAACTCCATATTGTTATCTATTTCACTTTTAAATATGAATAAGGTCTACAATTAAAAATTTTAACGGGTTCTTACAGAGTTTTGGTTTATTTCAGTTCCGCGCAACTATAAATCTGTATGAATTAGTATGTGTGATATTCAAAAATAGCACTCTTGCTTTAATACCGAGGTTTGTATTGTATCCACTGTCTATTAAGAATTGACAATGGGCTCATTTTCTGTCACACTGGTCAGAGTTTGGGCACAACTAGTGAAATTTGAATATTTTAAATATGGTTTATTCGGAAAATCGTTGACTCTCGGGAATAAATAATCGTGAGGATTTACCTATGCTTGATGCGCCAACATTAAAAGTCCATGGTCTACCCATTCGTGTAAGAATCGGAGACTCTGCGCTCCAAATTGTTTAAAAATTACGTTTACCTAGGACCAACTATGCAGATAGGTAGGTCCAATTTTTGAGAAAGAGGTCAACCGCCGAATCATACTCGGCTGGGCAGCTAGAAAATGCTAGAAATAAAATTAGAAAGTCACCCAAAGGGTAATAGAGAGGGCTTTGCACGGTGTTTCCGTTAAATGAAGAGATTCGTAGAAGAACTGGATAAACCGAAATAGCCCAAAGAATTGCTAAACTGGGTAGGCGTGGGTTGGTCCCCCACAAGGTCTGACGACCAGCACTGGATGCATTGCGGCGATCCTTAGGGGAGTCCTGTGTCTAGCAGTGGACGGCTAAAATGATGATAATGCTTGATTAATAGACCGTAATTATAACTGTACTTACCAGGTTGAAGCGGAGCACTTGGCAATAATTTCTTCGTCTGGTCATTCAGCTGTTTTTCTAATTCATTTACAGATATGGGCAATTTAAGCTCTCTCTGGACTAATTCGCAAATCTGGCGGTCTGTTCCCCCATAGATCTGGATAAGTAACAAATAATATAACTTGATAAATGTACCGAATGATTTTGTTTTACTGTTTCGAAACATTCAGGGGTAGTTCAGATCAGACCATCAAACTGAACAACTTTTATTATGGAAGCAAAACTGAAATCGTAAAAAAAAATCAGCTGTTCCATAGGTACTAAACTGCAATGCCTATTTGACTCAAAATTGTATGAGACAGTAGATTTTTTTTTGGGATTTCAGGTTTGCTTCCATAGTAAAAGTTGTACAGTGAGATGGTCTGAACCACCCCTGAACGGTAAAAAAAAATCATCCGGTATAAGTAGTTTAAAGGTGTCATATATTTATTTTTATTAAAATCCAAACTAGCAAAACAATTAGGTACTTGTACAAGGTGAAATTGAAGTCATTGGCATCCATTAAAACTAGGACTCTACACATCAAACTGAACAACGTTTACTAGGTATGGCAGCAATCCTGAAATTGCAATGGATCTACAGGGTCACCATGGTTATCTACCATGCTTCAGATTCCAGCGTATAGCCCAGTCATTTTACGGTTTAAGCCGTGACTAATCAATAATTATTTTTTTTTGGTATAATATTGAAGAGCCAATTTGAGCATAGAAATGTACCAAAATTAAAAAAAATCCCTTCAACAACAGTTCCCATTTTAAAATTTTGCTTTTATCTCGTCCTAAAAAACCTGATGGTAAATTTTTTTTGTACATATTTAAGGCATTACCATTATACATACTTCAAACATGGTGTAAATATTTTTGTTTATTTTCTAATAAATACCAATTTTTTTTAAATTTCAATGCCTATTTTATTGCTCAAAAATAATTTATATTATTAAATCTAAGTCAAATGAGTGCATTTGTATTATTATTATTAATTTATAAAATCCTTTCATTTTAAAATATATGACATAGAAAATATCGTTATTAAGATATCTTGAAATGGTTTTCTATTCAGCCATGAAAGAAAAACTTGACAATACCGGGCAGGCTCGCGCAAATCTCTAACAAAAAAATGTTCTATGAAACGTGCACTGCCGCAAATTCCTTTGAACGGTCGTACACGTTTCATACATTCTTTGATATCGGTCACGACTAGTTTTTGGTATGGAAGTCCCAACTCTTATATTATAACGAACCTAGTTAGTTACATTCTCTTTGAAACCGGCTACAGCCTGATTAGGTGAGTTCCAACTCTTGTCACTTAAACACTACTAGCGCCATCTATTACCGTTCCATGTAACTCCTACCTTCGTTTAACCATTTCAACTACCTATGAACTAAACCTCGTCTATCCATGGTGTAAACTGCCTTCTTCAGTAGGTAATATTTATCTAAGTTTCTGACGTTCTTGTTTACACTCTCTTATTTGACCAGTAATTCAGATAGATGGGGTCGGGTGCTTATTTTGCACATTCTTTAGACTGCACCGAGACTATTGTGCTGCCCCCTATCGTATTTTTTAAATTCTTAACAATTAAACAATATTTCCAAAAAACAAGAATGTCACATTTTAGTCATTGCTGGTTTTCAATTTATCGGGTCATTTGTTTTTATAATGTTTGTAGTTATTATCTCTAAAACCGCATTTAACAAGCATAATACATACCGAATGTAATTTTCGATAAATTGAAAGCCAATCAGGACTGCAATGTGACATTCTTGTTTTTTGAAAAAAAAAACATTTTTAGAAATAAAAATGTTTTTTGGAAAAAAAAAAACATTTTTAGAAATAAAAATGAACGATTGAGGGCAGCACAATAGGCGCGGTAGGCGTAAGGAGTCATTAAACCTTAAGGTGGTTTCAGTCCATACAAAAGCTTGACGCACAATACACGTAGACGGACTTAATAAAAGTAGTATTTTATGTATGGAAAAATAGTTTAGAAAGTCTAGATGCCGCGTCACAAATAACATTTGCAATTTATAATATAATTACGAAGATATAAAGCTTTTAAAATTGATTGAAAAATGTCAAAGCTTTATATCTTCGTAATTATTTTACAAATTGCAAATGTTATTTGTGACGCGAACTGTTTTTCCATATATAAAATATTACTTTTATTAATTCCGTCTACGCGTATTGTGCGTCAAAGTTTTGTATAAAATTGACCCCTCTGCAACCACCTTAAACACTAATAGACTCCAAATCTCATATAAAATCTAAACATATTTTAGTCCGAATAACAACAATAACCCACACAAATCAAGTATGCATACTGTGGCACTAATACGTTATTGTATTTGAACCCAGTAGCACAGATTAATAATAAGTTACTACGTACTAGTAGTACTTAGTAGTTTGGTATGTTTACTGTCAGCTAATTAGCTTTTGGATCTGCAATTTTTGTAGTAAAGTTCAATGTAAAGACATAAACTTTTATAATAGCTGATGCCGGCGACTTCGTCCTCATAGGTTAATTTATTTATATCCTATAAATTTCTCAAGGATGGTGTATCCTTCCAACTTCCTAGTCAAATAATTTTTAGAATCGGTTCAGTAATTACAGACCATGGAACGTTGGGTACTTACCTAATAATAATATTGTGGACTCATAATACAATTATCGCCAAGCGGTTAAATAATTTACCACATTTAGGCCCACTTGCCCCAAATGCTGGGTTATCGAAGATTGTCTTGCGCCAATGAAAACTAGTTCATAGTTAACTAACCCGACAGTTCTATATTTTTCGCTGGCAACATCCTAAATGACCATAGAGTTTTTGTAATCCGACAAAATATGAAAAGTGAATGATGAATTAACATAATATGCACGTCTCTTTCACACTGCATCTGTTTTGTTTTATTTTGGCAATGACATTTCGTTTTCATCGTTCATTTATGTTGTCAGAGAGAAGGTAACACACTACGTTATAAGAGTCGGGACTTTCATACTAAAAACTGGTCGTGACCGATTATTCAGAATGTATGAAACGTGTGCAAACTTGTCATATAATATTTTTTTGTTAAAGACTTTCAAGAGCCTACAACAAAACTGTAAAAACAGCTGTCGCCTAAATTTTGTCATTTAGCACGTAGATAAGTGACTTAAACCTACCACATCGGTGGTTTAAATATAACACAAGTTTATCCCCTAAACCAGGATGGTGCAAGACATAATTATAATTTAATTCCAAAGTAGCAGGCGCTACGATCAATAAATATGACCTCTAAGATAAAGTTTTAAGTTTCTTTTAACCTATTTTGTCCCATTGTCGGGCGTACGTAAAAATTTCAATGATTTTCCGCTATACGGCGAGGTTTTTATTTTTCTAGACAGGCTTTACTTCAACAACTTCTGACATAGTCCTGATTGATTACCAAATGATTAGTCATGTTCCTATCTTATCTTATCTTGTTGTGGGGGCTGGCAAGCCAGCAACACTTCGACCCAGTGGGATCTTTTGTGTTAGCCCCAATACTTTTTGTTTTCTTCACCCTTCAAATACATGGTCAATGAAGGAGGCAATACCATTGAGGGGAAGAAACCTAAGATCTCCCGGTTTTTGGTATCCATCTCTGAGGAGGCACATGCGTTTTGCCGCCAGGACATCACAGTCACAAAGAACATGCTCCATAGTCTCTTCATCCTCTCCGCAAGCTCGGCAGCTGGGATCCAGGGTAAGTTTCATTTTGTGCATCATCGTGCCTGTGGCGTAGGGCCCAGTGAGGGTTCCGACTATGGCACGAGCCTTGCTCCTGCTATTATTCAGTATGAACCTTGAGACACGAGTTGTCACATTGCTGATAAATTTTTTGGAGTGTTTTAGGCCTACAAGGCTAGACCACTCCAGCTTGTGTGCTTTATCAGCCCAATCCCTAATGGCCATTCCTATACTGCATGCCGGTATTCCCACACTTGGTTCTGGTTAGTCATGTTATTGAGATATTTTTATAAAGATTGCGGAATGATTCCAGAGTTATCTTTATGTCCAATTATCTCCACAATGTGACGTAATTATGCAGAGTCCAGGCAAGATTCTGGTACTTTAAATGGGGCCAGATAATCTGTTTGACCACATCCAAGATTTTATTTATACTTAGAACATTACGTAAATTTGTTATTTTTTGTTTGCCTTTATGTACCCAATCGAAATATTAAGTTGGCACAGAGCAGAAGGGGTTTTTTTAAATCGAGACCAAGCCGGCCCTTCTCCCTTCCCTTACAAAAATTTTCAAACCCCTTTTTAGTCGCAGCTGAAACTTTATCCATGTATTCTACTCGTAAAACTGAACTACTTTCACTTCTTCAGAGTCTTCTTCGAAATTGCGCAAAAAAATATCCTGTACCTATAATCTGATGACTTTAAAGCGATCATCAGCATTGGCAGTTTGCCACTGCCAATGCCAAAGCTAAAGAAACCGCCGGAAAATTTTTCATTGAACGTGCCCCCAGCGCCGTGTCAAATGAAAAGCAGTATGAAAACAATAGACTGCCTCCGTGGTCTAATGTTTAAGGGCATTGGCTTTTGACACGGAGGTCGTGGGTTCGATTCCGTCGGGGGACACCTAGTGAAATGTCACTTTGTGCGTTTTTCCCCAGTTGGTTAGGACATTGCAGGCTGAATCCCCTGATTGTCTGAAAAGAAAAATGATTTCGTGCTTCGGATGGCACGTTAAGCCGTTGGTCCCGGCTACTATCTCTGGTGGTAGTAGTCGTTACATAAAACCCACGTCAGAGGCCGTAAGGCGGTCAGAAAAAACTCTGACACCAGGGCTCTGCCCACACGATAAGAAGAAGAAGAAGAAGAAGAAGAAGAAGAAGAAAACAATAGAAATTATAGTCTTGTTTATGAGACGGCAGCGTTGTGAGATCGATGTTGTAAGTCTTATATTTCAGACCATGGCGGTCAATAGTTTAAAGAAGATATATCATTATAACCAACAATTTTTTTTGAGTGCAGCGGTGAGCCGGTAACCAAAAAAAACTTTATCAGAGTATAATTATTTTAAAAACTGTAGGTATTAAATTCTTTACTAATTTATTATCTTGACACTCAGTTGCAGAAACGCTCATTAAACTTAATCCTCCATTAAATCTGTTGCTGTCACTTTTTGTCTTGTTGACGTAGTAAAAGCTAGAAAGAGATTTAATGAAGAATTAACACTAATGAGCGTTTCTGCAACTGAGTGTGAGTCTTCCAATTGGTCGGACCACGTGTCGCATTATCGCTTATCGTTATCAAAACTATTATCCACGATTGAAATCACTGACCTGCTACTTAAAAATAATTACCCTATTTTGAAGTTCCTTTGGATATTTCCGGTTATAACTTTTGCAGATCCGATTTAACATTTTGTGGTAGATGACCTCTGAATCTAAAAAAAAACATAATTATGTAGAGTGCTTCTTAATATACTGATGGCTTTTAATAGGAGATGCCTCAGTGGTCTAATGGTTAAGAGCATTTGCTCTCTACACGGAGGTCGTGGGTTCGATTCCCACGGTGTACCACCTAGTGAAATGTCACGTTAGGACATTGCAGGCTGAATCGCCTGTCTGTCTGAGGAAGCGCGCACGGCGCGGCGCGCGGACTTAAGTTTGCGCTGCGCCCGGGACGCTTATATGTTTCGTGCCTAATAGTAAGCGTGGGCCCTCATACCTTACCATACCATCATCTGATAATATCTTTATTGACTATGTATCCTTACCTAGAACAGTCCCGTCTAAATCGAATATACAGTGAGTTACATCTTTGAATTTACGCGCCGCTGCTGGTGTGGTCAAAAACCGATATCCATGTAGCATGTCATGGGAGCTATTTTTGTAAGTCTTGAAAATGGATAAAATCTCATCATCACCCGCGACGTCATTGCCCAAAACATCTTCCTGGTCTGTAATTTTAAATTTTCTTACTTACAAAATACTCATTTTTTATTTACATTCTTGTTAATTTTTCTAAAAAAATCTTCGTTTAGGTAATTTCATAGACGAAGAATTTTTATTTTGACACCAATTTGTCATATGCATTATCTCTATGGTCATATGACAGTCATAGTACTTACTATCTCTATGATGATAGTTTGTGAATTTGTCAATTCAAAACCATAAAGTAGAAAACCCACAGATGTAATAATAAATTCAAAATAAATTATAATAAGTAGGTACATTCCAAAAAGGTTGAATAATGTCTAAAGAACATTCTCCCATGTTCTGGAGAACTCGGACAGAATCGGTATGTGTGGTGGCTAGACCCTGGAATGCCATTTTTTAAAAGCCAAACATCCTAATTTGTATACGAAAGTGATGCTAAACTCTATGGAATTAATGCATTATTCGTATTCTAATAAGGATGTGTGACTTTCAAAAATACTTCTGTGCCTCATAGCCCAGTCATTTTACGGTTTGAGCCGAGACTAATTAGTAATTGACATTTTTTTTTCGGTATAATATTGAAGAGCCAATTTAAGCCTAGAAATGTACCAAAATTTAAAAAAAAATCGTCAGCAACAGTTCCAATTTTAAGATTTAGCTATTATCTCGTTCTAAAAAACCTGAAGGTAAATTTTTTTTGCACATATTTAAGGCTTTACCATTATACATACTACAAACATGGTGTGAATATTTTTGTCTACTTAGAAGGTTTTGAAAAATAGATACGTATTTTCTAATAAATACCTCATTTTTTAAATTTCATTGCATATTTGTATTGCTCAAAAATAATTTATGTCGTTAAATCTTAGTGAAATGAGTGCATAGGTATTAATATTAATAATTCAAAATCCTTCTGCGACACATAATTTTGATTTCTATGTTGCGTATTGATTTTTTTTAATATGCTTTATGATAGTCCTTTTGTCACTTAATTTTGTCACGTAATCAATAATCCGGTTACAGTTTAAAAGTCCAATTAACAAAACTCCGTAAAATGACTGGGCTATCAGCAGTGAAGATGCTAGCGGAAAATGAGGCTCATTATGATCTTAGCAATACGCTTGAAGCCCTGCACTTTATTTACTAGATTGATTGATTGTAGGTTGGGCAATAGACCATGGCTTGCAATAGCAAGCAAGGGTCGTTATGTAACACTGCGATTATCGCTGCCATTGTGTTCACCCCAAGCTCACCCATATTTTACGCATATCTCCGAACTTACCTATGTTATTTTTTTGCCATTCTCGAGTACTCAGGTTTCCTCAAGATATTTTCCTTCACCACCGAGCTAGTAATAATGATAAATACAACAGTACATAAATTTCATAGAACTTAGTGGTACAGGCCAGGAATCGAACCGCCTCCTCATGATTGAGTCGCTAGCTCTCTTTCGTACGGACCAACATCGTTCTCGTTGATCTACTTACTCATTATACTATTTGAAACTCTAAATCGTAGTGAAACACGAGCAGCTGCGAAGTTTTAACAGTAACAAACATTTGACATTTGACAGTTGAGATTGTTAAAAGCATTAAAAAGTTACAAAGTAACTGTAACTGGGTCTGTAATCGAACCGAAAACATTAACTAAGCTCTCCACACCCTAAAAACATATAACCCAGTTTCCTAAGAATAAAACCATTGATAGAATTGAAAACTGAACTTTACGAATGGTATAGCATTTCATACGGCAGGTATGCCCCGGCAACAGGCGATGTTGAAACCCTGCCGGTGCCATGTGAGAGCTTTCAGTAAGTTTCAGTATTCTCCCGGCCGTCAAAGAGATCGCACGTCCACCGCGTCCCAAGCCAGACGCAAATCGCGTAAACAAAGCACCAAAGTAACATATTTTTAACAAAAAACACCACTATTTGTGTTCATTAGTGACAATAAACATGTAATGTTGAAGTGCTCACGTGTCATTAACGTACAATGAAAGATGCGAGTTGTTAAATAAATCAGAAGAAGCCCGGGATCTGGCAGCGTACGAATCAGTTGACAGGTTAGTTTATCTTGCCCCGTTAGTATTAGATAAAGAAATTTAGAAGTAGAAAATAACAATGTGGCTTGCTGGGCTAGACCTAAAACTATTTCTGTTGTTGACAAAGTTGATTCATTTCATGCTTCTGTTTAGAACCGGCTTGGTTTTAATAACTATGAGTTCGCCATTAGGATTACTACCTATGCTAGTAAACTGAACGTCGTCATAGCACGGATAACGTAAAAACAATAGGCTTTTAAGAAATGGTAGAACTGATCCCACATTTTTTGTTAAATCATTAGCGATGGGTATTATAGGTCAGATCCTTTTCTTTGCGTTTGAATTATGTTTTAAAACCAACATAACACTAACAAAATAGTAACATTTATTATCTATGCTCTTATTCTAGTTGAGTCAATAAATTATCATCCAAATATTCCTCGTATTCAATCTGAGTATTCAACAAAATGACGATACGCTTGTGATTAATGACATGATGATGATGATAATGGCTTCCTATTCGATTTAGACTACGGGGACTGCTCATCTTTATAGTAAAGCAATTAAGGTACACAAGATACAATTTAAGAGGATATAATTCGGAGCGTGCTCCATACAAACGAAGTCTGGTTATATTTTCAATACTAACCAACTAAGGCCATGAAATGTTTCTGAAACAAACTTGAAACTAATCTCTATGCTCGTAAGTTGTCAGATTATCGTTAAAATGTATAGTTTAAAAGTTACAGTGCCTCAAAGATTTCCATACAAATCTTAAATTAATCCCTAGCAGTGAAACTGTATTATTGTAACGAAAATCTGGCAACATACAAGCATTGAAATTAGTTTCAAGATTGTTCCTGAAAAATTTAATTGACTGTGATTGGTTGGTATTGAAAATATAACCAGACTTCGTTTGTATGGAATACGTACATGCACTCTCTCGTCCTTAGGAGGGTCCTATGTCTGATGGAATGGAGGACCGATGGTGGGGTCAGATGCCTTTGACTATTTAATATAAGAACTAGCCTTGCGGTAGCATTTCCCCTCTGCCACGGTAATCAAGATCAATTAATCATGTCCATTTATTTACATTCAATTTTATACCTTATCACTAAACGATACAGCCTTTAATGGCGAAACAATAATTTCGAACTTAGAACGTTTGGGGTTCACGCGAGACTACTTTTCATGATTTTTAACGTTCAAAATTAGAATCTAAAGTTATAGGAATAAAATCCAAAGTTGAGGATTTCATGTTACCTCGCCCCCCGCGAAAAATGGCAGAAATGTTTGTTAGTAGAATTACACGAGTAACTAGTCCCTATATAAGTAGTCAAAGTCAGATGCCAGTAGCTGTAACCGGTAGCCACACGGTTTGGGCGTCAAAGATGTGTAAGACGCCTGAAGGAATTAGTCTCCTATTGCGGGGAACCTAGTCGGGTGCTAGGTTTGTGGTATTCGATGCAGGACACCACACGGTAGTAATCCATAGTATCCTACAGATTATAAATTACACAGCACAATTTTCCAACAGCTTTATAAAACACCAATTTGTTTATCACAACATTTTTCAACGCAACAAAAATATTATTGATGAAAGAAAGTATTACTGATACTTACATTAGGTTATTGCAAATTAAAATAAAAGCATAAAACGAGTGCTTAGCGATAAAACCTAACACAATCTGTTCTGCATGAGATACATTACTTTCAAGTGTTATCTATTGATATTGTGATAGTCGATATAGTAAATCCGCTTATGTCCACTTTTTTATTCGCTTACTTTCTCAATATAAGTCAAATATTTGTTGATAAATACAATAATAAATAAAATAAATAATGCTCACAGGCACATACATTGTAATGATCCCAAGCCAGCACTATAGGCTGTTTATTATGGAAACCATACAACAACGGCACAAACATATAAACATCCATGACCGAACCGGGATTCGAATCCAGGACCCTGGTTTGGCCGTCCGGCGTAATAACCATTACACCAACCGGGTCGTCATGGTGTTTGCCAATATTATAAAATTCAATAGGATGGATTTTTAGAAAAAATATTAATTCAACGAAAATCTAAGGCTAGAATCTAACGTCCAAGATAATAATATGTTCGATAGTATAATAAATTATTTTTTCTAATCAGAAATGGCCAGGAAGATATATAGGAATCGGAAAATAATTACATGGAAAGAAGTATAGATGAAACTAAATCCCGATAAAAAAAAGGAAAGGTTCAAAGGATTTTATTTGCCATCGAGCTTCCGGATAATATTAGTTTTTTTATGATAATGGACATGGACTGATAAGCTAATACATTTTAATTAGATATCTATAGTCCAGTCCTGCGCTGCCCTCATCCAACGGGTTCCCGCCGCCTTCACCAGGTCGTCGGTCCACCGTGTGGGGGGCCGGTCGTTATGGCGATCCTTTGGGGAGGCATATGTCCAGCAGTGGACGTCCATCGCCTGAGATGATAATGATGATGATCTATAGTCCAATTGTTTGTGTTTTTTCCTGAAAGTGGAACAGGAAAATTACCTGCCGTAAATAAAAATTTATCTTTAATTAGTAGGAATAAGAAAGGTGTCGACTTTTTTTTTAGTGTTCCGTATCAAACCGAACATTTCACCTCGATGCCTGTTCGTCTGTCACCTGCGTTTTTCACACAAATCCTATGGGAAAGCTGAAAACTTTTTTCCAAACTAAAGTTAAAGACTTTGTTATATTATTTGAGATATAGAGAGATACAGATAGATATTCAAATCAAAACAATTTTCATAAAGTACCTACAACCAGGAAAATGTTAAAGTATCTCGTAGGAATTCGTTCTTACTTTCAATACAACGTCCCATCCAGGTATCTGGCTCTGCTCCAATAGTAATAAGTACAGTTATTTAGCGCTTGATCTCTATCACCATTCAGCACACGTAATTAAATTGTAGCTTATGAGATTAACGTATCAGTCAGCCTGTTTCTAGATGAGTCAGGATTTTAGCGATAGAACTCTACTGTGATAACCAACTGCTTGTTTAAGATTAGTAACCCACAACATTTTTCACCTTACGTTTTGTACAAAATACAATGCAATACGGTTATTTAAATAAGTGTGGAACCAGGCTAGAAATAACGACCTTTGCAGTGATTTCTTACTGGTGAGTCTCTCTGCAGTGATTCTCTTTACGGCGAGTCTCTCTGCAGTATACCTGGAGTAGTATTTTTGAAAGTCACACGTCCAAATCTCTAGTAGAAAATGACATAATTACTATGGAGAATGTGCATCATTCGATCATGATTTTGAGAGTGTGAGATTCAAAAAGTTCATGTGTTTAACATACAAAGGGAGTATCGTGGAAATGTTGAAAATTTACATCAAGCTAGATTATCAATTAGACGACAGGCAGAACTCAGAAAAATAAAAAGTAATTTTTATGAAATTTAATATTTTTGTACGTGAATTTAGGTTGTACAAGGCAGTTAAAAATAATGGTGGTGGCTGGTGTAAACACATTGTGTTACAAATTATAATTAGGTACTTTCAATATACAAGTTTTACATTTTTGTCTGGATGCTTTCGATAACAAATGGCCAGAGCTTTGCCCAGAAAATCGATGGCTGGAGGATTGAAGGGTACAAGCTTATGGCTTTGCTAAATGCTTTGCTTAGCAGCATATGGGATAACGAAGGCTAATAAGAAAAAATATAAGAACCAACTAAATCTAAGAAGCTTTTGATTGGTTCTGATCCCCTTTTTGCCTAGCTTACTAGGCGGAACTGAATTTTAAATAAGGTGTAACAAAACACCCTAGTGTTATTTAAAAGGGTATGGCTTGAACCATGTCGATTTTGACAGCAAGTTGACTACTAACTCAAGAGAAGTTTGACAGCAAGTTGACTACTAACTCAAGAGAAGTTTGACAGCAAGTTGACTACTAACTAAAGAGAAGTTT
Organism: Agonopterix arenella; assembly: GCA_927399405.1. Classification (NCBI taxonomy): domain Eukaryota; kingdom Metazoa; phylum Arthropoda; class Insecta; order Lepidoptera; family Depressariidae; genus Agonopterix; species Agonopterix arenella. The sequence continues at coordinate 10,470,876 of OV656707.1, read as the reverse complement.
GATAGCTAGTTGACTACTAACTCAAGATAAGTTTGACAGCAAGTTGACTACTAACTCAAGAGAAGTTTGACAGCAGGTTGACTACTAACTCAAGAGAAGTTTGACAGCAAGTTGACTACTAACTAAAGAGAAGTTTGATAGCTAGTTGACTACTAACTCAAGAGAAGTTTGACAGCAAGTTGACTACTAACTTAAAACGTTTATTCCGAGAGCGCAAACGCGCGCTGCATACGAACGAACGAAGTCTGGTGATATTTTCAATACCATCCAATTAAATTCAATGACATTTTTCAGAAACAATCTTAAAACTAATCTCTACATCTGATATCTTTTTTTTGAAAAATTTCATGAATTTAATTGGATAGTATTGAAAATATAACCAGATTACGTTTGTATAGAGCGCGCTCCTAATTATAGTCCCTTAACTCCAATCCAAACTGGGCCCATGTTGGTGGAGTATGAGTCCTTCACACCTAACCCTTATTCGTGAGAGTATTCTTGAACCCTGCAGTAAGGATATACAGGGTTAAAACATATATGCCTTACTTAAGGGCTGCTTCAGACCATCAAACTGAAGAACTTTTACTACCGATGCAACTTCGAAATCGTGAATAAAAATCTGCGGTATTATAGAAAATGTCAATGTCATAGAAAGGGACGCGACCAAAATGTGTGAAAAGGCAGATTTTTCTTTCGCGATTTTAATATTGGCCCCATAATAAATGTTGTTCAGTTTGATGGTCTAAAGAACCCCCTTAAGGTGGTTTCAGTCCATACAAACGTTTGACGCACAATACGCGTAGATGGAATTAATAAAAGTAATATTTTATATATGGAAAAATAGTTTAGAAAATCTAGTTGCCGCGTAACAAATAACATTTGCATTTTATAATATAATTACGATAGATATAAAGCGTTTAAAATTTTGTATGAAAAATTTCAAAGCTTTTATCTTCGTAATTATTTTATAAATTGCAAATGTTATTTGTTACGCGGCAACTAGATTTTCCAAACTATTTTTCCATATACACAAAGTTACTTATATTAATACCGTCTACGCGTATTGTGCGTCAAAGTTTTGTATAAAATTGACCCCTCTGCAACCGCCTTAAGTAAAGTTTAAGTAAAGAGTGCTTGACATTGTATGGTAGTTTATGTATTTTGGTGACTTCAAGGATTGTGTTTCGAAAAGAACACTGACTTGAGACCCCACTGGAGCTTCGTTGCAGGCCTGGAGGCAACCAACAATCGACGAGCGACGTGACTACCCAATAGAAGACCTACCACGCGACTCCTGTTTATTAACGTTTCTGTTTAATTGCTTACTACCTAAACCTTAACTACCTAGTACCACGCGGTAAACCTTGCAGATCAATCACATCGCTGTTTCTAGCGTGTCCCTTGCACACTTCTAGTCTGTATGTGGATTCTTTCACAGTTCATGCGGCCAGGTTATGGAATTCATTGCCTCATACTATCTGTGCTAGTCCTTCGCTGGACATCTTTAAGAGGAGAGTTAAGGAGCATTACCTATCTAAATAAAGTCGTAGTAGTTATATGTATGTATATAACATATGTAGGTTCTTATTATTATATTTAATATTATTATTTATGTAAGTATATTTATATATTATATTCATTTGTTTGTTTAGGTGTATCTTATATTATTTCTTATTGTATAGGTATTAATTTTACTACCTCATAATTAAGTAGATTTTTATATGTGTGCACACTGATTTTACCAAAACATATTAGTTTTTAGTTCCTCTCACTCAACGGTTTGCTGGAAGAAAACTCTTTTAGAGTTAAGCTCGCCTTTGTACATCATGACTTACTGTATTTTTTTTTCATAATTATGATTTTGTGTACAATAACGGATCTATGAATCTATGCTTAAGTGCCGCTTAAGGCGGTTGCAGAGGGGTCAATTTTATTCAAAACTTCGACGCACAATACGCGTAGACGGTATTAATATAAGTAACTTTGTACATATGGAAAAATTGTTTAGAAAATCTAGATGCCGCGTCACAAATAAAATTTGCAATTTATAAAATAATTAAGAAGATATAAATCTTTGAAATTTTTCATACAAAACTTTAAAAGCTTTATATCTTCGTAATTATATTATAAATTGCAAATGTTATTTGTTACGCGGCAACTAGATTTTCTAAACTATTTTTCCATATATAAAATATTACTTTTATTAATTCCATCTACGCGTATTGTGCGTCAAACTTTTGTATGGACTGAAACCACCTTAAGTGTATGTCACAAAATATTTTACTACCGCACAATTGCAAACAGTAATTTACTAGATATTGGCAAAATCATCAATACTAAGAGAGAGCCAAAATTTAAAGATTAGAATAGAATGGATGTGTAATCTGGGATTAAATTTCACAGTTATGTTTATGACCTAAATCACGCATCATTTAGAATTTCAGACCGTTAAGTATCTGTTATAACAGTTTTGGATCCTTGCCATAATGTTGTCTAATTACAGGTAAGCAAATGATCTTCTTGACATCTTTTTTAAACATGAATTTTCTTGGTATTGGGGTTTCAAAATTCAACCAAACATGGCGTTACGTTATTTGTCTAGATGATTGCCTTGCCCATGAGCTGACGATTAACTTCTTGATTTGTCACTTTGTCGTTTGCCGTATGCTATTCGATGAATGTAATAGAACCTTCCATGGAAGATGCTAGCCATATACAGGTTGTAATATAAAATGGGACAATCACTTAAAGGGGTGCTTCAGACCATCAAACTGAATAACTTTCTCTATGAGACCAACATCGAAATCGCGAAAAAAATCAGCAGTCCCATACATTCGTCTCGAGTAGGTTTCCAGTTTTGTATGGAACAGCAGATTTTTTCTCGCGTTTTCAGTGTTGGTCCCATAGTAAAAGTTGTTCAGTTTGACGGTCTGATCATCCCCTTAAAAAAGAGTTTGCATGTTAACACGTTCGCGGACAGTGACCGGCTATAGCAGTTATAACAATAAAAGTTCTATTGTGTCTCGTTCAGTGTCCGCGAAAGTGTTAAGAAGGACCCTATACAGGGTGTAACATAAAATGGGACAGTTACTTAAAGGGATGCTTCAGACAATCAAACTGAACAACTTTGGGACAATATTGAAATCGCGAAAAAAAATTGGCTGTCCCATTCATTTCAGTCGAGTTATGTTTGCAGTTTTGTATGGGACAGCGGATTTTTTTTTCGCGATTTCAGTGTTGGTCCCATAGTAAAAGTTGTTCAGTTTGATGGTCTCAACAACCCCCTTAAAAGTTTTAAATGATTATTTTTACTTTTGTAACAAGCTGTATTTTTCGTAGGGAAAGATGTTCAGTATCATGGGTTATATGGGAAACACCTCTTAAAGTAATGCAATCGTTTACCCCAACATCCAGTAATACATAATAATTTTATATGGAATGTTTTTATTTACACAATTTGGATAATCGCTTAGGAGCGAAGGCGATGAGCGTGACGGGGCGTCAGGACGTCCGGCGACGTCGTGCCGATGTTTACAGACTTACTTATCCTATAAGCTAAGTTACTGTTCCAGTGACCAAGCTAAGTGATAGCATGCTATCATTTTGCTTAGCTATAAAAAATGATAATAGTGTTTCCGATCTATCAATAGAGGTCATCTTAATAAAACATGAATCATTGATAGGCCTTCTGAAAGTATTGATAGTTTCGATAGTTGAAAACATGGTACTACAGCCTTATAGTAATGCTGTGATACTACTATCGACAGAGTGTAATACTATCGATAGTATTTCTGCTTATAAATTATAAACTATTTATTAACATTTTGATACAATCACCATAGGCCTCTTTGTCTCTGTTTAGGACCTTTGTATAGGTTGATACTTACATTAATTACATACCTAAATTCACAACCGTATTCCTAGAATGCAGCAATGAGTAATCGTTGACTTGTATCCCAAAACGCATAAAGAAATTATGCAATCCAAAATGACGGAATGATATTTTTTTTAATTTTGTGTTTTAATTTTGTTCACATTGTAAAACAATCTGTAGGTACATAATTTTAAAAGCTACAATTATTAAAGTATTGTTTTATTTTTCAGGAACAACATAATAATATAATATGATTTTGATTTCAAAAATGTTTTAACAGCTGGGCGATTTTTATTTTTCCCCGTAGAATAGCCATAAATTGAGGAAGTTTTTAATTTAACGGGCTATCAATTACCAGTAGTCGTTTGTTTCTTTACAATTCTCCTTCAAAAGTTTGATATTTTCTCAGTAAGCATATATTATAATTTTTTTAAATAATATTAATTGATTTCTTGACATTTAACTTAAATTATCACAATACTATATAAGGTCTAACAAAATTAGGTGAAACTATTTTAAGGGGATGATCAGACCATCAAACTGAACAATTTTCTCTATGGGACCAATACCGAAATCGCGAAATAAAAATCTGCTATTCCATAAAAACCTACTCGACCTAAATGGATGGGACAGCAGATTTTTTTTCGCATTTTCAATATTGGTCCCATTGAGAAAGCTGTTCAGTTTGATGGTCTGATAATAAAATAGTTTCAACTAATATTATTAGACCTTATATAAGGTCTAACAAAATTAGGTGGAAACGATTTTAAGGGGATGATCGGACCATCAAACTGAACAACTTACTCCATGGGGCCAATATCGAAATAGCGAAAAAAAAAATCAGCTGTTCCATACAAACCTACTTGACCTAAATGTATGGGACAGCAGATTTTTTTTCGCGATTTCGGTATTGGCCCATTTAGAGAGTTGTTCAGTTTGATGGTCTGATTATCCCCTTAAAATAGTTTCACCTAATTTTGTTAGACCTTATATATTAGATATAACATATTACAAAAGTATGTCCATGCTGAATGTTAGCTCAAAATATTGACTAGTTTGAACACAAGTAACCAGTTTAGTAGGACAATGTGAGGTCGATGAAACATAACAAAAGCCCAGATTTTCGTGAAGTATCTTTACTTGACCACCATGTATAAATTTATACTGTGAATTCCATGTATACCCACAGCTACCGTATGCATAAGCTAAATAAGATTATCGCAAACCGTTTGATGTTTTAACTGGAATGAAACCTTATTTTATTAAGTATTTTGCTTACGCCGCTCAATTTACCCCTTTAATTAAACTGGGGTAAGCTATATAGCGTGCAATTAAATTAGCAATTAACGTTTCTAAGAGTATTTCCGTTTAGAATTAGATAATTTAAGTACAAGTTCAGTACAGTTTATGACCTAGTTATATGATAATGCGATTTGATCTTAGGATTATCATTTATTTGGCTCGTTACCAACGTCATGATAGGGTAAATGTGTGATTCATTTAATCATTTTGATATAGTATTCAATTTATAGAGGCACGCAATGTACATACTCAGGTTAAGGTGATTGCAGAGGGGTCAGTTTTATACAATACTTTGACGCACAATATGCGTACACGGTATTAATATAAGTAACTTTGTATATATGGAAAAATAGTTTAAAATATTTATATTTTTTAATTATAAAATAATTACGAAGATATAAAGCTTTGAAATTGTTCATACAAAATTTTAAAAGCTTTATATCTTCGTAATTACGCGGCAACTAGATTTTCTAAACTATTTTTCCATATATAAAATACTACTTTTATTAATTCCGTCTACGCGTATTGTGCGGCAAACTATTGTATGGACTGAAACCACCTTAAGAAACGAAGCAAAAAATGAATACATAATAAATAATAATCTAACGTTAGACAGTTACCTACCTATCATTATTGTCATTTTGGTTTCCAGCTGTGCTGCTCAATAAAAATTAATAATGTTTTGTTTTTATTTACTGTAGTACTTATCTTTGGTTACTGAAGAATAAGTGTAACGCTTCATCACCATCATCATGATGTGTAACCCTTGTAACGTGAATATAAATGTAACGATTGTTGGAATAAATTATTATATTCATCATTAAATAAATATCTAATACGTAAAAATGATAGTGGATTGAAAAAATAATTTTTCAAAATTCAAAACTATTTATTAAAGAGATTTGAAGCCAACTTATTAAAATATCAAATCTTATTTTATTATAGAAGCGAATCGTACACGCAATTATTTTGATACCTATCAATTTGTAGACGATTAAGTCGTAGAAAACAAAAAATAAATACGAAAAGGGATAATCAGACCATCAAACTGAACAACTTTCTCGTAGAGGCGAGAAACGAAATGGCGAAAGAAAAATCTACTGCCTGATACATTTCGGAATATTTAAACAAAAGAATATCAGTGGACGAGCTCGCGTGGATCAAACGATGCCAATTTGGTCCGCAAATTACGTCCAGGGCGACCCCTTGTCGATAATTGATAACACTTGTATATTCGAGCATCGAGTATTTTTGAGCATCCCAGAAGATCTAGGTGGTTCACGAAGCATCCGTAAATGTTAAGAAGGTAAAAGTTTAAATACCCCGTATACAAAAAATGCATTGCATGTTCATCCCAGCGCTCCATATATAGAAGAGTGTACCAAATCAAGTCAAAACCACAGAGTACTATAATTAGTCAAAACTGTGCCTGCCTTTGTTTTTTATACAGATAGGCCAAGGGATCGAGTCCATAATAATACAGGGTCCAATTTAATAATGCTGACAGTTTTTGAAGCGGATAATCAGAAACTAAACAACATTATCTACGGGACCAAAGTTGAAAACACGAAAAAAATATCAGCTGCCCGTGCGTTCAAATTTCGTGCGAGTAGGATTAGGATTGCAGTTTTGTATGGAACAGCTGAGATTTTGTTCGCGATTTTGACGAAATAACATCATTATATAGAAGGACTCTATACACCGTGTTCCTGAGGATATGCATTAACTTTGGCCTGTAATTTAGACCAAAGTTGGTAATTTTTCACTATTGAACCAATATTAAAAGCACGAAAAAAAATTTGCTGTTCAATACATTTGGGTTGACATTTTCTACGGAACAACCAATTTTTTTTCGCGTTTTCAATTTTGGTCCCATATTGAAAAATTTCTAACTTGATGGTCTGAATAACAAGCCAAAGTTAATGCATTAATTGCTATAAGTGTCAAGTTTCAGCTTCCTACGAATATGTCTGTATGTCTTACGTTCGGACGGACAGACACCGAGCTGATTCCATAAGTGTTCCATTTTGCAAATTTTGGTACGGAATACTAATTATTAAAACTTCATCGGCCAGCCGATAAAGTCAAAATTACACCGCGAGAATGCGGTGTTTATAATTCAAGTATTGAGCCAAAATAAAATTTCGCAGAAAACATTTTCTTTTTAACAAATCCAACGGTGCGTGTAATAATAAAATTGTTAGTATAAACATAGCCGAGCGTCGATCTACACTAAACAGACATTCTTATATTTAGAACTAGCGTTTAGCTGTTTAGTAATATTTTGGTGACTTTCGTTTTTACTAGCCGGTGCTAGCCGTGTAGTTCCAGACGGCAGTCCGAATTCCTCCAAAGTCGAGCGGAGAAAAAATCTTCTTGTATATTCTTATCTAATATACTTTTTTTGATAATTAAATGGACTCTTGCTTGTTCGTTAGCACTGCATTTTCGCCAATGTCAAGTGATTTGTAGAAGTATCTATCCAATCTCAAGGAATGTTTTTTTTTTTGAGTAAAAACACAGCTAAGGAGGATTGCGGAACCTCGTGGCAGTCTCAAATGTGAACCGCGCGAACATCACGCGAAAGACTGCTTGCGGCAAAACCTGCAACCTATACTTATAAAACAGTTTCGTGACTGACAAACAACGCAAAACCTAAACCCCTGAAAACAGAACAGAAACATAAAATTTGGAATATACATAGATTCTACGGAGGATATTGGGGTACACGAATAAAGGATTATTCGACGTTCTAATTTCACACTGAAGTCGCGGTTAAAACTTAATACTTATAGGTACTGTAAAACAGTTCCGTGACTGACTGACAGACACGTACAGCCTAAACCTCTCAAAATACACTGGCCTGCAAAACTAAGTATCACACTTTTATTCACAAAATATGCTTTTGAAATAAAAAGGACTCGAAAAAGAGTTTGATTTACAAAGAATAGCTACAATTAAAGCTGATAAAATTTGCTATAAAACGTTTTTTATTTTAAATCTCTAATTTCTATAGTTCAGAAAAAAATTAAATATCAAAAGTGGAGTACTTAGTTTTGCAGGTCAGTGTAGTAACTTGATTCAACAAAAAAAGTTAGAAAATAATATTGCAGCCGATGGATGACTTTTTCGTTCGCATCATAAGAACATTAATTTGTTTTATCGAAGTCGGTGTCAAGCCGGTACGATTCGCGACAGGGCTTGCATTCGTTTTTTGGCTTGGCTTGACACCGACTTCTATAAAACAAATTAATGTTCTTCTGATGCGAACGAAAAAGTCATCGGCTGCAATATTATTCTTAAACTTTTTTTTTATTTTTTTTAAGGCGGTTTTAATTTTTTGTAAAAATTTTGTTTATTTCATAATTTTCAGTGGTGAATACATTAGTTCAATTTAATAGAATTAAATTAACAAACGCACTAGCCGGCACTACGATTTTCAAAGGTTCCCCTTGATTTCTCTGGGATGCCATCATCAGATCTTGGTTTGGTGGTACCACCCTTGGAATATCTTCTTTCCAACAAAAAAAGAATCATCAAAATCGGTTCATAAACGACGAAGTTATCTGCGAAAACACATAAAAAAAATATATACGTTCGAATTGAGAAACCTCCTCCTCTTTTGAAGTCGGTTAAAAAGACGTAGAGGTGCATTAAAAAGGAATTTTTCTAAAATCAACCCCTAAAGGCTAGTTTCCGGAAGGGCTATAGCACCGTCGACCACATACATACGCTCCGGCAAGTTATACACAAGACTGAAGAGTATAACCTGCCCCTCTGCTTGGCGTACGTGGACTACGAGAAAGCCTTTGATTCGATCGAGACTTGGGCTGTACTGCAGTTTCTTTAGCGATGCCAAGAGCATACGCCAAATGTCTCGTAATATCCTCATATCTAAAACAAATAAAACAATGAGCGTTTTTCTTTTCTTTTTTAATTTTAGTTCCTAAACAAATCTACAGATGGCATGTTTACCGCTCCATAGACACGTTCGTGAGATCCTGTCAAAACCATGTCAAGACTGTGCCATTTTTTTAAGGCCATGGGATCGAGCCCATAGAACCATGTCAGACGTAAACGATTTCAAATTTTCTATCAAAATGATTCGCAAATAATGAAATATTCATTCATAAGATGCATCTCGATCTTTTTGATCATCTTTTTCCTCTTTATTGTGTTAAAAAAACCCTTTTTGAAATTTTGATCTTTTATTCGCACAGACCGTAGCGCCATCTATCGATCCCCTAGAAAACCAAAAGAAAAACGCTTATTTCTATATAATTTTTTTTTCAATTTTGTTGGACTATTTAAAAAAAGCAACACAAAAAGCACAACAACAGTCATGGCCACGCTAGAATTATTATTTCTCTACGTTTACATCCTTCAAAGCATTTAGGTTACATTATCAATAGAGGAGTTGTGAAGTGAATAAACTTCGATTGATACTTTGACCTAGTTTGTTTTCGACGACGTAGAATTTCTAGCATCTCACGAAAGTTTAGCCATTCCGTAAAATCTAGGTTTTAACACTATCGTTTTATTTGAACTAAGATTTTCAGACGACGGAAAACAACAAAAATAAGGTACTTACTTACGCTGAACTTGGGATTCACTTGTATATTTCTTTAAAATTTGTTTTGGATTGCAGATTCATTTTAGGGTTCCTTGCCCAAAGGGGATTAATGGGATTCATATAAAAATAGGCCAAGTATGTGTCGGGCTCGCACTAAGGATCTAGGAGAAAATTTTTTTTGCGTGATTAATTATGGTGTTACGGAACTCACACTTGACCGGTTATTACACCAGTAGGCCTAGCATGCCACCCCCGAGGAAACGGTAAAAATCGAGATGTGCCTCCATCTTTAATATTTTACGTATGGCAGAAAGAGCGCGCATGACGTTTTTCTCGTTTAAACGCTTTGTCGCGGGTGGCATGCGAGCCGTGCTGTGTACCAGTTTTCTTCCTCTTGTATTTTATTTTTTATTTATTAATAGGTGTAAATTATGGTGAACATGACCAAAGAAAACTCTTTTTGAGTTAATATAGTTTGAGTACCATTAAAACTACGAGTCTTCGTAAATTATATTTGGGCCGAATTTTTTTGCACGAGCAATAATTCTCAATGTTTACAGGGTGTTAGGGTTAACAGTTGCATTACTTTAAGAGGTGACTGTACCCACGATACTGAACAACTTACCCAAAGAAAGCTATAAGAAATTCTCAAAAAAAAAATCGACTTTTCATACAAAAGTTCCATCAGCTGATTGAAATTTTTTACGAATTTCTTATAGGGAAAGTTATTCAGTATCATGTGTACAATCAACTTTTAAAGTAATGCAACTGTTTACCTTAATAAGCTGTAGGTATAGAACCAAAACAAAATGTTTTCTTTCTCCGTGATTTTTGTTTGTTTTGTCTAGATTAGCGAAGTACAAAAGCGATCGATCGATCCAAACATGTTGCCAAGTTTATCAGACACGGTGACTCACAGGACATTTCTATTTAAAAGCGACAAATTTCTGTTTAAGGTGGTTGCAGAGGGGTCAATTTTATACAAAACTTTGACGCACAATACGCGTAGACGGTATTAATATAAGTAACTTGAGTCGCGTGGCTAGAGGTCTCTCGAGTAGACGTCTTTCGTTCGGCTCGCGATTTAGGTAGCCACGCGGCTCCGCCACGTTTCGGGTGTGTGTTTTTGTATAAAAACATTGCTTTGAGATCGCCATATCAATTACCGTACAATGAACGTTAACTTGAATTATAATAATAACTTCAACACTATACTGGCGAAATCTTTAAGGAAACGCCATTTAATAAAAATAGAATAGAATATAAGTAACTTTGTATATATGGAAAAATAGTTTAGAAAATCTAGATGCCGCGTCACAAATAACATTTGCAATTTATAAAATAATTACAAGATATAAAGCTTTGAAATTTTTCATACAAAATTTTAAAAGCTGTATATTTTCGTAATTATATTATAAATTGCAAATGTTATTTGTGACGCGGCCACTAGATTTTCTAAACTATTTTTCCATACATAAAATATTACTTTTATTAATTCCGTCTACGCGTATTGTGCGTCAAACTTTTGTATGGACTGAAACCACCTTAAGTGCGTTTAATACATTCAGAGTTCAGTTCAGACACGGAACTTAGAGCGACGCCAGTTGTATTTACGAGTTAATGCTAATAGGTTCTAAGGCGTCGTTTCACTTTATTACCGTCACTAAAATTGTAAATTACTAAATTATTATTCGTGATAAAGGTTATGAGTTTATTTTAGATATGTATGTAAATATTAATAAATTGTGTAGTTATTTCCGGAAGTAAAAAAGTAAAAATCCTTTTTTAATAGATACTAATATTATACTACCGAAGGAAGGGCAGCAACATCCTCTGAGTACACACATTCAATCCAACTGCGATCGCCAACCCGCCTGCCAAGCGTGGCGATTATGGCAAATCCCCCCATTTTGGGAGAGGCTTATGTCCAGCAGTGGACGTCTATCGGCTGATATGATGATGACTAATATTATAAATGCGAAAGTGTTGTAATGATAAGCCATTGAGATATATTGAAAATAGAAAGTCCGTATACAACGTGTTAATGAATTAGCGCAAAACCTCGTACCTACACCCCAACTAACCAACGAGATAATACGAGCCAAAATTATTTGCTATTATTTCAGCAATTTGAAGCGCTAGCGTGCTCATGGATATACATTTTAAGAATCTTGTTTTGGTACTAAGTTGTCTATAAGTTTTCTATGAAGAAACAAAAGCATTTTCTTGCAATGTTGATTTTGGCTCCATAGTGAAAGTTGTTCAGTTTTATAGTTTGAAGCACTTTGTGTAATAATACCTTTAATGAACGTATTTAATTTTTCACGCTGTATAGCTCAAAAATCTGGAAAATAGGATTTTTTATTTTCCATATTATATCATGACCAGTTTGGTCCGAACCTCATTGTAATAGAGTTGACATTGGAACGAAAACGTTCGAGCAACTGCGAGGTCCGCATAGAGGCCCAGAGGCTCTACCCGGATATTCGAACTTTGCAATTGCGTGAACGCTTTCGATCTAATGTCAACTCTATTACAATGAAGTTTGGACCGAAATAGTCGCAATATATCGAAAATCGAAAGTCCGGGTACAGGGCTTGTTCTGTGTCCGAAAGCGAACAAATATCTTCCTATTCTTTCTACAGTCCTTCTTCAGTTTCTTTTCAGCAAAGATCATTTACATAAATTTCCTTTCTCATTGCAGCCATAATCATGGAGACAGACAAGATGTCGACAGCGTCCTCCGTCACGGAAAGGCGGCCACTAATGCAAGCATTGGTCATTGAAAGGCGAATACTCTTCGGCTGTACGATTCTGATAGGCCTTTGCACATGCGTGTGGATCACAGCGGTTTGCACCGAGAAGTGGGTCATAATCGATGGAGGACCATATGGTAAGTAAAAAACCGGTCAAGTCCGAGTCGGGCTACTCGCGCATTGAGGCCGAGGGTTACGTCCCACACAACATATAAACTTACAAAAAAGTTTTGATTTCTCCGGGACCTTTAGCGCGAGACCGACTCTTACTTGGCAAGTTTTTATTATTTGTTGTTATACTGTAGAGCTTGTTCTATAATTATGCTAAGTTTGACGCTTGTATGTATTACCGTTTTTACGGTAGAGCGAGAAGAAAAAAACGTTGATAAATCTAGTTTCGTATGAGGACCCTTAATTTTTAGCTTTTTCACTCTTTTATTATTTGTTATCAAATCCATCATAATAACGCACATTCTGTAAAAAATTTAATTGTCAAAAGTAAACTAAATTAAAGTACTCTGTGCTACAACTCAAGTTAATAAAATTTACGGTTGCTGTAAATTTGTAAGGCCGATAAAAAGGGTATAAATTAATCAAAGAAGTTTGGCGGACGGCCATGTAATTTGAGACCCAGACTTTGAGGTCTCGTACATGAATGAAACTTAGTAATGCCTACGTGTAGAGTGAAACAGAACTAACAAAAAAGTAAATTAGTTGTAACCTGTAGAAGTTGGGGGAAAGGTATTTCTCCTTATGATAACTCATAATCTTTCTTATTAGATAGTTCAATCAATCTTCTACGGATTCATGTTTGATTCTATGTGATAATTCACGATAATATTATAATAATGGAAGAAAACGAAATCCTGAACTATCAGTTCAACCAAGCCAAATACATTCCGTAACGACCAAAAAAATACCTTAGTGATAATATTCGATGAAAATAGCTGTCGTGGTTGTGTTTTGCTACTGGTTTTTGGATGATTTGTCTATTTTACTAGTAATTTCTAAATTTTTTGTTTAAAAATGCCTTAATTTTTTGTTTATAATAATTATGACCGCCGCGGCGTCCTGAAGAGCTTTAAGTTTTCGTAATAAATGGCTGGGTACAAATTTGCCAATCTTATTTATTTATTTTTTTTTTTTTCTAGCCCTCTTCATCCCACTGCTGGGCAAAGGCCTCCCCTTTCATCCTCCAACCATCTCTGTCCTGGGCATGCTCTGGCCACGCGTCATCGAAAGCATCCAGATCGTCCCGCCACCTCTTCCTAGGACGACCTGGACGCCGACGACCGTTTTCTGGGATCCAGGGCGTTACTATTCTTGCCCACCTTTCCTCGTGCATTCGACAAACATGGCCGGCCCAATCCCACTTTAATCTGGTGGATTTTTCTCCAACATCGGCTATTCGTGTTTTAAAATTAAATTTTATGGTATTTCATATTTATTATTAATGCGGTAATTATATCACTCATGCAAACTATAATGTGAAGAGCGACAAAAAATTGTTAATTTGTGTTCTGCGTTAGAATTGGCGCATTAGTATTTATGCATTTTATTTAATTAAGTAACGCAAAAACATAGAAATGATAATAATTTAATTGAAGTATTAAATAGTCTATAATAGTAGATTACACACCGAGGGCATAATTGCTGACCGAGGCGAAGCCAAGGTCAACAAACATATGATCTGAGGCTTTCTTATTTACTGCCCGAGGTTTAGACTTAGTATACTATTTTTCTCCTCGATGGATGCGGAAAACGGCAACATCGTTTAGCGCAGCGGGACGAAAGTTGACGCTTTTCATACCTTTAAAATACCTTTTATTTGAATAAGATTTCATTGTTAATTAGGGTATGTTTGTTTCCCGGATTGTAGTAATAATATACAGGGTTTAAAACAAAATGGGACACTTACTTAAAGAGGTGCTTCAGACCATCAAACTGAACAACTTTCTCTATGAGACCAATATCGAAATCGCGAAAAAAATTCCGCTCTCCCATACAATACTACAAACATAGCTAGCTCGACTGAAATGTATGGGACAGCAGATTTTTTTTCGCGATTTCCATATTGGTCCCATAGAGAAAGTTGTTCAGTTTGACGGTCTGAAGCACCCCTTTAAGTAACTGTCCAATCTTATTTTACACCCTGTATAATAAAAAGTTCAAAACCAACATTTTCGATAGAACTGTGTGAAGAAAACAATCTTTAATAGGTGATTACAAGCTCAGTTAGATTATCATTAAATATAGAAGTGGCATTGGGGTCGACGGCCGTTTAATCTATTTCGGTACAACAAGTAGAGCATATACGTGTTCAGTTGCTGATGGATAGTATTGTATTTTGGAAATCAGTTTCAAGTTTTCTTTCAAGATTTATATTTTTATGTTCATAAAACCACATAGTAAAAAAAATATTTTTTAGGGTTCCGTACTTCAAAAGGAAAAAAAACAGAACCATTATAGGATCACTTTGTTGAACGCCTGTCAAGAACCGTTTTCTCAAGAGCGGGTAGAGGTTTCAAGTTGTAATTAATAATATAAGGTCTACGGTCCCTTCAGGACTTAAAAATTGAAGCTTCTATGACAACGCAATAAAAAGATACACTCAGCCTTTTATCCAAATAAATTATAAACACATTACCCTTCCTTTGCGTCGCGCAGTCGGGTATAAATAGAGTACCTACGTGGTCCCGTTGAATCATGTAATTGTATATACACTGGAGTGCAATGAAAACGGGTCACTAACATAACTTAAATATCCCGGAAACTAAGAATGATAGCTTATTCAAATAAAAAGTATTTCATAGAGCTTTTTACATTAATTAATAACATTTTTAGTTTTCATTAGTTAATTAAAATATATAAGGTCTAACAAAACTAGGTGAAACTATTTTAAGGGGACGATCAGACCATAAAACTGAACAACTTTCTCTAGTGGACCAATATTGAAATCGCGAAAAAAAAATGTGCTGTCCCATACATTCAGGTCGAGTAGGTTTGTAAGAAACAGCTGATTTTTTTTTCGCGATTTCAATATTGGTCCCACAGAGAAAGTTGTTCAGTTTGATGGTCTGATCATCCCCTTAAAATAGTTTCACCTAATTTTGTTAGACCTTATATAAATACAAATGCGTCAAATCTATCGCAGACCAAAAATTTAAAATAACCATTTTTTGTCACAGATATAACATTTCCCCAAATTTTAATGTAAGTATGTGGGATGTGAGTGATAAAATTACCACATACTAGAAACTAATTTCTATGCTTGTATGTTGTCAGATTTTCGTTAAAATATTATACAGTTTTAATGATAAGATAAAGGACAGTGGTCATAAGTGGCATACTACGTTTGAAATGGGCTTTAATATAGAACATTTTTCTATATGCGGTACCATCTTTTTGAGAGAAAAAAAGATACAGGGTGTTTTTTTACCGGCTGTTCATACAAATGACATGTTAGCATTTCACAGCTTTTTTATCTGCTGCTTTAATTTCTTGTTTCGTATGGATAGTATTATTGTTTTTTTATTATTGCAAAAGAATCTTTAGCCCTTAGCATCTCGTAAACTCAAAACTTTAGGGTATCCTCTCACTGTTCCTACTTGTGCCATAGCTGGGGGCTCTTGGACCAATAGCTATACATTTGTGCCCAGTGTCCTTTAAGATTTATATAGAAATATTTGAGGCACTGTAACTTTAAAATTACATTTTAACGAAAATCTGACAACATACAAGCATAGAAATTAGTTTCTAGATTGGTTCCGAAAAATTTCATTGACTTTACTACAATAGTAGATTTTTTACCAAGGGATGAAAGTCACCCATTTCACACGAGATGTTTGGCGCCCCGAACGAATGTGTGTAGGGGTGTGTATGTATGTAATGTGTATGTATGTATGCCCGTTATTCGAGTGTGAAATGGATGACTTTCACCCGAATTAAACACTCTACTTTTCATTTCGAATACGAGGAAAGTAAACAAAAGCCAGATATAAGTAATATGTAAAATCAATTTCTGAATCGCTTGATGAATTATTTTTAGACTAGGTACGTTTCAAAACGTTTGAAATAATTTTAAATCACTCGAGGTGCCAATGCTAAAGAGAAAAAGCATACGAAGATATGTATACTAGAGTGAGACTTCCAGAGTGATTTTTACGCGTTTTAAAACGGATCCTTACGATATTCGCGGAACTATTTGGCTTTTATATTATTTAAGTCAGGCAGTACGTTTCTTCTTTGCTTTGTGGTGGTTTAAAGTTGTGGTGGTTTAAGGAGGTTTAAATCGGGATCACTTTTTTCTGTCTTCTTCATAGACGAAAAATTTTTCGCTTAAAAGGTCTTCTTATAATTTTTACAAAATTCTCCAAATGACAAAAAATATTGTTATTAAAATTAATATTTATTGTAATTCAAATATAATGATCATAATGGTTATAAAAAAATAAGAATCAATATTATTTTATCGAAGTGTGGTTGTATAGGTTTCTGCCTTTGCTCAGTATAGACGTAGATTTTTTTTTCGTCCCGCTGCCCTAAACAATGTTGCCTCTTTTTGCCTCCGTCGGGGTGAAAAATAGGGTACTAACCTCGGGCAGTAAATAAGAAAGCCTCAGATCACATGTATGTTGATCTCGGCTTCGCCTCGGCCAACAATTACATGAGATCTGAGACTTTTCTTACTTTCCCGCCCTCGGTGTGTAATCTACTATCTATCTATCTATACTATTATAAAACTGTAACAGGAAGTTTGTCTGTACATTGAAGATATTAACAAAAAAAAGTTACGATAATAATATGGTTTTTAGGTGTCCCTGATTCCATTTCACCAATTTTTGGATTTTTTGTCTGTTTGTTTGTTTGTGTGTTTGTTTGTTTGTTTGTTTGAACGAGTATCATGCAAAAACTACTGAACCGATTTTGATGAAACTTTTTTTGTTTGATAGCTTATTATCTGACTTAAAATCTGGTATATAATTTGTGCGGACGAAGTCGCGGGTTAACGCTCGTATACTATTATAAAACTGTAACAGGAAGTTTGTCCGTACATTGAAGATATTAACAAAAAAAAAGTTACGATATGGTTTTTAGGTGTCCCTGATTCCATTTCATCAATTTTTGGATTTTTTGTCTGTCTATTTGTTTGTGTGTTTGTTTGTTTGAACGAGTATCACGCAAAAACTACTGAACCGATTTTGATGAAACTTTTTTTGTTTGATAGCTTATGATCTGACTTAAAATCTGGTATATAATTTGTGCGGACGAAGTTGCGGGTTAACGCTCGTACTATTATAAAACTGTAACAGGAAATTTGTCTGTACATTGAAGATATTAACAAAAAAAAGTTACGATATGGTTTTTAGGTGTCCCTGATTCCATTTCACCAATTTTTGGATTTTTTGTCTGTTTGTTTGTTTGTGTGTTTGTTTGTGTGTTTGTTTGGGTGTTTGTTTGTGTGTTTGTTTGTTTGAACGAGTATCACGCAAAAACTACTGAACCGATTTTGATGAAACTTTTTTTGTTTGACAGCTTATGATCAGACTTCAAATCTGGTATATAATTTGTGCGGACGAAGTCGCGGGTTAACGCTCGTTATTCATAAAAGCATTAAGATTAATCACAAAACTTAACTTGACTTTGATTTGTTAGTACTGAAAATATAACCAAACTTCGTTTGCATGGAGCGCGCAGCAAAAACTATCCTTTTAAGCTTCATTGCGAGCCGGAGTGAAAGCATTTTTACCATAAACAACTCCTATAGAGCTCCTATAGACAATTAATTGGTTTTAGCTTAGATAAGGGTTAAAATATTCACCAACTCCCCAAAATCCCCTCCCCCCCCCCCCTACGCTCCCCCCCCCCCCCCCTCGTACCCTCAAACGAACCTGCGAAAATGAAGACATTACCCATGTGACGAAGTGTATTGGTTTCCGTCGTTTTGCAGCTGGCGAAAAGAACACAATACAAATCGTATGATAACTGAAATTATACACATGATAGGAGAAATATCGTGCTTCCCAATGAAATGGAAATTATCGTTTTCTATAGTGGCATTTCTTATAAAATTCAAATTTACCAGATTTTGACTTTGAACCGCTATAGATTGAAAACGACAAAATGGATTTTTGTAAAATATATTTCAAATGTCTCAATAGGTAGGCTTATATATCCTTTATATACTAGGAATACTTGTTCCTAGTTTATATAGCGTCAAAAAAAATAAATATCCAGAGAAAATAAAAATAAAAATAAAGTTTCTATACCCTCAGTCTGGGCGCTTGTCTAATATATTTGTGTTCTCCTGAACGCATTGATACCAGGGTGTAAGGAAAAGTATCGTTAACCTTTAAACCACATTCTCTACCCATCAAACTGATTAACTTTTACAATGTTGCTTACTATTTGCTTTTACTATTTTACTTTTAAGCTGTTATTAAATTTGAATCGAGTAGGCGCTGCAGTTTAGTATAGAACAGCTGATTTTTTTTTTGCTCTGACTCGTTTGATCCCATGGTAAAAGTTGTTCAGTTTGATGGGTAGAGTATGTGGTTGCAAGGTTAATGATACTGTTCCTTACAACCTGTATACCCATATCCGAGAAAAAACCTGTGCTAACATCTTATTCGACAAAGTACCGACACATAAAATCGTGTTAAAAAAAATTCATTGATTTTAATTGGTTAATATTGAAAATAGAACGAAATTTCGATTGGAGCGTTCTCGGACGCTTTGACGGGTATATTTCCTTAATTACGAATACCTGGCATGTTGCCATGCTAGACAAATTACAAACACTATCAATTGTTTCAGGTATACATCTAGCAAAAACAAATAGGTACATGCTGTGGAGCGAGTTTGGACTGTGGCAGATTTGCCGGCATGTATTCGAACAGGAGGGACTATCGAAGACTAACAACTCGGTGGCGACCACGCCATCGCCATGGCCTCCAGATTCTAAGGACCTGAATGGAACAATTAAAATAAGTATGTATTTTTACCGTTTAAGTTATTACCCCGGACGACGGCTGACGACCCGGTTTGTGTAATGGTTACCACGCCGGACTGCCAAACCAGGGTCCTGGGTTCGAATCCCGGTTCGGTCATGGACGTTTATATGTTTGTGCCGTTGTTGTATGGTTTCCATAATAAACAGCCTATAGAGCTTGCTTGGGATCATTACAATGTATGGCCTGTGAGCATTATTTATTTATTTTATTTATTTATTTATTAAACAAGTTTTAGGTTCCGAGAGACACGTTTAGAATACTACGTATCTATACTATTATAAAACTGTAACAGGAAGTTTGTCTGTACATTGAAGATATTAACAAAAAAAAAAGACTGATTCCATTTCACCAATTTTTGGATTTTTTGTCTGTCTGTTTGTTTGTGTGTTTGTTTGTGTATTTGTTTGGGTGTTTGTTTGGGTGTTTGTTTGTTTGTTTGAACGAGTATCACGCAAAAACTCTATATACTATTATAAAACTGTAACAGGAAGTTTGTCTGTACATTGAAGATACTAACAAAAAAAAAGTTACGATATAGTTTTTAGGTGTCCCTGATTCCATTTCACCAATTTTTGTCTGTCTGTTTGTTTGTTTGTTTGATCGAGCATCACGCAAAAACTACTGAACCGATTTTGATGAAACTTTTTTGTCTGTTAGCTTATGATCTGACTTAAAATCTGGTATATAATTTATGCGGACGAAGTCGCGGGTTAACGCTCGTATTATATACACGTATGCTTAACTTTGTTCGTTACCTCTGTTGATCATAAATAGAAGCCCATACTAAAGAAGCAAAAAAAAAACTGGTGCCCAAAAAGACAAGAGACGGACACGGGACACTAAAATGTTCTGCAAGTTCTTATTTGGTCGCACCAGCGAGCGCGAGAATTTTCTGGAATTACTATAGAATAAATACAATGTTCTTGGGAATTTTGGGTATAACCTACTAATACAGGGTGAAATTGATATCATCAGCATCCTTTTAAACTAAGAGTCTACCCATCAAACTGAACAACTTTTACTATGGGAGCAAAGCGATCGGAGCAAAAAAAAATCTGCTAACGCATACATTTGAGTCGAGTAGGCACTGCAGTTTATTATGGAACAGCAGATTTTTTTGCTACGATCGGTTTACCCCCATAGTAAAAGTTGTTTAGTTTGATGGGTAGACTCTTGGTTTAAAAGGATGCTAATGATATCTATTTCACCCTATACAGGGTGTAAGTGACAGCCTAGCAAATACTGAAATGGTGAACTCAGACCATCAAACTGAACAACTTTCACTATAGAGCCTACCTCAGGAAACGCGAAATATAACCAGCTGTCCCATACGTCTAAGTCGGGTAGGTACAGCAGTTTTGTATGGGACAGCTGATTTTTTTCGCGTTTCATGAGGTAGGCTCCATAGTGAAAGTTGTTCAGTTTGATGGTCTGAGTTCACCGTTTCAGTATTTGCTAGGCTGTCACTTACACCCTGTATATGGAGCTATTATGACTTAGGTAAGATTTGTTGTTCGCATGGTAAGAAACAAATGGATTGATTAGGTACATCACTCATTTTTATAAAACTGTAAAATTCTGTCTGTGCGTTGAAAATATTTACAAAAAAAAGATTACCATAATTTTGGTTTATAGGTGTCCCTGACTCTAAATCACATTTTTTTGGATTTTTTGAACGTCTGTTTATTTGTCTGTTTGTTCAAGCATCACGTAAAAACTACTGAATCGATTTTGATGAAACTTTTCTTGTTTGAAAGCTTATAATCTGACATATAATCTGGTATTAATTTTTGCAGACGAAATAGCAGGTAAAAGCTCGTATCACAAATATAAAGGTTGTTGACAGTATCATTTTTATGTGACAAAAAACTTTGCTATTTACTTTCTATTCAATCATTCTGTTCAATTCTGTCTATTTCAATTCAATTAAATATTTCTTATTATGCGTAGAAAGAGAAGGTACTAGAAGGAAGCACGTGTCTTGTCACACTCACTCAATAAGAGAATAGATGCATATCGCAAATTCGCTCGAGTTAAAAAAGGAGATCGCTACCTTATTGCTGTCCTTATCGGCGTAACCACTTTTTTGTACTACGACGGCCACCTGACTCAAAAATGTCACTTCATATAAATTGTATAGGATTTTATGACAATCGCTATTTCTTACCCGGTAACACTGATATTCCGTCTACCAGCGCGTAAGCGAAAAATTCTTCGTCTATGTTATTATGGCTCCATCCAGGCTCGCGCAACTCTCTAACAAAAAAACGTTAAGTATATGAAACGTGCACCGCCGCCATTAAGTTTCTTTGAACGGTTGCACACGTTTCATACATTCTGGATCATCGGTCACGACCAGTTTTTAGTATGGAAGTCCCGACTCTTACAACGTAGTGAGTTACATTCTCTTTGGCTCTATCCATGATTCTGCCAACGTCAAGGTAATCAAAAATATCTATTATTGCCATTACGACAAAGAGAAGATTAAGTCATACCGTCAAGTAAATACTCGTAAAAAGTATAAAATGGCAATTTTCTCTCATACCCTGGTACTAAAATTAATGCGAATCGCTTCCACTTCTTGTTTACTATAGTTTTTTTTGTTGTTTACTACTAAATCCGTTCCAGTTGTAAATGCGTAGCTGTTTATTTGAACTGGCGGCAAATAACCGACTTGCCTGACAAGTACCAACGATAATATAGCATTGCTATGTAATGTTTGTGCCAAAAATCGATTTTAAACAGTTTTGACGAAGTCGGACGAAGCTAACAAATTGACAGCTTTCAGATTTACAAATGATAAAATTGTTTACACGTTACGTAAGCCAATTTTAAAAATTCAACTAAACAATACAGTTTTTGAGAGCTACGCGGTTATTATTCAATCTAGAATTAGACATTTTAACGGGTTCTTACCGCGTTTTGGTATATTTGAGTTCCCGATATCATGGCAGTTGTAACGCTAAATACAAATATCGGGAACTCAAAACGCGGTATATTCTAGATTCAACTAAACATTTTGCAAATCATGCGCGGAGTGTATGGCCAATTGATTTTATCTATTTTTTATTTTATTTATCTGATTGTGTCGAAGTCTCTATTCCGGGATTTTTTTCTTCCCCAACTTCGTTTGCATCGACAGATTTTGAAGCTAGAACACCAAATAACCTTGTTAAATATCTCACCCACTCAAATTATTCGTTTATTTTTCACGCCACCTTCTGTTTTTCCTCACTCGACTAGTCCATTAACTCCCGCTGGTTTTCTTTTTCACTGTGGCTATTTTCTCTTCACAAGTTATAAGCAAGAAATCATTAGTTACGTCTACAGCGGTTTCTGGCCTCGTTTTATTCTTAATCACTCAACAGCAAAGCTAAATCTGACTTTCAGTATCGTGTAGAATGCTTTGTTTTTCAAAATCATTATTTATAGCATCTATAATTAGATAGCCTAACATCGACAAGATCTGTGTGTGTTAGGATCATAGAGAAATGGTTAGGACCGAGGACTTTTTTTAAATTTGAATGCGAACTGTCTTAAATAAATTTATCTAAAATGTACTCTTTTAGTAACTATAATGAATTTAATTGTACATCGTTAAATTCATGGAAAACACATTACGAAAGTGAGATTAGATTCGATATAATCAATGTCTAACTAAATCCCAGACATCGTTCTGGTCCCAGACGGGACAACTCAACGGGACCCCATGTCTATGAGGTCCCGTTGAGTGTAGGCACACAACTCAACATTTTCAAAGTCAATAATTATTTCTTTAAATAACTTCCTAACTTTAATACCTTTTGGCTCCGGACCTTTAGACTTGACTAGTTTAGGAGCCAGTGCCGCAATTGTTGGTTTACATTTTACATGTTGTAAAATTTCAATACAGGATTTTTATGTGTTATGTTATGTTTATGTGTTCTAACAATAAATAATTATTTAAAAAGCAAAACTACACAAATTTATCATAACAAATCAAAGTTTAATAAATTACCGTTAGTTCTATAAACCAAAAAATAGGTATATAAAATATTGCAAGTACACACAGCGACACATAGCTTGCTATAGAAAACCAACATAAGCTGACCGCGCGTAGGTTTCATAACGTAAAACGTCGCGCGGCCAGTTATGTTAGATTTGTATAGCTTGATGTGTCGCCGTGTTGTACACATCGGTACGGGAATCAAAAAAGTTCAGCATTTCAAAATAAAATTTGCAATTCTATTACCGACTACCGAATTCGTCCGTTTCTATCTAATGTCTTTATATTTTATTTAAAGGTTTTAAATCGTTTAACTAGAATAATTAGAAATAAGGGTTTCATCTATAGACTTCTTCTGTTTATTAGTATCGTCAAAGACAGGCTCCTTATATTTTTTAGTTACGTCGTCTCCAAGGGGAATATCAACGCGCTCCCTTAATATATCTTTTACTACATCAATTAACTTGAAAGTAAATTGGAAATTCTTGGCCAAGTCACTTTCCTCACACTGTTTGCAGTTATTGTAGTATTGTGCTGATAATCCATTCAATTCTGGTGATGTAGCGCAGTACAGTGGTGTGGCTGCCGCTTGAGCCTGTTAAAAATTAATAAAGCATACAATTTATTGAAGTAACAACCACTTTGAATACTTTAGACACCACAGCTATTTATCTGGTACAAGATTTTAAAAATCAACGTTAATTTTCGGATTTAATTTCTTCCAATACTGTCCACTTTTTATAGAATAAGGGTTGAGACACATTTGTCGACGGCGACCGACAGCGCGACGGGCCCATACAAAAATGTCATTTAGTCTGGGAAGCCGTCCACCATCGTAGCCGCGTCGACGGTGGAGGACGGCTAAAGTTGTAAAATGGTATCATACTTTCTAACATTAAAATTTTTTACATTATCATTATCCCTACAAGTGGAACATAGATCTAACCTTATGGTTAAGCGTTAGTCAAACATGAATAAGAAACAGGCAGACATAAAAGAACAAGGGTTGAGACACATTTGCCGACGGTGACCGGCGCCCGACCCATAAAAAAATGTCATTTAGTATGGGATGCCGTCCACCGTTTCGACGCGGTGACCATGGCGGATAGCTTCCCATGCTAAATGTCATTTTTGTATGGGCCCACCGTCGGTCGCCGTTGGCAAATGTGTGTAAAATAAAATGGGACACTTACTTAAAGGGGAGCTTCAGTCCATCAAACTGAACAACTTTCTCTATGGGACCAATATCGAAAACGCGAAACAAAATCTGCTGTCCCATACATCGCGTTATGTTTGCAGTTTTGTATGGGACAGCGGTTTTTTTTCGCGATTTCAGTATTGGTCCTATAGTAAAAGTTGTTTAGTTTGATGATCTGAAGCACCCCTTTAAGTGTCCCATTTAATTTTGCACCCTGTATAAATATTTCCCTTCAATTTGAGGGCGACTTGGGAGTTCGCAGATCGTTCCCGTAACCTGCCGCCACTAAACTTCATCCACATGTAAAGAGATAAAAAATAAAAGAACTCATGATTTCAATCAAGCACCGAATAAACACAAATTAGGAGCAATTCGCATATTGCTTCAACAATAATCCTTCCCATCAATTGAATATAAATGTGTGTAGTTAGAATTACATACATACATAAATACTCACGCCACTATCTGCTATATATATATGCTGTCTCTCGTTTGCAATTCATACTTCTGTCGCCTCATCCACTTTCATAATTCTCTTCATGCACTGCCATCGGTTGAGGGTACTACGAACTTGTGTTTTTTGGAGAAGATCGTTTATATGGTCTGGTAAGTTCTCCTCGGACGCCCTCTCTCAACTGTTCCACTTAAATTAGATCGATAAGTGTTGAACCTCATCTGGCAGCACGGCATCGCCTTTTTCTGTCGCTCCATCCTTTTCTGTCACTCAGGAACGTCATTTGATAGAGCAAATAAGATTTTATCTTATCTTATCTTGTTGTGCGGGCTGGCAAGCCAGCAACACTTCGACCCAGTGGGATCTTTTGTGTTAGCCCCAATGCTTTTTATTTTCTTCACCCTTCAAATACATGGTCAATGAAGGAGGCAATACCATTGAGGGGAAGAAACCTAAGATCTCCCGGTTTTGGGTATCCATCTCCAAGGAGGCACATGCGTTTTGCCGCCAGGACATCACAGTCACAATGAACATGCTCCATAGTCTCTTCATCATCTCCGCATGCTCGGCAGCTGGGATCCAGGGTGATTTTCATTTTGTGCATCATCGTGTCTGTGACGTAGTGCCCTGTGAGGGCTCCGACTATGACACGAGCCTTGCTCCTGCTGTTATTCAGTATGAACTTTGAGACACGAGGTGTAACATTTCTGATAAATTTTTTAGAGTGTTGTAGACATACAAGGCTAGACTACTCCAGCCTGTGGGTTTTATCAATCCAATCCCTAATGGCAATGGCAATGAGCAAATAAGATAGACGGAACGGGATCGCGCGCGGCGGTGCTGCCGCCTGCAGTGGCGTTCCGTCTACCTTATTCGCTCTAGCAAATGACGTTCTTGAGTGACAGAAAAGGATGGAGCGACAGAAAAAGGCGATGCCGAGCTGCCAGGTGAGGTTCAACCCTAAATCTCCCTAGTAAGTCTACTCTCATTCATCCTCTGTACGTTAGAATTATTCAGTTGAATACTTACAATAGTTTTGCTGAACGGTTGCATGATAGTATAGAGTAACTCGTATGGCCACCAGTTTGTGCACAAACCAGTCTTTATAAAAGACCCGGGGTGGGCACAGAAAATAGATTTGCCGGTATTCAGCCAGCAGTATCCAAAGTAGTGCATCGACAAAATACCACAAAGTTTCGAAATGTTGTACGCTCTAATAGACGTGTATTTTTCTTTGGGGAGAGAAATCATTTCTTCTGTTAGCGTTATTGCGCTTCCCTGGTCCCAATTTATGTTTCTAGAAAGAACATGATCATTGAAAAACTTGTTTTAATAAATTCTAGGTAGGACACAATCTGATTCAATAAAATAGGCATTGAAATTTAAAAAATGAGATATTTAATAGAAAATACTGATGTATTTTTCAAAGTCTTGTAAGTAGAAAAAAATATTAACACCATGTTTGAATTATGTATAATGGTAACACTTTAAATGCTTGAAATTTTTTTTTATCTTTTTTTTAGAGCGAGATAAATGGTAAATTTAAAATTTGGGGCTGTTGCTGATGTGATATTTTTTTTATTTTTATTACATTTCTAAGCTTAAATTGGCTCTTAAATGCTATACTGAAAAAAAAACAATTATTAATTAGTCCCGGCTCAAACCGTTAAATGACTGGGCTATACTAAAAGACTTGTTCAGTATCATGCGTATCCCCTAAAGTAATGCAACTATTTACCCTAACACCCTGTATATAAATACCGGGGATTCGATTTTCAATCTTAAGGTGGTTGCAGAGGGGTCAATTTTATACAAAACTTTGACGCACAATACGCGCAGACGGTATTAATATAAGTAACTTTGTATATATAGAAAAATAGTTTAGAAAATCTAGATGCCGCGTCACAAATAACATTTGCAGTTTAAAAATAATTACGAAGATATAAAGCTTTGAAATTTCTCATACAAAATTTTAAAAATTTTAAAAGCTTGTTTGTTCGTCATTATATTATAAATTACAAATGTTATTCGTGACGCGGCAACAAGATTTTCTGAACTATTTTTATATATAAAATATTGCTTTTATTAATTCCGTCTTCGCGGATTGTGCGTCAAACTTTTGTATGGACTGAAACCACCTAAACATAATTACTATAGGTATTAAAAACATATAAACTAATACCTGTGAGATTCAGCAGAGATCCACACCACACGTGCATCGGGTGCAAGTATTTTTTCTATGTTCATGAGTAAATAGAATTGACTCAGAAAATTTACTTGAAATATCGTTTCCAAGCCATCGGCGGTTAAAGACCATGGAAGACCAAATATACCTGCATTTAACAGCACGATATCTATTTTTCTGAAATACAGTTTATAAGATAAGATAAGATAAAAATATTCTTTATTTGCAAAATTCACGAAAAACAACAACAATATACACGAACAAGACGGTACAAAAGGCAGCCTTAAAAGTGATTTCTTCCAGACATCCAGAAGTAAAAGATTATGTCTATAAAATAAGAAAGGTTAAACGTGCGTCTACCCAAATTGTGACCTAATGACAGGAAATGTATTAAGCATATAATATAATATAACAAGAAAATCGTTAAATATTTGATAGGACATATTTAAATAGTCCTAATTCACTTAATTCGGCGCTGACATCGAGTCTAAGGCACAAACTTCGGCCAAAAAGCTGGGCATCTAAAACAAGGTGAAGCGGTACTTCACTCCTGGATAGCTCTTAATGTTGTATAAAGCTCAGGTACGATCCTGTATGAAGTACTGCTGCCACCTGTGGCATGGCTCAGCCAAGTATCAACTTGCCGCTCTCGACTCGGTTGAACGCAGAGCCAGGAGGCTCATTGGCGACAGTAAGCTGGTGGAGACCAAGCTTCATAACCTATCCCACCGCCGCAGAGTAGCCTGCTTGTCGGTCTTCTACAGATTGTACTTCGGTGAGTGTGCCCAAGAGCTACATGAGCTCATCCCGCCTTCCCCTTTCTACTATCGGACTTCCAGACGCACCGCGGGATATCACCCCTTTTTGGTTGACATCCCACATATCCGCACCAAGCGCCTTTCTGAATCTTTTATAATGCGCACAGCCAAGGAGTGGAACGCCCTGCCTGCGTCAGTATTTCCGAGCGCTTACAACCCGAATTCCTTTAAGGTACGAGTGATTAGGCTTCTACTGGGTGAGCTCGCTGCATCGTTGACCCCATCTTCGTCCTGAGGACTAGATTGAGGTCAAGAGCAAACCCATACGTAATAAAAAAAAAATAATCCTAATTTAAAAGAAATAGAAAACACAAGCATTAATTCCTTGCATAAAATTACTACCTATACAATTTTATTTTATTTAAAACAAAATTAGAGTTAAAAACAAATGAGGTGTTTCCTAATAATTCAGACCAATAATTTGTGGAAAATAAATTGTCACAAACATGTGTGTGTAATTATGATAACATCAAATAGTGTGCATTGTCGGCTTAGGTATAACGAAATACTTACTGGTGATCCTTCAAGATTGTATCGATACAATTCTTTACCGACAAAAAGGATGATAGATTTGCTTCGTAAAGACTCAATCTGTCCATATTCTCGCATTTATTTTTCATGACAATGTTAGCCGCGTAAGGGTTGCGGCACGCCATAAGCATGTTGCAGTTCCTTGAGAGCAAACATCTCGTCATTTCGAGACCTATCCCATTGGACCCACCAGTGATAAGACATGTCTTTTGACCAAGATCTAGGTCTTTCGTTATCTGTAAATAGTCACCAGCTCCATTATCCTTATCATTATCACCTACAGGGTCCTTCTTAATATGCTGACGGTCTTTTTAGGGGATGATCAGACCATCAAACTGAACAAACTTCTCTACGGAACCAATATTTAAAAAACGAAAAAATATGCTGTCCCATACTTTTGGATCGAGTAGGATTGCAGTTTTGTAACAGGAACAGCGGTTTTTTTGGCGATATAAATGTTTGTCCCATAGAGAAAGTTGTTCAGTTTGATGTGTCTGATTGTGATCATCCTCTTAAAAAACCCGTCAGCATATTAAGAAGGACCCTATATATATATATATCACTATACTTACTACTTAGCACAGTCATTTTACGGTTAGGCGGGGTAGGGAGTGATTATTAATTGGACTTTTAAACTGTAACCGGCACCATTTAGTGACAAAAACTATCTTAAAACATATAAAAAAAAATCGCTACGCAACATAGAAATCAAAATTGTGTGTCCCAGAAGGCTTTTAAATTAATAATATTAATACCAATGCATTCATTTGACTTAGATTTAACAATATAAATTATTTTTGAGCAATAAAATAAGCATAGAAATTTAAAAAATTAGGTATTAATTAGAAAATACAAATATATTTTGCAAAATCTTCTAAGTAGACAAAAATATTTACACTATGTTTGAAGTATGTATAATGGCTTTAAATACGTGCAAAAAAAAATTACCATCAGGTTTATTAGAACGAGATAATACCAAAATTTTTAAATTAGAACTGTTGCAGACGTGGTTCATGGCTCAAATTGGCTCTTCAATATTATACCGAAGAAAAAAAAATCAAATCAATTATTTATTAGTCCCGGCTCAAACCGTAAAATGACTGGGCTATACTATTTGAAATCGTTTATTAAATTACAACGACGCTAATTAATATTTAAATTTCCCTGGGAAAGTAATAAGGTTTTTAAGACCATCAAACTGAACAACTTTCACTGCTGTGTCGTCGTAAAAAAATCAGCTATCCCAGAGTCATCAGATCAGCTACATTTGAGTCCAGGAGGTAGGTACTGCCCCGCCGATCCAAATATTACTAAGTTGTAATTAAGAAGAACAAGAATAGCTGACATAGCCCGAATAACCGATAGCCGATGAGGCCGAAGTGGCATCCGCGTACAGGAAAGCGCAACGTGGGTACTGATCGGTAGGCCCCCCAGGCGAACCGACGACGTTGGCGAAGGCGGCGGGAACCCGTTGGATGAGGGCAGCGCAGGACCCGTAGTTGTCGCGATCCTTGGGGAATGCCTATGTCCAGCAGTGGACGTCTATCGGCTGATATGATGATGATAAATTATTGTTACGTTATCTGCTGTAGGTCCATGAAGATAGTCTCCACTTTTCCCTGCAAGAGTCTGGATAGATCCTACCAGACTGAACTTCCATGGGAGAGTGCTCATATACCTTACAGCTCTAGTTTGGACACACATTCTGTAAACAAAAAGCTTTCAAATATAACATTGAATAAGTCAGTTTAAATTAAAATATGAATAATCTCTGTTGACGTAGAGAGCAAAAATTTACTTATCAAAAAATTACAGGCAAATTTTATCTTAGTACGAGCGTTAACCCGCGACTTTGTCCGCACAAATTATATACCAGATTTTAAGTCAGATAATAAGCTACCAAACAAAAAAAGTTTCATCAAAATCGGTTCAGTAGTTTTTGCGTGATGCTCGTTCAAACAAACAAACACACAAACAAACATCTCCTATCGGAGGTTGGCTATCAATAGGGGTATTCGGACCCTTGAGACTGCAGCCCTGAACAGTGAGGTTGTGTCCACATCGAACCATTCGCACAGGTTTTTAAGCCAGGACGTCCTTCTTCTACCAGACATTTTTCCAGGATATGGAATCAGGGATACCTAAATACCATATCGTAACTTTTTTTTGTTAATATCTTCAATGTACAGACAAACTTCCTGTTACAGTTTTATAATAGTTTAGATTTACGTCAACTTTAGAAATGTTTTTAAGAATTTTAAGAAATTACATAATTTTAAGAATTAGTTTAAAGATTACCTATTAAATAACTGAATGCTCATTTTAGACTAACTTAACTATAATTTCACTACTAGCTTAACTTGCTTTTTTACAGATATCTCCTGCATATAATCACAATTTCTTTTAAAAAAACCAAAATTTCGTAATGACTAACTCAACTTTTCTCTGTCAAATTATTTGTTATTTATTTTTATTTGCAAAAACCGGTTTCCTAGAGAAAGGAGTATGTTATAGATAAGCGAAAAATTTTTCGTGTATGGTTATAGATTATAATATAATCTATTTTCATCGATCTTGTTTAATATTGACCGCATTTTGTAGGTACATTAAAGTGTTACGGCACACTTGCGGAACGTTCCGCGCCGAACGTTCGTAGCCCAGTCATTTTACAGTTTGAGCCGGGACTAATTAATAATTGACATTTTTTTTCGGTTTAATATTGAAGAGCCAATTTGACCCTAGAAATGTATATTTAACAGTTTTCCCCCTTAAATGCCACGTAACTCATGCCAGTTTAAATACTCTGGCGCATACGTTGGTCGTTATTGACTACAATGTTCTATCTATTATTAGCATAAAGATCTCTCGCTATTTCCTAGCGTCCGCGAAAATCCTAGGCCTATGCTATTTTCTCACTTCAAAATAACTACCTACTTAAATTCCGCAATTCGGTATGTAAAGTTTTTTTCAGGTATTTTTTTTTTACATTTTATTTTCGTAGATTATGCAATTTTGAACAACTAATTTTATTATTTTCGATATGCAAGGTATAGTTAATTACCTATAACTGTTCAAAGTTTTTTTCGTTATGACGTCATATCAGAGGCTAAATAGGTAGTTCAAACTCTTTGCTTTACGTAAAATAATAAAAAAAAGTTACTCCATTGATATAATTTCGGAAATTTCCCCAGATTCATATTTTTATTCCCCTAAATGATACTATTTGACCGTCTCCTCAAATCTCCACAAAACCATAGACATCACTCTGCTTACCTACTGATAGGCACAGGTATCGAACCATGATAAAAGCTATAAAATGGCAGAACACCTTAATTATGTTGTTTTTACGATGATAAATTGATTAAGAAAACACTCGAAATGCTACACTTTGATAATTTTTTCCTTCTTTCCCCCGAGACCAAATTTTACCCCATAATCGCGGAAAAATTTCAGATCTAACAACCCTTTTGTTGACATTGATGTTTATATGACGTTTGTTTTTTTTAACCGCGCGAACACCACGAATAAGCGCTCGCGAGTAAACTTGCAAAATGTCTCCTTTTGCAATTTTAATATGAGTTAAAGTGTTGTTTGCTTGTATCATATCTTAACTATTATATAAGGTCTAACAAAATCAGCTGAAACTATTTTAAGGGGATGATCAGACCATCAAACTGAACAACTTTCTCTATGGGACCAATATCGAAATCGGAAAAAAAGAATCAGCTGTTTAAAAGTATAACAATAATACGTATCTACCACTGAATCTGGCCCTGTTGTGCTGTGATGAGAGTGAGTCTGACTCGCTCACATCACAGATTCACTCACATCACAGCACAGCGCACTCAGGTGCGGTGCCGGGCGTTGTGAGGTCAGTGAACTTACACGCAGGACACGCGTACTAGTTGACAGTTGGACATTGTTTTATTTTGGATGTGTAGTAGGCAGATATTGTACGTAGATAGCATTTTGCTTAAAAATTTGATTACCAATATTACCATTTCCCGTCACACATCAGTGGACGTTAAGACAATGGAATACCTACCTATTTTAAAAATTAAATGAATACTTGACAATTATTCTACCTAAGCGTGTTTAAAAATGGGTCCAATGGTATGGTAAGTAGGAGTAGGTAGGTAGGTAGGTAGGTACTTACATAAAATTTTGTACATTACACCTTTTTCACTGAACTTTATGTCACGTGTTTGGATGTGTCTTTGCACTTTGATTAAAACGTTACGTTTCTAACGTATTTAATAACATCACATGCGTACACTTCCCTGTCCGTTGTCTGAGCTCAGGGGTGGCTCATGGGTCGTCCTGTCCGTACACTAATGTTTTTGCACGACCCTATACATGGAAATCAAGTGGCGTAAGGTCAGGTCAGCCCACCTCTGCCAATCCACCGAAGTCTGTACCTGTAGGTATCGTCCAAGTAGGTCGGAACACTACACTTGTCAATACACCATGCTGGTATAACATACCACGTACGTAACCCAACGCAAGAGGACGAGGTGATTTCATATCGATAATCGATCTCTCGGCGCGGCGGCGGCAGCGCTACTGATCGTCAAAGCAAGGTCGCAATCGCAAGGGCGGCGGGGGTGGCGTTGAGTTCAAAGGAAGCCGCCGCGTGCCGTGCGGCCGTGCGGCGCGTGGTTAGTAGAAGTGTAGAAGTAAACAAAACACAGGTCCCCATTCTGGGATGATACCCAAATATTAGTAGATCAGTGTAAATTATTATTTAAAAAATTTTTGATTTCGATATCGGTTCCATAGAGAAAGTTGTTCAGTTTGATGGTCTGATCATCCCCTTAAAATAGTCTCAGCTGATTATGTTAGACCTTATATAACTTTAACAGCAGTGTGTCTGTACATTGAAGATATTAACAAAAAAAATATTACTATAATTGGTTATTAGGTGTCCCTGATTCCAAATCACGAATTTTTGGATTTTTTTTCTGTCGGTTAGTTAGTTTGTTTGTGTATTTGTTTGTTTGTTTGTTTGATCGAGCATCACGCATAAACTACTGAACCGATTTTGATGAAACTTTTTTTATTTGATAGCTTATGAAATCTATCAAATAAATAAAGTTTCATCTAAATCGGTTCTTTAATTTTTTCAACGTTTCATCAAAAATTATATTAAAATCTGGAATATAATTTGTGCCGACCAAGTCGCGGGATAACTCTAGTAGTTTATGAATTCAGCTTATTTACATTTGCTCGTGAATAGTGGCCATAAAAATGGTAATCGGAAGAATAGGTATTATTTTGTTTTATTCATCTCATAAGTATGCGTGGTGGTAAGTCCTTCATCTTGGTAGAATATCCAACTACGTGCGAAACGTTTTATTGCGCAATTTTCTTGAATATGAGGCCACAGGCATTATTATCTCGAAAAGTCAATTATAGTCTAGGAAAAATACGGTTTGAGATTGCATTAAATACACATTGGTAAATGGTGTTTGAACTAATATTACTGTTAGTTTATAACACTTTTGTCGAGATTTGGTGATTATATTGGCTGTGGACCCTGGAAATACTTTAACTTCGATATAAATGTACAAAGGGTCAGTTTTTTTTTTTAATTTATTTTCCTCTTATTTCTAAAGATATTTTTTCTTCCAGCATACCAGCAAAAGAGACTTTATTATATTAATTACCAAAAGACAAATTTAATATGTACAAACAAACAGTAAATAATTTTTTTTGAGGTTACAATTTTCGAATACATACGAAATATTAAATATATACTCAAATTTACGATATTAACCGGGGATCATTATTGTTATAATTAAAACGTATTGAATGAAGCCGTCCTGTATAAAATCACCAGTTTTCCATTTTTTGTTCATACCTATATTAAATGTTTTGTAAAATGTCTTAATTATATTAAATGGGACACTTACTTAAAGGTGTGCTTCAGACCATCAAACTGAACAACTTTTACTATAGGACCAACACAGAAATCGCGATCGCGAAAAAAAAATCCGCTGTCCCATACAAAATTGCAAACATACTGAAATGCATGTGACAGCAGATTTATTATTTGCGATTTCTATATTGGTCTCATAGAGAAATTTGTTTAGTTTGATGGTCTGAAGCCCTTTAAGTAATTGTCTCATTTAATTTAACACCCTGTATTTAAAGGGAAATCTGAAAACCACAGACACAGAACTTAGTATCTAGATCGTGTTTAAAAATTATAATTGACTTTAATTGGTTAGTGCTGAAAAAGGATCTTACTTCGTTTGTATGCAGCGCGTTTGGGCATGCTTTTAGTAAGCCCATCTAATGCTTTTCAGTTAAAGTATAGTACCTACATCCAAGACTAGTAGGGGTTCAGGCCGTGGGCCATGAGATTCGCCGGGCCCATAGGCAGCGGGCTATTTTGTCGTCATGCATAATCCAGCACTAGCTAGACGCTAAAAATGTAAGTCTCAATAACTTTTTTTTTTTACTCTAGTTTGTCCCATTGTTGGGCAAAGGTCTCCCCCAAGCTTTTCCAGCCTTCCCTATCCTGTGCCATCAGTTGCCATTTCGCTTCGTGGGCATCCAGGTCGTCGCGCCATCTCTTTCTTGGTCTTCCCCGGCCCCGGCTTCCATCGTCGGGCTTCCATTGGGTCGCGATCGTTGCCCATCGCTCCGTATCTTTGACTATTTATTATAAGGACTAGCCTTGCGGTAGCATTTCCCCTCTGCCACGGTATAATATCAATTAATCATGTGCATTTACATTAAATTTTATACCTTATCACCAAACGAGACAGCCTATAATTGGGAAACCATAATTTCGAACTTAGAACGTTTGGGGTTCCCGCGAGGCTACTTTCCATGATTTTTAACGTTCAAAATTAGAATCTAAAGTTATGGGAATAAAATCCAAAGTTGCAGATTTCATGTTACCTCGCCCCCCGCAAAATGTGGCAGAAATGTTTGTTAGTAGAATTACATGCGTAACTAGTCCCTATATAAGTAGTCAAAGCTGCATGCGACAAACATGTCCGGCCCAGTCCCACTTCAGTTTGGCGGCCGCCAAAAACTTATATCAGTAAATTTGTATAGTCGAATAAGAGTCAAATAAAAACGTTCAAGAAATACGATACCAATCGAATAGGCTCAAACGGCTTCATTTATCTACGAAAATAGTTAGTGGTCGCTCTTTCTTTTTACCGTTTTTCTTCAAATCTTTGCTCCAAGTGCTAAATTAATCATTCAACGGAAATGAGCGTTTGTTCGAGAGAGGTGTTTTCTTTTTTTTCGTTTTTTCTTCTAATCTTTGTACCGGTGCTAATTAATCATTCAACGGAAATAGACGATTGTAAGAGTTCTTCTGATATAAATCGAGAGCTAAGAACGAATACATAATGGGTTTATAACTCACCTGTATCCGGATTTGATTTGGAATCTTAGATTCATCATCATCATCATCTCAGACAATGGATGTCCAATGCTGGACATAGGTCTCCTCCAGATCCTTAGATTACTTGTCGAAAATTATAATGTACCTAACATCATTGATCTTTGTATACAGACCGTTTGGTTCAGACCGTTAAACTGAACAACTTTCACTATGGGACCAATATCGAAATCGCGAAAGAAAAATCGGATTTTCCATCATCATCATATCAGTCCACTGCTGGACCTCCCCCAAAATGAGGAGATTTGCAATAATCGCCATGATGCGATGCGTTTGCGATGTTCCATACTAAACTACAGATCTACTCGATCTAAATGTGTGGGACAAAATATTTTTTTTCGCGATTTTGATGCTGGTCACATAGTGAAAGTTGTTCAGTTTGTTGGTCTGAACCACCCCCTTAAAAGTTTTCAATTTTTATACTTACTTCTGTAACACCCTGTATAGGTAACTAGTAAATATAAGCTCATTAAGATAAAAGTTCAAATAAGATGTCGTAAAAATGCAAAATAAAGGGTCCAACTTAAAATGCTGCACGTGTCCACAACCCTGCACGTGTCCCCTGGGTGGTGCCAAATGACAGACAACGCCGAGTCTCAGGCGGCGGTCAACTAACCTGACCTTGCTGGCCCATGTGCTAGCCTAGTGATGATAGGAAATGATCTTCACACTCCGTAACCCGGTAGTCATGTTTTGCAGGAACGGTGGCTTTGGCTTAACCGCCCGAGTCATGAGGAAGAAAATCTCTATAAAAATTAACCCCAATCCTAAAGTGGGAAACGTGCCGATAGGATGAATGGCTAGTGGGGAACTAGTCTCTAGCGCCAACCACGACGGACCTGGTTAACGTCGGCGTGTATGTGCCTTCTCATGGGAATGGGCGTCACCTCGTGAGCGACCTGTTTAAATCGACCTAACTCGTGGGAATCAAAATGAATGAAAACAACAGATCAAAACCTCCAAAACAACTAACTCAGCAAATTTTTCACCCTGGACTATTCAACAGGCCAAGATCCTCATCAGTTGGTGAAGTAAGTCAGTTGAATCTAAGAGTGGCAGACTCTCTAGAGGATACCCAGCCTCAAGAACCAACATGCGAACATCCCACTCACAAGTGGCAAACCATACCTACACTAAGGCAACCTAAGAGGAAAAGAGTCAGTGACTCCCCTCCAGGCTCAGCAGGAATCCCAACACACAATGCCTTTTCAGACCTAGAAATTATAGACCTGGATCCAGAAAAGAAAAAGACTACCAAGCCTAGCAAGCCGCCACCTATTATGTTATATGGCATAGAGAACCTAGAGAAACTATCAGAACTCATTGAAACGACACTTATTAAAACTGAGTACTCATATAAAATAATAACCAAAAAACAGCTTAGAGTAACCTGTATCAACATGGAAGCCTACAAAAAACTTATGGAACTGGTCAGAGAAAACAACCTAATTGGACATACATTTACAAGGAAAGATGAGAGGCCCTACAGAATAGTTATAAAAGAATTACACCCGACCACCCCGCTAGAAGCTATTAGAGAAGCAATCGAAAGTACGGGCAATAAGATAAAAGGGGAAATTATTAACGCCAGATACGGACCATCAAAAATCCCAACTTCTACATTCTTTGTCAACTTAGAGCCGAGTCCCAAAAATGGTGAGGCAAAAAATATCAAGCACATTTACAACACCGTAGTAACCATTGAAGATCCTAAGAAAAAGAACTCGATACCCCAATGTAAGAGATGCCAACAATATGGACATACTCAAAACAATTGTATGAGGCCATACAGATGTGTCAAGTGTGCGCAAAATCATAGAACAACTGAATGTCCCAAAGTAGGCAGAGACACCCCCGCCAAATGTGCACTCTGTCTAGGTGAACACCCAGCAAACTACAAAGGATGCGAAGTTTTCCTGGAAATAAAAGAACGAAAAATGAGCAAAATGAGAAATACACCTATTAACACACCCTATGAAAGAAAATATAGTCTAGAGCTCGGCCACAACAATATGGAAATACAAGATAGAAATACATACGAAGAAAAACCGCACATGGACAATAATGAGAACAAAGAAAGAAACAGATACGAAAGACATAAAAAACAACCTACCTATGCACAAATCCTTCAGAAAGATAAACATTATCAAGACTACTCACACAAGTTAGAACAACTACTCACAGAACAAGCTAAAAAGCTAGATCTCCTTATAGGACAATTAAGCACTTTGATGAGCTTATTATCTACCGTTGTCAATAGAATTCCAAAATGAACTCTATTAGAATTGCAGCATGGAACATAAACGGACTTAAAAACAAGAAACAAGAATTCCTCAACTTTATGAAAATGAATAGACTTGATGTAGCACTAATATCTGAAACCCATCTATCAGAAAGAGATAACTTCACTCTGGAAAATTACAACATCTACACTACTAATCATCCGGACGGAACTAGTAAAGCAGGAACAGCCATTATAATAAGAAAGGCTGTGAAACACTGCGTTTTAACAGAGTTCCGAGAGGTCCACCTACAAGCGACAATAATACAAGTCCAGGATAAGCTAGGAGATTTCAAAATAGCTGCGATATATTGTCCACCTAAACACTCCATTACTGAAGAAAGCTTTACAATATTCTTCAAAACGTTAGGGTCAAAATACATTGCGGGGGGCGACTGGAACGCCAAAAATGTATACTGGGGTTCACACACAACATTGACTAGAGGAAGAAATCTGAAGGCCTCAATTGACAAAAATAAGTTATGTGTCCTCTCTACCAGACAGCCTACAAACTGGCCAACAGACCCAGACAAAAGACCGGATCTCATTGACTTCTTCATTTACAAGGGAATCTCGGAACACTATCTTAAAATAGAAAGTTGTTTGGATAGCTCATCCGATCACACACCAATCATAGCAACCATCAGCTCTGTTATTATAGAAAGAGGTAAAAAGGACTTTTTATACAACAAAAACACAGACTGGAGTGCATTTAGGGATTACATAACCAAGCACTTAAAACTAAAAATACCCCTCAAAACAGACTCTGACATAGAATCGGCTACAACTGAACTCACAAAAATTGTTCAGACAGCATGCTGGCTTAGCACCCCGGAACCAAAACAAAAACGAAACATATACCAAAATGTCTCAATTGAAATTAGAGAGAGGGTCCTAGAAAAAAGGAGGCTTCGCCGTATTTGGCACAACACTAGACGCAGTGATGATAAAGCGGAATTTAACAAAGCGGCTGAGAAATTGAAAAAATTTCTGATCAAAATCGAAAATGAAACTCTACAGAACAGACTACAAAATATGTCGACTACGGGTAACAAAGAATATTCTCTCTGGAAAGCTATTAAAACTACAAAGAAACCAATCCCAGGACAATTTCCTTTGAATCTAGGTGATGGTTCATGGGCAAAAACTGATAGTGAAAAGGCGCAAGCCTTTGCCATATTCCTGCAGGACGCGTTTACACCGAACTCAATTGAAGACTGTACCACAGAAAAAGAGGTTGACGATTTCTTGAATTCAGATCTCCAACTGAGCCCTCCTATAAAGTGCTTTAGCCCACATGAAGTTTGGATAACCATCAGAAGTATGGATTTACATAAGGCAGCTGGCTTCGATCTGATAACTGCGGAAGTACTCAGAGAACTACCAAAGATTGCTCTTGCTTACATAGCCTCCCTGTTTAATGGCATTCTCAGGACGTCATACTATCCACTTCTTTGGAAAGTCTCCCATATAATTATGATACCTAAACCAGGCAAGGACCACTTTCAGGTCTCCTCCTATCGCCCCATAAGTCTGTTGCCTGTGCTATCAAAGCTGTTTGAGAAGCTATTCCTCAAAAGAATGAAGGTAATCATAAACGAGCACTCGCTAATACCTGACCACCAATTTGGGTTCCGAAGTAATCACTCAACTGTAGAACAAGTTCACAGAATAACACATAAAATTCGCCAAACTCTTGAGAAAAGACAATATTGTTCAGCAGCGTTTCTCGACGTTCAACAAGCGTTTGACAGGGTGTGGCACAAAGGATTACTGTACAAACTTAAGAGGGGTCTACCACATAATTTCTACACCTTGATAAAATCTTACCTAGAAGACAGGGTTTTCCAAGTCATAGTAAACGACAGCCGGTCAAAATTCCACAACATACAAGCAGGCGTCCCTCAAGGATCAGTGCTAGGGCCAGTGTTATACACACTCTTCACTGCTGATCTACCTAGCTCTCCAAACGTCCTTTCAGCAACTTTCGCTGACGACACTGCAGCTCTAAGCAGCAACACAAATGCTAACACTGCCTCGGAAGAACTGCAACTACATCTGAACCGAATAGCTGAATGGATGAACAAATGGAAAATAAAAGCAAGTGCGTCAAAATCGACCCACGTAACATTCACGTTAAGGCGAGGAACATGCCCTGCAGTAAGCCTCGGAGATGACATCATTCCACAAAGTGACGTGGCTAAATACCTGGGAATGTATCTGGACAAATCACAAACCTGGCGTATACATTTACAAAAAAAGAGAGATGAGCTAAATATCCGCTTCAGGTCACTATTGTGGTTAATGGGAAGACATTCAAGACTGTCACTAAATAACAAGCTTCTAATCTACAAGGCTGTCTTGAAGCCAGTATGGACATACGGAATTGAATTGTGGGGAACAGCCAGCAATTCAAATATTGAAATCCTCCAAAGATTCCAAAATAACGTCTTCAGAACAATAACCAATGCCCCTTGGCTAGTCAAAACATCAGAAGTCCATGAATATTTGGAAATGCCGACTATAAAGCAAGAAATATCAAATATTTCAAAACGATATCAGAATAGACTAGCCAATCATGTTAATGAGCTAGCAGTTGCGCTAACAGACCGCAGTAATGACGTAAAAAGGCTAAAGCGACTCAACATACATGATCTAGACATTCCTAGAAGGCAACAGTAAAGGAATACCCTCCACTGGGAGCTGGTTCATTCCACAAATAAACATCCTCATTCTAATGATCTGCTTATAGTGTCAGCACTGATTGCAGATAGTTAATAAATAACAAAAAAAAAAAAAAAAAAAAAAAAAAAAAAAAAAAAAAAAAAAACTTAAAATGCTGACGATTTTTAAAGGGATGATTTTACTGAAACATCGAAATCGCTAAAAACCAACACCAGCTTAATAAGAAGGACCTATCCCCATCCCTCTGCTGTTCCATAGAAAATGTTAATAACACCTAAAAAACTACCTTTTTTGTATTGCGATTTCTGTTGATCCCATAGTAAAAGTTGTTCAGTTTGATTGTCTAAAGAACCCTGCTCTGGCTTCAAAACGACCTGGATTCCACGGTGTATATTCCACACAATACCGAAGCCGTAGGCAAAAAATAGTTCAGTATTCAGTATTCTAAACTATTATAAAACTGTAGCAGAAAGTTTGTCTGTACATTGAAGATATTAACAAAAAAAAGTTACGATATGGTTTTTAGGTGTCCCTGATTCCATTTCACCAATTTTTGGATTTTTTGTCTGTCTGCTTGTTTGTTTGGGTGTTTGTTTGTGTGTTTGTTTGTTTGAACGAGTATCACGCAAAAACTACTGAACCGATTTTGATGAAACTTTTTTTGTTTGATAGCTTATGATCTGACTTAAAATCTGGTATATAATTTGTGCGGACAAAGTCGCGAGTTAACGCTCGTTCAGTATAATGTAACACTGAAATTCTCTCAGCATCTCACCGCGGGGGCACGACCGCCCGGAGCGCGCGGTATGGAACTCATTAAAATCCCTGAACCATCCAGGCGGCTTTATCAATCTTAAATTATAACTAGCCGTAAACATTGTTGACTATTCTGACCTGGCACGTTGTTCAACATTATATCGCTTCAAATAATATAACGTTGTTTAGCTTTTGCCCCGGGGTATTGCCGCATCGTTGAATTTTTCGCTTTTGGGATATAATTAAAACCATCCTTGAATCGAATTTCCCTTCGTGGCTCACCACGATTCCTACTAATAAAAATTTTTCTTTACCTTTTTGTAGGTTGAATGAAAGAAGAAATTTAATTAAAATAATTATTATTCTAAAAATACTCATTTATTAAATGATGATATTCTTTCTTCTTCTAACAAAGTTTGAGTTGAATTAGTAAAAATTCTTTATTAGAAAATAGATATGGGATGTAGATAAGACAACGAACACTTCGTTTCAGAATAATTGAGTCTACATTGAAACTTTTAAAAATTATTTTATGTTTAATACCTAAAACCTTTCATCTAAGCTTGAAACCTAAATTTAAAACTATTTAATAAATCAGATTTATGTAAATAAATTCGTTACACAGCATGCAATGACTAATGAATAAAGATAAGGCACGAGAGACGTGTCAGGATCAGTTCTTTACGTTCTCTAAATTGGTAAAAGTCATGCATGGGTGAAATTTAGTTAACATAGTGGCTTTGAAGTTAGACGCGGTTCTGGCGTATTAGTGCTTAGGGGTTTGACAGAATCGCAAAACATATTCCCGTTTTTGTGGTATTTAATCTAGAGCGC
This sequence comes from Agonopterix arenella, assembly GCA_927399405.1. Lineage (NCBI taxonomy): Eukaryota > Metazoa > Arthropoda > Insecta > Lepidoptera > Depressariidae > Agonopterix > Agonopterix arenella. The sequence goes on along the minus strand of OV656707.1, from coordinate 10,428,208 downwards.
ATTCGCGTTTTAATAGCACTTTAAACAGTTTCGGAGATTCATCATTATCATCAGTCTATCATCACATAGTCGTCTCCCAAGGCGCGTTACAAAACTCTATCCTAAGCCTTCCTCATCCAGTTAGCTGTCCAACTTAGATTAATACCTATGTATATTGGATATAGATAGGTAACTCGCCTTGAATTTTAGGACGCCACATTATGAAATAAATTGAAAAAGACGATCGGCCGACACGAGGATCGAACTTTAGCTACCCGGATCGTAAGCCGGTTGTCTAGACCGCTAGACCAACAAGACAGTGATTGATATGGGCGAAATCTCTCACTACTACAGCGCAGCGCGTGAGGTGTAGTGCGCTGTTATTCTGATATGAACCCTAGTTCAACACATAGTGCTTCGAAACATAACCGATAGATGACGGAAACTGTCGATGGAAAATCAGCATTCCACTTAGTTTGTACCAAGATAACATAGCATGCTGTCCAAAAAATCAGCTGTTCCATTAAACTGTAATGCCTAATGCAACAGCTGATTTTGTTTTTGCTCCGATCGGTTTGATGGGTAGACTCTTAGTTTAAAAGGATGCTAATGATATCAATTTCACCCTGTATACGTTAGAAGCCATTACGCGAGTCTGATCCATTTCTGATATCCGCTCACCTGATTTATCAGATTCTGGGGGTAAGAACGAGATAAGGCATTTGTTTTAGCATGCAGTTATGCATTGTAATCATACTTATAATATATGGTTATGCACTTAAATGTGCCGCGTACTACCTAATTGGTTTTACAATTTAGCAGTCGATGGAGTCACTTTGTGGGGGACAGTCATGTCTCCACTCGAGAATATTTTCTTATGCAATAGGTTATCATTTCATATCTATCTGAACTATTATAAAACTGTAACAGAAAGTGTGTCTGTACATTGAAGATATTAACAGAAAAAAAGTTACGGTATGGTTTTTAGGTGTCCCTGATACGATATCAGGGACACCTAAAAACCATACCAACATAAAATCTAGTATATAATTAGTGCGGACGAAGTCACGGGTAAACTCTAGTCTGTAATATATAGGTACTCGCGCTTCCTCAGGCTTCAAAACTAGACCACTTTAGAACATTTTAAAAGTTTTTTAGCATACCCAAAGTCATTGAATCATAAACCTATCTATGCTGTCCGTCCGTCCGTCCGTCCTAGCTTCAAAGAGCTATATCTTCTGAACGGTAACAGATAGCCGGTTGAAATTTTCATATAATATGTACCATTATAATTGAATTTGATGGAAAATAATAAAACAAAACCAGCAACACATACAAGCGTCAAACTTGGTATGATAACAGTGCACACTCTAAGGTAAAACAATACATGATAAAAACGGGTCAAGTGTGTATTGGGCTTGCGCTAAGGATCCCGGAAAAAACAAAAATTTTTGGTAATTTTTCATAGTGGTACGGAACCCTCCGAGATAGATAGATAGATAACTCATTTATTTCACCAGAACAATACAGGATAAACTCTCTCTCTCCGTGCCTGAGACCGTCTTGCACTTAGTTAGGTTTTATTTTTTGGTAACTACGTATCGATTTAACAATCGTTCTAGTTTTCACCACTTAATCAAATTGTTGAGTTGAAAACTAATCAAATTGTGAACATAGGAAATCAATTTACCGAGTCGTAATTCTGAGATACAGTGACAATCCGTTCTGTAAATCAGTGCCAAATTCTCTTTTTACTATCAACACTCATTAACTAGGTACTTGAGATCTGAAGCTTGCAGAAAAACGATCTAATAATAAGTCTAATTAGGTTAACGTTTCTAGAGATCTAAGAATAATGTTTACTACTATCCGCCTGATTGGCAGAACTTGTCGGGTTAACTACCAAACAGATTGCAAACACAAAACACATGGTTTAAACGAGCTGTTAAGTGTTTTAAAACAGGCGTGAACGCTTCATAGGAAACTAAACTACAGAGCTACCGTTTCTAAGCAGAATCGGCCAATTTTTAACCCAAAAAATAAACAGTTGCGTTCTACCCAGCCCACACAATAAGATTTATAGTCACTGACAAAAATACCACATTGGCGCTTTATGTCGTCACCCATATGCCCCCGGCACAAACCAACTATCTTCAATTCTGGTCTTTGTGTCTATAGGTTTTTTTTTCTTTTTTTTTTATTAATAATTAATGCTTATAGGCACATACATTGTAATGATCCCACGTAAGCTCTAACAGGCTTTTTGTTGCGGAAACCGTACAACAACGGCACAAACATATAACATCCATGACCCTGGTTTGGTAGTCAGGCGTGGTAACCATTAGACCAACTGGGTCGTCGTCGATAGGTATAGCACATCAAGTAGTAAACAGGGTCCTTCTCAATATGCTTACACTTTTTTAAGGGGATGATCAGACCATCAAACTGAAAAACGTTCTCTATGGGACCAACATCGAAATCATGGAAAAAAATTAGTTGTCCCATACATTTTGCTCGAGGAGGTTTGCAGTTTTGTATGGGCGAGCTGATGGTGTGAAAATTTCTATGATATTTATTTATTTAGTATCATAAACAGGGTCCTTATTAATATGCTGACACTTTTTTAAGGGGATAATCAGACCATCAAACTGTACAACTTTCTCTATGAGACCAATATCGAAATCGTGAAAAAAAATCTGCTGTACAATACATCTGAGTCGAGTCATGTTTGAATTTTTGTACGGGACAGCAGATTTTTTTTGTTATTTCCATTTTGGTCCCATAGATAAAGTAATTCAGTTTGATAGTCTGATCATCCCCTTAAAATAGTTTCAGCTAATTTTGTTAGACCTTATATTATAACCTGGTAAACTCTAGTCTGATAATAAATTTTCTTCGAATTTTTCTGCCGTCGACACTAAGCTAGATCATTACCGTCTTACACGAGGATAAGAGGAAGTCAGGAAGTCATTATGATCTTGATGTCTTCATGAGAGTATTCACCGGCTCTCACAATAAGAACGATGCACTCAGAAACCCTTCGCGCGGCTTCCAGTCCGTATCAGAGGCGTTTGGTCAATTCAACAATTTTTGCATCACATTCACTATGAAGGTTTTCGAAACTGCATATTGACTCCCATTTTAGAATGGGCTTTCAATATGATGTTCCGTATTCATAAACATTGCATAGTATTATTATGTATCTCTGTAAAAAGGTTTACTCACGGGCCATAGCCCGGACCTTTGGAAGGCTTGCGTGGAGACACAGGTCCAACACGTAGAGGCCCCTTTGAGACACTTTTATCTAAATGCGATTGGATGCACCAAGCGTGGTCTATCTCTGAATGCATTATGCAAATGCACCAGAAGTCATACCACGTTCGGTGCAAAGGCTATTGTAGGAAGGACAAAATAAAACTACTCGAGTTATGGGGGTGAACTTGGTGGGCCGGGAAATCTGGGTTATTGCGGAGAGACTTGGGACGCCTGCCGTAACAAATGTCTCTAAGTTTGTCAAAAATGGCAGACAGTGACTTGCCAACTCATTTTGATGGGCCCCCAAAATGGCCGCTCGCAAAGTAGCGACAAGGCGGCAACATCGCGGCTAAGGTTATTATTACATAAGTTACAGTTAATGACAAAGTATCCCAGAAAACAAATTGCTCGATTCTGTGGGAGCTGCTACAATCAAGCTCAAGCTATTTTAACTATGATTTGTCGATCTTAAACATATTCAGCGAACGTTACAATACAATAATTGTACCTGTCATTACACATTTTTGTTTATGCTTACCTACAGTCGCCTACACGTCTTGTACCTTCATGTACACATATTGGTAACTTCAGGCACACTGAATGATATTGGAACTATAAAACTCTACCTTTAACGTTTAAACAGATTAACTCAAAACCATTTTGACTGACTTTATAATGAAACGAAATTTAGTTTTAATTACATTTTTTTGCTTCTTTTCACGCTTATTTATAATCTCGCTCCAGAATCACCTGGGTGGGATCTATGATTCACCCCTAGTTTTGAATTACTAAAAAAATGTCATGGGTTTTATTCAGACAAGAAAACTAAACAAATAATTTTTTTTGAAACTCCCATAAAAAATCGATCGGCTGATCTGCACTTTAGTATGGGAAGTTCAAAAACTTTTATCGTTATTCGACCCATGTTGTATGAGTAAATAATTATACAGGGTGTTAGGGTAAATAGTTGCATAACTCTAAGGGTGATTCTAACCATGATAATGAACAACTTTCTCTAAGAAATCTATAGGAATAAAGCAAACATTTTTTTGGATATCCCATACTAAATACAATAAAGGCGAAAAAAAAATTAATGGTTTCTTAGGGAATGTTGTTCAGTATCATGTGTAAAATCACCCCTTAAAGTAATGCAACTGTTGTTTACCGTAACACCTAAACATTCCGGAAGATATTATTTAAATGAGAGTGAAAACCATATCAAAATCCATTGCGTTGGTAAGAAGAAGTATAGGTATACCTAAGCGGAGAAACAGAAATAATCAGGACAGAAGCGCATAGCAACTTTGTTTTATAATATAGTATAGTTACAGATTATTATAATGCCTACCGCTATAGTTATAATTATATTATAGTTACTCGAAAATCGACGAAGTTTGGATTATGTTTGAAATAAGAAAAAATCACGTTGAAGATACCAATAATTATTTTTATCTATTAATTCCGTCAAACGGTTATTAGCCCAGTTTTTTTACGGTTTGAGCCGGGACTAATTAATAATTGATTTTTTTTTTCGGTACAATATATATATACACGCATCAGCTTTGAGCTGCTAGTGTATCATATATAATAATAATAATAATAATATTAAAGAGCCAATTTGAGCCTAGAAATGTATCACCTGTAATAAAAAACCTGACGGTAAATTTTTTTTTGCACATGTTTAAGCCTTTACCATTATACATACTTAAAACATGGTGTAAATATTTTTCTCTACTTAGAAGGTTTTAAAAAACACATTCGTATTTTTTAATAAATACCTCATTTTTTAAATTTCAATGCCCATTTTATTGCTCAAAAGTAATAAATATTGTTAAATCTAAGACAAATGCGTGCATTGGTATTAATATTATTAATTTAAAAGCCTTCTGGGACACACAATTTTGATTTCTATCTTGCGTAGCGATTTTTTTTTAATATATTTTAAGATAGCCTTTTTTACTCCCTACCCCGGCTAACAAAACTCCGTAAAATGACTGGGCTATATGTGTTCTTTCCATAATACAATGCTGCATATAATTGGTCAAATAAGGGGTCAAATTAAGAGTCGTGTAAATAAACAACCTCTACGCAGAGTTTACGTAATGAAAACGGAATGATTGGGAGCTAAAGAAAGCTGGAAATAGGTATAAGGGAGCTGTCATTCAGCATTTTGAACGTGACTACGAACTTCACAGAAAGGAAGCCGGGAAGGTTAAATTTCTTTGAAGCCGAGCGTATGACGAGGAAGCACATGCATCTGACATGTTAATTTTTGTTGACGATAGACGTCTGTTATCTCAATTTCGGAAATGTAACTCCTGAAATATCAATCTTCGTATATAATGGTGAGATCAGAGCTTTGCTTGAAAGAATTTCTCCTGATCTTTTGTAATGTGAACTGTGAGTGATTGACGCGACGAAATGAAATAATAAATGTGTTTGTTTTCGTTATTCCTAAATGATTTATGTAGTGAATAAAGAACTAAAGATTAAATTGAATAGCATTATGCTCACGAATATATTCACCGAGGGGGTAGTCAGAGATATTCTGAAACCTCAGCACATCCACGTTTCACAATTACCAGGATGTGAGCCCGTCGCCACTTGTAATGAACAGTGGGTTACAATACATGCCTCGAAATTGAAACATGCTGGTTTTCTCGCGATGTTTTCTTTCACCGAAAAGCCAGTGGTGTTATAAATCTTAATAAATTCAGAAAAACTCATTGGTACGAGTTGGCCTGGACGGGGATCGAATAATCGCCTCCTGCACGGCAGGCATGGTATACTCGCCACTGGACCACCACGACATAAATTAAATCAAATTAAATAATAAAATAAAATCATGCCAAGTTGTAGCTTCCTATAAAATAGTCTTTGAAAAAACGCGCGTGATGGACAGTCGATGGACGGGCAGACACTGTCGTGATTCCATAAAGAGTTCCGTTTTCCCAATTTTGGTACAAAACACTAAAAAGGAGACAATGGTATTAATAAAAACCTAAAAATATCTAAGAAAATATTAATAGTAATTATGATAAGCCACAGATTTCTATTAACCCTTTGGTAACCACCGGTTCCCTGAGGTGAGGAGCCGCCCCCCCACCCATTGTTATCTATTGTGTTTCGTTTTAGCTGGGTATCTTGCTGCAGGGTTAAAATAATAATGTTAAAGAAGATAATATTTAGGTTACCAAAACATTTAGAAATATACCTTTATTAGCAGGAATGCTAGCAACCAAGCAAAGGGAAGTTGGTAGCATTCCAAATCATTATGGATGCGTTAAATGCTCGAAAACAAGCAAATCATTCATTAGCGATCTCAGAGGCGCAACATAGAACATTAGTAAACGGGACTATGACCTACTGTATCGATTTGTCCCAAATTTAAATCCTAAAGCACCAAATAACACAAGCTTATTTCCAGTAACAATATTGCCGCCACTAAATTAGGTAAATAATAAATGTACGAGGCAATCTCGACATAGTAAGACGAGAATATCCGTGCATGAATCTTGCTTGTGTAGTTGACGCCCTAGGGATCAAAGAGGAGATAAACTTTCCAAATGATGGTAGGTACACGTAATATAAGCTGTTCAAGAGAGAAGCTTCCGTTTGTCTTTTGGTATCCGACTACAAATTAATCGTTTTAAATACGGACCAAACTAGTTATACACTTCAAACCTGATTTAAAAATACTGAACACAAAAGTTTTCTCCTTCACTTTCGTCGATTTTGTCTATCTATCTGTATGTATGCCTCTTTTTGCATATATTGAAACGAAATTTTACAAAACCCAAAAATAGAAATTTTAAGAGCCTACCGAGGGTCGCGTGGCTAGAGGTCTCTCGTGTAGACGTCTTTCGTTCGGCTCGCCATTTTATGGCGGTTTCGGGTGTGTGTTTTTGTATAAAAACAGGGCTTTGAGATCGCCATATCAACTACCGTACAATGAACGTTAACTTGAATTATAATAATATCTTCAACACTTGATACTGGCGAAATATTTAAGGAAACGCTATTTAATAAAAATAGATAGAGCCTACCGAGCCTATTGTGCTACCCTCAATCTTATTTATTTTATTGCTAAACAATTAAACAATATTTCCAATAAAACAAGAATGTCACATTGTAGTCGTTGCTTATTTTTAATTAATCGGATCACTGTGGATTTGTTTTTATAATGTATTTATTATCTTGTTAAATCCATAAAAACTAAGTCGTTATACTCAATACTTCTATATTTAAACTCTAGAGCGCTGACTCTGTGTCAAACAGAGACGGAGGGACGGATGTACAGTTGATCTTGTAAGGTTTCCCAGTCTGACTACGGAACTCTAAAAAAAATCTAGTCAAAACAACATAATCCTAGAAAAAGTCGTTATATTTATAAATAACGGCTGATGCTATATCATCATTCATTGAATTAGTCACGAATGCCGTCGTAAAACTTTAACAGCCAGACATTTCCACATTAATTTATTTTAGGAATTTGTCGTTGAATAAATAATTTCAAACATTTTTCCTGCCGAAGAATCCTTCGGTAATCATCATCATCGTCATCATATCAGCCGATAGACGTCTACTGCCGGACATAGGCTTCCCCCAAACCGGGGAGATAATAAATCAAATTTATCAAATTCGATAATAAAATCAAAGATGTATTAATTGCAGTATTCCATATTGCCCTGAGATAATTTTCAGGGCAGAAAAATTGCCTCAAATATAAATGTTGTCTGGAAAACCCCCTAGTTCAAAATGTTATGCAGGGTAAAATTGATATCAATTAAGTTGACTCTTAGTTTAAAAGGATGCCAATGATATCAATTTCATCCTGTACCTAGATATAATAATAATGTTATAAAAGACACAGATAAAAGAAAAAGACACATGAACATAAAAGTTGTTTCTAGCCCAGTCATTTTACGGAATTTCGTTAGGCGGGGTAATTATTAATTGGACTTTTAAATGGTAACCGGCACCATTTAGTGACAAAAAGACTATCTTAAAACATATTAAGATAAAAATCGCTACGCAACATAGATATCAAAATGGTTTTTCCCAAAATGCTTTTTAATTAATGATATTAATACCAATGCACTCATTTGACTTAGATTTAACAATAAATTATGTTTTTGCAATAAAATAGGCATTGAAATTTCAAAAATGAGGAGTTTATTAGAAAATACTAATGGATTTTTCAAAACCTTCTAAGTAGCCAAAAATATTTACACCATGTTTGAAGTATGTAATAATGGTAAAGTCTTAAATATGTGAAAAAAATTAACCATCAGGTTTTCTAGAACGAGATAATAGCTAAATTTTAAAATTGGAACTGTTGCAGACGTGATTTTTTTTAAATTTTTGTACATTTCTAGGCTTAAATTTGCTCTTCAATATTATATCGAAAAAAATATCAATTATTTATTAGTCCCGGCTCAAACCGTAAAATGACTGGGCCATTCTCGGACGCGTCGATGGTTAACCAATCTTATTTATGAAATAATAACATCGACGAATATCGATTTGGATCGAAACATTTATTAGAATACATTTCTCATGAATACTAAAGTATAAGTGAGAGAGAGAGAATGTGAATTAAAATTAGATTCGGGTCGAGATTTATGAGACTATAATCGTAACAATACTATAAACACCGACCAATAAATGGAGTATCGTAATTTCTTTTAAAAGGGGGAATAAAAATGCCCCATTGGCATTAAAGAGATGTGCCAACAAGCGAAAGAGCGTATCGGGTATAAAGAACAGTGGATAATTTTAATCCAGTGTTTTTTCAAAAACTCTAAGCCGTACAGGTGTCTGGAGTGCGATTTTTTAATCTCATTCGCTGAGCTCAGCAGTCGAAAATGTCAAAATTACTAAGGAGATATGCATATTTCTACTGCTGATTTGACTTTCAAAAATAGCACTCCCTGAAGTATGATTTATGATAGTAAAAAGATGCATATCTCCAAAGTTATTTTAACATTTTCTTGTATAATATCCCCATAGTTATTTTGACTTGAGCTCAGCGAATGAGATTCAAAAATCGCACTCCAGGTCTTAATTATTTTAAACAAGATATTTTAAAGTACTTACCTATGCAATAAAAAAATCCACGTCTCTGAAAGTAGAGATTCAACAAAAATATAAATTACTGGTTTTAACAACTCACCCAAAAAAACAGTAGCTAAACGCAACCATGACAGCTATTTTCATAGAATGTGATTTTTTGGTCGTTACGGAACGTCTTTTTGGTTTGGTTGACTGTGGTTGAACTGATAGTGTCACTCATTTCTTTTTCTTCGATTTTCATAATAATTGTAATATTTGCATGAATTTTCTTTAGAATAAAAAACCGGCCAAGTGGGTGTCGGTCCACGCGCAGGGTAGGGTTCCATGGTAGCTCGTCACATATGGACTTAGAAATGTGCAATAAAATCTAAAAAGTTTTTTTAAGTTGATCGACTATTACTCATAAACTTCTAAAGCCTATTTAGCGGTGATAGTTTTTATATGTGATAGTCTTCCCAAACCCACAATATTTTTAAAAGACCTATCTAACGATACCCCACAATATGGGATAGACGAAAAAAAATTATTCCTCACTTTACGTGTAGTTTATTTTACCACTTTGTCGGCGTGATGAATATGTATACATATGCCCAATTACAGCTATCTAGTATTAAGCGTCTCTGAGCTTAGCCGCGGACAGACGGACGGACGGACATGGACTTGACATGACTTCGGAACCCTAAAAACGAATGAATGAATCTATACCATTATAAAGCTGTAACAGAAGTGTGTCTGTACATTGAAGATATTAACAAAAAATAAGTTACGATATGGTTTTTAGGTATCCCTGATTCCATATCACCAATTTTTGGACTTTTTATCTGTCTGTTTGTTTGTGTGTTTGTTTGTTTGAACGAGCATCACGCAAAAAGTACTGAACCGATTTTGATGAAACTTTTTTTGTTTGGTAGCTTATGATCTGACTTAAATTCTGGTTTTAATCTGTAAAATATAATTTGTGCGAACGAAGTTGCTGGTTAACACTCGTAGAATAATAAGGTTGAAACTTTGAATTTAGAAGAGTGGGACTGTTTAATGAAAAAACTGATTTTTTTTTGTCTTCGCTGCACTCCCTCAAAATCTTTGGGAAAAAAAACTATCAAGTTCTTCTTTTTTCTAGGTCCGTGCAGGTTCTTTCCTTTTATTTAAAATAAGGAGAAATAGCTTTCCTCCAACTTTCATGTTACCAATTAACTTTTTTGTTAGTTCTAATCATTATATTAGCATATGTCATTAGCACGACGCAGCATCCCTGAAAACTTGTTGTTAATTGTAGCAAACTACCTGGCCACCCTAAAATTGAATACAGTAATTTTTTTATGACATATCTTCAATACACACTTTTCTCTTGAAACAAAAGCTAAAACTAATCAAGAAATACTTAAAAAGTTATTACTTTTATATTAATCCAAAAATTGTCCCAAACAAAACTTTGGAAACAAAGAAAACAAATTCCAACGCTATCTTCTTCCTCATAAAAGATTTTTTTCTTCCCCCAAGAGATGCAACGGCTGTTAGAAATTGCTTCTAGAACCGTTCTAACGCAACCTTTTATAAATCGCCGGCACGTGTATACCAAGTAAGCACAGACGAAAACTCAATAGACTTCTAATATTACCTACCCAAGTAAGGAAAATAAACTGAAAAACACTAAAATGAATGGCGGATGGTCGAAAAAAAATGTTTTCCACGAAATCAATCACCGGGGGCCTAAAAAAGGTGACAAGTACATGGTTAAACCGTAATTAAAAAACATTAAATTAGTTTAAAGTTTAAACTAATAAATAATAATGAGATAACATGGATCAAAGGACAATTCGGGTTTTGTATGGAAGGTTGGCGCCTTATTTTAAGTGGTTGTTTTCGGCGCGGCCATCAACCAAACTTGAATATTTTCGTTCAGAATACATTAACAAACAAAACTTGTTATAACATGTATATCCCTAAACTCAGTCCGAACAGAGATAACTTTATTCTAAACCGTAATATGCAAGTTTGATTAATGGCCGCCCTAAAAAAATGTGCGAAAAGAAAAAAGACGGCATTTTGAGGCATAAGCTTTTAAATGAGATATCAATAATGAGATTTATAAGTAATGCACAACAAAATATCAATAATAACAATTAGGTACCGAATTAAATAAAAAATACGAAATTGACTTAAACTTTTCACAAAAGATATTGTAAATACATACAAGAACCCGAGTTATAGAATACGAGCTTTAACCCGCGACATTGTCCGCACAAATTATATACCAGATTTTAAGTCAGATAATAAGCTATCAAACAAAAAAGTTTCATCAAAATTGGTTCAGTAGTTTTTGCGTGATGCTCGTTCAAACAAACAAACAAACACACAAACAAACAAACAAACAGAAATCCAAAAATTGGTGATATGGAATCAGGGATACCTAAAAACCATATCGTTACTTTTTTTTGTTAATATCTTCAATGTACAGACAGACTTCCTGTTACAGTTTTATAATAGTTTAGATAGCTAGAAAGAGTTCGTCGTCCATTGAAAGTCTTTAGGGTTTATTCATCTGTGGTAGATAAGTACCCAGGGATGCTCACGTTTACTTATCTTTCACTGTTATGTACTCAACTATGTTTAAACGTACCTATGTAAACGTGCATGTGGACAGATAAGCAGCTAATACGGAAGCATTAACCTGGTAGATGTCCGTAATAAAGTTATATAGCGTGTTAGGATGCGGGTTTTATTTGAACACTTTTTTGGTTTATTTGGTGCAAATACCTATTAATGGCTGTGTGCGATAACGTTTTGTTGATTATTACTTATTTAGTTTATTACCCACAATACTATAATTTTAGAATTATAGAGTGAAATATGACATGAGACAAAAATCTTATATTCTTATACCGTGCATTTATTTGTGAAAGGCCCGATTCGACCAAACGCGAGTAAATTTTATTCTTAGATTAAGTCGCCGGTTACTCTAGAGTAAACTGATTTTGCGTTTTACCAACCCTAATCTATGAATACGTTGAGAGTAAATTTTACACTGCCAATTTTGACGGTGTAAAGCTTATTATACCAAGACTAATGAAATGTCAATGTCGCAGAATTAAAAAAATTTAAGAGAAAAGAAACCTAACAAATTAAAACCGTATAACCTCACAATGCTATAAGTACGGATACAACGACCTCTTTCTTTAGGTGGATTATACATTCGTTCTTTTAGTATGGGCACAGATAAAATAATACTGTATGGGTTTAGTGTGGTAGAAGACAAATGAAGTTATTTGGGAATAAACGCAAAGAGTTAAATTGTTACTCTTCTATAAATCAAAGTTTGGTCGAATCCGACCTAAGTGTTATATCTGTAAAGAAAAAGTCTTACTTACGTCCGCTTCTGTTCTTGGACGGAACTGAACATAGGCCTCAAGGCGGGCCACCAAACTATATCCTCGGCTGGTCAGTTCTTCGACAGATATGGCCAGCCAATTGCCACTTCTGCTTGCTAAATTTCGAAGCTATGTAAACCAGTTAAGTTCTCTGATCAGATACGTCAGAAAACTAATAAAGTTATCGACATTATGGGCTCATTCCTAATGTGATGTGATGTTGGGTGTTTCTCTGAGAGATCAAAAATCAAAACACAACACTACAGGTATATAAGTATATAAACATACACAACAATATAGGTATATAAACATAGACACCGCAATGATATAAATTTAAATAGGAACTTAATATCTAACCTAATCTAACTTGTGGAAAAAGAACAAAATTAAAATAGAAATTATAACAAAAACAAAAAAAGGACACTCACTTGATTTAAAAATTAGGTATAATTTTATAAATTACTAAAATTTACCCGCGACTTCATCCGCACAAATTATATAAAAGATTTTAAGTCAGATCTATCATACAATAAAGTTTCATCAAAATCGTTTTAGTAGTTTTTGCGTGATGCTGTTGCAAATAATCAGACAGACAAAAATTCTAAAAAAAGGTTGATTGGAGTCAGGTATACCTAAAAACCATATCGTAATCTTTTTACCCGACTGCGCCGGAAGGAGGGTTATTCTCGCAAACATCTTCAATGTACACACACACACACATGTACACACGGCGACACATCAAGCTATACAAAACAAAAATAAGCTGGCCGCGCGTAGGACTAGTAATGAATAACGTCACGTGACCAGCTTATATTGGTTTTGTATAGCTTGATGTGTCGCCATGTATACTTCTATTGCAGTTTTATAATAGTTTGTATAGATACGAGTAGGTAAAAGAAGATTATCTATTAACGAGCGTCAACCCGCGACAGTCAGTTTAAGTCAGGTCATAAGCTATCAAACAAAAAAAGTTTCATCAAAATCGGTTCAGTAGTTTTTGCGTGATACTCGTTCAAACAAACACCCAAACAAACACACAAACAAACACACAAACAAACAGACAGACAAAAAATCCAAAAATTGGTGAAATGGAATCAGGGACACCTAAAAACCATATCGTAACTTTTTTTTTGTATGGACAAACTTCCTGTTACAGTTTTATAATAGTATATATAGATTAACATCGTGATAAAACCTGCATGCTTCAATTTCGAGGCATGTATTGTAACCCACTGTCCATTAAAAGTGGCGACGAGCTCACTACCCATCACACTGGACAGAGTTTCGGTACTACTAGTGAAACGTGGATGTTCTGAAGTTTCAGAATATCTCTGACTACCCCCTCGGGGAATATAGTCGCGAGCATATGCTTCTTCTTCTTCTTCGGGTTCCTCTCCATTACTGGAGGTTGGCAGTCAGCTCTGCATATCCCTGTCTATCTCTCGCCAAACGAAACAGCTCTTCGATGCTGGCGATGCCATGCCTGTCCACTCTTTAAGGTTCGCGAGCCATGACATTCGTGGCCTACCGACGCTTCTTTTGCCCTCCACTTTGCCCATTATTAGGAGGAAAGTCGCCTACCTCATATTTTGAGGAATGAGCGATACCAACTGCTCCAGACTATAATAATGAGCATATGCTTATCCTTATGCTATCTATTAATTTCGTTCTAAATATCATTTAGTTCTATAAATTACGATCTGTAAACTCTCCATTTATTACAATTTAGTTGAAAGGTTTACACAATGTGTGAATGATATTTTATTGCTCGCTGACCATGTAGTGGGCTGGCGATGAATTACGATTTTATAATAACACTAAAGTAAACCCGCGACTTCGTCCGCACTAATTGTATACCAGATTTTAAGTCAGATCATAAGCTATCCAAAAAAAAGAGTTCATCAAAATCGGTTCAGTAATTTAAAAAAACAAACAGACAGACAAAAATTCTAAAAAATGGTTGATTTGGATTCAGGGACACCTAAAAACCATATCGTAATCTTTTTTTTGTAAATATCTTCAATTTACAGACAAACTTTTAGACAGTTTTATAATAGTTAAGATTTTTACCATCCCTATCTCAAAAATTTTGTATGTGAAATTCCAAAAAGAAAAGGTCAATCTCCTCAAAATGGAAAACGTTTTTTAAAACTGTCATGACAATGAATGTTTCTGTACTTTATCTTTTATTTCATCTCACCGCCTCCTTCCTTTCATCTTTTATCTTTGTACTTATTACAACGGATACATGGAAAATGGTGAAATAAAAACATAAGATCCCTTTTTGTGTGGAAAGATTTAATTAAGAACAGAATTTCTTCAGATCGTTATATTACTCTACATTTTACTTTTAATTTAGAAATAAAAGAATTTGGGTCAGCCATTTTCTTTCTAATGGTTTGCAGAATATTTTTCTCGTTCACTTATATCTTTGTTCAAGTGATTATTGTTTTTGTTTTCTCTTCGTTGTGGATTTGAGGCTAAGGGGATTTTATGAAAGAGCAGTGCGCCTCGCATCCCACCTCCGATAATCGCGTGATTCGTGGTGTGCCACTGCCTATGTTACTTTACGCCTAAAGAGTAAAGCTCTTACATGCCAAACGAATGGCGGTTTTTTCTCTTTGTCTTTCGTGTCTTGCTGTAGGTAGGTAGTGCATACGACAGGGGTGCCGAACCAATGGCACGCGTCCCATTGATGGCACGAGACAAAATATTTTGGCCACGACCAAGGCACGACGGATCAAAACGGTTTGCATTTTTAGTTCAAAATATGAAGGACTTACTTTCTACCTACTACTTACTAGGTATTACGAAAGAACGCGAGTGAGCCTACGCTACGGAGTGATCGGCCGCGGTGTTCGGGTTTTTTTAAATTATTTTCCCCATAATCACCAAGGAATATATAATTACTAAGTCAACATTATGTGACGGCACTGGAGGCCTACTACTAGCTTTTACAAAACCGGTCTAATTCCGGGCAGTTCAATTATATGGCTTAAACTGACCGACTTTATTTCGTACCATGACGTCCCAAAAGGTGAACGATTATTGCGCTGTTTGGTGATGAGTTGAACGGTTAAAAATTGAAGTTTTGTCTCTGGCCTGTTACCACTGTCAACTAAAGAGCGAGACGGAGACATACAATAATGCCTTGGAAAGAGCATGAAGGAAATAGTCTCCTCATTTTCTCCACGACCGTTCTAAAATGTAAAGTAATGTTTTTCGAAAACTTTATGAATTTTTCGAATGTTAAAATTATTCAGTTTCTATGCTGAGGTCCGATGATTTAGTCGGCTGTGTTAAAAATGGGCTTAATTCATCACATACATTTTGTGCCAAATTGGGAGTGAGGCGATATTGTTTTATAAAAGCATCTTCACTTAGATCAAATGGATTGTTTAGTTCCCGTGTAAGGCGTCGGCGATTTCTGATATCATTGTTTGTTGAATTGTTGTCTAATTGAACATTTAACAATTCAAGTAATTCAAGTTCATTTGCCATTATTATTTTCTGAAAAACACGTTATCACTGCAATTTTCACTCGCAGGATATTGATAAATTTACAAAATACACAAGTTACACTTACTTTTCGAAACGAATCTATAAGAAAAACACTAAAAAATTCTTGAAAACCTGCAAACAATTCAGATAAAGTTACTTGTGCGGTAACTTTTTATGAATTGTTTATTTTGACATTTGAGCCGCGCAACTAACGTCAAGTTACCGTCAAGTGGCACGTCATGGTACAATTTTAGTATGAAAAAAAAGGTGAACGGCTATTGAACGCTGAAATGTTTAAGAACGTAAAATGCACTGCTATACGAGGTCATGGTACATAATAACAAGGCAGTTCAGTAACTGAACGGCAATAAGAGCTCATAGTAGGCCTCCAGTACGTAGTACTTACTATCTCTATGGACGGCACGTTTACGTCTATGCTGGCCTCATTATTTCTCCTTGTTGAAAAAATTGCTCTTTGATTCAAAAAGGTTCGCCAGGTTCGCCACCCCTGCCAATTGCCATACGACATAAAGACGAAATAATTAATTCATAAATTATTGAATCGTATGGAGGAAGCTGGAATAGGTATTGTCGAAATCCTTTGTTTACTTGGTAATATTAGAAGAAAAGTAAATAATTAATTTATCAAATCCATTTGTTACAGAATGTACAAACTATTTGGCACAAAGTGTAAAGCCGGTGGACCGCGCATACAACGAAGATATAGCAAGTGAGTATAGATATTTTGTATATTGAAACTGAATACTGAATACATGGTGTAAACTTAAATAATAAATAAAAGTATTTTTATGTTCTTTCAACAAATATAAAGCAAAATCAAGATCTTAAGTACTACCTAAAAAAACAAATAAATGTTTTAACTTTAACAGTACATTTGGTGAGAGACCTGAGTGTTAACCTGCGATACAAATCGCCAGGCTCTTTCCTCTCAGAGCAATGTGCTATTAATAATATTGATTTGGAATTAATCCATCAGTGAATTCAGTGAAAACTTACTTTATACTTTTGAAAGAATACCTACAGTAATAAGTTATCTTTAAACATCCTGTTAATGTGTAGTAAGGAAGTATAATATGCGACAAAACAACGGAGCCTGTAACGTTCAAATAGTGAAAAAACAGCAGTTTCAAACACTTTGGTCGAGTTAACATTTTCTATGAAGCAGCTGATTTTTTTTCACGATTTTGATGTTGTTTGGTTACATATTTATGGATATTCCATACAAAAAGTGTCGATCAGCCTATCTATTTTCTATGGAAGGTCCAAAAACATTACTCGTTTTTCGTCCCATGATCCTTAAGGGATAGTTGTTTAGTTTGATTATCTGAATACACCCTGAGTAATTACAAAATTGGAGTGTATTAACGTGATTAATGTTACACCCTGTATTGTAAACCAGAGGATTACGGGATTCGAACCCGCGACTCTCGGCGCAGCAGGCAGGTTCACTACAGACTGTGCTACCGGGCCGTCTAGTATAATATGGTAGCTTTGTACTCGTTTCACATGAATAATATCTTCAGAAGATACCCGGCTCCTTAGGGGAATTGGATTCTTGTGATTTAAACAAAAATAAGCCAAATAGTTGCATTATCTTTTGCATTGTCTCTTCAATAACTTCTTTGTTCTCAGATTACGTACGCACCATGATCTCTTTCGGTATCATCAGCCTATTCGTAATGGCTATGGGGTGCGGTTTCTCTATCTACACCTTCCGCAACCCTCGTTACATGTTCAAAAGGCTTGCTGCCGGCATTCATTTCATAAGCAGTAAGTACTTATCTTATATCAATATTGTAGATATTTGTTGGTTTAGGATTATGCTTGGCTTATCTATAGTCTTGATTTACCGTTGTTTACTGTGCCCTTATGATTTCTACATTGTATGTTATAATTATGTAAGCCGTGGTGGTCCAGTGGCGGGTAACCTTGCCTGCCGTGCAGGAGGCGATAGTTTCCGACTCATACCAATGAGGTTTCGGAATTTATGTACGATTTGTAACACCACTGGCTTTTCGGTGAAGGAAAAATCGTGAGGAAACCTGTAAGCTTCAATTTCGAGGCATGTATTGTACCCACTCACTGTCCATGAAACTGCACACCTTTCACTATGGAACAAACGTCGAGAAAATAAAAATAAAAAATATTGTCCCTACAAAATTGCAGTACCTTACTACTCGACTTAAATGTATTGGACACCAGATTCTTTTTATTTTTTCTCATCAACCAAGTCAGCCATTAAAAATATTGATTGAATGTTGATATGAAAAACTAGTTGCTCTATAGGACCTTAAATTTTCAGGGTTCCGTAGTCAAACAAGGTACCCTTATACTTTCGTCCATTCGGTGTGTCTATCTGTATGCCCCGAAAAAATGTGTTTCTACTTAACTACCACATTTATGTGTTTGTTAAGTGTACCTATGGAGGTGCTACTGGGAATGTTCCTTCATTGAAAAGGGAAGAACTTCCACCAGGCTATGTGTGAAGTCTGGGGACCGGCCGTGGTCCAACAGTTCTTAGTTGGACCTTGTGTATGTATCGAATCTCTGTGATTATTTCTCTTGCGCGACGTATGTCTTGCATTTGATTGTAAACCTTATTTGTAGTAGGTTACGAGTTATGTATTCACGGTGAACGTTGTCTTTGTATTTAACGATAAAAAAAAAATCTAAAAATCTAAAATCGATGTAGACTCTATGCTAAAATTGCTATAACTTGTGCTGACATCTGTAGCAAGTCCCCACATACCCATGATACTGAACAACTTTTCCTAAGAAACCGATAGGAAATTCGCAAAAAAAAAATTGGACTTTCCATACTAAATGCAATCAACTGATCGAACGTTTGTATGAGAAGTCGACATTTTTTTTGCGAATTTCCTATAGGTTTCTGGGGAAAGTTGTTCAGTATCATGGGTACAATCACCCTTTAAAGTAATGGAACTGTTTACACTAACACCCTGATGGTGCAGAAATGAGTGCACTGAAATGAGATGCGTTCAATGAGATGAGAGCACGAAATGAGACAGAATAGACGACAGTGTAAAGGTTTCATTTTTGACCGCGGAACCTATAAAAGCAAACTAGTACCGCCTACGTCTCTACATCTCGTGTCCAGGTTTACTGACGCTCCCACTATGTAAACCATAAACTTAATATGTAAACGCTGGTCCGGGCCGCATATATTTTGCGGGTTTTCAGAAGCCATCTTCTCATTATTTGAAAGATATACAAATGAGCGTTTTTCTTTTCTTTTTTAATTTTAGTTCATAAAAAAGTCAACAGATGGCATGTTTATTGCTCCATAGAGACGTTCGTGAGATTCTGTCAAAATCATGTCAAGACTGTGCCAGCCAATTTTTTTAAGGCCAACGGATCGAGCCCGTACAACCATGTCAGAAGTAAACTGTTTCGATCAAAATGATTCGCAAATAATGAAATATTCCATCAAAAGATGCGTTGGCATCTTTTTGATCATCTTTTCCCTCTATATTATTTTAAAGAAACCCTTTTTGAAATTTTGACGTCTATTCGCACAGATCGAAGCGCCATCTATCGATCCCCTAGAAAACTAAAAGACAAACGCTCATTACATGATATACAATCAATAATCTTCAACATCTCGACTTTATTTCCTTTCCTTCCTTTATTTAGAAGTATATTTTTCTAAATATTTGTGAAAAAGTATGTATTATGTGCATCTACTTTATAAGTTGAAGTAACTTTTACTTGCGACACACAATGTATAAGACAATATTTAAAAAATAATGCTATGAAGTAATTTTTTTAAGACCAATATTTAAGAAGTTAATTCGATAATTTTAAATTTTGGTGCAATTTCTTATGATTTTTGAATCTGATTTCCTTGGATTAGAAGGCACCACAGTGACATGTAGAAGGACAAGCCAGTCAAAAATAGGTATATATACTAAAATGGCGTAGTTTAGTAAAGGTGAGACGGCTCGGTGGGATACTTCTTAAGCAAAATAAATAAAATTACTGTTTTTTTTAGCTTCCTGCACATTTGTCGTTGTTCAAGTAATGATGTCGACGGTGGACCACATGAAGAAGAAACTCGAATTCATCTATCCATTAGATGCCTACCACTAGTGAGTTTTATTTAATAAACTATTTAAAATACATCACCCGATTTGGTCTAAAATTTGAAAGTGGCGGCAAAAAAAAGTATATTCTAAGATATTTTCCGTCGAAACCATAAAGAAATTGCGCGCTTACTCCATGGTCTAAACATGGTCTAAACATTTATTATTATGGCACTGACCGCCAGTTGCAGAAGGGCTCATTAAAGTTAATCCTCCATTAAATCTCTTGCTGTCACTTTTTGTCTTTTTGACGTAGTAAAAGTTAGCAAGAGATTTAATGGAGGATTAACTCTAATAAGCGTTTCTACAACCGAGTGTCAAGCTGTAGGGCCATTGTCTTTGGGTTTATTAGGGTTCGAAAAATCTGCTTTTTCGTACATTTTCAATGAAATTAGCTAAGGCTATCATTCTGTTAGGACTTGTCCGTTTCAGCATTTTTTTAGTATGTCACCAAAGCTTTGGGGCCATTATGTTTGGTTTTATTATTTACGAGCGTTAACCCGCGACTCTGTCCGCACAAATTATATACCAGATTTTAAGTCAGATCATAAGCTATCAAACAAAAAAGTTTCATCAAAATCGGTTCAGTAGTTTTTGCGTGATGCTCGTTCAAACAAACAAACACACAAACAAACAGACAGGCAAAAATCCTAAAATTGGTGATATGGAATCAGAGATAGCTAAAAACCATATCGAAACTTTTTTTTTGCTAATATCTTCAATGTACAGACAAACATCCTGTTACAGTTTTATAATAGTTTAGATTATAATATGGGCCTGTTATGAATGTTATGATTAAGATTGTACTGTTGCCTGAAATAAAACAATAAATAAAAAAGAATGTTTGAAAAATCTGCCTTTAAGTAATACAACGTGTTAATGAATAAACGCAAAACGTCATACACCCCAACTAATTTATAACAAACTAATTAGATTGAAACAATAAATTCTTTATTTTGATAGTTAGCATTTAAATTTCTCCGCATTTTAAGTTTAGAGGCTAAAATGATTTGTTACGATTTCAGCAATGAATGAAAGCGCTGACGTACTCATGGATACATTTTAATAATCTTGTTATGGTAGTAAACCCACCCTGGGTTGACATCGAATTCAGTAAATTTTAAATTTTACAAACAAATTATTTATTTTGGAAAAATTACCTATGTTGAATACATGATAATTCGATTCTGCTCTCGATTCTAAACAAACCACTTTCTAGTTTTGCGTTAACTTATTAACACGTTGTATAATCCTGTACCTAATAAGACCAATTACAGCCACAATGATAAATGCTTAGACGGACAAGTTCTATCAGAATATAGCATTAGTTTTTGTCGGCAATTTCACATTTGGACCAACAATGTATGAGACGCGGATGATGTCATTGAATAGGAAACAACCAGACCAAAATACTTTATTAAGAAGATAACCAATCATCCAACTCATGTAGGTAAACGAGCCACCGGCCACAGCTAGATGGCCAGCGACAAGCAGATCGTACGCTTTTTCATACATTTTGTAGGGACTCTCCATACATGTTTGGTCGCCACTCGTCACAGCAGCAGTGACCGTGGCTGGGACAGACGTCCACCGCCGCTAAGGAAGTTATGGTCGTTGTAGCCAGTATTTGAACTTCTTGGCCGTTATAATTTATTACTCCGATTTTTTAACCGACTTCAAAAAAGGAGGTTTCTCAATTCGACCGTATATATTTTTTTTTATTTGTGTTCGCGGATAACTTCTTCGTTTATGAACCAATTTCAATAATTTTTTTTTGTTGGAAAGAAGATATTTCAAGGGTGGTACCATGATAAGGAAACCAGGATCTGATGATGGCATCCCAGGGAAATCGAAGGGAATCTTTGAAAATCGTAGTGCCGGCTAGTGCGTTTGTTAATTTAAAGCACTACTATTAAATTGAACTGATGGATTCACCACTGAAAATTGTAAATTAATAAAATTTTAACAAAAAATTTAAACCGCCTTCAAAAAACTAAAAAGTTAAAAAATAATATTGCAGCCGATGACTTTTTCGTTCGCATCATAAGAACATTAATTTGTTTTATCGAAGTCGCTGTCAAGCCAAACCAAAAAACTAATGCAAGCCCTGTCGCAAATCGTACCGGCTTCATCACGAAATCTAAGAACCTTTTCCAAAAGTAAAATGTTGACAAATTGATTGATTGATGGACTGTTTTTTTTTTTATTCTAGTATATTCTGGTTAGGTGTGAACTAACCTATCTGCATTCACCGGGTTGACGTCCGTTTACACCCTGTATATAAAAAAATTATAATAATTAAATAAATATATATATAATTTAAGTTTATTTTTATATCAACAGCTACCACATCAGTTTCTTCCTGGCATGGTTCGTAGTGATTGTCAACTTCGGTGCCGCAGCGTCATTCCTCTGGTATTCTCGCAAGAGGAAAGGCGATAAAGCGGCCACAGACGAGCTTGCGATGGCCGACGAGCCCACAATCATCGGACGATGACGCTTCAGACTGACATCTTTCAAGCATCTGCTGGATATCTTCCTTATTCTTCTGAACAGTGCTCAAATGACCAATAGCTGTTACAATGTTCAAAAGTCTTCCATAAATACATAATATGTTATTTATTACACGAGTTCATGATTCAATGGTCAGTACTGTTATTAAAAATAGATCTTATCTACACAGACAAAAATATATATTAGTATCTACCTACCTACGTACATATAACATTATGTGAAAACTATTTATTTTAGCAGACTTTACTAGAAAATGACAATTTGAAGATAAAAATAAACCGAAATCTACTTATCGCTCAGTTGCATTAAATCTCTTGCTGTCACTTTTTGTCTTGTGGACGTAGTTAAAGCTAGCATAAGATTTAATGGAGGATTAACTCTAATGAGCGTTTCTGCAACCGATAGTATGTCTGCTAATATTAATAGTTGTCACATATACATAATACTAGTATTTATTTTTCTCCGTGATTAATATATTTTTGAAAAGGTAACGTCAACACAAGACTTTTTGTTTTAGCAATAAAAGCAATACCTATCATAACTATGAGTGGTTAACACTCAGTTGCAGAAGCGATCATTAGAATTAATCCTCCATTAAATCTCATACTTGCTTTTCTACGTCAACAAGACAAAAAGTGACAAGCAAGAGATTTAATGGAGGATTAACTTTAATGAGCGTTTCTCTAATTACAGTGATAAAATACATAGTAATGCTTATACACGTGCAAAATAGTTGAGTTTATTTTTAAATCGTATGTTTGTAATGATCACAGTTGTATTGCATTCTTAATTGTTGACATTGTAATATTTTGTTGGTATAATATGAAAATAATGAATGTCATTGAAAAATTACAAGTGAAAAATGCATGTTTCTGATAATAAAATCAATGTTATCAATATTTATATTTTGTAATTAAAAATACTAAAGAAAAACTCTGTTTTAAATTTGTTAAGAATATTGCAATGTTTATTACTTATTATACAGAAATATGATAGAATACAATCCAATGGCTATGGTTATTAGATTATTTGAGTTACACTTTATGAAAAAGTTCATCAGGTTCATAGCTAGCTACACTCGATCATTTCGCAAAAATGTCAATGTTAATCTTCTGGATAACATACTTACTCATTTATGTAACTAGCTTGAAAAAATATATTCGAAATTTGTTAACTTGCCTCTGGTTTGTATATAATACCTATATATTATATATAATGTAATGTTGTACGAGAAATTCTCATTTATCAAACTGTTTTTTTTTTTTGCATAAAATATGATGTCTTCGTTACTAGAATGTTTACTTTGCGGTCATGATCATGTTCATGACATGAAATAACTTGTAACTTGGTTCTAGTCAATACATTTAAACGCTAGAGCTAGTATTTGTATGTTTTGTTCCGTAATTGACTCTAAGATTTGATAAATTTCATATAGAATGACTAAAATAAATTTTTACCTTCATTGATGTTACTTTCGAAGGAAATTAATGGAGATAATAATAATTTTTCACGTCATTTAGACGCAAAGATCATGATAGGATAATTACTTTGATAAGTTATATGTCAAGATAGACAGTCGAAGCTAAGAACGCGTCGAAAAAAATGGCAGCCAGGAGCTGGTTGCGGAACCCTATCGCTATGCTCACATTCATAATTTGTATGACGCACAACCACCTAAGAAAGATGGCCCGTTTTGTTTTATAGTGGAGAAGCGTGAGGCTCAAGCTAGACATAAATATACTTTATCAAAGGATAATTAAAATACTCTGTCACATATAATTATACCCAGTCATAAACTACACTCTATTGTACAAATCATTTGCCAAGTTGGGACCAAAATGGAGGTCGAGAATCTGCCAAATTTATTCCAATTTGGAAGGTAATTACTTAATGTAGTTTCAGTCCATACAAAAGTTTGACGCACAATACGCGTAGACGGAATTAATAAAAGTAATATTATATAACTTATATTAATAACTTCTAAGCGTATTGTGCGTCAAAGTTTTGTATAAAATTGACAACTCTGCAACCACCTTTATAAGGCTTGAAATTATTATAAGATAGACACAATGGGGTGAAAAATCGCTTAAGGAATATACATAAAGGAGCTTCACCTTTTGTACGAATCGTCCAAGAGCGTCACACATTTGTCCACCATAGACTTGTGTTATTTCACAAAATATCCTATCACATTTGTTCTAATATCGTATTCATTGAACAGAAAGTAATGGATAGCTTGATCAATATAGTCTATATTGAGCAATAACGGAATGTATCTTAAAGTATCGTTTATTCCAATCTGTTTGCATTAATGTGTGTATTGCTGTTATGTTAGTTCTTCCTATTTGTAATTCATTTTTTATTGAATAAATGCCTTTTAATATTTTATTGTATTATTCATTCGCTTATCGTTCCTTTATTTCATTATCAACAACATAAATTAAGAATTAATAATAAAAAATGGCAAATAATTTAATTAGTTAACTAAGACTAAAATATAATACTCAGATTCTTAGATTCTTTATTTTCTTTATCTATATTTTTTTTTCTTTCTTTTTTTTCTTTCTTAATTTTTTTTTTATATAATACTTACTTGTATGTATTTAAATAACATAAGGAAAAAAAATATTGAATGCATTTTTGTCCATTCGGTAACTAAAACACTTTTCACGCAATGTGACGCATCAGTTTAAGGATGACCCACGCTACACCACCGCCAAAGAATATAATATGTATACCTACTAACGTAAAACACCACGCCGCCGCCGTGACCGTCAGCCGAGCGACGGCCGGCCGAAGCACGGTCAACTAATATTACATATTATATTTTTAACTGACTTCAAAAAAGGAGGTTTCTCGAATCGACCGTATATATATATTTTTTTTATGTGTGTTCGCGGATTACTTCGTCGATAGAAGATATTCCAAGGGTGGTACCATGATAAGGAAACCAGGATCTGATGATGGCATCACAGAGAAATCGAGGGGAACCTTTCAAAATCGTAGTGCCGGCTAGTGCGTTTGTTAATTTAAAGCACTACTATTAAATTGAACTAATGAATACACAACTGAAAATTGGGAAATAATCAAAATTTTAACAAAAAATTAAAAAGTCCTTCTAAATAACTAAAAAGTTAAAAAACAATATTGCAGCCGATGATTTTTTCGTTTGCATCATAAGAACATTAATTTGTTTTATAGAAGTCGGTGTCAAGCCAAGCCGAAACACTAATGCAAGCCCTGTCACGAATTGTACCGGCTTGACATCGACTTCGATAAAACAAATTAATGTTCTTATGATGCAAACGAAAATGTCATCGGCTGCAATATTATTTTTTAACTTTTTAGTTTTTTTGAAGGCGGTTTTAATTTTTTTGTTAAAATTTTGTATGGACACACCATAGAGATCTAGAGAGATGCCAACCAACGCGCTGAGTACGAAACCGAGTGTCGCATTACCACCAGTACCACGCGATACAAAGTATTTTGTTAGCTTGAATGTGCTCATTATCCATAGCGGTATCAGAACTCAACGTTCGAATAATCTTTAGTACTACGCAAGCATTGTAAACTATTTACACATAATATCTTGACTGGCTTTCAGCCTCATAATATATTAAATCCTTACTTTCGCGAGCAATGTGTTCCGTTTTTGCGCATATTGCTGCGACACTGGCCCCGCGCCCTTTTCACATCTCCCTTTATTTTTTGTGATCTGTGGGACACACTCACGCTACATACCGTGCCGGGTCCGAGCCACGGCCGCGCAATGGGACAACGCTAATGAAAATAAGGTCGCCTTATTTTGTACCTTTTGTATGCCTGGCAGTATTTAATATTACATTTTGTGTAAAATAAGGTAGATAAGTAATACTTGACTGATGGAATGAAATGTAAAACAACAAATCCAGTATAATGTTAACAACTGTTATTAAACATTCAAACTCAAAAGTATTATTTTCACTCATAAGCTCATGATCAAACTCCTTTTAAAGTGTTCAGTGTGGCAAAAGTACGCTGTTAGCTGAAGCAAAGATTCTGCCCACCCAGATAGTGAATACGGTCTTGAATTTATGTTACTCCCATCCCATAATATGAACTGTTTGAAAGACATAATCTATCAAAGAAAAAAATATGTTGTGCCTAAATATTAGTAAAATTATCGCCTACTTGAAATAAAAACGTTAACAGATGTTTAGCACAGTAATATAATTCCGGAAGAAACATGTTTAAGAGTTCTTTAACATTTCATTTGTTAAAACAATGTCGTATTCTCTTTTTGCCAGAAGCTATTTCAAGATTGTAGGTATTGACGAAAGTTTGGCAGTCGCCCAGAGCCCAGTGGTATGTACTGCCAACGTCAACAAAAGGTTACTGTCTTAAAAAAATACCACTATGTTATTGTAGACACCACAAAACAATAAAATTTACATAACCGACAAAATGTAAAAGGTGTCAGCTCGTTCTTCATTCGAAGTTAGAGCTGTTTCTGACACGTTTAAACCCAATTTAAATTCAGTGGGAATTTAAGTCGGTATTGTTTCGATGAGTAACGAAATGGAGTTTTACAGTTATTTATGACAGTTTCTATCAGTCTCATTAAGCTGTTACTGCCTCCATGGTCAATGTGAGTAAGTAAGTGAGTATTAGCTCTCAACACGGAGGTCGTGGGTTCGATTCCCACGGGGGACACTTAGTGATATGTCACTTTGCGCGTTTTTCCCCAGTTGGTTAGGACATTGCAGGCTGAATCACCTGATTGTCTGAAAAGAATAATGATTCCGTGCTTCGGATGGCACGTTAAGCTGTTGGTCCCGGCTACTGTCTCTGGTGTTAGTAGTAGTTACATAAAAACCACGTCAGAGGCCGTAAGGCGGTCTGACACCAGGGCTCTGCCCACACGATAAGAAGAAGATTAAGCTGTTGAGGATGTTCTCTGAATGGTGAAGAAAAATCGAATCGAATCGATAGTGTGAAAACCTGTATTCGCTGAATAACAATTTCTTGATGTGCATGTGAAAATACCAATCCATATTGGCTACGGGTGGTGGACATCCATAATAGGTAGGTACTCTACGAGCACCAGGCCTCCATTACTCAGCCGTAGGAACCGAGATAAGTACCTACCCTTTGGCTGACATGAGTCGAAGACACTTTAGCCGACATGAGTCGACGACACTTTGGCCGGCATGAGTCGACGACACTTTGGCCGACATGAGTCGAAGACACTTTAGCCGACATGAGTCGACCACACTTTGGCCGGCATGAGTCGACGACACTTTGGCCGACATGAGTCGAAGACACTTTGGCCGACATGAGACGACGACACTTTGGCTGACGTGAGTCGAAGACACTTTGGCCGACATGAGTCGAAGACACTTTGGCCGACATGAGTCGACGACACTTTGGCCGACATGAGTCGACGACAGTTTGGCTGACATAAGTCGACGAAACTTTGGCCGACATGAGTCAAGAGATGCACCGGTAATACCTGGATGAAAGTAGGTATGGCATAATTACCTAAAGGGAATGACGCTTATTTATTATAGACACAGGGCATTTGATGGATATGGGGCGACGGTGATGGTGATGACATTAGCTTTCATTTAAATTGTTTTAAAAAAAGACGGACGGAAACCGTAAAACAAAAAAAGGGAGTCCAAGGGCATCATAAATTAACAAAACCAACGGTTTTATTAGACGCTAATAGTGAGTGCGGCATAACAAATGTTTTCTTTTCAACTTTTTTCCTTTGATCACATAATTACTTTTGACGCTTTCCATTGTTTTAAAATGAAAAATATTTCACATAATAATGTTGTTATACAAGTTGATGAATCTAAGTATTCACATTTTTTATAAACCAGATTCGGGACGTTATTAAAAAATTCCAGGTTAAAAGTAGCCGAAATCGTCGAGAATATTTGATTAGGTGTGTGGATCTGGAAAAAACATGATGATTTGGATCTCTACTTTGTGCGGTCCTGAGATACCGAGAACTGCAGCTGTGACTGCAGCTGCATACACCTATGGGAAAAAGGTTGAGTTTGTTTGACACCCTGTTGTTACAAAAATACAAATAAACATTTAAGGGGTGGTTTAGACCATAAAACTGAACAACTTTCACTATGGGACCAATATCGAAATCACGAATAAAAATCTGATTTTCCATACTAAACTACAAATCTATTAGAGCTACATGTATGGGATAGCTGATTTTTTTTCGCGAGTTCGTTTTTGGTCCTGTAATGAAAGTTGTTCAGTTTGATGGTCTAAATAACCTCCTTAAAAGTTTTAACTGTTTTTACTTTTGTAACACCCTGTATAGGTGTTTATGTGACAAATCACCTCGAATATACTTCACTGCACGCACAGACTGCACGTATTCGCGATGCTCTATGTGGAAAGGATGAACATACGAAACAATCAGCTAGCGCAATATAGGAGCCTAGGTATTGAATAAAAATGTGACGATTCTACACGAAAAGAAAAACTAATATCTCTATTTAAGGTGGTTTCAGTCCATACAAAAGTTTGACGCACAATACGTGTAAACGAAATTAATAAAAGATTTATTTTATATATGGAAAAATAGTTTAGAAAATCTAGTTGCCGCGTCACAAATAACATTTGCAATTTATAAAATAATTACAAAGATATAAAGCTTTTACTACGATTGTGTATGAAAAATGTTAAAGCTTTATATCTTCGTAATCTATATACTATTAAAAAGCTGTAACAGAAGTGTGTCTGTACATTGAAGATATTAACAAAAAATAAGTTAGGATATGGTTTTTAGGTGTCCCTGATTCCATTTCACCAATTTTTGGATTTTTTGTCCGTCTGTTTGTTTGTGTGTTTGTTTGGGTGTTTGTTTGAACGAGTATCACGCAAAAACTTCTGAACCGATTTTGATGAAACTTTTTTTGTTTGCTAGCTGATGATGCTTTGTGCCTCTTGTATTTTACTGTTTATGTTTTTGGTGTAAAATAAAGTATATTTGATTGATTAATTGATTGATCTGACTTAAAATCTGGTATATAATTTGTGCGGACGAAGTCGCGGGTTAACGCTCGTTATTTTATAAATTGCAAATGTTATTTGTGACGCGGCATCTAGATTTTCTAAACTATTTTTCCATATATAAAATATAACTTTTATTAATTCCGTTTACACGTATTGTGCGAAAAACCAATCTACAAAACATTTCGTGTAAAAAAGTGGCCAAGACTCACAATCCTTTAACTCTTGAAAAGTTATGAGACCACATTTCAAGCCAAGTAAGAGAATAAGTATTCATCTTGGTCTAATAAAGTTAGAAGGCTTGTCAAGATGTATTTTATAGTCTTTACATTTTTATAAAAGTGCATAAGCAAAAGACAAAAAATTATAAACAGCATGGTACATCAAAAAGACTTGCACATTCTTTTTTTGTCTTGTAATATTACTGGCAACATAGGCAGTACAAAAAACGACAAAATCGTTCGATAACCGTTTATAAATTGTCATGGCAACTTAGTACAGAATTCGCATGTTGTGTTTTACAGATAATGGAATAAAATAATTTTGAACGTTACCTTATACAGATCAATAAAAGTCGGGTAATTCAAGCAGATCACGCGATATGGCTGAGGCTAAGGTATGCCTTTGTATTGTTCCTTTCAGTTTAATTAATGTGTCTTGGTTGTGACATGCGATCAGGGGCACTGTATCACCCTTCCTACTAACCTATATATATATATATATATTTATATTTAACCCATCTAGTTATTTATCATACAAGTTAGCGGCCCGTAGATGTGATCGTCTAGTCTAGATATTTAGTGACCCTTTAAACGTTGTGTAAGTTTGATTTGGACGTCTATAGTTATAGATAGGACTTGTATCGCAAAGAGAAGTCAATTAATAAAATCTGTAAAGTATTTCTAAGTAAATGAAACCCGTGGGAGGTTAAAGCTTGTATAAATGTAAAGAATCAGTTTAATATTATTAATCGAGAACACATTTTGGAAATACATAGAATAAGACATTAATAATATTAGAATAGCTTGTAGAAACCATGCAAACTTAGCTCGATTTCTTCACTCAGGATGTTCCAACTCGTATCGCGCAGTTTTCTTTCTTCTTGGCCAATAACATTTTTACAATTACTTTGCTATGTTAGTAAATTACATAAAGAAAATAATATATTGCCCTAGCAGACCCCCCTACCGATAGACCTGGGTGAGACGAACATAATTTTGTTGACCTTTGACTAAACACAATGAGAGCGAGAGAAAGCAAGGAATTCGTCCTTTATTGCGCAATAATAGTTTTCTAGTCACGGTCACAAATTGATATTGGTCTTGGATGGGAGATTGGTCGAACAACTATACCTATCTTTACTCACATTAACAAATTCTCCGTGTCCTCCGACTCGATGGGCTGGACAAAACCTAGCAGCTGGGTGACCCTAATTTAAGTACACCAAACGTCACTTACTCATCGATCACTCACTTGTTCTCAAACATACGTCATAATACTCGTGTGATCGGCATACGCGGCGCGGTTGAAGTTTGTTTATTATTTAATATAGCGAACGAGAGTTTGTCCAATGAAATTACTTTTACAAACGATTAAATCTGGTTCGTATGATAGATTTACTACATCCACGTATTGACGTCGATGGCGTACCGGAGAGTCCGAACACTTACGAGACTCAAGGCCAATTACACAAGGTCAGAAACGAGCCTGCATACGGCACCTCCGCCTGCGGATGCATTAAATTACCCAACAAATCAGATCCGCGGGGAACAAGGGAAACTTTGCACTCTGAATTTAAGAGCAAGATGTCATTAGTTCATTTGAAATTTCATACAAATGAATAAATGATTAATGGTCCATAATAAAAATAATTCCTTTGATTTTATAACACTGTCCCGCGGTGATAATATAGATCGGTGATCATAAACTCCTGTCGCAAGTAATAGCAAAAGTTTCCACTTGTACCGATTTAATTACTTTACCTTTAAAACAAATTTTTATAATGAGTGTGTACTTAGGTAATTCAGAAAGTTAAGGTTCATGTTTTACGCGATTTTATTATTATTAATTCTTACAGTGTCCATTCATTCGCCTCATCTAATCCTATGCGAAAACAAAACAAGCTGTACCATAAACAAACTTCGTAAACTGCTATCAGCTGTACTTACTGAGACGCGTCAGGAGGGAGGAACCAGACCGCTACATTCCAACACTAAAATACTAAGACGTCGGCCTAATTACCAAAGTCTCGCAGAAAAGAGGAAATATTATACAATTATAATTTAAATATATATCACACATATAATAACTCGTGTTAGTTAATATGTTATAGTTATCGTTTTACACAATCACTTTCAGTCCTTAAAAAGCTTCTATTTCGCCCGTACCTCGCGATGAGTCCCAAAACCGCGCACTATTTTTACTGCAAGTATGCAAGTAGATCTAGTCTAGAAATTCGCGCGCGTGATTCTCAATCTCGACCGTTTCGATCCGCGTCCAAAGTTACACTCCCTGTCTCCGTCACGTAGTTTAGTTTCTTTTCCTAAATTGCAATTGTTTTTGTGGCCATAAATTTACTAATTTATTACTCTACCTATTTGGCTATCCGAATGCACGCATACGCACATGTGGCTTCAAGTGCACCCCTTTTTTTTTATAACTCACGCTGTGGACGACGAGCATTTGCAGATTCTTAGAACAAAGTATTCCTTTAAGTATTTCGTGTCAACTTTAACAAATTTATTACTGGCTTTCGACAGATAAGTTCACATTACAATCTCAACAAAAAAAAAATGCAGACTCTCAAACTAATGCTGATCCTT
The DNA here is from genome assembly GCA_927399405.1 of Agonopterix arenella. Taxonomy (NCBI): domain Eukaryota; kingdom Metazoa; phylum Arthropoda; class Insecta; order Lepidoptera; family Depressariidae; genus Agonopterix; species Agonopterix arenella. The sequence goes on along the minus strand of OV656707.1, from coordinate 10,395,547 downwards.
AATTTTATTTAGACAATGATTTTAGAGGAAGAGAAAAAAAAATATTTTAGAGCCGTTTGCTTATGTTAACTACGTATATATAAATTTATAGAGAGTAGGTAAGTATAACTCGTTACAGCACGTTTGGGTATGTCAAAATTTCAGTCCCCATGGGCCCATCAACAGCACGCAGGGGCACTCCTCAATTTGAAGCTTTAAATATTTCATAGCTTATTTAAAGTCGTCTGTAAATTTACCAGACGTTTACTTTGGTTACTATTGCTTTGTGATGGAATTTGCATTTTTGTTTTATGACTAGAATTTTGCTAGTGGGTTTGTTGACTTTGTGTTAAAAATTTCCTTTTGAGCACAGATATTGAAGCTTTTGTTACAGTTTCATCTACTTATATACTTAATATAAAACAATGTTAATCTTATTCTTACTGATGATTATTATTGATCTTCATTCAAGTCTTCAGATCTTTTGAGTTGCATGAATTTTCATCTGCTCTCTTTATTATCTTCTCATTACCTTCTAATTATTAATACCCCACGCCAATAACATACTACGTATAATGGACTCACCACCTCATACAATAACAAAACCAAAAAATAACTCTGTTTCAAATTAAGAGTGTACCGAGCCTATTATGCTGCCCTCAATCGTATGTTTTTTATTTCTAAACAATTTATCATTTCCTAAAAACAAGAATATCACATTGTAGTCCAGATTGGATTTCAATTTATCGAAACATTAAGGTCTGCCACATACATCCGGAATAAACCTGATTCGGAATTAGATTCCGTTTGGAGTGTTGCCGCTTTCAGAGACTTGTTCACTAGATCTAGTTATTTTTTGAAGTCTTAGGTGGCATATTTTAAAGTGATTTTTGAGCGTAGGCATTGATGGAACGATACCGTATCGTGACGGTGCAGTTGCGACGTCGTTGCGGCATAGTTGCGAAATCGCCTATGCTCAAAAACCGCTTGTGTGATAAGGGTTCATGCCATTTTGTATGCAGATTATGTCTAATGTTATAACTATCGATAGTCTTTTGATATAGTAGCATTAATATTGGAATACAATTTACAAACCGTCATCGTAACATTCGTAACGTCATGACCTCATCACATGATAGTAATTATCATGTATATAAATTGTTTGTTTTGCGTTAATAAATACCTAAAAATTCAATTATTGTCATTCATTTGGTGTTTCATACTTTTTTATTTTAGGCATTTTTTAAAGTATTTTTTGTAACCATATTCGACAACACTGAATCCTGAATCAGGATTCCGGATCGCAATTCCGTCTGTGTGTGGCGGCCCTAAGGGCTAGAGTTAACCCACGACAGATTTTAAGTCAGATCATAAGCTATCAAACAAAAAAAGTTTCATCAAAATCGGTTCAGTAGTTTTTGCCTGATGCTCTATCAAACAAACAAACAAACAGACTGACAAAAAATCCTAAAATTGGTGATATGAAATTAGGGACACCTAAAAACCATATCGTACTTTTTTTTGTCAATATTTTCAATCTACAGTCAGCAGCAATAAGTTGTATACACTTTTGTTCTACGTCGTAGTACTACTTATTGCTGCTGACTGTACATACATATTTCTGTTATAGTTTTATAATATTTAAGATTATGTTTTATGCTGATAGTTATTAAAAACCTTAGAACCGCCAATAATAACTACAAACATTATGAAACAAATCCGGAGGGACCCGATAAATTGAAAATCTGCAATTTTTGGAAAATGTTTAATTTTTTAGAAAAAAAAATGATTGAGGGCAGCACGGTAGGCTCGGTGCCCCCTTAAGTAAAACATGTTTCTCCATTAAAATATGGCAACATTTTTAAATAAATCCAAGGCAATCAAGCAATTACTTTACAAAATCTCACGTGACATTAGAGGGGGAGAGGGGGGAGGGTGTCGAGCCTAACGTCACGACATCTCATCAAGTGGGGGGGGGGGGGGGTTGAAAAATCGCCTAAACCGACTCTCGTAATTAATGGACGCCCCCTTTTTTGAGTTCATGGATCAATTCATGATCATATACAGGGTGTAAGTGCCAGCCTAGCAAATAATGAAACGGTGAACGCAGACCATCAAACTGAACAATTTTCACTATGGAGCTTACCTCAGGAAACGCGAAACAAATCAGCTGTCCTATACATTTTAGTCGGGTAGGTAGAGCAGTTTTGTATGGGACAGCTGATTTTTTTTCGCGTTTCCTGAGGTAGGCTCCATAGTGAAAGTTGTTCAGTTCAATGGTCTGCGTATACCGTTTCAGTATTTGCTAGGCTGTCACTTACACCCTGTAGATAACATCTATATAGATGTTGGTGAAACGTTGCCTACCCAAATAGCACGAACTCTAATACCAAATGCGTTATTAGACGTGTGGGGACTTGTCACAGATGTCAGTCAACACCCACTAGTTATAGCAACGAAGCTAACAGATGGCGCTGTGGTCGCACTCGCAAATTTACACGTAAGACAACTTGCGACTTCACATTGGTAACCCGTTAGCTGCTACATATAAGGTTCACAATCGTTTAGAAGGCAAAAGAAATAATCACAGAGATTCGATATTTATATACGGGGTCCGACTAAGAACTGTTGGACCACGGCCGGTCCCCAGACTTCACACCGAGCCTGGCGGACGATCTTCCCTTTTCAATAGAGGAACATTCCCAGTAGCATCTCCATAGACGCTTTAAACTGTAGGTACAATGAATCGTACTAAAAAAATGTTTTGTTCCATGTTAGAAGTCAGTTACTAAAACAAAATCCCGTAAATCTATGAAAAGGACTTCAGTGGCCCCACCGAAGAAAAAACCTGAACCAGAACCAGTTGACGATATTTCTACTGTATCTAGTGGTATGTAAAAAGTTACCTTAACTATTATAAGCAAGCTGATTTAAATCCAGTTCCAGTATTGTGATTGCACACACTTGGGAAGTTGTGTAAATGTGAAGCGCAGCGCATCGAAGCGACTTGAGGCCAAAATTGAGACTTGCATCGAAGCGACTTGAGGCCAAAATTGAGACTTGCATCGAAGCGACTTGAGGCCAAAATTGAGTTTGCATCGAAGCGACTTGAGGCCAAAATTGAGTCTTGCATCGAAGCGACTTGAGGCCAAAATTGAGTAAAGGGGCCATAGGTTTAGTCGAATATTTTCTATGACAAAACACGATTGCCCAGCCCTTCGAATTACGCGCGCATGTGCCGCATTTTCGATTATAAAGAACTAGCTGACCCGGCGAACTTCGTAGCTCCTCAGAATCAGTGACACACACTTGACCATTTTTTTTATAAACCTTTCCTGGCATGTGCACAACAATCCACCAAAGTTTCATCACTATCGGTCCAGCCGTTCTCGAGTGATATCGTAACAATCGAAAATAGGTATTCATTTTTTTTTTAATAATACAGATTAATAAAAGTACTTTTTATAGCTTTTTTAGCGTGGTGAGTATGTAAAATTCCAGTAATTATAAACAAAAAAATGTATAAAGGTTACAAATAGTTATTCTAGTTTGAGAAAATAATATCAAAAATGTGTTATTTTCTTTACTTTTCGAAAAGGAATTCTATCGTGTGAAGTAATTTCAATCGTGTATTTAATTTATGATTTCACTAGATGATAGACTATCCAAAAATGCTGTGTATTTCTTTTTCCTTTCGGTAAATTATATAAATCTTGTAGAAAAACGAAAAATAAGAGACTCCTTCCCAGGTAATTTCGGGTTTCAATGTAATAACATTAGCCTAGTCGCGTCGCCTAGTGTGCGGGCCCTTAAGGGCCTATGTCGAAAAATAATTGAAGCGAAATGGACGTGTGATAGCTTATAATTACTGCCTGATGCGATAGAAAGAGATGGGGCGCGCGCCTGAAACGACGCAAGCGTAAAACATACTTTATTTAACTGTGATTGTACTATTTATGTAAGTTCAATTCTGCTCTAATCTAAATTTTTAAAATATCAACCTTTTTTTTAAAATCAAGTCTGGTGTTTCTATTATTCACCGTTTAGCAGTTCCAAGCGTTTATAAATAAAAACGGAGGCTACTTTGGCTTGTTTTTCTATCGAGAAAATGTGTCTTAATCGTGTTTTGGCTCTAATCAAAACTTCGATCATATGTTCAATTTACACATATCCGCAATTCATACTCCTACTGTTAGTACTTCATGATATATGACGCTTTGAAGAATCCTATTTTTTTTCACATATCCTCTTAATATGTCAAGCGCCGGCATACTAGGCGACGCGCAGCGCATCAAAGCGACTTGAGGGGAAAGTAAGCCCAGTAATTTTACGGAGTTTTGTTAGGAGAGGTGGGAAGTAATTATTAATTGGACTTTTAAACTGTAAGCAGCACCATTTAGTGACAAAGAGACTATCTGAAAACATTTAAAAAAAATTCGCTATGCACTCATGTGAATTAGATTTAACAATATAAATTATTTTTGAGCATTAAAATAGGCAATGTATTTTTGTATTTTTCAATGTAAATAAATTGTAATTTTCGAATGTATTTTTCAAAACCTTCTAAATACTTAGACAAAAATATTCACACCATGTTTGAAGTATGTATAATGGTAATGCCTTAAATATGTGCAAAAAAAATTACCATTAGGTTTTTCATAACGAGAATACTGACGGGATTTTCTTTTTTATTTTGGTACATTTCTAAGCTAAACTTGGCTCTTAAATACTATACAAAAAAAAAAACAATTATTAATTAGTCCCGGCTCAAGCCGTAAAATGACAGGGCTAAATTTGTGATAATTGATTTTCGATATTACTTCAACGTTAGCAAAGTAGATAATTTGGCTGTGAAAAATGCTCTGCGCTGCGCTTCGATTTGCGTCGGCATAAAGGTTTCGGGATCCCGTTGGATGAGGGCAGCGCAGGACCGGTCGTTATGGCGATTCTTGGGGGAGGCCTATGTCCAGCAGTGGACGTCCATCGGCTGAGATGATGATGATGAAAGGTTTTAAACTTAATTTGTGACCTTTTTCCAGTGAGCACTCCAGAAGAGAAACCCGAAGATGCTGGTGAACAACAAATAGGGAGAGGAGTAGCTACAGGGCCTATTGTTATAGACCGAGACGAATACTTAATGGCACACAGAGAACTGTCTTTTGATCGTACGCAGTTGCAAGTGAAGAATAACATTCTGCATAGAAGACTCTCTGAATATTACAAGTGGGTGTCTTCTTCTTATTGTGTGGACAGAGCCCTGGTGTCAGAGTTTTTTCAGACCCCCTTACGGCCTATGACGTGGTTTTTATAACGACTACTACCACCTTATTCGGCACTGTTCATAACGTATACATTGTCCATCCTTCCGTCCATCCGTTCGTCCATTCTAGTTAGGGTTCCGTAGCCTAAGGCGTTGTCTCCACGAGCGAGAGAATCGCGGCGATATCATCGTCGTGCAACGTATTTCTATACAGTCGCATCGCCGCGATAACATCGCCGTGTGGAGACGCGTTCATAGATAGTGTACAGCAATACGTGGCACGACGATGATATCGCCGCGATTCTCTCGCTCGTGGAGACAACGCCAAAGGGTGAAATCGAGACCCTAAGCTACTGAACCGACCTACCGTAACCGACCCTAGTACGTTGTCCGTCCGTCCCTCCGTCCTAGCTTCAGATGGCTATATCTTCTGAATCGTAATAGATAGCTGGTTGAAGTCAATATATTATATATGATTAAAAATAATAAAAAAAAGTAAAAATTAAGCGGGTGTCCCGGTTCCCCATACAAGAAACTAATTTCATTCAACGTTTTTTTCTTCTCCCTCTATCGTAAAAACAGTAATACATACAAGCGTCAAACTTGGTGTGATTAATTGATTATAGTGCAAACTATGCATTATAAAAACAAAGAATAAAAAATAGTCAAGTGTGTGTCGGTCTCACGCTAAGAGTCCCGGAAAAAAACAAAAATTTTTGTTATTTAATATTTTACAATGGTGGTATGGAACTTGGCCGTTTTTTAAATTCAAATATTAATTTGTAAACTAACTGCAATATAATGATTTGGAAAGTAAATAGCAAATTTTTATATACCTCAAATTTATTACAGGAAAAGAAAGCTTGACCACGTCCTGAAACCATTAGAAAACTCACAAGATTTAGAAGAAAAATACCAGCAAAAGTTAATTTCTTATGAAGAACTGAAGGAAAAGGAGGAAAGAGAGATTGCCGATGTAATATTGCACCTTTACTGTAATAATAATCATGTCTATTAAAGCCTACGGGGATAAACCATTCCATTTCTCATTTCATATTGTAGTATAGTACTTACCTAGGTGGACAGAGCTTTGCTTGGCGACTTCCAAGTTAATCTATATACATTTTATACCTGACAAATATCAATTTCCTCGCAAAAAATAAAATTTCTATTTTTTTTCTGACACCTATGTTGAGATTGCAGTAAACTATGTACCATGGACATCTCAGCCTACCTCCTGCTGCTTATATTTGAGTCAAGTAGGCATCGCAGTTTAGTGTAGTTTAGTATGGAACAGCAGATTTTTTTTGCTCCGGTCGTTTTGCTCCCATGGTAAAAGTTGTTTAGTTTGATGGGTAGACTCTTAGTTTAAAAGGATGCTAATGATATCAATTTCACCCTGTATAGTAGCTACTAGATATAGCATTTGCATATTTTCCAGATAAAAACTAAAGTGGAAGCAGTAGAAGTTCAGTATGGTGACCAAGCGGAACATGCAGACAAGAAATTTGTAGAACTTCAGAATCACGAAAAAAATACTGGCTCGGGCCTAATTTACTCCAAAAAGGGAAAACCTATCGCTGATAAGGTAATGTTTAGATACTACAAGTACCTATAGCGTTTAACTGAGATAGTACCAGCTGTAATAAAGCGGCGTGGGAGTCGAGTGTGTAAAATATGATGAAATATGTATTAAAGGGAGGGATCCCTCTAAGACTGAGACTGAAATAACATGTGCATCCGTCACTCTTCTTTAACACTAGATACAAATATTTTATCTAGTTATTAAAGCCGCCGTAGTCCAATGGTGAGTAACCTTACCTGCCGGGCAGGAGACAAGGGTTCGGTACCAATGAGTTTTTTGGAATTTATGTACGATTTGTAACACCACTGGCTTTTTAGTGACGGAAAACAACGTCAGGAAACCTGCATGCTTCAATTTCGAGGCATGTATTGTACCCACTGTCCATTATAAGTCGCCACGGCCTTACTCACCATTACACTGGACAGAGTTTCGGTACTACTAATGAAACGTGGATGTTTTGAGGTTTCAGAATATCTCTGACTACCCCCTCGGGGAATACAGTCACAGATTACAGAGAATATATAACAAATGCCTACGCTATGCATGCATGCTTATGCTACATAGTTATAAAGATTTTTTTGTGTTCTTTAACATCCAACCAACCAATTATCATCATAATTATTCATAATGTTATATTATTGTGTACCAAAAACAATCTAAAAGCAATTTTGAAAAAAGATAAATATTCTTCATCACAAGCTATTTGCAAACAGACGGTGCAGCGATTTCTTACTCTACAAATGCATAAGTGCGAGCAAGCTTCAGCCTTATGTCTTCGCTACATAAGGGCTAGGAATGCAGTCGCTGAATTGGAGGCAGTTGTGAGAAAACTTGAAAGGATTGGACCCGGACTCTATGTTGCCCAATTTGAGCAACTCCGCATTGACCAACAGAATTTCATGAATAAAATTGAAGGTAAGTAATTTTAAAAACAAATAATTGTGTTTATATAAAATCAATAAAAAATTATCGTATCGTGACAAGTGTGAAAGACGTTATAGGTGATTTCAGTCCATACAAAAGTTTGACGCACAATACGCGTAGACGGAATTAATAAAAGTAATATTTTATATATGAAAAAATAGTTTAGAAAATCTAGTTGCCGCGTCACAAATAACATTTGCAATTTATAATATAATTACGAAGATATAAATCTTTTAAAATTTTGTATAAAAAATTTCAAAGCTTTATATCTTCGTAATTATTTTATACATTGTAAATGTTATTTGTGACACGGCATCTAGATTTTCTAAACAATTTTTCCATATATACAAAGTTACTTACATTAATACCGTCTACGCGTATTGTGCGTCAAAGTTTTGTAAAAAATTGACCCCTCTTCAACCACCTAAGGTACAAATAAAATATTCTTTCATTCATATAATAAAATTAAATTTTTCAAGCTTAAGTTGAGAAAATGTTACATTTAAAAAAGTGACCAAATTCTCTCAAATGGTGAAGGAAAACATCGTCAGTAGTCAGAAGTCTACAATCCGCATTGGAGACGCGTGGTGGACTGACGCCCATACAACCCTATAAAGGTTGGACTGTGCACTGCAATATGACATACATGATTAAGTACATAATTACTATACAGGCTAACGTAATGATGATGATAATGCTGAAAGTGAACCTAACTACAACCGTGCCCTCAAAAATGTTGATAGTCGTTGCAATAATTCTGAATACCCTGAAGAGAGTCATGAGTTTATACCTCAATCAATCAAATCAGCCCACATCAACCCAATGCTGGGCATAGGCGTCCCTTTAAGGGTGAAGCCAAACGAGCGTAATTTTGTGAGTTGCAAGTCGCGTAATTTGAGTCCTATTCATATAAAGCCTGAGGTCATTGAGAATGCATTCCCGGATTTTATATGAAACTGACTCAAATTACGTGACTCACAACTCACAAAATTACGCTCGTTTGGTTTCACCCCTATTGCGCCATTCTTCACGGTCCTGTGCTAATCTGATGCGAACCCGCCAAACTCACAATTTCATCAGACCAACGTGCTGATGGTCTGCCTACTGACCTCCGTCCCTCTCTTGGCCACCACTCTGATATTGTCCTGGTTCACCTACTAAAAAGAAATTAATTCCCAGAACGGGAAGACGAGCTTATAAAAAACCGAAATAAATGTACTGAGCACAATCAGATCTTGGCACACATCAGAGAAAAAATGCATCACACTGATGAGGTCATTGATTTCACTGAATGTGATCTTGGTGACGCTGAGATGGAGTTTCTAAGAGCCAGGGAAGATCTTGGTGAAGTTAAGGTGAGTGTTATTGTGACGTATATTCCATCCAAGTATATCTCTGACTTGTACGTGGATGAAGCAAACTAATAAAAGCGTATCCCCCAAGACAAAAAATTCAATGGGCAAAAACAAACATTTAAAAAGTATAAAAATAATTCGGTCACAATTATATTTGATGTAAGCAACGTATGTTTTACTTTTTAACTATCTTTAAGATATTTTAGGTCAATTAATGCGTAGGGGACCGCTATGAAAACGTTGATTTTTTTATAATCACGTGCGGTTCAGATATAAAAATATACGATTGAGGGCTGCACAATAGGCTCGGATCTCCCTTTATAACTTTGAGGTCTATTTTAGACGGTTTCATTCTAATATTTTCTCTGTTCATGCTCATGTCTCAGGGGACAGCACGGACCTGGAAAAAAAGACTGTGGTAATGTTACACTAAAAAGATGTGAAGCGAGGAAGGTGCTACAATTTCGTTTGTTCTACAAGGATGCACTCGCACAGATGACCAGTAGGCCTCGCATGCCACCCCCGAGTAAACGACAAAAATCGAGATGTGCTTGCATCTTTATTTTTTTACGTATGCCAGAAAGAGCGCGCATGGCGTTTTTCTCGATTAAACGCTTTGTCGTGGGTGGCATGCTGGCCGTGCTGGGCTGCAATCGCGGTAAATATTTGGTGATTGACCTGTTATGGGACTACGTACGAACCATAACTTTTGACACATTTGGTATTGCGCTAATCGCGGTACAGCCGTTAGAGCCGTTTTGACAGATCGCTCAGACGTTATTGGCTGTCAGTTACATAGAGTTTAGCGCGATGCGGAATTCAGCACAGTTGAATAGTAATTGGATTGCAATATGATTAGAACTTAAATTGGATAAGAATAGAACTTAGATGTTTTAACTTAGCGCAATCGGGTCCGACAAACAGCCCCGCCGCGCCATTACGCATCGCGCGGCAGTGTGACAGCACACACACACAAATATTTGCATTACCCCAATTGCTTCACTCATGATTGTACGAGATTACGTACGTCTTTTTTCAGGTCCATGAAGTATAGATGAATAAATATAAAACAGAAACGTTACCTCTGTGACAGGGTCGTCGCGATAAACTGCGCTGGTCGCTGGAAGCGGAGCGACTGAAAGCAGGTCTGCTTACTAGAAAGGACTTGTTGCGTGACTTCCAAGAAGCCAACGATAAGGTAAAGATATTGATCTGACAATTCTGATATAATTCAATTAGTTTATCGTTGGAGTTTAGACGTAAATCTTACTTTATTAGGAATCGCGTTGAAGGTCTCTGTTATTTGGTGGTCGTGTATCGATTGCCCCTCTTCGGCCTCAAGATTGTGTTTTGACGTGAAACGTCTTTTTTTTTTTTTGCAAAAACTATATGTAACGGAGAGTAGAGTTGTAGGTCTGCTATTGGGTAGTCCACCGAAGCTCCAGCGGTGGCTCAATATAGTGTTATTTTCGAAAAACAATCCTTGAAGTCACCAAAATACATAAACTACCGTACAACGACAAGCACTCTTGCTAAATATTACTAGACATTGGCAAAATGATCAGAACCAAGACGGCAGCCATTTTTTTTTTTAAATATAATAGAACATAATAATATTATGTATCGGAATATAGCACCTACCGGTTCTATTTTATTATCATTATTTAGATTCGAGGATACAAGCCATTACTACAAAGAACGGTACAAGACGTTTCACATATACTCCACTGCGGCTGCGACCCTAATAATAATAATAATAAGGTGTGCGTGAGGCGTCATACAAATTATGTCTGTGTTCGTGTAAATGGATAGGGTTTAGAGGCCAGTACTGGTTGCTGTTTTTCTTACGCGTTCGAAGCTTCGACTGTCTTGACATATAACATATCCAAGCCTAACAGTTTTTTTTTCCAAAAATGTCCTTGAAGTCACTAAGGCCGGATTCGATCAAACTTTGATTTATAGAAGAGTAACTACACAACGATTAATTTTACTCTTCGTGTTTACTCCGAAACAACTTCACTTGTCTTCTACCACACTAAACCCATACTAAAAGATCGAATGTATAATCGACCTAAAGAAAGAAGTCATTGTATCCGTACTTATTGCAATGTGAGGTTATACAGTTTTAATTTGTTAGGTTTCTTTTTATTTTAATTTTTTTTAATTATGTGACATTGACATTTCATTAGTCTCGTTATAAGGTTACACCGTCAAAATTGGCCGTGTAAAATTTACTCTCAACTTATTCATAGATCAGGGTTAGTAAAACGCAAAATCAGTTTACTCTAGAGTAAACGGCGACTTAATCTAAGAATAAAATTTACTCGCGTTTGGTCGAATCGGGCCTAAATATTTAAAACCGTACAACGTCAAACTTAATTTCTATTTAAACTAGTCATTGGCAAAATCATCAACAATAAGATGGATGCAGATTTCGAGGCATTTATTGTACCTACTGTCCATTATAAGTGATAAGAGAATAAGATGATAAAGTAATAATAAGATGTTCTGAGGTTTCAGAATATCTCTAACTACCCTTTCGAGGAATATAGTTGTAAAGCATAATTATGTTATGCTATGCTAAAAGATGCACTCGTTTATATAACTAAAAGTATAGTAAGGTGGAGTCTAGTAATTGCAACTATCTGGTAATTGCAACTATGGAGCAATTGCACTTATAAGAATCACAATTCAGTCCTTTTCTTTATACCAACACCTGCCTTCTAGATGACTAGACATAAGTCTATTGAGAGAAGAACTAAATCTTGATTCTTATAAGTGCAATTGCTCCATAGTTGTAATTACAAGACTCAACCTTAAAACATTTTCTGGACTAGTATTGTCTATGTCAAGTTACTACACGCTTGAGATAGAGCCAAGGTATAGGTTATTAAGTATTCTTATGCTATAGGCCGATTAATCGAAGTGGGGTTCAGGGGAGAGACAGAAGATGTGTTCCTAATAAACAAACTAATATTATTTTATCGTACTACGATCTTCTCTATGCGCACAGATTCACTGAAAATTGGGAATTTGATAGAAGAGACTCTAATTGCGTTTTAGGGATAGCTAACCAGTCATTACAATTGCAGTGAGGTCGAAGGGAAGCTTGAGCATTGAACTCAAATTGCATTCTCTCTGTTACCTCGCATTAATTTTCACTTTTGGAGGAAAACAGTTTGACCACCCGGTTTTATCTAGGGTTGCCACCTGCCACTTCTTGATTAAACGGTTATCAACGTATCAGCAAAGAGTACTATAAGTATCCGCTATCAGTAACAAAAAATTTTATGAGATGCAAAATGAAAATAGCATTGTTTTAGGAAAATGTTTTAATTTGTAAAAGGACAAGGGGTAAAAATGTATGGCCACTGGTCCAAGAGCCCCCCCCCCCCCCCCCCCCCCCCTATGAAACAGGTCCAACAAACCAACAAACCCAAGGGGCATCATAATATTTTAGAGGGAAAAAAAGGTACCGGGTGTTTTATTTTGACGAAGTCGTTTTAAGGGGGGGGCAGTCGTTTTGATATTATAGTCCCGAAAGGTGTAATGTCTTTCGGGGTGATCAGACACTTAGCTAAAACTAATAAAAGTTATTATGTTATTAACGTATACTATACCGGCAATTTCAATATGAGATAACGATTTTCTCGGTTTAAGTGTTGTGTGTTTTGAGGGCTAAAGATTCTTTTGCATCAATAATAATCAAAAACAATAAGAATATCCACATGACACAAGGATTTCAAGCAACAGATGTAAATAGCGGCTTAATGCTAACAATTAGTATGAAAAACAGCTAAACAAAACACCCTGCATCTTTTTTTTTCTCGTAAAGATATTGGTGCCGCATATAAAAAAATGTTCTATGTTAAACCCCCTTTCAAACGTAGTATGTCACTTAGGTGGGGCCTCTTTGAGCACTCCTCACACTCTTTGAGTACGGTACAGGCAGCCTTAGTGTTTTTCAATATTTTAGACCTAATTGGTACTCCTTTTGTTTTAGGTGGTGAGATTAAGAGAAAGAAAAGAGCGCCTTGAAATACAAATAGCAAAAACAACGCACGAGCTGAGAAACTCTCGCAGATGTATGAAGATGCAGCATCCACCAGAAGGTGCATTAGACTTATAGATTGTAGCTGGAATAGATTTCGTTCGGCTTTCCTTGCTTTCAAGTATCTATGATACCCGTTGTGACTAGAAACAAAATGTTAGTGTTATTTGAATATTCTAATCTTTTTTCTATAGATATTTATTATATTAGTGGTACCTGATGAACATTTTTGGTTTCATTGTGTCTCCAAATCAATATGATAGTTTACTGAAATATACATTTATTTTATTGGTTCAATAACTAATTTCTTACTATTTCAAAACTCAAACAAATTAAGATTGTTTTTTCATTTGCGGGATTTTTAAGAAAGACGACCGCATTTGCTGAAGTGGTTTTTTTTTATTTAGCCTATTTTGTGTCCCACTGCTGCTGGGGAAAGGCATCTCCTCTGTTCCTTCAATCCTCCATATACAACGCGAATTCGGGCTAACCGTTCAGGACGGTATTAAAATCGTCGCTCCATCGTCTCTTGGGTCTTCCTGGACGTCGGCAACCGCCTTGTGGAACCCATTCTGTGGCCATCTTGTTCCACCTTTTCAGGTGCATACGGTTTGTCCCGCCCAGTCCCACATCAGCCGAGCTATTTTTAGGCCTACGTCCGCTAATACTGGTTTTGGAGCGCAGGAGGGCGATTGCGCTAATTTAAAACACCCAAGTTCAATCCTAATCCAATTCCAGTTCTAATCACATTGTAGTCCAATTACTAACTTAACTTATTTACTATATACCTATAACCTTTAACGTCTGAGCAATGATCTGTCAAAACGGCTCTAACGGCGGCGGCGTTCTGAATTCTCTGATAACGGCTGTCAAATGAATAGTGCAATACCGAATGTGTTAAAAGTTGTGGGTCGCACGTGGTCCAATCTTGATTCAGTTGCGATTTATGTAGCGCGATTGCTCTCCTGATTTGTTCACACCCAATCGGTTAATTTTACACCTAAAATGCTGCGCTCCATAACTCGTTGGCAAAACATGAGACTGGATTTCTGATGTTCGGTCAAAGAGATGTGCAAAGTCCGTAAGTTAAGATATACAGGGTGTTACAAAAGTAAATATAAACATTTAAAACTTTTAAGGGGGTTGTTAAGACCATCACACTGAACAACTTTCACTATGGGACCAACAACGAAATCGCGAAAAAAAATCTTTTGTCCCATACATTTAGCTCGAGTAGATCTGTAGTTTAGTATGGAACAACGCAAACGCATCGTATCATGGCGATTATGGCAAATCCCCCCATTTTGGTGGAGGCCTATGTCCAGAAGTGGACGTCTATCGGCTGATGATAATAATGATGCTGGAACAACAAATTTTTTTTTGCCATTTCGATATTGGTCCCATAGTGAAAGTTGTTCAGTTTGATGGTCTTAACCACCTTGCACCACCTTAAATGTTTATTTGTATTTTTGTAACACCCTGTATAGGCAAGATGCACATGTCGACGAGCTTTCGCTTGAGTGTCAGAGGAAGGTCACGCTTCATAAGCTCTTTCATGGACCAGTAGCTCTTCCAGGCATTTTGAATCCATCTGTCGACTTCTTTATCCTCCCTGCCTAGCTAGCATGCCACCCACGACAAAGCGTTTAAACGAGAAAAACGTCATGCGCGCTCTTTCTGGCCTACGTAAAATAATAAAGATGGAGGCACATCTCGATTTTTGTCGTTTTCTCGGGGGTGGCATGCTAGCTAGGCAGTTCTCAAAAGAGACTATCTGGCCCAAGTAGATATATTGGTCGACGTATTGTATCACCCGCCCATCTACCTGAACCTTACGCTTCATGCTATTGGTCTTAACTTGTCTCTTTGACATGTTCACCTTCAACCCAACCTCAAGACGAAAAGTTGATTAGTATGTTTAAATTATTCAATAACGCACATTTATACCGGGTTCTTCTTAAGGCTGCACCGAGCCTATTGTGCTGCCCCCAATCGTATTTTTTATTTCTTAGCAATTAAACAATATTTTCAAAAAACAAGAATGTCACATTGTAGTCATTGATTTTCAATTTATCGGGTCATAGCTGATTTGTTTTTATAATGCTACAAGCACAAAACAATAATCCGTAATCTATACTATTATAAAACGGTAACAGGAAGTTTGTCTGTACATTGAAGATATTAACAAAAAAAAAGTTACGATATGGTTTTTAGGTGTCCCTGATTCCATATCAGCAATTTTTGGATTTTTTGTCTGTCTGTTTGTTTGTGTGTTTGTTTGAGTGTTTGTTTGGGTGTTTGTTTGTTTGTTTGAACGAGTATCACGCAAAAACTACTGAACCGATTTTGATGAAACTTTTTTTGTTTGATAGCTTATGTGCTGACTTAAAATCTGGTATATAATTTGTGCGGACAAAGTCGCGGGTTAACGCTCGTGTTTCCATAAATTGAAAGCCAATCAGGACTACAATGTGACATTCTTGTTTTTTGGAAATGTTGTTTTATTGTTTAGAAATAAAAAGAAATACGATTGAGGACAGCACAATAGGCTCGGTATGCTCTTAATATGCTGACGGTTTTTTTAAGAGGATGATCAGGCCATTCATCTGAACAACATTTCCTATGAGATCAAAATCGGAATCGTAAAACAGCAATCCTATTCCATAAAAAACTGCAATCGACCAAAATGTATGGAATGATGATTTTTTTTTCGCTATTTAGATGTTGGTCCAATAGAAAAAGTTGTTCAGTTTGATGGTCTGATCATCCTCTTTTAAAACTGGCAGCATATTAAGTTGGACCCTGTATACAAATATTGTATTAATAATTTGTTTATTAGAACCTAATATGTGTAATGTATATTGTATAATGTGTATAAATCAGAGTAATGGTCTACAGGGTGAAATTGAGCCAACCCATCAAACTGGACAACTTTTACTATGGGAGCAAACCGATCGGAGAAAATAAAAAATCTGCCGTTCCATACTAAACTGCAATGTCGACGCGCGAATTTGCGACTCAAATGTATGCAACAGCAGATTTTTTTTTGCTCCGATCGGTTTGCTGCCATAGTAAAAGTTTTTCAGACCGATGGGTAGACTCTTAGTTTAAAAGGATGCTAATGATATCAATTTGTGTATGTTACCGATAACTGTTATATATTTACTGTTACATCATCTTCACATAACTTCGTAGGTGCTAGCTTTACTTCACTTGATATCAAAGTTCCATGTTTCCAGTCTGGTGGATACCCGTATTGACGTATGTCGTCCCACCACTGTTGCTTGCCGTCAGCCCACATGCAATAGACCAAATTCATTCCCACCATCACCGCAAAACACACCCAGAACACCACTCGCCATTGAATTAGTGTTGACTGTAAAAAAATTTGAACTTCACGATTTATTTTAAGACAGATAAAAATATCTTTACAACAAATAAAAGAATAAAAATTAAGGACAACAAAGATACAATAGTTTTAGTAGAAATAAGACTTATGAAACTATAGTTAGTAAACAATTACACAAACGGAACTCTTGAATGACGATAAAAAAATAATTGAAGCAAAATGGGAGAGTGATAACTTATATTACTGCCTGATGCGAGAGAAAGAGATGGGGCGGCGCGCGCGCCTGAAACGACGCAAGCGTAAAACAAACTTTATTTAATTGTGATTGTACTATTTATGTAAGTTTAATTCTGCTCTAATCAAACTTTATAAAATATCAATCTCTTTTTTTAAATCAAGTCTTGTGTTTCTATTATTCACCTTTTAGCAGTTCCAAGCGTTTATCGATAAAGACGGAGGCTACTTTGGCTTGTTTTTCTATCGAGAAAATGTGTCTTAATCGTGTTTTGGCTCTGATCATAACTTCAATTATATATGTTCAATTTACACATATCCGCAAATCGTACTCCTACTTTTAGTACTTCATGATATATGACGCTTTGAAGAATCCTATTTCTTTCACATATCCTCTTAATTTGGGACATGTGCTGTAGCAGTAGACACTGGGTTACTTTCAATGGCCTTCAGGATGCTATTGCCACTACCCCGGACCCGGCATAACAGAGATCCTGTTTTTTTGCAAATTATGGCCTGCGAGCCACCAGCCTTTATCTCTTAGGCTCAACAAAATCGAGGCAGTCCCAACAGCATCCTGAATCCATTGTATTGAACTCGCAGAGTGCTGTTGAGTATATGAGTTCCATAGGCTGCTCTTGTAAAAAGATGTACAAAAAGCTTGAAAAAGTGTTATTTTTACAAAGACATTCAATAATGTTAAATCGAGTTGGAACAACGAGCAAAACTACGAACGAGCGTGTTCGCTTTGTTTATGGTAAGACCATCTTCACTATTATAAATCTCAAAATCTATAATGAAGTGTGTGTGTACGTGTACATGGAAAATAATTACAAAAAAGGAATAGTGTTTAGGTGTCCCTGACGCCAAATCACCGATCTCCGATTGTTGGATGTTTTGTTTGTCTGTTAGTTTTTTTATTCGAGCATCACGCAAAAACTACTAGACCGATGTCGATTAAGCTTATTCATTATTCAAATTCATATTTATACATTTTTTTATTGCTTTTATATATAACTAGATGAGTTTACCCCATGGAGGCGCGTAATTTCTCTATGGTTTACCCGTGGCTTCGTCTGTACAAATTATATGCCAGATATTAATTCAGATCATAAACTACAAAAAAAAACTACATCAAAATCGGTTCACTAGTTTTGCGCGATGCTGTTACAAACATTCATACAAACAAACAGACAGACAAAAATACTAAAAAAGATTGATTTACCTAAAAACCATATCGTAATCTTTTTCATGTACAGACACACTTCTGCTACAGTTTTATAATTGTTAAGATTAAGATTATAAATACTAAGACATAAATATACATATATAGGTATACATGGTCTTGGGTTTTAGGCTACGAATATCTTATTTGTAGGTTTTAGGTTAGTAGGTAGGTACAAGAAATAAAAACCCTAGAGCACTGCATCACAGTTATACACTGCATCATAGTTCGTACAGCGCTCCTATAATGGTTTACGTTGTGAACTAATTCCTGCCATACGAAATTGGTGACGTACCCAGGTGACGCAACTATTTTTCATAAAAAATGTTTTGGCAAAATTATTTTTCATAACAGTACAAAAAATATAAATAAATAATAAATAAATAAATAACGCTCACAGGCACATACATTGTAATGATTCCAAGCAAGCACTATAGGCTGTTTATTATGGAAACCGTACAACAACGGCACAAACTTATAAACATCCATGACCGAACCGGGATTCGAACCCAGGACCCTGGTTTGGCAGTCCGGCGTGGTAATCATTACACCAACCGGGTCGTCAAAATACCTGTTCAACGTAAAGTTATCTTGTTTGTCAATTGATAAATAATAAATATC
Organism: Agonopterix arenella; assembly: GCA_927399405.1. NCBI lineage: Eukaryota > Metazoa > Arthropoda > Insecta > Lepidoptera > Depressariidae > Agonopterix > Agonopterix arenella. Next base: position 10,376,964 of record OV656707.1, on the reverse strand, counting down.
AGGTTATGAGAAGCAGGTGGGAAGTTAAATACCGACTTCAAAAAAAATAAAAAGTTAAAAAATAATATTGCAGCCGATGACAACGACTTCAATAAAACAAATTAATGTTCTTATGATGAGAACAAAAAAGTCATCGGCTGCAATATTATATTTTAACTTTTTAGTTTTTTTGAAGTCGGTTTTAATTTTTTTTTGTTAAAATTTCGTTTATTTCACAATTTTCAGTGGTGAATTCCTTAGTTCAATTTAATAGTAGTGCTTAAAATTAACAAACGCACTAGCTGGCACTACGATTTTCAAAGGTTCCCCTCGATTTCTCTGGGATGCCATCATCAGATCCCGGTTTCCTTATCATGGTACCATCCTTAGGATATTTCCTTTCCAACAAAAAAAAAATCATCAAAATCGGTTCATAAACGACAAAGTTATCCGCGAACACACATAAAAAAAATAATGATAATTTACGGTCGAATTGAGAAACCTCCTTTTTGAAGTCGGTTAATTAAAAATGAAGGAATTTGCGCTACGGTTCCTTCGCGCTACGACTACCTCTCGCTACGGCTACCGTTTTAACTAGAACCGCTTTATTCGCGCCACGGCTACTGGCAGGTTATTCCTATCTAGATCATAAGGCGGAATATTTTGGGACCTTTTAATTATGTTGGTTTGCTGTTGTGTGTGTTAGTTATAGGGAGGTATTTACTTACATCAGGTGTCAATAGTCCTACAAGATATGGTGAGATAATTCCAGTTAAAGTGGAAACAGTATTTGCTAGTGACGTTACCGAACCCGCATAGTTTGGAGCTAAGTCCAATGTGTTGACCTATAAAAAATTTCATTTTAGAACTTATTCAATCTTTCATAGAATTTAGTTTCGTATTTGTATCGATACGGGCACATACCTTCATTCCACTATAAAAGCCTCCCATAGTGGTCATTGATAAAATGAAATATATCATTGCCAGATTACGATTGCACCCAGAATATGACGCTAAGATTATACAAATTGCTGGTCCGGTGGTAGCTGCAATTCACAAATATGTAATTGAATGACATACACACCTACTCTTACATAGCACCAGAAGTGTTTTTTTTTTATTTTACAATTTCAAAATCATGATCGAATAATACATAAACTTGTGGGGACGTGCTACAGATGTCAGCACCCACAAGTTATATCAAAGATGCAAACAGATGGCGATACCGTCGCCCTCGGAAATATGCTCCATACAAAGACAACGTTCACCGTGAATACGTAACTCGTAACCTACTACAAATAAGGTTCACAATCGAATGCAAGACATACATCGCGCAAGAGAAATAATCACAGAGTTTCGATACACACACAAGGTCCAACTAAGAACTGGTGAACCACGGCCAGTCCCCAGGCTTCACACATAGCCTGGTGGAAGATCTTCCCTTTTCAATGGAGGAACATTCCCAGTAGCACCTCCATACACTCATCTTAAAACGGTAAAATCGGTTCAGTAGTTTTTGCGTGATGCTCGATCAAACAAACAAACAAAGAGACAGACAAAAAATCCAAAAATTGGATTCATGGAATCAGCCTAAAAACCATACCTTTTCTTTTTGTTAAGATCTTCAATGTACAGACACACGTCTATTACAGTTTTATAATAGTTATTAAGATACAGACCGAAGTTACAAATTGCATGGATACGGACATGTTAGTCTATTCGGTGTTATACAGGGTGAAATTGATATCATTAGCATCCTTTTAAGAGTCTACCCATCAAACTGAACAACTTTTACTATGGGGGCAAACCCATCAGAGCAAAAAAAGTCAGCTGTTCCATACTAAACTGCAATGCCTACTCGACTCCAATGTATGCAACGTTATTTTTTGCTTTGATCTGTTTGTTCCCATAGTAAAAGTTGTTCAGTTTGATGGGTATACTCTTAGTTTAAAAGAATGCTAATGATATCAATTTCACCCTGTAGACACTTCCGAAAATCATAATACCAATAGTAGTGTGTATTATCCTTCCAGTCTTGAGGCTATGCCATCCCCTTTTGATAGATAAATCACCAATAAACCCGAATACAAACGAAGACAGCCAAAGAGATATGTACGGCAAAGCAATTCAGTGGCAGCAATATTGAACTTCAGAACATCATGGGAATATTTGCCGAGATCTGTAATCATCACAGACCCTGCCGAATTTACGCGGCGGCGTAATTGACGCGTTTACTAGGAAAGATGGCGCGTAATGGTGTATCGCCGGTATGGGAAAAATCATTTCACGCGTAATTTACATTGCGTAAATTCGGCAGATATGTCGCATTAGAAACTTTACAAAGTACAAACGATTGGTAGGAATGTAGGAAACACTTTTAACTTACTGCAGCTGCTACTATAGCCCAAACTGGTTTGGAACGTATAATCGCTTTCCATGGAACTGGGTCCTTAACTGACTTATATTCCGCTGTTTTGACTTTTGATTTCAGGTAATTAAATTCTTTCGTTGCAATGTATGGGTGTGAATCAGGTGTACTGTAGCTTAGTAGACTCTGAAAATGTTATACTTTTATAAATTTTCCGTAGCCTCTCTTAAGTTCCATTACTGGTTCACAAGCCTACTCTCCCAAATCAAAGAAATTGTACAGTTTACCCAATATTGAAAAAGTGTTGGGATTGGATCAAAGTTCACGCGATTCTTAAGCATTAGGCTACAACACGCATGCCCGATGCGGATTGACAGACTTTAGATGGCCCATCTGAACTTAATTTACAAAGAATGTAGGTTTGCTGCTTTACTTCATCATCATCCTCAGGCTGTCATCGTAAACTTCTGAACATAGCCTTTCCCTAGGAGCGCCTCAAAATTCTATCCTCGGTCTTCCTCATCCAGTCGCTTTCCGCTACGTTTTTAGGTCGTCGGTCCAGTGGGCCGTAGAGCGTCCCACACTACGCCAGCATGTTCATGGTCTCCACTCCAGAAATCTGACTCTCCACCGGTTGTCAGTTCTTCGGCAGAAATATAACCAGCCCATAGCCACTTCAGCTGGCTGATTTTCTCAGCTATGACAACCACTTTAGTTCTGTGTCGTATCACCTAATTTCTAATGTGAACTCTCAAAGAAACACCAAGCATAGCTCTCTCCATAGCTCACTGAGCTTCTTTTACTTAATAATAGTTAATATAAATATTTTTTAAAGTTACAGAATCTAAGTATTAGAATATTTCTTACCCATAGGACGAACCATAAAAGACCAAATCCACCAAAGAAATAAAAGACATAAGCCCAATCTCTACCATTGGATAGCAGAATACCAGACATGGAAGATCCGAATACATTGCCAATGTGTGCTCCTCCAAATATAAGGGCACCTTGAAAACATCTTTCGTGGGGAGGAATCCACCGTGCCATTATTGTCATAAGAGCTGGAACACTTGGTCCCTGCGTTAAATATAAAAACTTGAATTTATCTTTATAATCATGTTTATTTCTTCTGAGTATACGAAAAACATCATATCTATAATAAAATCCGGCCAAGTGCGAGTCAGACTCGCGCACGTAGGGCTCCGCACCACCATACAATATTACCAAAAAAATTCGTTTTCTCAAAAAAATGGGTCCCGCCCTTAGCGCAAGCCCGATACATGTAAAAGTACTTGAACAGCACCTACCTACCTACTTGACTCAAATGTATGAAACAGCTAATTTTTTCACGTTTCCTGAGATTAGCTCCATAGTGAAAGTTGATCAGTTTGATGGTCTGAATTCACCGTTTCGGTATTGCTAGGCTGTCACTTACACCCTGTATAAACAGAGTACTTCTTTGTTTTTTTATTATTTATTGCATTGACGTATACTATGACGAATACTATGGACACGAGGTCTAGTAAAAAATTCTCGAAGTGTCCTCCGAGATACACAAACCTAAGTATGTGTAGTAATATAAACCAATTAAAAGTATTGAAAATGCTGAAATTCTTTTCCATCCCACTCCATTATTCTTATGCCCACTCCCCCATCGATCGGGGCACGGCGCGCGCCGCACGCGCGCGGCGCGCCAGCTTTCAATCGGCCGATCAAACGAAGACTGTCGCGTAATTGGTTCTCTTTTTACGTTTTGGTGTTCCTTTGTTTCGAGCAATTTTGAGCGCAGACCCTACGTCCAGTAGGTGGTAAGTCAATGATTTATTGTTTTACTTTAGAGTATGGACTACAACACACCAAGTTTGACGCTTGAACTTACAAGAGCGAAAACGAAAAAATCTCGAAAATAACATGTTTCTTGTATTGGGACCCCTTATTTTTTTACTTTTTGTTTCTTTTATTCACAAGTGTACAAATGTAAAATTTACTATTATAACCGTCTAGCTATTACGGTTCAAAAGATACAGCCTATTATATGTAGGACAGACGGACAGACGGAAAGCGTAGGCTTATGAATATGGCCCCTTTGGCGCCCTTTGGGTACGAAGCCCTAAAAATTTAATTAATTGTGATACCTCTGACAGAAAATTTGATTGTATTAAATTATTTACGAGATTTGTTTCCCTGTTGAAGCTATAACAATGTAACTTACCTCTCCCATCCCTTGAAGCACTCGAAGCAAGAACAAAGAAGGAGCCCCACCCCATTTCGTAACAATCGGAGTAAAGAAAGTAAATATTGCAGTACTAAGTAATCCGATTCCGAGGACCCATTTAGCACCAAATCTCTCTGATAAGTAGCCTCCCAAAACATGGGTAGTGGCGTAACCATAATAGAATGCACTTAGAATCATGCCTTGAGTTTCTTCCGGCCAATGAAATACGGCAAGCTAAAACATGAAAATTATTTCATTAACTAGTTCTGTACTTAATATTCAGCTCTTGTAGCAAAAAAAACTAGAGCGAATAGTGGATCTCTGAAGTATGACTGACTTTGTACTGTACCAGAGATTTTTGTTGCTGGTTTACTACTTCTCGGCTATTTTTCGAGATTTTTTTGTAAAATTTATGTTATTCCGTGATATAAACTGTCACTATACAAAGTTTCATCAAAATCCGTTCAGTGGTTTTTGCGTGATGAGCGTTCAAACAAACAAAGAAAAAAATTAAAAACCTTTACAAACGGTGTTCAGTTACGGATTATAAGTGGCCCTGGTTGCTTTTTTCCAAATATATTCAATGTAAAGAGTTTTTTGAAGAACCGATGGCCGATGGGGCCGAAAAGTTCTCGAGTGGCGACCGCGTACCGGAAAGCGCAGCGTGGGTAGGCCCCGCACACGGTGGACCGACGACCTTGTGAAGGCGGCGGAAACCCGTTGGATGAGGGCAGCGCAGGACCGGTCGTTATGGCGATCCTTGGGGGAGGCCTATGTCCAGCAGTGGACGTCCATCGGCTGAGATGATGATGATGAAAGAGTTTTTTGCGTTTACAATTTCGGCGTATAGATTATACAGTATTGATATATAAATATTTTGAGTAACTTACAGGTCTTTCTATAATAGTTTTATTAACTTCGCTATCTCCAACTACATAATCAACGGGACAGGCATCTGGGTCGTAATGTAAATCAATAGTTTTAGTTTGATTTACCATTTGGATAATTGCTAGGTTCAAGCAGACTCTCATAGTATATGCATTACATATTCCCAAAAAGCACATAATGCCTAAGACAAAACGTTGTGGTAGGATGCAGCTTATAAAGAAGTTATAATTTATGTCATTGAATTTTCTCGACTCTTAAATGTTCCACTTTTTTATCTACACAAAAAACATCAACAGCTAACAACTGAATTCAAAGCCAGGATAGGGTTTCTTTGAAATAAACAACTAAGAAACACAATAGGTATTGAAAAAGAGTTTTTTTTTACTTATATTCAATGGACTCTTGCTTGTGCGTTAGCACTGCATTTCCGCCAGTGTCACGTGTTTATGGGAGAATCTATCCCAATCTCAGGGATTGTTTTTGGTCAAGAACAAGAAGAGATTGAGGATTACGGAGCCTCGTGGCAGGCAAAAACGCGACGCGCGAAATCCACGCGAGATGTGTGCTCGGGTCAGAACCTGCAACGTGACTCATTGAAAAAGTTATTGAGCATTATGGTTCAATAACCTGCAGCCCCTGTAACATAACAGGTGTGAGAGCGACACAGGTCACTTCTTAACGTCAAATTTAAGTGAGATACTATGGAGATAACCGCCATCTCACTTAAATTTAACGTTTAGAAGTGACCTGGTTCGCCCTCACCCCTGTCATGTTACAGGGGCACAGGGGCAGGAACTATTTCACAAGGTAAATCTGATAGTAGGTTATGAGGATAAGGCCGCAGATTAGGTATTTAATAATTAGAAAGGCTAGCCTCAAGTCTTACTAATAAGTATGATTCCGTTGAAACAATCTATTTTATTTGTTGAACCAGAAGATTGAAGTGGTTCAATGTGCGCAGACTTCACCAATCTTCTTCTTGATGCTTGGACGACCATTTCTAGAGAATACTCTGTAGATTATTTATATTTAATCACATTTTACATTGTATGTTCAGAATAAAATGGAAATCACACACTTACATGATCGCAAACCAATTATTAGACCGCTTTCTTCTAAAATAGGTGAAATTGTGGTTTTGTCTTCAATTAATTTATGTACCTGTTCCTTCTCTATTACTTCTTCCATTTTGACAAACACTTTTTTGAGAACTACTAGTTTTTTGCCAACTAGTTTTAGTACTTAATTATTCAAATCATGTTACTTTATTTCTTCCTTTTTAAGATAAAAAATAAAACCATACTGAACTTTTTTGAACATAGAACAACACGTTACTTTATTTGTATGAGAATAATCAAAATCACAAGTCATATCGCTTTACATACTTTTATCTAAGGCACTATTTTATTTGTACTGTCTCTTTAATTAATTTTCAAGACTGACTAGTTACACTGGTATCAATGTTAACAATTTAAGTAAATATAGATATGTTAATACCTAGAACTACATTCATTATTATGCTATGAGTATATTTGTATTCTGATGGTTATTCTTTTTCACCAGAGAGCTTGATTGCTTCATCTTGCTTTGGTTCGTCTCGGACTAAAGGTCCATGCTTCCAATTGGCTGGGTATCCGTATTGACGGACGTCGTCCCACCATTGCTGCTTGCCATCTGCCCATATGCAGTAGACCACGTTAGTGCCTACTAGCACCACGAAACATACCCAGAATGCCACTCTCCATTGTGCCAATGTAGACTGCAACAAAACGATTTGGTTATTGCAATAAAAAATAAATAAATAAAAATACGCAAAGTACAAAACTTTACAAGTACTTCGGTTTTGTAGAGAGATTTCTCAATCGTTTGGATGGTGTGTGAAGATAATAATGATGCGTCATCTGTGAAATTGATATCATTAGCATCCTTTTAAACTAAGAGTCTACCCATCACAGACTCTTAGTTTAAAAGGATGCTAATGATATCAATTTCACCCTGTAGAAGAAGTATGGACTTAAATTAATTTGATCGAATATCGTGCATGTTCCCTATTATGTAATTATGATAAATATCAGTCGACGGGTCAAAGTTTAGAAAAACGTTAAAGCACGTACTACAGATTAGATAGACGAAACCATTTTATGAACACGTTATCGGTCTGCATCGGCCTCGTGTCTGTCGTCATCGAGAAAAAATATATTTATTTTCAATTTAATTTTGGTTTTCTCTCGTCTTACTCATCTGTGGTCATCGGTTAATATACAGGGTGAAATTGAATCATTTGCATCCTTTTCAACTAACACTCAGTTGCAGAAACGCTCATTAGAGTTAATCCTCTATTAAATCTCTTGCTAGCTTTTACTACGTCAACAAGACATAAAGTGACAGCAAGATATTTAATTGAGGATTAACTTTAATGAGCGTTCTTGCAACTGAGAGTTAGACTCTACCCATCAAGCAGAACAACTTTTACTATGAGAGCAAACCAAACGGAGCAAAAAAAATTCTGCTGTTTCATACTAAACTGCAATGCCTACTCGACTCAAATGTATGCAACAGCTGATTTTTTTTTGCTCCGATCGGTTTGCTTCCATAGTAAAAGTTGTTCAGCTTGAGTTTAAAAGGATGCTAATGATATCAATTTCATCAATAAGTGTTAAGGTATATCCGTGTGGCAAAATACGGGGCAGGAAAAATATAAAATGACATGCGATTGACTCAAAGGAAGAAGAAAAACACTACCTAAAATTAGTTATGCTATCCATGACTTAGAAATATCTGTTGTAACTAACTGGAAAATTACAATAAATAATTTTAAAGTCCGCCACACACAGACGGAATTCCGATCCGGAATCCTGATTCAGGATTCAGTGTTGTCAATTATGGTTGCAAAAAATACTAGAGATGCCTAAAATAAAATTGTATGAAACTTCAAATGAATGGAAATTATCTTATCCATTATTAAAACCAAACAAACAATTTCTATACATGATAATTTCTATCATGTGATGCGGTCATGACGTTACGAATGTTACGATGATGGTTTGTAAATTGTATTCCAATATTAATGCAACTATATCAAAAGACTATCGATAGTTTTAACATTAGACATTATCTGCATACAAAATGTCATGAACCATTATCACACAAGCGGTTTTTGAGCATAGGCGATTTCGCAACTATGCCGCAAAGACGTCGCAACTGCACCGTCGCGATACGGTATCATTCCATCAACGCCTACGCTCAAAAATCACTTTAAAATATGCCACCTAAGACATCAAAAAATCACTAGATCTAGTGGAAAAAGCGAAAGCGGCAACACTCCATACGGAATCTAATTCCGTATCAGGTTTATTCCGGATGTATGTGGCGGGCCTAACTGCGATAAAATTCCTAATCCTATCTATCTATCTATCTATACTATTATAAAACTGTAACAGGAAGTTTGTCTGTACATTGAAGATATTAACAAAAAAAAGTTACGATATGGTTTTTAGGTGTCCCTGATTCCATTTCACCAATTTTTGGATTTTTTGTCTGTCTGTTTGTTTGTTCGAACGAGTATCACGCAAAAACTACTGAACCGATTTTGATGAATTTTTTTGTTTGATAGCTTATGATCTGACTTAAAATCTGGTATATAATTTGTGCGGACGAAGTCGCGGGTTAACGCCCGTCATTGAATAATTATGTATAGTATGCACCGCGATTAGCAGTGCGGGGCGCTCACTGGGGGCAGGCATCGCCGTGCAGCAGCCGCCCGGCACATGCTAAGTAAGTTAGAAGAGCCAATCAGCTCAAACGAGTGTTACAAAAATTGTAGTCTGGGTGTCGCCTCTAGTAGGTACCTCAATGAATCCTACTTAAGAATCATAGCAATCTACTCTATGATTCCTTTACAAACAAAACAGGCAGTAAAGTAGTGTATTCTGTATTATATAGAGGGGTCAATTTTATACAAAACTTTGACGGACAATACGCGTAAACGGAATTAATAGTAACTTTGTATATATATGGAAAAATTGTTTAGAAAATCTAGATGCCGCGTCACAAATAACATTTGCAATTTATAATATAATTACGAAGATATAAAGCTTTTAAAATTTTGTATGAAAAATTACAAAGCTTTATATCTACGTAATTATTTAATAAATTGCAAATGTTATTTCTGACGCGGCAACTAGATTTTCTAAACTATATTTCCATATATATAATATTACTTTTATTAATTATGTCTACGCGTATTGTGCGTCAAACTGTTGTCTGGACTGAAACCACCTTAAGTTTTAACATATAGGCAATCATATAGGTATTAAACTTATTGTGTATAAGTCAGCAACTAGCTTCCTCCTCATAAAAGTTAAGTGCGATTACAATCTAAATTACACTTATATTATAATTCGAAAGTGTGTATGTTTGTCTGCATGTTTGCTACCTTTTTACGGTCCTTGATGAAATTCGGAACTGAACCGATCTTTGTGAAATACGGCATAAAAAATTATACGCAAGCGATGTCGCGGTTGTTATGTTGTTAGATATAAAATATTATATCGACGGAGTCCTTGCAAACTGTAAAGTAGCTTATAGCTATATGGAAAAGCAAAGGCATGTTTGTTACAAACCAACTTACGTCAGGCGTTAGTAATCCAATCAGGTATGGAGTGATGATACCAGCAAAAGTAGATGTGGTGTTTACAAGAGAGGTCAATGATCCCGCATAATTTGGAGACAGATCCAAAGCATTCACCTGGAATACAAATAAATATTTTTTTGCATAATCATAATATTTATAAGAATATACGGGGTGTCCGGTGGCAGAGTTAGGATTTTAAATTTAAATAAAAAATAAACTATGAAAAATAAACATTTATTTTTGTATTTATTATAAAGTAGAGTAGTGCGGATTTCAATTCTTATAATATAATTGTGCCAACGGACTCCCTGTTTTTTAAAAATCGTCAACATGTGAAAATGATGAAAAAAAATTAAATTCATAAAAATGGTCAACATATGGATGACATAATTTTTAAGAAATGAAATCCGCACTTCTCTACTTTACAATAAAATAAAATAAATGTTTATAGCTTACTCATAGCTTATTTTTTTATTTTTATTTTAAAATCCTTATTCTGACAACGGACATTCTGTTTTTTGAAAATAGTCGACATTTGAAACTGATGAAAAAAATTTAAAATGAAGAAAATCATGAAAATGGTCAACATTTGGATGAGATAATTTTTAAAAAATGAAATCCGAACAGTAGTCAAAGTAGAGTACTACTTTGTGATAAATACTAAAATTAATAAATAACCGGACAACCTGTTCATAATATATTAGATCCATAATCTTGTAATGTAAAATTAGTGACATAGTAATAATGTCAGTAATTTTTACACCGCAAAGAAGCGTTTCAGAATCACAAAATGCTACCTTGCTGCAAATTTTACGTAAGGCGTTAACTAGTGCCACTTTGATTAAACGTACCTAGGTAACTTTGAAAAGTGATAAGAAATTATTTATTTGAAAGCAACAATGATACATTTATGTGCATTAGGATTGGGAGCCAGATTCCTCCTCAGGTAGTTACTATATAACAATAGTTGTTATATAATAAGTAGTTACTGTTATTCGTAGATAGTAATAGCTGTTGCAATGCACATGTTATTTTTCCATAAAAAAACAGTAAATGTACGACGATAGGTACAAAAACTGATAGAATCGATAAGGACAAGGAAGCACTTGCTTGCTTGCTTATCGTATTGACCTCAAATTCTGAACAAAGTCGCTAAATAGAACCTTGCCAAAATTGGGCAACCGATACTGCACAGTCGCTAGCGGTCATGAGCTCCTCCTGCGTGCAGGTGTTAGGGCACGCAGTGGCACGATGTGAGATAGGCCATCGTTTGTGGAGCTCCACACAAGCAAGCAACATTTTGCGCATCCGAGACTAAAGCAATAATAAAGACAAACCTTCATTCCACTGTAGAAACCTCCCATAAGGGCCATCGACAGGACAAAGTAAGTCATAGCTAAAGTTCGGTTACATCCAGAGTATGATGCTAAGATAATACAAATGGCAGGTCCGGTAGCAGCTGAAATCAATAAACATTATGTTATTACCTTGCTTTTAATGTGGGTAATAATTTATAGATCAACCAAGAAACTTCATAGCCGCAAGCTCTTCCTATATTATATATATCTATTTTTTTTATTAATGAACAGCGGCTTTTTGAGTCTTCTGCAGCCTAGTATAACTTCGACCTTGTGTAGATCGTTGTAATTATAACAAATCGCACGTGTTTTGTTTTGGTACCTTCTAAATTCTTTTTTATATATCTATTTCAACCTTAGATTAAAAACTTTTCGGTTTTGGACATGACTTTTTTAAATATTTTGCTTTTCATTTTTTTTTCAAGCCTTTATTCAATAGCCATGAAAGCAGCTAAACAAAAGACAATTGATCGATTTGCTTAAATTGATTTGATAGAAACGATAGAGTCGAAGAGAAATTATCTGTGTAAATAATTAATTTGTGTAGTTATGTAGAAGAAAAGTAAGGATTTGAAAATAAATTCTCCCATGAAACATGTAATCGAAAATCTAACAACATACCAATAGTAGTGTGAATAATTCTTCCAGTCTTAATAGTATGCCATCCTCTTTTGATGCACTGATCGCAGACAAAACCGAAGAGGAAAGACGACACCCACATAGCAATGTAAGGCAGGGCAGTCAATGTACCAGTGGTCGCAATGTTGAACTTGAGTACGTCATGCGAGTATTTCGGTAGGTCGGAAACCATTGTATAGTAGCCCCAGTCGTGACCAACCTGTGGAACGTAAAGTATTGTATTGTGACCTTAATCATTATGCAATGTATTACTATTAATTGCATTATTTTTTACTATGTCAAGGTTTTATACGGAAACGTTTATACTACCGGTGTTTTTATGTTATTGTTTTGAAATATCGTAGCTACTAATTTGAGATTATGTTTTGCTTGGTTACGCTCTTCTGATCTAGGTACATGATGTTTTTTTTATCGTTCTAGTATTTATGAGTATCATTTCGCATTATCAGCAATATTAAATCCTGTATCAGCATTGAAATTAGAATACTGTGGCATAATTACCATCATGTTTCTAAATGATAATGTATTTTTTTAATACGTTTCTGTACTATTTGGATTATCAATTCAAATCCAGTCATTATATTCAGTACAGTTTATAAGTAAGCAGTTGAATATTTATGGTCGTCGTACTTTGACATCAGTTTTGCATTTACTTAAGTGCCGTTTACAGTCTTTAGTTTATACTACTTGGGATACATTACGTATGATATGATTATAGTATTATTGATATCTTATCTATACAAGGTGTAAAGAACATCCTAGTAATATTTAAATGGAGGGACTATCAAACTGAACAACTTTCACAATGGAGACACTGATTTTTTTTTTAAACAGCTGACCCTATAAATTTATGAAACAACAAATTTTTAAATTTTTTTTTCGTTTTTCGCTCCATTTGCACAGTGTGAACATTTAAGTATCGTTTTAATGGTCTGAAGTCTAAACCACTCCTTTAAAAATAACGAGCGTTAACCCGCGACTTCGTCCGCACAAATTATATACCAGATTTTAAGTCAGATCATAAGCTATCAAACAAAAAAAGTTTCATCAAAATCGGTTTAGTAGTTTTTGCGTGATACTCGTTCAAACAAACAAACAAACACACAAACAAACAGACATACAAAAAATCCAAAAGTTGGTGAAATGGAATCAGGGACAAATAAAAACCATATCGTAACTTTTTTTTTGTTAATATCTTCAATGTACAGACAAACTTCCTGTTACAGTTTTATAATAGTATAGACTAGGGGTTTTTGTTTACCCTTTATGTTGTAGAGTAGACAGCAATATTAATATTCTCATTGACATCATTGTCTAACTACATTATATTAGATAACCTGCGACTTCATCCGCACAAATTATATAACAGATTTTAAGTCAGATTATAAGCTATCAAACAAAAAAGTTTCATTAAAATCGGTTCAGTAGTTTTTACGCGATGCTCGATCAAACAAACACACAAACAAACAGACAGACACAAAATCCGAAAATTGGAGATTTGGAATCAATGACTCCTAAAAATCATAACGTAACTTTTTTTAATATCTTCAATGTACACACTCTTGTTACAGTTTTGTAATAGTTAAGACACACAACTTACAGCAGCGCAAACAAGGGCCCAAACTGGTGCTGATCGTAAAATTCCTTTCCATGGCACAGGATCCTTGGCCCCTTTACTTTCGGCAGTAGTGACAGTTGAATTCAAATAGTTCAGCTCCCTCTTTGAAATGTAAGGATGGGTGTTGGGTGTACTGTAGCATAGTAGACTCTGTAACAGTTTTAGAAATGTTAGAAAAAGAAATTAATAGTCTTGAATAACACTAAACATAATTATAACATCATCGATCTATATACGTCCCATTGCAGGGCTCAGGTTGTATGGGCATTACACGCACATTAGTCCATAACGCGTGCCCAATGCGGATTGGTAGACTGAAGTCTAAGCAGATGTGAACACACACATCTGAATTTCTTCTACAGAGTATGCAGGCGTCCTCACGATGTTTTACTTTGCCGTTTTTGAGACCATCATTATCTACATATTATGTTAGAAAAACTCATTGATACATATGGCATTTTGTCCGTGCAAATTAGATCTCGGGGCCTCAAGATTGAGTGTCCATAGATCTCACGCTCACGCAAATACAGATTTTATATTTTTCTTATCTGAAAATGGGGTTACAATACTTTTGTTATAAGAACCAAAATGGCAAAGCAAAACGGATCATTTGGAAATACGTTTCCTACTGTCAAACTATATTTACTGCTAAGCAATGATATTATATATAGTATAAGACTACAAGCACAATAAGACCGCTGTTTCTCTTCAATAAAACTATTAATTATATATTTATATCTTCTCAATTAACTTTACTTACCCATAAAACGAACCACAGAATTCCGAAACCCCCAAAGAAGTAGAATACCATTGCCCAATCTCTTCCATCGCCAAGTAACACGCCTGACATGAAGGAACCAAATATATTGCCGATCTGCGCACCTCCGAACACTAGAGCACCTTGGAAACCACGCTCGTGCGGAGGAACCCATCTTGCCAACATTATCATCAGAGCTGGCATTGTTGGACCCTATGAAACAATAATGGTAAATTGAGTCAGTTCATAGACAAGCTAAAAAGGAAAACACAAAACAAATTTTTAACAATTACAGTACATTAATTAGTAGGTTTCAGTTTCAGATTTCTTTTTATGTAGAACCAACGAAAATCAATGACTATGTACATTCGCAATCAGATCGTAGCAGACAGGGTGTTCAAATATTTCTGAGCAGTGACAATTTTCATAAAATTCTGAACAAGAAGCATTAAAACACGAGAGCAATTGCGGCAAATAAATCGCAACTGAACCATAATTGGACCTTGTGCGAAGCTTATCTTTTTACACATTTGGTATTGCGCTAATCGCGGTACAGCTCATGACAGCAGTTAGTCTTTTTGACAGATGGCTCAATAAATGCTTTCAGTCATGTAAATAAGTCATGTTTAGCGCGATACGGAATTAACACAGTTGAATAGTAATTAGATAGCAATGTGATTAGAACTGAAATGAGGAGTTTTCTGACAGCTGGCCAAACGTAGTTCAAAAAACCGGCGATAGATGGCGTTGACCAGAGAGGGGTCTGAAGACGAAAATTTTAGGCTAAAAAGTCAATAAAAATGCATGCCACTGAGTCGGACGCATCCGCCGTTGACGAAATATATGTTCATATTTTGCTGTTAACTTAAAAACATCAATTATTACTATTTAATTTATATTTTATTATCTGCAAGGTCGCTCACCCCTGTCTCGTCAACGCCATCTATCGATCCATTAGGAACTACTTTTTCTTTTTTAATGGCTTTCGGAAAATCCTCAATTGAATTAGGATTGAATTTGGATGTTTTAAATTAGCGCAATCGCCCTCCTGAAGTTCAGATGGCGACTGTATGGCCTCAAAGTCTTTACTCACCTCTCCCATTCCTTGCAGAACGCGAAGTATAAACAGCCATGTAGCACCACCAGCGTGGATCACAACTGGCGTGAGGAAAGTAAACAGTGCTGTGCTGAGGAGCCCAACACCCAAGGTCCATTTTCCACCGAACTTTTCAGCCAAGTAACCTCCGGGCACTTGTGTAGCTGCGTAACCGTAGTAGAATCCGCTTAGAATCAAACCTTGGGTTTTTTCATCCCAATCAAATGTTCCGTGCTGGAAAAAGAGGAAATAATTTTAAATTCCTCAGTTACCAGGAGGGCCAAGAATTTCTTTGCTCGCTGTATAACTAAAACGCAGTATGAATAAATCACGTTATGCCTAGACTCATGCCTAAACTCGAGGTAGGCGTATTGAGACTTAGGTCCGTTCATAGCGCCGTTTTGAGAATTAACCCCGCGCGTCCAGGCGACGTCGCCTGGTGGCGCGGGCGCAATTTTCCTTTACAACAAAAATAATAATATGCTAATACGTTTTAAAAGGTTTATATTGGTGTTACTTTGACAATCCGCCACCGCCATACGTCTCTTCTCTATAAACAGAGTCTCTCCACGGATAAATGTGCGATTAGGCGGGCTGAGTTCTGCATACGGGTCAAGTAGACTTATTCTTATTTCGGAGTAAGAGTGTTTCCATTGACCGCAATTAATTATTGTTTGTAATTTTTCCTTATCCCGGGACGTAAGAGTCCCGGACCTTTAGAAGGCGTGGGTGGAGTCAAAGCCAACACGTAACTAGGCCCTTTAGCCAATTTGCTCTAAAAGGTGATGTGAAACCAGCTGGCGGCTATCCCTGATTAAGTACCCTATAAAAGTGCATCCAACGACAGTACCGGTCAGTGAAAGGCTATTGGGAGGAATAGAAAGAAAGATAATAATTTTGGTCTATTGGGTTGGTGTGCTAGTTGACTAGGCAATTAGACGACTATGGCGTCTGCCTAACAGATGTAAAACCTGTAAAACATGGCTATTATTAAAAATGCGATATTGTAATTATTGCAAGAGATTGTACAATGTTCCAGCTTTGAAATTAGTTGTGAAATTCGGAATATTATATAGTACAGAGGATGTGGGGGTACACTAAGAAAGGATTATTCAGAAATCGACCCCTCAAGGAGTAATGAACGCGGACGAAGTCGCGCGTCAAAAGCTCGTTTAGTATAAGAACGTAACATTCCATAACACTCATGTTGACAATGATGCACTATTTCGCAATGTTTAAACAAGGATAGTAATTTCTATTTCCCTTGTGAATTTACTTAGTGATTAGTTCACGATGATTACAGTTAAACAAATTTAAAACCACTCTACAAATTAATGTTCCGTGACATAAATAACTCAAACGCATTCATTCTTCTGACAGACATCTTTATTTAACACCATTAAATGTTTTAGTGTCCCATGCCTAGTTATTTGTGTCATCATGTCATGGTCAATTATAAAAACACATGATCTTCCCATGGATCAACTAGTTCTCATGGGTAATTAAAGTGATAGCCCAGTCATTTTACGGATTTTTGTTAGGAGAGGTAGGAAGTTATTATTAATTGGACTTTTAAACTGTAACCGGCACTATTTAGAGACGAAAAGACAATCTGAAAACAAATTTAAAAAAAATTCGCTACGCAACATAGATATTAAAATTGTGAGTCCCAGAAGGCTTTTAAATTAATAATATTAATACCAATGCACTCATTTGAATTAGATTTAACAATAAAAATTATTTTTGAGCAATAAAACAGGCATTAAAATTTAAAAAATGAGGTTTTTATTAGAAAAAATACCAATGTATTTTTCAAAAATTTCGAAGTAGACAAAAATATTTACACCATGTTTGAAGTAGGTATGTGTAACGGTAATGCCTTAAACATTTACAAAAAAAAATTACCATCAGGTTTTTTATAACGTATCTCGTTATAACACAATTTTAAATTTGGAACTGTTGCTGACGGGATTTTTTATTTTATTGTGGTACAATTTTAAGCTCAAATTGGCTCTTAAATACTATCTATAATATATATATATAATATCAACTATAAATTAGTCCCGGCTCAAACCGTAAAATTACTGGGCTATGAACTTTAGTTACAAAACAGCCTTTTTATTGGAGTAGGTAGGTTATACAACACTATTTTTTTAATTAGATAATATATTGATGAAACTAAACAACTATAATGGTAATTTTTTTTTGATAGGAAATCGATCGGCTAATCCGCACGAATCTTGAAAATTCTAAAATTTTTTCTCGTTTTTCGACATAAAGAATCATTCGCGCATTCCGCTTTCACATAGTATGCGCAGGACCGGTCGTCGTGGAAATCCTCGGCGGAGGCCTTTGTCCAGCAGTGAACGTCTATCGACTGATATGATAATGACATCGTAGGGCGTATCCGCCCGGGACCACGAATCTCCATACTAATCGAAGCGAAGATCGAGCGCGTGGTCCAGTTAAAATTTAGCCGTTTTCTTTGAAAAATGAGATGATTTTTTATGAAAAATAAAAAAACCAAATCATTTTTTGTAGTATTGTGAAGTATATTGTAAATTTTCATTTTATTCCGATCAACAATGAAGAGTAAAATGGTTACAACTGGAAAAAAGGGGTGACTTTAGATTCCTTTTTCTTCAGTTTTATTAATTAAAATAAATTTCGGGAAAAACCAAATCACTTGTCATGTGCTGTAGATTGTTCAGTTTAGTTTTTTGCTTAAAAAGTTAATGTATAAAATGGTAACAGTACGACCAGGAAAATAATTCCACTCGTCAATCTTCGTTTGCGCAGAGCAGTGCAAAATCGGGTATTCTCTATCTCGCTCCAACTCGAATAGCAGACTTATGGATGCTTCGGCAGCGTAAAGGGCGCGAAAGCAATAAGCCAATAGCGGTAAGGTGTCACATCCTGATTGGTCAATATAATTTCGCGCGCTTTTAAAATTTGTCAACTGCGCAGGTACATCGGTGAGACTTATAAACCTGGTACTACTGTAGGTACTTATTTATTAATGTTTGGGCCCCCTTCGGGTGAAAATGGTAAATCCGCATATAATACTTACAGATACATGCACACCAGTGCTATTATTCCCACTAATCATGTCCTCACTTGGACAGGCTTCAGGGTCGAAGTGTTCTCCGGCTTTTTTCGTATGGTTTACCATCTGAGTAATGGCCAAGTTTAGGCAGACTCTCATTGTATACGCGTTGCATACACCCAAGAGTCCCATTACACCTAGGATGTAGCGTTGAGGGATGAAACAACCTGAAAATTTTCAATATAATAATTAATTAAACTTATGATTCTATATTTGTATACAAGGTCAAACTTTATATGCTAATCTGGAGTGCAATTTTTGAAACTCATTTATTGAACTCAGCCGTTGAAAATGTCAATATTGCTATGGAGATAACGCATCTTTCTACTGCGTATTTGACATTCAAAAATCATACTCCAGGAGTGCGATTTTTGAAAGTCAAATCAGCAGTAGAAAGATGCGTATCTCAATACATTCTCCTCTGCTTAGTTCAACGTATGAGATTCAAAAATCACACTCCAGGCCATGAAACTGAACAACTTTCTTTACCAACATCAAAATCGCGAAAAAAATATCCAATGTTTCATACTAAACTGCAAACCTACTCTCCACACTAATGTATGGGACGGTTACAGTCGGTCAGGTCCACACTAGTGATTTCGATGTTGGTGCCATTCAGAAATTTGTTCAGTTTGATGGTCTGATCATCCTCTGAAAAAACCGTCAACTTATGAAAGACCCTATATTATTATGTTTTTTATATAACGACTATTAGTTACATAATGTCAAAAACATTTTGTCAGTTCCTGTCATCATCGTCATCAGCCTATACAGGGTGTAAACTTAAATGCGTTACGAAGTACTTAAAGGGGTGCCTCAGTAGTCAGAACATTAAACCTAATAACTTTCACTATGGGACCAAGATTGAAATAGCGAAAAATTATTCTGTTGTTCCATACATCTGGGTCTAGTTTTAGTTTTATTAGTTGTAATTTCATTTTCTGTAGGTAATAAAAATTTCTTTGTTAAATTGTTTTAAATGTTAAGTCTCATAATCATTTTAACTTCGCTCACCCTGTACTAAAATTAGTAATTTTTTTCGTGACAAATCGTAGAGGATTCCCGAGATTCTGGCTTGCCACATGCGGGGTCCATTGTATCATGTGTACTGAATTTCTCTTTTTGTTAACAAAGATATTTGTATTTGTATTAGTAGCTTTTTTTTATATCGAACAATTAATTTTTTTCGCGATTTATATAATAGTCCAATCGTTTGAATATTGGAACCAGACAAAACAAACCAAACCATCAAACTTTACTTTGTTAAAGTTGTTCAGTTTGATGGTCTGGAGTAGCCCTTTAAGTATGTAACGTATTTTTGTTTACACCCTGTATACGTCCCACTGCATTTCACATTCCTCCTCGCATGAAAGGAGTGAGTCATTCTCCACTATTGACCGAAATACAAGTTACCTAATGATCGATCGGACAGAGTATTTTCAATTCACTTCAGAAGGCCTCTGAGTTAGATTAACGTATTTAAAATGAATAGCTATCGGGATCTTATGATATCACTGAACCATTTAAGATGAAATATCAATAAAATTGTTTAAATTGTCACCAGTCTAAAACTGGTTGACAAGGTTATTTCTAGCCAATGCGGAGCGCGCTCCATACAAACGAAGTCTGGTTTTATTGTCAATACTAACCGAATAAAGCCAGTGAAATTTTTCTTGCTTGTATTGTGTCAGATTTTCGTTAAAATGTGTAGTTTTAAAGTTACAGAGCCTCAAAGATTTCCATACAAATCTTTAATTAATCCTAGCATTGATGCTGTATATTATTTCAGACAGAGCTCTTAAACGCTGAAAGAAATATCGTGTTGGGCATGGTACACCCAAACACCCTCCCTGAGGGTAAACCTTATGATTATTATTTAAAAATTATGAGAAATATGGCTCTTTTTTTACAATTTGCAAGCCAACATTAAAGCTGGTGACTATAAATCAAATCTACTATATCAATGTATACTGACTGCCTCCGTGGTATAATGGTTCAGAGCATTGACTCTCTACACAGAGGTCGTGGGTTCGATTCCTACGGGGGACACCTAGTGAAATGTCACTTTATGAATTTTTCCCCAGTTGGTTAGGACATTGCAGGCTGAATCACCTGATTGTCTGAAAAAAAAATGATTCCGTGCTTCGGATGGCACGTTAAGCCGTTGGTACCGGCTACTATCTCTGGTGGTAGTTAGTCGTTACATAAAAACCACGTCAGAGGTCGTAAGGCGGTCTGAAAAAACTCTGACACCAGGGCTCTGCTCACACGATAAGAAGAAGAATGTATACTGCAAAAGTGTTGAAGATAATATTATCTCGACTGAAGACAAGGGTCACGACCAAAAGCAGATGTTTCATAAAGTTTGATAAAACGACTGTTTTTACTCGAAACGACATGAGTTAGAGCACGAAGGAGGCGAAAATGGATCCTCTGAGACCCCACCCTCTTTAGCACTGCACGTATTGTACGCGAGCAGTTTGTTTTGGTAATGTCTTCCATGAAAAGTTAAATGAAATTATAATGGGGAAGTACCTACCTACATTCTTGCATTTCAAACAATAAGTATTTCATTTAATTAAGCGACAGCTTTAAAACGAGGTTGAGGTCCATTATTTTCATAATTTTTGTACAGGGTGAAATTGATATCATTAGCATTTTAAACTAAGAGTCTACCCATCAAACTGAACAACTTTTACTATGGGAGCAACCCGATCGGAGCAACAAAAAAAATCAGCTGTTCCGTACTAAACTGCACCCGACGCCTCTGCCTACTCGACTCAAATGTATGCAACAGCAGATTTTTTTGGTTTGATTGGTTTGCTCTCATTGTGAAAGTTGTTCGGTTTGATGGGTAGACTCTTATTTTAAAAGGATGCTAATGATATCAATTTCACCCTGTATAACTAGTAAGCAAACGAAAGTCAGACTTTTTAAAAACTATTTAAAAATAATTAGGTGCCTTACGTTCATAGGGTCTTACATTTCCATTTAATAACAGACTGACCATCCTCGGGACTATAAACGTGAATTATGTATCAACCCTACTCATAATACTCATTCTCTTTTGTGTTTTTCACAAAAGAACCTTTTTAAAATTCGATAAAGGCTCCCATGATTTCAATTGTAAGGTCTGAGACACATTGAACGACTGTGCACGACGGCGCGGGCGGGTCCGTACAAAAAGCACGTTTAGTATGGGAAGCCAGCCGCCGGCCGTCGTCCGCCGTCGGGGCGGCGTACGGCAACGAACGCTTGCCCATACTAATCGTGGTGATTTGCATGGATCATCGTTTGCCGTCGGTCAATGTGTCCAGGCCCTAACCATCCTAGCACTTACCACAGAAGAGAGAACCCTTAAGGTGTTTTCAGTCCATACAAAAGTTTGACGCAAAATACTCGTAGACAGAATTAATAAAAGTAATATTTTATGTATGGAAAAATAGTTTAGAAAATCTAGTTTTCGTGTTACAAATAACATTTGCAATTTATAAAATAATTACGAAGATATAAAGCTTTGAAATTTTTCATACAAAATTTTAACGGCATTTAGATCTTCTAAACTATATTTCCATTATATACAAAGTTACTTATAGTTACCGTCTACGCGTATTGTTCGTCAAAGTTTTGTATAAAATTGACCCCTCTGCAACCACCTTAATAGAAGTAGCATGCAGTTGCAGGTACAGCCCGCGTAAACTGATATGGTCGATATACAATATCTTTTCATAAACGTTCAGAAAACGTTCGTTCTTATGACCATTTTAAAAAGATTCAATTAGACATATTGTATAGAAAGGTTGAATTTTATTTGATTAGATTTCTTATTGTTTTTGGTCACGCTAGTTCTCGAACTAAATAGCCCTACTCCTCATGCGATGTTTACTGGTTCTCTTACCTAAGTATAACGTTCCGCCTCTTACCCAGTTGGGTAGGCAGAGACTAGGGCGCGCCATTTACTGTAGTCCAGCAGACCTCGCATGCCACCCCCGAGAAAACAATAAAAATCGAGATGTGCCTTCATCTTTATTATTTTACGTATGCCAGCCTAGCTAGCATGCCACCCCCGAGAAAACTATAAAAATCGAGATGTGCCTCCATCTTTATTATTTTACGTTTGCCAGCCTAGCTAGCATGCCACCCCCGAGAAAACGATAAAAATCGAGATGTGCCTCCATCTTTATTATTTTACGTATGCCAGCCTAGCTAGCATGCCACCCCCGAGAAAACGACAAAAATCGAGATGTGCCTCCATCTTTATTATTTTACGTATGCCAGGAAGAGGGCACATGACATTTTTCTCGTTTAAACGCTTTGTCGTGGGTGGCATGCAAGCCGTGCCAGGACCGCATTAAGTGACCTCCTCTAGCATATTAGAGCGAATAGTGTTTCTGATATTGAAAGCGGTAAGTATCGGTTTAATGAAAGTGGTACGGGCAATAAACTTAATGCCGGGAAAGTCTAGAACGCTACCAAGTTTACGACCATGTTATCGCAATCAGACCACAGTTCAGAAACTTTGCCATTTATTTGATCGTAATAATTATGATATAGTTTGAAGTGTTTGATAGTTAAAGTTTAAATTGGTTGTGGAAAATTTCGTGGAGCAAAGGAGTTTGTTTCATGGAAATTTGTCCCGATTTTAATACAGGGTTTTAACAAGGGGCTACGATCTCACTTAGTCTATACAGGGTGCTTTTTAATGGTGATGGTTTTTTAAGGGGATGATCAGACCTTCAAACTCAAAAACTTTCCCTATGAGACGACCATCGAAATCGCATGAAAAAAACAGTTATCTCATAAATTTGGGTCGGGTAGGTTTGCAGTTTAGTATGACACATTTTTTTAAGATTTCAGTGTTGGTGGACAAATGCTTTATTATTTTTTACCATCTTTTGTATACATGCACCCACGGCATGGCGGCGCGATATAGCACTATCGCACACTAGCTCTCTTTCTTTTTGCGCGCGAACGAATGAGATAGCAGACGCGATAAAACGTGTATCGAGTCTCCATGACGTGGGCGCTGTTTCGAAGCATTTTTATTTCTATTCTATTCAATAAGACAAAGTAGTTCAGTTTAATGGTCTGATCATTTCCTAGAAAAACCGCCAGCAGATTAAGACCCTATATTATATCAAACTAATCCGTTGTAAGCATCACAAATCTGGGCAATAAAATATACATTATTCAATATTAAATAAACATTTTCACACTACGATTAATACTACCTATCTTGTGTTTCAATAATTTGTGAATGATTCTAAAGAGATCTATTTCTACAGCAAATTAGACCATAATGCCACATTATATTTAAGATCATTACCACATAACAAATGGATCTTATGAATTCAGGGAATGGGATTCTTATGAATGTGAGGAACGTTATCTTAGACCATCTTCCTCAAAACGAGATCCATGATGCGTCTTTTTCAGTCACGGTGCTATCCAAAAAGTTTCAATTATAGAGCCGTAATTATAGAAAAGAAAAAATAACAAGGGGAGAGATTTCCAGTATCTGGTGACTGGAAATTCTTACACTATGCAACAATCTAAGCATACATTGTAATACTTTCTAAGAGGACTAATCCTGCAGAACCACTTTCTAAATTGCACCAGGGAAGGGGAAAATGCTTTAAATATACTTGGCTGTATTGTTGTGCAAATGAAAGTGAAGAAACGATACTCTCACGAACGATACACTCTTTACCCATTTTACCGTTACGTTATACAGAACAGATTATACTGGGCTATTATTTTTTTTAATCATTTTTAAAATTTTCATGGCTCGGAACATCAATTTGAACAACTTATTATGGAAGCAAATCTGAAGTCACAAAAAATCTGTCATTAGGCATTGCAGTCAGGTATGAAACAGCTTATGATTTGCTTTTTCAGATTTGCTTCCATAATAAAAGTTGTTCAGTTTTATGGTCTGAACGACTTTTGTTTTGGAGAGTTTGAAGTTTGAAGGGTTCTTTAAAAATGTATCGAAAGGGAAAATAGAGGGGAAGAGAGACAGAGGAAGACCTAGAGAGAGTTATCCGGCACAAGTAAAGAAAAAGGTTCGTAGCAGAAAGAGACAAAACCGACAGGAGCGTAGCTCTTAAATAAGATGCTGAAAAGGGTAAAATTACTTATAATTCTACAGGCTGTAACATAAAATGAGACAGTTACTTAAAGGGGTGCTTTAGACCATCAAACTGAACAACTTTCTCTAGGGGAACAATATTGAAATCGCGAAAAAAAAATCGGATGTCCCATATATTTCAGTCGAGTTATGTTTGCAGTTTTGTATGGGACGGCGGATTTTTTTTTAGTGATTTCAGTGTTGGTCCCATAGTAAAAGTTGTTTAGTTTGATGGTCTGAAGCACCCCTTGACTGTCCCATTTTATATTACACCCTGTATATACAGTTTTATTCAATAAATAAAACAGCTTAGTAGTAATTATAGTAAGTACTCTGTGGTAATGGGGTAGCGTCAGGCCTGTCTCACTCCACAGCTAAAGTACGTTTGACAGCCGGACCCCACCGTGGGGTGCATCGTCGCTCATTGTCACATGGCGCATTTTAATTTTCGTTCCTGAAGCGCGCGTTCGAAATTCGAAAAATCGGGTTGAGTGAACTATCTGTTACGGTTGTAACTATTAAATAATCTGTGGTAGCGTAGATAAAATTGGAACAAAGGCTTTCTTTGTATGGAATCGAAAAATATTTTTACAGACATAGTAAAGAAGGTTTAAGGTGGTTTCAGTCCATACAAACGTTTGACGCACAACACGCGTAAACGGAATTAATAAAAGTAATATTTTATGTATGGGAAAATAGTTTAGAAAATCTAGTTGCCGCGTAACAAATAACGTTTGCAATTTATAATATAATTACGAAGATATAAAGCTTTTAAAATTTTGTATGAAAAGTTTCAAAGCTTTATATCTACGTAATTATTTTATAAATTGCAAATGTTATTTGTTACGCGGCATCTAGATTTTCTAAACTATTTTTCCATATATAAAAAGTTACTTATATTAATACCGTCTACGCGTATTGTGCGTCAAAGTTTTGTATAAAATTGACCCCTCTGCAACCGCCTTAATATTATAGTGTAGTGTAGATTTCTGAATAAAATATCGATTTGTGTTTGAATACTATTTGCCTTGCAAGTAATTTCTTACGGGTTGTGTGTGTAATAAAGTTACAAGAAATTAATAAAATGTGTCAGTCTACAGGAAAAGGTTCCTTATGGTGCCCCTTTGTTCATAATAATGACACACATTAATACTTTTGAAGTATTAGTATTACAAAATGTGTGGTTAGCATTTAGGTGACATCTTTTTACTATAGTGGTTTTTTTATTATTTGGTGTTGTTTGCTTAACACATCAACGGCACACAAATCAAATATACCTATCTAACATAATCGATTGGAATTATGCTGTTCGGTGACGCACTGATCACAAAATTTAAGATTTCTTAATAAAGAAAATCTAAACTAAAGCATTAATAATTATGTTGTTTTTGTTTACATAAAGAATCTTAGTTTCTAAGAGTCTAAGTTAAATAAAAATTTTCTTAACTAACTTGATTCTAAAAAGTCCAATATATTTTAATTTTTTATACAATACCTTTTATGGGATTTTTTCTCGTTTTAGAAAACATTTTTTAGTTTTTTTGTATGAATATACCTTTAGTTATGTTATAGTAATGAAAAACTTGTTATGTACATTTGACGAAAACTACCTCTACTCAGAGAGACAGAATGAGAGAGAGAGAGAGAGAGAGAGTTGGTAGTTGTGTCAGAGATTTTGACCACTCCGGAAGGGATTGTGGTCGAAAATTTAAGTGGATAGTGTCGCGACACTCGGAACAAAATCGGGATTGTATGAAATGCCCTAGATTGTATGGGCTTCAAAGATATTAATGCAATTAATTATGTTATTTTGGATTTCGAAGCTGATAAGTAAGATAGTACCGTATCATAAAACGCTAGTGAATCCATTCTTTTTGTGAATTTATGTACAGTCAGCAGCAATAAGTTATATACACTTTAGTACTACGAAGTCTTTGACTACCTATATAGGGACTAGTTACGCGTGTAATTCTACCAGCAAACATTTCTGCCACTTTTTGCGTGGGGCGAGGTAACACGAAATCCGCAACTTTGGATTTTATTCCCCATAACTTTAGATTCTAATTTTGAACGTTAAAAATCATGAAAAGAAGTCTCGTGTGAACCCCAAACGTTCTAAGTTCGAAATTATTGTTTCGCAATTATAGGCGGTCTCGTTTAGTGATAAGGTATAAAATTGAGTGTAAATGCACATGATCAATTAATCTAATACCGTGGCAGAGGGGAAATGCTACGGCAAGGCTAGTCCTTAAAATAAATAGTCAAAGTACGAAGTAGAACAAAAGTGTATACAACTTATTGCTGCTGACTGTACAACGTAAAATGTTTTCTTCCAAAACACAACAGTAAAATACAATGTGACACATAAATAAAATTATTGAAGACTAACGATGCCGAGACGTAGTTCACTTTGGTTAGGCCGATAGAGTTTTGTGGGCCTTGAGAGAGCTCTCTCAAAAACCTAGGTTTATGTTACCGAGCTGGTGGGTAAAAGAGCTGGGATGGCAGAAGTAAAATTATTTTATCGTCACGCAAAATAGGCGCTTAAGGTGGTTTCAGTCCATACAAAAGTTTGACGCACAATACGCGTAGACGGAATTAATAAAAGTAATATTTTATAATGGAAAATAGTTTAGAAAATCTAGTTGCCGCGTCACAAATAACATTTGCAATTTATAAAATAATTACGAAGATATAAAACTTTGAAAAATTTCAAAGCCTTATTTGTGACGCGGCAACTAGATTTTCTAAACTATTTTTCCGTATATACAAAGTTACTTATATTAATACCGTCTACGCGTATTGTGCGTCAAAGCTTTGTATAAAATTGACCCCTCTGCAACCGCCTTAAGACGTCGATTTTCAATATAAATACCAGAGAGATCTATGTTTAGCATAAGACAATGACAGGCTGATGATGGTGATGATTTTGTTTTGTGAAATTGCATGAACAATGTCTATGTTGCTTGTCTATTATTCTATGCAAAGTCTTGTCGTTAGCGGTAACACAGCCAATTTAGGAATTGCTTAGTATTTTAATTATGTACTGAACTGAAGCATTGCATTGATTCATTGAAACGTTTCAAATAAAACAATTGAAATACGAAACAAAACCGCAGAGTAACCACTACAATCACAATGTTACGATAACTCATGTATCATTTTCGCAGTGCGTAATTATTTTACACATTTTAACACTAAACATTATCTGTGCAAAATTTTTTGAAACGTCATACTTGATAAGAATTGCCCCATTAACATAATTAAGTCACCTATTGTTTTATAATCGCTATAGTGATTATTGGTGAGACATGCAGGCAAATCGACAATAATGGATGTACAGGTAAATAGGTATAGATTCAAGAACTAGGTAGGTAGGCCACCTACTTACTTACTCTATTAAGAAACGAAGTACATATTTTGAAGCCACTATCCAAGTGCTTTTTAGCCTGTCGTGGATACGCACTTTGTATTTTTATGAAATAAATAATCTTTAGTATTTATATGGTCCTTTGACTGTTTTCATAGAAGATGATAAGACCGTCAAATTCAACAACTTTCGCTATTGAACGTACACACGGCGACACATCAAGCCATATAAAACCAAAATAAGCTGACCGCGCGTAGGTCGAATAACGTATAGCATCGCGCGGCCAGTTTATGTTGGTTTTCTATAGCTTGATGTGTCGCCGTGTGTACATCAAAATGGCAAAAAAATATATCAGCTATCCTTTACAAAACTGCAAACCTACTCAAACCAAATGTATAGGACGTTTTTTCCGCTATTTTGATTCTATTCTCATCTTCTTCAGTCGAGTCGATGCCATGCAATGACGTTTTTCAAATAGACGCAACATATTACGCTAACATCACTGCACTTTTAAAATGGCGCCATGTAGTAACGTGTAGCCCGTACGCAAACGGCATGTGATTATGTGAATGCCGGGCAAATGCCTTGCTTTTTATTGCCATTTTGAAACATGGGCTCTACAATTATAATAAAAAAAAATCTTATAGTACCCCCGGGACTTTTTAATTACCAAAAAGATTACCGATTGCCGTTTAGAAATTGTTGTAAGGTACGAAATTTATAATATAAAAACCTAAGTCTTACAGACGACACGACGGAACAAAAAAAAATTGTCTGAATTGTTTAAATTTCGAGGTTACCGTTTTTTTTAATACTATCATGTTCTTCTTTTTTTTGTTACGGCGCGTTGTGATCTGTAAGACTTATAAGACTTAGGTTTTTATTTAGTAATTTTGTACCTTACAACAATTTCTAAACTCTCGGTAATCTTTCTTTGGTAATTAAAAAGACCCGCGTCTACAGCTATTAGATGCCATGTCATTAAGTATGATTTAACATAGTATTAACACGTTCCGGGACAGTGACCGGCTATAGCAGTGATAACAATAAAAGTTCTATTGTGTCTCGTTCACCGCCCCGGAACGTGTTAAAGAGATTTTTCAACCAGCGTCAGAGGCTTTGCTGATTTGATTGCCTAGATAGATAAACCGTCAATATACTAAGACATCAATTTATAATCTCCATAGGAATTAAAAGCAATACGAATAATAATTTACTAAGTAGTAGTAAGTCTACAAAATAAAAGGGATTTTACTGATATTTTTTCCATGCGTGTAATGTTATATTTTTTATTGAAGAATAAATACTTATTAGAATAAATGCTTTTAATATTATGTCATTGCTTATAGTGTCCAAATATTAAGTTTGTGGCTTAAGATGTTTTCGAATTCACAATAGATGTAGATACAGTATTTCCATTTCTGCATATGATGCCAAAATAATAATTGTTTCTTTCAATCTTCTCTGAATCGAATAAGATTTTTCTGTAAGGTTTCATGGAGGTAATAGTAGATTGCACACCGAGGGCAGGAAAGTAAGAAAAGTCTCAGATCTCATGTAATTGTTGGCCGAGGTGAAGCCGAGGTCAAAAAACATGTGATCTGAGATCGAAGTTTACTGCCCGAGGTTAGTACATTATTTTTCTCCCCGACTGAGGCGGAAAGCGGGAACTTCGTTTAGCACAGCGGGATAAAAGTTGACGCTTTCCGCACGGAGGGGTGAAAAAACCTTTACGCTTCTTATACGCAGATTATCAGCTTCACAATCCTCATAAGAAGTCGCCAGCTTCTCAATCCTTAATTAAAAACAATTAAAAAAGTCATTTTCCTCTTTAAAGCAAAACCACGCTATAAATAAGACATTAATGTTAATGCAAATTCTAATACGTACATGATCGTAAGATTCTCGTAAGAGCATTATCCGGCCGTCGAGGTGGGATCCTTGTTTTCTGGCCAAGCAGGTTTTGCGCCTGCGCAGGGGCGTCGTTACCGTCTTCTATACTCATGGCTACTACTTTATAATCTCACTAAGTGTCCAAATGTTACTCTGAAAAATAAAATGTGCTAATTAATAGACTTGTTTCTTTTAAAAGTTGCATTTTTTGACAGGTTTAGAAGAGCGAGACGTAAGTAAGTTTTATGGAGAAAATAACTTTATTTTTAATTTAATTTAAATCAAAAAATTACTTAGGTACTTAAAAAAAATATATACCTTAATAACTATTATAAAACTGTTACAGATGTGTGTCTGTACATTGAAGATAATAACAAAAAAAAGTTACGATATGGTTTTTAGGTGTCCCTGATTCCATATCACCAATTTTTGGTTTTTTTGTCTGTTTGTTTGATCAAGCATCACGCAAAAACCACCAAATTTTTTTTGATAGCTTATGATCTGACTTAAAATCTGGTATATAATTTGTGCGGACGAAGTCCCGGGGAACTCTAGTTTTAAATAAAACTAATTTGGATTACTTATTATTATTATTACCTTACTTATTAAACTTGGTTAAGACAAATGCATAGCATAGATCATGTCGCAAAAAAAACAATCACGACTTACAACTAAGGCCAATTTTGACATCACATTATAAATACATTCATTCATAAGTTAGGTACGTCAAAATTGTTAGTATAATTTGTGATTTCCAGTTTAGATTCTTTTATTATTGTTTTTTTATAAGAACAAGCAAGTCAATTACTAAGAAGCAAAAACAAAAAAGGATAAAAGAAAAGAAACGGATATTTTAAACGGTTTTCTATCCTAGGTACCTTTATAATAAGTAAATACTAAATATTACTGAAAAGCTATTTTTTTTAAATAATGATGGGTTTGCTCTTGACCTCAATCCAGTCCTCAGGACGAAGATGGGGCCGAAGATGTAGCGAGTTTACCCAGAAGAAGCCTATTCACTCGTATTTAAAGGAAAAAAAAGAGTAATTCGTAACATTTGCCCTACAATTGCCTGATTTAATTACCCTAGGATTCATAATTCGGTGACCGATCGTCGAATAATAATTGTGACGTTAGCAAGTGTGACTTTTATTCGTTTTCTTTTTCTAGTCTGATTGTTCTTTGCCATACGAGTTTAACGATAGGTTCATATAATGAGGTGAATAAGTAGACTAGGTATATATTATGAACTACTTTTGAAGTAGATGCAAATTTTTTAAGTTTATGAAAAACAATGCAACTCTATCTATTCTCTAAATAATACAGGGTCCTTCTTAATATGCTGACACTTTTTTAGAGCATGATTAGACCGTCAAACTGAACAACTTTCTCCATGGCACCAACATCGAAATAGCGAAAAAAAATTTGCTCTTCCATACAAAATACTGTAAAACTACTCGAGCCAGATGTATGGGACAGCGGTTTTTTTTTCGCGATTTTTATGTTGGTCCCAATAAAAAAATTTTGTTCAGTTTGATGGTCTGATCATCGCCTTAAAAAGTGCTAGCATATTAAGAAGGACCCTGTATAAAACAAAATCGCTTTTCTGTTTCTCCGCTTATATACTTCGACCGCGACCGCGATAAGACCGCCTGTTTTTGTGCCTTTTGTATTTCCTGATTGTTTGCTCTCTGTATACTCTGTTTTTTTTTTGGTGTCAAATAAAGTATAATTGATTGATTGATTGATACTTCTTCTAAACCACGCAATTAATTTTCATACGGTTTTCGCTGCCATTTCAAGATTTTTTCCGAAAGGTTAATGTACATGATATATTTACTTATATTATAGATCTCACCTGGGCTAAGCTGGGCTGGGTGGCTATTTATTTAAAAATCTTATTCAAATTCAGATTACACTGAATGGAAAAAAAATTATTATACTACTTCAGTGTAGATCCCTCAGTATTCAACCAGTATTAATTACTAAATCCTTTCCGGCCCATGGTTTAACTTCAAACGCAATTATAATTATGACTGGCAATGCCAAGGGCACATTTTTTTACCCACGGTTCTATCTGTAAGGCCATATAATTTGATCTCCAATAAGATTAACCGTTTGGCATCCAAATGTTTTATAAAATGCACAATTATAAGGAATATTGAATACTCTTCAAAAACCAGACAGCAATATTGACTAGCACATTTTGCACATAAATATAAAGAAATTTGCAATAACTATATTTGTGCAAAAGTAATACGGATGAGAATGCTTATTCTCCTTGATATAATACTTTACTCTTTTGTAAGTTAAGTATTAATTTAATATCATTTATACAATTTATATGGAATAAGATTTGTGAGGTTTCATCTTATCCTTATTCTATCCTTAAGCTTATCCTATAACCAGTATCCTATAGTCAGTCTAACTTTAATGACCGGTTAACGACTTTGCATTTTGCTGTATCCGTTTCTTGCAAAAGACTATAAAACATAAATCAATTAAGAGGATATGTAAAAAAATAGGATTCTTCAAATTTAAGATTACAAACAGTAGGAGTGTGATTTGCGGATATGTGTAAATTGAACATATAACTGAAGTTTTGATTAGAGCCAAAACACGATTAAGACACATTTTCTCTATAGAAAAACAAGCCAAAGTAACCTCCGTCTTTATCGATAAACGCAGAATAATAGAAACATGAGATATGGTTAAAAAAAGGAGATTGAGGATTTTCTAAATTTTTATTAGAGCAGAATTCAACTTATTTAAATAGTACAATCACAATAAAATAAAGTTTAATTTGGCGCTTGCATCGTTTCAGGCGCGCGCGCCGCCCCGTCTCTTTCTCTCGCATTAGGCAGTAATATAACCTATCACACGCCCTTTTCGATTTAATTATTTTTCGACATAGGCCCTTAAAGTGGGTGAATCGAAATACGTTATTTCTTTATTGTTTTTATATCCTTGTTAATATTCTAGATACTCGTTTCAATTATCATTTTATTATCATGTAACACTGAAGAGTTTAAAGTTGCAGATATTGTTAATAAAACATACAGTAAAACTGATAAGAAATAATTAACTGTACTTACAAATAACACATTTAAATTATGTAGGTAAGGTCGATATTCAGTAAACAGCTGCTATAACGTAACCGAATCGAAAAACAATCTATTTTCCATAAGTTTATATACAATTATGTTTTTAACGATATAAACGTGGAATAAATACTGATAAACTCTACATTCCTATATTTACCCACAGTTAAACTTATTCTTACCTTTAAAATTATAACACAATTTCTCTTAAATTGCCACTAAAACATTATTAAGCACTTCACGTCAAACAAACACTAGCATTATAATCCTGCAAAATAAAATTTAACTTTTTATTTAAAAAAAATGTTTTATCTATTCGTACGTGCGATTAAAGCCTAACATACGCGCACTGCGCAAGAGCACATGGCGAATATTGTCATCGAGTATTCTCCTAACCCACTACTGGTAGTAACACTGACCAAAAACCTACTCCGCGAGGTAGTTGGCCTTGAATGGCATAATCTTTTTCATCCAACATGTGTGGCCCGTCGATACCTGTTATGTCAAGCAAAACAGTAACGTTTTCGTGTGAAGTAGATCAGCTATAGCTGGTTACGCGAGGAACGGAATTCGCGCTTAATTTTGGAACTGTTTTAGGCACCATCATGATGCTGCTTTCCCGCCTTTTTAACCGACTTCAAAAAAGGAGGAGGTTTCTCAATTCGGCCGTATATATATATTTTTTTTTTATTTACAATGACTGGTAAACTAAACAGCAATTATATTGGCATAATGGGGAAACTCTTTACATGTTCACATACATCACATTTGTAGGTTCAAATCTCGTCTGAAACTAAATTTTTCAAACTTGATTTGAAATAGCACAACATTTTTGTGATTATGTTAACAATCAATAGTTTTTGAAATATGTTAACATACTTTAACGTACAGTATACAGGGAGGGTCCTTCTTAATATGCTGACCCTTTTTTTAGGGGATGTTCAGACCATCAAACTGAACAACTTTCTCTATGGGATCAACTTTTAAATCTCAAGAAGTATGCTGGCTCATACATTTGGTTAAAGTAGGTTTGCAGTTTTGTATGGAACAGCAGATTTTTTCGCGATTTCGATGGTGGTGCCATAGAGAAAGTGTTTCAGTATGACGGTCTGATCATCCCTTTAAAAAAATGTCAGCATAAAGAAGGACTCCATACAACAGGTAAACTTACGACTACAATCCCTTTTGAAGTGATCTGAAGCTTTTCTACAACTTTCGCCAGTCTATATTATTGAGCCTGGAATTTAACAAGACTGGATCATAAATACTTTACCATATTGTAGGTTTTAGGATGGAATGACGTATCGAATAGTTACAGATGGGCAGCTTTTTGCCAATTTAAGGCCATGGGGCATTGCAGTCGCCTCATACTACGTCAATATGAAATCGAATAATAAAAACGACGAAGTTATCCGCGAACACACATAAAAAAATTAAAAAAAAGTATATACGGTCGAATTGAGAAACCTGCTCCTTTTTTAAAGTCGGTTAAAAAGTGCCGCTAATGACATGGCTTATTAGTTGTTACTTTTCAGGTGATAAAACATGATAAAAAAATCACTAATCCATCGGTCTATCAATATCATGCATGCATGATGTCTATTGCATTCCGATTCAAAAATAGAATTGACACTTATTAAATTAATAAAATAACTTATCGACACAATTTATAATATAGAGAATCGAAACTCTCGATAAGCCTGTCGATGATTGGCAGCGAGATATACACCCAGCAAACAATTTGGTCGTATAAAGCCCCCATTTATATGACTATTTTGACTTTTAAAAGTTATATTACTGTAATTTCGTTATAGAGTCGCGTGGCTAGAGGTCTTTCGAGTAGACGTCTTTCGTTCGGCTCGCGATTTAAGTGGCCACGCGGCTCCGCCATTTTATGGCGGTTTCGGGTGTGTGTTTTTGTATAAAAACAGGGCTTTGAGATCGCCATATCTTTTACCGTACAATGTCAAGCACTAATTGCTCCTTAAACTAGATATTGGCAAAATCATCACTACCAAGATGGCAGCCATTTTTTAAAAATAGAATAGAATTTCGTTATATACTGCTGCTTTATGCGTCTATTGTTCGACTATACGACACATATGCGACCAAATTGTTAGTTGGGACGAGCCTGTATATAGGTAGGTAAGTAAGGTAAAGTATCAAGAATTTTTTGTTCTGACAGGTTTGCTCCCATAGTAAATGTTGTTCAGTTTGATGGGTAGATTATGTGGCTTGGGCGTCAGCATACCTACTATCTAACAAAATTAGGTGAAACTATTTTAAGGCGATGATCAGACCATCAAACTGAACAACTTTCTCTATGGGACTAATATTATAATCGCGAAAAAAAAAATCTGCTGTCCCATACATTTAGGTCGAGTAGGTTTGTATGGAACAGCAGATTTTTTTTTCACGATTTCTTTATTGGTCCCATAGTGAAAGTTGTTCAGGTTGATCATCCCCTTAAAATAGTTTCACCTAATTTTGTTAGACCTTATATACATTTACCGATATCGATAAGTATCGAGAGTGTATCGATACACTATTGCTATCGATGCAATGCTAATTTTTAATAGAGTGATAAAAGTAAATAGGTACCTGCCCGCGCAAGAATATTCGACTAAATGTAGCGCGAGGTAATTATGTAGAGACTTATTTATTACACTTACGTTTTCCTTTTGTTCAGCTGATGTCATGCTGCTTCTAAGAATATTATTATTAGTGTGCATAAAATAAAACTGTTATCTTAATTAAAACAATGTCAGAGTTCAATTTTGCATGCCACAGTCTTTGTAACGTAGTATAGAACAAGCCGGTACGATTCGCGACAGGGCTTACATTAGTTTTTTGGCTTGGCTTGACACCGACTTCTATTAAACAAAAATGTTCTTATGATGCGAACGAAAAAGTCATCGGCTGCAATATTATTTTTTAACTTTTTAGTTTTTTTTGAAGGCGGTTTTAATTTTTTGTTAAAATTTTGTTTATTTCATACTTTTCAGTGGTAAATTCATTAGTTCAATTTAATAGTAGTGCTTTAAATTAACAAAAACACTAGCCGGCACTACGATTTTCAAAGGTTCCCCTCGATTTCTCTAGGATGCCATCATCAGATCCTGGTTTCCTTATCATGGTACCACCCTTGGAATATCTTCATTCCAAACAAAAAAAGAATCATCAAAATCGGTTCATAAACGACGAAGTTATGCGCGGACATACATAAAAAAAATGTATACGGTCGAATTGAGAAACCTCCTCCTTTTATGAAGTCGGTTAAATTAAAAACAGAGGCAGTTTCGGCTCATCCAATGCATTACATTTCTACATAATTTCTCCATTAAATTGAAATATGACTGATGTCAGACATTTTGATGTAGGTATTTGATGACTGCTCGTAAATAGCGAGTCTAATTATTATAATGTACCAATGTTGATGTTTCGAGCTACGATGCGATGTCAAAGACAGGCAGTTAGACAGACAACAGTTTCAAACGTCCAGTTTGAAACCTTAAGAAAACTGGATAAGTGCGAGTCGGACTCGCACATGGAGGGTTCCGGACCATCATGTTTCCTTAGCGATCCTTAGCGCCAGACCGATATTTTTACCTTAGAGTACGTATGCACTGCATTAATGACACCAAGTACCACGCTTGTACGTATTACCTTAAACTTTGAATAAAGTTACTTACTTATCCTGGATTATTTTTTTACTTTTATTTTTTTATTATTATGTAAGCAAATCCGCCACAATATATAAGGCACATTTTGTAAAAATTTCAACCATCTAATTACGGTTCAAGAGATATAGCCCTAATAAGTAGGACAGAGACGGACGGACATACGGACAGCGTAGAATTTGTGAAACTTTTTGCGCCCTTTGGGTACGGAACCATAAAAACTCTAGGTATGC
This sequence comes from Agonopterix arenella, assembly GCA_927399405.1. NCBI lineage: Eukaryota > Metazoa > Arthropoda > Insecta > Lepidoptera > Depressariidae > Agonopterix > Agonopterix arenella. The sequence continues at coordinate 10,339,900 of OV656707.1, read as the reverse complement.
TATTTGAGTTTAAAAAAAATACCCTTTAAAAAACGAACTCCGTACTAACGGAAAATTTTCAGCTAATTGCTATACAGGGTGTAAGTGACAGCCTAGCAAACACTGAAACGGTGAACTCACACAATCAAATTGTACAACTTTCACTATGGAGCCTACCTCAGGAAACGCAAAAAAAATCTGCTGTCCCATACATTTGAATCGGGTAGGTACAGCAGTTTTATATGGAAAAGCTGATTTTTTTCGCGTTTCCTGAGGTAGGCTCCATAGTGAAAGATGTTCAGTTTGATGGTATGAGTTCACCGTTTCAGTATTTGCTAGGCTGTCAATTACACCCTGTATAATCGGGAATGTAATCAAATTATTTTTTTCTAAACCAGGATGTACAAAATGGGGTCACAAATACAACCGATAAACAATCATATTATTATAATTGCACTTTTATTAACATTTGTTTGTGAACTTGACATAATTGTTTTGTAACTCATTGATAAGTAGGTAGCAACTGATTCACGATACACGATTTATACGTTTTTTTATTATACAACTAGCGTCAACCCGCGACTTTGTCCGGATAAATTATATAGGTACCAAATTTTAAGTCAGATCATTAGCTATAAAACAAAAAGTCAAAATCGGTTCAGTAGTTTTTGCGTGATGCTCGTTCAAACAAACAAACAGACTGACCAGAAATCCGAAAATTACTGATATGGAATCAGGGACACCTAAAAACCATATCGTAACTTTCATTTCTTTCTTTTAATCGCTTCTTAGCGATAAGACCGCCTTATTTTGTGCCTCTTGTATTTTATTTCTGTATTTTACTGTTTATGTTTTTGGTGTAAAATAAAGTATATTTGATTTGATTTGATTTGATTTTGATTTTTTTGTTCTTTAATGTACAGACACACTTCTGTTACAGTTTAATAATATATTAGTTTAGATAGATTAGATCTAAACTATTATAAAACTGTAACGAACGAGCATCACGCAAAAACTACTGAACCGATTTTGATGAAACTTTTTTGTTTGATAGCTTATTATCTGACTTAAAATCTGGTATATGTATTATTTGTGGCGACGAAGTCTCGGGTTAACGCTCGTAGTAAATAAAGATAGATTGATTTGCTTCAAATTGGTAGGTACCTACCTAAGTATATGGAGGCTAATATTTTTAGTCGTTAACCTCATTAACTTTTTTATTTAAATCGATGAATCACAGATTTTATGAATAGTGATGGATGATCATTATCTCTAAATAGTTGTAGTAGTAAATAGTATAACAAATTCGCTATCTGTATCAGTCTGTCCTCTTCATTTCTGTTTCTCCGCTTACTAAGGCGTATCTGCCCGGGTCCACGACTCGACTCTCCATACTAATCGATGTAAACCAGCGCGTGGTAATAGGTCATAGTTTCAGTCAATGAATATATCCTATTTATTGGTCATAGTGCTAGTTATTATTCCGCCAAATATTATCTCATAATTATTGACAGTTTCCTTGAAATGTCACTTCAAAGTTTTTTAATTTCTTGGCAATAATTAATATTAACTTAACACGTTCCGGGGCAGTGCACGAGACACAATAGAACTTTTATTGTTATCACGGCTATAGCCGGTCACTGTCCCGGAACGTGTTAACCTACTATATTATTTATCGGGTACAAATATAGAATATTGAGACTATTGAGTTTCAGTACAATGTTAGGTTCCTGTTGTTTTATTTTGTATTTTGGTGCTTTTGTGGTAGTGTTTTCAACACTGCCATAAATGATGTCTGGAATTGGCGCTCTAATAGCCATGTTTTTTTCCTTCTTATTGCTGTCTCCCGTTTGCAATGGAGGGAAGTCGGATATTTCGTTTTCCTACTCCTCCTATCTTCTTTGATTAATTCATTGCGGGTTCCAAGACAGATTAGAGTCATCCCCCGGGCTCGCTGGACTCCATTGTCCAGTGTTGTGAATGGTCGCCGCTGTTGATCCTGGCTTACAGGAGTTACAGCGGTGGGAATGTGTGGTGGGCCTATGCCCGAAAAAAAAAACTAGCGCGTGGCAGTTGGCACCAGTCAGAATCAAACAGTTTTCTTTGAAAAATGAGATAATTTTATATGAATTTTCAAGTAATAAGAAAACCAAATCATTCTATGTAGTATTGTGAAGTATATTGTAAAGTTTTCTTCCGTTCAACAATGTAAGAGTAAGTACAACTGGAAAAAAGGGGTCACTTTAGACTTCATTAAAATGACGCATCATTAAACACTACATAGTATTTTAAGTCAGTGGTCTGTGCGTACGAAGTCGCGAGCACCGCTAGTCCTATCCTACTAATATTATAAACGCGAAAGTTTGTAAGTATGGATGGATGTTTGTTACTCTTTTATAATACGTAAAAACTACTGAATGGATTTTAATGAAACTTTGCAGTAATATAGCTTATACATCAGAATAATACATAGGCTACAATTTATAAATATATTGTGTGAATTGTCCGGACGAAGCGCAGACGAAGTCGCGGGGATCAGCCAGTATTGCCTAAATTGTCTTTCTGACCTTCAAATTGGACGTCGGAATTAGTATGAATACAGTGTTACTATGTTTATGCCTATTTAAATGTATAATAGCAAAAACACTGCTCGTAAAACGTCCAATCAACTTTGTTCTGCAACTATGAGCCTTTGTGTTCGTTATTTAAAGATTAATTTTGTTTAAGTCACAAAGGTTGTGTTGTTAGCTTGATTTATAGCCTCGATAGTAACCAAACTCTTATAAGCCTCGATACTGATCAAGTTCAATGTATTAATAGGATGAAAGGTGAATAGCACGTTGTCCTTTATATACAGGGTGTAAGGAAAAGTATCATTAGTCATACTCTACCCTTCAAACTCTATAACTTTTACTATGAGAGCCAACCTGTCAGAACAACAAAAAATCTGCTTTCTTGTACATTTGAGTCGTGTGTAGGTATTGCAGTTTAGTATGAAGCAGCTGGGTTTTTTTTTTTGCTCTTACAGGTTTGCTCTCATAGTCAAAGTTGTTCTGTTTGATGGATATAGTTTAAAGGTTAATGATACTTTTCCTTACATGTATAGGGTGTAAAATTAAATTATATGTTATAAGTATATCTTTATATAAGGGGTGCATCGGATCATCCAACTGAACAACTTTCAATATTATGAAGCCAAAATCGAAATCGCAAAAAGAAAATCAACTTTTCCATACATTTGGGCCGTGTAGCCGTTGACTTCTTCTATAGAACAGCTAATATTATTTTATTTTAGACTAGCTGTGCCCAGAGTGCGTTACAACGCATTTTTTTCCGACACACACTTGACCGTTTTTTTTTTACTTTACAACCTATTCTCAGACATACTAAATATACATACAAAATTTCATAAGAATCGGTCAAGGCGTTTAGGAGTTTTGTTACAAACACCGTAACCGAGAATTTTATACATTAGAAGAAGATTACACCCAATTATACAGAGATACAATAGTACATTATGATACAAGTGAGCAAAGTTGGTCATTGCAGCCGAGGCGAAATTGCAGCACGGCCCACCAGGCGATTGCTGCATACTAGTCAAGGGCTGTAATGACCGACGCTCACGCGTTTCGTATGACGTATTTCTTACTAACTACTACTTGCGAGGAAAAAGCAATAAAATGTCGTAAAATTCAACAATTTTAGATACCTAAATATTTGTGGAAAATGGCGCTGAGCTTCTTTTTTTGAAATCGTTATTAAACTCAATGTTTATATATTTATGACACAAATTAATGTTATCTTATTATATAAAATAAATTGTTTGATGAAATGAAGCGTTTATTTATCATATTTTAACTAAAACAGATTAATTTATTCAGAAAAAAGTTTTTTTTTTCATAAAATCTCTTTGCTGAGATTTAAAAACAAACTATAGAAACAAAAATAGTGCGATAATGTAATCATTTTCGCACGCGTGTTCTATAAGCTGCATTATGTACCTAATAGCGCCGCAATAAGAGCCACTTTACGAGCAAGTATGTTGAAAATGTATTCAGGTCCTATGTCCGGGACTATTATATGAACTTCCAACTGCATTCCTGTCATTCATCTTTCAGTACGTTTCTTTTCATCCACATTCTTTTCAGGAATTCTTATCGGCTATTAGTTCTATTCGTTCGGTTCGATCTCAAATACCTTCCAGTATTATTGTGATGTTATGAAGTGTATTACCTAAGCATTAAATTCTTAATGTGCCTCATAACATAGGTACTATAAGATAAATTAAGCCAACCCTTAATGCTGGTCTAAGAGGATCGTGAAACAACAAAGAAAAGAAAATTTTCCTACAAGAAGCGAAAGCGATTTTACCCCTTCACACACACTTAAAGGGGTGCTTCACACCATCGAACTAAACAATTTTTATTATGGGACTAACTAACACTAAATCGCGCAAAAAAAGTCCGCTGTCCAATACAAAACTGCAAACATAACTCCACTGAAATGTATGGGCCAGTCGATTTTTTTTCGCGTTTTCAATTTTGGTCCCATAGAGAAAGTTGTTCAATTTGATGCACCCATTTAAGTAACTGTCCCATTTTATGTTACACCCTGTATAATGTTAGCGAGTATCAATGGACCTATAACATCTGTACCTATAATTTATTTCTAGTAAAGTAGGTAATTATACAGGTAGTTTCAAAGCAGCAGAATCGTCATAGGATTAATTATTTTCATTTTTTTTTTGTTTTTTATGTTTGATAGGTAAACATATGACCCCGATCTCACCTGATGTTAAGTGACGATGAGGCCGAAGATATAGCATGCTTACCTAGAAAAATGCCTATTCACTCTCGCCTTGAAGAGGCCCAAGTTGTATTGCTTAGGGAACAGGTCCGCAGGCAGTGCGTTCCACTCTTTAGCCGTGCGCATTATAAAACAAGAAGCAAACTTCTTCGTGCGAATTGCTGGTAGGTCAACAACATAAGGGTGGAAACCCAGCCTGCGTCTCGTCCCTCGCAGATGAAAATCAAATCAAAGTAGTAGTAGTGTACTGTTTCTATAAGCGAGACGCTAGCAACCAATAAGTCACCACTAATTATATCAATCAATCAATCATTCTATATTGCACACAAAAAACTTATTGCAACAAAAATGTTTATAGTTTATATTAGTTACTAGAGTTAACCCGCCACTTCGTCCGTACAAATTATATACCAGATTTTAAGTCAGATTATAAGCTATCAAACAAAAAAAGTTTCATCAAAATAGGTTTAGTAGTTTTTGCTTGATGCTCGATCAAACAAACACACAAACAGACACACAAAAAAACTAATAATTGATGATATGGAATCAGGGACACCGAAAAACCATATCGTTTTTGTTAATATCTTCAACGTACAACCACACTTCTGTTACAGTTTTATAAAAATTGGTGATATGGAATCAAGGATACCTAAAAACTATATCGTAACTTTTTTTGTTAATATCTTCAATGAACAGACACAGTTCTATTACAGTTTTATAAAAATTGGTGATATGGAATCAGGGACACCTAAAAACCATATCGTAACTTTTTTTTGGTTAATATCTTCAATGTACAGACACACTTTCTGCTACAGTTTTATAATAGTTAAGATTAAGATAGGTATAAATAAAGTTTCCGACGATCCCGAAAGGAAGATGTATGTACTTACCTACTAATGCATTGCAGGAAACTTTATAATTAATTTAATGATTTAAATGCCTGGTCTTGACAAATGTTACAGCATGCAATTCAATGTTGTATTTATTTTATATGTTGTACTTTTTATATTTAGTTTTTTTGTTTAGGATTATGTTATTGTTGAGTATCCAGCCATATCTTTTGTTTTTTTTAATCTTTTTTTAATCTTTTTTACCTTTCAACACGGTTTTTTGTGACTCTATCAGTCACAAAAAACTACATCAAAAAGGTGTAGTACGTTGAATTTTTTTTTAATTGGTTTTTGATTGTTCTTTCCACAGAACATTATAAGACGACTGTCGCCACTTTCTTCCCACTATCGCTGCTACAACTACTTATGTCCTCTCGCTCGCACCTTTCCGCGCGTCACGATGTTATGCAAATCATTGCACAACCGTGTGGCACGCGTTCCACGCCTACTTTGCACTTCTTACGCCTCTTATAATGTTCTGTGGTTCTTTCCTTGTGTGTATTATGTCATTGTTTCCATAGAAGAAAGTAACAGAACATTGTTTCCATGTAATAAATAAGAATTATTTTCTCGTAAGTACTAGAACACTCTGTTGAAACCGCCGAGTACCTACTCTTTTGATCGATACGGTGTTATCTGTCATTGTTGAGAGTCGCTGACGATAAAACTGATTTATCGACTCAGGAGACGCGCCGTTATCTCGTTTAAAACAACATTATAGTCATTTTTACAACACGTGTAAGCCATTACACTGGCTCATGCACAAGTTTAGTAAGGTTTCGTCATCGTATCAGTTACGACAGTAAGTAATAAAAAAAAATTGTTGGTGTTCCGGTAGTATTGGCAAAACGAAAAAGTTCGTCCGACTGTCACATGCATTTTACTCAGAGACCGATAGGAAACTGAAACTTGGTATAGATATCGAAATTCGAAAATAAAATTAATGGCGTAGTAGAGAGTGGGGTTGAAAGTTACAGGGGTTAGTTGTTCCGATGGATATAGCTCCGAGAAGACAAGAGATATCGATATGCATGAAGTGTGGTGGTCATTGATAGGCCCCTGCGCAGATATGGCAGTCACTTTAGTTGTGCTTTCGCGGTCCAGGAAGTGGATGTATGTAATGTATGTCGCAGGCACAGATCACAAAGCAGGTGACCCTGCGACGTGACGTGAGTAAGTATTTTCCAGTTTCAACTTTTTGGTCAAACTCGATTAATAGTTGATCTATTTATGAGTAGCTTTGGATTGTAGAAAAATCGTGAATTTTGGTAAAATTTTCCGTTGCTAAGGGGCTAGTTGTGCCGCGAAACAATCAACTCCAACATTACATAATTTTTTAGTTCCTGATGTACCTCACATTTCGAACTGTTTGGAAGTAGACAATCATCCAGTACCATCGATCTCTAACCAAGAGGAAAACATACCAACATCAAATGAAATGAAGATATTTCCAGATTTTTCCCTGAATTCATTAAATCTTTTCTTATAGAATTTTTAAGAAGCTGTGAAATAAAGGGTTCTATAGGATGTTGAGATGATGATTTCAGATATAATTTTGTTTAAATTTCGTATTTCTTAACGCGTTTGATTTTTTCTTTAGTTAAGATCATTTTATTTTACATTCAAATACTAATATGATTAGGGTAAGTGAAACTTGCAATAAATTATTAAAATTCAACAAAACCAGTATCTTGTTTCATACTAAGTAACTGAAAACAGGCCAAGTAAACATACGGAACAACCAGTCTCAAGAAGGGGACAACCATCCCCATTTTGGGGTTAGTTGTTCCTTTCCGACTTGCCTTAGAAAATCGAGCCCGTCCTAAAAAGTATAAATTATCTACATAGTAATATTCAGTAATAAATGCCGCTTGAACTCATGTAGGTAATACTCATATACATACGACTTATTTTTCCCACATATTTTTTCGATTGTTTGAAAATCGGAACTATATACCCCGCTGCTCTTCCCTAATGCTTAATTTTAATCTGTTTCTGTTTCTGAAATATCGTGTGGGGTATCAATTTAAAGCTTATGGAAATGCGAGCCTAATAATATATTTTTAAATTGTTTCATTGCAACTTTTCCAATAAACTTAGAAAAGCTGCTGTCCTCACCAGTATTTAAAAAAAGCCACGAAAACCAGAAAAAAGTAATAAAACTACTCGTATACCTTTTATAGTTTTATTTGTATTTATCCAAAAAAGTGCTTCCAGTATAAACTGATCTCCAGTAGCTATCGAAATACATACTAAAGTAAGTCAAGTAAGTGCAAATTTCCATGATTCCGAAGCCGGATAATTTATTTATCTGTGCCTTAAACAAGTTACAATGTAAACAAAGAGTGAGATTGACAGACTAGAGAGTTTTCTTGAATGACGAGTCGCGAGCTCGCCTTGTGGCTGTGGTGTTTTTTTTCGTGGTTTTTGTGCATAAAACAGTAATGTAGTGAATGGGATGTTTATTTCTACAATCTAAATAAGTGTAGGTAGCGTAAAAAACAAAATACAACATGAATTGGTTATGAGAAGTTAGAGAATTTGACTGATTTCTCCACGCCAGCAGTCCGCGAGGTGTCATGGCGGGGGGCCCATATTGCCCCAGTACTCAACGTTTTTTAGTTCTAATGCGGGTCAGGTTAAACCATGTTATAGCAGTGGTCCCAACCATGCTATGTTATCTTAGTACAAATTAAGTGGAACGCTGATTTTCCATGGACAGCTTCCGCCATCTATCGGTTATGTTTCGAAGCACTATGTGTTGACGCGCGTTTCACGCGCTGCGCCCATATCAATCACTGTCTTGTTGGTCTAGCGGTCTAGACAACCGGCTTACGATTCGGGTAGCTATGGTTCGATCCTCGTGTCGGCCGATCGTCTTTTCCAATTTATTTCATAATGTGGCTCCCCCTGGTGCTAATAAGCAACAACGCTAATAATTAGGACGTCCTAAAATTCAAAGCGACTTACCTATCTATATCCAATACATATATTAATCTATGGTCCCAACCTAACCAAACCATGTAAAACAACTCATACTACGGAACACTAAACGTTTTTAAAACAGATTTTTTTGTTTCTCTTTATTTTATGTTTATTGTTTTTACAGAAGTAGATAGTTTCATGTTTATAAGTAGTAAATAAAATCCCCAGATCTTTGTTCCCTTTGTATCCATTTCATGCTTGAATTACAATGCTAGCACATCCTGGCAGTACAATAACATTTTGCGTGGGGGACAAACAAATTATAGCTTGTGACAGAACGGTCAACTCCAACCCAACTTTTTAATTAATAATTAGGTTGACGTGACATTGAAATAAATTAATACATATGTGCACTGACGATTAAAATGATGTCACTTTAGTAAAATTTTAATAGGCTTAAGGGCCAATGGAAATGTGTAATTAGGAAAAATTTACATAGTTCTAACACAATGTGTTTGACCATGGGTTTTTATGACACTGAATGAGTCTATTCCGTGTCTAAACGGAATGTAGTTACCATATTTGGTATTTATAAATGACTGTTTTATGATCTTGGACATGATAACATGACATTAATAGCACTATTTAGGATAATACGTTGTAATAAGTATAAACTTAATAATAGATGACGTTTGTCGAATTAAATTAATCATTTTAGAATTATATAATACTTAACGTTAACCGTCCGCACAAATTATACACCAGATTTTAAGTCAGATCATAAGCTATCAAACAAAAAAATTTCATCAAAATCGGTTCAGTAGTTTTTGTGTGATGCTCGATCAGAAAATCAAACAAACATACAGAAAAAAAATCCAAAAGTAGGTGATATGAAATCAGGGACACATAAAAACCATATCGTTATTTTTTTTTGTTAATATCTTCAATGTACAGACACGCATCTGTTACAGTTTTATGATAGTATATAGATAGATAGATATATTTAATTAAGTAACGCGTAGAAAAATATCTAGTATTAGGTATACAGGGTCCTTCTTAATAATATGCTGACACTTTTATAAGGGGATGCTCAGACCGAACCGAGAAACTGAACAACTTTTTCTATCGGACCAACATCGAAATCGCGAAACGTAAAGCAGCTGTGCCATACATTTGGCTCCAGTAGGTTTACAGTTTTGTATGGAAGAGCAGATTTATTTTTCGCGATTTCGATTTTGGTGCCAAAGAGAAAGTTGTTCAGTTTGACGGTCTGATCATCCCCTTAGAAAAGTGTCAGCATATTAATAAGGATAATATGATTGATGAAGTAATCCAAGTTAAGTATGTAAAGTATTTAATATCACACCCTCTGTAATGTAAGTTCAAGAGGACAAAGTCCTGGCTAAAACGAATATAAATGTACAGTGGGTATACGTAACTGGTTTTGCGATTAGGTCTGGCGCCAACATAGTGTACTTAATAAGCACTCGCTTATTCCACAAACGTACAGTCATCGTAGCGCAATCTCTCCGGTCTAGGCTTCTATTCCTCATACCTATAAATGGTTATAATCTAAACTATTATAAAACTGTAGCAGAAAGTGTGTCTGTACATTGAAGATATTAACAAAAAAGTTACGATATGGTTTTTAGGTGTCCCTAATTCCATATCAGCAATTTTTGGATTTTTTGTCTATCTGTTTGTTTGTTTGTTTGAACGAGTATCACGCAAAAACTACTGAACCGATTTTGATGAAACTTTTTTTGTTTGATAGCTAATGATTTGACTTAAAATCTGGTATATAATTTGTGCGGACAAAGTCGCGGGTTAACTCTAGTAAAGTATACAAAAATACATTTGAATCTCTCATACTCTGAAAGTGGGCCATAGTTTATCTAAGAAGCGGGTTAGAAGTGATGCATGTCCTCCAAAGGACTGAAAAGTAATTTAAATCTACAGGGTTCTTCGTCGTTTCAGGGTTTTGACGGTTTTTTAAGGGGATGATCAAACTATCATACCGAACAACATTTTCTATGGGACCAACATTGAAATAGCAAAATAAAAATATGTTGTTTTATAGAAAAACTAGCGTTAACCCGCGACTTTGTCCGCGCAAATTGTATACCAGATTTTAAGTCAGATCATAAGCTATCAAACATAAAAAGTTTCATCAAAATCGGTTTTTGCGTGATGCTCGTTCAAACAAACAAACACACAAACAACCAGACAGACAAAAAATCCAAAAATTGCTGATATGGAATCAGGGATACCTAAAAACCATATCGTAACTTTTTTGTTAATATCTTCAATTTACAGACAAACTTCCTGTTACAGTTAATAATAGTTTAGTTTAGATTAGATATAAAAATGCAATCCCACTTAACCCAAATACAGGGACAGCAGTTTTCTTTTCGCGATTTCGATGTTAGACCTGTAGAAAAAGTTGTTCAGTTTGATGGTCTGATCATCCTCTTAAAAAACCGTTCTCATATTAAGTTGGACCCTGCACAAAAATGCATTTTATAGGTTGGTTGACATCCCACATATTCGCACTAAGTGCAATTCAGAATCTTTTATATAGCGCACAGCCAAGGAGTGGGATGCCCTGCCTGCGTCAGTATTTCCTAACGCTTACAACTCGCATTCCTTTTAAAGTACGAGTGAATAGGCTTCTTATAGGTAAGCTCGCTACATCTTCGATCCCATCTTTCTTCTGAAGACAAGATTGAGGTCAAGAGCAAACTCAAGTGAAATAAAATAAAAAATGAATTTTAACACGTTCCTGCACGGCTAGCATGCCACCCACGACAAAGCATTTAAACGAGAAAAACGTCGTGCGCGCTCTTTTTGGCGTACTAAAATAATAAAGATGGAGGCACATCTCGATTTTTGTTGTTTTCTCGGGGGTGGCATGCTGTGAGGCTAGCATGGCTAGCATGCCACCCAGGCAAAGCGTTCAACACGTTCCGGGGCAGTGAACGAGACACAATAGAACTTTTATTGTTATCACGGCTATAGCCGGAACGTGTTAAACGAGAAAAACGTCATGCGCGCTCTTTCTGGCATACGTAAAATAATAAAGATGGAGGCACATCTCGATTTTTATCGTTTTCTCGGGGGTGGCATGCTAGGCCTACTGGGCAGTGACGGCTATGGCCGTCAAAGTAGACATTATATTTTAACAATTATTGGTAAACAGTAAACATATTCGAATCATTAGGTAATAAAGTCCAACAGCTAAGCTGCAGAAAACTATTTTCTTTGAACCCATTATGATAGACTACGCCCTCTGCCTTTGTATGCACAACTCTGTCAGTGCTTTATCTAAAATAATAAGTAAGTTTCTTTTGGACCCTCACACGCATTATGGACACGCGGGAAGAAAACTGCTGAAAAGACAATGCGCGTTTTTTTATGGATCTGACGCCTTTTTTCGCCTTTCTTTTGGCGCAGCCAAGACTTAGATATTTTTGTTAAAAATGAAGTAACAAACAAAACTTGTTATTACATGTATATCTCTATACTTAGGCAGAACGGAGATATAAAGGCTTAAAGTTGTAAATATATATATTCATTACGTTTATTACTTCAAGCGTTTGGACCGACTTGATAATACTTGTCGTAGCAAGTTTTGGTTATTACTTTATTTCGACCTAAAATATTCAAATTTATTTGACGGCCACGCCAAAAGAAATTGGCGAATAACACAAAGTGCGCCATTTTTAGGCATTGACTTTTTACTTTAAGGTGGTTGCAGAGGCGTCAATTTTATACAAAACTTTGACGCACAATACGCGTAGACGGTATTAATATAAGTAACTTTGTATTTATGGAAAAATTGTTTAGAAAATCTAGATGCCGCGTCACAAATAACATTTGCAATTTATAAAATAATTACGAAGATATAGAGCTTTGAAATTTTTCATACAAAATTCTAAAAGCTTTATATCTTCGTAATTATATTATGAGTATTAGTAGTAGATTATTCGTAGATATATTCTGAAACTTCAGAACATCATTCGCTGGACATACATACCTAGTAGTTGTAATGTGTTAATTTGGCAATCAAATATTTATTTTATTCTTCCTAATTGTATACCTATATTTTGGCGGCCCGGTAGCAGTCTGTAGTGAACCTGCCTGCTGTGCCGAGAGTCGCGAGTTCGAATCCTGTAAGGGACAAATATTTATATGATGAATATGAATATTTGTACCCGAGTCATGGATGTTTGTATCTATATATGTATTCTATATCGTTGTCTAGTCATCATAATACAAGTCCAGGCCTAGCTAGCATGCCACCCACGACAAAGCGTTTAAACGAGAAAAACGTCATGCGCGCTCTTTCTGGCCTACGTAAAATAATAAAGATGGAGGCACATCTCGATTTTTGTCGTTTTCTCGGGGGTGGCATGCTAGCTAGGCTGGTACTTTAAATGTGACTAGATAATTTGTGTGACAGTGTCCAAGATATTTATTATTTATTATATTATAAAAATTTTCACTGCCATTTTGATTGTTATCATTATCATAATAATAAGGTATGTTTTATTTACCATTACATTTAATTACCTATCGTCTTTTAAAGTAAGGTCCAATTACAGACCAAAGCTATATTACTTACCTATAAATTGTTTAATTAGTACTTACCTACCATGACATCGACATAATAATATAATCATAATTACATTCACATCACTGGTTAACCTGTATGTATATGTGTCGTAGATGTGATTAGATTTGTTAATTTGATAGTTATTATACATAAGTAAAACATGTTATCGGTATGAGTGAATCATAATCCTTTGATCTAAACACAAAATTGTTAGCTTTCTTTTGTGATGTACCCTGAATTTACCCCTATAATATCTGCCCCAAAATATTGATCTTAGTGATTGACATACGTAACCGATAGTCTATATCTATCTATCTATCTATACTATTATAAAACTGTAACAGGAAGTTTGTCTGTACATTGAAGATATTAACAAAAAAAAGTTACGATATGGTTTTTAGGTATCCCTGATGCCATATCACCAATTTCTGTCTGTTTGTTTGTGTGTTTGTTTGTTTGTTTGTTTGAACGAGTATCACGCAAAAACTACTGAACCGATTTTGATGAAACTTTTTTTTGTTTGATAGCTTATGATCTGACTTAAAATCTGGTATATAATTTGTGCGGACGAAGTCGCGGGTTAACACTCGTACTATTATAAAACTGTAACTAGAAGTTTGTCTGTACATTGAAGATATTAACAAAAAAAAAGTTACGATTCGGTTTTTAGGTGTCCCTGATTCCATTTTACCAATTTTTGGATTTTTTGTCTGTCTGTTTGTTTGTTTGTTTGTTTGAACGAGTATCACGCAAAAACTACTGAACCGATTTTGATGAAACTTTTTTTGTTTAGTAGCTTATGATCTGACTTAAAATCTGGTATATAATTTGTGCGGACGAAGTCGCGGGTTAACGCTCGTTTATGATAAAGATAAAGCTCAAACTTAAACATAAACGAAGTATTCATATACAACTTATTCTTGCCCGCTACTTTGTTCGCGTAGTGTTTGGAAATCCCTTTAGGGGTCGATTTTCGAAAAAATAATTTCTTAGTGCTTATAACAAAGTTTCATGTTTCTATCTTTACACGGAAAAAAATGTCTGTGACGGCCCTCTTATTTTTGTTGACTTTACTCAGAAAATTGGTTGTTGTAACTATAATTCCTGTCAATGTTACTAAAATATACTAACAACTAATTTTCTCGTAAAGTCTACTAAAAAAGTAGTCCACACAGATTATCCTCTTTTATTAAAAAATGTTGTTTTAAGTATATTTTAGTTATATCCACAAGAATTATACAGGGTGAAATTGATATCATTAGCATCCTTTTAAACTAAGAGTCTACCCATCAAACTGAACAACTTTTACTATGGGAGCAAACCGATCGGAGCAAATAAAAAATCTGCTGTTCCATACTAAACTGCAATCACGACGCGCGAGTTCGCGACTTAAATGTATGCAACAGCAGTTTTTTTTTTTTGCTCCGATCGGTTTGCTCCCATAGTAAAAGTTGTTCAGTTCGATGGGTAGACTCTTAGTTTAAAAGGATGCTAATGATATGAATTTCGCCCTGTAGTTACAGCAACTAATTTTCTAAGTAACTTCAATAAATTATGAGGATCGTCACAGTAAATTTTATTGTTTTTCAAAATGATTATAAAATTGTTGCCAAAATAATTCTGGTAAATGTGAATAAAATCAGTATTTTTTTCTTCACATTTTTTTTTCTCCTAATTCCCTTTTATTTTTTAATTATAAAGTTCTGTAGTAACACATTCAGGGTTTCGGTCTGATTTTCTTTTTTGTGCTTTCCATTGAACAATGGCAGGGAAAGGCATCAAATAGCAAATAGAGTGGTAGTTTTAAACACTGATACTTAGAAGATTTTGTTACATCAAATATCTAGAGAATTATAAGAACTACCATAATGTTAACTTGGCTGGCTATAATATAATTCTAGCTGTACTTTCAACAATGCTACAAAATAGAAATGTAAAATGAATGCAAATGAAGCGATATCTGCCGTTCAGAATTATTTATATCGTTGCTAAACAGACTAAACAAAGTAGAGTCAATGAACTTTAATATCGTTTAGAAGGAAACAGACAGGTTTGACAACTTTAATATATGCCGAGAAACACACATACAATGTCGGCCGCAAACATTGCGACTGCTGCGAAAATGTTTCCGATTAAAACAAGTTAAAACCTATCATCCACAATACTTGATAGATTAATTATAATATTTTTTTCAATATTTTAGTTAGAGTTTCCCTACGAGATCGACTCAGAAATGAAGAGATCCGCAGGAGAACCAGAGTAGCTGACATAGCTCAAATAATTGCTAAACTAAAGTGTCAATGGGCATTATTGCTCGCAGAGCCGATGACCGATGGGGTCAAAGAGTTCTGGAGTGGCGTCCGTGTACCAAAAAGCGCAGCGGGCCCTCCTCAAGGTGGACCGACGACCTAGCGAAGGCTGGATCTATCAAATTTAGTATTTTATCTCGTTCGTTCGCGCGCAAATAAAAAGAGAGCGGAAGCGTAATAGCGCTAAATCACGCTATCGGCTAGCCCCGCAGGTGTTTACATGTTATCGTTCTGACAGAGTTTTATTGTTAATTCAATTTATCTATCAGAGGCAACTTTTATCTATTCTAATCTATGTCTGTCTAACTAAAGTATAAATAGCATTCGGTCTAATCGTGTCTTCGGAGTACTTCGGACATGAACATTGACTCGAGAAAAGAATACTAATTTTTATCCTCACCTTGAAAATATGTGAGTTATGCTAATATACTGACAACATTGTCTACCGATCGAATATTTAGTAAGTATAATGAGGAGACAAAAAAGTAAAACGATTGCAAATTATTGTCCGCTATTGTTTTTCTTCAAGCTATATAGTGAGCTAATAAGAACGATTTCACCGAAATCATGACATTATAATTATTAAACAGTAAGTAACATAGTTATGGTAGGTAAATAGTAACTAAAATGTCATCATCAGCATCATCTCAGCCGGTGGACGTCCACTGGCCTCCCACAAGATCCGGTTCTGTGCTACCCTCATTCAACGGATTCTCGCCGCATTCACCAGGTCGTCGGTCTACCTTGAGGAGGGCCTACTCACGCTGCGCTTTCCGGTACGTGAACGCCACTCCAGAACTCTTTGACCCCATCGGTTATGTCAGCTACTCTGGTTCTTCTACGGATCTCTTCATTTCTGAGTCGATCTCGTAGGGAAACTCCGACTAAAATATTGTAAAATGTTATAGTTACTAGGCGCAGTCAGGTTCGAAATCTTGACTGTAGCGAAATGAAGCAACGACGTGTCGTTTCGACACTTCTGCTGCTGCATGCGGTCGGCTAAGAATTTGTAACTTGTCTGATGGAGCGGAAAACCGATACGATCAGAGGTGGGGTCAGATGCAGTGCGATAACCGGCAGCCACATCGTTTGGGTATCAAAAATGTGTGTAAGTAGTGTAATACGCCTGAAGGAATTGAAGAAGTTGGCTCTTACGACACCCCACTGGTTGGTAATATTCAAAGCGAGACACCACCCGGCACAGTCAAATACGGCTTTCGGATATTGATAATAATAACGAGGATTCATAACTAATGATTAGAGGTACGATTAGGTACCACAAATGAGTAGAGGTAGCTCAACATGATCATCACTACTGGATCACTACCGTATTTTCTTTGCTACCGTATTATTATCAAAGTAAGAGATATCAAGGTATCAGGTTATATCTATTTATTTTGACTATTTATTATAAGGACTAGCCTTGCATTAGCCCTCTGCCACGTTATAAAAACCATTGATCATGTACCTACATTTACATTTAATTTTATACCTTATCACTAAACGAGACAGCCTATAATTGCGAAACAATAATTTCGAACTTAGAACGTTTGGGGTTCACGCGAGACTACTTTTCATGATTTTTAACGATCAAAATTAGAATCTATATCTGTTTTTTAGAACGAGATAATAGCTAAATTTTAAAATCTGAACTGTTGCTGACGTGATTTTTTTTAAATTTTGGTACATTTCTAGGCTCAAATTGGCTCTTCAATATTATACCGAAAAAAATTACAATTATTAAATGACTGGGCTATTACCTCGCCCCCCACAAAAAGTGTCAGAAATGTTTGTTAGTAGAATGACACGCGTAACTAGTCCTTATTTAAGTAGTCAAAGATCTATTTATTATTCATCATACCTACAAACTTCCCCGATCATTTAAATACGGATGTTCAATTAATTAGTATTACAAACACCTATTTACATCACCATCATCAGCCTATATGCGTCCCGCTGCAGAGCACATGCCTTACCTCGAGGAAGATTTATAGGCGTTAGTCCACCACCCGTGCCCAATGCGGATTGGTAGACTTCACATGACGCATCAGAATTTCTTTTTCAGCGTGTACAGGTTTCCTCACGATGTTTTCCTTCACCGTTTGAGAGCAGTCGGTATCACCGACATAAATTAGAAAAACTGTTTGGTACATACCTACATGGCATGCCGTCCGTGCGGATTCAAACCCGGCCCCCCATGATTGACTCTCTATGCCACTCCGCAACGCGTCACCGACGCTCGTATTTACATACTTCCCCCATAATTTATCTTAATTGTAAAATATGTCATAAATTCTAAGAATTTATACAAAATAAGGATATAGCATTTGTATTTCAGTCCCATTATAGATGTAAGAGTCATACGCTTTAGGTACAAGGGTCATCATCATCATATTGAATGCGTCAACTTTTCTGTTTTGCGTATAAATAATCTTATATTCGTGAATATTATATATAGCATAGTAGTAGGCTGGAAGCTTTCGAAATGTAGTGTTGAAAGAGAATGGAGGGGATAAGTTGGACAGAACGAAAACCAAATGAAGAGGTGTTAAGAATGGTCAAAGAAATGAGAAACATTCTGAAAACAATCGAAAACCGGAGGGGTAAAATGAAAGGACACTTGATACAAAATGACAATTTCTTTAAAATCATACTGGAAAAGAAGATAGAGGCGAAGAGAGGCAGAGGAAGACCTAGACAGAGTTATCCAGCCCATGTGAAGGAAAAGGATCAAGAACTCAAGAGACTAGCGGAAAAGAGACAGGATTGGCGAATACTCCATCGACAAGAGCATAGCTCTTAAATGAGATGATGATAGTAGACAAGTCCAATCAAACGGCTGCTCAATCTACAACACCTTTTACGATGGGAGAAATGATATTTTATTTGCAATGGTGCCTCACTCGAGAATTGTGTGTCTGTGTCCGACGATCCTATACTTAAAGGCTATTATCCTGCCGGAATCCAATCACACATTTTTAGAACAGACTGTCCCTGATGTCTATGGGCTTTGGTCCTGTGTCCCCATGCATGCCTTGCAGAGATCCAAGGTATGGTCCGTGTCGTATTAAATAATAATATTTTAATCTGTAGAGGTTTATATGGAAGACAAAAATAAGATGAACTCATCACGAAATCTCCAGAACTATAAAGCCCGTATGCTTTGGCATGGCATCTTTTTCGCTTCAGGCCCTCACCATTTTCTTTTTAATTCAACCCTTAAGGGTTAGAAGATTGGACAAGAAAAACTGTAGAGATGAACTGGAGTTCAGCTAGTAAAAGATATTTAAAGTTACCTATACAAAACACAGGTTGACAAATGATGGTTTTACTAGCAGACTTGGCTTAGCCCCACTCCCACTGACTGCAGATATCATACCCTTTCGATAGTTTACTTAGGGACAGTCAACTTGCTCACTCCTGGATTAGCAATGAACTCCGGATAAAATAGCTCTCTCAGTTAGAGCTATTTTACCCGGAGTTAATTACTTACCCAGGTTTATGTAATTGGGGCTTATAGCGTATCAGATAAAATGTTTGTGATCGTGGGTTTTCAAGAACCCCTCTTATCATGTTAGTAATATACTGTATAAGACCGCCATCGTTGTGTGGAACGTTGATTAACCAAAATAACTTTGCGTTGTGGGCTCATTACCATTATACCTACTTAAAACAGCTGAATACACATAACTTGATTCACATTGAAACTTTGCTGTAATGTAAACAATAGGCGCATTGGAAGACATAATTAATTGCCATGTTCCTTTTCCATTAGATTAATGTCCTCAGAAGGCAATTATATGTGGCATCTATATTTATTGACAGTAACCCGTGAAGAGTATGCATAAAATATAGTCGAGGAAACAGCTGTGCACTCGTTACTGGATGAAATACAACTGCATAGCAATCAATGTGCATAGCAAACTATTGAGCACACAGCACAGTAGGTATCATCATCATCATCTCTGTCGATGGACGTCCACTGCTGGGCAAAGGATCGCCATAATCCTAAGCATAAGGATCTCATCCAACGGGTTCCCGCCGCCTTCACCAGGTCGTCGGTCCACCGTGTGGGGGGCCTACCCACGCTGCGCTTTCCGGTACGCGGTCGCCACTCAAGAACTTTTCGGCCCCATCGGTCATCGGTTCTGCGAGCAATGTGCCCCGCACACTGCCACTTCAGTTTAGCGATTCTTTGGGCTATGTCTGTTACTCTAGTTCTTCTGCGGATCTCTTTATTTCTGATTCGATCTCGCAGGATATCTCCATTGCCCTTTGGGTGACTTTCAGCCTTTTTATGAGGCCTTGAGTGGTCGTGGTCAGTAGGTATATCATAAAATATATTTATGAATAATTACTTAATCCTAAGTCTTTGGCAACATCAAGTTGCTGATGAAATTCTTAGATAAGCTGGGATCAAAGTTACCCTATTCCAACTACAAGCAAAACATTTATTTGAACCGTCCGTCGATTTGAAAAAAACCTACTCTATCGATACTGGTGATATTGTTATGATTCTTTGAATGCCTAGTTTCTTTTTATCAGAAAGCGTTTTGTTGATTAGGTATTAAGTATAATATATTTTCTTTTGATGATGTAGTTAAAAGAAGGCCTATATCCACAGATCACAAAAACTAAAGGGAGATGTGAAAAGGGGGCGGAGCCAGTGTCGCAGCAATATGCGCAAAAACGGAACACATTGCTCGTGACAGTAAGGATTCAATATATTATGAGGCTGAAAGCTAGTAGAGATATTATGTGTAAATAGTTTACAATGCTTGCGAAGTACTAAAGATTATTCGAACGTTGAGTTCTGATACCGCAATGGATAATGAGCACATTCAAGCTAACAAAATACTTTCTATCGCGTGGTACTGGTGGTAATGCGACACTACGTTTCGTACTCACCGCGTTGGTTGGCATCTCTCTAGATCTCTATGCCTATATCCAACAGCCTAGCTAGCATGCCACCCCCGAGAAAACGACAAAAATCGAGATGTGCCTCCATCTTTATTATTTTACGTAGGCCAGAAAGAGCGCGCATGACGTTTTTCTCGTTTAAACGCTTTGTCGTGGGTGGCATGCTAGCTAGGCAACACTAGTGTTGCATGCGGCAGTAACTTTAGCAGTCCTAAAACATGAAAGTATAATTTTTTACATATATTTAAAAGAAAACAGATGGTAATATAACTTTACAATTTTATTAGAAATTAAATTATTAGCTAAACTATCACATTGTACAGTATTTATAACACTACTAGGTATTCTTATCTACTTATCAAAATTACTATTGGGGGATAAAAACAAAAAAAAAGTCTGTACTACCTATACCAGCTTCCTGGTGTATAAAATCTCAATACAAATAAGGTCCTTCATATGCTGACGGTTTTAAGGGGATGTACCAGACCATCAACCAAACAACTTTCTCTAAAATAACGGTTAGCATATTAAGTTTCAACTTATTATACTTCAACAAAAACTATAAAACGTAGACAGTTTTTTTTTTGAATCATCTTTGACAATGTCACCAAGAATTATCTTGTCCCAATTTAGGTACTAGAATCTAATCAAGACTTATTATGATGATTAGACAGCGATATATTCTAATACATAATATTATTTTTAAAGCCTGATCAGCACGTCTAGCATGCCACCCACGACAAAGCGTTTAAACGAGAAAAGCATGCGCGCTCTTTCTGGCATACGTAAAATAATAAAGATGAGGCACATCTCTATTTTTATCGTTTTCTCTGGAGTGGCATGCTAGGCCTACAGAAAAATAAAACACCTGCTTTGGAGGTGTTTCAGACGATATTTTTAAAAATTGGTTCGTTTTGTCGTGGAGGAATGGCGCGTTGCTGAACGGTATGGACACGTTCGAAACCGCATCGACAACATGCTAACTCTGAATTCTAGCAATCCACATTAGGCACGCGTGGAACTGACGTTCATTCATTTTCCTTTAGGGTAGGCCTGTGCCCTGCAGTGGGACGTATGTAGGCTGATGATGATGAGTACCTCTGGTCAGGCTTTTGACACAAAAATGCGTAAAATGAGTGAAATATTTTCTATTCATCACACAAGTATTTGTCCTATAATGTTCAATCACATTGCACAAGCAAGTATAGTAAGTTGGGTATAAAGACCAACCAACCCAAACCATGGTGGTGGCGATGGTGAGATTATTGGTGCACAAGTACTGATTTTTCTTAATTATGTATACAGGGTGTTAAGGTTTACAGTTATTGGCAAAAAAAAAATTCGGCTTTCCATACTAAATGCGACCAGCTGATCGAGCGTTTGTATGAAAAGTATTTTTTTTTGTGAATTTGCCCTAGGTTTCTTAAGGCAAGTTGTTCAGTATCATGTGTACAATCACCCCTCAAAGTAATGCAACTGTTTACCCTAACACCCTGTATAAGTATATAAGTATATATCTTATTATGCTGACACTTTTTTAAGGGGATGATCAGATCGTCAAACTGAACAACTTTCTCTATGGGACCAACATCGAAATCACAAAAAAAAATCTGCTGTCCCATACATTTGGCTCTTCTAGGTTTGCAGTTTTGTATGGAACATGTAATTTTTTTTTCACGATTTCGATGTTGGTCCCATAGAGAAAGTTGTTTAGTTTGATGGTCTGTTCATCTCCTAAAAATGTGTCAGCATATTAAGATGGACGCTACATGTATATTTGTAAACAAAAATATTACTCTTTTCTCATCTAGAAAATTTATAATGGAATTAATGTGACATTGCTTTTCTAATTCCAAACGTAAGAAATTACATTCAGTACATCTCCCATGTACAATACTTGCAAACTATTGTCACGATCACAGATCACAAAAACTGAAGGGAGATGTGAAAAGGGGGCGGGGCCAGTGTTGCAGCAATATGCGCAAAAACGGAACACATTGCTCGCGACAGTAAGGATTCAATATATTATGAGGCTGAAAGCCAGTCGAGATATTATGTGTAAATAGTTTACAATGCTTGCGTAGTACTAAAGATTATTCGAACGGTGAGTTCTGATACCGCAATGGATAATGAGCACATTCGAGTTAACAAAATACATTCTTTCGCGTGGTACTGGTGGTAATGCGACACTAGGTTTCGTACTCAGCACGGCTAGCATGCCACCCACGACAAAGCGTTTAAACGAGAAAAACGTCATGCGCGCTCTTTCTGGAATACGTAAAGTTATAAAGATGGAGGCACATCTCGATTTTTATCGTTTTCTCGGGGGTGGCATGCGAGGCCTACAGCACGTTGGTTTGCATCTCTCTAGATCTCTATGGTCACGATCAAAGGGCACTTTATACAACTTTATGCTAAAAGTGTAATACATAAATGTTCAATAAACAATATCTCTGAAGGCATTCAGTATCGTTTCGCTATCGTATCGAATGTGACAATTTGTGAAATACGATATAATAAAGGATAATACAATAGATACTTTAAACCGTAAATAAAATTGTTATTATTTTTACTACCGCATAAGGCACATTTCATTGGAAACGGTTTCTTTCATTTCATAAGATATTTATAGCAAGTACAAAGCCAGCATAGTTGACGCGTCATTACACATGAGCAAAGGAAGCTCAATATCAATAAATTATTACTCTAAGCACTAGATGCTTATGCGACAGTACCCTTTCGATCTGCCTTTTTGTTCTTTTCTGTATCAGGTTCTCCCATACGAAGTGGGCCGTGTTTCCAATTCGGTGGGTATCCGTATTGCCGTACATCGTCCCACCATTGCTGTTTTCCTTCTGCCCAAAAGATGTAGACCACGTTGGTGCCCACCAGGACCGCGAAACACACCCAGAAGGCCACTCGCCACTGTACCAATGTAGACTGTAATAAACAAAATGTTAAAGAATTAAAAACTGAACCCTTTGCATTATTATAAATTAAAGTCCCCACATCATTTGGCTGTCTGTCTGTAAAGGCTTATCTCTGAAACTACTGTAAGGATTTTGATACGGAGTTCACTAATAAATAGTCTGACTCTATAGTGGTGGCCAATTAATAGTTTGGACACAAATTCTAGCGAAAAATGACGTCAAAAAGCTATCTATGTGATATTATTTTGAATAAAAAATTTCTGACTTTTGAGTTTTGAGTTTCATAAAGTGACTATAAACTTACTTCAGGCAAGACTCAAATTTGATTCTGTTAAACTCCTGAAAAAAAATCGCTACGCAACATAGAAATCAAAATTATGTGTCCCAGAAGGATTTTAAATTATTAATATGAATGCCAAGCACTCATTTGAATTAGATTTAACATTATAAATTATTTTTAAATGAAATTTAAAAAATGAGGTATTTATTAGAAAATACGAATGTATTTTTCAAAACCTTCCAAGTAGACAAAAATATTCACACCATGTTTGTACTATGTATAATGGTAAAGCCTTCAATATGTGCAAAAAAAAATTTACCATGAGGTTTTTTAGAACGAGATAATAGCTAAATTTAAAAATTGGAACTGTTGCTGACGTGATTTTTTTTTTATTTTGGTACATTTTTAGGCTCAAATTGGCTCTTCAATATTATACCGAAAAAAAAAATGTCAATTACTAATTACTCCCGACTCAAACCGTAAAATGACTGGGCTAGTTGTATTTGCTCTGTATTTCAGTTTAACTTGTCGTTTAAACGTCTAGGTTTCTCCAATTTTAAAGCTAGAAATCCTTTAACCCTGTTCTTAACTTCAAACTAATCAGAAAGTCTTAGGTTGGTCATTAGTTACAACTTCACAAGTCAGAACTAAAGGAACAAACACCGCTTAGCTTTAGCCTTTAACCTATATTCAATCAACCCCAAAGGGATTGTGAAATGAAAACTTCAAAGTCATTAACAGGAGAAAGAAGAAACCGACAAAGTTAACCCAACCTTGTAAGTTTGAAATTGAAGGACGTTTTATTTATAATAGCGTACTATTAGAACTTTATGTTCTTAAATCTTTTAGAAGTCGTCCAAAACTTTTGGATTTGTTGTTCAAAAGTTTTGAAATTAAAGAGAAGTTTGAATTTAAAAATAATATTTTCAAAAGGCTCATCTGCCTTCCATTATCATCTTTTGTTGACTTTTAACAAAACTAAAGAGAAAATAATATAAAAAGAATCCAAAGAGCATTTAAGGTTTTGTTGTGTGATTTTGATTGAACCTATCTTTTCCTAAAGTGCATTTTGTTGCTCGTTATAATGTAGGATTTGAAAAGAGGGATCTATCTGGCGGATTATTTGCTTAAGCATTTATTAAAGTGATATACAAAGGGGATAAAATGGATTTTCTGTGATCTCTGCGCTTGACAGGCAGATTTGCGAATTAGATGGAGGTAGTACAAAGTGAATGCTCTGGTAAACATTATCGTACGACAACTACGACAACGATGTTAAAAAGACGCTATTCGAGTCAATGAGCGCAGAAAATTGATACAAACTATTGTAGGTACCAAAAGGACTTACATCTGGTGTCAGAAGTCCTATTAAATATGGTGTGATGATACCCGAAATGGTAGATGTTCCGTTGATCATTGCGGTCAACGACCCAGCATAGTTTGGCGCCAAGTCCAAGGCGTTCACCTGAAAAAAATATATAAAAAAAATGCTTTGAAAGTTTCTTCATAACGTAATGTATTGAAAGCCAAACGTAAATATTATTACAGTTTTTGAGAGTTACGCGGTTATTATTTAATCTAGAAATAAACATTTTAACGGGTTCTTTGCGTTTTGGTATATAAACGCGGTAAGAACCCGTTAAAATGTTTATTTCTAGAGTAAATATTATTGAAATTATAAATTTTCATGTGAAAGCATTTTAGAATCGATACATAATTTTTCGGCCGTATCGGCCATCGGTTTTGCGAGCAAAGTGCCTCGCCCACTGCCACTTTAGTTTAGCATTTCTTTGGGCTATGTCAGTTACTCTGGTTCTTCTGCGGATCTCTTCATTGTTTCTTGTAAAACATACCTTAAGTGAAATCAAGAAAATTAAATCGTAGTCAAATAACTCAGGTAACCCACCTTCATTCCACTGTAGAAGCCACCCATAAGGGCCATGGAGGCGATAAAATATGCGACAGCAGCAAACCGATCGCAACCGGAATACGAAGCCAATATAATGCAGATTGCGGGGCCCGTGGCGGCTGGAACGTGATTGAGGGAAATAAATATAAAAATCAATATCCAGGTATAAGTAGAGACCAATTCAAAGGAATAGTTTAGCAAACTCAAAGCGAAACAAAAGCATTCTTCTTTGAATCCCAACTGCATCGAATCTATACTTCGTATAGTAAACATTAATCGCATAGCTAATCTGTTTATATCTGGTGCAGCTATTTTACAGGCATAGCAAATCTGTATTTTATTTTTATTTTGCATCGTACATCGCCGCTTGTGTTTCTTACTTATATGTGCGTCAATATGTTGGATGTATTTTCTTGAAACTTATATACAATATAAATATATTATTCCTACTGACTACAATAGCATCACCAGTGTAGTCATCCGATACCAAGATACGAATATAGTATCGTTGGTCTAAGCAGTATACCCAACTCCCCCCCCCCCCCCCCCCACAGTTCTTCTTAATTTTTTTAAAAATAATTCTCCTTTCTAACAGGAACAACACTTTTGCCGAGTTATTTTCATATCACTATGTAAAGTTCCAACTAAATGTAAAGAGCGCTGACTCGCATAGCCCAGGCTATCCTTGTTTTGGAGTCACAGGTTTCTTTTTGATAAATCAAAGCCCCATTTACTTATGTTCATACCTAGAGTACCAAGTACTTAATGTTAACATTTAATTAGGCTAAGTGGATGCAAATAAACCTTTTTTCTGTGCTATTATTTAAAAGGGTGGTTGATAGACACAAAGGGAAGAACAGTCATGAGTTTACATCATAATTATGTATACTATACAGTCAGCATATTATTAAGAAAGAAGCAATACAATATTTATATTCCTTAATCTATACTATTATAAAACTGTAACAGGAAGTTTGTCTGTACATTGAATGTATTAAGAAAAAAAAAGTTACGATATGGTTCTTAGGTGTCCCTGATTCCATTTCATCAATTTTTGGATTTTTTGTCTGTCTGTTTGTTTGGGTGTTTGTTTGTTTGTTTGTTTGTTTGAACGAGTATCACGCAAAAACTACTGAACTGATTTTGATGAAACTTTTTTTGTTTGATAGCTTATGTTTGATGACTTAAAATCTGGTATATAATTTGTGCGGACGAAGTCGCGGGTTGACGCTCGTATAATAATTTAAGTGTAATATAATTATATTTTAAGATATCACGATGTTTTAAGGGGATGATCAGACCATCATCAAACTGAACAACTTTCTCTATGGAACCAACATTGAAATTGATAAAAAAGCATTGATTCAAAAAAACTGCTGTTCTATACATTTAAGTCAGCAGTAGTTCGTATGGAACAGCAGATTCTTTTAGTAAGTTAAGAATCAAATGTATAAGCCGTACCTATAGTAGTATGAATAATCCTTCCAGTTTTGATAGAGTGCCAGTTTCTCTTAACACAAACATCACAGACTAATCCGAAGACAAAGGAACTGAACCACATGGCGAGGTAGGGTATAGCAGTCAGGGTGCCAGTCGTTGCTATGTTGAACTTGAGAACGTCAGTCATGTACTTAGGCAAGTCGGTTACCATCGTGTAGTAGCCCCAATCGTGGCCCACCTGAAAACAGTTGAATTAAGTAAAAGAAGTCAAAGACTCCAAATATTACTATTGCAGTTATTTCTGATAAGTGCGTAGCACCCTCAACCGATGGATGTGCATGAAGAGATGTATCTTCTTCTTATCGTGTGGGCAAGCCCTGGTGTCAGAGTTTTTTTTAGACCGCCTTACGGCCTCTGACGTGGTTTTTATGTAACGACTACTACCATCAGAGATAGTAGCCGGGACCAACGGCTTAACGTGCCATCCGAAGCACGGGATCATCTTTCTTTTCAGACAATCAGGTTATTCAGCCTGCAATGTCCTAACCAACTGGGGAAAAACGCAGAAAGTGACATATCACTAGGTGTCCCCCGTGGGAATCGAACCCACGACCTCCGTGTCGAGAGCCCAATACTCTTAACCATTAGACCACGGAAGCAGGTGTGTAGTGTGTGGCGAACCGTAGTCTCTGCCTACCCCTGTGGGATAGTGGCATGAGTATATGTATAGTCATTTAAGAAATTAAAGATGTGATTATTCAATATTTCGGACGAGACTTGAAACCGCAAACTGTCAATACTATTCTGTGATCCCTTTTGAATTTCACAACCCCTTCGTCTTTACAGAACTAGATTGCCATCTCATCATGATCATCAGCCTATTAGACATCCCAGCATAGCCCTACCCTCAAGGGCGTATAGGCGTTAGTCCACCACGCGTGCCTAATGCGAATTGGAAGACTTCACATACGCATCAGAAGTTTCCTCACGATGTATTCCTTTACCGTTTGAGAGCAGTCAGTACTCGTACACACGGCGACACATCAAGCTATACAAAACCAAAACAAGCTGGACACGCGTAGGTCGCGTAACGTATAAGGTCGCGCGGCCAGCTTATGTTGGTTTTGTATAGCTTGATGAGTCACCCGTACATACGTTAGAAAAGTTCATAGGTACATGGCATGTCGTCCTTGCGGTTCCAAACCTCTCATTATTGAGTGTCGATACCTCTCCGCAACACGTCCCTGAAGCTACGCTCTTGCTATCTACTGTTAACTTAATAATTTATGATCGGAATATTTGATATAAACTCATGAAATATAATCCATAATTTCAAAGTAAACTAAAACTTACCGCAGCAAATAGCAATGCCCAGACTGGAACTGATCTGACGATGGCTTTCCAAGGTACGGGATCTCTGACGCACTTGGTATCAGCGCTGGTGACGTGCTCATTCAAATATTTCAGTTCTTCATCTGATATGTATGGATGTGTGTTTGGAGTACTGTAGCAAAGGATGCTCTGAAATAAGGCAAATCAAAATTTATTATTCTTTTCGTCCACCGCGTTGGAATTCTATTCTAATTTTAAAATTGTGGCGTCCATTTTTGCCAATATCTAGTTATACAGGGTGGAAAAAAAGGCCGTGGTTGGAGGAGTATCCTAAATATTAATGATAAAAAGTTTTTAAAAATGCGCTTGCCACACTCGGGAATCAAACCAACTAAAATCCGAAAAAACAACATCACCATACAATTGGAGCTTCATTAAGCGACCTACACACAAGCGGCAACGCGGCTCTTACACCGCATAGAAATAATGTGAAAGAATATTGTAGGTATGTGGAATTTTTTTGTTAAATATAATATTCTTTTAGTATATTTATTAAACTTGAAGATATATTTAGAAATTCCTTTCCATTTAGATATTTATTTATAATTTTTATACGGGTTTATATCAATTAATTATTCTATGTATGACCTTCCTGCTATAAAGAAACAAAAACTGGTAAAACAGGCTGGTCAGAAAAAATAAGGAAGTCGAGTAAGGCATTATAATATTTATACAATATGTTATTCTATTTTATTTACATATTATTTCTAGAATCACTAAAACGGTTTCGGTAGTAAAAAATGTGGGGGTTAGTCTTTAAAAAACTAAAAAGTTCGGATTTCTAATTAGATACATTTTATTAGAGATTATATTACCCAACATAAAACGCAGTTTTTGTAGACAAGAATAAAATTACTACATTTTATTTGTAATCAGATATTTGAAACATCCCAATGTGTCTGTAAGTCTCTAATACTGAATAAATACTAACCCAAAATATGAACCACAGAATACCGAAGCAACCAAAGAAGTAGAAGACATTCGCCCAATCTCCACCACCAGCCATGAGGAAACCAGACATGAATGAACCGAATATGTTACCAATCTGGGCACCCCCAAATACGATCGCTCCTTGCCGTGATCGTTCGTGCGGTGGTACCCATCGTGCCAGCACAATCATGAGAGCCGGCATTGTTGGACCCTGAAATAATAAACCGTGCTATATTTATTATGTACCTGTGTATAAATAAGAGACAAATAAATACTTTTTAATTTAATTTAATTTAACACAGACGGTTGTTATATCATCATTGCATCAGCCTTTATTCAGGGTCCTTCTTAATACAGGGTTTTAGGGTAAACAGTTGCATTACTTTAAGGGTTGATTGTACCCATGATACTGAACAACTTTACTTCAGAAACCTATAGGAAATTCGTAATAAAAAATGTGGACTTCCCATACAAAATGGAATCAGCAGATTGAAGTTTTGTATGAAAATCAAGACCATCAAACTGAGCAAGTGTCTCTATGAAAACAACAACGAAATTACGAAAGAAAAGAGCTGTTTCATATAAAACTGCAAATTTACTAGAACCAAAATGTATGGGACAGCGCCGGATATATTCGCAATTTAGATGTTGATCCCATAGAGAAAGTTGTTCAGTTTGATAGTCACAGATAAGTGTTGTAAGTGTAGTTCAGTTCTTAAAATATCGTCAGCATATTAGGTTGGATTATGTTTAGGGAAACTTAAATGCTTTACATATCGAACAGGATGTTTCCGACCGTCAAACTGAACATCTTTTACTATAGGAGCAAATATGAACACGAGGACAAAAACTAGCCGTTTTCATACATTTTGGTAAAGTAGCTATTAGTTTTTTTCTCACGATTTCTATTTTGGCTCTATACTGAATGTTTTTCACTTTGTAGGTCTGAAGCACTTTATTCTATTTTAATTTTACGACATTTAATTTGACACCCTGTATACGTCCCACTGCAAGGCACAGGCCTACCCTCAAGAAGAGTGTTTCCCATACACAGACACACAGATATATAATTATGTAGACAGACGCATCGGAATTTCTTCTCCAGCGAATGCAGGCTCCCTTATGATGTTTTCCATCACCGTTTGAGAGTAGTCAGAAATCATTGATACATGACATGTCATCTGTGCGGATAAGAACCCGAACCTCAAGATCGAGTTTCCACTTTAACTATTTATTATGAGGACTGGCCTTGCGGTAGCACGGCCCTCTGCCACGGTATAAGATCAATTGATCATGGGTATTTACATTCAATTTTATACCTTATCACTAAACGAGACAGCCTATAAATGCGAAACAATAACTTCGAACTTAGAACGTTTGGGGTTCACGCGAGACTACTTTTCATGATTTTAACATTCAAAATTAGAATCTAAAGTTATGGGGAATAAAATCCAAAGTTGCGGATTTCATGTTACCTCGCCCCCCGCAATAAGTGGCAGAAGTGTTTGTTAGTAGAATATCACGCGTAACTAGCCCCAATATAAGTAGTCAAAGAGTTTCCATCTACGTTTCGTGCCATCTACACTCTACCGGTCGGTGAATGAAACACGATAATCCAGCAGGCTAGAGCGAAGGCACGATCGTATAGCAAATATTTAATGAATCTCTCGTTTATTGGCTAGCCTATTTAAAGGTGAAATCTCAAAATAAACTCAATCGACTGGCTGGCTCCATATTAAATGAGTTTCGTTTCGCAAACCACTAGTCTCAAAGATCGCTACTGACTATAAAACTGACAATTGCAGAAGCATAGTCTTCGATTTCAAAGTTTTTTTTAATCAAAGAGTTGATTTTTTATTTAATTGCTTTGGTAATGCAATAAGAATTATGGGCTGATTCGGGTATCGGGTACCTCTTAGAGTGTTCTTACTCTGGCCTTCCGCTTGACACTATTTATTTGGACACCATGTGTAAAGAAGCAATGTTATGTTAAGGCAGGTATAGACGATGACAATTTTGCGGCGCCAATTTTTTCGCACGAAAAAAGCATGGCACGCGGTCGTTAACACCGTTCTAATTTCCAAAGCAAATTTCTTCGCATGCGAATGGATTTGCTTGAGAAAACCGTGATAGCGATTAGCACGACGTGTTTACACGAGTCGAAAAATTGGCGCGGGGGATGCGAGGGACGCGGGCGGAGGTCACTAGCACCGAAAAATATTCGTGCGAGAAGAGTTTTACTGTGCTTTTTTTGAGGCGCCGCAGAATTCGCACCGCAAAATTGTCATCGTATAAACCTGCCTTTATGTATAATAGCTGTGATAGATACCAATAACATAATTGATAGGATTCTACTGTCGAGTCGATGGCATCATTGAGATTGATTAGCCATTGTAGTGAACAGATGAGATAAGCCAATCAGCACTACAGGCTTGCTTATTGCCCAGCCAATTAACCATATTAACCACATTTTACGGATTTTTATAGTTGAAGTATTCTGAGACATTGCCTGCGTGACGAAATGTATTCGTTTCAAAACTAACGAATGTATATGATCAAAAATAAATTCAAATACTATAATACCTAAAATTATACAAAAAGTAGGAGGAATATTATATAAGGTCTAACAAAATTAGCTGAAACTATTTTAAGGGGATGATCAGAACATCAAACTGAACAACTTTCTCTATGGGACTAATATCGAAATCGGGAAAAAAAATTCAGCTGTCCCATACAAAACTGCAAACATAACTCGACTCAAATGTAAGGAAATAGGAATTATCATTTTCTATTGTATAGTAGCATTTCTTATCAAATTCAAATTTACCAGTTTTGAGGTGAAACGGGAATGGGGCGTTTTCCTTTGTTCAACACATTTGCTCGTAAAGTGGCTCTCATTGCACCTTTTTCAGGTCCATAATTTAGGTTAACAAAGTTTGCGTTTTACTAGTACGGTTCAAACAGAAGAAAAACGACGCCATTTTCCTTAACATTAAATTTTGTCTTAACACGTTCCGGGGAAGTGAACGAGACACAATAGAACTTTTATTGTTATCAGTTATCACGTCAATAGCCGGTCACTGTCCCAGAACGTGTTAACATAGAGTTATGTTTTACGAATTTTAATACATTTTTAGAAACATCATATGAAACGCGTGAGCGTTATTCATTACAGTCTCAGCTCGTTTACAGCACTCGTCTACGGTTCGTGCTGCAATCCAGTCTCGACTGTAATGACCGACTTAGCTCACCTGTATCATAATTTACTATTAACATAACATAATACAAGGTTTCAGTATTTAATTATGTGTCACATGATGAGAGTTGGCTAGATTTTTATTTGAATTTAATTTAAATACTCAATTAAAACAACGAACACGTTGCGAATTTTGCCTAACTTAGTTTTAGTTTATAAATAGAGTTGACACAGATATTGTTAGAGAAATAAATAAACTGTATCGAAGTTACCTTTACGGTTCTTTTCGTGTTAAGTATGAATGTGGATGGCTGTAGTAGGAGAGGGAGGCCGAAGAAAAGATGGATGGATTGTGTGAAGGATGATATGTGTAAAAATGGAGTGAGTGTTGAAACGACGGCTAAGAGAGATGAATGGAAGAGGATGACATATTGCGCCGACCCCAAATAATGGGAAATGGGCAAGACAATGATGATGATGATGACTCAATTAAAAAAAATATATTCTTACCTCTCCCATGCCTTGCAAGACTCGAAGTATAAATAGCCATGTCGCGCCACCAGCCTTTACAACAACTGGTGTCAACAGCGTAAAGATAGCTGTACTTAATAGGCCTATGCCTAAGGTCCATTTTCCTCCATATCTTTCGGCTAAGTATCCTCCAGGGACATGAGTTATGGCGTACCCATAGTAGAAGGCACTGAGGATGATTCCTTGAGTTTTCTGAGACCAGTCGAATATTGCATACTGAAAAAGGGAAAAAAGAGTGTTGATAATTCAAAATATCCGTTTTTAAACAGCACGAAACTTTGAAATTTTATTTCAAGCATGACATCAAAGCATTATGTACACTTATTCTATGGATAATGGCCGGAAAACATCGTGACCATGGTCTTGACGACGCATAAAAAAAATGTATGCGAAAGCGCTAATTCGCCTTACAAAGACATCATCATCCTTTATACGTCCCACTGCAGGCAACTTGCCTACCTTCAAGGAGGATGGGCGTTACGGAACTTCATTGCCATCTCATCATGATCATCAGCCGAAACACCCCACCGCAGGGCATAAGCCTACCCTCAAGGAGGGTGTATAGGCGATAGTCCACCACGCGTGCCCAATGCTGATTAGTAGACTTCACATACGCATCAGAATTTCTTCTTCAGCGTATGCAGGTTTCCTCGCGATGTTTTCCTTCACCGTTTGAGAGCAGTCCGTATTGCGAACATACGTTTGAAAAACTCTTTGGTTTGGCATGTCGACCATGCGAATTCGTACCCGGACCCTCATGTATAAGTGACCATACCTCTCCGCAACGCGCCTCCAACGCTCTGCCGTGCAACGTAATGTTTTTTTTTTATCTCCTTTATCTTTTGCAATCTGTCGTTCCTTTTTTTTTTTGGACATTCAGCAAAACGTGTGACGTGTATTAATGTTGGCTTGCTTGGTGTGCACCCAGTGATGCATCCAAATTAGAGTAGAGTGTCTAGAACGGTTAGACTCCCAGTAGATTGTCCTGTGCTATCTTTTTTTTAATTCTGCGGGTCTGAGTCTCTTCCCTCATTAGATTTTGAGCTAATATATTTGGGTGGTTTAGTATCCTTTTCTGATAAATTCGTGTGAACTCTACTATTTCCTCCTTCACGTAGTGAAGTAGTTAAGGTCATTGTGGAGTACACGTAAAGATTTGAATTCTCACAGTTTGGCCTTGAAAAATTGCAGTAGTATTATCCTTTTACGTTAAAAATATCGTGGAAGCAGTAAGCCTTCATATTTACGATGTTATTATACGTTTATTATGCCGAGTAAACTTTATTCATTAATAACACTGGATTAAAACATTAAACTTCAAGAGCGTCGTGACTCAAATAATTTATTATCTGAAAATCTACTTGACAGCCAAGAAAATTGAGTTCATGCGTTAGAATAAATTAAAGATACCATGAAGGCAAAATTTCAATTATAAATACTTTAGATCTCTGAGTCTAATAAGGACTTAATAAATACTTTATAAATTATGTGTGAAGTATGTGTGGTGTGACGCTGAAAGATGAGTGAGAAATTGTGTAATAAGAGATAGATATAAATTAAAAGAAGATGTAGTGACAAGAATAGAGAAAAGTATGCTTCGTTGTCGTTGGTTTGGTCATGTGGAGAGGATGAGTGACAGTAGATGTACGAAAGAGATATATGTTGCTAATGTGAGTGGAAGCGTCAGGTAGAGGGCGCCCTCGTAGAACGTATGTTGATCAAATCAGTTGCGTCCTACAACAAGGGGAGGTGCGGAATACTCAAAACCCACGGGCATGTATGAAGAGATGTATGGATGTGCATGAGACAAGAGAAGTATGTAAGGATCGTAGTAAGTGGCGCGCCCTGGTCTCTGCCTACCCCACTGGGAAAGAGGCGTGACGTTATAGATAGATAGATATAAATTATGATTTAGGAAGGAAACTGGCATGATACTAAAGTCAGGGGTTATATACAACCATTCAAAACTCTCGCTTTGGCTTTGTACTTGCTTTGCTTTGAAATTCTGATGTGTATGTGAAGTCTACCAATCCGCATTGGGCACGCGTGGTGGACTAATGCCCATACACCCTCCGTGAGGGTAGGCCTGTGCCATGCAGTGGGACGTTTATAGGCTGATGATGATGATGCAAGTGTGTGCATGGGCTTTAAACTATTAAACAAAGATGCACTCTCTTTTCCTTATCCTGCTGAATTTTATGGAAGCGGGAAACCGCTATGATAAGAGAAAGAGTACTGAATCTAACAGGTAGGTACTTCAATCCATATAAGGACGAAAAGATTTTCCGATTCCTATTTTAGCTTTCTGGCCAATTCTGATTAGCAAATGCAGGGTGAAATAGATATCATTAGCATCCTTTTAAACTTAGAGTCTAACTATCAAACTGAACAACACTTACTATGGGAGCAAACCGATCGGAGAAAAAAAAATCAGCCGTTCCATACTAAACTGCAATGCCTACTCGACACAAATGTAGGCATCAGCTGATTTTAGTTTTGCTCCGGTTGGTTTGCTCCCATAGAAGTTGTTCAGTTTGATGGGTAGACTAAAGGATTTAGTTTAAAAGGATGCTAATGATATCAATTTCACCCTGTATAATTACATTACAATTATTATTTTATTTTACACCCTGTATTATTTTTATTACTTACAGGTTTCAAACTGACGGTCCCATTGACAAATATCTCGCTATCGTCAGGGCAAGCATTGGGGTCGAAGTTTGACTCGTCGTTGCTGGAATCGTGAACCATCTGAGTGACAGCCAAGTTGAGGCACACCC
Source organism: Agonopterix arenella (assembly GCA_927399405.1). NCBI lineage: Eukaryota > Metazoa > Arthropoda > Insecta > Lepidoptera > Depressariidae > Agonopterix > Agonopterix arenella. The sequence goes on along the minus strand of OV656707.1, from coordinate 10,304,068 downwards.
GCATAGTGTAAGCGTTGCAAACGGCGAGCAGACCCATGATGCCGAGGACATACCGCTGGGGAATTAGGAACACTGAGCGGAGAAAATAATTTCATGTAGTAAGATTTAGTAGTTGTGATTGTAATAACATACTCATTAGCTTAGACAAGGTGTCAAATTAAATGTGTTACGTATTAAGGGCCTATGTCGAAAAATAAGCGAAAGCGAAATGGGTGTGCGATAGCTTATATTACTGCCTGATGCGAGAGAAAGAGGTGGGGCGGCGCGCGCGCCTGAAACGACGCAAGCGTAAAACAAACTTTATTTAATTGTGATTGTACTATTTATGTAAGTTCAATTCTGCTCTAATCAAAATTTATAAAATATCAATCCCTTTTTTTTAAATCAAGTCTCGTGTTTCTATTATTCACCGTTTAGCAGTTCCAAGCGTTTATCGATAAAGACGGAGTCTACTTTGGCTTAAAAATGTGTCTTAATCGTGTTTTGGCTCTAATCAAAACTTAATTATATGTTCAATTTACACATATCCGGAAATCATACTCCTACTGTTAGTACTTTATGATATATGACGCATTGAAGAATCCTATTTTTTTCACATATCCTCTTAAAGAGCGCCCCGCTGCCCGCTGGACAGATGACGTAAAACAGGTAGCGGGGAATGACTGGATGAGGAAAGCCGAGGATAGAGTTTTCTGGTGGATCTTGGGAGAGGCCTATGTTTAGCAGTGTACGATGATGATGATGATGACTAAAAAGGGTGCTTCAGAGCATCAAACTGAACTTTCAGTACGGACATTGAAATGGCGAAAAATTCTGTGGAAAACATCAACGGCTACTGGACCCAAATTATTTCTTGCGATTTCATAGTTGGTTTCAAGTTGTTCAGTTGATGGTCTGAAGATTATGTTACTTATTTAATTTTACACCCAATATAATTTTTAATACAAGAGAAACTTTCTGGTAATATTTTAGTGGTAAGACTATTTTGTGTATTGGCCGTCTCTCTCCTCATTATTGTTACTGAATCGTTAGATTTGAAGAAAGATACTTGTAAAAAAGAAATGCTTGTACCAACTGTTTTACATCATATAAGGTCTAACAAAATTAGGTGAAACTATTTAAAGGGGATGATCAGACCATCAAACTGAACAACTTTCTCTATGGTTATTTCTGAAAATGTTGATTGCCCCATAATGAGGCACTTCGTCGAGATAACCAAATCTCAATTAGTTATTGAGTACTAACTTAGTTTGTAAGGCTGTTTTTGTTTTTGTTTTGTTTTATTTTGTTTGTACTAACCCTGTATGCATCTCATAGTTATCTGAATAAATAAAGATTTAATTTAATTTATGGGACTAATATCGAAATCGCAAAAAAAAAATCTGCTGTCCCATACATTTAGGACGAGTAGGTTTGTATGGAACAGCTTCATCGCAATTTTTTTTTTTCTCGATTCCGATATTTGCCCCATAGACAAAGTTGTTCAGTTTGATGGTCTGATTATCCCCTTAAAATAGTTTCAGCTAATTTTGTTAGACCTTATATACCAGTAGTCTTATCTACTGACCATGGAGAAGAAGTTTACCGCCAGATATGGTAAAGAAAAATGAAACTAAAAAGTTTTATGTTTAGTTGGTGAATAAATCATGAAGCACAATCTGAAAATTGAACTTCAGTATTAGGTAGTCGACAAAATATATTATCGCAAACTTTATTTTGAAGATTGTTATTTGTTTTTAGTTTACTTTACTGGAATATAAAACTTAATTAGCAGGAAACTATTAAGAAACAACTCTTTTCTTTCTTTAATCTTAAAGTAATATCAATACACAAAGTGTGATAAAAGGCCAATTAAAAATAATGGAGAGAAAGATTCGATTATTTCATAATTGAGAGAGGAAGTATATAATTTTTTTTAGTTCAGTGGTCTGGCCAGAAATTATGTAAGTTAATACTTCTCGCTTAAACACTAAAGTGTTACGAACTTACGATAGTTATCATAATATCATTGTATGAAGCAGTATTATGAAATTTAGTTTTATTTTTAACTTCATGTTTAATAATAGCCTTGTTTTAATGCATTAAAATAATACGAATACTTACGTTTCGATATTTTTTTCCTCCATTCTGGTGCTAACATTGCGTTATTTACTTTGTACCTGAAAATAATGGAATTATTTTACAACGTAAGTAATATAATAATAATCTTAAACAAGATAAACGATCTTGACTTAAACCTGTAACGTTCTTAAGAATTAGTAGATTAGATTTGAGTTTATTCTACATTTTATTATCATGTTTATGAAACTGAATGAGGGCAGCTTGCCTACTTCTTAGGAACTGAAGTATTTGCCTACTTATTGGCAAAGCTGCTAGCCTATTGAGGCAAAACGGCCGCAATTTATCTGCAGTCCTCTGACAATGTCCGTTAAGAGATATCTTATAATTAAGTCACAAGTGTTAAAATTGATTGACTCTGGGGACTTATATAGAGAAACGAACTCTAACTTCGTCAGCATTCAAGTGTTTACCATGGCTGAGGAAATGTAAATAGACTGACCGTACTGCAACCATTTTATCATGTTAGTTCAGTATTTTGTTGCAATGTTTCATTAAACGATACTTCTAAGTTCACATTTTCAATTACACGAGTTTTTTATCTATCTGTTTGAGTAATAGGATATAAAAAGAACGACTGATGTTTATTAAACATTTTCTACGGAATTGTATTTTGTGAGCGTTTTTTTTATTTTTAACAGCGCTCTCTTTAGCGTGAACGTTTTATAATAATAACACGGGCCCAAGTGCTCCCTGGGGAAGTCCCTGATCCTCGTCTCCGACTTGCCTTTACTGGCCGGTCGGAGTGGACCAAGGTCCAAGAGGATCAGATCCCCGCCACCTCTGTGCTTGTCTTAATTGGCCGGTCTTAGGTTGGAGTCGCAAGAGCTATATGCTCGAAGAGTGGATGTGTTGCGTAAGTGGCGAGTGGGCACCTGATTAGCCGTTGGAGACCGAAATGATGGTCGTTTAAAGTACAGAAGCACCTCTCCACTCTAAGCCACTTAGGAAATGTTGCCCCCTTGTCGCTCCGTGCGAGCGGCTGTTTTCGGGGGCCCATTCATTTTGAGTTGGCGAGTCACAGTCTGCCATTTTTACCGTGTTTAAATTTGGTCATTGGTCAGGCAGGCGCCATAATCCCGTTTAAAACCTAGTTACCTGTTTCTTTCCACTCCTTACAATAGTCCTACACTGACCGGGGGCTGTTTTGTATGCACTTCTATAGTGTATCAGTATCCACTACAGAAGTTACACAGTTGATTTCGACAGTTTGATTTCAACTATCCCAGTGGATAGTTGAAATCAAACTGTCTGACAAGTGTTGGCTTTGGCCCCACGCACGCCTCCCAAAGGTCCGGGACACTTATGTCCCGAGATAAGGAAAAGACATACAATAATAACTTAACATTTAAGAATTTATCTTTATTTACAAGGAAGCTTCATTATGCATATTATGCGTTTAATAGACACCTTTACCGGTGCATAAAGTCGTTTCCAAGGCTTTTCCCCAAATGACTACCATTCACGGTGAATGTCCGAACAATATCAGATAATTGAAATACTTGTTTATAAATGCATTTAATTTTAAACCAACGCTATCTACGATCACGTTTCACGATCGCTATTCATTTACAAAATAAGCAATGATACACAAGGTACCTATACAATACACTTCGATCAAAGTTAAATAAATGGATAAGCCTACAAACAATGATAATATTCAACAGCTCATTTAGTTGAAGCACAGATAGTTGGGCACTGGACACTTGGCCTGTCAATGGGTACCTAAGGCATCCCATACTAATCGTGCTTTTTTTATAGGCAAACCGTCGATCGCCGTCAATAAAATGTGTCGTAGCCCTTCAAGAAATAAAAAAATACGATTAAGGGAAGCACTGAGGCTTGAGTGTTTTTATTTTTAACGAGCGTTAACCCGCGACTTTGTTCGCACAAATTATGTACCAGATTTTAAGTCAGATCATTAGCTGTCAAACAAAAAAGTTTAATCAAAATCGGTTTAGTAGTTTTTGCGTGATACTCGTTCAAACAAACACACAAACATACACCCAAACAAACAGACAGACAAAAAATCCAAAAATTGGTGATATGGAATCAGGGACACCTAAAAACCATATCGTAACTTATTTTTTGTTAATATCTTCCATGTACAGACAAACTTTTTGCTACAGTTTTATAATAGTTTAGATTAGATATTTCAACAAGGTGAACCAAAGTAATGGCACTACAAGGACGAAAAAATAGCTACAGGAAACTACATTGAATTTTTTTTTGGTACATAGGTACTGTCATTGAATGCAGTAACTTGTTCTCGGGGAAGCACGACTGAATAAAGATCAACGTTTTCCTGTAGAAATAGTAGTGTACATATTTAGATAAGTAGGTACCTATTTACAAAACTAATTTATTCTATAGTAATCTGAACTAAGAGCCCTTCCACACTGGCGTTTGATCACTGATTTCTCGGCGGGAGCGAGACCACGGGCACGAAATATACAGGGTGAAATTGATATCATTAGCATGCTCTTAAACTAAGAGTCTACCCATCAAACTGAACAACTTTTACTATGGGAGCAAATAAAAATCTGCTGTTCCATACTAAATTGCAATGTCGACGCGTTCGCGACTCAAATTTTAATGTATGCAATAGCAGATATTTTTTTTGCTCCGATCCGTTTGTTGCCATAGTAAAAGATGTTCAGTTCAATGGGTAGACTCTTAGTTTAAAAGGATGCTAATGATATCAATTTCATCCTGTTTAAGAGAACAACTGCGGGCGTATTTCGAAGTCAGTGTGGAAGGGCTTTTAAGTGAAGATCATAGATTGTTAATGACTGAGCCAACTTAAAATGTTTGAAAGCATAGTATAGGTCAAGCGAAGCAACCTAAAAATTTTTAAGTACCACGTCTTAGATGTAGTCAGAACTCTTTAAGATTATGTGTAATAAAACAGAAACTTAGGTCCGTATTAATAAACGAAACTCGCCTCAGACAGGCTCTTGAGTAATTTCAAATGCATACTGAAACGTCATCTTGAGAAGCTGAGAGCATAGGAGAATCGTTTATTAATACAGGCCTTAGAGCGAGCGAAGAGAGCTCGACTTTTCTCTGCTCTACGGTTGTAGCATGTGTATATAAGGTCTAACAAAATTAAGTGAAACTATTTTAAGGGGATGATCAGATCATCAAACTGAACAACTTTCTCCATGGGACCAATATCGAAATCGCGAAAAAAAAATCGGCCGTTCCGTACAAACCTACTCGACATAAATGTATGGGACAGCAGATTTTTTTTTTCGCGATTTCAATATTGTTCCGATACAGAAAGTTGTTCAGTTTGATGGTCTGATCATCCCCTTAAAATAGTTTCACCTAATTTTGTTAGACCTTATATATAGCGGTCGGTGGCCGTTGCGGAGAGGTATGGACACCAAATTATGGGGGTCCGGGTTCAAATCCGCACTGACATCATAACATGTACCAATGAGTTTTTCTAAATTATGAACGTAATACCAACTGCTCTCAAACGGTGAAGGAGAACATCGTGAGGAAACCTGCATACGCTGAAGAAGAAATTCTGATGTGTATGTGAAATCCACCAAACCGCATTGGGCACGCGTGGTCGACTAATGCCCAATACACCCTCCCTGAGGGTAGGCCTGTGCGCTGCAGTGGGACGTTTACAGGGTGAAATTGATATCATTAGCATCCTTTTAAACGAAGAGTCTACCCATCAAACAGAACTGGGTGCAAACCAATCGGAGCAAAAAAAATCAGCTGTTGCATACATTTGAGTCGAGTAGGCAGCTGCGGTGCATGCAGTTTAGTACGGAACAGCCGATTTTTTTTTCCTACGATCTGTTTGCTCCCATAGTCAAAGTTGTTCTGTTTGATGGGGAGACTCTTAGTTTAAAAGGATTCTAATAATATCAATTTCAGCCTGTATAGGTTGATGATGATGATGATATGTGTTTTATAGACAGAGCTCAATCAATCTATATATTATATTATATTAAACTGCAGCCCCGGAGGCCCCCCCCCCCCCACGCCCTCGCGAACTACTGGTCGCACGACCTGTATTTTGTCACAGTCGCACATACAATAATTTTAAACTGTGGATTTCGGTTTTAAATGGTTTATTATTCTGTAAGTGGTTTTAAAACGTTTTTTTTATAACTATGACTACACGATGATCGAAAATGTCTTAATCGTGAGAGGATTGCTTTACTTAAAAGTGGCATTGTACATGCTGATGACAATGATTAAACATTTTCCATGAATGCTGTCATGCACAATACTTAAAACAAAACAGATATCAGTCACTGTATCGATGGTTGTATTTGTTTGTACGTATATATACAGGGTGTAAGTGACAGCCTAGCAAATACTGAAACGGTGAACTCAGACCATCAAACTGAACAACTTTCACTATGGAGCCTACCTCAGTCCCCTACATTTAGTCGGGTAAGTACAGCAGTTTTGTATGGGACAGCTGATTTTTTTTCGAGAAAGTTGTTCAGTTTGATGATCTGAGTTCACCGTTTCAGTATTTGCTAGGCTCACTTACACCCTGTATAATAAATGTCGGTCTCATCTCCGTTACCCCGATCTTGCAAAGATTGTGAAATCTTTTAAGATTTCTAAATTGTTATTGAATTTATACATGCCATGTACTTATCGAAAATAAGAGATAGTGATTGTTATATCTCGTTAGTTTCACAAACGTTGACCTTGTCATTGACAACTGTTTAAATTTAATAAAATAATCACCAGGGTTCGGGGTTAGGCAGTGTGAATTCGGGATTTGCAACACGAAAAAATAATATGGACATTCCCTTTCGCGGGATTTTTTTTATTGCCTTTAAATAAAATACGGGATTTTAAAATGTATTAAATAATAAAAATTACCATAAACCTCGTAATGTATTCATGATACATGTAAAATGAATACGTTTACGAAAATGTGATACTAAAAACTCTCTTTTAAGTTATTTTAGTCTAGCTAGCTTTAAAAAAGATTTTTTTAAAGAGGGCAGCACTGTGCACCACAATGCTCCTTAAAAACAAGCCGACAGCTGATTTTTTTTTCGCTTTTCCTGAGGTAGGTGAAAGTTGTTCAGTTTGATGGTGTGAGTTCACCGTTTCAGTATATGCAAGGCTGTCACTTACACCCTGTATAATATTTGAGTTAAAAGTTTATGACTGAATTTCTGAGCACCATCACGTTCAAAAGTAGCCAATATTGGATCTTTGTTGCTACTGTCATCCAAAATTTTATGATGATTTTGTTGTTGTTAAACAGTAAACAAGATTGATAAAAACTCTCTAAAGTAACCATTCAGACTTACGTAGCTACGTGGTTTTAAAATTACTCAGAATAATTTCAATGATATGTGTGTACAAATTATGGAATAGAGAAAGGAGCGGAGGTGTTGTAAAACAATATTTATATCTAAGTAAGTGTCGCCAAAATACAGAGACGGGGACAAGACGGGCGCAGGTTCCGTCCCTGAAACCGAATCCAGGAACAACGCACTTCATCGTTTTAGATGTATTTTATTGACAAAATCCTTCTCAGCAAAGAGAATAGCGGACCATTTTGAACTGAGCATCATAGGCCACGCCCACTGTGACGTCATGACCTAATATAATGGCGACAGACCTAATTGCCTTGCGACACCTCCGCTCCTTTCTTTCCTCCGTGGTAGAAATACTTTGAAATCGAATTCCAGAAGCCAAAAGACTGATCCGAAACTAGTTTCGAACCTACAACCTCAGTAAGGTTGCAAAGAAGTGAATAACTAATAACCACAATCTAATGATTATGATATTCAAGTACCGAACATGCTGCATGTGGTAAAGTAAATGAAAATAAATGTGGTTAAGGTAAATGAAAATATTTATTTGTTGAGACATTTGTTTACAATCAGTTGGATAAATTTAATTTTATAAAATTAGCTTTCTTTATGTTACAATGGACAGATAGGAATCCTTATCATACAAGATCTAGTTTCTTGCACTTATACTCGACATGTTCCGATAAGGTAAAGACCTTATCGGAACATGTCGATGTCACACAGACATGCAGAGATAATATAAGTGCAACAAACTAGATCTTGCATGATAAGGATTCCTATCCGTCCATAGTAACATAAAGAAAGCTAATTTTATAAAATTAAATTGTTTCAACTGATTGTAAACAAATGTCTCAACAAATAAATATTTTCATTTCATTTCAATTTAAACCTGAGAAAACTTTAAAAAAAATATCCTGCTCTCACTAAGTGCTTGAACATAATTTGTTTAGTTCGAAATTGTAGGTACTACGTAGGTAATTATATAATATTACAACCTATAAATTAATTTTAAAATTTCGTTGTGTTTTTCGCATATTCCTAAACAGAACAATATTTGATTTTTATCTAAGTATTAAAAAAAAGAATCATAAAAATCGGTTCATAAACGACGAAGTTATATGCGAACACACATAAAAAAAATATATACGGTCAAATCGAGAATCCTCCTCCTTTTTTGAAGTCGGTTAAAAAAAACACCCTAATGACATTGTACATAGTAGAATCAGGGTCGTTTTGAATCCGGAACAGGGTGCTTCAGACCATTAAACTGAACAACTTTTAGTATGGGACCAACACAATGGGACAAATCAGCTGTTTCATGCTTTTTTATGGGAAATCCATTTTTTTTTACGATTTCGTTATTGGCTTGACAGTGAAAGTTGTTCAGTTTGATGGTCTGAAACACTCTGTTTGGCTTCAAAACGACCCTGATTCCAAGGTGTACATTCACATCAAGTTTAGAATTTCCACTCATAGGATGTTACCGGTGTCTTCTCCATAAGATGAAGAAATCGAGATCTTCATGTATTTTATTTTATCGGCTGCATGCTAGTGTTCAACAAAAAATATTCTTAGGTGTACATAATTTACACCCACAATAAGCATATGAGCGTACTTCATCTCGAATTCTGTCTAATCATTGAGCAACTCTTACACCAAGGCGACTGCAAACAACTTCAAGCAGGTCTATAAATCTGTGAGGTCGACTGCTTTCTGCCGATATTTTTGCATTTTTGTCACTACATTTGTAAACTAAATTTAAACTAAATTTTTTTGTACCATAAGTTTAGAATGAGGGATTATGTACGTAAATGAAATAGTGTTTCTCTTTTTAGTTTTGATTTATTAAAAAATTAAGGGTTTATTCAGATAATGAAACTAAACAACTTTTCTTAAAGAACATAGGTCAAAAACTGAGGAATTTTGTTAGAACTCTCATAGAAAATCGATCGGCTGATCCGTACCTTTGTATAAAACAATAGGTACTTATTTACATAATGTGACTGTACATCGCATAAAATACCTAGGCAAACTGATATAACCCCGATTGATCCCGATTTGTGTGACAATGTTTGTTATTCTAAAAATATGTTTGTAAAAGTTAGAAAAATAAAATAAATAAACATGGCAGGCAGGAGGTCATACACACAACTTTAAAGTAAGCTATTTTTTTAAAGGTATCAAAAGTATTGCTAGGTGCAAAATGATTTGTATTCCTTTCTATAGTTATTCTATTTTGTCTAGGCGAAATAAAATTAATGAATTTAAAATATACCTAGGGTTCTTTTTAATATGGTGACAGTTTTTCAAAGGGATGATCAGACCTACTCGACCAAAATGTATGAAACAGCAAATTTTTGTTTTTTATTTGAGTAATGACGAAAGTAGATATTTGACACCATTTTTTATGACTAACAACAAGATTCCAAAATCTTGATAGGTTTCATCCCTGAGACACTCCATATTCACACTAAAAAATACTGCCAACTATATTGAGTTGACAGTAGACTAAAATTTCCATGACAACTCTACAAAAACACATATTTTAAACAAAAACAAAATGAACAAAGCACACACACCTCACATACACAATAAAAAAGAAAAAATATTGTAAGTACGTTCATTTCAATTGTTGAATAAACAAGAATCCAATAAATAAATATGGAATTTACCTATCTGCATATTCATACATACGTCATTACTCATTATTTCAACAACATCACTTTGCAGTCTGTAATGGATTTCAATACATCAGTGTGAAATATACGATTGGTAGTTTCTGTCTCTATCGTTACAGTTCTATCTCCATCTATTTATAAAATCGTTTATTATAATGTAGATTATAATATAGTGTATGTCATGGTCGCTACGAGTTACCTATCAAGGTCAATAAATCAATGGTAGGCAAAAATAACAAACTGCTTGTCTGTCACCTTTATTACAACAAAAGTATTTTGCTTTATTATAGCTCAGTCATTTTACGGTTTGAGCCGGGAATAATTAGTAATTGGAATTTTTTTTCGGTATAATATTGAAGAGGCAATTTGAGCCTAGAAATTTACCAAAATAAAAAAAAAATCACGTCAGCAAAAGTTCCAATTTTAAAATTTAGCTATTATCTCGTTCTAAAAAACCTGATGGTAAATTTTTTATTGCACATATTTAAGGCTTTACCATTATACATACAACAAACATGGTGTGAATATTTTTGTCTAGTTAGAAGGTTTCAAAAATACATTCGTATTTTCTTATAAATACCTCATTTTTTAAATTTCATTGCCTATTTTATTGCTCAAAAATAATTTATATTGTTTAATCTAAGTCAAATAAGTGCATTGGTATTAATATTAATAATTTAAAATCTTTCTGGGACACATAATTTGGATTTCTATGTTGCGTAGCGATTTTTTTTTTAATATGCTTTAAGATAGTCGTTTTGTCACTTAATGATTCCGGTTACAGTTTAAAAGTCCAATTAGTAATTACTCCCTACCCCGCCTAACAAAACTCCGTAAAATGACTGGGCTATTATTGGAAAGTAAACTGGTGCCATTATTTTTCAATTAACTCGCAATAAATGTGTAAGTTAGGTTTAGAATGTAAATAATCTCTATATTTGCTATGTACATCGATTATGCGATTATGTTCAATTCAATTCAATTTATTTATTCAAAAACTTACACTAACAGTACAAACACTACACATATAAGTTTTAGTCATTTGATAATTTAAATTACATTATTTCTTAGATTAATATTTCGAACGGTAAATCATTTATTAAAAAAAAATTATAACATAAAGAATGTATGTATACATATTGAACATGCTATTGCTGCTGCATGCATTGACGGTCTGATCATCCCCTTAAAAAGTGTCAGCATATTATAAAGGACCCTATAATATAATAATAATAATACTTAGCATCTTAGCATTTGCTTCATTGTTTTTCTCTGTATAATTTTAAACATAGAGGTAAGGTATAATAACATTATGGTTTTAAAACATGTTCCATTAATAGTTTGTATCTATGTCTCATTATATTAGCAGGTACCTATCCCGTCGGCGGAAGAGGACGCCATAGGCCCCGAGCCTTATTGCGGCATCTCTCACAAGACCTCTAGACGTGTGCTAAAGGAATGGGCCGTGAACCAAAGCATTAAGCTCTGGTCAGATACACCAGGACTGAAGCATGCGAAAGAACTTGTGACCGGCTTCTCAAACAGACATACCTCGGATGCCATCAATTCAAACCGCAGCGACTTAAGGCTCTTGGTGCGAGCCTTAACAGGACACTACAAGTCCGTGGGCCTAGGAAATGACCTTTAGGTCTAGGGTGACAGCTACAATAGATCTATTCAGGTCGCAGTAGCTATTGGTTCATTGACCAAGCCCTTACAACCAAAATAATAATAACGAGCGTTAACCCGCGACTTCGTCCGCACAAATTATATACCAGATTTTAAGTCAGAAATTAAGCTATCAAACAAAAAAAGTTTCATCAAAATCGGTTCAGTAGTTTTTGCGTGATACTCATTCAAACAAACAAACAAACAGACAGACAAAAAATCCAAAAATTGGTGAAATGAAATCAGGGACACCTAAAAACCATATCGTAACTTTTTTTTGTTAATATCTTCAATGTACAGACAAACTTCCTGTTACAGTTTTATAATAGTATAGATAGATAATATCCCGTCGGTTTCCTTGGATGAAATTGAAATGATTTCTCCTTGACAATATAGACTAGGTACCTACCGAATAGTAGTAGTGGTACTAAAAATTCGTGTCACATACATTTTTTTTTGCATTCAATATACACAGTAATGCGGAAGTCATTGCCAATAGCGACGAAGGAAGGATTCGACCTTATTTAACCCAGTAAGGAGAGAGGAAAATGGAAGCTGTATTTATGTGCCGAAAGATGGCTCAAAGTAATATATTTTTCACCCCTCCGGACGGAAAGCGTCAAATTTTGTCCCACTGCGCTAAACGAAGTTGCCACTTTCCGCCTCCGTCGGGGAGAAAAATAGTGTACTAACCTCGGGCAGTAAATAAGAAAGCCTCCGATTACATGTTTGTTTTTATGTTTGTTGTTGTGTTGATTACATGAGGTCTGAGACCTTTCTTACTTTCCTGCCCTCGGTGTGTAATCTACTATTGTTGACTATGTGTAGAAGGGAAAATAAAATTGTACTGTAGTTGTAATTTTATTATAAATTGGTGATCCAAAGGATTTTTACATCGTTCTGATCATATTCGTATATATTATATATTTTAGGTAGGATTTTAGGGTTACGTAGTCAAACAAGGAACCCTTATATATCCATCTATTCTGTCTGTCTGTCTGTCCGTCAGTCTGTCTGTATGCTACGGCTCAATTACTCCCTCATTTTTGAATCTATTCAATCGATATTTGACCTGAAGACAGATAATAGTTACCCAAAAACAGAAACACGGTATTTATGCAGAAACAATTATTTTTCGCCCGGCCCTCCCATAGAACGAAAAGGGGGTTAGCAAAAATGAGTTTTTTCAAAAAAATCGAGTGAGGTGTCGTTGGATAGCTATTGTAACGTGAAATACCCATACAAACTATGTAGTTACTATGCTTATACACTATCACTGACAGAGTGATAGTAGCTTTGGCCCAGCAATACATTGGACCGGAAACGTTGAGTTTGTCAATAGCTGGCCCAAAATTATCAATCAAATAATCAAATTTGTCATTTATCTCAGGATTATTTTCTGGGTCTACCTCAATGCCTACCTAGCGTCCACCATCTACGTGGTGTCAAGATAGACCCAGGAAAATATAGAGAGATAACCCGGATCGAAAACAGAAAATTACGTACCTAGTTAGGTACGCAGTTTACTTGCGTATATTGGCTCAGTTGAGCCAATATACGCAAGTAAACTGAAATTTAAAAAATTTCAAATATCTTTATGGTCTTCTTCTTATCGTGTAGGCAGATCCCTTGTGTTACAGTTTTTTTAGACCGCCTTACGACCTCTGACGTGGTTTTTATGAAACGACTACTACCACCAGAGATAGTATCCGGGACCAACGGCTTAACGTGCCATCCGAAGCACGGAATCATTTTTCTTTTCAGACAATCAGGTGATTCAGCCTGCAATGTCCTAACCAACTGGGGAAAAACGCATAAAGTGACATTTCACTAGGTGTCCCCCGTGGGAATCGAACCCACGACCTCCGTGTCGAGAGCCCAATGGTCATAACCATTAGACCACGGAGGCAGTTATAGTGATCTGTATAGTGACCAAGATTCGAGACTGGAAAACTATCCGGAACCACAGAATAAATACTACCGGAACATTATCTCATAAAAGAATGTCTATCAGTATTGAGCTACTGGAAAATGTCCCTAACGATGCTTGTGACACAGTTAAACTTTGTTTATAATAATAATTTCGCGACAACGTAACAGACTCGTTCAACTTGACCCAGTGAAGATGGCAGCAGCAAAACAATAAATTAATTCGCAGCACTCGGTTACACGATTCAATAGTAATTTTTTTTTTTTCGATAACTGGTATTTGTGAGAGGTAAGAGTTAGAATTCAAAGGATGAACATCTTGTATTATTAATAGATCATCATCATCATCTCAGCCGATGGATGTCCACTGCTGGACATAGGCCTCCCCCAAGGATCGCCATAACGATCGGTCCTGCGCTACCCTCATCCAACGGGTTCCCACTGCCTTCACCAGGTCGTCAGTCCACCGTGTGGGGAGGCCTACCCACGCTGCGCTTTCCGGTACGCGGTCGCCACTCGAGAACTTTTCGGCCCCATCGGCCATCGGTTCTGCGAGCAAGAATTACTAAACTAAAGTGGCAGTGAGCGGGGCACATTGCTCGCAGAACCGGTGGCCGATGGGGCCGAAAAGTTCTCGAGTACCGACCGCGTATTAATAGATAAAATACATTAAATAATGTACACAAGTAACTTACATTGATCTGAAATGAACCCAATAAGGCTTTATGGCCTTTATTATACTAAGGAAGTGCATATAGCAATTACACCAAGCGCATAAATAAAACCAATTTGATCGAGATTATACAGGGTCCTTCTTAATATGCTAACACTTTTTTAAGGGGATGATCAGACAATCAAACTGAACAACTTTCTGTATGGGACCAACATCGAAATGGCGAAAAAAAAATCTGCTGTTCCATACATTTTGCTCGAGAAGGTTCGCAGTTTTGTATGGGCGAGCTGATTTTTTTTCGCAATTGTATGTTAGTCCCATAGAGAAAGTTGTTCAGGTTGATGGTCTGATCAGCCCCTTAAAAAAGTGTCCGCTAATTAAGAAGGACCTAAGATAGGATAGGACCTAGGATTCTAAGAAAAAAAGCCGTGGTGGTCCATTGGCGAGTAACCATGCCTGCCCTGCAGGAGGCGATGGTTCGATCCTCATCTTCGTATGTAGTACAACAAAAAGAAGTCGGTACATAATGATACAATGGACTGGGCCCCGCATGCGGCAAGCCAGATTCCACAAATAATTCCTCATAATTTAAAACTGTGGATTATAGACGTTATTCGTATAGTATTTGTTGATCGTATGGGTTAGAAAGATAGAAACCAGCATAAAGGTTACTGTTCAGTTATTTTAACATGAATAAATAGAAACTATGTTGGTATAAAGCATAATAATATGTCAGCGCCTTCATCTAGGGTGGGGTAAACGCAGTAACTTATGCTCAATAGTATAACCGTAGTGTAATTAATTTTTTTACACTATTGTTATCATAGTGTAAAAAAATTAATAGTTGTGAAATCAGCGGGCGCGGGTGGGTCTATGCCCGCGCGGTGTGCAGGGACGGCGCGGTACCTGCGTACCCTGATTGAATTCGCTATAAGGGTACGCGCGCAGGCAGAGGGGGCCGGGACGCGCACCTCCCGGCCTCCGCACACTGCGCTCGATTGACCTGCCGCGACCGCTGAGCCAACTGAGACCACTATTACTTTTTATTACACTTTGGTATAAATTTCTTAGTATTTTTATTTTATTTTATTTATTAAGGACAACCAACAAGTAAAACACATTAGTACAGAGCTATAGGGTTATCTCTTTATGAGTTGTCAATTTTCGTATTGTTTGTTTTAACCATTAGTAATATTAAGTTTATGGTTTTAACTGAGTTGTCATAAAATTAGGATAAAAAACTGTTTTTAAAAGTTATGAATAAACAAAAATTTTGCAATACCCGACTACACAAAAATATTTACAGATGACATAAAAATTCAACGACTACAAACGATTTATTTACTGAAGAGCTCAACCAGGTACATTTTTTTATTGCACACTTTAAAATTATTATCACAACAAAAGCAACGTCATTCGTTTGAAACATAAAAGTGTTTTAAAACTTTTCTAAAATTACCTAGTGAACACGTTTACAATAAATATGTTAGCAATATACAATTGAAAATAATAACCAAAACTTTGTTTCGAGTAACAGTTCTAATAATAATTTGTAATTTGCTTAAATAATATGCATGTTTAAAGCATAGAAACAAGTAGTCATAAAAATTTAAGTAGTAGGTACCTATTTCTTTGTTTATGAAAATTGAAAGGCATGGATAATTGATGAACTGAATTTGACATACATTGTGCGAAATATGTACATAGTATATGTCTATTTTTTCAATTCGCATTATCTTTAATGTTTTCTTTAAATATGTACAAAATACAAATACCATACGCTATACATATAGTTTTTAAGGTATGTCTGTCTCTCACACTCGGTTGCAGAAACGCTCATTAAAGTTAATCCTCCATTAAATCTCTTGCTGTCACTTTTTGTCTTATTGACGTAGTAAAAGCTAGCAAGAGATTTAATGGAGGATTAACTCTAATGAGCGTTTCTGCAACTGAGTGTCATTTAATAATGGTCACTGTTGACTTCCAGTAGACCCGCTTGAAAATAGAGATTAACTCTAGTGACGCTGCCGCTGGAAGAAATCTTTTCAAGATGAAGTGTAATTAGACATAAGGAAGGACCCATGCATTTACAGTTGACGGTCAGATTTTCGCAGTTTTAAGTATGCGGTACTGTGGAGGATGTTCAATATTTATTAGCGGAATGTGTCCGGTATCAATGGCAGAGGCTATTACTGTATAATAGTTTAAATCTAAGTATTGTGAATGTAGGCTCTTTTGTCGCCATTTTAGCCGCCCCTACGCCCCCTAAAATTAATAGTTGTTACATATTATACTACTAGATATAGGAAATAAAAATATGAAGTATGGTACTCTGACCAAATTAACGCACTTTCAAAGGGTCGGTCAGATGTACCCGAAACCGAAAAAAAATGCATGAAGAGGCTGATACATAATAGTAGAGATGCTTATTTAAACAAAGTCGTCAAATAAAGATTTTCATAGGACTGACCAGTTTTATACCGACATGTGGTGTCGTTGCATTCAGTAGAGTTTCCTGTGTCAATTAGTGAAGTGAAGAGTTATGACGTCATAATTTTTTTGTATGGGCAAAACTTTTTTTTCTGAAACCTGTCGTGAGGGATTTTTAAAATTGGTTTTTTGACCTTAGATATGAGGATGTTATGAGTCATTTGGCGTGTGTTTTACAAAAATTTACCCTGCCGTTTGCTACCTGGAGGAGCCCAAACTTGGTATATTTTGAAAATACTTTTTGGATTTTTTTGAAAACCAGTTATTGAAGCAAGTGTAGTATATTTTTAGAACCGGCTCATGAAGTCCTTTCATTATAAAAAATGTTTTAATCCTATACAAAAAATTTATGACGTCATAACTCCCCACTCCACCAATTAATAAAGCGACACGGTCATTTTTTCTACTCAGGAAAGTCTGCTAAATACAACGATGTCGGTAGAAAACTATTGTTTTAAATAATTGGCATCTCTAGTATGGAGAAATAGAGATAACTCTGTCAGTTGGCTTCGCATGCCACCCCCGAGAAAACGATAAAAATCGAGATGTGCCTCCATCCTTATTATATTACTTAAGCCAGAGAGAGCGCGCATAACGATTTTCTCGTTTAAACGCTCTGTCGTGGGTGGCTTGCTAGCCGTGCAGGATTATAGCCAGTAGCGTTCATTTGTTTCTGCCTACAGCCGGGAGACAGGCGTGAGAATAATTAAAGTGTTAATAATTAATCCAAAATAACATGCCATAAATTTAAGCTTATAACTAGGTACAACATCATTAAATATTGAGAACAATACAGTAATCATCAACATCATCAGTTCGGTACAATACGGTAATACGTTACGTTGTTTATTATAATTACGTGTCCCATTCTAGTTGTCTAGCTTTTTGTAGGTATAACAAACCTAAAAAGTATATCAACAAGGCTCAAGCACAATCTAGACATTAATGGGTCATTATTTTATTCAGGGTACCATAATCCGGTCCCCTTCAACCACCTACCTACCAAAATAGGTAAATTCCAAAATAAAACCTCGATAGCTACCGAATTAAAAACCAGTCTTAGAAAAACGTAGAAATTAATGTAAAATACTATATTTTTTTGCAAATTACGGTAACTCAGTTGTTTGTGTACGCAACGAAATATAATTTTGAGGGATGGTAACGCAATGGTTATTTTGGTGAAAAAATATCAATAAATGTAAGAAATAGCAAGAAAACATACCTGCAAATGTCTTTAATGATTACTATAAACAATGATAAACGAAAATCGGCATAAAACGGTAAAAAAGACTTTATTAATTATATTTATTAATAATTCTAATTTATACAATAAAAGAAAATACAATTTTATCCAAATTGCACCCTGAATAAAATAATGACCCTAATCCCTTTGCTTGTGATATGTCAATACCTAGTTTTTAAGTTACAGTGGTCCAAAGATTCTCATACTAATCTTAAATTAATCCTAGCAATGAAACTATATTTTAAGAGAACTTTGGCAAACGTTTCTAAATAGTGTTTTAAAAATTAATTGACTGTTATTGGTTAGTATTGAAAATATAATCAGACTTGTACACTTGTACGTTGTAAGAGGTTAGTAAACTTTGTGTTCGGTTTAACTTAGGTAGGTATCAATTTTAGCAATACGATATAAGGAAAACATTGAGAAAAACAACTGTGCTACGTTTTTGCACATTGTGTGCAAAAATATTGCAGTAAGTATAGATATTTTCCGGTACTTCCCAGAGAAGTAATAATACAGAATCTATATTTTAATAAAAGAGGCGAACAAAAATACAGGGTGTAAGTGGCAGCCTAGCAAATACTGAAACGGTGAACTCAGACCATCAAACTGAACAACTTAAAATATGGAGCCTACCTCAGGAAACTCAAAAAAAAATCAGCTGTCCCCTACATTTAGTCGGGTAAGTACAGCAGTTTTGTATGGGACAGCTGATTTTTTTTTCGAGAAAGTTGTTCAGTTTGATGATCTGAGTTCACCGTTTCAGTATTGGCTAGGCTCACTTACACCCTGTATAATAAATGTCGGTCTTATCTCCGTTACCCCGATCTTGCAAAGATTATGAAATCTTTTAAGATTTCTAAATCGTAATTGAAACTTTACTTATACATGCCATGTACTTATCGAAAATAAGAGATAGTGATTGTTATATCTCGTTAGTTTCACAAACGTTGACCTTGTCATTGACAACTGTTTAAATTTAATAAAATAGGCTCGGGGTTAGGCAGTGTGAATTCGGGATTTGCAACACGAAAAAATAATATGGACATTCCCTTTCGCGGGATTTTTTTTATTGCCTTCAAATAAAATACGGGATTTTAAAATGTATTAAATAATAAAAATTACCATAAACCTCGTAATGTATTCATGATACATGTAAAATGAATACATTTACGAAAATGTGATACTAAAAACTCTCTTTTAAGTTGTTTTAGTCTGGTTAGCTTTAAAAAAGATTTTTTTAAAGAGGGCAGCACTGTGCACCACGATGCTCCTTAAAAACAAGCCTAAATAGTTCATAAGTAGTTCTAAGTAGGTAACAAAATTAATAATCAACAAATCAGATCCACAATCGGGATTCGGGATTTATCCCGGGGGTATGTCCATATTGATCTTTACATTTTGCTACAAGTACCAAATTCACACTACCTAACCCCGAGCTCTGATAATCACGCATTGTTTACCATATTTTATTTAATAGTCTTGCTCCCAACTAAAAAAGAACGTTTCACTTTGTTGATCTTGAGGAATTTAATTCAATGCTAAGAAGGAAAAAACTTTACAGAAACTCTAAAAAGCTTGCTCTATTTTATCTACAAAAAACATTGACCTTTCAACAAAAAGATAAAACGTGAATATGAAGTTGTACAAATGTTAAGAAAAAAAAATAGATAGCCAGTTTTTCTTTTTTTATCAATGTGTCATTTTGCAAAATAAATAAAATTATTGTTTATAAATAACTTATTAACAGTGAAATTAAAGTGTTTACCAAGACAAATTAAAAAACAAAGTTAAACTACTTACCAATTAAATTAAAAATTTATTCTAAAACTTCTTTCACTTTTCTGCTCTGTAGAATTTACGTTACACAGTCACTTATTTTGAACACATATCATAAGTAACAAATACGCAGGTGAGTGGCGGTCGAGCTACCACCCGACTGTTTCGGATCGGCGCACACGCAGTCTTTGAGAGCACGTGCTTAGATCAAGCGGAATGCAGACGGATTGCGAGACTCTAATTAGTATAGTTGAATGTCTATCTCACGTTGTGCACCTTGAAATCGATTGAACTGTTCTTAGAATTCATCATTGGATTAACTAGAGGACATTATGACAACTCTAGATGGCGACACTGGATCGTATGGCTTCTTTTACATACATAATAGAAACTCACGATTCCCTTTCGGGGTTGTCAGAAACTTCACAATCATAACTATCCTTCCAGATATGCAATCAAAATAAGATCACCTTTACCATATTCGATGTACACGAGAAAAATACCTATACTTCATTCCATATTAAGGACGAATCGATTTTCCGTTTGCTATTTAGCTTTCTGGCCAATTCTGATTAGCAAATATAACTTATTTATCAGAAAGATTAAGTGTTTCAAATCTCTGTTTCTGTAATTTGGAATGGAGTGTAGTAGTATATTAGATAATATAAATCTAATTCTGGTAGACTTAATTGAAATTTGGTAGAGTTTAGTGGGAGTTCTACCAGAATTACATTAATAGCAGTCAAATCTCTAGTGAAGTCCGTTCTGTATAGGTCAAATATCGAAATCGTGAAAAAAAACATAAAAAATCCCACTCGATCCAAATGATTTCTTTTTATTGATTGGTCCGTCATGGGCGCTCCCTTTTGCTGCTGGGGCTTTATGCGGACCTCCTTTTGAGGACTCTAAAACGATACCTGCCTTTGTATGTCACTGATTATCCTGTATTGTTCTTGTGAAATAAATGAGTTATCTATCTATCTAAATGTAATGGACAAATAAATTTCGATCGAGTAGGATTGAACTTTCGTCTGAAAAGAATTCGATGTTGGTTCTGAATAAACCCTAATTATTTAAAGAGGCGGTTTAGACCATCAAAATTCTCATGAAACTTTGTACTTATTCAGTCCCCATACTACAATAACAAATATGACAATTTCAACGGTCAATCCTCAAATCCTGATACTGAATACCTACTACCTATACCTAAATAATGAGATTTGAGAATCTGCCGATTTTGAATAAGTAAGTATTGTTGGTATCAAGCAGAGACTACGTCATAAAATATCAGGTCCCCACTCTTCAGTCCTGATAGTTAAGGAGTACTGTCTATTTAAATCGTGATACCTACTAGAGAATCTGCTGATTTTGAATGTAAACTGTGGGTATTAGGAAAATACTTTTGCATTAATTTGCATCGGGTTCCAACTCTTCAGTCCTGGTGTTGCAGGGGAGCATAGGTCCGTAAGATTTGGGGATCTGCTAATTATAAATAGGTAATTAATAATCAAGAACAATCTACCAAAATAATTGAGATCCCAAGAAAATCATTTCATATATAAAAGTAGCCAAGACTCACAACCCTTTTACTCTTAAAATGTTATGAGATCTCATTTTAAGCCAAGTCTTGACTTGAGTAAGTATTCATCTCACTAGTCTGTATCTCGATCATATAAAAATGTCGAGTCAATCTGAATAACCAATTAAAGACCCAGATTTAATACTGACTTATAGGTATTGGCTACTCTTACATGAGATGAGGATGATGTCGGCTAACCCTAATAACTTTATTCGACCAAGACGAACACTTACTCAAGTCTTGGCTTAAAATGAGATCTCATCACTTTTTAACCGATTTCAAAAAAGGAGGAGGTTTCTCAATTCGACCGCATATATGTTTTTTTTTATGTGTGTTCGCGGATAAAGTATATTTCATTCATTTCATTCATTCATTCATAACTTCATCGTTTGTGAACCGATTTTGATGATTCTTTTTTTGTTGGAAAGAAGCTATTCCAGCGGTGGTACCATGATAAGGAAACCAGGATATGATGATGGAATCCCAGAGAAATCGAGGAGAACCTTTGAAAATCGTAGTGCCGGCTAGTGCGTTTGTTAATTTAAAGCACTTCTATTAAATTGAACTCATGAATTCAGCACTGAAAATTGTGAAATAAACAAAATTTTTACAAAAAATTAAAACCGCCTTCAAAAAAACTAAAAAGTTAAAAAACAATATTGCAGCCGATGACTTTTTCGTTCGCATCATAAGAACATTAATTTGTTTTATCGATCGAAAGTCATCTGCTGCAATATTATTTTTTAACTTTTTAGTTTTTTTGAAGGCGGTTTTAATTTTTTGTTAAAATTTTTAAGAGTAAATTCGTTGTGAGTCTTGGCTATTTTTTAACGTATAAATTTACGTAAAAAAAAAACGTTTTTGATGGGATAAGTATATCTATGTAGAATTGACAGCATATTTACTTTTACTGATAAAAAATTCATCATTTTGAACAATTTCTTCAAGATAATAATGGTGTCAAACACTTTATCATAAATATTTTATCATAACCACCCACAATCTCTATAAGCTTATTGAAGTTTAAAACTAAACCCAAACGTTTTACTATGGAAAAAGCATATACAGAACACCTGCCTAGCTAGCATGCCACCCACGACAAAGCGTTTAAACGAGAAAAACGTCATGCGAGCTCTTTCAGCACGGCTAGATGCCACCCACGACAAAGCGTTTAACCGAGAAAAACGTCACGCGCGCTCTTTCTGGCCTACGTAAAATAATAAAGATGGAGGCACATCTCGATTTTTATCGTTTTCTCGGGGGTGGCATGCGAGGCCTACTGGCCTACGTAAAATAATAAAGATGGAGGCACATCTCGATTTTTGTCGTTTTCTCGGGGGTGGCATGCTAGCTAGGCAGATTCATGCCTAGAAGTACCGAAGTGTGCAAATTCTACCAAGATTGGTCAGCCCGCCACAATTTGGATACAATACACTTCACGGAGAAAATATACTGCTCGAAATTTTTTTTTTATATAGGTGTATGAATACAACCTTTAAATTTTGTTAGTAATTAAAAACTAACCCGCACTTTTTAATTTATTATATGGGACCAACATCGAAATCGCGAAAAAAAATGGGATGTTCCATAATAAACTACAAATGTAGCTAAATGTATGGGAGAGTTGATTTTTTTTTCGCTATTTAGATGTTGGTCCCATAGTGAAAGTTGTTCAGTTTGATGGTCTAAACAACCCCCTTAAATACAACCCCCTTAAAAGTTTAAAATGTTTATTTTTACTTTTATTACATCCTGTATAGGATGTTGATGCAGGGCGGTCTTTACCCGGGGGTGCAAGGGGGGCGTGGCAACCGGGCGCAGGGATCTAAGTTCGTTTAAACCATAGAGATCTAGAGAGATGCCAACCAACGCGCCGAGTACGAAAACGAGTACGAGTGTCGCATCACCAACAGTACCACGCGATAGAAAGTATTTTGTTAGCTTGAATGTGCTCATTATCCATTGCGGTATCAGAACTCAACGTTCGAATTATCTTTTGTACTACGCAAGCATTGTAAACTATTTACGTATAATATCTCGACTGGCTTTTCGCCTCATAATATATTGAATCCATACTGTCGCAAGCAATGTGTTCCGTTTTTGCGCATATTGCTGCTACACAGGCCCCGCCCCCTTTTCACATCTCCCTTTAGTTTTTGTGATCTGTGGTTTAAACCCATGTCCATATGTACGTCCTCAAGCTACTTTATACAGATAGCAGGTAATATGAGGATGAACGTACAATCCATTCCTATGTAAAATCATAAAATTATTACTAGAAATATACTTGAAGATTGTAAAATTGTAACTAAAATTTGAAATAAAAATTTTAACTAGAAATCATTAAAATTGTATAAAACATTAACAAGATAATATTTTAAAACTGTAATGACAGACTTAAGGTTAAGGGGGGGGGGGTGGGGGGGGGGTCAATTTTATACAAAACTTTGACGCACAATGCGCTTAGACGGTATTAATATAAGTACCTTTGTATATATGGATAATTAGTTTAGAAAATCCAGACGCCGCGTCACAAATAACATTTGCAATTTATAAAATAATAATTACGAATCTATGAAATTTTTTATACAAAATTTTAAAAGCTTTATATCTTCGTAATTATATTATAAATTGCAAATTCTAACTATTTTTCCATATATAAAATAATACTTCTATTAATTCCGTTTACGCGTATTGTGCGTCAAACTTTTGTATGAACTGAAACCACCTTAACGCATGCTGTTGTACACCTATTATTAGTAGCCCAGTCATTTTACAGAGTTTTGTTAGGAGAGATGGGAAGTAATTATTAACTGGACTTTTAAACTGTAACCGGCACCATTTAGTGATACAAAAGACTATCTGAAAACTTATTTAAAAAAATAGCTACTAAATATATAGCTACTAGCGTTTAAATTAATATTATTAATACCAATGCACTCATTTGAATGAGATTTTACAATATAAATTATTTTTAATTAATAAAATAGGCATTGAAATTTAAAAAATGAGATTGGTAGGAATGAATGTTATTAGAAAATACGAATGTATTTTTCAAAACCTTCTAAGTAGACAAAAATTTTTACACCATATTTGAAGTATGTATAATGGTAATGCTTTAAATATGTGCAAAAAAAAATTACCGTCAGTTTTTTTATAACGATGCTGCTGTTGCTGATGGGATTTTTTTTCATTTTGGTACATTTCTAAGCTCTAATTGGCTCCTAAATACTATACCGAAAATTTTTTTTACTACTTATTAGTCCCGGCTCAAACCTTAAAATGACGAGGTAATTTAAGGACGGGACGTATAATATATTTATGGACGTAACATTATGCAGGGAGTTAATGTATGGAGAACTATATACTATTACCCATTCTGTGGTTATGATAAACAGCTACATTACTTTTTGGGGTGATTGTATCCATGATATTAAACAATTTTCTTTCAGAAAAGTCAGCAAAAAACATTTTGGACTTACAGTACTAAATGCAATTAGCTGATCAAACGTTTGTATGAAAAGTCGTTTTTTGCGAATTTCCCTTTGTTCCTGAGTCCAATGAGTTCAATCACCTATTAAAGTAAAACAAAGGTTTACCCTAACACCTTGCATTATTGATACAGCCATTAAAAAAAAAACGAGGATTGATTTTTATGTTAAATTTATTTTACACCATCAGTCTACAGCTACAGGTGAATGTTTATGTTTTGGATAAACAATCTTCTTCTCCGTAATCTGTGGAGTCCTCTTCAACGGACCATGTTTCCAATCCTCAGGGCAGCCGAGTTTGTCGACGTCGTCCCACCATTGCTGCTCACCAGAACCCCAGATGACGTAAACGATATTCGTTCCTACTAGTGTTGCAAATACCACCCAGAATGCTATGCGCCATTGTGCAACGGTTTGCTGGAAGAAAGTATTTATAAGAGGTATGAGAATGAGTGAAATAGCGCTCTGTCATTTATGATAAATGGGGACATTACCGTTGGCGCGCTCATACAAATGAAGTTCGATTATAACTATTTTGGATATTATAAACAATTAAAGTCGATGCAATTTTTTAGACACTCTCTTGAATATCTGTGCTTTACATTTGTCAGATTTTCGTTTATAGCCCAACATAGAAATCAAAATTATGTGTTCCAGAAGGATTTTAAATTATTAATATTAATACCAATGCACTCATTTCACTTAGATTTAACAATATAAATTATTTTTGAGCAAAAAATAGGCAATGAAATTTAAAAAATGAGATAAGTATTAGAAAATACTAATGTATTTTTCAAAACCTCCTAAGCAGACAAAAATATTCACACCATGTTTGTAGTATGAATAATGAGCCTTAAATATGTGCAAAAAAAAATGTACCATTATGTTTTTTAGTAACAGATAATAGCTAAATTTTAAAATTGGAACCGTTGCTGACGTGATTTTTTTTTAATTTTGGTACTTTTCTAGGCTCAAATTGGCTCTTCAATATTATACCGAAAAAAAATTTCAATTACTAATTACTCTCGGCTCAAACCGTAAAATGACTGGGCTATTAAATATATACTTAGTTTCAAAGTTATCGTGGCTAAAAGTATTCCATACAAATCTTAAATTAATCCTAGCATTGCAACTATATATTTATAACGGAAATCTGACAAATGTGAACAGACATAGGTGCTTAGATTGAGTCTAAACAATGTCACTGACTTTAATTGGTTAATATTGAAACTAGGACAGAACTTCGTTTGTATGCAGCGCGCGCAAACTTCTCATAACTGTGAGCGGCACGATACCACAGATTTTTTAATAGTACTATCGTAACTTGACCGAAATAGACAGTTCACTCAACCCGATTTCTCGAATTTCAGACGCGCGCTTCAGGAACATAAAATAAAATTCGACTTATGTCAATGAGCGACTACGCACCCCACGCCACGGTGAGGTCCGGCTGTCATCGTACCTGAGTTCTGAGGTGAGACAGGCCTGACGATACTTGACAGATTTTTCATAAACCATTCTTGTCACGCGTCTACCTATATAGCTTTTTTTTAAATTAAAAAATGGGTTTGCTCTTGACCTCAATCCAGTCCTCAGGACAAAGATGGGGTAGGTAGGGGTCTTTTTTTTAATTGTTTATGATCTGAAAATAAATATTCATTTGCTAAATATTCGAATGCCACTAATCTTCAAAGTTCAAACCCTTTTATGTTAGATGTTTTCAATTTCACCCTGATAAAGAAACATTTAAAATCCTCATACTTACAAGTTGTTTATAAGTTTATTTGCTGTATATTTTATATCAGGCACTTAATATATAGAGTGAATTTGATATCATTGGCATTCTTTTAAAAGAGTCTACCCATCAAACTGAAAAACGGAGCAAGCCGATCGCCGAAGCCTACTTACCTACCTTTGACTTAGATTGCAACGGATATTAAGAAAATAACGAAGCCTGCGTTTTTATATCAGCGTTAATAAATCAGTGATCATTTACAATAAGTATTAGAAATTCTACAAGTAAAACTCTTGAAAATGACACTGAGATGGTTTAACTGTTATCGTTACACGGTGGGTTTATAAGCTTACAGGTTATCTCAGTTTTGTTATCAACTCATAATAAAATGAAGCCTTTGTTTATTTTCTTCGCCGACAACAGTTATAATCCCGCGAGCGCGGTACACATGAAGTTTGATTCTATTTTTACAATAATAACCAATCTAAATTCAATTAAATTTTTGAATCTGTTTTGCTTGTTAGATCGTATGTGCAATTTCAAAGTACTTATCACTGGTTCAAAGATTTCCATACAAATCTTAAATAAATCGTTACTTTAAAACTACATATTTTAACGGAAATCGGACAAATTCAGACAAATTGATATTATTTTCTAATCGCGATAATACTAGAACGTTAATGGAAATAAGGCCGTGGCCATGCCGTGAATACCTATTACTTAATATGATATCTGAAAAAAATAGGATTCTTCAAAGCGTCATATATCATGAAGTACTAATAGTAGGAGTATGATTTATGGATATGTGTAAATTGAACATATAATTGAAGTTTTGATTAGAACCAAAACACGATTAAGATACATTTTCTCGATAGAAAAACAAGCCAAAGTACCCTCTGTCTTTATCGATAAACGCTTGCTGGAACTGCTAAACGGTTAATATTAGAAACACGAGACTAGATTTAAAAAAAAATATATTAATATGTTATAAAGTTTGATTAGAGCAGAATTAAACTTACATAAATAGTAAAATCACAATGGAATAAAGTTTGTTTTACGCTTGCGTCGTTTCAGGCGCGCGCGTCACCCCATCTCTTTCTCTCGCATCAGGCAGTAATATAAGCTATTACACGCCCATTTCGCTTCGATTATTTTTCGACATAGGCCCTTAAGTGTTCTGTATACCTATGTATATATTCCGTGGTTTAACTCGAGAACTGCGAGTGATCGAACGAATGAATCCAAATCCGTTCTCGCTCATGCGAGATAAGTGAGGATATGATTCCGATGCAATTTTCACGCATTTCTCACGGAGTGTATGTTCACGGAATGTAATTGCATCAAAGTGAAAAGATTATCTTAGAGCGAATAAAATTCTGTGTCAGGCTGATCCATTACATGTTTTCTACATAAAAAATAAAACATCTTCTTCTTACTAACTGCCTTGGTGGTCTAATGGTTAAGAGCATTGGCTCTCGACACGGAGGTCGTGGGTTAGATTCCCACGCAGGGGCACCTAGTGACATATCACTTTGTGCGTTTTTCCCCAGTTGGTTAGGACATTGCAGGCTGAATCGCCTGATTGTCTGAAAGCCATTGGTCTCGGCTACTATCTCCGGTGGTAGTAGTCGTTACATAAAATCCACGTCAGAGGCCGTAAGGCGGTCAGAAAAAACTCTGTCACCAGGGCTCTGCCCACACGGTAAGAAGAAGAAGAAGCGAATAAAATTCTGTGTCAGGCTGATCCATTAGAATTTTGCTACATAAAAAAATAAAGCATGAAAAGCGATGACACTGGCAAGTAGTTTTTTTTATGGGATAACAGCACTTTTCCATTGTGACTTGAAAATAGGCTGAAAAGTTTTTCGTCGCTCACTTCCTAAAGTATTCAAAGCTTTTTGGCGTACGACCAAGAATTCAAGCATGCAGTCGCAAAATCCAACAAATACTATTCTATTTCTATTACCTATTTAATATATTATTAAATGAATCTCCATATTTCACAGGCTATGTACAAATTCAGTGAGCTCTATCTCGAAATTCTAGCTCCGTCGTGATTTTGACGATTTTAACAAAAATTGCTTGATGTTGTTAGGGAATTGATATCGCGGTCATCTCATAGATAGTTTTTGTGCAAAAATACACTTGAGCCACCTTCAAATGCGAAGCCACGTGGCCACCTAACCCGCGCGCGAAACTCGGCGAGGAACCGTAATCTCTTCGGGATTGTGAGAAACTTTTTCTCAATTAACCAACAGACTATCTTAGTATACACTCTGAGTTAGTCCCGCTTTTGATAGGTAATTGTTACTTTTTAAACAATTTTATTTATACAGTAATTTCTACCACAGTCATATGTTAAAGAATTCGCTAATTCGAGACAGAGATGTCCTTGACATATAATTTCAACGTCCGTCATCTCTTTATCCGAAAAACTGCATTTTTTGCAAGTATCTCGAGTTCATTCGAGCATATAAATTAAATAATTCTGATATTGTACCTTCTATTAGGTTTTAGTTAGCGTTATAATTCCTGGTCTCAGGTAACGAAAGGGCTGGCAGATGCCTATTAATCAATGAGATACCTTGGCCAGCAAATCAGTTTGGCCATACAAAGAGGCAACGCTGCACTACCACCATGCCGTCAAGCGGTCAACTAAAAGAAATTTTTTATTAATAGTATTAAAGTCACGGTAGTAACTAGTAAATACTCTGTGCTAAAAGTATTGTTACTCTTTTGTTTTTTCTTCTGTATGTCTATCTATACTATTATAAAACTGTAACAGGAAGTTTGTCTGTACATTGAAGATATTAACAAAAAAAAAGTTACGATATGGTTTTTAGGTGTCCCTAATTCCATTTCACCAATTTTTTTATTTTTTGTCTGTCTATTTGTTTGTGTGTGTGTTTGTTTGTTTGAACGAGTATCACGCAAAAACTACTGAACCGATTTTGATGAAACTTTTTTGTTTGATAGCTTATGATCTGACTTAAAATCTGGTATCTAATTTGTGCGGACGAAGTCGCGGGTTAACGCTCGTAATTAATAAACCATTCAAAATAGCAAAATAAAAATCCTGAATCAACTGGAATCGAAATATTCTACCCATTAAATTAAAGTTCCAGTAACGTTGTCTATACAAGATGTTTTTTTTAGCCTATTTCATTCCACTGCTGGGCAAAAGCCTCCCCTTACAAGGTGTTACAAAAGTAAAAATAAACATTTAAGAATTTTTGGGTGTTTGTTTAAACCATCAAACTGAACAATTTTCAATATAGGACCAACATCGAAATCGCGAAAAAAATAACAAGCTGTCGTGCTGTCCCATACATAGATGGAGTGGATTTGTAGTTTAAAGTATGGAACATCCGATATTTTTTTCGTGATTTCGATATTGGTCCCATAGTGAAAGTTGTTCAGTTTAATGGTCTAAGCAACCCCCTTAAATGTTTATTTGTATTTTTGTAACACCTTGTATAGTATCATCAGATCCATACCAAACATTTTCATCTCTTACTTGTCCTCCCAAACAATATTAAATTTTGCCGTCTTCATACTCAATCTATTCATTATAATACATTTCAAAATACTTACGTCAGGCGTCAACAATCCAATCAGGTAAGGCGTGATTATGCCAGAAAGCGCTGCGATTCCATTAACTAGTGCAGAACAAGTTCCAGCATAATTAGGTGCAATATCCATAGCATTGATCTTGACACTGCTATAGAATCCTGCCATGAATGCCATTGATGCTATGAAGAAGGTAACGGCCCATACCCGGTTGCAACCGGAATACGAGGCCAGAATTATAAAAACTGCCGGCACGGTAGACGCTGGAAAAAAAAGTTTTCCTTAAGCCGGTTCGCTATAGAGTTAAGGTAATTTTATTCAAGCCTAAGGTCATCCGGAAATACACTTTATCTGGTTTAAGTGTAATAATAACATCGATACAAGGTATTTATTTTCACAGATTGTTTACAAAGTAAGGAATATCAACTATTACACCTATCAACATAAAACCTCCTATACTGTCCATTACAAGTGGCGACGGGCTCACTCCCCGTCACACTGGACAGAATTTCGGTACTAGTGAAACGTAGATGTTCTGAGGTCTCAGAATATCTCTGACTACCCCCTCGGGGAATATAGTCGTGAGCATATGCTTATGCTTACCTCCTATTCCTTCGAGGTTCGGTTTTGTAAATCATAAAATCAAAGCCTCCCAACTTCAAGATGAAATCGTTGAATCGGACAGCGTGGAAATATGTTCTTCACGCTACTCGATTCAACGAGTTCATCTTGACTCGAAAGAGGTTTTGCGTTCCACTTTTGTTTTCCATTTTTGAGTCATTTGAGCAATAGACTACAGAATGCTTATAAAAATCCTAGTAAGAAAGAAGTAAGTTTTACGATCATCGCTACCACCATCTACCTAATTACTTGCCGTTGCATGGCACAGGCCATGTCTGAATATGGATGAGACCCAGCTTTATGCTGTGCTCTTTGCTGTGCTTTATGCTTTATTTATGCTAGGTTGTTAGGGTAGACAGTTGCATTACTTTACCTTTGGAGGAAATAAAATTCATACGCAAACAATAACCGGTGTTTTATTCATGATACTGAAAAACATTCCCTAAGAGAAATTCGCAAAAAAACAATCTACTATTCATACATGTTCGATCAGCTGATTGCATTTAGTATGGATAGACCAAAATATATTTTTTCTAAATTCCTATGTTTCATGAGGAAAGTTGTTCAGCAATGCAATTCACTAAGCGCAAACATAGTCACAACCTTAAATTTGTCGTTGAAACATTGGCGAGCTTTCAATTTCATTTGTCAAACTCATATAAAACCTCCGACGATCGGATGGATGCGAGCTCGTCGATGTTTTTGACAGCGATGTGATACTAAGAGAATTGCACTCCAGTATTTTATGTACAATTGGCCCTTAAAGCAATGCTACTGTTTACCCTAACACTTAATAACTGGTCAATACTTACAAACAGTTGTGTAAATCTTTCTCCCAGTTGTTATGTTGTGCCATTTTTTTCTAACACACAAATCACATAGCTCTGCAAAGATAAAGGAGAAGACATACATCGCTATGTAAGGCAAAGCTGACATTAACCCAGTGTCCTTAATGTTGAATTTCAAGACATCTGAGAAATATTTTGGCAGATCTGTTATCATAGTGAAGTAGCCGCAATCGTGGCCTATCTGTGAAGAATAAGTATATTTATAGTGAAGGCACAAATATCTAACACAAACTGTACGAACGATATTTTTATCAAAATTCTGTGAGGTTCATCAGGCACGTATCCAGGGAGGGGATTGGTGGGATTTATCCCCCCACCCCCACCTCGAAATCCGAATATTTGTATGGAAAAGTGATTACAGCCCTTACTTTTTCTATGAATATCAAATAATAAAAATATATAAAATATATAAAAAAGTGGTCAACATTCACGTCCAAGGAACATATGGAACAATTAACTTGCACAAAATATGGATATTATGAAATCCCATAGCTAGCAGTGTGTTTGGACGACTAAAGTGTGATTTAATTATAATGTTTTATTTAAGAAACTTACTGCTGCCATCACGAGCACCCACAGAGGTCCAGATCGCAGTATCGCTTTAAAAGGAATAGGATCCAGTTTCTTGTGAAGACCAGAAGCTGTCACGTTGGCGTTTAAATAATCTCGTTCCTCATCGGATATAAATGGATGTGAATTCGGTGTATTGTAGCAAAGTAAAAGCTGAAAAAAGTGATTGTAGTGAAGAGATTTTACAGTGGAAGATCGATCTTAAAATTATACAAGAAAATTTGTCACATAGTCAAAATCAACCACTGAACTGATTATTAAAAATTGCTCAGTTTGATCATACTATAGCATCTCCTATCGTCACTTTTTATTTTTTCTCTAAAATTTAGCAGCAATTTTTAATAAAGAAAAATTAGGTTGACCTGGAAAGAAGTTTGCTATTTGTTCAAATTCAACGGAGAGAAAAGTTACGAACTTTTAATTTGATTTTATTGTTTAAATGAGAATATCCGTGTGTACTAGATATTAAAGAAGATTGAGAAATTCGATGACTTTGTCATTTTGCATAGGAGTGCAGACCCCCTTGGGGAGCGCGTTAATTTCTCTATTGCAGACCCCAATAAAAATGCGTCGCAAGATGTTTCAAATAAATCAGAAAGATAGTAAGATGGTACCGCCAAATGCATTCTGATTCTCCTCAACATTGTGTTTCTATATCATACTTCTCTTACCCAAAATATGAACCAAATCAGCCCTAGGAAACCAAAAACGTAAAAGACATTAGCCCAGTCTCCTCCATCAGCCAACAGCATTCCAGATATGTACGGCCCCAAGATATTTCCCACTTGAGCCCCTCCAAATATCATGGCTCCGAAACGAGAGCGTTCTGATGGTGGCACCCATCGAGCCAGAAGCAGGACGATACCTGGAGTCACTGGTCCCTGAAAAGGGAATATACAGGCTTAAAATTTAAGCCACAAAAAAATCAGAAATTTAAATGTTATTTAATAAGAATTTTCAGAAATAGGTTTATTTTACGACCCAGTTGATGATAACCATCATGCTGCACGGCTAGCATGCCACCCACGACAAAGCGTTTAAACGAGAAAAACGTCATGTGCGCTCTTTCTGGCATACGTAAAATAATGAAGATGGAGGCACATCTCGATTTTTATCGTTTTCTCGGGGGTGCCATGGTAGGCCTACTGGACTGTCAAATCAACGGATCATTCAATCGGTCGTTCTTGGATGTAATGACTAACGTCACGCAGCAACTGAGGATCTTCCGCTTAACTCCTTGGAGAGAAATTGTGTATTGTAGATTATAAAAGTTTTGTAAAATTTAAATAAATTAAAAAAAAATTTATTGACGCTGTTATGTTTTTGTGGTGTCCGCAATAAAGGCGAAATTAATTCATTATCCGAACCAAATGGGACTGCGTCTACGAAAATTGTTTTCTAACAATATAGCTTTAGGATCAAAGTAACGTAACGTAACGGACCGTAACATGTCAAATTATTCATTAAGTGATTTATTTACAATAATATAAGTACAATAAAATAAACAAAACAATTGAATTAAGAGAAACAAAAAAAAACCACCGCCTTTGTTTAATAATAGGTTACCTCTCCAAACCCTTCAATAACCCTGATTATGAACAATCCAACCGCACCCCCGACACTGACTGCCCAAGGGGTGATAATTGTTGCTACAGAAGTACACAGCAATCCAAGACCGACGGTCCATTTACCGCCAATTTTCTCCGCCAAGATACCACCAGGAAGATGTGTGAGGACATAACCATAATAAAAAGCGCTGAGTAGCAATCCTTGAGTAGCCTCATCCCAGTCATAACGTTCTCGACCCTGAAAAAAATATAACATGTATGATTTTATAAACTACGTTGTCCACTGAGCAGACGTCGCTCATAATGGAACTCTAGGAGGAACAAAAAGTCTGTCTTAAATTTTATACTGAGACCATTGCATTAATTATGTAGGTATAGAACAGACAACGCGAATAAAATCTGTGCACCACGATCAGCAGCGTGGGTCGGTCTGTCGCGGTGCAGCACGCGCCCGGCACATGCTAAGTAAGGTAGAGCCAATTAGCTAAAACGAGTGTTACAAATTTAGTCTGGGTGTCGCCTCTAATAGGTACATCAATGACTGAGGCATAGTAATTTCGGTCCAGCGGACAAAAAGTCCGTCGTTTGCTCAGAGTATTTTTATTACTGTCCAATTGGTAAGAAATTTGAAGAATAGGTTTTTAAGGGAGCTATTGCTGTCTCGCTGTTCCGGTGTAACCGAGGTACCAGTGCGGAAGTGACAACTGTAGCTCAGACTGATTTTGCGGCTTGGCTATACATAAAATGGACGAAATCACGATTTTATAATTCTTTGAAGAGTAATATAAGAAAGACCTTGGCCGTCTATACGTTTTTCTTTTTTAAGGTTTCGAACCCAAAGGATGAAAATGGGACCCTAGTACTAAGCCTACGTTGTCTGTCCGTCTATCTATCCTGCCTATTTAGTTAATAGTTTTGCGCTTTGAAACAGCTCTTGCTACAAGTCATTATTTTGCTATAATATATTATAGTATTGTATAGCTCTCTTCGTTTACTCTAGCTTTTGTTTCATACACAAATCTACACTATTTAGCATGAGCTCTACAATAGAGTTATTATGTATCAAAATCATAAGCTCTTTTCAGCTATTCCTTTAATTACATGAATGAATCCAACATGACATATATTGTTTTACATTCATAATGGTACATTATAATTTTGAGTGTATACATGTTATACTTATTGGCTAACTCAGCATGTATAAAGATTGAATTTAAAGGTTTACATTTCTTGTTTTTTTTTTTAATCATCTGATCATGCTGAACTGATCTAATTTATATTTTTGTTAAATATCGAGCTCGCTTCGCTCGCCCCATTATTTATTTTAGGTCGCCACTTCGCAAGTACCATTTAATAATATTACAGTTATAGCTCACTTCGCTCAGTCCTGGATTTAAATCGTATTACGTACACTAATCTTACTATATTCCAGTAAAATCTCGAGCTCCTGGCTATAATTGTAACAAGGACCTCGACGCATTATAGTCAAATCTCGGGCTCACTATGCTCGCTACAGAATTCTGTGAAATCTCGTGCTCGCTTCGCTCGCTCAACTCGTACTTGTATTGCTCGTTCCTGTTTTGACCCCCCCCCCCCCCCCCCCCCCGGAAAAAAATCATTGCTACCCGTATGGCAATAAATCATTCAACAAACTTACCAAAAATAAAACAGAAGTTGTATTAGAAGTGTTGGTTACTGGTCCTGTACTGGGACAAGTCTCGCCCACTATGTGCTCTGCTGGGACCGTGTGGACCACCATCTGTGTTATTGTCATGCTGACGCACACTCGCATTGTAAAAGAATTTGCCAAAGCAAAAAGGCCCAGAATACCCAGGACATAGCGTTGTGGTATCACCGTCACTGAAAAATACATAGATATATAGAGTGTAAAAAAATACCCTATTAATATTATATGGTTTTTTATTTATTTCCGCTTTTACGATAGAGCAAGAACAAAAAATTATGAAAAATACTTGTACCTTGTATACTTGTACACTTTGACTACTTATATGAGGACTAGTTACGCGTGTAATTCTACTAACAAACATTTCTGCCACTTTTTGCGGGGGGCGAGGTAACATGAAATCCGCAACTTTGGTTTTTATTCCTCGTAACTTTAGATTCTAATTTTGAATGATAAAAATCATGAAAAGTACTCTCGTGTGAAACCCAAACGTTCTAAGTTAGAAATTATTGTTTCGCAATTATAGGCTGTCTCGTTTAGTGATAAGGTATAAAATTGAATGTAAATGCACCTGATCAAATTGATCTTATACCGTGGCAGAGGGGAAATGCTACCGCAAGGCTAGTCCTTATAATAAATAGTCAACGCTTGTACAGTATGTAGCAAGTCCCTACAGACACTTAGTACTAGAAAGCTGTAATTTGGCATGGATTTACACATTAATCACGCCGAAGAATTAGTAAAATAAAAAATATTTTTTTTAGGGTAAAATAAAATATATTTTTTTACACGCGAAGTGGGAGTGGAATTTTTTCTCTCGTCTACCCCATGGTGTAGGGTATCGTTGAATAGGTCGTTTAAAAATATTGTGGGTGTGGGAAAACCATTTTTCGATTTAGCGATCCGTTAGCGAAATATTAAGCTTTAAAGTGAAAATTTATTATAGCGTCCAGTGTTCCCCCTTCTGCCAGCTAAACGGTTGTTTCTGGATGTGAAAAAATTCATGGCATTAGTATATTATAATATCGAAATTAAAAGGAAAACTATCACCGCTAAGAAGGCTTTACAAGTTTACGAGTAATAGTCGACCAACTTATAAAATGTACTTTTTAGACTTTTTTTTTTTTAAAAGTCCCTTATTATATTGTGACGGGCAACTACGGAACCCTACCCTACGCGTCGGACCACGCGCAGGGTAGGGTTTTCAAATCTGTATGGCTACTCCCTTTACTCCCGGCCTACCTCTGAACGCTTCTTGCCCACTCCAGAATTAGAAACTGAGTTCTTACTATAATCAAGGAAATTAGAGCTCTCTTTGCTCGCTCCAGCGATTTTTACAGAAAAAAGTTTCACAGAAATCGTTTCACTAGTTTTTGTGTGATGCTCGAACAAACTAAAGAAACAAACAGACACACAAAAATTTTTAAATTGTTGATTTGGAGTCAGAGACACTTAAAAACCATATCGTAATCTTTTTTTTGTAAATATCTTAAATGTACAGACACTTCTGTTGCAGTTTAGATTAGATAAGATTTCGACAACATAACGCAGTAAAGTCTACCGCAGGTTTTAGATTTTGATGTGTTAATCTGACCTTGGATCTGGCCCCCCGGGGAAAAAATCATTGCTACGCCCATGAATTTTAGAAAGTATAATTTTCTATAGTCCGTCCTACAGTTTGAGTTGGAACTAGGACTCCAAATCCATTCGTAGAAAGGTCCAGGAATTGTTAAAAGCCTGTATCTGGCAACCCTACCCACTACACAGCACATGCCTATGCTCAGGGAGGGTATATGGGCGTCGGACAACCACGCGTGCTCAATAAGGACTGAAAGACTTCCTCAGAATTTCTTCTTCCGCGTTTGCATGTCTCCTCAGGATGTTTTCCTTCAAAGTTTAAGACATTGCAGTTGGTATTATGTACGTAAGTTAGAAAAACTCACTGGCATTGTCGTCCGTGCAGATTCGAACCCGAACCCCCATTATTGAGTGTCCTTATCTCTCCGCAACGCGCCACCAACCCTTTCTACATTAATGGATGAAAAAAGTTCAAAAATGCTTACCCCTGTTTAAAAAAAGCCTCCATCCTTTTAACGCCATCGTTACTTTGTAAACAAATTCAACAAATTATCATAATATTTTACTATCAAAATATCAAAAAGTATCTGTGGATGACACTCATAACGTGAATCGTTGTAGAATGTCTAAAACAAATGAAGTTTACTAAGAGATTTGATAACGGTTATACATCACACATACTGATAAAAGATACACATAGTTATTTTATCCGAAGATAGTATTAACTCGATATTTATGTATAAGGATAGTTTTTTTCAAAAGCGCAGCGTGGGTAGGCCACACAAGTTGGACCGACGACCTAATGAACTCG
Source organism: Agonopterix arenella (assembly GCA_927399405.1). Classification (NCBI taxonomy): domain Eukaryota; kingdom Metazoa; phylum Arthropoda; class Insecta; order Lepidoptera; family Depressariidae; genus Agonopterix; species Agonopterix arenella. The sequence goes on along the minus strand of OV656707.1, from coordinate 10,266,120 downwards.
CTGGATCGGTCGTTGTGACGATCCTTGGGGGGGGGCTATGTCTATCAGTGGACGTTTATCGGCTGAGATGATGATGATGATGAATTATTTTTCTTGTGATGGAAATCACACAAGGCGAGGCATTCGCGTTTCTCTGTCATTTAGATTCTATTTAGCTAATAGCGATAGCTCGATTAGAATTAGCTGAACTGATAGTTCTAGCGAGATCTATAATAGATAGATCTGGCGGGTTCAAATCACGCAAATGATTAACAAATTTGTATTATGAAAATAATTATTTCAATCAATCAATTTTAATATACTGTTGCTTTATTTTTTACTTTATTATATCAATTGTACTTTACTTTATTTTTTAAATATTTGTACCCAAGTCATGGATGTTTGTATGATGATTACGGGGTTTTTACCCGCAACTTCGTCAGCGTAGATTAACCCTATTGGGGTCGATTTTTCACAACTTTTGGTTTATTCAAGTAAAAATAGGAATTTAGAGCGAGCGAAGCGAGAATGACTTTTCTCCTCAATACGAATCGCTTGCTCCACAGCTTTATACGGTACAAAACAAGTGTAAAGTAAGCTATCGATCGAGCGAAGCAAGCTATCGATCGAGCGAAGCAAGCTCGAAATTTGAACTGAAACAGAAACTCGACTTATCTCTGCTTTATAGACAGAGCTCAATCAGTCAATATTTTTCCGAATTTGCCTCCTCTAGCAAAGTGCTGCCCGGGGCATTTGACACCCCCCCCCCCCCCCCCCACACCCCTCCTCCTCGCCACGCTACTGCAGTCAGCCAAGGAACTCTTTTATAAGTGTAATTGCACTTATAAGAATCATAATTCAGTCCTTTTCTTTATACCAATACCTGAACACCTGCCTTCTAGATGACTAGACATAAGTCTATTGAGAGAAGAAATGAATCATGATTCTTATGAGTGCAATTGCTCCGTAGTTGCAATTACAAGACTCCACCTTAAGTTATTTGCAAAACAACTATTAAAGATCCTAAAGCTGATCAGTCCTCTAGGTAATACTGGGAAAAAATATCGCTTATCAAACAAAAAAAGTTTCATCAAAATCGGTTAAGTAGTTTTTGTGTGATACTCGTTCAAACAAACAAACACCCAAACAAACACAGAAACAAACAAACAGACAGACAAAAAATCCAAAAATTGGTGATTTGGAATCAGGAACACCTAAAAACCATATCGTAATTTTTTTTTGTTAATATCTTCTATGTACAGACAAACTTTCTGCTACAGTTTTATAATAGTTTAGATTACTATACGCCAGCTGTACCTACATAATCAAGGTAATAAATAAACAATTATCATAAAATTTACATCAATTCATCTGATTTCACGAAATCGAAGCAGAACCGTTGAATAATTATGAAAATAAAAATTACACATAGGTAAAAACCACAGAGAAATGACACGCCAGACCAGCTTTGCCAGCGTTTAAAGGCCCGATCGTGTTAATTTAAAATTTCAGTTCTAATCACATTGCAATCCAATTACTATCATAATTCAACTGTGCTGAATTCCAAATTCCGCTAAACTTGACATATATATTACTATGTGACTGACAGCTTTTAAGGTCTGATCAATCTGTCAAAACGGCTCTAACGGCTGTCAAATGATTAGCGTGATACAGAATGTGTTAAAAGTTGTGGTTAGCACGCGGTCCAATCACGGTTCAGTGGAGATTTATTTAACGCGATTGGTCTCCAGATCATTTTTATTCCCCTTTCTATACAGGTAAATGAACTATACAGATATGTAACCTGAAAAACATTAGTGCCAGAGAGGTAAAAAATACATTTACCAATTATTTACAGTCCCTTCATTATGTTGCCACTGAATCTCAAACGCCAACTCACTAACATATACACTTTTTAATTACAGTATATTTCAAAATTGTTAAATGAATAGGTGGGTTCATTTTAATTAACTTCATTGCATATCTCCGTTATATTAGTTGTAATTTCATTTTTTAAAAAAATAAAAAAAATAAAATAATGTTATTTCGGATCGATTAATACTTGATCCATCTAATCTAAACTATTATAAAACTGTGACAGGAAGTTTATCTGTGCATTGAAGATATTAACAAAAAAAAATTACGGTATGGTTTTTAGGTATCACTGCTTCCATATCATAAATTTTTGGATTTTTTGTCTGTCTGTTTGTTTGTGTGTTTGTTTGTTTGAACGAGCATCACGCAAAAACTACTGAACCGATTTTGATAAAACTTTATTTCTTTGATAGCTTATGATTTGACTTAAAATCTGGTATATAATTTGTGCGGACAAAGTCGTGGGTTAACACTCGTATTACTGTAATTATGTACTTAAAACTTTTTAAGCACTATTCCTGGAATGTCAACTCTCATAATCACTCTGTCCTAAAATTTTTATTTTTGTCTTATTAATTGGAAAGGATTTCAGATTTTTTTTTATTTTTTTATAATTTTTTTATTATAAAGGATTTCAGATGTTCCGGTTTGCCGAATGGGGGTGCATTGTATCATGTGTGCAGTACGACCAGGAAAATAATGTACCTCGGCAATCTTCGTTGGCGCAGAGTCCCCGACAAAACCCGAAGTCGTTTAGTAATCAAAGGGTGCAAAGTCGGATAGCAGCCAAAAGGGCGCGAAAACAATTAGGCAATCGTGACAAGGCATTGAAGGTGGCACATCCTGATTTGTCAATTGCGAAGATACATCGGGGGAACTTATAAATCTGGTATTACTGTACTGACTTCTTTTTTTGTTAATAAATATATTTGTATTTGAAATGAAAGCAGTGTCATTAATAAAACCAGACAATAACAGAAAATGTCTGAATACGACCTTATAATTTTTTTTACTATAAAGCATTGAGACTGAAAAATATCAGATGTTTCATAAATTTTGGTCGAATTATTACCCCTAGTATTTATTATCTAAAAAAATGTAAGGGTGTACAAGACAATGAAACTAAATAACTTTCCCTAAGGAACATATTGGGTTGAAACACGAAATATTTTTTAGTAATTAAATAGTAGTGGTGAAGCGATTGATATTTTTTAAGAAAAAGCAGATTTTGACTTCGTGATATCTTTGTTCCATAGTAAAAGATGTTTAGTTTGATTGTCTGAAACACCCCATAAAGCATATAACATATTCAAGTGTACACCCTGTACCACATGAATTATCTCTAATTTACTTTTGATGCTGACTGTATCTTTGCAGCAGCACATAATTTGATAGATCACTAATCGACATAGACACGCGCTATAATAATTATACTGCTGTACTTTTCTTACGCACGCAAAATTACATAAGCACGTCTCTTTCGTGCGTGTGAGTGAGAGGAAGCGATTAGCAACTTGCATGCGTTAGAAGAGTACAGCAATATATTATAGCGGCCTTTTGTGTCGTGCCGTTCGTCACGTGAAAGGATGCGTACGGTGCGTCCCATACTAATCGTGCTTTATGTGTGGACAAACCGATGATCGTCGTAACCCTAAACCAACGGAATATACAGAAGAAAACGATGACAACTCAAATAAATATTTTTATTTTCTTAACAATTAACCTAGCATAAGTTATTTACAGATTCATCTATTGTATCGTTATTTTATCACTATAAACCGAACAGAGAGAATAAATAATACACAAGCTGTTATTCAATTTGTTTGACCTTTCCCTTTGAATTCTGTTTGCTCCTGATATCCTATTATAAAACACAAAATTCGTAACTAACCACAGAAAATAAAACCAATAGAAATGGGACTAGTTATTTTGTTGGAAAACGATTGTGACCAAAAAAATTACGAAATTCATGAAATTCAACTTAAGCTTCATAATGACTGAATCTTCATTGAATTGTCAAAGTGACTTATGGCCTTTTGTCGAACGAAATGTATGAGAAGATATGGCTACATAACCATATCAGTGGCACGCGGGCTGCATGCCTATGTGCTACTTCTATTAAAGTGAAGTCGGGCTCTCTGTTCTTTGCTAAAAACAGTGGTACGACCTCTTTAAAAGAGATTTGTAATTGGAGCAGTTTTACGTTAGTTCTACACGTTTCGTTTTACATAGCATTCCACTTTTAAGGCTAATTTGAATCACAGAAACAGAGATTAGAAACACTTGCTGTCATTTTTTCATAGCAAACGCTTTGTATTTGACATTTGTTTTTCTACAGTTTCTATTAACTAAAATAAATTGTTTCGTAAACGCTTTGATAAAATCTCGGTGATATCTCGAAAAGCAATTTTTTTAAACGTTGATGTTACTTATGTACAGTCAGCAGCAATAAGTTGTGTACACTTTTGTTCTATGTTGTGTCGTAGTACTAAAGTGTATGTAACTTATTGCTGCTGACTGTACTTATGGGTAAAAAATATCATGCTTACTTACTATATATTTATACGAAGAAGATATATTTATATACATGTATATACAGGAGCGTCGGTGGCGCGTTGCGGAGAGGTAAGGACACCCAATTATAGGGGTCCGGGTTCGAATCCGCACGAACAACATGCCATGTACCAATGAGTTTTTCTAACTTATGTACGTAATACTGATTGCTCTCAAACGGTGAAGGAAAACATCGTGAGGAAACCTGTGTACGCTGAAGAAGAAATTCTGATGTGTATGTGAAGTCTACCAATGCGCATTGGGCACGCGTGGTAGACTAATGCCCATACACCCTCCCTGATTGTAGGCCTGTGCCATTACTTTTTTTTGCCATTACTTGAAATTCAAAAACAGTTCGGATTATTTCTATCTATTACCTCTTACACAATACCACAGAATAGGTAATACTATACAGGGTGTTACAAAAGTAAAAATAAACATTTAAAACTTTTAAGGGGGTTGTCTAGACCATCAAAATGAACAACTTTCACTATGGGACCAACATCGAAATAACAAAAAGAAATTCAGCTATCCCATACATTTAGCTCGAGTCCATTTGTAGTTTAGTATGGAATATCAGAGATTTTTTCGCGATTTCGATATTGGTCCCATAGTGAAAGTTGTTCAGTTTCATGGTCTAAACCACCCCCTTAAATGTTTATTTGTATTTTTGTAACACCTTGTATAGTTCAAACTCTTTATTTGCTACCTCTTAGTCTATAGTTTTGTACAACCATAATTAGTAAGTATTGATCAATGCTTTTCTTTAGTTTCGTTCTTTTTTTGTGATTCAGATTCCTGATCTATTTCTCTTAATCGTAAAGGTCCATGCTTCCAGCCTTTCGGATAACCGTGTCTTTTTACATCGTCCCACCAGAGTTGTTCTCCTTGCGCGAGCAGGAGGTATATCACGTTAGTTATAACTAAAACTGCCAGGCAGATCCAGAATGCCACCCTCCATTGCTTCAGCGTAGACTGAGGAAAAATAAATTTTGCTATATTAAAAAAAATAGAATAAAAAATTTGAGAAAAATTTTCTCTCGCTCTCCAACTTCACTCGCCATCACTACTTGACGTACACTCAGTTGCTTCTGTTCATTAGTGTTAATCCTCCATTAAATCTCTTGCTAGCTTTTACTACGTCAACAAGACAAAAAGTGACAGCAAGAGATTTAATGGAGGATTAACTTTAATGAGCGTTTCTGCAACTGAGTGGAAGAGAGTGGTATCTACACAAGCTAAAAGTGTATTGGCCTATATTACAACTTTACATTTTGAAAGTAATATTTTGATTGAATGCATTCATAGTATTATATCTGAATTTAAATAATCACTGTCTCTCCTTTTTAAGATCTCCAAAAGTATACAGGGTGTAAACTCAAATACATAACTTACTTAACTGCTTCAGACCACCAAACTAAACAACTTTTATTAAATAAAAGAAAAAATTATTTGTTCTACAGAAAATGTCAATAACTACTCGACCCAAATGTATGGAACAGCTGGTTTTTTTGTTCCATAGTAACAGTTTTGTCTGGTGTTCTGAAGCATCCCTTAAAGATTGTAATCCATTCAAGTTTACATCCTTAAGGTACTTTTTTTGTATGTTTTTCTATCTTTCAATTATTTTTACTTTAATTATAACCACAAATTATACAATAAATAAATGAAGTAAATAACTAAATTCTTTCTTTCTCGCACACACATACAAATACATTATGCTATCTACTGGGGTAGGCAGACACAAAAGATCACATGTTACGATTCTGACACACATCTCTCGCCTCTTCAACATCTATAAAGTCTCTTCATACTCGTACATGCTTGTCGGATCCGGGGAGAATTTACATGGCCCTTATTGTTGTTGTGTATTAGGTGGCGTCCATTAATTACGTGAGGGGATCTTGGAATTTTTTTTAATTTTACGTAATATTTCCCCCACGTGAGATTGGGTGAGATTCGGCTCGACCCCCTCCCTCCCCTAAATTTATTACTAATTAATGGACGCCCCCTTATAATGTAAAACATCCAAAAATAAAAGGAAGATTTTCGTTCATCTTTTACACCATCTTTCGTAGAATCTAACTTACTTCTGGTGTTAACAGTCCTATTAAGTACGGTGTAATGATAGCAGAGATGGCTGCGATGCCGTTCACCAACGACGTTGTGGTACCAGCGTAGTTTGGTGTGATGTCCAGAGCGTTGATCTTCATACCACTGTAGTAGGCGCCCATGAGGGTCATGGCTGCGATGAACCAAAAAACTGCTAGGGTCGTGTCACAGCCGGAGTACGAGGCCATGATTATGCAGATTCCTGGACCAGTAGCCGCTGAAATATCGTAAATTATAGTTAGAAAATGTTATATGGCATATAATTGCTCATGAATCATGCTAACGTCAATGATATTAGTTAACGTAAGATGTTAACTTAATATAAATTTATTAACCATTAGTAAAGTAAATAAAATAGGAGATTTTTTTTATTTATAATTAACGGAATCATGATTGTGCGTTAGCACTGCATTTCCGCCAGTGTCAAGTAGTTTATAGGAGAATCTATCCCAATTTTGTCTTTTGTTTGTTTGTTTTTTGTCAAGAACAAGGAGAGATTGAGGATTGCGGAGCCTCGTGGCAGGCAAAAACGCGACGCGCGAAAACCACGCGAGACAAGTGCTCGGGTCAGAACCTGCAACGTGACTCAATAGGTGATGTTGTAAAACAAAAATTGGGCTGCGTCGTTCCTATATGCCTCGCGCCATTATCGAAATTATTAGTGAAAAAGAGCCAGTGTCCTGTAGTGTAACTGTAGAACATTATAATATTATACATACTACGCAGATAATTATACAAAAATATTCGATTAAAAGCAAATAATTGTTCCTTACCAATTGTTGTATAAATCTTTCTAGCATTCTTAATGTTGTGGTATCCCCTCTTAACGCAGAAGTCGCATAAAAGCCCAAAGAAGAATGAAGCAATCCACATAGCGACATATGGCATGGCCGAAAGAAGACCAGCTGATTTGATATTGAACTTAAGAACGTCTGTCATGTACTTAGGAAGATCTGTAACCATTGTGAAATATCCCCAATCGTGGCCAACCTGAAACAGGCAAATAAAAACGGTTATCAATTTATATTTCTTTCAATATTGTCAGCAATCAACACTAGACCATTGCTAGATGTCATCCTTTCACGAGGTTACCAATATATTGAGTTTTACGCACCAAATCAAGCTAGTGAGCAACAAAGTTGACGATTAAGAAAAAAATCTAGCCAAAAAAAGGAGAGTAATTAATCTGAATTGTTCTTCTTCTATTTCTACTGACTGAACATGATAATTGACGTAATAATAAAAAATTGAATTCACCCCAGCAATAATGAGAGCCCAGAGTGGTACAGATCGGAGTAACGCCTTCCAAGGTACGGGATCCAGAGCTTGCTTTTTAGAATGAATCAAAGAGTCTACGTTCTGGTTCAAAAACGTCTTCTCAGCATCCGATATGTATGGATGCGTATTTGGTGTGCTGTAGCAGATAAAACACTGAAAAAGAAAATAATTCATTTTATATAGTCTTGTTTGCGATCATTATGATGTCTTGCTAATTTAAAGATATTAAGGCGCTATTTTCCTTATTGAGTCGTTCTACTGTAAAAGGCCTTTGCATTTATTTCACACCTAGGTTTTCTTTTATTTGACTGGTTTTATTAATAATACTGTTCCTTTTCTTCCTGAATTTGGGGTTACCTGATTATTTAATGGTCAATTGAATAGTGTTTTTGCAAATAACTTACCCAAATGACAAACCAAACTATACCGAGTCCACCATACATATAGAAAACATCATCCCATGTCCCGTTATGCATAATGAGGCCTGAGAAGTATGTGCCTCCAATGTTTCCGATCTGTGCTCCCCCGAATATGATGGCTCCCATCCGCGCTCGTTCCTCTTTTGGCGCCCACCGAGATATCATTACCATGAGAGCTGGCATTGTTGGACCCTGGTAAATTAAATGTGATCAAAGATGGAATCGAGATTTTTGAATTTTGTCTTTTGTAGTTTATTCACACACATATGCTGCTGGTCCAATCCTTAACTTTGTCTATTTCACGCATACCCTGTTTATTGGTCATAGTTTTATATAAGGTGAACTGAGGCAAGTGTGACGCGGGTGTAAGTGTGACTCTTGCTAATAACACCGCTCAACGTTATTATAACCTTAAACCCAATCTATCAAAACGATAGTGTAATCGTTCGTGCAACGTTTGATAGATGGCGGTTTAAGGTATAATAATGTCGAGCGGTGTTATTAGCAAGCGTCACACTTACACCCGCGTCACACTTGCCTCGGTTCACCTTACACAAACTTTCATTTAATTTTTGAGTGTTGCGATATTAATTCAGAAATAGATCTTGATTATTTCATTAACTTTAAAATATAGCGTCACATCGATCTTTTTATAATTGAAAAAAAAAAACGTTTTTTAGGTGGCCTCAGTTCATACAAAAGTTTGACGCACAATACGCGTAGACGGAATTAATAAAAGTAATATTTTATATATGGAAAAATAGTTTAGGAAATCTAGTTGCCGCGTCACAAATAACATTTTCAATTTATAATGTAATTACGAAGATATATAGCATTTAAAATTTTGTATGAAAAATTTCAGAGCTTTATATCTTCGTAATTCTTTTATAAATTGCAAATGTTATTTGTGACGCGGCATCTAGATTTTCTAAACTATTTTTTCATATATACAAAGATACTTATATTAATACCATCTACGCGTATTGTGCGTCAAAGTTTTGTATAAAATTGACCCATCTGCAACCACCTTAATGCTATATCATGTGACTGGAAAATTTTCCCCTTCTGTACTCGTTGAATTAATAGAATAGAATAGAAAACTTTATTTTCGACCAACTGAGATCACAATATTGTTATTAATATCAGTCAAACTTACTTCACCCAAACCCTCAATAACTCTCAATGCGAATAAAGCTGCTGCACCACCCATCTTCACCACCACCGGCGTGATAATGGTACAGACAGCAGTTGACAGTAGACCCAGACCTAAGACCCATTTGCCCCCAAAGCGTTCTGCCAGCATTCCTCCAGGGACATGGGTCAACACGTAACCGTAGTAGAAAGAACTGAGTAGCAGGCCTTGGGTCGCTTCACTCCATTCAAATTGTACGTTCTGAAATAAATCGTTTATTGAGTAATATGGGATTATTTGGAAGTACCTAGACGGCGTTTGCAAAATATTTATAAATTCTTGTAAGTATTATCATATACGCTGTCTTGAGCTTGCGTGATAGAATTTATCCTTCTCAGCTTTCTTTACCAGAGTCCCTTAAATACTATAGACTCCAAGTCTCATATGAAATCTTAGCAGTCCATTGACACAATAACACACACAAATCAAATATGCATGCTGTTGGGTGGCACTAATACGTTGTATATTTTGATTAGGTAAAAAATTCACAGATTTGGTGCCTCACACGACTATCGAGCACATTGGAAATGAATCTACGGAATTCCAAAAAAATATTGTCTCAAAAAGGTAAGGCTACAGAGCAAACCTTTAACCCGATCGTCTTTGTTTTAGGCTCAAATTGTAGCTGACTAAATGGTCCAGAGGAATTTTTCTCAAATTTTTGATATCATTCTTCGTTTCCAAAATATCGAGCGCCAAAATCAAAAATTCGGAAAAAATGCATTTTTTTCACTCTTTCGGCCATAACTTTTTTCTTTTTTGACTTTCACGAATAATTCTTTTTGAACCTTACAACTCTCGTAAATACGCGTCTTTTGATTCTTTTTTGAATATCATGTCTTCACAACTCTCCGAGATATAAGGGGATCGCACTTTTTCGTGAAATCGGGGCCTATACTGGAGCGAACGAAAAGACACTTCCAATGTCAAAACTCCGTATTTGGTATGTTTACTGTCAGTTAGTTGGAAAAAAAGCTCTGTAGGGGCTCTTTTGGTTCTGCCATTTTGGCTCGTTGATTGTTTATCTAGTTCTGTTATTTATATAAAATATCAATGACGAGAGACGAGACCGTATAAATTGATTATACGAAACTAAAATTGAACGAAGAATACAATTTATGCTAAGTTTTGTATCTATCTATACTTCTGTTTTGTGACTGACTGGATGATTGACAGACAACGCACAGCAACTAAAACACCTGAAGATAGAAACATGAGGAATATAAACAAAATTATTAAATTACGAGCGTTAACCCGCGACTTTGTCCGCACAAATTATATACCAGATTTTAAGTCAGATAATAAGCTATCAAACAAAAAAAGTTTCATCAAAATCGGTTCAGTAGTTTTGGCATGATGCTCGTTCAAACAAACAAACAAACAAACAGACAGACAAAAAATCCAAAAATTGGTGATAAGGAATCAGGGATATCTAAAAACCATATCGTAACTTTTTTTTTGTTAATATCTTCAATGTACAGACAAACTTCCTGTAACAGTTTCATAATAGTTTAGATGTATGTTATTATTATTATGTTTTTGTGTACAATAAAGTATCTATGAATCTAAGAATCTAAATTAAATAAAGCTCACATACACTGTAATGATCCCAAAAGCACAGAATAAATAGTAGTACTACCCCAAAAGTAAGCTACTAGGCTTTTTGTCATGGGAACCACTCAACAACGGCACAAACAAAATATAACATCCATGAACCGGAATTGGAACCCAGGAGTGCGATTTTTGAATCTCATTCGCTGAGCTCAGCAGTAGAAAATGTTAAAATTACAATGGAGTTTATGCATCTTTCTACTATAGATTTGACTTTCAAAAATCATACTCCAGGAGTACGATTTCTGAAAGTCAAATCAGCAGTAGAAAGATGCGTATCTCCGTTTCTTAGTCCAAGGTATCTCCATACATTCAAAAATCGCACTCCAGATATATAAATTCGAATAGACTCGAATATAGATTCTACGGAGGAAGGGGTACAATAAGAAAGTATTTTTAGATACATTAATTGCACGCGAACTAAGTCGCAGGCAAAGGCTAGTTTAAATATACATAGGTATATAAAAGGTTTATTCGTTACGTTCCTTATCACGTGAAACTACAAAGTAAGTGAGAATCATGGGCCAATGACTTTTCATTTTCACAATAAACTAGAATGAGGTATGACCGCTTCATAACGTTTTACTCATAAGCATGATGTACCTGAGGTACATAAAAAAATCAGTACTGAAACATTGTCTTAAATTACTCATTAAATTTTCAATGTTATCGGCCATGGTTGCAGTTTTTGTAATTTGCATTGAATACCAAAGACATTCAATATTATTAGTTAAATCTCTTTGTTTAATACAGTATTTTTATTATTGTTGTACAATGTTCTTCGTTACACAAAAACTATTTCAGGCTTAATTCTTTAATACTATGTTTATAAATTACATATTCAATTTGCAATTTTATCGGCCATGGTTAAAGCTTTTGTAATTTGCATTTATTATAGTATTTAATTATTGTTGTTGTATTTCGTTACAAAAAAATTATTTAAGGCTCCATTGTTTAATACAATGTTTTAAAATGTATTTGTGTTCCTTCGTTTCATTGTCCAGGTACTTTAAATGTGACTAGTTCATTTGTGTGACAATATCCAAGATATTTATTTATTCTCAAAATGTTATATAAGGTCTAACAAATTTAGGTGAAACTATTTTAAGGGGATGATCAGACCATCAAACTGAACAACTTTCTCTATGGGACCAATATCGAAATCGCGAAAAAAAATCTGCTGTCCCATACATTTAGGTCGAGTAGGTTTGTATGGAACAGCTGATTTTTTTTTCGCGATTTCGAAAATAATAATACTAGGTAGTTATTTTTCTTCGTCTGCGTGAAATTTTTATGCCTGTCCTTTTTCAGGGTTCAACCTGTATCTATACTATATCTATACCAAATTTAATCAAAATCGGTTCAGTGGCTTAGCTGTATAAACGTAAGAGACATACAGAGAGACTTTCACATTTATGTAATATTAGTGTGGATGGATGTGTGGGTGGGTACGAACCCACGGTTTTTGGAACTACTAATTTTCATGCAGAAACAATCGTTTTGATGCATTTGATACGTTATTGCTACGCTAGGAAACATATTTTACAGTAAATATAACTACAATTGACACGCTTGAATACAATAACATAATAATAATAATAAATAAATAATAAATATCTTGGACATTGTCACACAAATTATCTAGTCACATTTAAAGTACCTGGACTTGTATTATGATGACTAGACAACGATATAGATAGATATATATAGAATACAGATAGATAGAAACATGTGTAACTACAAATTAAAATGATAATTATAACAATTTGATTAGTAATAACTACTAGATATTTTGCTAAAGATAACGTTAATTATATTTATTTGTGAGATATGAGTACTTACCTAGTTCAAACTACATGCAGGTGTTATAATAATAACTTGCCTTTTAAGATGAAAAGAAAAATTATAAATATATTAATATAATACGATATTATTTATATATAATTTTTGATATATTATTATGTCCGTGTGTACAATAAAGTGTTATAATAATAATAATAATAAATTTAACTCAGTCCTAAACAAACACAAATTCGTGGCCAAGATGCGTAGCCATCATTACGTAGCGTAGTCATAATAATTACAGACCTATGTCTGTCTTAGGCGAGATTGATAAGGAAGAAAAAACTGCTTTAAAACAAGTATGAATGAATGAATACTAAGGATATAAATAACTCATTATGTTAGTGCCCGTGCACGAAAATTGTTTTTTTTTTTTGCAAAGGAATGAAGTTCGTAACCTGACTATACTGTAATTTCTTCCACATTTCCTCATAAAAAAACAATAAAACGTGTTTATCAGTTACAGTAAATAAATAGCACATGTATTTGCTGATCTTTTTCAAGAGGCTGCAATTAACAAGGATTTAGATAGGAAACATTATCTCGAGGTGATTAGGGGATCTACTATTATATAACATGTTGCGCAATGATTTTAAAAACATTTTATTGTTGTCCGTGGGGTAAAAGGATTCAATTTATTTTAGGCACACAAACGGTTACATTTATTAATGGTATTACACTCTAAAAACATAATTTTATTTATTATCGGACGAAAGATTAGGTAAAAATGCAAACAGAATTATGAAATCAATATATACAAAACGCACAGTTTTGACTTTTTTTCTAAGATTCTTTTTCCCTGTTAAAGCAATGCGTGTATAGGAACGTCTTAGATATTTATACGAAAATAAAAATAAAAAACCAACATATTGTACCAAGACAAGATGTTCGCCAAAGATGTTCTGTTCTGACAGGCTTTCTCCCATAGTAAAAGTTGTTCAGTTTGTTGGGTAGATTATAATTTGGAAAAATACACCCACCCACCCATACACCCTGACACCCTGTATAAGCAACATAGATTAGGTGAAAGTCTAGTTCTTACCTCACTTTTGACATAGTAGCTCATTCCGAACGTAGCATTACTACTAATAATTGACTGGTCTGGACAGGCATCTGGGTCGAAATGTGGGTCACCTTCCACAGAGACCGTCTTCTTGACCATCTGTGTGATGGCCAGGTTTAGACACACTCGCATTGTGTAAGCATTGGCTATGGCCAGTAAGGCCATAATTGCCATCACATAGCGCTGTGGTATTATGAATACTGTGGACAAAACTATTAATGAGACTCAGAAAGATTATGTACAATCCTGTAGACCTCGCATGCCACCCCCGAGAAAACGATGAAAATCGAGACGTGCCCCCATCTTTATTATTTTATTACGTACGAGCGTTAACCCGCGACTTCGTCCGCACAAATTATATACCAGATTTTAAGTCAGATCATAAGCTATCAAACAAAAAAAGTTTCATCAAAATCGGTTCAGTAGTTTTTGCGTGATACTCGTTCAAACAAACAAACACACAAACAAACACCCAAACAAACACACAAACAAACAGACAGACAAAAAATCCAAAAATTGGTGAAATGGAATCAGGGACACCTAAAAACCATATCGTAACTTTTTACAGTGTACAGACAAACTTCCTGTTACAGTTTTATAATAGTATAGATGCCAGAAAGAGCGCGCATGACGTTTTCTCGTTTAAACGCTTTGTCGCGGATGGCATGCTAGCCGTGCAGAAAAGGTATTTTTTATTGAATCTCGACAATCGCACCAGTAGGCCTCGCATATCACCCCTTAGAAAACGATAAAAATCGAGATGAGCACCCATCTTTGTCACACAACCACAGATTACTAAAAGTTACTAACTTAAAGGATGCATGTTACTTAATGTAGCATGACGTTTTTCTCGTTGTGTCGCGTTGTCGTGGGTGGCATGCTAGCCATACAAGATAGTGCCGATTACAACTGGGTTAACTCTCTATTTATTTCTACTAACCTGACTCGACTCTACGTTTTATAATCGATTGAATGAAATTAGAAACAAAATTATAAATCATTTAGGAAGCAAGATGTATTGGGGAATTAAATACAATACAGAATAACTAGGTATTTTTTGATTAACTGTGTATCACATCTTATCGTGAAAAAAGCTCCTCAATGTTATTCATACATGTCAATGATTATCATCGAATGATTGTTTCACTATTTATTTCTGCTTTTGACCATCTTTTTTTTAGATACAGACGCATTCATTAGTACATCATCATAATCAGCCTATAAACGTCCCACTGCTGGGCACAGGCCTACCCTAAGGGAGGGTGTATGGGCATTAGTCCATCACGCGTGCCTAATGCGGATTGGTAGACTTCACATACACATCAAAATTCATTAGTACAAAAGAGAAAAATACCTACAAAGAGTGTTTAAGGCGGTTGCAGAGGGGTCAATTTTATACAAAACTTTGACGCACAATACGCGTAGACGGTAATTATATAAGTTACTTTATATATATGGAAAAATAGTTCAGAAAATCTAGATGCCGCGTAACAAATAACATTTGCAATTTATAAAATAATTACGAAGATATAAAGCTTTGAAATTTTTCGTACTTATATTACAAATTGCAAATGTTATTTGTTACGCGGCAACTAGATTTTCTAAACTATTTTCCCATATATAAAATATTACTTTTATTAATTCCGTCTACCCGTATTGTGCGTCAAACGTTTGTATGGACTGAAACCACCTTTAGGTAAATAATTAAAATCGATCGTGATAATTAATCTGAGTTAATTCGAGATAAGTACTTACATTTTGACAGGGCAAGTCTCCATCCTGTTAACATTTTTAAGTAGACTCTAAAACAACAGAAATATAAAGATTATAAAAAAAATTAAGAACATCATCTAAAAGATTTGCTTCATATTCACGAGTTGAACGAACACTAAACTTAATATGAACTATGAAAATATTATGAAGATATACATATCACCCATTGTACCTACGTATATAATTTAATCACCAACTGTGAATACGAATTTAAATAAATTTCATTTGATATACTACCTACGAAATCTATATACATCTACTAACGTTAACCCACGACTTTGTCCGCACAAATTATATACTACTGTTTGTATGTTTGTTTGTTTGAACGAGCATCACGCAAAAACTACTGAACCGATTTCGATGAAACTTTTTTTGTTTGTTAGCTTATTATCTGACTTAAAATCTGGTATATAATTTGGGCGGACAAAGCCGCGGGTTAGCGCTCGTTTACTATAAAATATTAAAACGTCAAAGCACTAAACATTAATTTGAACGAATCGATAACAAATACAAAATTCAGCAATAACATTTTCAGATTTTCGAACTAAAAAATTGAGGCCATCGATTGTAGTAGTAGTTGTTGTAGATATTTTCTCTCCCGGTTTCACATTCGTTTCTTAACACGTTAGATTTTTAATATTTTATGTCATTTATATACACAGGTGCAATCAAAGTGAGACAAATCCAAAGTCAACAACATTTGCTTACGGCGGAATGCCGAAAAGATGACCTAAGACGAACAAGTCGTTCAAAAATCGTCAATAAATTAATATTTAACACAAACTACTTTAGGTGTAACATTTCAATTTGTAAAGTGGTATTCAATTTGTAAATATAGTATCACTGCGAAAATAAAAAACAATAGAGTGGTCACGGCAAAATTCGTGTGAAGTACCCAATTATAATAACAAGTAATTTGACATCATTTATTATTTTAAACACTTCAACTGGTGTAAACCTACTTATTTAAATCGTAAAAATTTTGCTTCACAGTTTCAGTTGATAATTTAGTGTAAATATTTTACAGTGACAATTTGTACCTACCCCTTTAATATGGACAAAATTTATTTGTGAACTTTAAAATATTATCGACACCCTCTGTTATGCACTACATGTTAACAAATAAATGAATCTGAACCTGAATCATTAGATCCTTAGATTAATATATTATTTTGATATTTTCACTCAAATTAAAAATGCTTCATAATACACTTTTAGTAAATGGCGATGAAATGGACTTAAAATTTGTTAGTTTTGTTTTAATATAAAGGTATTTAAAAATTTTTTTTCTTTACCGTACCTCTAAGATGAACTATTCAAATAAGACTAGAGCCTAGAGCCATGAACTAGACCGTCTGAGCGACAGATGGATTCTAATAAGGAAAAGTAGAGACGATTGAACGAAGTTTTCAATGAAAATACCACTACCGGATTACTAAGGTCATAGTAAACTCTTTATTTGCAACGTTTCGCAATGGTTTATTAAATGTTTCCTTGTTTGATTATTTTCTCTATAGATTCATGTAAAATCTGCGGATTTGTAGAATACTTTTTATGAAACCAGTTTTATAAAAATCAACGGTTATTTATATGATAGTACGCGCGTTAACCCGCAACATCGTTCGCACAAATTATATACCAGATTTTAAGTCAGATCATAAGCTATCAAACAAAAAAAGTTTCATCAAAATCGGTTCAGTAGTTTTTGCGTGATACTCGTTCAAACAAACACCCAAACAAACACACAAACAAACAGACAGACAAAAAATCCAAAAATTGGTGAAATGGAATCAGGGACACCTAAAAACCAAATCGTAACTTTTTTTTTGTTAATATCTTCAATGTACAGACAAACTTCCTGCTACAGTTTTATAATAGTATAGTATTAACATTTTAGTTAAATTTTTTTTTATATATCATACATTTTTAACATGTAAAAAAAATAACTATTGCTAACGCAAAAAAAAGGATACCATTTTATTTCTTTTTTGAGGCGTGGAAAATGTTTCATTTTATTTAAAAATCGGTTCTTGATTATTATTTTCATGTTCCTTTAATATTTTATATTATACAGTTTTCTTAAAATCGGGTCAATATACTCTGGTGAACTCTAATTTTATGATCTACGCGTAGCTTGCTGGTTTTATAGGTTAATCGTGTATGAAACGGACAGTTATAAATGTCTTGATGTAATATAAGGATGTCTCAATTTTCATTTCCTACGGCGACACGTACAATAGCAATGCAGTTAACTTTTTGTCACATACATTTTAGTCGGGTAGGTACAGCAGTTTTGTATGGGACAGCTGATTTTTCTTCGCGTTTCCTGAGGTAGGCTCCATACTGAAAGTTGTTCAGTTTGATGGTCTGAGTTCACCGTTTCAGTATTTGCTAGACGGTCACTTACACCCTGTTTACCCTTTATGATTTTAATTATGTGGGACTCTTTAGTAGGATCAATTTTATAGTATTGTTGTTGTGTTAATGTTATGTAAATAAAATAATGATAATACATATATTAAATGAAAGATTTGTCTCGGGCGGGACTTGAACCCGCACTTTTCCAAACCGGGGAACTGCGTTACCCAATTTCGCCACCGAGCCCACTACTCAGAGAACGAAATTTTCAATCTTAAGGGGACGTGATTCAATCTTTAATTTGATTCGAAATAGCACAACATGGCTGTAACATGTTTAAAAAATCAATAATACTTATTTGAAATACTTATATTGTATTATTATATATCTATGTCCAGCAGTGGACGTCCATCGGCTGAGATGATGATGATGATGATGATATCTATGGATAATTTTTTGCCCGACAACAAAGAATATTTAATTCAATTTAATTATATTTTTGAAAATAAGAACTAAAAATAGGAGCAGTAAAATATATCTTTGTTAAAAATTTTAAGGATCCGAATTTCCGATCGCACTCTTATTTAAAATTTCTGATCGCGTTATTTGAGATTAATTGAATTTATAATATTTTAACGGAATAGTTAAGTTAGTACCTAGTACCTCCACGAAATACAGTCACACACTGCACGATAAAGAGATATACTGACAATGGTTTCCTTACACAATCACTACAATGATCTGCCGATAACACGTTCTGGCACATTAAAAATAACACAAAAGTCTTTCAATAATAATGAAAGGCGAAAATTTACAAGACCAATTAATTTAATTGCCGAGAAATCCTTTATGCCGAAATAATACGCTGTCCGAAAAATATATTTTCACATAATAAACAGGCCTATACAGGGGTACAGGCACACGTTTGACTATTTATTATAAGGACTAGCCTTGTGGTAGCATTTCCCCTCTGCCAAGGTATAAGATCAATTAATCATGTGCATTTACATTCAATATTATACCTTATCACTAAACGAGACAGCCTATAATTGCGAAACAATAATTTCGAACTTAGAACGTTTGGGGTTCACGCGAGACTACTTTTCATGATTTTTAACGTTTAAAATCAGAATCTAAAGTTATGGGAATAACATCCAAAGTCGCGGATTTCATGTTACCTCGCCCCCCGCAAAAAGTGGCAGAAATGTTTGCAGAATTACACGCGTAACTAGTCCCTATATAAATAGTCAAAGAGGCACACTGAATTTATTTCTGAGTTCATTTGTTTTTATTAATACTCTTTTATTGTTAGTTAAAAATTAAGGAATTTCTATAAAATAAAACCATTTTTTGCTTCGTACCTACGCGCAGATTATAAAATATAATAAGAAAAAAAATTCTCATTATGTCTTTTCTGCATTATGGTTTTTCTGAAAATTTATCTAAAATGGACAGTAGGTACAATACATGCCTCGAAATTGAAACATGCATGCAAGTGGCGACGGGCTCACTCACCGTCACACTGGACAGAGTTTCGGTACTAGTGAAACGTGGATGTTCTGAGGTTTCAGAATATCTCTGACTACCCCCTCGGGGAATATAGTGGTGAGCATATGCTATGCTTTTTTCTTAAATTAGCTCAAAAGTTTTTATGTGATATGTGATACGTATACAGTATGCATAATCTTTACAACACCAATTTTTTTTTTATCAATTTTAATTTAAATTTTCGGATAACACAAAGTTTGCAGTATTAAGTATTTAGGTATATGTGTAAATACGCAAAGCTTACAGTGTTATTTGTATAGTAGATCTGTAGGGCTATTGAGTAAGTTTCCGATTATATCTTTTACAAGATCGGTAACGTATTATGACGTACCTACAGTAGGCAATTTATAAGTCATGTTTAGTTTGATTTTGTTCTGTCATTATCATATCCATTGTCTGATATTAATTAACTAAACATTAAGAAGCAGAATCGCTAAGAACTCTCATAAAGCACTATGTCGATTTGATACCGATTAAACCGGATATTAACACAACAATACCTTAGGCTTTTTATCTCATATTGGGAACGTTGCTGTTGCTCGTGAAAAAAAAGACTAGATCGAAGGTATAAGTTGTTAGGTAACAGTGGGCGCTCCGCTTGGCTCGCTCATTTTCAGCCTCTCCATACAAAAAATCGTATCTCCCCTAACTCTCTACTCAATATTTGGTATCTGGACGATGGAACCATTGCCGGCAGCGCGGACAGCTTCCTCAGCGGCGTCGTAGATCTACAGGTGAATATCAAAAAATGCGAATTCTGCCCGTCCAGCCAGTCAGCGTTATCTTGCTTTTCCCGTTTCGAGAACCTTATACCTGGCCTAAAGATGCTGGATAAGGAAATTTTTACTTTGCTGGGGTTATCTATGTTTTCGGAAGGTATACCTGCTAACCTCGAGAAAGTCCCTGCTTAGCAACGCAGCCCATCTTAAACACCTTCCCGCGCATGTCGCTCTGCCCCTCCTCCGACAGTGCGTGACGTATGCCTTCAGGGTTACTCCAACGTTTTTCTCCCCTGGCGACGTCTCCAACCTGGACGACACCCTAAAGCTCACCCTCAAGAGCATTCTTAACATACGACTCACAGAAGAACAGTGGCAACAGGCGTCTTTCCCGATCCGACACGGCGGTCAGGGGGTCCACCGCGGGTTGTTTTTCAAGCCATCACACGCTGAATGACCTGATCCACTCTGCGTTCATTTCTCGAGCCCTCTGGACTGAGTCGCACCGATGGCAGAAGACCCGATGGCCTATTATCCCTAGGCCGTGGGGCCGTTGCCTCCCACGGGATGCTACCTTGCGTAAGCACCTTTGAACCAATTACTACGCAAGTAGCTGGGTCAGCTGCCAAACACGTGGCACACGTGAAACCGCTTTGGATAGTGGTAGTTAGATTTGTGGCCTTGGATTATATTTTGAAAAATATTTTGACAGTATCATTAATCAGCACTTCAATATTTTCTCGGACTTATATCGTTTATCTTATGCAATTGTATGTTATATACTGATATATACTACTGATAAAACAATGTACGTAAGTTTGTATAGGTACACTCAGGATCTTCGTAATGTTTATCTCACATTGGTACGTTGCTGTTGTACGTGAAAAAAAAGACTAGATTGAAGATATTTGGATTATTTGAAACATATTTTGACAGTATCATTCATGAGCACTTCAATATTTTCACAGATTTATCTTGTTTATCTTATGCGAGTGTATGTTATAGAAAGTACTACTGATAAAACAAGGAAGGTGAGTATAGGTACTTAACTGTTTTTTTTTTTTACCCTTAAGACCGCGGTTTCGCACTACGTCCGATCCGAATCCGATCCGTCTAAAAAAGGATGGATTTTGATGGATTTTGAAAGTCACATTCATTTGTCTCGGATGGAATGTACATGTACTCCTCCGCCTTAAATACGTTGGTCTACAGGTGAATACCAACAAGTAAATGCGAATTCTTCACGTGTAGCCATACAGCGTTATCTTGCTTTTCCCGTTTCGAGGACCTCGAGGAGGCTTCAAGATGCTGGATAAAGAAACTTTTACTTGGCTGGGTTCACCTATCCTTCCGGAAGGTATACCTGCTAAGTAGTAGTAGGCCACAGGCGTCCATACATAAATAAATATGGTCATGTGATAAATATCCATACATTTCTTTGGATTCTGAAACGGATCGGACGTAGTGCCAAATCGCACTTAGAATATGCACTATAGAGCTATAGATGCACTATAAGGTCTAACAAAATTAGGTGAAACTATTTTAAGGTGGTGATCAGCCCATCAAACTGAACAACTTTCTCTATGGGACCAATATCGAAATCGCGAAAAAAATCTGCTGTTCCATACAAACCTACTCGACCTAAATGTATGGGACAGCAGTTTTTTTTCCTCGATTTCAATATTGGTCCCATAGAGAAAGTTGTTCAGTTTGATGGTCTGATCATCCGCTTAAAATAGTTTCACCTAATTTTGTTAGACCTTATATAATCGCACCAAGTTTGACACTTGTACGTAATTACCGTTTTTTACGATAGAGAAACCAGTACAAGACGTTTCACGTAGGTACTCCACTTAGGCTGCGACCCTGATACAGCATACCCGATTTTTTTAACAAAGCCATTGTTTTAAGTTGACCTATTTAAAAATGTTTCTGTTGTCTCTACTTGTTCCCTATTGAGAGAGGCAAGGCGTAAGTACAACTATGTTCGGTTTGATTTTTAACCGACTTCAAAAAAGGAGGTTTCTCAATTCGACCGTATAAAGAATGCTTTTTAATTAATAATATTAATACCAATGCACTCATTTGACTTAGATTTAACAATATAAATAATTTTTAGCAATAAAATAGGCATTGAAATATAATATATATTTTTTTAGGTGTGTTCGCGGAGAACTTTGTTGTTTATGAACCGATTTTGATGATTCTTTTTTTGTTGGAAAGAATATATTCCAAGGGTGGTACCATGATAAGGAAACCAGGATCTGATGATGGCATCCTAAAGAAATCGAAGGGAACCTTTGTCAATCGTACAGCCGGCTTGTGCGTTTGTTAATTTAAAGCACTACTATTAAAGTGAACTAATGAATTCAACTTCTACTGAAAATTGTGAAATAAACAAAATTTTATGTATTCCACTATTTCTACGATAATACATAAACATAAAAAACACTAAGTATTTAAACAAGGTGCAGGTTGTTTAATGTTTTCTATAGCGATGCGATAAGATTAAACTGTACCTTAGGCAAACGTTTTTGCTAAAGGTTCCTTTATTTACCAACTTTTGTTATGAATTTTGTTAAAAGTATTGAACTTTTCTAATCACTAATTAGGTAGGTATCTAACTTTCTCTTTTGGTAGGTACATTTCGTAAGTAGAGATAGTACCTAATTGGAATAAGGACTTTACAAAATCCCGAGGTTTGGCGGAATACCTTCCACGGATTTCGGACCTAATCCTATTGTAGTACTGTATCATCAAATTAATGAAAATGTAGCGTATATAGATATTATAAACGTATAAATTCCGTAAACAGGGTAATGCCGTCAAAAATGGCTATAACTTTATACAATCATCATCTCAGCCGATGGACGTCCACTGCTGGACATAGGCCTCCCTCAAGGATCGCCATAACGACCGGTCCTGCGCTGCCCTCATCCAACGGGTTCCCGCCGCCTTCACCAGGTCGTCGGTCCACCGTGTAGGGGGCCTACCCACGCTGCGCTTTCCCCCGCCCCATCGGCCAAAAGGTAACTTTATATAATAAACTCTTATATTTAGCCTATATTTAGCAGCAACGATGCAGGTAGGTTATCTAAGAAACACGCTTTTTCTCAACCTACTGGAGAAGAGAATAACTTATAGAACAAAAGTTAGAGCCATTTGACGTAACGTGACCCCGCTGACCTGCCGCAGACCGAATTTCCCCAATCGACTAGGCCGGATTCGACCAAACATTGATTTATAGAAGGGTAACTATACAAGAAACAATTTAACTCTTAGCGTTTACTCCTAAATAACTTCATTTGTCTTCTACCACAGTAAACCCGTACTAAAAAAAAAGAAAGTATAATCCACCTAAAGAAAGAGGTCGTTGTATCCGTACTTATTGCATTGTGAGGTTATACAGTTTTAATTTGTTAGGATTCTTTTATCTTTAATTTTTTAATTATGTGACATTGACATTTCATTAGTCTTGGTATATGCTTTACACCGTCAAAAACGGCCGTTTTAAAATTTACTCTCAACTTATTCATAGATTAGGGTTGGTAAAACGCAAAATCAGTTTACTCTAGAGTAACCAGCGACTTAATCTAGGAATAAAATTTACTCGCGTTTAGTCAAATCGGGCCTATGAAATATTTAGCAATTACGAACGAATTATCCACTAACCTTTAACTTTGTATTGTTAAAAAACTTTTTTTCATAAACCTCCACTTCACCATGAAATGTGGAAAAGGACTGATTATAATAATATAGTAGTGACAGATGTTATATACCACCAAGAGTTAGATATATATCGGCTATCTCGCTTTGACAGACATTATCTAAGTATATCATCTTCGTGGGGTTCTTAGCTACTTTCAATGGTTTTACCTTTAGATCAAAGTCTTATATTGATCCCTCCATACAATAACAGATAAAAAAGACGAGTACCTAGATAATTTTAATCTTTATTCGCTTTATAAGTACCGGTAGGCCTAGCATGCCATCCCCGAGAAAAAAGATAAAAATTGAGATGCTGGCATCTTGGTTTCTTCACGTATGCCAAAAAAGCGCGCATGACGTTTTCGCTTTGTCGTGGCATACTAGCCGTGCTGTTGTAATATAATATTAAAACCTGACTAGAACGATAAAAAACCTGCTTTGGGGGCGCTACAATCGACTACACCCATAGACAAAGAATTTTCTTTCTACGACTATACCTAACGTTTAGTGACAATGTTTCAAGTACAGTGTCACCAACTTATCTGTAGAATGAGCGATGGCGCCACTTACTGTATCAAAGAATGATTTTATTTTGAGAATAATTTCTCGTACACCACTTTCGGCATGATTTTCACAAAACATACTCAGAAATATTTAGTAAAACAAGAACTCGATTGAACAGCACAGACTACATCGACTGACAGCAACAAAATGACGTTTTCAAAAGTAGTTCCGCTTTTGGCCATTCTACAGATAAGTTGGTGGCACTTGTACAAAAATTAGTTCCAATAATTTTCCGCAACATGGTGAGGTTTTTTATTTTCGTGTTCTGGCTTATTTCACTTGTGAACCTACGTATTTTCAAGTGGGCACAATTTGCATCTTCGACTTTTCGGGAGCGCGGGTGCCCATTTGAGAATTTATTGAGTTTCGTAATTTATGATGTAAGTACACCGTACAACCATTATGATTGTACAATGATTTTTAGGGAATTAGAATTTTTAGGGTCCGTACCCAACGGGTGAAAACTGAACCCTATTACCAAGCCTACGTTGTCCGTCCGTCCTACCTATTTAGGACTGTACCTAACTTCTATCTATCTATCTATAACGTCACGCCTCTTTCCCAGTGGGGTAGGCAGAGACCAGGGCGCGCCACTTACTACGATCCTTACATACTTCTTTTGCCTCATGCACATCCATACATCTCTTTATACATGCCCGTCGGTTTCGAGTACTCCGCACCTCCCCTTTTTGTAGGACGCAACTGATTTGATCAGCATACGTCCTACGAGGGCGCCCTCTTCCGACGCTTTCACTCACATTAGCAACATATATCTCTTTCGTACATCTGCTATCACTCATCCTCTCCACATGACCAAACCAACGAAGCATACCTTTCTCTATTCTTGTCACTACATCTTCATTTAATTTACATCTATCTCTTATTACACAATTTCTCACTCTATCTTTCAGCGTCACACCACACATACTTCGCAAGGAACGCATTTCAACAGCATTAATTTTACTTGCATGCTTCTTCTGCCATACCCAGCACTCACTGCCATACATAAGTGTAGGCACCAACACACCATTGTGTATAGCAAGTCGCGCCTTTTTGGACACTAATTGGCTAGCCACAATGGCATGTAGAGCACCGTTTACTTTGTTTCCCGCTGTTACTCGCCTATGCACATCACCCTCACATTTCCCATCTCTAGTAAACATGCATCCTAAATATACAAATTCATTCACTTGTTGCACTTTTTCATTCTCAATCATTATACAACAATCAGTCACACATTCATCCCTCTCCATTACCAT
Source organism: Agonopterix arenella (assembly GCA_927399405.1). Classification (NCBI taxonomy): domain Eukaryota; kingdom Metazoa; phylum Arthropoda; class Insecta; order Lepidoptera; family Depressariidae; genus Agonopterix; species Agonopterix arenella. Next base: position 10,240,267 of record OV656707.1, on the reverse strand, counting down.
TACTTTAGTTTTATTCACATTCACTTTCATTCCTTTTTTCTTCAATGCTGTATTCATGAGAGTTACCATGTCTTGTAACTCTCCCGCTGACGATGCAAGTATCACTTGATCATCAGCGTACAGGAGGCACTTGACTAGTAACTCTCCCATTCTTAAACCGTTTTCGCATTGTTTTAGATCAGTCAGACAGCTATTCATATACAGGTTAAAAAGCCAAGGGGACGCAACACAACCCTGTCTAACACCACTGGTGATGTTAAACCATTTTGAGTGCGCCCCGTTGACCCTGACACAGGCACTAGAACCCGCGTAAAGAGATTTTAGTGCCTGCACCAAGTGGTCGTCAACACCGTATATAAATAGCGTAGACCACAATTCTTCCCTCCACACTCGATCATACGCCTTTTCTAGGTCCACGAAGGCACATGTACCTAACTTTTGAACCGTAATAGCTAGACAGTTGAAATTTTCACAGAATTTGCGTTATTAATAGTTATTACGGCGGATTTAATAACAAAATAATAAAAATGACAACAAGTTATAGTTATTAGTTGTAAACAAGTTGTAAGTTAGTTATACAGGATCCTCATAATACAATAAACTAGTTTTTATGAACATTTTTGCTTCTCTTATCTATCTTAAAAACGGTAAAACATACAAGCGATAAACTTGGTGTAATTAATAATCACACCAAGTTTACAGTTTGTTACTTTAAGTAAAGTAAAGTTAAGTGTAATGCAATGTAATAATCACTGATTATAGAGCAAACTATACAGTATAATCATCATCATCATCAGCCTATCTCTCCCAAGGCGCGCCACAAAACTCTGTCCTCGGCCTTCCTCATCCAGTCGCTCCCCGAATTTTTTTTTGGTCGTCTGTCCAGCGGGCAGCAGGGCGTCCCACACTACACCTACCAGTTCGCGGTATCCACTCCAGAACTCTGACACCCTGCCGGTTGTCAGTTCTTCGGCAGATATGACCAGCCCATCGCCACTTCATTTTCTGAGCTATGTCAACCACTTTAGTTCTCTGACGTATCACTTCACTACTCGGCTCTACTACAATGCCTCAAACGAAGGTGTTCAATCAGTGCGTCCTGCCAGTAATGGCCTATGGTGCGGAAACATAGACCCTGACGATAGGACTAGTTCACCAATTCAAGGTTGCTCAGCGAGCTATGGAGAGAGCTATGCTCGGTGTTTCTCTGAGAGATGACATCAGAAATGAAGTGATACGTCAGGGAACTAAAGTGGTTGACAGTATAGCAAATAATAAAAACCGGCTTTGTGTAAGTCGGTCTCGCGCTAAAGGTAACGGAGAAAACAAAACTTTTTATTAAGTTAATATGTTGTGTAGTGGTTTGGCACGGAACCCTCGGTGCGTTCACTCAAAGTTCACTCACTCGCATTTACATTCGTTCCTGGCGTTTTGTGATACTTGCATGCTTGATGCTAGATACGATTCTTTTCCTGTCGGATCCTCTAACCAGTTGCTTATAACTGACTTCAAAGAAGGAGAAGGTTTCTCAATTCGAACGCATATTTTTTTTATGCGTGTTCGCGGATAACTCCGTTGTTTATGAACCGATTATGATGATTCTTTTTTGTTGAAAAGGAGATATCCCAAGGATAGTATCATAATAAGAAAACCAGGATCTGATGATGGCATCCCGGAGCTACACAATAAAACTCCTCAAAAGTTGACAGCAAATCATCAGCGATTAAAAAATTCGCTTCATATCGATGTACCCTTTGCGTGTATAACTGATATTCTGAGTCGAACTAATGAATTCACAACTGAAAATTGTGAAATAAACAAAATTTTAACAAAAAATTAAAACCGCTTTTAAAAAAACTAAAAAGTTAAAAAATAATATTACAGCCGATGACTTTTTCGTTCGCATCATAAGAACATTACTTTGTTTTATCGAAGTCGGTGTCAAGCCAAGCCAAAAAACTAATGCAAGCCCTGTCACGAATCGTACCGGCTCGACAGCGACTTCGATAAATCAAATTAATGTTCTTATGATGCGAACGAAAGAGTCATCGGCTGTAATATTCTTTTTTAACTTTTTAGTTTTTTGAAGGCAGTTTTAATTTTATAGATATTAATTTTATTTAACGAATAAAATGAAACACATCGATATTATGATAATAAGGTTTCTTGTTCGATTAATGCTAGTTTACAATAAGATTACTTTACCATTTTCTTACATAATAAGTATATTAATTAGTTTTATGTTCACAATGTACAATATATGTAAGTTTGTCTTAGATTTAATTTCTGTAAACTGTCCGCCGAGCCGCCGGTCACAAGGGCACTTTTGAGATAACGTCACTGTTGAATTATTAAACTATAGCCAACAATTTTTACGTAGCACTCACATCAATCAAACTCTATCATATTCGTTTTAGTACAAAAAAAAGTTGCGTAGGAGTAAAGCCAAACGAGCGTAATTTTGTGAGTTGTGAGTCGCGTATTTTGAGTCCGTTTCATATAAAATCCGGGAATGCATTGTCTATGACCTCAGTCTTTATATGAAACGTACTCAAAATACGCGACTCACAACTCACAAAATTACGCTCGTTTGGTTTCACCCTAATAGAGCCAACGCAGGTGACGGACAAACCTCAGTAAAAGAAACTCTACGGACAGTAAAAAGTATTATGCCATGTGCATTAGGTTAGTTACATGCGGACAAAAAAGTAGATATGCTGCGGTCTGGCTGTTGTATGCGTCGAGCCCTATTTAGATCATATAGTCGTCTTCAAAATAAATAAATAACGCACATACATTGTAACGATCCCAAGCAAGCACTATAGGCTGTTTATTATGTAAACCATACAACAACGGCACAAACATATATAAACATCCACGACCGAACCGGTATTCGAACCCTGGTTTGGCAGTCCGGCGTGGTAACCATTAAACCTACCGGGTCGTCAAAATGTCCAGAAAAAGTTAAAAACGAAACTAGAGTAGAAGTTCTGGGCAGCATTTATAAAAATTCTAGTAGTCTAATAGTCGTATATTTAGTTATTTAACAAGTCAAAGTACACTCTTTTGAGAAACATGATGAACAGTTTTTGCGTCAAATTACAAATATATTTTTATTACGTTTGTAATTAATCAGAGGTAATGTTACTTTAGCTGACCAAAATCTTTGTAAAGTCGTAAGACCACCGGCAAAATAGAATGGTGGCCAATGTTTGATATATTTTAGGTCAAACTCAGATGACGGAATTTTGACCAGACACAATAAGGTACTGTCCTGATTATGGTAAAGTACGACTAAGTGCTATGATGCTCATAGCACTTAACCTCCTTTTACAGGACACTATGGTATTAATATATTTTTGTACGACCGACGACGTCGCATAAAAAAGTCAGTTGTGTCAGTTGGGTTCTCAAAAAGAAATTCATAAAAATGGCTTAAGCCCAGTAATGGGTTTATGAGGGCGTATTTAATTGATTAATTAATTGATTGAGAGCCAAATTCATCATATTACATCCGTTCAGAATGTATTCTGGGAAAACTAAAGACCTTCTCGAACAAACGAAAGAGGCTTCCTAATGGTCGAAGACCTTACCTAATATTATTGTAGTGACATGTTCTGAAAACCATACAAAAAAATAAATACCTACACAAAATGATGTATGGAGACGACTACATTTTCTAAAGCAACAGACACAGATACATCGTAAAACTAGAAAACAAGATTAAAACATAACATAAATAAACTGTAACTTAAAAAATTAAAGCCCTATACGCAGACAACGGACCATTTTGCCCGCAGACTCCTGCGGGCATGCCTCAGTATGAAATTTACCACAGATGTGTGCGTTACCTACGCGCACATACGTAGACTTCCATCGTACGGACAACGGGCAAAATTGCCCGTCGTCTACTCATGGCATAAACGTCATGGTGTCGTTTCACAAAAATAGACTCTGTATTACGGTCAGTAAAGTTTAACATGTTTCGATAATTGGATACTAGAATAAAATAACTTAATCCATTGTTTATTTCGCAAAAAAATTAAACAATAATGTTGCATACATTCATTATTAACACTGTAAATATCTTCGGAACGCAACGATTTTCCAATGACGTCAATAAGTAGAGTAGACGTATCTATTGACGTCTGGATCTACGAATTTTTCAGAGATATTAGTTAAAGATATCGGAATGATAAAACGAGGTTGATAGGATTTTATCATAGACACATTGATAAGAGATGGCAGATCTCATAATCTCCCTGATTTCGAGAGGTACCTACTTAAGAGGTACCTAACTCTTAAAACCTTGGCGTCAATCCGAATTTCCATGGTTCTTTTTTCTGTAGAGCTGTAATTTAATAATTTAAACCTCTAAAGAACCCAGAAAATGTATAAAGTTGATCTAAAATACTTTCTTTTATGTTTAACAAAAATCACTATAAGGCGCGGTTTATATAGAAGAGACGTGGCGCAGGCGTGGCGCGGGTGGGGTGCGCCAATATAAACCTTATAATACGTATAGCATAGCGTCGTTTGGAGATTTAGTCGCCTGGCGGCGCGCGCGCGATTTTCCTTTACGACAAAAACGACGCTATGCTACGTACTATAAGGTTTATATTGGTGTTACTTTGACAATCCGCCACTGCCACAAGTATCTTCAGTATAAACAGCACCTAACTTTCTCATTTAAAGCCACATCACACAAGTAATTTTTGAGCGTAGGTTATTTCACTACTGCACCGCTGTGATACCGCAACTGAATCGCCGCGATGTTTATTGAACATTATCGCAGATACACCGCACATCGCCGCCGTTCCGCCGCGATATCACTGCGATTCTGCTACGACACTGGATTTATCTCAGAAATATCTCGTTGATTACTTGGCGATGTCGTGGCGTAATCGTGGCAACGTCGCTCCAATATCGCGATAATATCGTTCCTTTAACGCTTACCTATACGTTATGGATATTACCGTGTAGCCACTTTATTTGTTCCAACCTTTAATTTTTTAAATTCCAACAAATTAGCTAGAAATTATTAAAATTCCGACTGTCGCTAGTGCTATTGCTATTCGTGTATGAAAGCGGTAACAAACAAAATGAGACTCAACATACCTATAATGATATCCTCTGCATACAAGATGGAAGACAATACGACAGTAATTAATACAACATTAATATCGTTCCTTTCCGCATAAAAAAATTGATACCCTTTAAATTAATAACTTGCTTAACCCTATAAAGCCATATAAAGTACCATATAAAGCCAAATATGACCTCTAAAACATTTTTTTTAAATACTGTTGTTTTAGAAGACGAGAGTCGATATAATCTTAAAAATTTACACATTATAACAACTTTATAATGAAGTTTGATAAAAGCCGGTGAATATTGCAAGTGATACGCCTAAGTCACTAGTTATCTCTTTCGTTCGCGCGCAAATAGTAAGAGAGCTAAGGCGCGAAAGCGCTATATCACGCTGCCATACTACGGCCGCAGGTACTAATAATAAGATTTAACTGCAAGTTATGATACATTGACAAAAATGATTTAAATTAAATCCTGGTGACCGGTGTTGAGAATTACTGAGAAGTTATTGATGTCGATAGCAACAAAATAATGATTAGCTTCACATTCTTCTCCAACCAAAAGGTGATCTCCTGGATTTTTTCCTGGCCACCTTTACAATGAGAAGGTGCGTGTTGCGTATGTAAATTTAAACAATACATGACATAAAAAGCCATTTCTGGCAGGAAGATTTTTTTTAATGCGAACAAAGCTATAATTGGTTTTGAAAATTGTATTCTGAAAATTGAGTTGCTGTTGTTTCCTTCTTTGTTTTATAGGTACACTTATTATTACTTGATAATAAACTGGTTGTTAGAATCAACAATTACTTTATCATATACTTCATTATTCATGCGGTTAAGGGTTTACGACATCAATTTGAATGGAAACTAACACAAAATTACGCTGATTCCTACTAAAGAGTGTTTAAAACAAAAACCGACCAAGTATGGAGTCGGGAGTAATTAGTTATTTGATAGATAAGACAAAAGCTTTTCCTCATTTATTTTTTAAAACAAATGAACTAATAATAATTTCAACGAGTTTCATGAAAGCCTTCTTTTTGACGACCCGGTTTGTGTAATGGTTTACACGCCAGACTGCCAAACCAGGGTTCGAATCCCGGTTCGATCATGGATGTTATAGCTTTGTGCCGTTTTAGTATGGTTCTCATAACAAAAAGCCTATGGCTTACTTGGAATCGTTACAATGTATGTGCCTGTGAGCGTTATTTATTTTATTTTATTATTTTTTATTTATTTAGAAAAACAACCCTGGACCCTAGTTTTAGCTGCGGAATGAGTAAAATTGTGATAATAATTAGATGTTGCAATTAACTACTGTCGCACTGTCATTTACATTTTTTCCCCCACAGAACACGCCATTAGGTTTAATATTTTGTCTGGTTTTGTTAACTCTACTAGATACACTTTTTGGCATATTTAGTTAAAGGACAGGTATTTATTCTGTGACAGTGGGCAAAAGTGGTCCAAGAGCCTTCCCATAAGTGGCATACTACGTTTGAAAGGAGGTTTTAATATATAACATTTTTTTATTTGCGGTACTAATATCTTTTCGAGAGAAAAAAGATAAAGAGTGTTTTGTTTAGCAGTTTTTCATACTAATGTTAGCATTTAGCCGCTATTTACTTCTGTTGCTTGAATTCCTTGTGTCATGTGGATAGTATTATTGTTTTTGATTATTATCAATGCAAAAAAATCGTTACCCCTCAAGTTGCCCCTTGGGTGTCATGTACATATATCCTCTGACTATCCCTACCTGTGTCATAGCGGGGGGCTCTTGGACCAGTGGATATACATTTTTGCCCAGTGTCCTTTATTTTATATCTCAATATCAAACAATATCAAACAATATCAAATTTGATGTCAATGAGAAAATTTTCAATCAAAATGTATTTGAATAATAATGATTTTCATAACTTTGCCTCGTATTTAAATTGTTGGGAATATTTACAAGACAGGACATATCTACAATTGATACATTCGGTACAAAAATTTTAAAGGACTAATTAATCAATAATTTTTTTAACAATAAAAAATTGCTTTTACAAAATTAACGAATTTTAACTAAGGTTAGTAATTTAAATACAAAAAATACTTACGCATGTACAAAAAATTCTTAAAAGGATACCCTAACTAATACATCAAGCGACTGACTAGTTTAGTAATAAATTCGTAATAAACTGTCCATTAACCATCCCGAACGCCATACATAGTGACGTCATCAACCGCCCTCATCTGCATTTGTAATAAAATAAACGTAATCCTAAAGATAAATGGTTAATTTAAATATTTACTAGCATATTTTATAAAATAACATATAAACCCTAAGCAGACTTCATCATATAACTATAATATAAATTGACGAAATAAAAACTCTTTTATGTGATTACTTAGAGATAAGACTGAATTCGTAATATATGCAGTGAACGTAATAGATTAAAATATCAAATATAAGTATGTATAACATGCTATTTACATATTTAGTAATATACTAAATTATGTTTATTTTGACACTGTTTACGGGAACTCGTTAAATGCCACTTATGTAAATAAAAAATAAATAAAAAATGTTCCATGTAAGTTTCTGTAGAACTTAACTCAATAATATAACGTTTTGATACATTCATAAACACGTGGGATATGTGGTCGTTGTGTCACGAACAGACATCAAGGACTGCAAACATTGATAAAAAAATTATCAATAAAACACTTGACAGCAAACACTATACCTACATCGATAAATGAAAGGTATCATTAAATAGTACCTATCGACGTAATTGTATTCTGTACAAACATAATATTTAACTAATATCGGAGTAAAGTAGTGCTCATACCCAGGCGACTGCGACGCGGGAAGCAGGAAGCAAAGCGGGAGCATCTACGACGCGAAACTCGGCCTCCAAACCAGCGCGACTGTGACGCGGGAAGCAAACTTCATTTGTTGATGAATAGTCATTGAAGCAACACTTCTTTAACTATTGTTGTGGTTATGTCATTTTTGTTTTAACATCAGAGTCTGACTAAATTGAACATCTAGAGTACTTTGGTACTCTTTGGTAGTTTTTATTACTTTTTGGAAGTTTCTAGAACCTACCTAGTTCTTTTGTTTTTGTTAGTTTAAGTTTTTGTTTTTTATTCTACCAAAAATCTGTCAGAAATTACCAAAAACTACAAAAATCTAGGAAAAACTACGAAAAACGATCCAAATCTATCAAAAAGAACCAAAAACTACCAACAAAAACCAAAATTTACTGAAATTTAATATTTTTATTTTATTTTGTTACGAGAGCATAACATTATACACGTCTGACCACTAGACGCGCGCTTCCCGCTCCGCTGGCGCTGCCGTCCCGCGTCGTGGTCTCGTTGGTTTGGGCGACTTGGCGGGACGCCATAAGATTACATGAGCAGCGCGGTAGACGCTCCCGCTTCGCAGTCGCTTTGGTCGTGCGGGTTTGAGCACTCCTTAACAGTGGCATAACGCAATTCTCGTAAAATGCACACAGACTCAACTCAACAAATTCACACGTAAATACAGCTCACTTATAGGTCTTACAAGAGTATTTTTTACAGAATATTTACATTAATTTCAAGTCGTGTCCGCAATATCAATGTATATCTGCGGTTTATTATTTATCACAATCAAATTATTTAATTTGTATTCATTTATAACTGCCTCTAGACATTGGTTATTGACAGCGATGAGATATTTATAAATGAAATCAAAGTACTTTTTATTTTTTGGTTTTGATGTCGTGAGTTCCTTAAAAAAATTACAACAACGAATGGTATTTTGCAATAATAGTTCAATGAAATTCGCGATGTTTTCTTTTTATATTTTCAAAAGTCTGAAGGATGTAAGTAATTCATTTATCTTTTAGTACAAAACTTAACATAGCACTTTCATCAACATGAAAATTTCTCTTTGAGCATCGACTGAGGGCAGTAGATAATACTGTGACGACAGACAAACCAAATTAATTCTAAACATAGAATAAAATGCATCCAACCTTACAGAAAGAAACTAAAAAATAGTTTAAAGGCAATTAGGAATATTATCTTGAGGAGTATGGGCGTAACATCACGTCGAAGAACGCAAATGCCATAAAATATTGTAGTGTCACGTTTTGCACGTTATACTAGTATCATTTCCATTTTAAGTGACAGGCAGTAGTTGTTAAAAAAGACACACACGGTGCTCATCACATATTTAATGCATTTTGGTAAGTTTCTTTTCTGATAAGGCTGTGCGCATTTTCACTAGTGGAAAACGGTAAATGTGGTAAGGTACGACTAGACTAGGCGCTCGCGGCGCGGCGGCAGGTGACGGGCGGCGCGGGGTGGGGGGGCGGCGGCGGCGGGGGCGCCCGGGCCGCGCGCCGTCATACCCCGTCCAGCTGCCGCACGCGCACGTCCTGCGAGGCGCACATGTCCGGCGCGAACGGCAGGCACGTGAAGTAGGCACACGCTGCACATTCGTACGCCGGCGCCGCATAGAACAACGCAACTAGCGCGCACAGCATACCAGCGGCAGATACTAAACATACCCAGACCAACACTATCTTCCTCCGTCGTTCGTACGGCCCGAACGTTATAAATGGCAGTAATGCATAAGATAACAAAAATCCGAATACGAAACCAAACACATGCGCGAAGTTATCGATCCACGGTAGAAGACCGAGAAGGAACAATGCTATCGCAATGCCGATGAGTTTTAACAAGGCTCGACGTGGATGCCTCAGAAGAGGCCACGCGCCTATTACTTCCACTATCAAACACGCTAGAAGACCGAAGTGTGATCCAGCCGGTCCCACCTGAAAAACAGAAGAACAGATTACATTAAAACTAAGAACGTCTGAAACTGATTAAATTACCTATGATTGATAAGCTCAATAGTCTTACCTCTGCCCTGTACGGTTCAAAGATAGCCGATGCCATATTTCCAGCGACACCACTGCCCAGGTATACTACCGCTAATCTGACAGGCCCTGCCATTTTCTCCAGATCCCTCATGAAGAGCCACTGCAACGCCAGCGTCGCAGCCAAGTGGAGCAGACCGGCATGTACAAAAAGTGATGTCCACGCTCTGTAGAGCTGATCTGGACGACGTCTTCGCATGAATGGTAGCATGCCGCATACGTCGTCAAGACAGGACACCTGGAAAGGTCAAAAGAGAATAGTATAGGTTTTCGCAGGCTTTCGTGCAAACATGGCCTACGTATTCCGCTTCACTCTCCATCAGAAGTGTGATTTTTTAAAGTCAGACGTTCAAATCAGCTGTAGAAAATGACACAAATAGTATGAAGTTTGTGCATTCCTTCGGTCAAACTCACGGTAAAAAAATAGCACTACAGGTGATTTATTATAATGCTGAATAGTAAAATACCAAACGCAATGATGATAATGAAACTCAGAAGTGAAACCCAAAATACATTTATCAATTTAGAAGGTTCAATCAATACCTGTGAACATAGAGACGCTTCTTCATGGAAGTAACCCTTAACAAAGTCGCAATGTTCTCTCGTTGTGATGACACATTGACCGTGAACTCCTATGCAGCAGGGATGTCCTATGACTTCGCACGCCATGTGTTCAGCAGCATGACCAGCTCGGCCAGCCGCAGCCGAGCCATCTAGCACCGACTTGCGACATATCGGCCACTTCGTTATATCATCTGGCCACTCGTGCGGTGCTATCGAACGCGGTGCTTCGCAGAATCTGGAAAGAGTAGAACATCATTATTTACTGGCTACCTAACATAGTCACCTTGTCTGGCTACGTAATCAACAAAAGTTTCTCAAAATACTAATTTGTATGCGTTGTGATGGTAACACTGGAAATCTGAGTAGGAAACCGAAAGAGAAAGACGCTAAAGCTAAGGTCAATGTATATTATTGAGAAGTTATATAAAATTTGCAAGTATTCGTGACCAATTAATGTTTTAATTCTTCTTCTTATTGTGTGCGCAGCAAGCCCTGGTGTCAGAGTTTTTTCAGACCGCCTTACTGCCTCTGACGTGGTTTTTGTATAACAACTTCTACCGCCAGAGATAGTAGCCGGGAGCAACGGCTTAACGTGCCATCGGAAGCATGGATGATTCCATGCTTTTTTTTTCAGACAATTAGGCCTGCACTGTCCTAACCAAGTGGGGGAAAACGCGCAAAGTGACATATCACTGTGTCAACCGTGGGAATCGAACCCAAGACCTCCGTGTCGAATTATCGATAGCCTCTCTCCACAATTAGACCACGGATGATGCCTTGTACTTTTATGAGGAAACAACGCAGTAGCTTCTGATGATCTAAGAGACTAAATGAAAGCGAATCGCGTAATACTTACTTGGGATCTAATCCACAAACTGACCCTGATATCCGACCTCCGGGACCTGATTCTCCTGAAGACCATTTCTTCCACGTTGATATTGTGTTCTGAAATAACAAAAAAACCGTTCGCAACAAGAATATTTGACTAGAGTCTTTAGATACTTCTTCTTTTTCGATCGAGTCGATGGCACGTCACTTCACATCTTTCCAGCCTAGTATTTTGCCACATGGATAGCACTACCAACAGCGTCCATAAGCTCCATTCGCGTGCAAGTTTGCGGGCAGGAAGGGCAAGATATGAGATGGGCACTAATCTGAAGGGCAACACCACATTCACACCTCAGGTCTGATCCATCGATAAAACCCCATTTGGACGGGTTCTCCGTACTCCGGCCGACTTGGGTTCGGAGCCTGTTTAAAGACCTCCAAATCGGCCTGGGTAGTTCATGTCCTGGGGGAAGGCTTTCCGAGGGGGGGACGAACGAGCGTGCTCTTTCTTCATGTGTGACCTCTGGTCACTTTTAGATACTAGGAAATATTATAAGTATATTTTAACTTACTTTTGGTATTAATCCTCTTATCTGTTATGTAGCATGCGCAAAAGATACACACAATTTAATATGAGTAAGTAGAAAACTCTGTTATGATAATCAAGGTTACTGTTAGAAGCAATAAAGATCGTTGTGTGTTTTGAACAGTATGTATTAAAGTCTACCGTTGAAGATTATTTCTTGGGGTACGGCGGCTACAAGAGATTAGAATACTGACTTCAAAAAAGACACTTGGTTTGAAAAAGTTATTCATGGTCAACGATAACCGTCAGACGTAGGAGAAGGGCAATGACAAAGTACCCGATTACTGCTAAGACAGGTGAAGAGAATAGGTGGGCTCTCGAAGAAATTTGGAGAATAGGTCACTTTTCCGACTGTATACGTATTTTTCCGATCCACCCCTCCCAAACACACCGCTGACTAGAGTGCGGAAGAGACAACTGCAACTCAAACTGATTTGATCTACATATAAAAATGGACGAAATCTGTATTTCGTATTCCCCTGTTTCCTCCTCCAAAACTAAACCGATTTTAATAATTCTTTCACGAATAATATGAGAAAGACTTTGTCTGTCTTTATGTTGCTTTTTTATATTACATTCGTCAAATTTGTTTGCTGGTTATCTGAAAACGGGCGGTAAAATTGGGCATTTTCGAAGATATCCAGGAAGGAAACAGGGAAATACGTTTGAATGGACAAAACGGCACTAAGTATTCGATCTTCTTAATCGAGGTGATTCATACCATAGTTCGATATAGTACTAAGAAATGTAACAGAACTGCGTAGTTTACTCACCGAACAATCAGCTTTAGACGACTGAACACATCCCGAATCATCGTTTCTTATACAACATGCAGTATCTCTTTCTCTTCTCGCGGACGCTGCTATCGCTCTTGCTATCCTTGCGTCTCGTCTCATGCATGGTGCGAATTTGGCTCCTAAATGTATGAGGTCCGCCGCTCGCGGGCCTAACCAGAATGACGCTGGCTCTTCCCATTCCACCTTGAAAATAAAATTGTTAGGTAATTATAAATAACGCACATACATTGTAATATCCCAAATATTGGTGACCGAATCGGGATTCAAACCCAGGACCCAGGAGTGGTTTGGCAGTCTGGCGTGGTAATCATTATACCAATCGGTATTAACAACTCCAGAATATAAAGGAAGAAAAGGTTTTTTAGGAATTGCAATGCAGAGACGATACAATCTGTTTGTATAATTCAGATGATAATGTTTGATGCATTTATTGATAAAAGTCGACGAAAGCTAATACCACATGGTACACCGCTGCGGTTGGTTCGAAAAAGATCAATGACGCTTCACCACGCGGCAAAATAATAATACACGCGGTCAGATAATGTTGTAGTTTAACAAAACCCAAAATAAACATCGATAATTCAGCAATGAATTAAATTATACGACCAATAACAATGCCTTGTTCTCTATTCTGTGGATCCCAATTATTTGACAACGTATAGTCCACCGAACCCATTGTAATTAAATGAACCCTTCTAGGTCAGTGCTCCCTTAAAGAAACCAAACCGCAAAGGATCAAATTGTAGACAAAAGGTCTTTTCACTGAGACTAGTTGCGTTTCAACCTACGTCAGGGCACACTAATACCTAGACTAATACTCAGCCTAACAAAGCCAATGCGAATAAAAATTTTCGGCATTTAGGTAGGCTGGGTACCTACTAAATATTTTAATCAGAATATTATAGCGAGGTTGGCAGACCACCTCCACGTTGATCTGATGACATGAGGGTGACGGGTTCGTACTGGATCAGGAGAGCAATCGCGCTATATAAATCTCAACTGAACCGTGATTGGACCGCATGCCAACCTCAACTTTTAACACATTCGGAATAGCGCTATTCATTTGTTAGCCGTTAGAGCTGTTTTGACAGATCGCTCAGACCTTAAAGACTGAAATTCACATAGAGTTTAGCGCGATGCTGAATTCAGCACAGTTGAATTGTAATTGGATTGCAATGTGATTAGAACTGAAATTGGATTAGGATTGAACTTGGATGTTTTAAATTAGCGCAATCGCCCTCTAGATTAGCAAAGAACTGTGAGGAATGGCACAACAAAAGGCCTGTGCTCAGCAGTGGCTTGAGTTGATTGATTGATTGCTGGATAGGTTGAAGATATAATTATAAATTGCAAATGTTATTTGTGACGCGGTAACTAATTTTTTTAACTATTTTTCAACTAATTCCGTCTACGCGTATTGTGCGTCAAACTTTTGTATGGACTGAAACCACCTTAACACGTTCCGGGACAGTGACCGGCTATAGACGTGATAACAATAAAAGTTCTATTGTTTCTCGTTCACTGCCCCGGAACGTGTTAAGAAGGACCCTGTATATCTAAACCATTATAAAATCTAAACTATTATAAAACTGTAACAGAAAGTGTGTCTGTACGTATACATTGAAGATATTAACAAAAAAAATTACGATATGGTTTTTAGATGTTTCCATATCACCAATTTTTGGATTTTTTGTCTGTCTGTTTGCTTCTGTGTTTGTTTGTTTGTTTGATCGAGCATCAAGCAAAAACTACTGAAATGGAGATCGTCTAACCCTCTGACTGATGGACTAGTCCGCCAGACTGAAAGATTTTTAGATATTTTAAAAATTTTCGTCAGTTTGACGTGACCAGACACACCGTACAATACAGACCGTACACCAGACAGTAACACCCGTATAATAACACCTCACACATGTCACATGTAGCGAGCGAGGCTGGCTGAACTCTTGCTAATCTAGTTTCTCTTTGTCACTTAAAAACGACCAAGGTAAATGGCATCTTTATTTGCTTTTCAAATTGAAATTTTTACTGTTTAATGGAAACCACAGAAGAGAATCCGGCATTTATTGTGGTGGAAACAATTTCTATCCCTCTACTTTTAACACATTATCTGATTAATATATTGGTATAAGGGCCTGTTTCACTTCTTAGTAAGTTCTTGTTAGCGTATCTGACGGATCTTTTGACATATTTTGTATGAAAGATATGTCAAACGATCCGTCAAATAAGCTAACAGGAATTTACAAAAAAGTGGTGGGGAGTCACGTTGTAGGTCTGCTATTGGGCAGTTGCGTAGCTTGTCGATTGTTGTGGTGCCTCTGTTGGATCTATAGTGGTGCAAAACAATCCTTGAAGTCACCAAAATACATAAACTACCGTACAACGTCAAGCACTCTTGCTACTTAAACTAGACATTGGCAAAATCGTCACAAAACCAAGATGGCAAACATTTTTTTTTAATAGAATAAGATGTGGTGAAACAGTGCCAAAATATAAATATAACAATCCACCAAACGTCAAGAACAATAATTAAAGTAGGTAACTGAAATGCCTCCATAATCTAAACAAATTATACCTAGTCTAAACATTTATACAGGCTGAGGTTGAATGTGTTAATAAATCCCTTGTGTAAATAGTGCATTGTCCTTAAGCTTTCTCAGACATAAAATCTGGGTTAACGTGTTTTGTCTAAAAGCTTTACGTCATTAAACAGTGTTACGTTAAGTCGTAATACAATGAAACTGTGTACGGGCATAAGGGTGTTGATTTTCTGTGTGGCGGCATCAATCTCACGATTTGAGCTTTATTGTAACCGGCAACTTTGTCCGCACAAATTATATAACAGATTTTAAGTCAGATAATAAGCTTTCAAACAAAAAAAGTTTCATCAAAATCGGTTCAGTAGTTTTTACGTGATGCTCGTTCAAACAAACAAACAAACAGACAGACAAAAAATCCAAAAATTGGTGATATGGAATCCGGGATACCTAAAATCCATATCTTAACTTTTTTTTGTTAATATCTTCAATGGACAGACAAACTTCCTGTTACAGTTTTATAATAGTTTAGACTAGCGACCCGCCCGGCCCTAGCTTCGCCTAAGTGGAATCTATATTATAGTACATACTACATTGACTCTTCTGGAAAAAATTATCTAAATCACAGTGAAATCCGTATCGAAATCAGTTGCGTGGTTTAGAAGAAGTAAACGGAGAAACAAAACCGACAAAACGACAACCGAACAACCGAAACGACTTGACGACCCGGTTTGTGTAACGGACTGCCAAGCCAGGGTCCTGGGTTCGAATCTCGGATCGGTCATGGATGTTATATATGTGTGTGCCGTTGTTGTATATGGTTCCCATAACAAAAAGCCTAAGGCTTAATTTGGGATCATTACAATGTATGTGCCTATGAGCGTTATTTATTTACTACTATTAAAAACATATAGAACGTAGACACACACATTACACATTATCTCGTTTACGTAGAATCGTATAACGTATAACTAACGAAGATTTTAGTTACCTAAGTCGCCTTGTACGAACAGCGATCTTTCATTCTACTATGATGTGTTACTTATAGCCCAGTCATTTTACGGTTTGAGCCGGGACTAATTAGTAATTAATTTTTTTTTCGGTATAATATTGAAGAGCCAATTTGAGCCTAGAAATGTACCAAATTAAAAAAAAAACAGTTCAGCAACAGTTCCAATTTTAAAATTTAGCTATTATCTCGTTCTAAATTTTTTTGCACATATTTAAGGCTTTACTTATACATACTACAAACATGGTGTGAATATTTTTGTCTACTTAGAAGGTTTTGAAAAATACATTCGAATTTTCTAATAAATAGGTACTTACCTCTTTTTTTCTAAATTTCATTGCCTATTTTATTGCTCAAAAATAATGTATATTGTTAAATCTAAGTCAAATGAGTGAATTGGTATTAATATTAACATTTTAAAATCCTTCTGGGACAAATAATTTTGATTTCTATGTTGCGCAGCGATTTTTTTTTTAAATATGCTTAAAGATGTCCTTTTGTCACTTAATAGTTCCGGTTACAGTTTAAAAGTCCAATTAGTAATTACTCCCTACCCCGCTTAACAAAACTCCGTAAAAAGTCTGGGCTATTAACACAGTGCAAGTCAAGGTGACCTTAAGCTACATTCCCACCGCTGGTTGTAACTCCTGTAAACAAGGATCAACAGCGTAGTGCCGCGTTGACCAAATCTATACTATTATAAAACTGTGACAGGAAGTTTGTCTGTACATTGAAGATATTAACAAAAAAAAAGTTACGATATGGTTTTTAGGTGTCCCCGATTCCATTTCACAAATTTTTGGATTTTTTGTCTGTCTGTTTGTTTGTTTGAACGAGCATCACGCAAAAAGTACTGAACCGGTTTTGATGAAACTTTTTTTGTTTGATAGCTTATGATCTGACTTAAAATCTGGTATATAATTTGTGCGGACGAAGTCGCGGGTTAACGCTCGTACTAGATAAAGAAGTCCAGCAAGCCCGGCGTATGTAGGTATTAATAGAAACTCTTTCTTATAGGTACTGTGGGATCCGGGGGATCAAATAATGAGATTGTCTTAAGCTGAACATAACAAGCTTAGCAAGGCAGACTGGTCAGTCACCATGACACATTCTGTACAAAACATTATATTAAGCACGAGCGTTAACCCGCGACTTCGTCCGCACAAATTATATACCAGATTTTAAGTCAGATCATAAGCTATCAAACAAAAAAAAGTTTCATCAAAATAGGTTCAGTAGTTTTTGCGTGATACTCGTTCAAACAAACAAACAGACAGACAAAAAATATAAAAAATTGGTTCCATATCTATAACTAATATAATAAATATAACTGATTCCATATCAGGGACACCTAAAAATCATATCGTAACTTTTTTTTTGTTAATATCTTCAATGTACAGACAAACTTTCTGTTACAGTTTTATAATAGTATAGATAGAGCGTTAGTCCTGTCTACGCAGGAGTCATGTGTTTCTCTATGATATTAAGCATGTTACCTAATTTTTGCGAAAGTTACCTACTAGAAAATAAAAAAACATTTTTAATTTGTTTCATTGAAAATGTTTCTCTTTGACGGCTTAAAGTAGTCGTAGAAATATTTACTTCTTTCAGAAGTACTTTTTACGTTACGCTCACTTAAAAATTAACGAACAACCTTTTTTAATATTCCTACAAAGTAAACTTGGTGCGAAACGAATCACAAAATTGACTTTTCTAGGAAACACTGTTTACTTTAGAGTGGTTCTTTACTTAGTCATTCAAACTTTTCGAGACCTTTTTTGCTTTTACCTACTCAAACCCCAGCAGAACGTCGGTGTCGGATAACAATTGTTTATGTATTGTATCTTCTATACCTACTTATAAAAGAGTTCCGTGACAGACCCACTGACTGTCAGATAAACGTACAGCCTAAACCTCTGAAGATAAGACGAATTCGCGGGTCGAAAGCTCGTCATAATATAAGGGCTTGAAGGGCTAATCCGCCACCAAAAAGTGTGCTTCCTGAGTAATACATAGTTTGATTTGAAATATGTAGTTTTTTTTGCACTAAATGGTCCTTTTAATTAGTAGAAAATAATTACTTAATTTTCCGGCAAAACTTGCCAAAATGCTTTACGATATGGAATTAAAGATGGTAAAGGAATCCACGCAGGGATAACTTGCCTCCTAAGCAAATGAAAACAATGAAATTCAATAATAAGCGCTTAAACTATCACCTACATCCTGACACTGATCAACGTCTCCAAAGTCATCGGACAACTTACTCTATGGCAACAAAGTTTACTATCAGCACTAAACTAGCTCTCCTAAATATGTTTCTCCATGTTTTTATGATCATCTTTTCCGCTTTTATAGTTATGGATATTGGCCGTAAAAACCGCGGTGTTTCACCATTCAAAATGAAAATTCTCGCCTTCTTACTTTTCTTGGTAATAATAGAAACGCAAATAATATAATCAAGTGAACCTCTCAAATATCCAATCTACAGGGTCCAACTTAATATGCTGACAGTTTTTAAGAGGATGATCAGATCATCAAACTGAACAACTTTATAAACAAAATATTCTACAGGGTGAAATTGATATCATTAGCATCCTTTTAAACTAAAGGTCTACCCATCGAATTGAACAACTTTTACTATGGCAGCAAACCGATCGGAGCAAAAAAATAAATCAGCTGTTGCATACATTTGAGTCGCGAACTCGCGCGTCGACATTGCAGTTTAGTATGGAACAGCAGATTTTTTATTTGCTCCGATCGGTTTGCTCCCATAGTAAAAGTTGTTCAGTTTGGCTGGTAGACTCTTAGTAGGTATAAATAATGCTAATGATATCAATTTCACCCTGTATATACTTCGGAATGTGTTAAGATATAAGTAACCAAAAATATATATCCTATTTAATTTTCTTCATAAATCAAAGATTTTTATGGTTGTTTGGAATAAATCACTTTTAGTTATAAGACTTATAAGACTGCCATTTGCACCATTTACGTTCATCTGCATCATCATCATCATCATCATCTCAGCCGATGGACGGTCCTGCGCTGCCCATTCATCTTATTCTGTACTTTTTTTACTAATTAAAGTATTTTTTTACTAATAATTTTGAAGCTAATAGTAATATGTGGTAAATATAACAAAACCCCAAATATTCATCGAATTTAAAATATATTTTTAAGGCCCTATCACAGTAATAAGAAAAAGTGCTGCCTTAAAATGGCCACTTCTGAAAAGACTTGTTGGTACTACTAAATAGAAAAAAGAAAGAAATTACAACTTTAAAGACTAGAAAATAAAGCTCACCTGTTGCAAACTCAAGCTCTTGACAAGGACTTGCCCAGAATGCGTGTGCCTCCCAAAGCCGACGGGACCAAATCCGTAGCAGAGCAATGAGAGTAAAAGCACCAGTGTTTGAACAGTGCTGACCCACCACGTGAAGTAGGGTCGGTAGTCTGTCAGCTCGTCCAGTTGCCGAGCCACGTCTTCTTGATACGTTACTGATTTGCGGAGGGAACGGCTGGAAAAGTAGAAAATAGACGTTTCAATAAAACATTTCTTCAACGTTGCGTTTTCATTAAAAATAAATTGTTCCTTGGAATTGGAAGGAGGGCGTTAGCATCGTTACAATTTTTCTGTCAAAAAGATACCGTTCAGTGTTTTTTTGACTCCCTTAATTTTAGGGAGCAATTTGTTAGTTCTTTAATAAGATTTTTGGTGGTTACATGTGAATCTGAAAGACAAATATACTTTGAATTAATCTACTTTTTATGCAGTTCATGTTCGTTTATTTACAACAGACTAACATTTTCTATGTTATTGCGTATTTATTGGTAACGAGCAGTTTATCTAATGGCAGAACTAAAAAATGCACATTAAAAAAAACAAACCAAAGATAACTAAAACTTAGATAAAAACGGAAGCTATTGATTAGAACCTTCAAATTGATAGGTTTTTTGCTATCTGCTGATGTTTATTATTTTTACTTCACTTGGAAATCGGAAAACGACTTACTGTTTTGCTTTCAATTTGATACGAACTGCTGGCTATGGGGTTAATTCGAATCATAATGAAAGCTGGTACGAAAACCGTAAAACGCATGTGTATTTTCTGATTTTCTGATATTAAAGCTCTGCATTAACGTGTTTGGTTTCACAAACACAAATTACAGATAATTCACCCGCCGCAAATAAATTAGATTTCTATTTTTTTTTACTTTTTGATTCCCTCGCCTTTTTTTTCCTTTTATTTGAGTTATAGCAGTAGTTTTAGATTTCACTTCCATAATTATATAAATAAGATCGGAACAAAACACGAAACCATCATTATTATATTCTTACGTTTCCTAACTAAAACATTGATTGCCCAAATATCCGCAAAGAGGGTGGAAATCGCCAAACAACGCGTGACCCCATAAATAATACCCCATGTCATGTCCATGGTGGTATTAATTCATAAACCCATTACGGCAAGTTTTTAATGGAAATTGTTCGCGTAAACTAGGCTCAGGTGTTTTATTATTCTAGAGGAGGACTTAGGACTAGATCATAGGACTCATCCTTTCTGTTTTTTTTAAACAATATACAGAATTAACTCTGTCACCGCATTGATTGAGAAAGGTTATTTTTCTATGAAAATTTATTTATGACTTAGTAATACTTAATTTTTTTTTGTTAATGTATAACAGAAACAATTAGGTAATTTGGAAACAGTTTGGAAGCAGTCTTTGATTCTTAGTTACAAATATTTCAATATCTTTTTAGACCCGAAGCTGTCATTTCAAGGAAACCTTTGTTTTTGTAATGTTTTTAATTTTTCTAAGATCCCAATTTCCAGGCTTGTCTTGTGTGAAGACCAATGTTAACCTAGCTAACCCTATGAAAATGTCATGCCAACATGAATAGTTAAGATCCGGACACATCTTCAATTTTAATTGAATCATTTTCTGTTATGCATATTGAAATAAATATATTTTTCATCTTCATTTTAATTTAAATAAAAGACCAACATTATAGTATTAAAATATACCAAATTTGTCAGAATAAGTCTTTCTACTTTTGAACGTAAAAATTTTTTGGTTTTAATTTTGTTGTACATATAATTAGTGTACCATAAGAAAATAGAGCTGCAAAGTCCAACAGTGAATAACCGATAACGCGCAATATATGAAATATTTCTGAACGTACGGCCCTACCCAACCTATTTCAAATATTTTATTCAAAATGTGTACAACGAAAAGGAGGGTCAAACCAGCGTGGTAGGTACACGTACACAGGTCCAGCGATATCGCTCTTCTACGAACAATACATTTCTGGACTCCGAATGTAATATACAAGAACTGACAACCATTTGTACATAATTAACAACCAACACTCAATCGCAGAGCGCGTTCTTTTGAACCGAAGTAGATGTTATTGTAATATGCACCGGTTAGCTACAGTACTATATTACTAAATATTCCTTTTTTTGCAACCATAACTGACCATTGAACAGCTGAAACTCCTAAACCGACTGGAGATATGCAGGAGACTTGGTCGATCCCCATCACAGACATGCTCTTCACCCTATGAATACTGAATCAGCCTTGCAGCTGCCTAGCTAGCAAGCCACGCCCGAGAAAACGACAAAAATCGAGATTTGCCTCAATCTTTATTATTTTACGTAGGCCCGAAAGAGCGCGCATGACGTTTTTCTCGTTTAAACGCTTTGTCGTGGGTGGCATGCATGCTAGGCGGATGATAACAAAAAGTACGTCTATCTCTTGAAACATAAACTTAAAACGTTGAAACATAAATAAATGAGTAATAAAGGCAAAATGAAATTCAGGATTGACTATACCAGCTCATTGCCGAGTCTCTTTCTCTTTAATAAAATAATGCAATGAATCGATATACAGTCGAGTTGACGACCTTTCTCTTATTACTGGAAATAATGTTCATTGCCATAATTATTACCTAGGTAGTACTAGGTACTAGCGAGAGAGCATACCTATATTTGCATGCATATTTTGTAAATTCATATAGACATTATTTCATATTCATTAAGACGTCCTAGATGAGTCGATAGTGTCATAGATAAACCTAAATTGGTTTTTACTGCACTATTTTTTCATTTTTTTTTTATTTTTCATTTATTGTATCGTTTTTTCATAAATAAATATATAATACAATAATATATATAATCAGGGACATCTAAAACCAGATCGTAACTTTTTTAAATATCTTAAATTTACAGACACACGCGATCTGTTACAGTTTTTTTATGAAGGTATTCAGAATATAAAGCTTGGCAAAAAAATCAATGCGCATCGGCTTGCGGATAGCGAGCATATCAAGGCGCGTCAAAATTTAATAAAATAAAAGACGACAACAGTAGTTGCGAGCATTTATCGAGGAGCATCGGAATTCTTCTTATTCATAAAACTTACCGGAAAAATCTGCCGACGACGCCCATGCCAAACTGCCTCCTGTTCGAATTATCGGCTAGGGGTTCCAGCATGGGCGTGTGTATCCTCGCTCCCCCCGCACCCCAGGACACACTCCTCTCCGGCCTCCGGTACTCCACTCCACTCGATCCTACTGGTGACCGCGCCCTGGAAAGTTGACAGTTGAAGCTTAGATGTCGTATGTATCGGTAAATAAAGAGGGGAAATAGATATCAAACTTCCAAACTACCTCGACACCCTGTGATAATAATTGTCCTCTACAGGGTGAAATTGATCGAGTGAAAATTAAATCCGGTGCAGTTGGGACGGGTGCAGCTAGGAACGGGGTTACATGGCACTAACCCAACGAACCCTACCTAGAAGGAAAGTAGGTACACTAAATATTGAAGATCGCAAATTCTTCTCAAAGGATGCCTTTATTTAAAAAAAATAAGTAAAACTGCATAATGATTTTTGAAAAATTACTTGCCTCAACCAATAACCGAAACGACAAAAATCCGAAAAAAATACAACCTGTGTTTTATCACCAATTGATAGGTTGAATCATAAGGATCAAATCTGACCAATAAACATTGCATCTTAAATGTAAGGAAGACCATGGAAAACAATAACATAAACATTTTATGGGACAAGACGAAGCACTTTAACTATTAGAAATACTCAAGGGTTATCTCATTTTTAGTTTAAAAATAAAGGAATGTTTCCTTTGAGTAAAATTTGCTATCTTCAATATTTGTTTCCCTCCAGGTATGGTTCGTTTTAGTATCCATCCTGTATACCAACATTATAAATATGAATCGCAATAGCTGAATTACCTATTTACGATGTTTTGAAGACTAATTGGTACATATAATTTCGGTAACACTCAGTAATATACGAAAAACCGCGATAAATTTCCATGGTTGATATTCTGACTAGCTCCAAGTTTCATTCCAGTGTATTACGGGTTTACTAGTTTCCGTCGTCATAATCATATATAACGGAAATTTTTAGTTAGGGCACTTAGGTCCGCCACATACAATATACGGCGAATCAGATGATGCCTCCGTTATTCTGAAGAGGGGAAAAATCCATACAAAATCGTAATCCTAATTCCGTATCTAGTTTGTGGCAGCAGGTGTTATAAGCTCTTTTTATACCAACAGACATGGATGCATTTTATATCCTTATCCGTAGTCAACACGAAGACATGAGGATATTGAAAACCAAGATATTATGTTCTTAATCAACATTATCAGTCTATATTATACGTCGAAATGCTGGGTGTCTTGTCACGAACGAAACGAATTTTCAACACACAACAATCGATCAATCCCGAAAAAGTGTACGAACTATACACATATACCATGTCAAACACATATATTGAACACAAATTATACGTATGTTAGTCACCCCGGAGATTCAATCTGCGATTTCACAGACCCATGTCACAAAGATTTGGGTAAAGTGATATGTTTGTCAGATAAAGTAAAGCAAGGGCACGTTTAAGCTACATAGCAACATAGTATTGTAAAACAGCTCGACATATTCTCGCTTTTTATTTGACTGTATTTTAGATGGTCTATGATCGGTAGCGGAAACTAAAATGATGATGATTATCATAAAATATTTATATTAACTGACCACACCAGTGACGGCGTAGCGCCCTGGAAGTTCAACCGAACCATTGAATGAACTTAAGCAATATGCCCCATGGCACCCCTGGGTACGAACCTCGGCAATGGGCCTTGCTGGGACTACGCAGGGGATTGGGTAGAGAGGATAGGTGAGAACCGGCCAGTGACGTGCCAGCATAGACACAAGAAGGAAAAGGAGTGGGCAGAGATCGCGACTGTCCCCCGCAACGACGACGGGAACCTCGATTATTACGGCGACGCAACATGGAAATGATTGTGTTACCGGTCATGTTGGGTGAAACACTACCAAAGTCAGAGTAGGCACTACCACTATATTCATGCTCACTCAACCTCGAAATCCAAAATATTAAGTAAAGCCACGATCATAACATTAATAACTGAAGGAATACTCGGAACGATAAGAAATCGTTTTTTTTTTTAAATCAAACATAGAGCATTGATTCATCGGTGTCTATTTTATATTCAGACTGCCATTAAAGTTAATTAACACAAACACAATTTTTTCTATTTACTAGAAACAGCTAAGCGAGGTGGCTTAGCGAATTCGTCTATATTTCTTGAAACCATAATAAAGCTTTGAGTTAGAATAGACGGTTGAGTGAATATTGTATAAATTGAATTCAAAATATACAATGCTGCAAAATTAATTATGTATCTGTGTAGCGTTTGATGTTGAAACTAATAATTTTATTACAAGAATATGCACAGGTACTACTACTTGTAATACACTAACAAAACTTTAACACTATGTTACTGAAAGTTATTCTATCGTGTTTCAAACCGCATTACGGTCTCTGACGTGGTTTTTTTGTAACGACTACTACCACCAAAGATAGTAGCCGGGACCAACAGCTTAACGTGCCATCCGAAGCACGGAATCATGTTTCTTTTAAAAACAATCAGGTGATTCAGCCTGCAATGTCCTAACCAACTGGGGGAAAACGCACAAAGTGACATATCACTAGGTTTCCCCAGTGGAAATCGAACCCACGACCTCCGTATCGAGAGCCCAATGCTCTTAACCATTAGACCACGGAGCCAGTGTATTAATTACACTCTATCGTAGACGGTAACAGGGCCTACGAAAACAATATCGTCTTTTTTAATAAAATGTTTATTATCCTTTATAAATTAAAAAATCATGGGGCGACTATTATTCCAAACCGTTTTTATCCGGATATTTCTTCTTATAAGCCAAAAGAATTCCACTGGATTCAACTCATCAACCTGACCAACATTTATTTAGGTACAATCGCAAATATTATTATATTAGCTCTTCATGGTAATGAAAATGATCTCTCCCTACAAGATATTAAAATAATCATCTATCTAAATTGATTTACCAACTACCTGGACGTCGGGTCCGCGCTCAAAAGTATCCGAACCAAAAGAGTAACAAAATGCATAAAGAGTAACAATTACGCGCTAGTCTTCGTTCGATCAACCGACTCTGCGCACGTCTATTAATAGTGACGTGCCGATTTTGTAAAAACTACGCAAGCAAAATGAAAAAAAGAAATAGCTCAACATGGCTGTAACATGTTTAAAAAAATCAATAATATTTGAAAATTAAAAAAGAATTTCAATAGTTTCATTGTTACTAAAACGTACTTACGGTTACGGAAGTTAGTCTGGGACACTTTTTTCGAGAATTTTGTATGAGACCCGGCGTCCATTAGTTTGTAAGTCAATGTCTATCTATCTTATACTTTAATTGAGCTAATCTGAGCTATATTATGTATATAACACCCTATATTAATATATATATATATATATATATATTAATATTAATACAGGGTGTTAGGGTAAACAGTTGCAATACTTTAAAGGGTAACTGTACCCATGATACTGAACCACATTGCCTAAGAAACATATAGGAAATTCGCAAATTTTTTTCGACTTTCCATTGAAACGTTCGATCAGCTGATTGCATTTGGTATGGAAAATCCAAAAAAATCTTGGTAAAGGCGGCGGGAACCCGGTGGACAATGGCAGCGCAGGACCGGTCGTTGTGGCGATCCTTAGAGGACGCCTATGTCCAGCAGTGGACGTCTGTCGGCTGAGTTAGTGTAAATTTTGCATAAGGACCAAATTCCCTTAAAGTCGATAGTTGTAAAATGTTAGACCGCGTTCGAGCTAATTAATCTATCAAGATGTTGCATCATGGCGGCGCAGGAGCTTCTTGAAGCTGTAGCACGATTATTAGCCAAACTCCATAACAAAGTTGCATCCGGCCTAACTTACTCTGATCCGTTCTCAACGTTCCTGTACAGTTACCGTCAGAAGTTTATTAACATTTTAAAGGGAATTTAATCTTCATGTTATAATTCAAAATGTTAGTAACTATGCAAAAGACGCTGGAAAGTCTTCTGCATACATACTTTGCTTTGTTGGGCCGCGGTTTAAATTAGCAACCTGGAGTGCGATTTTTGAAACTCATTCTTTGAACTCAGTAGTTGAAAATGTAAATATTACTATGAAGATATACATCTTTCTACTGCTGATTTGACTTTCGAAAATCATACTTCAGGACTGCGACTTTTGAAAGTCAAATCAGCAGTAGAAAGATGCATGTCTCCATAGTAATTCACAGTCATTTTCAACTGCTGAGTTCAACCTGTGAGTTTCAAAAATCGCACTCCTGAACATGATCGAATATCAAGAATAATAATTAGCTTTGTAAAAATACGATGACCTTATGTACACGACTATTATACTTTTTACTGTATTTTACTTTTTGATATAAATATTTAATAAACTAAGTATAAGCATTAAATCTGTAAGTATATCTAATTCATCATCATTTTATTCAAATAATTTGATCACATAAATATTGTCAAGTTATTTACAAAGATACGATTTGCTTCAGATTTCATTTCCTCCTTTTAGATCGTTTCAGTGTGGCATGCATTGCTATTTCCTGGCAGGAATTTTTTAAATAACATGAGGTAGAATAAAAATACGATTTACTTCTTTACATAACCACACAATACAGCAGGCCACTGCAATACTAGCTGTAATTTTAAACGTGGCGTTTTACCACATTCGTATCGATTTTTTACCCTGACTGTACATACCTACTTCAGTACGCCTTCGTGCCTTATTAAAAATTTCCCACTCAGTTTTACTTATTTTGCATAATTTACTCTTGAATGTTTTAGATTTAGGTAAAGAACTGTTTAATTAGCAGACTTCTCCTCTTTGAATCTATTAAGAGTTATTTCTAAATTATCTTTTAACGAAATATGGACTTTTAAGGAGATCGCTACCTTATTGCTGTCCTTATCGATGTAACCAATTTTTGTACTACGGCTGTAAATTGCGGCGGCAATTTTCATGTAAATTCTACGAATTATAAATCTGATACGCGGTTACACTCGGTTAAATTTCTTGGTCAATATGTCCAAATGATTTTATTACATACTTTCAAATTCAAATGAGAGATCGAATCAAATTGAATCAAATTGCTCTCACTCCCGCTCTTAGAATGTTTTGTGTCAAAAGGGAATAAAGCAAGGTCAAGTCAGCAATATAATTGGTAGACAACCTTGCGGTCAGGGCATCGGACTTCGCAGCAAAGGTCGTTAATTTTGTCGTAGACCATTGTGGTCACAAGCATAAGTTGAACCTAAAGTTAAACCGTTAAAAACTTTGAGTTTTTGACAAGAAAGAAGAGTTACTTATAAGATTTATAAGATTAAATTTCGAATAGGTACACTAAAACTCTTGTCTATTTGGTTAAGTGTATGCTTTAGAGTTCACAGGTTCAAACCCAGGCCTAACTAAGTTCAAATTATAATATATTTGAACATGATAGATAGATAATTTCATCAGAACATTTTAAGACAAACAGTGACTTACAAAGGCAGCAGTTAACACTATGGAATCCTTATAAGGAGGTCCGTGCAAAACTGCAACTGGGAATTCCCACGACCATTTAAACACAAACACGATATTGTAGGTACAGATGTTAGAATATAACACCGAGCGACCCGTATTGCGTCGATGAAAAAGGTTTTGACTCAGCATTTATGCTGAAACAAATGCTGAAGCGCTGTTAATTCTGCCAGTACCCTGTGTTTAGGTGAGGTTCGCGCAACGTGAAACATACTGTTAGATTAGTTAGGTATCTAGTGCGAATATTCAGCATGTGTAAAAGGAATATTATAATAGCTAATCGATGATTCGATTCGACTTGCAGTATCCGTGTGCACGTTTGATGCCATTAAATACCAATTTTATAGAATAAACTAGTTTAAATGCAATTTACCGGCTCGTCATTTGTCGTTTATTTTAAAAACAGTTATTAAAAGTTTACAAGACTTATACTGTATCTATAGCGTATCACATAAGTACCTAATATGTGTTCACTTTTAGTTGCTTAACCTGTCAGACCCAGTTGGGATCTAAGTATAATATTTTGTTACGCCCACGACTTCGTTCTTGTGGAGTTCTGAAACCCTATATAGGGGTAGATTTTCGACAAATCATTTCTTAGTGCACATCCTCTATAGAAATTATACTTATTCCCAGTTTCGTTTTTCTTCAGTGGTTTAGGCTGTTCGTTGTCTGTCTGTCAGTCAGTTAGTCACGGAGCTGTTTTATAAGTGTTGAATAATAATTCGACATCAAAAAATAAAATGCGTTGACTAGAGAAAAACGATCATTTAAACGACTTATACTTAATATCGTCAGATAGATTGCTATTGCTTCATCTTCTTCATCCTAGACCATGTCCCATTTACTTGGGGTCTGCCTTCCTTGTCCTTTTTCTCCACTGAGCACGGTTCTGTGCTGTGTCGGTGTCGAGCTGAGCTTCTTTAAGGTTTTTTTGAACCTTCGTCCACCAGGTGGCGGGTGGTCTTCCACGAGAACGTTTCATCATTGGAAAGTTTAGGGCAAGCTTCCCCATGATCATGTGGACGTAGCTGGATGTGACCGTATACCACAGTAAGCGTTTTTCTTTATGTTTATCGACTATTGGGGCGACTTTAAAGCTTATGTACTCATTTCGGTTTTTGTCAAGCATTGTGACTATTCGCAAGTGCTTATCAATATACATATTAATCTATGTTAATAATATTACTTACCCTTTAGATCCGTCTACGGTATCACTCTCGTCGTGAAGATGATTGAGCGGCGACGCCGAGGTGGGCGCCGCGAAGAACACGTCGTCCACGTCATGGTCGTCGTGAGGCGTCGTCGCGCTGCCTCGGAACGATCGCGACCATTGCGCGGACGTCGACTGTCGCGATCGTCGCGTGACGGCCTGATACAAAACAATTCAATTTTATTTAAATGTTGCAACCTTAGACTTCGCGAGCGCAGCGAAGACCAATCATATCTAAGGTTAATATCATAAAATTAATATACTGGGTGTTAGGGTAGATAATTGCATTACTTTAATGGGTGATTGTACTCATGATACTGAACTTTTCCAAAAGAACAACACAAAATTCGTAATAAAGCAAGCTTTTTTTATACAAACGTTCAATCAGCTGCTTGCATTTAGTATGGAAATTTCATAATTTTTTTTTGCTATTTTTCATCATCCTGTAGGTAATGAAACTGTTTACCCCAACCATCGATCAAATATAATGCCCTAACACTTCTTACTCTTTTAGTATTTTAAACTCATACATCTGATATCTGTATTTGTTGTTATTATGGGAGAACAATTAAAAAAATTATCTTATCTTATCTTATTGAATAAATTTTCTTTAAAATATTTAATATACTCTTGCACATGATTGATTTGATTGATTGCAAACAATAAAAACAACTGAATCCCCATCCTCTGAAAAAATTGCGAATGAAAAATGACAATCACAGCGCGCGGCGTACAATTATAATCCTTATTCAAAACGACTATCTTCATTTTTAATTTAAAAAAAATCCCTTTCGAACGGTGTTGTGTAGGATTGCGAGTCGATGTAGGTACTTTATACTTTTGAATAACAATAAATTACTCAAAAATACTTTATTTCAGCCTTAAAATCACTAACTACCAGTTTTGAGTTAAATAAAGGGAAAAACGTTTTTTAACTGTAGCACACAATAAGATCGCAAACTTATTATTTAGAAATATTTTATTAAACAAACATTGATTAATCAATGTATCATTAATGATACCCTATATGTAGATTTACGCAAAAAAAAAATGACTGATAGAAAAATATCCGTAATTAAAGACTGAAGACATTATCACATTGCTCTCTGATGGCTTCAATGAAAAACGTAAGCTCTCTGTTCCTGCCACTTGACTTCAACCTTCACCTTCGCTTTTAAGATTTTTTAATCTTGATTTTTAATGCAGTGCGTCACATAATTTTTTGAACTGTACTTTTTTTGTGGGTCTGTTATTTTATTTACAATCCCTGTTTATCAGATATACTTTATATTCGCTAAAAAAAAGATGGTAACCCTATTGCGGTGCGACACGGAAACAGTTGAATTTCTTTTGCCTTCCTGGGGTATGGAGAGAAAAGCGTGGCGAATATTTTTTGGCTCGATCTGATGAACAAGATTTCGTAGAGTTAGAAAAAACTTAAATTTTCAGCAACTTATCTATATTTTCTTGAAATATTATCTACATAACATGTTGAAATTGAAATCGGAAGGTAAACTTTTATGGATGGTTGTACTATTAAGTTCTACAGATTAATAAAAATTTATGCTTGCAGTGAACGCTCTGTTTCTCTCACTGCTCGTACTGATGAGTGACAGCATCATATTTAAACCATAGAGATAGAAAATTTAAACGTGATACACTCAGTTGCAGAAACGCTTATTAGAGTTAATCCTCCATTAAATCTCTTGCTAGCTTTAACTACGCCAACAAGACAAAAAGTGACAGCAAGAGATTTAATGGAGGATTAACTTTAATTAGCGTTTCTGCAACTGAGCGTTTAGCTCATAAAGTTATTATAACTTACAGTAATAGATTAACTGACATGGGTTGTGAAATGAAACCGTTTTGGAGGCTTTCAGGAGATTATCTGCAGGCAAAAATTCGAGCACTGTTTATAATAAGGAAGGTCAAACGTGAAATCGTGAAATATTTAATGAAATAGTGTTAGTATATTTCACAAAATTATTTACGATTTCACTTTTGATTCGCAATTATTCACAGAAACTGAATTTTTACACTGCGATAAGATCCCAAAAACTGTTCTATTGCCTCGCGTCACGTATCTCTTTTTATTATACAATGGTGCCACTAGGTACATCTCGTTCTCTCAGTTCTCAGTTCCTCTATTCTGTAAGGTATAATAACTTTATGGTTTAGCTACACTTATTAGTGCAAGTAATCTTAATTTATTCTACAATGATGATTTTACCAGCTATGAAACATGATTTTGCTCTCGCTTTATTTTCGGCTAAGTCCCTGTTAGAGATTCCCGCTTTGATACACTCGAATTTTATCTGCAGTGACAGAAAGTCGAGTCGAAACAAGTGGAAGCTAAATGGACAAAGCTTGGTAAATGTTCGTTTTCAATTAAAAAGCTACTCGCCCATATCGCTCGCTTTAGCTAGCTGTTATTTATTTATTTATTAAGGACTGCCAACAAAGTATACACTATTACATTTTGAAGTACATTTAACTTAATAATTTAGTGTTACTTCCCTTACAGGCTGTCACAACATACATTGTAGCTTAAGTATATAACACGAAAAGACAGAAAATGTGGGTAGGTACCTGCACAAATTAGTTGATAGTTTATGCCTGCTTAGGTACAAGGTTAAGTTACAAATTAATTGTTTCCGTCGAGCACTGAAGAACTATACTATACATAAATATACATAAATATTAATATCAGATCAACTGTTCACAGCTGCACTGGAAGATGTTTTCAAGGTTCTGGACTGGAAAGGGCTAGGCATCAATATAAACGGCGAGTACATCAGTCACCTTCGGTTTGCCGATGATATAGTCATCATGGCGGAGACTATGGAGGAGCTCAGTCGAATGCTCGATGATCATAGCAGAGCCTCCGAACGAGTTGGTCTGAAGATGAACATGGACAAAACGAAGATCATGTCAAATGCCCATGTTGTACCTACTCCTGTTATGATCGGAAACTTGGCGCTCGCAGTTGTTGACGCTTATGTTTACCTGGGACAAACTATTCAGTTAGGTAGGTCCAACTTCGAGAAAGAGATCAACCGTCGAATCCAACTCGGTTGGGCAGCGTTCGGGAAGCTACGTAGTAGCTTCACGTCTCAAATACCGCAGTGTCTTAAAACGAAAGTCTTCGATCAGTGTGTGTTGCCAGTGATGACATATGGAACAGAGACGTGGTCGTTCACTCAAGGCCTCATAAAAAGGCTGAAAGTCACCCAAAGAGAAATGGAGAGGGCTATGCTCGGAGTTTCCCTGCGAGATCGAATCAGAAATGAAGAGATCCGCAGAAGAACCAGAGTAACTGACATAGCCCAAAGAATTGCTAAATTAAAGTGGCAGTGGGCGGGGCATATTGCTCGCAGAACCGATGGCCGATGGGGCCGAAAAGTTCTCGAGTGGCGACCGCGTACCGGAAAGCGTAGCGTGGGTAGGCCCCGCACACGGTGGACCGACGACCTTGTGAAGGCGGCGGGATCCCGTTGGATGAGGGCAGCGCAGGACCGGTCGTTATGGCGATCCTTGGGGTAGGCCTATGTCCAGCAGTGGACGTCCATCGGCTGAGATGATGATGATGATGATGATTAATATCAAATACAAATATCGTGCATGTTAACACAGAACTAAAATAACAATCCACAATCTACAATCCACAATCTACACATTATCAAAGGAGGCCAGGACAGTTTTTTTGAAGCTATAATAAGAAAATATATCTAAATCAGGCAAAGCCTTGTACATAGCGTTGTAATGTTTCTGCAATCTATTTAGTGTTGAGTATTGCCCCAAGTTGGTTTTAGCAGAAGCTGCATCAAAAGGCCTATACGTTACTAGGATGTGCCTAATTGCCTATTTATTGATCCTGCTCTACACGAAGCAATTTGAAAAAACCTTTTCATCAGCGGGTACATGCGTCAGAAGTAGTAGTATTTGGTGGTCCTTCCTGGATTATTGCTGGTGAGGGCGAAAAACGTCGGCGACCATTATTTATAGCTCCATAACGGTCTAGTCTAGTGGTTCTCCAACTTTTGAATGTTGTAACGCTATCAAGCTTAAAAATCTGGCACATTATTATTCGACTGCGTAGTTTCGTACCCTGATACTTAATCGATAGCATAATTCTCTTTTATATATATTTTTATATTATGTTTATGTTTTTATGCGGACGGCCATATTCAAAATACACCATATTTAGAGTATTCAATATAAATTGCAGTACTTATCCAAATCATATCCAGAATAAAAGCTACTTTTAGAAATACGCGAAAATAAATACCCACTTCAACTCATGACCATAATCTCTTTCGGAGTAGTCAGAAACATTGCCACAAATTAACAACTGTCTTGCCTACAGTTGCAACATGGCTCATTTTTCAATCAAAATCATTTATTGTGTATGGTATTTTTAGCATATTTAGTTTTTAAGATTAAATGAAGTGTAAAGTAGTGATAGGTAGCCTTTTGCCCACAAATACACTACATAAGTAACCCTTATCCCTTAGTTGCCTCATGCGACTTCCCCAGGAAGAAATATGGTGGGTAGTTCTAAGCCGAAAAAACACGCAAATAATTTACAGAATCTATAACTGCATAACATTGTTCACAATTCTGAAGAGCCACAAAAGGTACAATGTTTTAGTAGAAGTAGAACGTATGGGTACCCTCAGGTTGAGAAACAATGGCCTAGTCGATCCCAAAAGACATCCCCGTCATAATTTATGGCTGGGATATGGTAGCCTAATTCGTCGGCCGTATATTTAAAGCCTACTAAGAAATTATTGGGGTTTCTTGTGGTGTGTTTTGATTCGTCGCTGAATTGAGAAAAGATTTTTTATCTGTGACAGATGCGAGAAGATATTACGCGTCTGGGTTTATTAAAAAAACCATCAAATAGGTGAAACCGATAACTGCATAGAACATTAATTTTTAATGACACATAAAATAACTTATTGTTCTGTTCATTGAAGTGAAAGCTTCGTGATCGTTCGTGTTTTGTTGTTTTTTGTTATTTTCTACAAAATTCGTTTCAAAACTTTTTCACTTACAATTCTGATTTTATGGAAATTGACGAATGAAACCCGAACGGTCACGAAGTTAACTTAAATGAACAGTACAGTAAGCTTTTTAATTGGAGTTACATTGCATGTTTTGACGCTAGCGGTTGTTTCATCCGCATTCATTCTGTAATTTAAAATCATTACATTACTTATAATTTTATAATTAAGTATCATCAATTCATCACACACATAAATCATAAATAAATAATTATGGTATGACATGAAAACAAATTCATAACTTCCACGCTACGCCTGCTATGTACCTACTACGGCGTAGCATCGTAGAAGCCTACGCTAAGGCGCTTACGACATTAAAATAACTTTTATTGACGTACATTTTTAAGCTTATATTTTCATTTTAACTTTCATAAAATTCTTACAGCCGTCAAAAGTGTCCTCTAGACGTATATTTAAGTTATAAAAGATATACATTGATGGAACTGAAAGCTAAAGAGACAGACATTTTGTATTCCTTTGGTTTCAATTATTAAACTAGGCATGAACTTTATCATACTCGTACAATTTCTCCGTAGTTTGCACAAGCTTTTGAATAAGACCATTAAACTGAACAAATTACACTGTGGAAACAATGCTGGATAAAAAAGTCAGCTGTCCCATACATTTGAATCGAGTAGCACAGTTTTGTATGAAACAGCAGGTTTAATTTTTTCTCAATAGTGTCAGTTGTTCTGTTTAAGAGGCTATGTGAAAAAAATAGGATTCTTCAAAGCGTCATATATCATGAAGTACTAACAGTAGGAGTATGATAAGCGGATATGTGTAAATTGAAAATATAATTGAAGTTTTGACAAGAGCCAAAACACCATAAGACACATTTTCTCGATAGAAAACCAAGCCAAAGTAGGCTCCGTCTTTGTCAATAAACGCTTGGAACTGCTAAACGGTGAATAATAAAAACATGAGACTTGATTAAAAAAAAAGAGATTGATATTTTACAAATTTTGATTAGAGCAGAATTGAACATACATAAATATTACAATCACAATTAAATAAAGTTTGTTTTACGCTTGCGTCGTTTCATGCGCGCGTGCCGCCCCATCTCTTTCTCTCGCATCAGGCAGTAATATAAGCAATCACACGCCCATTTCAATTATTTTTCGACATTGGCCTTTAATGGTTCAAACCACCCCTTTAAATACTACTAGGGTACAGTACGACCAGGAAAATAATTCCGCTCGTCAATCTTCGTTTGCGCAGAGCAGGCCCGAGTCCCCGACAAAACCCGAAAATGCAAAATCGGATAGCAGAGAAAAGGGTGCAAAACAAATTAGCCAATAGCGTAAACGGATTGCAGGTGGCACAATACTGATTGGTCAATATAATTTCGCGCGCTTTTAAAATTTGTCACCTGCGCAAGTACATCGGTGAGACTTATAAACCTGGTACTACTGTAATTTGTTACACCTTGTAGACAGCACTTAAGGTAGTCTACCTAAAACAATTTGTATCTATACAGAACGGAGTCTAAAAGTTCGTTTGTTAAAAACAATGAACACATAAGTCCAAGGTAGCAATAAAGTACTTGTATCACCGAAGAACCCTTTCTTTTAATAGAAAAATTTGAGTGCTCTAGAATACATTGAGTGAAGCACTTTGTACATATTATGAAGTTCAAAGACCTAGCTCAAGATTTCAGTTAGATTCAATCCTTTGTTTAAGATAGTCTTTGTGATTTCGCAAGTAGTTGGGGTGGATTGAATTTTATGTTTATAGATACAAATATTGAAGACGCAATAAATCTTTTCATCACTAAATTAGTCTTCTTCTTCTATTCTTCACATCTATATCTATATAAGAGCGTCGATGGCGCTTTGCGGAGAGATATGGACACCCAATTATGGGGGTCCGGGTTCGGATCCGCACGGACAACACACTATGTACCAATGAGTTTATGGAGGTGCTACTTGGGAATCTTCCACCAGGCTATGTGTGAAGCCTGGGGACCGGCCGTGAGTCTTACAGTCAACAGTTCTTAGTTGGACCTTGTATATGTATCGAAACTCTGTGATAATTTCTCTTGCGCGATGTATGTCTTGCATTCGATTGTGAACCTTATTTGTAGTAAGTTACGAGTTACGTATTCACGGTGAACGTTGTTTATGTATGGAGCATATTTCCGAGAGCGACGGTATCGCTATCTGTTGGCATCTTTGCTATAACTTGTGGGTGCTGACATCAGTAGCAAGTCCCCACAAGTTTTTCTAACTTATGTACTTAATAACGACTGCTCTGAAATGAGTGATTCTGATGTGAGTGTGAAGTCTACCAATCCGCATTGGGCACGCGTGTTTTTTTTTTTTATTCATAATGGATTTGCGCTTGGCTTCATCTCACCTGATGGGAAGTGTAGATGAAGCCGAGGATGTAGCGCGCTCACCCAGAAAAATCCTATTAACTCTTCTTTCAAAAATATCCTGATTGTATTTGCTTGGAAACACAGACGCAGGGAGTGAGTTCCAAACCTTACCGGTTCTCATTATAAAAGAGGATGCGAACCTTTTTGTGCGGATTGTTGGAATACGGTCTACGTATGGATGCAGTCTCGCACTACGTCTTGTTGTACGTTGGTGGAAGGGGGATGGTGGAATCAGGTCATGTAGCTCCTGGGCACACTCGCCGAAGTGTATCCGATAAAACACCGACAGACAAGCGACCAATCGCCGGTGTTCCAGACTATGTAACTTAGCTTCGACGAGTGCGTCATCGTCGATGAGTCTCTTGGCTCGGCGCTCAACTGAGTCCAGTTCATCCAGTTGGTATTTCTCAGAACCGTCCCAGAGTCCTCAAGTGTGTGTTGGAGCTCTTAAATTAATAAAATAAAATAATAAATTCAACTGTTTTCATCATTTCAAATTTATCGAGCACTTACAATGCAATTCAAGTTCTTTAACCCCATTGATATTTTAACGGAAACAGGGACGCTATCTGTTGAGAAGTCTAGCCATGTCAGAATTAATAATATTTTAAAAAGCCATATATCTATCTAAAATGAAATATTATTATAAAATCCCTTTTCTTACTGCAATACACTCTCTCTCGATTGTTCGGTTCAACAACCGAGTCACAGTCTAAAAGCTTAAACCCCTGTAGGTTTTATTAATATTTTATTATGCAGTTAGTATGAACATCGATAGCTAGAGTACTACAAGTTTTATAGTAAAGCGTCAACATATAAAATGTATCAAAACAATTTAGTGTTTGTGTGAAAACTTATAGTTCAATTTATGGATACTTTGACGTTACGATTCGTAACTTCAAATTATCCATAAATGGAACTAAAATGTTTTGAACATAATATCCATAAATGGGTTAAGATAGTAAACGCTTTCTTTCCAGTTCAATCATGTCAATGAGGTCAATGAGCGTTTTTCTTTTAGTTTTCTAGGGGATCGATAGCGCTACTATCTGCGCGAATAAATATCAAAATTTCAAAATGTGTTTAAAAAAATAAAAGAGGGAAAAGATGATCAAAAATATGCCAACGAATCTTTTGACGGAATATTTCATTCTTTACTAATCATTTTGATTGAAAATTTGAAACTGTTTACGTCTGACAAGGATTTATGGTCTCGATCCCGCCTTTAACAAAAAAAGGCAGGCATAGTCTTGACAAAATTTTGACATGATCTCGCGAACGTCTCTATGGAGCGATAAACGTGCCATCTGTTGAGTTTTTTAGGAATTTAATCAATCAATCAATCAATCAATCATACTTTAAAAAAGAAAAGAAAAACGGTCATTTATCTAAAAATCTAATTATATCTAATGACCGTCGTAGACAGCACAGAATATTGTAAGAGGGGTTAGAAGTACAAAGTAGGCGTGGAACGTGTCGCCACAGGTTATGCAATGATTTGCATAACACCATAAGGCGAGCGGCGTGGTGCGAGCGAGAGAGCGCGAGCGGGAAGACAAGTGGCGACAGCCGTCTCCGAAGCAAAAGCACTACTTTGCATTTCTAACCCCTCTTATAACGTAGACAGGCATCGCCAGCGTCGAAGAGCTGTTTCATTTGGCCAGAGATAGACAGGGATATGCAGAGCTGACTACCAACCTCCAGTAATGGAGAAGTACCCGACGAAGAAAAGGTTATTGTCGAATTGTCATTTAAAACTATCGCATTCGAGACGATGCTAACTGAAGATCGTAAACTCGCTGCACTTCATTTTATTATCTTACTCCTAGAAGTTAATTAAAGCTAAGTGGATAATAATTATCTTTGCACCTGCGTATTGCGGGACATACCTACAGGGTAAATTTTTATCACTGCTGGTGCTATGACTATAGTATGACTATGACTAATATGACCAAACATTCTACTCGTCAAAGTGAACAACTTTCAAAATAGAGACAAAAAAGATTCTTCCTCTTAGTATTGGAAATAGGCTAGCAAAAAAATGTTAGCGTATAGTTGGCGTTTACCGTTTGTGGGCCTAAGATAAATTGACTCCTTTGACTAGTCATACTAATGTTCAGTGGCAGAA
Source organism: Agonopterix arenella (assembly GCA_927399405.1). NCBI lineage: Eukaryota > Metazoa > Arthropoda > Insecta > Lepidoptera > Depressariidae > Agonopterix > Agonopterix arenella. Next base: position 10,201,170 of record OV656707.1, on the reverse strand, counting down.
ACGCTCATTAAAGTTAATCCTCCATTAAATCTCATGCTGTCACTTTTTGTTTTGTTGACGTAGTTAAAGCTAGCAAGAGATTTAATGGAGCGTTTCTGCAACTGAGTGTAAATGTGTAGCTGATGGAATGTTTGCATGAAAAGTTGTTTTTTTTTGCGAATTTCCCATTGGTCATGAGTACAATCACCCTTTGAAATAATGAAACTGTCTGCACTTACACCCTGTATATCTGTCAAGTCAAGTTTAACGTCAATAAATATTATTTTATTTCCATTATTTATTCTTTTATGGTTAACTCTAGACCATTTTATTTAAAGGGGTGGTTTAGTTTAGATCATCAAACTGAACAAATTTCACTACTGAGCCAGCTGCGAGAAAAAAAACTGCTGTTTCATACAAAATTGAATAGGAAATATGGAACAGCTGATTTTTTTTAACATTGTCTCCATTATAGTCACAGTTGTTTAATTAGATGGTCTAAACCACTTGTTTAAATATTACTAAGGTGTTTTGTGTGATAAGTGTAAGAACAGTGTGATAAAGGATTGTTGTAAGTTGAAGGATGATATTGTAACAAGGATTGAAAGGGGTATGCTTAGACGGTTCGGTCACGTAGAGAGAATGAATGAAAGAAGACTTACGAATGAAATTTATCAAGCAAAGGTGAGCGGAAGTGTTGGGAGAGGCCGTCCGAGGAAAACATACCATGATTAAATCAATGATCTTTTCCGAAAAGGACAAGTGCGTAGCACCCTCAATCGACGGAAGTGCATGAAAAGATGTATGAATGTTAATGAGGCTAAAGTGGTGTGTCAGAGTCGTAGCGTGGGGCGGTCCGTGGTCTCTGCCTACCCCCATGGGACAATGGCGTGAGCTTATGTATGTATGTAGGTGTTTTGTTACACCTTGTATAAATTCTAGCTTTACAACTTGTATATAAGCTCAAGGGAGTGTTTAGGAGTTTGAGAAGATAGTCAAAGAGTTTGTAGTGCTGTTAAAACATATTTAGCTACAAGCAACCTACCGTACAGCTAACTTTAAAATGGTTATAACTGGGTTGGTTAGCGCCACCTGTGCCCATTATAGCCTTCGTTGGAGTAGATTAAGCCGTTGTGAATAGTTAGTAAGTCCCTTGTCCGCGTGACATGTTGTAGACATGTATGTAACGTTGTATTGTAGGTATTCTAGCCTAGTCATTTTACTGTTTCAGCCGGGACTAATTAATAATTGATATTTTTTTCGGTATAGTATTTAAGAGCCCATTTGAGTTTAGAAATGTACCAAAATTAAATAAAAATCACGTCAACAACAGTTTCAAATTTAAAATTTAAAACTGATGATTTTTTTTGCACATATTTAAGGCATTACCTTTATACATACTTCAAACATGGTGTAAATATTTTTGTCTACTTAGAAGGTTTTAAAAATACATTCGTATTTTCTAATAAAAATCTATTTTTTTTTTATTTAAATGCCTATTTTATTGGTCAAAAATAATTTATATAGTTAAATGTAATTAAAATAAGTGCATTTGTATTAATAATATTAATTTAAAAGCCTTCTGGGACTCACAATTTAGATTTCTATGTTGCGCAGCGAATTTATTTTTAATATGTTTTCAGATAGTCTTTTTGTCACTAGCCGGTGCCGCTTACACTTTAAAAGTCCAATTATTAATTACTTCCCACCTCTCCTAAGAAAACTTCGTAAAACGACTGGGCTATTCGACTTAATAGGGAGACAGTTTCGCATCGTCCTTCATAGTAGGTAATCTAACGTTTTCAACATTGCTTCTGCATTTATCAACCTAACATCAAGAGAGTTAAAAGTTTACAAATTAGTCGGTATACAACACGAATGAAAGAGTCTGAAATATTTTATACCGTTTAAATTTTTTTAGAGTTTTTTTTTTCAAACTTATTTTATTACTATAGCTGTGCCCGCGACTTCGTATGCGTAGATAACTGAACTTATATCATACGTTTTTATAAGGATAAGCTTACACTGGTTATTATCAATGTCAATTAGAGAAGAATGGTACTTTTTACCACAATAAAAGAAACGTCACGTTGCAGGTTCTGACCCGAGCACTTGTCTCGCGTGGTTTTCGCGCGTCGCGTTATTGCCTGCCACGAGGCTCCGCAATCCTCAATCTCTTCTTGTTCTTGACCAAAAACAATCCCTGAGATTGGGATAAATTGTCCCATAAATGCAGTGCTATCGTACAAGCAAGAGTCCATTAATTATAATTATTCAGACTTTAGCCTATCAAACATTAAAGTTGGTCCGGTTGTTTTTAAGGTTAGGTTAGGTTGGCACCGTAAGAAATATATATATTTAAAAAATGACTTTTTTAGATTCCACTGGTCACAAATAGTGTCCTTTTTTCCTTTTTGCATTCAATTTACAGAATACAACAACAGACACCGCATTTTACTTTATTATAGATTATGACTAGATTTTGCCCGCAACTTTGCCTGCACCGGCTCCCGTCATCATACCTAGATACAATTAATACCAACAGCCGTAGCATGATAACATCTTTTATCTCGTTCGTTCGCTAGCATATAGAATATTAGAAGGCGCGATAGCGCTATATCACGCTGCCATGCTGCGGCCGCAGTTTTTATGTTCTATGATAAGCTACCTAAGCTATTATAGTGTAACTAATATTTCTGTTCTTACCATCTGTAACTTATGTAAATGAAATTTAAGGTAAATACTTACGTAAATGAAATTAAATGAAATGAGCTTTTAAACAAAAAAAGTTTCACTAATATCGGTCAAAACAAACATAGACATTTACAGTTTTATAATACCAAATTTATAATAACTACCAGTAGATGGCGCTCACGTCCCCTTAAGACGCAACAGATTGAAAATTTCGTTCTCTGGGTAGTGGGTTCGGTGGCGAAATTGGATAACGAATTTCCCCGGTTTGGAAAAGTGCGGGTTCAAGTCCCGCCCGAGACAAATTTTTCAATCTTTAATTTGATTCGAAATAGCACATGGCTGTAACATGTTTAAAACTCAATAATATTTGAAGTTTTATAATAGTTTAGATAATTATTTAAATCAGGCGTTACGCTGCGGAAATCCATGACTAATAGGTAGATAACACGATTGTAATGGGACCTCCGCTTCTAAATACCTAGTAGACAAAGTTGTATTACGTTATGCAACACAACCTGCCCACCAAATAATTTCTACTCAAACTAGAGTAGAAATTATTTAGTGGGCAGGTTGTGTTGCATAACTTAGAAGCGGAGGTCTCGTTACAATCGTGTTATCTACAGCTAATAGTTGAGATAGTTATTAGTTTTAAGTTTCTCGATTTTCATTCTCCTATGAAAGATGCGTGACGTTTCACTTTTAAGGTTTTAGGTAACATTGTATTATCTTACGGGTTTAAGAAGGCTACTTTGTGTCGAAATGATATTGATCTTCGATAGAGCATTTTAGGGTCAAGTAGATTGCTCCACATCCGAGAGTGGCTTGTAGGTACCAAAACGTAGTTAGGTTTGAATTGGTGCTGTCACTTTCATCGGTATGAAATGTGTAAGTCACTAAATAATTTTAAGACTAGTGTTATTATGATTATTTGTATATTAATGTTTTTCATTACTTTCGGGGTTCTCAAACTTAACTACCTTTAGGTATCTGTACTTTTAGCACATTCTGAGTTCTGGCAAACTTAACTCACAATCTTCTCAAAAATGTATTAACAAAACGTGATACCGTTTCATATGAATTTAAAAACATACTTAAACGGACACTTACTTAAAGGGGTGCTTCGGACCATCAAACTGAACAACTTTCTCTATGGGACCAATATCGAAATCGCGAAAAAAAATCAGTTGCAGTTTTGTATGGGACCGGTGTATTTTTTCGCGATTTCAGTGTTGGTCCCATAGTAAAAGTTGTTCAGTTTGATGGTCTGAAGCACCCCTTTAAGTAAGTGTTCCATTGAATTTTACACCCTATATAGCGATGTCGTATGTACCATTGTTCTAGCAACCACATCGTACTATAGCTTAATAGAAACATATACCTATTATTGTTTTCGTTTAACTGGGTCAAAGGTCAATGAGGACGACGCGTTATGTCGGTTATTTTTCAAGATTTAAGACACAGACTATGTCAGGACCGTTTTTATACACAATTTAGTGGTTTCTTTATGTAAACGAAAATTACAGTATCATAATTAATCACGATAAATTTCAGCATAGTCACTAACTCCCATCTACCGGATCCCTATTTTCGCATATGAGGATGGCCCGCTTCCTTTCACCCTTCTTAGTGAGAAATAATCTATACTTTTAAATAAATAATATTAAGCCAGGGGCCTCTCCTTGACTCTTCCAAGCTCTTCACGCCTTGGCTACTATCGAAAACATCAAGGTTGGACAGCCTTTGGATGTTGTTTATATTTATATGTTTGGATGGTTTTCAATGGCCCACTATAATCCATAATTTTCTACCAGCTTTACATATTTGGTTCACATCCATTTAAATTTGACGGCTTTATTCGCACCATCGACTATTTATTTCTTTGGAGCGTTGAAAGTATGGTGTTTCTTAGATGATTTTAAAAATCAGTATGCTGCGCTCCATGAACAGATCGGTACATCCTTAGTTCAATATTTTGCTAATCACAGGAGCCTTTAAATAGCCTTATTTTTCTTATAATTTCTGTCTCATACACTTTACACCTCCTTTATCGATTTTGATTAAATTTAGTTGCGAGTTGCAAGACTGTTTAGTGATCCCTAACTTACCTAATTGACTACATTGTCTATTGTTATGAATGGCCGCTGTTGATCTTGGCTACACAGAAGCCTAAAAATCCATAATAATATTATAAATGCGAAAAATTCTTTGTCTGTTACTTTTTCACGGTCATAAACCTATATCCGATGAAATTGTGTATAGATATAGCTTAACCATGAGGAAGGACATCTATAGGCATACAAATTCAACGTAAACGAATTCGCGGGTAACAGCAATAAATAATAAAGACGAAATTAGCACTTGCCAACTGTGAGGTATCTTGAGTCGAATAAAAAAAAATAGGTATAATAATTGTGATGAATTTTAGATTAATGGCACGTTCAACACTGATGTCATCACTTGGTTATAGAGTTGGGTAAATTGTGATAAAAATGATAAAGTAGATAACAATACTCACGGTAACAACATAGGAAAGGCCTGTAAGCGTGAGGCGAGCAACGCTGTCCTTGCCGGGGCGAGGCGGGGAGGACGGGGCGGGGTCCTCGAGCGACGCCGGCGCAGGCAGCACGTCGGGCCGCTCCCGCCCTCTCCCCCGCGCCTCCCTAGGCGCCGCGCCCGATGCTCCATACATACTGTAGAAATGGAAATTATCATATTTTATATCACTAAAGAAATCAGGTAATCCTAATTTTATAACAGCTAACTTTGCCCAGCTGCACTTTTAAAAAGTTTTTGTTAATTGTTGTTTCCCCGCTTTCGAATTCGCATAAATTGTTTAATACTAGATAAACGTATTTCATTTTCAGACATGGGTTTGAGGACTATGTAACCTCGATTTTTATAAGAGGAAAGCATGATTCTGTAAAATTTTCTCGGTACATTTAAATCCCAAAGTAGACTCCGATTAATCACATGATTGCGTTTTATTTTAAATTACGTTAAATTGGTACTAAGAGTACTGATTTGACTAATAGTTATTTTTTAATAATATTAATTAAAAAATGTAAGGTCTAACAAAATTAGCTGAAACTATTTTAAGGGGATCATCAGACCATCATACTGAACAGCTTTCTCTATCGGACCAATATCGAAATCGCGAAAAAAAAATCAGCTCTCCCATACAAAATTGCAAACAACTATTAGTCAAATCAGTACTCTTAGTACCCATTTAACGTTATACAGGGTGTAAGTGATAGCCTATAGCAAATACTGCAACGGTGTAATCAGACCATCAAACTGAACAACTTTCACTATGGAGCCTACCTCAGGAGACGCGAAAAAAAATCTGCTGTCCCATACATTTGAGTCGGTTAGCTACTTCAGTTTTGTAAGGGACAGCTGATTTTTTTCGCGTCTCCTGAGGTAGGCTCCATAGTGAAAGTTGTTCAGTTTGATGGTCTGAGTTCACCGTTTCGGTATTTGCTAGGCTGTCACTTACACCCTGTATTAATTATGTATGTACTTTATGTTTAAAAACATACGTAGATAGGTATGTTTAAAACATTAAACAAATATTCTGAGTTCATTTAATAGAAAACCAATATTTATCCAAGATTACGAGATAGAGCACTGAGCATAACTTCAGTTAACCGTCGAATAAATTCTATAGGGTATGACTTATTCTTGGCAACGAATGTAGGAAAACATACTAAATACACATTAAGATGACTAACTCGCGTAGTACGAAAGAGATTGAATTATTTAAAGTACTACGGGACAAACATACCCTACTTCGTAAATATTCCGCGAAAGAATTTTGCATTTTAAACGTTTCTAAGAAAACTCGATATTTTTGTGCTTCCAGTAAAATTGGAGCAGACATGACATTTGCTTTATATTTAACATATTATAGGTATTCTTTTGTATTGATGCTAACGTGAATCGAATGCTTACGAGCCTGGAAAAAAAGAATTGAGTAAAAATAACACATTTTAGTATGATTATCACTTTTTCGAAAATAATTTCAATGAATATCATTGAAATATCTATCCGTACAGAAATATGGACCACTATATATAGTGGTACGACTAATTCATCAATTCAAAGTCGCTTAGCGAGCTATGGAGAGAGCTATGCTTGGTGTTTCTACAGGGTGAAATTGATATCATTAGCATCCTTTTAAACTAAGAGTCTACCCATCAAACTGAACAACTTTCACTACGGGAGCAAACCGATCAGAGCAAAAAAATTATTATACTTTTAAAAAAAAATTATACTTTATTTGACACCAAAAAAAACAGAAAAATAAAACCAACAAAACCACCAAATAATCAGCTGTTCCATACTAAACTGCAATGCCTACATGACTCAAATGTATGGAACAGCTGATTATTTTTTTACTCCGATATGTTTGCTCCCATAGTGAATGTTGTTCAGTTTGATGGCTAATGATGTCAGTTTCACCATTTATAACAAATTACATTAGGAATGAGGTGATCATCAGAGAACTAAAGTGGTTGGCGTAGTTAAGAAAATTAATAAGCTAAAGTGACAATGGGCTGGTCATATCTGCCGAAGAACTAAAAACCGATTAGGAATCAGAGTGCAGGAGACCAATCGTGCTTGATAAAATCTCCACTGAACCGGGATTGGACCGCGTGTGAACCACAACTTTTTACACATTCGGCATGGCGCTAATCATTTAATTTTGACAGCCGTTAGAGCCGTTTTGACAGATCGCTCGGACGTTAGAGGCTATCAATCTCATAGTAAGTAAGTCAAGTTTAGTGCGATAATTCAGCACAGTTGAATAGTAACTGGATTGCAATGTGATTAGAACTGAAATTGCATAAGGGTTGAACTCCTATCTTTCAAATTAGTTCGATTGGGTTGCAGGCGTAGTGAGGGACACCCTGCGGCCCGCTGGACCTACAATGACCTAGAAAAGATAACGGAAAGCGACCTGATTAGGAAGGCTGAGGATAGAGTTTTGCACCTATTTATTTCCCATATTTTTACTACGAATAAGATATACAGGGTGTAAGTGACAGCCTAGCAAATACTGAAACCATGAACTCAGAACATCAAACTGAACAACTTTCACTATGGAGCCTACCTCAGGAGACGCGAAAAAAAATCTGCTGTCCCATACAAAACTGCTGTACTTACCCGACTTAAATGTATGGGAGAGTTTTTTTTTCGAGCTTCCTGATGTTGGTTCCATAGTGAAAGTTGTTCAGTTTGATGGTCTGTGTTCACCGTTTCAGTATTTGCTAGGCTGTCTCTTACACCCTGTATTTACGGTAGGCAGGTGCCTACGTAATTTTAATTGCATTAATTTATCTGTCGTTGCTCGATCATAACAACTTGATCAATAAATCTAATTTAACGCAATGTTAAACTAAAACAAACATTACGAGATCCCAACTAAGAGCATGTACCTAGAAGTGTCCAAAGTTAGTATTCGACGGAGCATGCAAAGTTCGGAGTTCGTGCCACTTCGGAGTCAAGAATTAACAGGGACATTAATAAGCTTGCCGTTGCGTACAACGGACGTCCCGCTGGGTAAACGTTAAACAGCACACAGTTAGTTTAATATTAGTAGTTTCTGTTTTGTTATATCTATGTACATACATACATAATTATATAAACGCACGAAATCCTTCTCGGGGTGATCAGAAACATTGCTGCAACCACCAAGTTTCTGTTTAAGAATCTTGTTTATTCAAATTCAATTTTGTTGTTTAAATGTTGTGAATTCTGTTATATCTATGTATGTAAACATATTTTTACGTAACATAATAAACTTAATATTTAATCCTATTCAATGGTGAGATTAATATAATACTTTGACAGCAAATACATCAATATTCTTGACTCCGGAATGCATATAAGCATAATCCACTTCTGTAGTTTTTGACGCGCTCTCTTCATCATCATCATATCAGCCAATAGACGTCCACTGCTGGACATAAGCCTTTCCCCAAAATGGGGGGATTTGCCATAATCGCCACGCTTGGCAGGCGGGTTGGCGATCGCAGTTGGATTGAATGTGTGTACTCAGAGGATGCTGCTGCCCATCCTCCGGTAGATCCCTTAGTCGCCTTTTACGACACCCACGGGAGGAAATGGGATGGTGCTATTCGTAGCTGACACCACACGCGCTCTCTTATTGGTCAATAAACTCCCATAGTGGACGTTGTAAGCAAATTCTACTACTGGACCCTTTTTGCGTGTACGCTATGTGTCTATGTATACAGATTAGTAAAAATGTATTCTAATATTTTATTCCCACAATCCTCACAAGAGTGCTGCTATTTTTGAATGTCACCGATGTCTTTGAAATCCATCCATCTTCATTTCGAGTGGTGGTGATTAGTTTTTCTATATTTTTGGGATCGTTCGAATGTGACATGAATGGCTTCACACAGAAAACGTTTCAATGGGCGTTTTACTTTTGTTATTTTTTTTTTAATTTAGTTCCTAAAAATTAACGGCTCGCGAGATCCTGTCAAAATCATGTCAAGACTGTGCCTGCCTTTTAAAGGTCAAGGGATCGAGGCCATACAACCATGTCAGATGTAAACAGTGTCATATTTTCGATTAAAATGATTCGTAAGTAATTAAATATTCAATCAAAAGATGCGTTGGCATCTTTTTGATCATCTTCTCCCTCTTTATTATTTTAAAAACATTGTTTTGAAATTTTGACCTTTATTCGCACAGACCGTAACGCCAACTATCGATCCACTAGAAAACCAAAAGAAAAACGCTCATTGAACGAACGAACGAATAAATGATTTCATAGTGACAGTTATAACCAGAGTTTACCGCCGAAATTATGAGGTAACGGAACGTAGAAAAAAAATAAAATCTGTTGATGTCTATCGCATTAGAAACGTCAAACTTTCGAATGGTGAGATTTGATATACTAATGGGTCAGAGCCGTATAAAAAGAAGGTAGGAAAAATTCTTCGTCTATGGTCAGAGAACTTGTTGCAAAAGTCACAGGTGTGGTGTTCAAAAACGTATATGAATGCATATTCGAATGCGGTTTCCGGTTATAATATAAGCGTAAATACGGCCACAGTGCACAAACTGCTGTTAAGCTATGTCTAACGTAATAGGTAAATGTATCGTTTTCCCTCAGTATAACTATTCTATTAATAGTTGTAGCTCCCAAATAATCCATATTTCCCAGTTTTCATATTGTATATCTGTAGCCTGGAGTTAGATTCTATCCGTCCTGCAATAGTTTATGCACCCAGCGGGGATTCTCTTTGAGTGTATTGCGATGTTGCTTTCAGAGATAAGCTTTGATTGATGGACTTGTCTTGTTTCGATTAAAGTATCTTCAAACTTCCTTCATACTATTCTTGGGCGTATCATAACAATTAGAAACGTGAAGATCTAAAATTTTTTTTTTTCAAATCTTGCACATTTTTTTTTTTCATAAAAAGAATCGTATATTCTCGTAGATTTTTATTCAGGAAAACTCTAGGAAAACCGAAGAACTTTTGTTATTCATTTGTGTTTGCATGGGTGTGAGTGGTGAATTTGTGTGTATATGTGTGTGGAGAGTGTTTGAGTATGTATATGCGTCTGCCAACTGCAGAATAAGTTTTACACCGCTTATCGCATATGCACATTTATTATTCTGCCCCAAGCTAAAAAGGCAAACATGCTTACATTTTTGTGTTTTTGTAAATAAATTATATTCAACTTTAACCAAGCTCTTAACTAGTATTTTTAAATTTAACTTTTATTACGTTTGTACATGTACATTGTATATATTTTATATTATCTGTGTTATTATTCAAATTTTAATTATGGAATCGCAACGGTACGACATAAATAAATTATAATCTCAATGAACAAACCAGGATTCAAACTAAAGACATCTTTCGTATGACATTATCATCACAGAACAGAGAACTTGGCTTCATAAATCCAAAATAAAGACTGAAAAATTTGATCTTGGGCGGGACTTGAACCCGCAACCTTCCAAACCGGGGATTTGCTATCGACTAAATAAATTACCGAGTAGGTACCGAGTCTACTACAGAGAACGAAATTCTTCAACCTATTTCGTCTCAAGGTAGTTTCAGTCCATACAAAAGTTTGACGCACTATACGCGTAGACGGAATTAATAAAAGTAATATTTTATATATGGAAAAATAGTTCAGAAAATCTAGTTGCCGCGTCACAAATTATTTTTGCAATTTATAATATAATTACGAAGATATAAAGCTTTTAAAATTTTGTATGAAAAATTTCAAAGCTTTATTTATATCTTCGAAAATATTTTATAAATTGCAAATTTTATTTGTGACGCGGCAACTAGATTTCTAAACTATTTTTCCATATATACAAAGTTACTTATATTAATACCATCTACGCGTATTGTGCGTCAAAGTTTTGAATAAAATTGACCCCTCTGCACGTTGCGCCATCTACTGCTGATGTATAGGTTGAAGATTTTAGTTGTCTGACGTTGACGTAGGAGGCACGGTAGCTTAAATTGGACAAAAGCAAATCCTCAGTTTGGCAGGTTGTGGGTTCTATCCTAGTTCTATCCAGACCGAGACTTATTTTTTAAATCTTTAACTTGATTTGATAAAGCACTTTTTTTTAGATTTTAAAATTTTAAAATTCCAACCAGATACCTAATTCAAAAATCATTTAGAAAGCTCAAACCGCACGCATTGGCACGTACATAAAAGTTTAAATTGTGATAATGAAATAAACATTACACGAGTAAATGAAAAGCTGATGACCTGCGTACCGAATTACGTTTACAATAAAATTTCCCTTTTTATTCCTTTTTTCTCAGGTTTATTTTTTCATTTTCTTTATTTTTTTATCTTTGCGTGGATGCACATTGAAGATATTTGGAAAAATATTTATTAAGGGAGTTTACGATACGTAATGAAATCCATTAAGACCATTTTAATAATTTTGATCTGTTTATTTGTTTGTCTGCTGCTTTATGCACGCATCACTTAAAAACTACTAAACCGATTTGAATATAGTTTTAGGGGAATGGAAAGGAATAGGGCTTAGCTTAAATTTGCATCAAGACTTTATTTCATAATGATCGGTTCATTCAATCAAAAGTTATAAGTAGGTACTTAATAATTAAGTACGTGTAAGTCTGTGGTCTGCGCTTACGAAGTTGCGAGCGCGCGCCGGCAGCTAGTAAATATTGTAACGTCCGTCAGGGTTAAAACAAAAGACATCTTTGTATGACATAAATATCAATCCAACCAGATAATTCAAAAATCATTTAGCAAGCTCAAACGGCACGCATTGGCACGTAAAAGTTTAAATTGTGATAATGAAGTGAACATTACACGAGTGAATGAAAACCTGTGAAGTGTTAAATGTTTAATGACCTGCGTACCGAATTACGTTTACAATTCAATTTTCTGTTGCAAAGTAGCTGCGCTATTTTACCAACCAAATTACAGTCGTTTTATTTGCAATTTGAACTACGTGCTAATGACGTTTATTTTAGCAGCTTTAACTTTGTTATTTAAACATAAAAGTAACACAATTAAAATACATTATGATAAAAGAGTTCCGTGACTGACTGACTGAGAGACAACGCACAGCCTGGGTGAAGCTAAACGTGTGAGTCGCGTATTTTGAGTCCGTTTCATATAAAGGCTGAGGTCATAGACAATGCATTCCTGGATTTTATATGAAACGGACACAAAATACGCAACTCACAACGCTTGTTTGGCTTCACCCTAAACCGCAGAAGATAGAAACATGATATTTGGAATATACATTCTACAGAGGATGTAGGGGTGCGCTATGAAATGATTTATCGAAAATTAACCCGTAAAGGGGTAATCCACGCCGTCGAAGTCGCGAGTCAAAACCTCATTCACTATAAATAAAACATTGTCCCCAGACGCTGCTATGTATGCGGTAAAAGATAGGCTACATAATATATGTAATATGAAGAAAACGCGTCATTTTTGCGTTTAGGATCGGATTTTAGTGTTTACATCGAATAGATATCATAGTTTATGGATATTCTCGATGTACCTATAGTTTTATTCATTCGTCAATCCCTAAGCCCCACTTGCGTCAACCTGGGTCACCAATTAACTCTAGGTAAAATAGATTTCTCATTTGTTTTTCTGTACAAAAAATCATAAGTTACCAACTAATATAGCATTAAACTGAACTCTCTGGATACAGGTAAATACATTTTTAGTAGGCTTTTCCTCAATTATTAAATAAAACTAATAGGTGCGGCTCAGAATTTCGTATGCGCCTCGTGCGGAGAGCGGGGAGAAGTGACAGCTGTCAGTTCATAATTGACAGCAGCCAGAGGGGCAATCCATACAGCACGCAGTCGGGTCCGCCAAAAACCACATTTTCGCTAACAATAGTTAATAAGCCAAATAAGTTAGTGAAATACGTACCTAATATCATCATCATCAGGATGATGGTCCGGCGGCACGTCGAGCCGGAGGTCGCCGAGCGCCCGCGCCGCGTGCCTCCTCCGCCTCTCGTACCACAGCCTCCTTTGTTCCCTCTCATTATCCCTCTGAACTCCGAAGAACGTCTGCGTCTCTCTCTTAAGATAATCCCTGACTGCAACCGTATGAACTCTGCGTAATCTGACGCCGTCTTCTGGGGCTGGTTGCGGCACGGGTTCGGGAGGGGGTGGGGCGAGGGGCACGGGCGGGGCGGAGACGACGCGTGGGGGAGAGGCGGGCGCGGGGAGCGGCGGTGCGGAGGCGGCTGTTGGCGGGGAGGAGCTCTGGCATGCTAGTTGTGGTGCCAGCAGCCCCGCACTTGAGCGCCTGTAACAAGAAAAAAATCATGTTAACACTAGAGCACACGTGCATTTATTAAAAGCATAGAAAGAAATAAAACACTGTTCATCTTTCTTCACTTTTGATACATCAATAACAAAAATAATCTTTTTTTTCTTAAGGTTGAACATAATTACAAACACCTCTAATTCTATTGCACTAAAAAATAAGTAGTCAAAGACTAAAAAGGATTTCATGTTACCTCGCCCCCCGCAAAAAGTAGCAGAAATGTTTTTAGTAGAATTACACGCGTAAATTGTCCCTATATAAGGTCTAACAAAATTAGCTGAAACTATTTTAAGGGGATGATCAGACCATCAAACTGAACAACTTTCTCTATGGGACCACAATTGAAATCGCGAAAAAAAAAATCTGCTGTTCCATACAAACCTACTCAACCTATATGTATGGGACAGCAGATTTTTTTTTCGCGATTTCAATAGTGGTCCCATAGAGAAAGTTGTTCAGTTTGATGGTCTGATCATCCCTTTAAAATAGTTTCAGCTAGTTTTGTTAGACCCTATATAAGTAGTCAAAGACTAAAAAGTATTAAGAAAAATGTTTAAATGTGATGCTGTCAGTATCATCTTTATGAGCAGAGAGACAGAATACTTTTAAGCTTTTACTTGTTGATGGGGCAAGCCACCCTGAGACAGAAAAAGACCAATTTATCTTATTTTTAATTCGGAGAGTAAAAACTAGGAACCGATTCGGTTTTAAAAGTAGTACAGGGTTTATAGGTAGCGAAAAATTGTATATATGTTGTTTTTGGTACACGTTATTAAAAGCGAAAGCGGAAATACTTTGCATTAGTTCATCTATAAAAGCTTTTCCGCAAAAAAAATTACAAACAACAAAAGGCATTATAAAAACGACAGAATCCGGATAATCTGTAACCGTCAATCCAGCGAATGTACAGCTATAAGTATCCACGGAATTCGTTATTCCGGACCAACATCGTCATCGTCAAATCGGTCCAATTGATTTGGTATTTCCGATTGCGATTCCGTTGCAAATCAATTTTCAATTACATTCGATACACAGCCGCCTACACTGAACTGGCGAAAATTGAAGGAAATTCTAGTGACATGCTATTAATATTGGAAGCAAAGGTGACGAGGTTTAGAAGCTGTACCAATTTGCGAAAACAATAGGCTGGGTCGCTGAAATTCGGCGTATACACAGAATAGAGAGATTCAATAAGAGGAAAGTCCATTATCCGTCAGAAGTACGAATGATCATAATAAAACCTTTATACAATAATATTTGACATAATTTAACACTTCTGAAGCTATTAAAGAATTTAAAATGCATACATACATACATATTCTCACGCCTGTCTCCCACTGGGGTAGGCAGAGACAACGGAACGCCACCTGCTACGATCCTGACATACCTTTCTAGCTTCCTCCACATTCATAAGTCCTTTCATGCATGCTCGTTGGTTTCAAGCACGTCGCCAATTTGGTTCATATATGTACGTCTAGGCCGTCCCCTTCCAACATTTCCACTTACGCTTGCCTTATAGATTGCCCTTGTCAATCTGCCCTCATCCATTCTTTCCACTTGACAAAACCATCTCAACATACCTTTCTCTATTTTTGTCACTACATCCTCTTTCAAACCACAACATTCTCTAATAAAACTATTTTTCAATTTGTCCATCACAGTCACGACGCCACACATACTTCTAAATGAGCGCATTTCCACTGCGTTAATCCTATTTTCTGCCATACCCAAGATTCACTACCATACATCAATGTCGGGATTAACACTGACATTTACAATGAGCCTATGCTTACATACATGTGTTACATAAAATACATACACAACTCAGAATCTGGGGTGGTCAGAAACATTATTTCAATTAAGAACCAAATAAATTGCAATTAAATTATACTAGTGGAATTTTAAAAAGGTGCACAGACAATGTCTTATCATTTTTCCATTGGCGTAGATAGCGTTTAACTATTAGTCTGTTAAGGGCCTATGTCGAAAAATAATTGAAGCGAAGTGGGCGTGTGATAGCTTATATTACTGCCTGATGCGAGAGAAAGAGATGGGGCGGCGCGCGCGCCTGAAACGACGCAAGCGTATAACAAACTTTATTTAATTGTGTTTGTTGTACTATTTATGTAAGTTCAATTCTGCTCTTATAAATTTTTTTAAAAATATCAATCTCTTTTTTTTAAACTCTAGTCTCGAGTTTCTATTATTCGCCGTTTAGCAGTTCCAAGCGTTTATTGATAAAGACGGAGGCTACTTTAACTTGTATTTCTATTGAGAAAATGTGTCTTAATCGTGTTTTGGCTCTAATCAAAACTTCAATTAAATGTTCAATTTACACATATCCGATAATCATACTCCTACTGTTAGTACTTCATGATATATGACGCTTTGAAGAATCCTATTTTTTTCACATAGCCTCTTAAACGCTATAGCTATAGTTTTTGTACAATAATTAACATAATAATTATTATATGTACTTAACGTACTTATACGTACAAGTAGCTATCGTATTACCACAGTATAAGAAAGAGTATCTATTACTACATTAGTATTACTTAATAAACAATATATTGATAATTTAATTAAGTGTATACTGTATACAGGGTGAAGTAAAAATAACACATTTTAGTATGATCATCACTTCTTCGAAAATAATTTCAATGAATATCATTGAAATATCTATCCGTGCAGAAATATGGACCACTATATAGTGGTTACATTTTTTAATTAATGTTATTAAAAAATAACTATTAGTCAAATCAGTACTCTTAGTACCAATTTAACGTAATTTAAAATAACACGCAATCATGTGATTAATCGGAGTCTACTTTGGGATTTAAATGTACCGAGAAAATTTTACAAAAATGGTCACAACAAATCAAATCACAATTTGGTCGTATTTTACGGTAATTTCGTCATATACTGGTGCTTTATGCGTCTATACGACACCTATACGACCAAATTGTTAGTTGAGTAATCGACAAAGGTGGACCCCGACGATACGACTAATTCATCAATTCAAAGTCGCTTAGCGAGCTATGGAGAGAGCTATGCTTGGTGTTTCTACAGGGTGAAATTGATATCATTAGCATCCTTTTAAACTAAGAGTCTACCCATCTAACTGAACAACTATGGGAGCAAACCAATCGGAGTAAAAAAATAAATTTGATATTACATACATTTGAGTCGAGTCGGCAGGGCATTGTAGTTTAGTATGGAACATCTATACTAAACTACATCTCTGGTGTCTCTTTTAGCACGGAAATACTTTCTCTTCAGAAAATTTTTAATATGTATTTAATAAAGTATCTGTTGAAATCTGATTAAAAATGTCTTCTCGGAAAGTTAAATAAAAATTTCAAGGAGATCGATTTATGACAAACTCGATAGATTGCCTACCTTGAGGTGTTTCTTCTCTCATAGAATTATTAATTTACTACGTTATTCAAGAGTCTAAAATGATATATAAAGATATATGAGCATAAAAAAATTTCGCGATGTTTTCGCTTTCCTAGTACTATATAGGTTTTAATTATTTTCCTTTTGTTAGTCTAATACCTACATACTCATGTGAGATATACAGGGTGAAATTGATATCATTAGCATCCTTTTAAACTAGGAGTCTACCTATCAAACTGATCAACTTTTACTATGGGGAGAAAAAAAATCTGCTGTTGCATACATTTGCGTCGAGTAGGCATTGCAGTTTAGTATGGAACAGCTTTTTTTTTTTTGCTCCGATCGGTTTGCTCCCATAGTAAAAATTGTTCAGTTTGATGGGTAGGCTCTTAGTTTAAAAGGATGCTAATGATATCAATTTCACCCTGTAGAGACATTATTGCACAGACTAAATTCAATCTCAAAAACAAATAATTACTCGAGCACTCCAATATTTCTATGTAAATGAAATTATCATACTACTAGAAACGTTTTACACCAAGCAAACCATTTTAATTACAAAAGCTCACACATTAATAATATGTTGACTTTCAAGAAACAAATTACTCACCAACTATCATATTACAAAATTGTTGGTATTAACTTCGGTTTAATATATAACGTTATTTCCACAAATAGGTACCACTTACGTATAAATAGGTATTAATAAGTCTATACATATTAATAATCTATATTTCTATATAAGGTCTAACAAAATTAGCTGAAACTATTTTAAGGGGATGATCAGACCATCAAACTGAACAGCTTTCTCTGTGGTGCCAATATCGAAATCGCGAAAAAAAAATCTACTGTTTACCGTACCATACCATACATTACCATACATTTCAGTCGAGTTATGTTTGCAGTTTTGTATTTTTTTTTGCGATTTTGATATTGGTCCCATAGAAAAATTTGTTCAGTTGATGGTCTGATCATCCCTTTAAAATAGGGATTTGAATGGGGTTTCACAAAACCATAGGGCTTAGTTTTTAATTGGTTTATACGATCAAAAGTTATGTCTGCGCATACGAACTCATAAAAATTTTAACAATTAAAACCGCCTTCAATGCAAACGAAAAAGTCATCGGCTGCAATATTATTTTTTAACTTTTTAGTTTTTTTGAAGGCAGTTTCAATTTTTTGTAAAAATTTTGTTTATTTCACAATTTTCAGTGGTGAATTCATTAGTTCAATTTAATAGTAGTGCTTTAAATTAATAAACGCACTAGCCGGTGGCATTACGATATTCAAAGGTTTCCCTCGATTTTTCTGGCATGCCATCATCAGATCCTGGTTTCCTCATCATGGTACCACCCTTGGAATATCTTCTTTCGAACAAAAAAAGAATCATCAAAATCGGTTCATAAACGCGAACACACATAAAAAAAAGAAAAAAAGAATATATACGGTCGAATTGAGAACCTCCTCCTTTTTTAAAGTTGGTTAAAAAACGAAGACGAGTAGAAAGTCTATCTTCATCAAAATTATGGAATTAATATACCCTCAACTGACTTACCTTACAGCAGGTAAGTACAGCTTTTACAAATGTAGATTAAATATACCAAAACGGGAAGCATGTCACATTAATTCTACATAATATTACGTATTCAATAGCAATTTCCGTATTATTCGTGCGTCAAAAGAAAATAGCAGGGCTGTGACCTTTGTCATTTCTGATATATCCTTGTTTTTTGATAGTCGAGGGAATAAAATGGAATTTCCCAAGAGTTCTGGGCAATTATTGGGCGTCCAGGGTCAAACAGAACATGTCCCGAAGAGACTGAACAGGACATGTGATTGATAAATGTTTCAGACTTCGGACAGTCTTAAGAACTTTGCGTAATTTTCTATCTAAGTAAGTCGAATAATGCTTGTTTTACTGAAGTATAATTAGACACAAGAACCTAAATATCGATGCTCACATAAACTTACGATCGCATTCCAGCGTGATTAGAAACTTGGCAATAATTACTGACTATTTTTTGACTTTACTTGGTGATAGTGACCCTTAATTATTATGTGATACAAATTTATATTAATACATTAGACTTTATGGAAATCTCGTGTATAAAGGACCGTATTAAGAGGCTATGTGAAAAAAATTGGATTCTTCAAAGCGTCATATATCATAACATAAAGTACTAACAGTAGGAGAATGATTTGCGGATATGCGTAAATTGTATTAGAATTGAAGTGAAGAATTAGAATCAAAACACGATTAAGACACATTTTCTCGACAGATAAACAAGCCAAAGTAGCCTCCGCCTTTATCGATAAACGCTTGGAACTGCTAAACGGTGAATAATAGAAACACGAGACTTGATTTAAAAAAAGAGATTGATATTTTATGAATTTTGATTGGAGCAGAATCGAACATGCATAAATAGTGCCGACAAACTGTTATGCAGTTTGGCATAAAATGTGTCTGTAATACTGTACTGTGTTTTGCGAGAAAAAAATAAAATAAATTAATTAAATTAGTACAATCACAATTATATAAAGTTTGTTTTGGGCTTGCATCGCTTCAGGCGCGCGCGCCGCCCCATCTCTTTCTCTCGCATCAGGCAGTAATATAAGCTATCACACGCCCATTTCGCTTCAATTATTTTTCGACATAGGCCCTTAATTATTATAATTATTATGTAGTTACTGATACAAATTCATATTTGTACATTAGACTTTATTGAAATCTCGTGTTATACCATAAAGGAACGTATTAACGCAAGTTCGATGAAATCTTCTATGTTTAGTGCCTATCTCCCTTACGTAAAAAACCAAGTCAGAGGCCGAAAGGCGGTTTGCTCTGACACTAGGGCTTGCTGCCCATACGATAAGAAGTATCTCTCTTGACGTAGCCAAGCCAAAGTAAGACATAAATTATTTAAAAACAAGATAAAAGAAGTCACACATCCAATATCAGACTTTTCCATCAAGTTTGGTTTGAAAAACCTGACTATCTTTCTTCACTTCATCCAAATGGCAACCCTACCAAGTGTATTAAACGCGAGAGTCGCAGGTGGTGCCTTGAGCTGGCAATAATTTGCACGCAGCAGTAAACGGGGCAGGTAAATCAAGATATAGCACTTGGTAGCTAAGCAATGCCTTTGATAAATATTCCTTATTATTGTGTCGCATAGCCTTTGAATACTTATATAGGGACTAGTTACGCATGTAATTGTACTAACACACATTTCTGCCACTTTTTGCGGGGGGCGAGGTAACATGAAATCCGCAACTTTGGATTTCATTCCCATAACTTTAGATTCTAATTTTGAACTTTAAAAATAATGAAAAGTAGTCTCGCGTGAACCCCAAATGTTTTAAGTTCGAAATGATTGTTTCGCAATTATAGGCTGTCTCGTTTAGTGATAAGGTATAAAATTGAATGTAAATGCACATGATTAATTGATCTTATACCGTGGCAGAGGGGAAATGCTACCGCAAGGCTAGTCCTTATAATAAATATTCAAAGCGCATAGCAGACGCTTGAGTTGAATAACGGATTGAGGTGCTTATAAGCAGCTTTTGGTTACACTACCTAGATACACCTATGGGTTGGAGACAGTGTTGGGCAAAATGTGATTCACTACTAATTACATTTTGTAATTATTAATTGCAATTAATCAATCACTCTTTTGGTTACGATTTTAAATGTATGATTTTCGAAAGTAAATAAGCTAATGCAATCATTTATAATCGAAATAAAAAACATACATTTTTAATTTTAACCAAAAAAGTAATTGAGTAATAACAATATACATATACTGTATATTTTGGTGTGCAAATAAAGAATATTTATGTTATGTTATACATTTTTATGTTGTTTTTTGTGCACAATAAAGAATCTAAGAATTACAAAATGTAATTAGTTGTTAATTTGTAATTAAATTTTTCCCAACATTGGTAGGATATGTACCTACGTCTATACAATTGACAATGTTTAGAATGAATCTGATTGTATTGTGTTGTGACATTAAAGATAAAGTTTTTATTATTACGGAAATTATTACACAAGAGTGATCACTCACTGACTTTTTTAGAACTTCAATATGTGAAAACGGAGATGGAGAATTTCGAAGTAATCACTGTAACAAAAAAGCGCGGGAATCCGATCTACTACACTACACAGCGCAATCTGTTTACTAAATGAAATATATTATGTAATAAATACGAGAACCTATGTATATTTACATATAACTCCAGTAAATATTTTGTTCCTTTTTTTGTATTATGAACGCGCCGCGCGCCGTGCTAAGGAAGCGAAAGAGACAACATAAATTTAACAAACGTACCTCTACCTATAAGTAATACTGTTATAATGCATGACACACACGCGTTTTCCAAAAACAAGTAGATAATTTTTTGTCATAGTAAGGTACAAAACGAGGCACGATTGCACTTTGTGTTACATCATGTTGAAGAAACGATTTTAGAGCTAAAGGAAAGGTACCTAATTTGCAAATAGGTATACAGGGTGAAATTGATATCATTAGCATCCTTTTAAACTAAGAGTCTACTCATCAAATTGAGCAACTTTTACTATGGGAGCAAACCGATCGGAGCAAAAAAAAAGACTAGACCGAAATGTATGCAACAGCAGTTTTTTTTGTGCTTCGATTGGTTTGCTCCCATAGTAAAAGTTGTTCAGTTTGATGGGTAGACTCTTAGTTTAGAAGGATGCTAATGATATCAATTACACCCTGCATACTAAATAAGATGACGATGAAGTAAATATTTAACTGTATATCTAAAACCTTTAATTTACTGATACTAACTCAATATTTGAACATACATCAATGGTGCAAAAAGTGCAGTGTCAGGAACATCAGCAATAGCAGCTGTGCTGCATTGTTTTTGTGATGCAGTCACGCATGTGTGATCTATAACGGGATGATTTTCAACTTGCAATCAATGCATCAATGTTTGCAAAACCCAAGATCCATAATCTACACATCAGCCTAACGACATTCGAATAGAAAAACTTGAATACCTCTAGAAGTAATAGTTTCGGCAGTTCAATGTAGAACATTTAAGATCAAAATGGCTGAGATGATATAAATAAAATAATCTATAGTATTATAAAACTGTAACAGAAGTGTGTCTGTATATTGAAGCTATTAGCAAAAAAAATTTTCCGAATATCCCTGATTCCATAACACCAATTTTTAGATTTTTTGTCTGTCTGTTTTTTTGTTTAATCGAGCATCACGCAAAAACTACTAAACCGATTTTGATGATACTTTTTTTGTTTGATAGCTTATGATCTGACTTAAAATCTGGTATATAATTTGTGCGGACAAAGTTGCGGGTTAACTCTAGTAATAACATAAATTTATTGTTTAACAAAAGACGGGTTATATGATAACTTAATTATGTATTATGTAACTTACTTATCTTATCATTTGTTATCTCAAACTCATAAGCTATTCTCTATACCTACATGGTGTTAGGGTAGTTTTGAACTATTTTAATGGGTGATTGTACTCATGACACTGAAAAAATTTCATAAAGAACGGGGAGGAGTCGCAAAATAAAAAGTCATCTTTTCATACAAACGTTCGGTCAGATGATTTCATTTAGTATGGAAAGTCAACATTTTTTTTTGTTTATTTACTAAAGATTTCTTAGGTAAAGTTGTTCAGTTTGATGGTTCGATACATAACGCATTTAATTTTACACCCTTTATAATAGCATAGTAAAGTAAAACCGGTATACTAAAAAGTATAAAATAAAGTACCTAATCAACTTCACCATAGACGACCCGGTTAGTGTAATGGTTACCACGCCGGACTGCCAAACCAGGTCCTGGGTTCGAATCCCAGTTCGGTCATGGATGTTTAAATGTTTGTGCCGCTGTTGTATGGTTTCCATAATAAACAGCCTGTAGTGCTTGCTTGGGATCATTACAATGTGTGTGCCTGTGAGCGTTATTTATTTTTATTTATTACTAGCTTTTGCCCGCGACTTCGTCTGCGTGGACATGTAATTTTGTCTAATGTCTCGTCTAAGGTCATGAAGGTCATGGTCCGAACCAAGTCTAGGAATCCTGGCATGTAACATTAGAATGGCGATTAAGGAATGGGCTGATAAAAGACACCGGCTAGAATGCTCTGGCCTTTCGTGTCTGCAACACTGCAGTAGTAGGTACTATTAAATAATCTGTGTTAGTACTTATTTACTTCTTAACTGAGAGAGCTTCAAGATCCTATTTGAAAATGTAACAGGACAACAATTTTTAATTCACCGATTGCAATAATTTACAATATATCTCCATAACTATTACTGTAATATAATTTAAATTCTCCGTAGTAAGATAACCGATATTAACGAGCACAAATGGCCTATAAATATTTAAATTAACGTAAGTAATTTCCGATTCTAGAAAAAGCGAATGCAGTGTCTCTTTAATGGCGAAGCTATTTCATAGAACATTAACCTAGCGAAAATCAACGTAGGTTAACGTAGGTAGGTAGGTAGGTAGGTAAAATGCATTTCTCCTGAAGAAAAACAATATTTAGTTCTTCAAACATTACGAGTTATAATATTTATATACTTTATAATACAGGGTGTTACAGAAGTAAGAATAAAAATAGAAAACTTTTAAGAGGGTGGTTTAGACCAACAAACTGAACAACTTACACTAAGGGACCAACATCGAAATCTAAAAAAAAAATCTTTTGTCTCATACATTTAGCTCGAGTAGATCTGAAGTTTAGTATGGAACATCGCAAACGCATCGCATCATGGCGATTATGGCATTATTTTGGGGGAGGCATATGTCCAGCAGTGGACGTCTATCGGCTGATATGATGATGATGGAACATCCGATTTTTTTCGCGATTTCGATATTGGTCCCATAGTGAAAGTTTGATGGTCTTAACCACCCCCTTAAATGTTTATTTGTATTTTTGAAACACCCTGTATAACGACTTTACTGAACATTAATATAACTTTCTCATTCTCTAAAGTGCATTGACTTTTGCTATTGGTCCGTTTTGGGATGGTCAAATCGAAAATTTTGCTTCAACTACCACTAAAAGACATTTCCCACGTGACGAAGTGTATTCGTTTCGGGTCGTTTCG
Organism: Agonopterix arenella; assembly: GCA_927399405.1. Lineage (NCBI taxonomy): Eukaryota > Metazoa > Arthropoda > Insecta > Lepidoptera > Depressariidae > Agonopterix > Agonopterix arenella. The sequence continues at coordinate 10,177,134 of OV656707.1, read as the reverse complement.
CAGCTGGCGAATGTGTATGATCAAAGAACACATACATAGCTGAAATTATACACAGGATAGGAGGAATATCGTGCTTCCCAAGGAAATGGAAATTATCCTTTCCTATCGTGGCATCTATATATATAATAATATATATATAAATGAATCCCTATTTCCTTTGGTCACGACATCACGCGAGAACGGCTGGACCGATTGCGATAAAACTTTGGTGGGTTCAACGTTTACACGTCCACTGCTGCAGGAAACAGGCCTACGTTTAGGAAGGGTGTAATGCCAATTAAAAGACTTCATAACGCATCAGAATTTCTTTTCACGCATACACAGGTTCTCTGATGATATTTTCCTTCACCGTTTGAGAGCAGGTATTACTCACATAAGATACAAAAACTCATTGATACATGGCATGCCGTCGGTGCGGAATCGAATAAGGGTCCAATACCTCTCCCCAACGCACCACCAACGCTCTTAATAATAAGTTAAAAATAATAAACACGATATCTATTAATAAACAATTATTAATCAGCATTTTTATACGCACTTAAACGAGGGTAGTAACATTTTCCAGCCGTCCATTTGTTCAGAGCAATGATAAAATACCGTGGTCGCAGTTAAAATATCGATCTGTTACAAACCGCTGCAGAGGATGTTAAAATAACTGGAGGAATTTAAAAATAGTAGTTTTTGTTCACAAACCTATTGTATTCACAGTTATTAAAATAATATGAAACAAGTATGAAACAAGTATGAAACAAGTATGAAACAAGTATGAAACTAATTTACATTGTTTCAGGGCTGTAATTGCTTTGTTCAATATATCATATTCAGCTATATTGAAAACCCATTACTATACAGGTAATTTATACACAGATTTTGTGAATAGCACCATCCCATTTCCTCCCGTGGGTGTCGTAAAAGGCGACTAAGGGATCTACTGAAGGATGGGCAGCAGCATCCTCTGAGTACACACATTCAATCCAACTGCGATCGCCAACCCGCCTGCCAAGCGTGGCGATTATGGCAAATCCCCCCCCCCCCACCCCCCCATTTTGGGAAAGGCTTATGTCCAGCAGTGGACGTTTAATGGCTGATATGATGATGATGATAAAGATTGTATTTTCTGATTGGCCTTGGTAACACAACCATCATATCTTTTACGCCATTACACAAACAGGTATTGGAGCTTTATATTATACGAGGGCCAAATATTATGACATCTCACCAAGATTTCGGGTCCAAAAATCGCCAAAATCACCTGGCGTTAAAATTGTAAAAACAAAAGGGGGTAAACACAAAACCGCATTTACACTGAGGCTTCACCTGTTCATTCAAGAAATTATAATAAATAATAATGTAAATCCTTGCATTGAGATTCAGATGAATAATAGTAGGTACATTATGATACAAGTGAGAAAAGTTGGTCATTACAGCCGAGGCGTAGGCGATTGCTGCATACTAGCCGAGGGCTGTAATGACCAAAGCTCACGCGTTTCATACGACGTTTTTCAAGATATTTGCGAGAAAAATGTAATAACATTTCCTAGAACACCACTATCTTCGACAAATATTTTTGGAAAATAGCGCTGGGTTATGGTTGGTTTTTTTTTCAAGATGGCTATGCGCCTATGCGCGCGCAGGCTGTCGAAGAGGCAAAGACTTAGCTGACATTCAACCAACGACATTTTGTTGCAAACAACCTAATATTAAAAACGTTATAAACTTACTATTTATGTATTTATAACACATAACATATTTTAACTGAAACAGATTAATTCATTCAGAAAAAAAGTTTGATTTTTTTTACATAAAAACTCTTTGCTGAGATTTAAAAACAAACTATAGAAATAAAAGTAACATTACCGCATTAGTGCGATAATGGAATCATTTTCGCACGCGTGTTCTATAAGCTGCATTATGTACCTAAAAGCGGATTGCACCACTTCACGAGCAAGTATGTTGAAAACATATTTTTATTTTTATTTTATAATCATTCATTAATTAACGATTAGAGTCAGCCTCAACAATAATATAATATCCCCATTTTAAATGTTTAAAGCTCTCTAAACGTAGCGAATGCTTGGTTAATTCGAAAAGGGGCCACTTATGTCTAGCCAACCGTGTATGACCAGCTCCACTTACAAACCACGCTCCAAGCTCGTTTGCGCAACGTATAATAAACTTTAATGGTTCGTTCCTTTGTTATAAATAAACAAGGAAATTTTGCATTCCATTAAGTGGTATTTTCAAGGAGCAAATGGCGGCATTAATTACTCGACGTTCTTTTAATATATCCTCGAGCGTTTGCGTTGCCTCCACTCGCGTCCGACTTGAGTTATTGGTTTCGTGCTGTGCATTACAAATAGTCTACAGTAGCCTTCGTAGCTACGTAGCAGCGTAGGCGACTACGGAAGCATACTACGACAAAAATGACTAAAGAGGACAAAAATGACTAAAGAGGATGAAGATGAAGATATTTAGTTCCAAAGTTCCAAAGTTGCCGTGGCTCAAAGATTTCCATACAAATCTTAAATTAATCCTAGCATTCAAACTTAATACTCAAACAGAATTCTATATATTTGTTTCTAGATTGTGTTACAATATAAATTTTTTCATTCTTCTTCTTATCGTGTGGGCAGAGCCCTGGTGTCAGAGTTTTTCATTAATTGGTTAATATGGAAAATAGGACGTAACTTCGTTTATATACCCTGACGAGTATATCCTCTTAAAATAATTTCGTCCTAAAAATATTAGCGCACTTTACTTAAATTCGATGTCAATATGCAACGTATCTTGCTGACAAGTTGTATTAACAAAATTTGTCGTCCAAATCTCACTCGGACTAAATTAGTTTTAGATTGGTTCTAAACTAATCGGGCTGGTCGGTAAAACTTTCCTCTGCGTAAGTCGAGTTTAATCTAGTTAAACAACAACATATGCAACTGATGGGCAAGACATGCCGTTGAACCACTAACGTGGGGGAACTTAATAGTTTGTGCTGTTTAACACACAATGTATTAAACTTCAAATCTTTTTTATTTTCTGGGAACAGAATAATTCGGTACCTACTTACAGTACGACTAGGAAAATAATTCCGCTCGTTTGCGCAGAGCAGGCCGAGTCCCCGGCAAAAACCGAAGTCATTTAGTCTAAGAGGAAGGATCTCTTTATTCTAAAGCATAGAGGGGGCCATACCATTGCAAGAATGTCCACTTTTCTTTACGTTTGTGTTCGAATGTGTGGTGTCTTGACACCACACATGCTTGTCTTGTACTTGTCCATACTACTTGTAGTATGGACAAAAGAGACCAAAGTAGACCAAAGTGACATTTGCCCTAATGTTTACGGTCACTTTTCACAAACACTAGCACGAAAAAAAGTAGACAGCCGCATAAACAAATATCTATAGTTCCGTCTCCTTCTACTAATAAAGGTACGTCATAAGACAAAAGACAACTCGCAACTACAATCGTAAATTGATGCGGTCTCTAGGTATGCTTTAGAATAAAGAGATCCTTCCTCTTAGCATTTATTAATCAAAGGGTGCAAAGTCGGATAGCAGCGAAAAGAGCACCAAAACAATTAGCGGCAAGGGGTTAAGGCCCGTGAAGGTTTCGCGCGCTTTTAAAAGTTTTCAACTGCGCAGATACATCGGTAAGACTTATAAACCTGGTTCATATCATAATAAATATAATTTTCTTATTAGTTTCTTTTACCGATGCAATATTAATTGTTTTCTGTAGCGGAATCATCCTATGAAAAGTGTTTTTGTAAAATTATTTGATTGTTAATTTCGCGGTCGTCAGTTCGAAATCCTCCTCCATCCGAGCAACATTGTGCAGGTCGTACGGGCTTCCCACGACTTTCACAAGGACATCAAACTACCTAAACAGAGTGACTTCTTCTTCCCATATCGTTGGGTCTCCTGTAGATTTCCTTATATCAGTATACAAGCTAAGTCTGCTGGATCATATAATTTTGTAATTTCCGTCATCAAGATGAATTTGTTTTATTCTGGATGTTTTATTCTTGTATTATCTCTAAGTAATACTCTTATAAACATGTAAAAACGTTTGAATGAATAATTGCTAAACTAAACTGGCAGTGGGCAGGGCACATTGCTCGCAGAAACGATGGCCGACGAGGCCGAAGAGTTCTCGAGTGGTGGCCGTATACCGGAAAGCGGTGGGCCGACAGGACCTGGTGAAGGCGGCGGGAACCCGTTGGATGAAGGCAGCTCAGGACCGTAGCCCAGTCATTTTACGGTTTGAGCTCGGTCTAATTAATAATTGATATTTTTTTTTTCGGTATAGTATGTAAGAGCCAATATGAGCTTAGAAATATACCAAAATTTAAAAAAATTACTTCAGCAACAGCCCCAAATTTAAAATTTAGCATTTATCTTGTTCTAAAAAAACAAGCTGGCAACATTTTTTTTCACATTTTTAAGGCTTTGCCATTATACATACTTCAAACATGGTGTTAATATTTTTGTCTACTTAGAAGGGTTTGAAAAAAACATTTAGTATTTTCTAATGAATACCTCATTTTCAAAATTTCAGTGCCTATTTTATTGCTCAAAAATAATTTATATTGTTAAATGTAATAAAAATGAGTGCATTGGTTATATAATATTAATTAGATAAAAGCGTTCGGGGAGCTTCAATTTTGATTTCTCTGTTGCGTAGCAAATTTTTTTTAAATATGTTTTCAGATAGTCTTTTTGTCACTAAGTGGTGCCGGTTACAATTTAAAAGTCCCATTGATAATTACTCCTCACCCCTCCGAACAAAACTCCGTAAAATGACTGGGCTAACGGTCGTTTCGCCGATCCTTGGGGGAGACCTATGTCCAGCAGTGGACGTCCATCGGCTGAGATGATGATGTAAAAAAATGTGTATAAACTTAACAACTAATCGATGTCTAAATCGACATTTAACAAATGATGCCACAAAAATATTTTACGACCTATCCGCCCCCATAAATAAACTAATAAAACGAGTTTCCCGTTAAATAATAAATGTCATCATAACTTCAAGATGTTGAATAAAAGCGTTATAGAACTGGGAGTTGAAATTCTTGAAACTCATATCCGTTCAAAGAATTCTCACACACCGAGCTATTTTCATATTTATTTCTTAGGCATAAGAGTTTTGTTATTGGACTAGTTTTGTAGAATAGGCAATAGCGTGTGTTGGAGTAATATAAAGGAGGGTTCTTATCGATGAAATATCTTCCGAAGCGGGAAACGGGCCCGGTATCGTTCCAATGTTTACTAACAGCGAGCTTCGACTCGTAAACCTGACTTGTATTGCTGGAACTGACAACATTCATATTTCAAGTCTCTTAATATAATAATGTCACTACAGTTAGCAGTATATTATACTAGCTGGTGCCCGCGACTTCGTCTGCGCTTCGTCTGGAAAATTCACACAATATCTTAATAAATTGTAACCTATGTGTTATTCTGATGTATAAGCTATATTACTGTAAAGTTTCATTAAAACCCACTCAGTAGTTTTTACGTGAAAGAGTAACAAACATCCATCCATACTTACAAACTTTTGCGTTTATAATATTAGTAGGATTCCATTAGAATTGTCTTCAGACACGGCGAAAGGTTCGGTACACCGGTCTAGTTTTTAATTAGTAACATAACTTTAAGGGTGTTTTTATACCATGAAACTAAATAACTTTCCCTAGGGAAAATGGAGAAAAATTTGTTGATCTTCCATACAAAAGTGCGGATCAGCCGATAGATTTTCTATGGGAGGTCCACACATTTTTCTCGTTTTTCTACCCATGCTCCTTAGGGAAAGTTGTTTAGTTTCATTGTCTGAAAACACCCTTCATTATAAACTAATGGTGTATAATGCTCTAAAGACTTGAATGACATTTTAAAGAGGACGAGTGAAGCTTGGTCATTCACGTACAATTAAATACAATGCATGCCAATGACTCTACAGAAAAAAAATGCTGATAATAATACCAATGTTATCAACACACGTTTTTTAACAAAAAGCTCTTTACTCGACAGATCTTGTTTTGGATTGTAAGTAGTAACACACTTTCGCCTGTACGTGCCGATGTCGCAAAGTATCATGTCTGTGCTAGTACATTAATAATTCAGTAGTTGGAGCTGAGGCTAGGCGGAGCGAATGCGGCGTGGAGTGGCGTCGTGCTCGGTGCTACACTATTATAGTACAAGAGGCAACGTAAAAAAGTTGTTCTCTAAAGCGATCTTCGTAATAAAATGCTAAATACAAAAAAAAATTGGCGTGTCTGTTAGCTTGTTGGTACTTTCGAAATAATAGTACCAGGGCGATCAAGCTTCAAACGGCGACTTTATTGGGATACTTATATCTAGATAAACTTAGAAGTAAAGTTTCTTATCTAAAGACAAATGTTCATTGAAATCTTTATAACCTAACCCTTGACCTTAAATTTAAAATATACATATATGTACAAATAATTGCTCACTTAAAGCATTAGAATAGAGATTAGCAATGAAAATATTTATAATATCTTCCGATTTAGATAGGGGTTGTGGCTCGCCTTTGTGAGAGGTATTTTTTCAGCATTAGACGATGATAGGCTGATAATGATGGTGATTGCGGTTAGTCTGTTTATTAAGTCCAGTTATTAAACACTGATATGAAAATGACAATCAGCGCATTTTCCTATAAATATATAATAAAATTCCGTGACTTACCGGCAGACAACGCACATCATAAACTACTGAAGATAGAAACATGAGTAATATACAAGGTGTCTCAAAGCTGTTTGTTTGTTCGAGCATCCCGCAAAAACTAACTGAATCGATTTTGATGAACCTTTTTTGTTTGACAGCTTAAAATAATTTGTGCGGACGAAGTCGCAGGTAAACTCTAGTAATATTTAAAAATGTGGTTTAGTTAGACCATCTAACATTGAACAACCTTTTACTATGGAAACAAATTCTGAAAATGAATTAAAAAAATCTGCCGTCCCATACGTTTCAGTCGAGTTGGTATTGCAGTTTTGTATGAACCAGCGGAATCAGCTGATTATTATTATTTTTTCGATCATGGCTTCATAATGAAAGTTATTCAGTTTGATGGTCTGAACCACCCCTTTAAATATTATAAGGGCGTTTTGTTACACTTTGTAAAATCTACAAAAGATTTAGGGGTGCAACAAGAAAAGATTTTCGGAAAAAAATATCAACCCCTAAAGGGGCGCAATAAAGTGTCGAAGTTTGTATGTATTATCGGTTAGCATCCGAAATCCTCGCGCGTGGACGAAGACGCGGCCGGCGGCAGGTAATCTTCTATGCTTATAAAACAGTTCCATGACTGAATGACAGACAACGCATAGATTAATTAAACCACTGTAGATAGACATGAAACTGGGAATACATGTATATTCTATAGAGAATGGGCTAGGGTTCGTAAGGTTGCACTCCAAAAGGATTTTCGAAAATGGACCCTAAAAGGGTTTACCAAACTCCACGCTAACGAAGGCACACGGGCAGAAGCTAGTATATAAAAGTGTCACTAAAGTGCTAATCGATGAAATTCTCATCGCAGCACATACAAAAATATCAAAAACTACTGAACCGATTTTTTAGATCGAGTTTTCACAGCATGTCAAAATCTGTCTTTACCATTTGTACGTTTCTTGTGAACCAAACGATAGCGCCATTTAAAATCGAACAGCGCCATCTTTTGGTGTTCTTTAGGAACTTTAATGTCAGCATTTTTTTGTGCGTTTGTCGCTCCTCTGACTAAAACTGCACCTTTATACCTGTATTGTTCGTCTTGCCCGCTAAGTTATTTTAATATATTGTAGCTCTCTACCACTCAGTTGCAGAAACGCTCATTAAAATTAATCCTCCATTAAATATCTTGCTGTCACTTTTTGTCTTGTTGACGTAGTAAAAGCTAGCAAGAGATTTAATGGAGGATTAACTCTAATGAGCGTTTCTGCAACTGACTGTAAACCAGTTAATTTACCAATAAAAAAAAAAAAAACAATAAAACCAATAAAAAAAAAAAAGTAAAACATACAGGGCTCAAAACAGGGCTTTTTTAAATTAAATAAATAATCATTTATTTCGGACAAAATCCATATTATAGTAAGAATGTTGATTCGATGATTAGTAAACCATGTTTATAAAAATTTATAAACTTTATGTTCATCAACCAATCAATCAAGTCAGCCCACATCAACCCACTGCTGGGAAAAGGCCTCCCTTTTACTGCACAATTTTTCAAAGTCCTGTGCTACTTTACATTATATTTTTTTCTTTTTAAAGCACCTTACTGCCATAAATTCGATGATGATTTTAATTATCAAAATGCGTTGGTTTACAAGTATTGTTGTATTTTATCTTCCTATTCTTGTAGTGCTATCTCCTACCAGAGGTTGGCTATCATTAGTGCTATTCGGACACTGGAGACTGCAGCCCTAAACAGTGAGGTAGAGTTCATATCGAACCATTCGCATTCACATTATGAGAAGTGAGTGTGTACTCAAAATTTTCTGCTGTATAATAATCTGGTTAAGTTGGTATTTTTCACTACTCATAATGTGACCGCGGTACTGAAGTTTCCGAGTTTATATGGTTTTCAGGATTTCCACTCTCTTGTTCCTTCTCTGCAGGCATTCTCTTGTTCATTCTCTGTAAATGCATTCTCTGTATTTTGTCATTCTATTTAAAACTAATTAGTACAACTATTGTGTATAAAGAATTTATTTTATACGTACTAAATATAAAACGTATAAAAACATTATAAAACTTTAGTTCCATTCATGAACAAATGAACTGCTGCTAACCGCTGTCGTAATAAAAAAAGAATAGTACTGGATTCTTACTGAACCGAGAATTTAGGTACCTATCTCTCTGACAACTCGTACTAATGTGTTTTGTAGCATAGTACACCACCAGTACAGAAAGATTTTTTGTAAATTCTGTTTCTGATTATAATCATTCATTATTATAATTAATGCTTGCACATTTTAATTTTTATTCTTAAACAGAAAGATGGTAGTTGTAGTAATGTTTCTGATTTAAGAATTCTGGACGTGAGTTTTTAGATATGTGTATGTATGTTCTTTTTTTTTAAATATTGATTCACCTTATTTTCTATAACTGTCTCTTAGCCTATATCTCGCTAGAGGAAGAGAGTTCGCGAAAGTGTTTTCAGTGTGAAGAGAAAAACGTTGAAAATTTGAGTCGATCGTGGAAATACTGCTGTTAAGCAATGCCTTTGTATGCATGTAATATTAGCCAACAAATTTCATACGAATATTTTAAATAACACTTTAATTCATTTAAAGGTGATGTTGCTTACAAGAGCGTGGGCCGTGTGTTCGAATATCGAACCGGTAGATATTTACTGTCTTTGTTTATATAAGGTCTAACAAAATTAGGTGAAACTATTTTAAGGGGATGATCAGACCATCAAACTGAACAACTTTCTCTATGGGACCAATATTGAAATCGCGAAAAAAAAATCTGCCGCTCCATACATTTAGGTTAAGTAGGTTAGTATGGAACAGCTGATTTTTTTTTTCGCGATTTCAATTTTGGTCCCATAGAGAAAGTTGTTCAGTTTGATGGTCTGATCATCCTCTTAAAATAGTTTCACCTAATTTTGTTAGACCTTATATAGTTGACTTATTTGGGTACCTACCAGCAGGACCCGCCAGAAAAAAATTGGTTCTCACCCGATTACAAGGAAATTTTTATTATTTACCTTGCTTAAGACTTCGAACTAAGACGTGTATTTCAGCGAAAAGTGCACATTAAAAATAAACGTTATACAGGATGTTAGGGGGTTGTAACAGTTGCACTACCTAGTTTAAGGAGTGATTGTACCCATGATACTAAACAACTTTCCCTAAGAAACCTATAGGAAATCCGCAAAAATTTTGTTGTTACTTTTCATAGAAATATTTGATCAGCAGATTGTATAATTTTTTTTTTTCGGTTTTTCTATATGTTTCTTATGGAAAGTATTTCTGTATCATGGGTACAACCAACCCTTAAAGTAATGCAACTGTTTACCCTAACACCCTGTAGAGAGATCTCTGAAGTAAAAAAGTGAGGTCAATGGAATATTCATGTTAAAAAAACGAATACAGGTTCGTTGAACCTTGTACAAATGAACACATTCATCCATATTACAAGATGAAATATATTTTATACTCTCTAGTCAGTGATTTATAAAGTTAGCGTAGGAAATGCATTGTAGGCGATATTATGTTAGTGACTCGACTCGAGTGAAACGTAAGTTCGAAAGTTCTAAACTAAGTTGCAAGTTTCCTTGCTCGAATAGAAGCCTACAATTTGAAATACTTTAACTTACATGCTCTCGGAAATATAAAATAATTTGTACAAAATTTATTTCTAACTGAATGGTATAAAAATGTAGCACGTTTGAAAGGAGCGAATGTGACGCTTTTAAAGAAATATTCCCAGAGAAATTATTTTCTGGAGTTTTTATTTTATTCTGTCTGCTGCAGTTACAAAATGTAACTCTTTCTTGACTTATCATAATTTTATGTATTTTTTTAGTAAACATTGTGAAGTCACAAGCCTTTAAAAAATTACAATATTTTTTTACTTTTTCTTACCTGCAAATTATTTAAGTCCAGTAGACTCATGCTTAGATTAAAATAATACGTGTATGTTTTTTGTTGCCGTCCTTTAGTAAAAATTCTTAGTTTGGAAATGAAACCAAAATTATAATACCTAACTGTCATCAAATAAAAAAGAAACCTAAATATATAGGCGTCCATCTAAACAGCAACGAAATTTTAAGGCTATTGAATTACAGAAACAGAGATTCGAAACACTTAAGGTGGTTTCAGTCCATACAAACGTTCGACGCACAATACGCGTAGACGGAATTAATAAAAGTAATATTTTATATATGGAAAAATAGTTTAGCAAATCTAGTTGCCGCGTCACAAATAACATTTAAAATTTATAATATAATTACGAAGATATAAAGCTTTTAAAATGTTGTATGAAAAATTTCAAAGCTTTATATCTTCGTAATTATATTATAAATTGCAAATGTTATTTGTGACGCGGCATCTAGATTTTCTAAACTATTTTACCATATATACAAAGTTACTTATATTAATACCGTCTACGCGTATTGTGCGTCAAAGTTTTGTATAAAATTGACCCCTCTGCAACCGCCTTAACGTGCAAGATTATGTCGGATAGTATGTCTTTCTCATTAATTTTCGAAAAATTTATATTTGCGAACCAAAATTGACTAGAAAGCTATCTAGGAGTAAGAATATCTTTTCGTCCTTAAGATAATCTAACGAAATTGATTAATTATATTTTGTTATCATATTTATTACTTAACTTCATTTAAAATTAATAACACATAAAATGTGGTAACAAATAAACGCACAACCACAAAATCAATTGGTTAGAATAATAATTATTTTATTCATTTTTAAATAACATTTACCTATAAATAAATACGTTATAGACATGTATATAATATGTATACATAATAGGCACGCAAAACCACATGGAATAAACAACAAACCCTTCTGAAATGTCATACCTACCTACCGCACAGCACTAATTAGATTAGCGACCGCAAGTCCGCAACACACCAACATAACAGGCATTACAGTCTACCCACGATAACTCTGCAGTCGGGTATGGCAAGATATGGAGCTGTTGTCATTAGAGATAGGAACCAACTAATAAGAACACTGTAAACGTTAACGGCAATATAAAGGTTTTATAAATAAAAAGGTCTAACAAAAAGATTCTTACCTAACAGCCTATACCTAAGACTTTCGGAGTTCCCTACATCGTGATCTTAATTAAACATTCTAAATGAAATATCGCTATATTTTTTTTTCGAGAAAACGTCCGTTGCACTCTCGCGATTCCGCGATTTACATCGAAATTCAGTATTACAGTATAGTTATCAATTATAGCTTCCATCCGACGTCGTCGGGTATAAATGTAAAGATATCTGTCACATATGGAAAGATGAGACCGCATGAGTAAATTGGATAAGGATTAAGTTTTGTTGTAAAATTTAGTCGCAAATCAATTATAATTATTTATAATTGAGAAACGAATCAATTATAATTGAGAACACCCTTTTGTCTTATTTATTTTATTATTAGGTACCGATATAAATGATATTATATCTCTATCTACAGCTATTCAACATTTTAATATTCTTTTAATTTAAAACATAATTATGACAACCTATTTACATAGTAAATTAATATTCCTATGTAACCTACAACTTAATAATGTCAGCTTGTCAAAATTAGTTCCATTTTCTGGCACCTGCAATGTTATCGCCCGCTCACTCTAGGCAGGCCCGGACTGGCCATTTATGGGCACACCGGGCAAATGCCCAATGGGCCGCTGCTCTGGTGGGTCAGTTGCCTCTGGCTAGGCTTTATCGACTGGACATCTACGTTACATTTTTGGCGATTAGAGCGCTACAGCGATGGCAGCTTCTCATGACGTTCAACTTTTTTGAAAAGGTCCTGATTCTTTCCTGTGTGGACAGACATCAAGTTAATTTCGGTATAAGTTCAGAATTAAGTTATATGTAAATATGATATAGCAAAATCTCGAATCTGCTACGCTCGCTCCTGGTTTCAAATTGTGTTCTAACAACCTATAAGAATATTAAACTGTAAAATCTCGCGCTCGCTTTGCTCAGCTTTAAGATCGAATTGCGATGGTTTAATTATATTGTAATAAAATCTCTAAAGCTCCACCGACCAGTATTGCATTAAAATCTTGAGTTCGCTTTGATCGCTCCAGGTTTAATTAGATCGTATTCCTGCGATCTATCTGGCTGGACCTCGTTCCCCCTGGAAACACTCATGTATGAAGTTTCCTTAAGCAGTGAGCTTATTTTTATTTTATTCGGTAAACTAATAATAATAAATAAATAAATAATAATAAATATCTTGGACATTGTCACACAAATAATCTAGTGACACTTACAGCTTACAATCAGTAACATAGGTTGTAGTCATCAACTGACTATATGTAAATTGGTTCTTGTTTAACTTAATACGTTCCGGGACAGTGACCGGCTATAGCAGTGATAACAATAAAAGTTCTATTGTGTCTCGTTCACCGGCTATAGCAGTAATAACAATAAAAGTTCTATTGTGTCTCGTTCACCGCCCCGGAACGTGTTAAACAACCCTAATTTTACGTCGGAGGTAAAAATAAAAAATTGAAATAAAATAAAAAAACGCGTTTTTAAAGATTTTGGGGTTTTTTTTAAAGTAATTTTAAATTAGAAAATTTTATCCTTTTTTGTGGAGATTGGGAGTCCGGTCCTGACTCTGGGTACCTACTAACAAACTAAATGTTCATTCATAATTTAGTGCCACTGACGGACGACGAATGCGCTCTGAACAAACTCGCAATGTAATTAAAACGTTGCCGTTGCTTGCTTTAGTTCCTTTCTAGCAAATTATATGTACGTCAAACCTATAAGCGGAATATTTTGCGGATTGAATTGTGTTATTTATAGAGTTTTTATTTTTAAAACTTATTTAATATATGTATCGACTATTATCAAAAAAGGCTATCTTTCCAGACACAGCGGATTTTTCCATCGTGTCTGGATTTATGACCAGTTTTGAAACTAAACAACATATATATAGGGTCCTTCTTAATATGCTGACACTTTTTTAAGGGGACGATCAGACCGTTAAACTGAACAACTTTGTATATGGCACCAACATCGAAATCGCGAAAAAAAAACAACTCTTCCATACAAAGCTGCAAACCTACTCGAGCAAAATGTATATGCCTAATAAAAAGATCGATTTTTCTTATTATTCCTTCCTTACGGCACAGTATAAGAAAGTGTATCTAGTAAAGTACGGACACTCCCTGCCCCCCACCATGTTTAACTTCACCCCTGATATCAGAACAAAAAAAATGACTTGTACCAACATCTGCATCCAACCCAGTGATTGTGAATCAAAGCGAGCCGCTTACTAATGAACGCGAGGAGTCAAATTTCTGTATTTTACTACATGATTACAAATTACACAAGTTAGATGCTACACTCTGTCTCTGTCAGAGAAACATACAGAAAAAGTCTTTAGTACTTTATATATGCAGTTATTGTTCCAAATAAACCCCGACGCTTTCGAAACTTATTAAACCGTGTCGGTTAAAACTACCCTACCGAATTATCGTGGCGGTCGCATTGACCCGAAACATGAGACACAAACAAGCGCCTTTCGAAACAGGGGTGGTAACAATAATATAATATGAACGGCGGACCAAGTGTTAACGCATCCCTGGCTGTTACAAGTGGGGTCATTGTGCTTTTGTGTCAGTCCTTCTGACAAAGAACTTTTGATCACTCGGATGTCGAATAATACTAGGGCGCGGCAGCTCAAAGTAGGGCATATTCAGAAGAAAACCCGGCTTCGCCTTGTATTAAGACTTAGTTTCTGCGGCGCTACAACCCTTGGTGGGCCCTCCCTCTACAATGGAATTCTGTCTGTCACGAACCCTGACTTACCCATCTCTTAATTATTCAATGCATTGATTTGTAAATAAAAATAAGTTTAAGATTTATATGGAAATCAGGCACTAATAATATGATTAACTAACTAGTGCCCGCGACTTCGTCTGCGCTTCGTCTGGACAATTCACACAATATCTTTATAAATTTTAGCCTATGTGTTATTTGTAAAGTTTCATTAACATCCATTCCGTAGTTTTTACGTGAAAGATTAACAAAAATCCATCCATACTTACAAACTTTCGCGTTTATAATATTAGTAGGATTATTTGGAAACTATACTTTTTAACGAAAATCTGTCAATCCGGCACAGATGGGTTTAAAAAATTTCATTAACTTTAATTGGTTAGTAAGTATTGAAAAAATAATCGACCTTCGTTTGTATGGAGCACGCTGCAAAGACTATCCTCTTAATTCTTTACAATTTATAGGTGAAAACACACACGACGCAGCTTATCAAATAAAATTTCAACAAAGACAACCTTTAAATGGCGCATCACAAGCAAACTTGAGAGAAATGTTTGTATTTTTATAAGCAGCTTAACTTATTTTACAAACCCTCCCAGCGGACGTTTAAATAAAATGTTTTATTTAGCTTGCTTAATACGTATGCAATAGCTTTGCTGAGTTCAGCTTTGACTCGAATTTTGAGTTTCAAACAGTTATGCAAATATGCTTTAGCACGGCTCAGATTATGCGCCGCATAAGCTGTCCGTAACAGCTTATTCAAGCGATCGATATCCAATAGAGGTCGACCGCTGTGAATTATTCCACTATGCTATTATGCATCATAATATTGCCTATCAATATGTAGGTACAATGAATTTGAGTAGCTTGTATATTGGTTAACCTTTCGAAGACGATACAGCTAAGTTGACCTGTCAAACTGACATGACAGGACAGGTTCTGTAATGTGGATACATAAAATTATCATTTTAGAAAATGTAACACAGTTTCTGGATTTATTCATGATATCTCGAATAGTTTGTGCCCTTATAATTATGTTATTCTGCATGAAAAGATACTTTATGACGTTATAAAATAGAATAGAAGGAAAAGAAAGGAAAAAATTAAAATTTTCAAAAAAGAATTAATAGGTTCTTAGGTACCCAAATAAACAAAATAGAATGGTTGTTAAAATGTAAGTGTCGGAGTCGTACACGACGATCATCGCGACAAACTATTGAATACCTATTCTTAAAGTAGTGTTTAAACAGTTGAATTACTAAACAAAACTCTAACGTCTCTTAAATATTTTGAAATTAAAACAATCAGTGTATCTATGCGTAAAACATTTTTTTTACCGATATAGTCGAGTAAAATAAAATTGTTTTATGATTTACTTTGTTTGATTTCATGTTATGTTATCACTAATTAGTTTGTTTAATACACTGAGATTATTTGATTTATTCCAACTTCAGCATTAAATTTCATCTACCTACCTAGTCTTCAGTCATTGACCCCGTTACAACAAAGGACCTCACCAGTTCAGCCCCAGTTTAATAATACAGTCTCACATTGGCTTAAATCGCGCTATCATTATTTTCTAGTACACCTACTGACTTTTTAACGGACTTCAAAAAAGGATGTTCCTCAATTTTTTGTATGTGTGTTTGAGGACAACTTCGTCGTTTATGATATCCCAAGGGAGGTACCATGATAAGGAAACCAGGATCTATCGAAGTCGGTGTCAAGTCAAACCAAAAAACTAATGCAAGCCCTGTCGCGAATCGTTCCGGCTTGACAGCGACTTCGATAAAACAATTAAATGTTCTTATGATGCGATCGAAAAAGTCATCGTCTGCAATATTATTTATTAACTTTTTTTTTTTTTTTTGAAAGCGGTTTTAATTTTTTGTTAAAATTTTGTACACTTTGAGCAGGCTTTGTCGTTCCCAGGCACATCCTAATCAATAATGATTTCTATTACCGTTAAGCTTAATTCCATTGCAATTACCAATGATTCCAATTTTCCGTTTCAAAATGCTTTTCATGCTATGCCGTGTTATTTCGAGCCCCTTTCAGGATTGGCTGGTTTATAGCTTAATTTGCTTCTCCACTGGTTCCGCAATATGACGGAACTGTCATTAGCAATCTATGGCATCCTATACTACATGTCATAGATGTAATTCGGGTCGGACAACACTCAAGCTAATGGCCTAGGCCGGATACCCAGTTCACTACGGTGTCAGCTCTGTGGTGAAAAGCTATTTTCACAATTAGGTCACTATCATTAATTATCGTTAACAATCGATTGTGAGTTTTGGATGAATTCGCCGCAGGTTTTAATAGAAAGGCGTGTTTGTAGATTTAGAGGCTTATCTGACGAAAATAATGTACGTGTACTGGAAATTAAATGGTGTTTACGGAATTTTATACACTAAGTGGCTTGTTAATCCCATATGGTGGTGGGGTCAGCCTTCCACGTCTATTCTCTCCACCTTGCCATATTACTGACGTCGTCTTCGGAGACATTGGACTCGGTCACATAACTGCGAACTGTTTCATCCATTAGTCTTGTGGAGGTGCTACTGAAGATGTTCCTCCATTGAGCAGGGAAGATCTTCTGACAGGCTATGTCTGAAGACCGGGATCAGCCGTGGTCTAACAGTTCTAAGTTGGACCTTGTATATGTATAATTATGTATATCGAATCTCTGTGATTATTTCTATTGCGCGAGTTATGTCTTGCATTCTATTTTGAACCTTATGTGTAGGTCACGAGTTACGTATTCACGGTGAACGTTGTCTTTGCATGGAGCATATTTCCGAGGGTGACGGTATTGGCATCTGTTGGCTTCGTTGCTATAACTTGTGGGTGTTGACATCTATGGCAAGTCCCACAGTCTCATTTTTTTCTCATTTGCATAATGTTTTTTACTTATTGTTCTAAAATACTTAAATCCAAAATAACTTTGCAAGTAAAATTGAGAGCAGAATTTAAAAGCTGAGATTTATATCAAAATTTGAAACATCTCTAAAGGTTTCCTCGAGGAAGTGAAAAGTTGGCTGGCAAATTATAAATTAATTAACAGTGAAAGGCTTGTAGAGTCCAACAATTACTTTAAGATTGCGACTCTGATTCCGTCGGGCTCTTTGCCAACAAAGCCTAGTGCCCATTTTAATAATTATGACTTATTCTATTATCCTAGAGTGCATTTCTGAATAGTCTACGAGTACAAGTAATACTTGGTTAAGTTTAATTGACTACACTTTTAATACCTACTTTAGGAGTTGTGGCACATAACTGTGGAATGGACGGAGCTTGACATAGATATCTAATCTTATTAAACAGTTCCGTGACTATCTGGCTGACTGACAGACAATGCAGCCTAAACTGCTGGAGATAGAAACATGCAATTTGGAATATAGATTCTAGGGAGGGTGTATAAAGGATCCTAATTCCACGCGGACGAACTAGTCGTATATAAAACAGAACTGGATTCACAATCAACGTTCCAAAAAAGGAAGAACGAAAAGAGCTCCAAAGAGTTCTTTTTAATACTAGCTGAAAGTAAACATGCCAAAGTTTATTAATCAAATACAATGTATTAGTGCCATCCAACCACCCAACAGCATGCATATTATTATTGATTTGTGAGGGTTATTATTCGATTTTGACAAAAATTTGCTTAGATTTTGCATGAGACTTGGCGTCTATTGTATTTGTGAGGGTTATTGTTCGATTCCGACAAAAATTTGCTTAGATTTTGCATGAGACTTGGCGTCTATTGTATTTGTGAGGGTTATTGTTCGATTCCGACAAAAATTTGCTTAGATTTTGTATGAGACTTGGCGTCTATTGTATTTATGTCAATGGGGCTTGGGCGACAACTGGTCTTTCGATCGACGAGCCAGTTTTTGAGAAATCTATGGGTACCTTCTCGTATTCGGATCATTTGTGATCCGAATACGAGAAGTTATGTTTAAGTTATGAGTTTTGACTTCAACATGTAACATATGGCGTCTGGTAAGTTGTTTATTACTGTGTTGCATATTCATTAAATGAAAATTTCTCTTTTGAGGTGACCAGAAACATTTGCTGCCCATCGGCACCGTTACGATTTTATGTGAACGTTACGTGTTACGAATGCATATCGAGTGAGAAAAGGATAAGTAGAGATATGTGATGAGGATAAGGATGAAAGATGTGCGTCGATAGACAGGCCAGGTGAGATTAATAAAAAACAAAGAGAAATATGCAAGAGGGATGTAAAAAGAGGAAGGCGTATAAGGAAGCTGGAATCGTTCTTAGGCTAAAATGGTCTCTTCTCTTTTAAATGGACGGACAATATGATTAAAAATATCCAATCTACTCATACCACAGAATAAATTTAATGCTAGCTCATACTATTATAAAACAGTAAAAATTTTATTTTTTGTTTGTTCGCGCATCACGCTAAAACTAATGGACAGACTTTGATGAAATTTTATGGTTCTGAAAGCTTATGATTAGACTCAAAATCTGGTATATCATTTATCTCGCTACTATGATGTTAACCTGTGTGGACGAAGTCGCGGGAAAACTTTACAAGCTTAGTATAAGAAGACAAAAAAACAAGAAGTAAACTCGGTTTTACTCATACATGAATGCGGGTGAAATTGATATCATTAGCATCCTTTTAAACTAAGAGTCTACCCATCAAACTGAACAACTTTTACTATGGGAGCAAACCGATCGGAGCAAAAAAAATCTGCTGTTCCATACTAAACTGCAATGCCTACTCGACGCTACGCTTTTTTGCTCCCATATTAAACGTTGATCAGTTTGATAGGTAAATTCTTAGTTTAAAAGGATGCTAATGATATCAATTTCACCCTGTATATCTCACATGAGTATGTAGATATTAGACTAACAAAAGGAAAATAATTAAAATCGAGTACTAGGAAAGTGAAAACATCGCTTGTTTTTTTTAAATACTCGTTTTAGACTCTTGAATGACGTAGTAAATTAATAATTCTATGAGAGAAGAAACACCTCAAGGTAGGCAAATCTATCGAGTTTTTCATAAATCGATCTCCTATTTTTATTTAACTTTCCGAGAATGACGATAAAGACATTTTTAATCAGATTTCAACAGGTACTTTATTAAATACTTATTAAAAATTTTCTGAAGAGAAAGTATTTCCGTGCTAAGAGACACCTGAGTAATTGCAATTAATTAACTTGGAAATCCTTTGTACCTACGATATGGTTTCTTGTATTTTAGATGTGATTAAATTGGCTACGGGGACGTCCATAAATTACGTGACGCATTTTTGGTTGAATGTTGACCCCCCTAGTGACATCTTAGTGACGTTCTCACTGACCAATCCCCCTACCCACCTCCAATGTCGCGTTACTTTTATCATGGGGAATTGAAAAGGTGAATAATTTAATTAACCAATGGTCGCCGGGGTTGCACAGGGCAGGGCCTTTAGTTTAGTTAGTGATAGTATAACAAAACTCAAAGCTTCATCATTCCGTATGCTATCCACTGCAGGGCATAAGCCTCCTTCCATCTCCCAAGACAAGTTCAAGCTCTGACCAAGCTTACATGCGGATTATATCTTGTGTGTTGCAATTGACGAAGCTTGTCTATACTATTATAAAACTGTAACAGAAAGTTTGTCTGTACATTGAAGATATTAACAAAAAAAAAGTTACAATATGGTTTTTAGGTGTCCCTGATTCCATTTCACCAATTTTTGGATTTTTTGTCTGTCTGTTTGTTTGTGATCGTCTGAATGGCGGGTCAACGCTCATGTTTATATTTGAAACAGAGTTAAATAATTGCTCATGTTTATATTTGAAACAGAGTTAAATAATTGCTTACCAATTGCTTATATTTGCTTATCATGATGGCAGATTTATATAAGCAATTAGTAAGCAATTATTTAACTCTGTTTCAAATATAAATATGAGCGTTGACCCGCCATTCAGACGATCACGTTTGTTTGTGTGTTTGTTTGTTTGAACGAGTATCACGCAAAAACTACTGAACCGATTTTGATGAAACTTTTTTTGTTTGATAGCTTATGATCTGACTTAAAATCTGGTATATAATTTGTGCGGACGAAGTGGCGGGTTAACGCTCGTAAGGTCTAAAGATGAATGTGATTTTGGTTTGACGAAGCCTGCGTTGCGGGTTCTGGTTTTTTGGTATATTATTTTTAATTTAAATACATTACTTTTATTACATTAACCAATTATTTATTTTAATAATTTAGACAGTATCGCACCTAGCCCTCAAGGCTTAGGTGAAATAAACGCAATTTTAGAATTCTTCAATCATCACGTAATGTATGGACGCCCCCTATGCAATTCCTTTACTACGGAATTAAAACGGAATTAGATAATTAATTTGTCTCTAATTATTTAGGGTTGGCAAAATAAAAAAGAGTATCAAACTGTCTAAAATTAAATAGTGTACAAATCTTAAGGGACGATTCAGACCATCAAACTGGACAACTTTTATTATGAAGCCTGCTGCTGCCTGGAGCTATTGAATAGAAAATGTCAGTGGCTACTCGATCCAAATGTATGGAACAGCTGATTTCTATTTCGCGATTTCGATGTTGGCTCCATAGTGTTTGTACAGTTTGATGATCAGAAGCACCCTCTATGATAATTTACACCCTGTATATAAAATAATTTTCATTTCATTTCATTTATTCATATAGACAACATACATCATACATTTCACACCTTAGACAATGGTGATAATAAAGAGTGACTTGGCTTAGATGAATGTTTTATTTTTATTATCTAGGCGTTACAATAGCAATCCAGAATGACCAAAAAGGTCTGTGCCAGGATTAACTACAAATTGAATTAAATTACAATACAATAAATTTCATATGACTGCGGATAACCTCAGCATGTATTCTACTCATCAAACTGAACAACTTTCACTATGGAGCCACCTTCGAAATCGCGAAAAAAAATCAGCTGTCCCATACATTTGAGTCGAATAGGTACTGCAGTTTTGTATGGGACAGCTGATTTTTTATTCGCGATTTCGAAGTTGGCTCCATAGTGTTCAGTTTGATGAGTAGAATACATGTTGAAGTTATTCGCAGCGATATAAAATTTACCCTGTATAGCGGTTGTCTTAAGGCGTTTGCAGAGGGGTCAATTGTATACAAAACATTGACGCACAATACGCGTAGACGGTATTAATTTAAGTAACTTGGTATATATGGAAAAATAGTTTAGAAAATCTAGTTGCCGCGTCACAAATAACATTTGCAATTTATAATATAATTACGAAGATATAAATCTTTCAAAATTTTGTATGAAAAATTTCAAAGCTTTATATCTTCGTAATTATTTTATAAATTGCAAATGTTATTCGTTACGCGGCATCTAGATTTTCTAAACTATTTTTCCATATATAAAATAGTACTTTTATTAATTCCGTCTACGCGTATTGTGCGTCAAACTTTTGTATGGACTGAAACGACCTTAAATACATAAATTAACACAATTGCAAATACCTATCACCAAAATGAACCAACAAAGTCAGACACCTCGTTCAGGTACAGTCAGCAATTAAAATTATCATTTAAGTAAATATCATTAAAAGATACCAGCTTCACAATGTTTTCCCGTTGTTTTTTCTGTTGGATGAGGTTTCATTTCCAGCTAGCTAACTATTATCACACCACACTACGCATCAATCCACTCTATGAACTCCACCATGCTACAACTGAACACTTTTAAGAGGCTATGAGAAAAAAAATAGGATTCTTCAAAGCGTCATATATCATGAAGTACTAACAGTAGGAGTATGATTAGCGGATATGTGTAAATTGAACATATAGGTAATTGAAGTTTTGACAAGAGCCAAAACACGATTAAGACACATTTTCTCGATAGAAAAGAAGCCAAAGTAACCTCCGTTTATAAACGCTTGGAACTGCTAAACGGTGAATAATAGAAACACGAGACTTGATTTAAAAAAAAAAGATTGATATTTTACAAATTTTGATAAAAGCAGAACTTCCATAAATAGTACAATCACAATTAAAAAAAGTTTGTTTTACGCTTGCGTCGTTTCAGGCGCCCGCGCCGCCCCATCTCTTTCTCTCGCACCTGGCAGTAATATAAGCTATCACACGCCCACTTCGCTTCAATAATTTTTGACATAGGCCCTTAAGGTAATTGTCACTGGTAGTAATTGTCACTGTAATAGTTATTAAGTCGTGTTATGTTGTAGAGTTTCTGGCCGCATTTTCTCTACAGGTTCCGTCGACACGGTGGTAGCTTCAAAGAAAGATTTGACCTTTAAAAATTGGGCTTTAAGCTTCAATTTCAAATATTATAGATTTTTAAACATGTTAAAGACATGTTGTGCTATTTCGAATCAAATTAAAGATTGAAAAATTTGTCTCGGGCGGGACTTGAACCCGCACTCTTCCAAACCGGGGAACTGCGTTATCCAATTTCGCCACCGAGCCCACTACCCAGAGAACGAAATATTCAATCTGTTGCGTCTGAAGGGGACGTGAGCGCCATCTACTGGTAGTTATGGATAACGCAGTTCCCCGGTTTGGAAGAGTGCGGGTTCAAGTCCGCCCGAGACAAATTTTTCAATCTTTAATTTGATTCAAGCTTCAAGTTGAATAAATTATTTTTAGTTTAAGTTTGAATAGGTATGTTGTTAAGTCATGCCTTGGACAGTTTGCTCTTGTTTCATGCAAATGGGAAAAATTTAAAAGAAGACGTAAGCATGTGCTTACTGTATTTAGTACTAGATACTTTCTTTCTTATACTGTGGTTTAGTTCCTGACTGGGGTGGTCCGAAATGGGAAAACCTACTGTCTTTTCCTTCAATAAATATATTCCAGTCAACATGATATTGTGTCACTTCAAACGAAAAGGTACCCACACATGTGAGCGGTCGTTACATTAGACGTTATCATTTTAATAACCTCTAAAATAAAAATAAAATTCCGATTTAACATTTCTGATTTCTGATTTCTATCCATCTTATTCTCTTCCTGAGGAATCGAGAAATAGAGATGTCGTACCTTTTCATTTGGATTGACTCTTATTTGTCGCGGTTTCGAATCCCGTAAGGGACAAATATTTGTATGATGAATATGAATATTTGTACCCGAGTCATGGATGTTTGTATCTATATATTTATTTTATATCGTTGTCTAGTCATCATAATACAAGTCCAGGCTAGATTCTGGCACTTTGAATGTGAGTAGATAATTTGTGTGGCAATGTCCAAGATATTTATTTATTATTCTCCAGGTAATCGCTAGATGTCGCCACTAATATGCGAATTAAATAACAAGTTTTCGAGAGAAAAATGATGATCAAAGTATGCCAATGCAAACTTTTATTTCAGAATCTTTATTTTCTAAGCATTTGCTTACATACAAAATCAGAAACATTTTTACGTCTGAGAATCCCTTTGCCCATAGGTTGTTTGACAATGACAGGTATGTTGTCAAAAGCATGAAAAACTAAAATTTTCTATCAATCTATTGAGTATATTAAAGAAGTAAATTTGAAAAAAGAAAAGAAAACTGCTCATTGTTGAACTGTCAGGGACACAACTTTTAATCTCGACCGCAAAAGCAATAACACGCAGTCGCTAGTGACTGTACTCATTATATACTCTTAGCTTATTATTTATGCACTCAGCTTAATACCAATAACGACCCCGCTGTGACTAGAATAATGTATGTGTCATATTGACAAGGGGTTGGTACCCTTCACTTCTGTTGATTGAAACGATGTGGAATAGATAATGTGCATGATTTTCAAATTCAATATTGATGTAGGTAGGTACTTCAATCAAATCAAATCAGCCCAATTCAACCCACTACTGCCCAGCTGCGGGCCTGCTTTTAATTGAGCCATTCCTCACGGTCCTGTGCTAATTCGATCCATTTCTGACCTGCAACCCTTACAATGTCGACCGACCAACTTATTGCTGGTATACCTCCCTCCCTTTGCCACCATTCCGATACTGTCTTGGTCTACCTGCCGTCTTCCCCCACCCAACTCGCACTTTAACTTTGTGATTCGCTCACCAACGTCTTCAACTTTAGATCTTCGACAAATTTCTACGTAGGGTACGCGGTCCACAAGCGATATGTAAACGCAATGTACGCTCCATAGCTCTTTGTGCTACTTTTATTCGGTGTATGTTTTGCCTGATGAGCGTCCATGATTTGGCATCGTATGTAAGTATGGGCAGGGCACTTCGGTTGTCCACCTTGGCATTGTGGACGTCATCTACCAAGAGCAGAATTGCAGCGTAATTGTTGAACACCTCTCCTCTTTCACTACCAACTTATTATAGTTACATAAAATACGAGCGATAACCCGCGACTACGTCCGCACAAATTATATACCAGATTTATTTTTAGAACAAAAAAAGTTTCATCAAAATCGATTTAGTAGTTTTTGCGTGATACTCGTTCAAACAAACAAACAAACACCCAAACAAACAGACAGACAAAAAATCCAAAAATTGGTGAAATGGAATCAGGGACACCTAAAAACCACATCGTAACTTTTTTTTTGTTAATATCTTCAATGTACAGACAAACTTCCTGTTACAGTTTTATAATAGTATAGATGTTTCGTTCATGTGCCTAGCCATAGCGACTATCGCTTACTATTTTTTCGGCTCCTTACAGTTTTTGTGATTTTATTCTACCAACAAGCTTCTCTATATAGTTTGGCACTCAAAATATCTTTAGGAATCAATGGAAGCATTTCATTTTGTTTTGTCTGTTTGTTACAATGAACATTAATTAATACTTCCCTATTTAAATCTAAACAACAAATTAATTTCCCTTTCGTACCTCAACAAAGAAAATTAAAAATAAAACAGGCGCAGGAGGATAAACAAGCGCAAACCACGCGAAGGTAAAAAGGGACGAGTATCGGCATTAAGTTGTAGATATCAAAGAGGGGAGAGACCGAGGTCACTCCGGCTTGCCCCGGTTGGAACACGTTTGATTACGCCCATATTTCATGCGTCCATTTTTGCCCCAGCAAAACTTGTGACAGCGTTTCCATTTCGGTAAATTGTGACGCTTCACTTTTTATAGCCACATCTGGGACGGGGGCTGTGAAACACGGGATTCATTTCAGTTTTTTTTATTTTGTTACGCTAATGGATGCATAATTTTTAATTCGAATTTATGTTTTATTTAAAATAATATTTAGGTAGGTAAATTTGATATTGGTAGTATAGGAAAGAAATAATTTTTATAATTTTGATAATAACAATTTGACATTTGGCATACATAATGTATAAGTGAAACATAAAGTCGCGTTTATTCACACAATACCTAGTCTATACACCAAAGTGAACCATTGTTACTATGGAACCAACATTGAAATCGCAAAAAATAGATCAGCTGTCCAATAGAAACTAGCATAGAAAATGGCATGGGTGGAAGGAAAGAGCGACGAAACCTGAGTTCGTCTGGCGCACCCTTTGTGCAGTCAGCTTCAATACGACCATTGCTGACTGGCTAATCTATCCACTACCTACATCATGAGATATTGTCATATGTGATATAGCTCATGCTAACACGAAAGATGGCATCTCGACTCAACAGATTTTTTTACAATTTCCATGTTCTTCTTCTTATCGTGTGCCAGAAGAGCAAGCCCTGGTGTCAGAGTTTTTTCAAACCGCCTTACGGCCTCTGACGAGGTTATTATTTAACGACTACTACCACCAGAGATAGTAGCCGGGACCAACGGCTTAACGTGCCATCCGAAGCACGGAATCATATTTCTTTTCAGACAATCAGGTGAATCAGCCTGCAATGTCCTAACCAACTGGGGAAAAACGCACAAAGTGACATTTCACTAGGTGTCCCCTGTGGGAATCGAACCCACGACCTCCGTGTCGAGAGCCAATGCTCTTAACCATTAGACCACGGAGGCAGGAATGTTGAGGAATCAACATGGAAATTGTAAAAAAATCTATAAAAGGATCTAGTTGGATGTGTAGAGTCTTATAACAGTTTTTATACAGGGTGTAAACTTAAATGCATTACATACTTTATGAGATGCTTCAGACCATAAAATTGAGCAACTTTTACTATGGAACCAATTTTTCAAATCGCAAAAAATGTCATCTGTTCCATACATTTTGGTCGAGCTATTGACATTTTCTATGGAAAAGTCGATTTCTTTTTTGCGATTTCGATATTGGCTCCATATAGAGTTGTTCAGTTTGATGGTCTGAAGCACCTCGCTCGATACGTAACGCATTTAATTTTACACCCTGTATTAGATTCAAATCGTTAGCAATGAATCCTAAGTACAGTTGCCGGCAAACTTAATGAGCAAATCTATTGCTGCGCAGAATAAATGTGTACGTGAAACCACTACTGCGCATACCCCTGACATTGCCCATGCACATTTTTCGTTATGTTTGCCGGGTACCTACTATATCTACTCACGTAACAAAACTTCGTTACACACACAAATAAAATACGCTATTCATTGCAGCTACGCTATTCATTGCCTAATATTTCGCAGCACTTGTTATACTTACCTACATATAACATTAATATGAGAAAAAGTAGGTCACCACAATTATCCCTCGACTCAGGTTGACACGGTATAATTTATTTTACATATAAATTCACTTAAAACTTGCATGTGCAGTTGGTACCTAAGTTGTTTTAAAAACGTATAAAATCGCATCGGCATTATGTTGGTTAAATTATTATTTTGGTTATAAATAGTCCTCGTCTTGTCCTGGAGTGCAATTCACTAAGTAGCCCAGTCATTTTACGGAGTTTTTTTAGGAGAGGTGGGAAGTAATTATTAATTGGACTTTTAAACTATAACCGGCACCATTTAGTGACAAAAAGACTATCTGAAAACATATTCAAAAAAATTCGCTACGCAACACAGAAATCAAAATTGTGAGTCCCAGAAGGCTTTTAAATTAATAATATTAATGCCAATGCACTCATTTGAACTAGATATACATTATTTTTTAGCAGTAAAATAAGCATAGAAATTTTAAAAATGAGGTTTTTATTAGAAAATACGAATGCATTTTTCAAAACCTTCTAAGTAGACAAAAATATTTACACCATGTTTGAAGGATGTATAATGGTAATGCCTGAAATATGTGCAAAAAGAAAATTACCATCAGGTTTTTTATATCGGGATAATAGCAAAATTTTAAATATGGAACTGTTGCTGAAGGGATTTTTTTTTTAATTTTGGTACATTTCTGAGCTCGAATTGGCTCTTAAATACTAAATCGAAAAACTAATATCAATTATTAATTAGTCCCAGCTCAAACCATAAAATGACTCATTGCACTCCTGGTTACCATCGTCAATCTTTACAACGTGCGTTGATCAAAAATTTACTGTAAGATCTAAGAAAGAGCCTTCGAAATTGACGAAAAATTTCTCAATTTTACCGCTGTGTTCAGACATCCAGCAAGAAAATTTGACGAATATAAACAATATAAACATATTACCCTTCCTTTGCGTCGCGCAGTCGGGTAAAAAGGAAAAAATATCGACATAGCTAAAGCCTTTCTTATATTATTCTTGAAAGAATGATTAAAATCGATTAAGTTTTGGAGGAGGAAACAGGGGAATACGAAAGAGTGATTTTGTCCGTTTTATTAGTATTATTTTATCTGTGGTTTTATGCACTTTCGCACTTGTAGCTCATTTGCTCGGGAACAGCACGACAGTAATAGATCTGTTAAAAACCTATTCTCCTTTCTTGCAGACCGCCTTTCCTCTTAAATTTACTTCTAAAGGTTACCTAATAAAAAGGTCCGTCCTATCTGTTTACTTAACTAATCTTTATCAATAAATACACTTTACGAACACTTACTAAACTATAGGGTTTAGGCAAATTACAGAAATTAAAACAAAAATTCACTTTACTTATACGATGTCATGACAAAAGGTCATTCAAAGACAGCCGAATCCAATTCCTTTATATTTTTTGCTAGCGGAGGAGGACGCTAAAAGTTTTCAATTATCACCTTTTTGTAACAACGACCAAAAGTAAATTACTTTTGTTCTCAGAGTTTAACCTTAGTTAAGGAATTAAACTAGGTCAGGGCCACTGCCCACTTACATTTTTAAACACTTCGTTAACTAGTTGAAGTATGGGTTTTAAAATTAAATTTAAAAAAATTAAATTAAAAATTAAATGTTCTTAATTGTCAGGCAAAAAAAACCTATTGACATATAATAATATAATACAATACAATGTCAATACAAATTATAAGACATCACATTAAAATGTGCGGTATTACTTTGGTTGATCGAATCAAGAACAGTGTGATAAGGGATTGGTGTAAGTTGAAGGATGATATTGTAACAAGGATTGAGAGGGGTATGCTTAGATGGTTCGGTCACGTAGAGAGAATGAATGAAAGAAGACTTACGAATGAAATTTATCAAGCAAAGGTGAGCGGAAGTGTTGGGAGAGGCCGTCCGAGGAAAACATACCATGATCAAATCAATGATCTTTTCCGAAAAGGACAAGTGCGTAGCACCCTCAATCGACGGAAGTGCATGAAAAGATGTATGAATGTCAATGAAGCTAAAGAGGTGTGTCAGAGTCGTAGCGTGTGGCGGTACGTGGTCTCTGCCTACCCCCATGGGACAGTGGCGTGAGCTTATGTATGTATGTACATTAAAATGCTCGTCAAAAATATAAAAATTGTCATAGATCTTTCTTATAATAGTAATCGTAAGTAAGTCGTATCTTGTAAGTTTCTTTTAATCATTCTACCAATTATTCGTTCGTAATGATAGATATGACGAGTAAAGAGCAACGAAATTCTGAAATATCCTATTCAGTCATGACTATGGCATTTGAAACGACTGCGTTTCTCTCGAAAATCATTACGTGTACGAGCACTCGATATCACAGAGCCCAATGCTTCTGAGAGCTCGAATTTGTGAAGTTGGTGTGCCTAGATAACTAGACATCGGCTAACGATGTAACTTAATCCCAGTGACGAGGAATTGAAGTCAAAATACCAAGCGAATGTAGGATCTATAATCTCACATACTTTTCTTTTTTCTATATCTATTAAAATGATTTTTACGAATATTTGCCTTTGAATGAATGAAATTTGTTTAAAACAATTAAATTCGGATAAAACTATAAAAATCGCGATCTCATTTGCAAAAATGTTTGCAGCGAAGTAGTAACTAAACGATTACTACACAATTTCTGGATAAATTTAAGAGTATAGGCGGGCTGTTATGAAAATTTCGAGAATATGTCACATTTCCGACTGTATACGTATTTGTCCGATCCGCCCCAACAATACCCCATGCCGACTAGAGTGCGAAAGAGACATCTGTAACTCGAACTGATTTTATCTACATAAAATTGACGAAATCAGCATTTCGTATTCCCCTGTTTCCACCTTCAAAACAAAAGACATAAACATAGATTGTACGGTATAATTTGTTTTTGCTCTAGTGTCATTATCCATGGATGAAACAGGGGAATATTCCAGTTTGTATGGAAAAAACGGTACCCGCCTATCCTCTTAAATACATTAATCATAAGTTTTTTTTTTATAATTAATGGACTCTTGCTTGTGCGTCAGCACTGCATTTCCGCCAGTGTAAAATATTTTATGGGAGAATCTAACACAATCTCAGGGATTGTTTTTGGTCAAGAACAAGAAGAGATTGAGGATTGCGGAGCCACGTGGCAGGCAAAAACGCGACGCGCGAAAACCACCCGAGAGAAGTACTCGTGTCAGTACCTACGTGACACTAATCAAAAGTTATGATTCTGAATCGCAAACATTGGTTGGTTAAAAACGATTTTGTTTAAAAGTGAGTCGGTATTTAACTTAAACGTTCACTGTACAAATTATAACAACACACCATAGAAATATTGATTTGAGAACATCAAATTGACTACATAAACTGGCTCAAAAAAATTTAAGATATTCTACTGCATGGGAAATTTGAGTCGAGCAGTTTTGTATGAAACAGCAGTTTTTATTTTTCTCGATATTGGCTCCATAGTGAAAAGTTATTCAGTGTGATGGCATAAATTACCCGTTTATATAAGGTCTAAAAAAACTAGCTGTAACTATTTTAAGGGGATGATCAGACCAGCAAACTGAACAACTTTCTCTATGGGACCAATATCGAAATCGCGAAAAAAAAAATCAGCTGTCCCATACAAAACTGCAAACATAACTAGACTTAAATGTAGGGGACAGCTGATTTTTTTCGCGATTTCGATATTAGTCCCATAGAAAAAGTTGTTCAGTTTGATAGTCTGATCATCCCCTTAAAATAGTTTCAGCTAGTTTTTTTAGACCTTATATATTAATAAGGGTTCCTTGTTGTCTGCGGAACCCTAAAAACGCTAACGTTTTGTAGACCGTTCATAGCACAACAAGACAAAAAAAAAAAACCGTGAACATGTCGTTAAAATTTAACGTGCGTATTTAGTAAATAAACAGAGAAATACACGGAAAAATCATAAAAACAAATTACCAATGTTTATTAAACGTGACCCATGGGGCGTGAGTTACCTGCGAGACTGAAAGCATATTTTTTTCTGGAGCGCCCTCTTCCCTTTTTTTATTCGCACAATCTTCGTTCATGCGATGCGTAAAACTTCCGTCTCGTAAAATATTATGTCGCAGTTGCTACTCATAAATGTCTGAATTACGTACCCTAAAATACAAGGATATAGTCACGCCTGTCTCTTAATGGGGTCATCATATATCGTGACAAATTATAATACTTTTTACAGTACTGACTTTGACTTTTACATAACTGCTTCCGTGGTCTAATGGTTAAGAGCATTGGCTCTCGACACGGAGGTCTTGGGTTCGATTCCCACGGGGGACACCTAGTGAAATGTCACTTCGTGCGTTTTTCCCCAGTTGGTTAGGACATTGCAGGCTGAATCACCTGATTGTCTGTAAAGAAAAATGATTCCGTGCTTTGGATGGTACTATCTCTGGTAGTACTAGTCGTTACAAAAAAACCACGTCAGAGGCCGTAAGGCGGTCTGAAAATACTCTGACACCAGGTCTCTGCCCACACGATAAGTAGAAAACAGTACTGATGATATTGTCACATATTTCTTTGAAAAGACAAGAAAATATTATTTGTACCGTAAAAAATATGTTGAAATATCTTTGGCCGTAGCACCGAACAGCGAGAAGTGGAAGAGTTTGGGGGAAACCTTTGCCCAGCAGTGGGACAAAACAGGTTAAAAAAATCTTTGGCCAGCTGTCGTTTTCTCTGGCCAGCACGGCTAGCATGCCTGCCTGCAAACTGCATTTCGTTTAATGTCCAGAATAAAAAGTAAGTATTCATAGACAGTCTCCGCGCTATATACAGGGTGTAACCAAACAGTCTAGTAATACTTAAGGGGGTGCTTCAGACCATCAAAGTGAACAACATTCACTATGGAGCCAACATCAACAACAAAAAATTAAAAAATCTGTTGTCCATACATTACATACATTATTATTATACATTTGAGTCCAGCTGGTACTGCAGTTTTGTATGGGATAGCAGATTTTTTTTTATTTTTCCTTGGTGTTGGCTCCATAGTGAATGTTGTTCAGTTTGATGGTCTGAAACATTAAGTATTACTAGAGTGTTTTGTTACAAAATTTGGTTGAACAATCAAGGCGGGATAGTGAAACAGATACCTACATAACTTCCACACTTAGTATCTTAGGAGTTTTTGTTTATTCTAGACTACATTCTTTGATTGAGTCTCAAACAAACATCCGAACATAGTTACAAACTTTCAAATGTATATAATACGAGCGTTAACCCGCGACTTCGTCCGCACAAATTATATACCAGATTTTAAGTCAGATCATAAGCTATCAAAAAAAAAAGTTTCATCAAAATCGGTTCAGTAGTTTTTGCGTGATACTCGTTCAAACAAACAAACAAACACACAAACAAACAGACAGACAAAAAATCCAAAAATTGGTGAAATGGAATCAGGGACACCTAAAAACCATATTGCAACTTTTTTTTTGTTAATATCTTCAATGTACAGACAAACTTCCTGTTACAGTTTTATAATACACTGCAAAACTAAGTATCACACTTTTTAAATTGCAATAACTTTTCAAGTATATAAAATATACTTCCGAAATAAAAAGGACTCGAAAAAGAGTTTAATTTTAAAAGAATAGTTACAAAGAAAGCTGATAACATTTGCTATAAAACGTTTTTTATTTTAAATCTCTAATTTCTATAGTTTAGAAAAAAAATGAAATATTAAAAGTGTAGTGCTTAGTTTTGCAGGTCAGTGTAGTATAGATAGATAGAAGATAGATTAGTAGAATGATTCATTTTACGCTTCTAAATCCTATATATTAGGTTGTGTATTGATGTGTATTGATTGATGATACAGGGTGAAATTGATATCAATAGCATCCTTTTAAACTAAGAGTCTACCCATCGAACTGAACAACTTTTACTATGGGAGCAAACCGATCGGAGTAAAAAAAAATCTGCTGTTGTATACATTTATGTCGCGAACTCGCGCATCGACATTGCAGTTTAGTATGGAACAGCAGATTTTTTATTTGCTTCGATCGGTTTGCTCCCATAGTAAAAGTTGTTCAGTTTGATGGGCAGACTCTTAGTTTAAAAGGATGCTAATGATATCAATTTCACCCTGTATATTTAACAATCGTATTTTTAACAATCAAACTCATCAACCGGCTACATACGGGCACATTACATTGTAATGTTACAATTACACAAGCAAAATCCCAAAAAGGTGCAATTCAATGCATCAAACCTATTTCTATAAGACCAACAATGAAATAAAAGAAATATATACAGGGTTTAACATAAAATGGGACAGTTACTTAAAGGAGTGCTTCAGACCATCAAACTGAACAACTTTCTCTATGGGACCAATATTGCGATCGCGAAAAAAAAATCCGCTGTCCCACACATTACAGTCATGTTATGTTTGCAGTTTTTTTTAATGTACTTTAGTTACCTACTTTAGTTTTGTATGGGACAGCGGATTTTTTTTTGCGATTTCAGTGTTGGTCCCACGGTAAAAGTTGTTCAGTTTGATGGTCTGAAGCGCTCCTTTAAGTGACTGTCCAATTTTATATTACACATACAGAACTTGTGCCGCTGTCCAGCCGCAATACTTGACCAGTTATGTTTGAATTACCTGCATCATCAACAACACTCTATTACTAACTATTTCCTTTCCACCCATGCGAGCAACGTACACTCTACAAAGTTTTCATTATGCTATTTCTATTCACGGTCTTCACATACCTACCCCTCTCATTTCAACCCTTTATCACTGAAAACTAAACTGTAGTTTGTCTAGCACAGGTGTGGTTTTAAAACGAGGCAATATTTTAAGAGCTGGTGGGACCGGTGCCCATTAAACTAAACCTGTTTACATTGTGTCTTTAGGAAATGTACGAAAATACAATAAATACTGTTATTTGTTTAAAACTATTTACTTAATTATGATGATGTGAATAGCACGTTTATTTAAGGTTTCTTCTATCCTTCTTCTATTTGTCTATAGCTTCACGCCTCTTTCCCATTTACATATTATGATATCAATACCACGTTTATTTCAGTTTCAGTGCCTTCTTCTATTTGTCTATAGCTTCACGCCTCTTTCCCATTTACATATTATGATGTGAATATCACGTTTAGTTAAGGTTTAGTGCCTTCTTCTATTTGTCTATAGCTTCACGCCTCTTTCCCATTTACATATTATGATGTCAATAGCACGTTTATTTCAGTTTCAGTGCCTTCTTCTATTTGTCTATAGCTTCACGCCTCTTTCCCATTTACATATTATGATGTGAATAGCACGTTTATTTCAGGTTTAGTGCCTTCTTCTATTTGTCTATAGCTTCACGCCTCTTTCCCAGTGGTGTAGGCAGAGACAAGGGCGCGCGATTTACTACGATTATTTGTAATCGTAAAATATCAAAGTGTTTTCAGCTAATAAAATCGAAATTATTTCGAAATCCCTGTAAAAAAAAAGGAGTATTTCACTTAACGTGAAGTGTAATTCCGAGATACAAAATATCGTACTTTTTTTACACCACACGTGCATCGTCGATTTGAAGTAGATGAAGATGCAGCGTTTAATTAAATTTTGCAAATGCTTATTGCAAGTTTCCAGCAGAATTAGGTACCTACCTACGAGAGAAAAGCAGGTTTATAGCTGTCATAAGAGAAAGTATCTGCTTAAAGTACTCTGGTACTGACCATGGAGGGTGATTTTTGATTAACACAAACGGTGACTGGTTGTTTATATTATTTTTGTCTACTCATCGCCTATGCTTCAGTACTCTATATTTTGGACGCAACTTCGTCCGCATCGGCTCCCGTCATTGTAGTTCGATATACCAGTGTACCAGTATACATATACAAGGTGTAAAAAAATACAAATAAACATTTAAGGGGTGGTTAAGACCATCAAACTGAACAACTTTCACTGTGGGACCAATATCGAAATCGCGAAAAAAAAATCGGATGTTCCATCATCATCATCATCATCATATCAGCCGATAGACGTCCACTGCTGGACATAGGCCTCCCCCAAAATGGTGAGATTTGCCATCATCGCCATGATGCGATGCGTTTGCGATGTTCCATTCTAAACTACAGATCTACTCGAGCTAAATGTATGGGACAGAAGATTTTTTTTTTCGCGATTTTGATGTTGGTCCCATAGTAAAAGTTGTCCAGTTTGATGGTCTCAACAACCCCCTTAAACGTTTTAAATGTTTATTTTTACTTTTGTAACACCCTGTATGTGTATATATACTTACCAGTTTTAAGTCTAATAATAAAATAAACAACCCCGTTACACCCATTATAGGGTTTGATTTCGCATACCTACTTTGTTAGTGCACCCCTACATTCTTTGTAGAATATGTATTCCTTAATTTCATGTTTCTTTCTTCAGTGGTTTAGATTATGCATGGTCTCTCAATCAGTTTCGGAACTGTAATATAAGCTTAGGTATTTTACGTAAATAATTTGATTCGAATCTTACTGGATTTATTCAAAGGCTAATTCGATAAAGAATAAAGTAAGTTTTTCTTGAAAAACAACATGAAGTAGGTACCTACTGAGGTCGATAAGGCATTTATCAGAATCTCGGCAAAACGATGACTCTGCAAAACAATCAGATAAGTTGAAGGCAATTATAAAAGTCTTCGAAGTTTTTTTATCAGTAAATGGAAGGCTTGAAACGTTAATCGTACTTTAATTTCTTTTTGTATCTCGTTAAGTTCGTACATTAATGGTCTCAAATATTCCAGTTGTGCAGATGTTAGACAAAGCATTAGGTACAAATCGTTTTTATTTTGTCAATTCGAAGAGAGACCGCTGTCAGACTAGGTACCATCACCATCCCTCGATATGGAACGCTTGAATATGCTGACGTTTTTTAACGAGTTGATCAGGTCACCAAACTCACGAACACGAAAATCAGCTGTCCCATAAATAGGCTAGAGTAAGTTTTGTATGGAATAACTGATTTTTATTTCACGCTTTCGATATTGGTCCCATAGAGAAAGTTATTCAGTTTGATGGACTGTTCATCCTCTGCAAAAACCGTCAGCCTATTAAGTTGGACCCAATGTATCAATCAATCAATTATTTGCATAGAATACAGTGGTTACAGTTGTTAAATAATATTTATATGACAGTCAATGTATTCAACCTGCATGCAGGTGTACAAATTTTTTTAAATATGGTCGAGCTTAGTTACAATTATAAATTACAAAAGCCATGCTAATTACAAATATACAATAGTCAAGAGTATTTATTATATTATCATTCAATAACGTACATTATAATTTAATATTCATTAATACTATAAAAACAATTTTCCAAAATCCAACTACTTAATTTTCATTCAAATATGTTCCTATCATAATATGTATAGTACTATTGTTTTTCAATGAATGTCCCCTCACCACCACGCCCGAAACTTCCAGATACGTCCTTGCATGTGAACGAGTTCAAACATAAAACGTATTCAACTCAAAACAATTCCGTAGTTTTAAGTGGTAAAGAGTCAACTACCGATCTAAATCACAAAGGCAAAGTTCCCTGTGCCCAAAGTTCGGCGCGATTTAGTGACCCAGAAACACGAGACTCGCCAAGTTTTTCAATAAACGGCCCCGAACATTGCTTGAAGAGAAACTTCCCCATCAATCCATGTTCGGAGCCATCATAAACACTTATGATGAAATCTTATGCAACGTGATCTCTATACAGATTTGAAACTAATTTGAAGCTAAGAAATAATACTCTATCTTTATTTGTATAGATCAGGAACGCCATTATACAGGGTGAAATTGATCATCCTTTTGAACTAAGAGTCTACCCATCGAACTGAACAACTTTCACTATGAAAGCAAACAGATCGGAGCAAAAAAATAATCAGCTGTTGCATACATTTGAGTCGAGTAGGCATTGCAGTTTAGTACGGAACAGCTGATTATTTTTTGCTCCGATCGGTTAGCTCTCAGAGCGAAAATTGTTCAGTTCGATGGGTAGACTCTTAGTTTAAAAGGATGCTAATGATATCAATTTCACCCTGTAGTATTTCCAAGTTAGGCTCCGATATTTTAAGGGCCTCATAATAATCACGATCAGTAAAAAATATAGGATATAGGATAAATATAAATAAAAGAAAACACTAAAGTTTACAGGGTGTTAGGGTAAACTAAACATTACTTGCATTACTTTAAAGGGTCATTGTACCCATGATACTGAACAACTATCCCTAAGAAACCTATAGGACATAAGAAAAAAAATTGTGCTTTCCTTACTAAATGCTTTCAGCTTTTCGAACGTTTGTACGAAAAGATGATTTTTTTTCGTGTTTCTCTTTTATCCTCTGGAAAGTTGTTAAGTATCATGAGTCCAATTATCTCTTTAAGTAATGCAACTTTGTACCCCAATACCCTGTATTCCAATAAATTGTCCAAAGACTTTTTTGTCTATACGACAAAAAACTCTTTGAAATAGACCTCATTTGTACCATTATTACTTTTGTTTCCTGCTCCTCACTGTGTTTTATTTAAATAAAGTGTATTTGTGTCATTTCACATTAAAACTAGCATGAAAAGGTTTTTTATAGACGGTCTTTGCTTATACACCGTATCTCTATGGTGGCGCCGAAAAACGTCATAAGCAATAGCCATCCATAAAGTTCAGAGCCACCAACTTATCTGTAGAATGGCCAAAAGCGGAACTACTGATGCCATTTTGAAAAAGTCATTTTGTTGCTGTCAGTCGATGTAGTCTGTGCTGTTCACTCAAAATGAAATCATTCTTTGTTACAGAAAGTGGCGCCATCGCTCATTCTACAGATAAGTTGGTGACACTGTACCTTTTCCTATGGAATGACACATTTAATTCATTCATTCATATCTTTGCTAAACTACAGTGCCACCAACTTATTTGTAGAATGGCCAAAAGCGGAACTACTTTTGAAAACGTCATTTTGTTGCTGTCAGTCGATGTAGTCTGTGCTGTTCAATCGAGTTCTTGTTTTTCTAAATATTTCTGAGTATTTTTTGTGAAAATCATGCCGAAAGTGGTGTACGAGAAATCATTATCAAAATGAAATCATTCTTAGATACAGAAAGTGGCGCCATCGCTCATTCTACAGATAAGTTGGTGACACTGTACTTGTGGTAAAGGTCAGTGGTCGCGACAGGACCATAGGTTTGCCGCTGAGCTTAATTATACATAAATAGTAGTTTTCATTACACTATCTATGCCTTTTCTTAATCCAGGGTAAATTCGGACTGCTGATGATGGTGAAAGGCTTAGCCAAAGTTTTCAACAACGGCTCTCTATTTAGGCCTGGACAAAAATGAACAAAGCATTGTAATCCCTTATACAATAAACCTCAATACATTTATCTTTGTACCCGGGAGCCCACTCGAACTTCTACTGAAGTCTGTCTGCTCTCAAATCTTTATCAAACAAACTTATTAATGTATCAAAGTATAAAATGTCACACAATTTTTGTCTAATATACGAATCAAGCAGTAGTGACATTACTGAGTTTCGGATTATCTACAGGGTGAAATTGATATCATTAGCATCCTTTTAAACTAAGAGTCTACCCATCAAGCTGAACAACTTTTACTATGAGAGCAAACCGATCGGAGCAAATAAAAAATCTGCTGTTCCATACTAAACTGCAATCTAGACGCGCGAGTTCGCGACTCAGCAACAGCAGATTTTTTTTTTGCTCCGATCGGTTTGCTCTCATAGTAAAAGTTGTTCAGTTTGATGGGTAGACTCTTAGTTTAAAAGGATGCTAATGATATCGATTTCACCCTGTAGATCACATGGACTTAGTATCGATGCTGCTTCATAAGTATATTGAGCATTTGCAAGAAACTGTCTTGTTGAAGTTTTCAGACATAAAGATGTACTTTTAATAACTTTTTTAAGAAGAATGAAATGGAATCGAAATAAATTTTCATAATGATGAAAACTCTAAGGATGGCAGAAAACGAAATTTTATCAGAGCATAACGAACTTAATTAAGTAAATCGATTTGACAACACTTTATAAGGCGATTTGTATACTGAGGGATAGGGAGTACTTAGAATTAAACTCTATAATATTGTAATAATACCTTCACGTGGATTTTGTATAATTCATATATCATCTGTGTCAAACGTCTGCATATTTGTACAGTGTTCTGTTTAGTACCTATCTCCCTTACGTAAAAACCCAAGTCAGATAGCCCAGTCATTTTACGGAGTTTTGTTAGGCGGGGTTTGAAGTAATAATTAATTGGACTTTTAAACTGTAACCGGCCGGCCATTTAGTAACAAAAAGACTATCCTAAAACATATTCAAAAAAAAATCGCTACGCAACATAGAAATCAAAATTGTGTGTCCCAGAAGGCTTTCAAATTAATAATATTAATACCAATGACTTAGATTCATTTGACTTAGATTTAACAATATAAATTAGTTTCGAGCAATAAAATAGGCATTGAAATTAAAAAAAATTAGGTATTTATTTGAAAATTCGAATGTATTTTTCAAAACCTTTTAAGTAGACAAAAATATTTACACTATGTTTCAAGTACGTATGATGGTAAAGTATTAAATATGTGCAAAAAAAATTACCATCAGGTTTTTTAGAACGAGATAATAGCTAAATTTTTAAATTGGAACTGTTGCTTCGTGATTTTTTTTAAATTTTGGTACATTTCTAGGCTCAAATTGACTCTTAAATATTATATCGAAAAAAAATATCAATTCCTAATTAGTCCCGGCTCAAACTGTAAAATGACTGGGCTAAAAGATGAATAATGCTATAAGTAAATCTAGCTCTACAACTACAAAAAGTCGTGGCAGGAATGTTTCTGATTAGGTACAAAGAAATAAGTTTGTACATAGAGGCCGAAAGATGTTTTGTCTATAACAAAGAATTGGTTGATGTTTTGTCTATACAACACGGGGTGTAAGTAAAATTATCATTAACCTTTAAACCACATACTCTACCCATCAAACTGAACAAGTTTGACTATAGGAATAAACCAGTAAGAGCAAAAAAAAAAAATAAGCTGTTCCATACTAAACTGCAATACCTACACGACTCAAATGTATAAGACAGCTGACTTTTTTTGTTCTGACAGGTTTGCTCCCATAGTAAAAGTTGTTTATTTTGATGAGTAGAGTATGTAATTTAAATGTTAATGATACTTTTCCTTACACCCTGTATAATACCAGTGTTTTACATGAAAGAAGAGAAATGCCATATCTTAAAGCAGTGCCAGAGGAAAATGTAATTTGTTCAAATATCAAACACTTCCGATCTTTCTAAATAACAAAAAAATTCAATTTATACAAACAGTCAATGTTTTTGTCACATTCGATATGTTTCTCGTTGACGCTAGGGAACAATTTTCTAGCATCGTCAACGAGTACAAGGCATGTTAAAATAGAAATTTTTCGTTTGCGAACATTGTTGTACGATGCAATATTTTCGTCATATTGTCGGCACTCTGCTCAACTATTCGTGTAAGCTATATAACAAAGCTGTCACCCTCCATGCAGTCAGAAAGTTTTACGGCACATGCAAGTACCTATAATTATGTAACAGCTCGCGAACAAGATGAAATGAGTTTGATACATAGTTTTTCTTTTACTTTAAGGGGGTGGTTAAGACCATCAAACTGAACAACTTTCAGTATGGGAATATCGAAATCGCGAAAAATTAATGTATGAAATATACTTTATTTACACCAAAAGAAAATACAATGGACAATAGGAAACATAAACTGAATATGGTACAAATAAGGCGGTCTTCAAATGAATCTGATGTTCCATCATCATCATCATATATACATAGACCTACCCCAAAATGGGGAGATTTTCCATAATCGCCATGATGCGATGCTAAACTACAGATCTACTCGAGCTAAATTTTTGAGGCAAAAGATTTTTTTTTCGCGATTTCGATGTTGGCCCCATAGTGAAACTTGTTCAGTTCCAACAATCCCCTTAAAAGTTTTAAATGTTTATTTTTACTTTTGTAACACCCTGTATATGAAATGTCGAAAGGGGACGACCTAGACGCACTACACTGATCTTTGTGACGTATTCAAAAATTGTCAGGTATCTGACGAAACCGACGAGCATGCCTGAAAAGACTGATGAATGTGGAGGAAGCAAGAGAGGTTTGTTTTAACAAACTGAACAGACTAAGTACTTAAAAATACTCATCCAATACACTAAACGTCTGTCGTTTATTGCCGATGTTAATTTATCTTTCCAGAGACAAAATTAGTGAACTTGTAAAAAGTAATTGGGATAGAATGCAAATGTGCGAGTCTTGGGAGTGTTCGGCCACGGTCAGAGAATCTAAACGGTTCTCGATGTAAATGAGAGAGCAGGCTGCTGCGAATTTATCTTGCGCCCCGTGAAAGCAGTCATGGCTTTGTTTAATTTAGAAAAAAAAAAACAATTTAAAATGTTAATGGTTAAATTACAGAAAAAAAATAAAAAAAAATTACTGCGTTACTAGTTTGCGATATTACCTATAGTTGACTTATGCTCAGACACCAACTAGACCACTAACTTGCCTCTTCGCACACGCACTTGACTCGTTTGATGGTGTAAGACCCTCTCCATCTCACCTTCAAGCAGGGCTTGAATTTTTGGGAACCGGATCATTGACCTTGGTGTGATACCAGTTCCAGACGGATACCGGTACTTATTAGTACTATTAATACCAGACTGTTAGGTTTAAAGAATATTTATTTTCTCAAAAGAAATGTACATTTCACTTCAATGAGAAACAAAGTTATTTTCAACTTCTTACGTGCTAGCAAGGAAACATAATTAAGGGAGGTATAGTATTGTGTTGTGAACTTATAATATTTCTTAACATATAAGATCCTGTCTACCTAATGAACTAATGATTCTTAATGTTTAATCAGTAGGTGTCGGTATTATACCGGTACCAAAAAGTAGTTAGAGTGCGAAAATAGATGTAGTACCCGTCTGGAACCGGTAGCCAGGTATATACCGAAATTGCAAGAACAGCTAAGTACCGGTACAGAATCTGTACCTTCGGTACCGGTTCCAAGCCCTGTCTTCAAGTAAACAATTAGCAAAAATATTAGATTATGCGCAAGGTTATGTAAAACCATAATAATGTATTTCTAGCTATGAATTGAATGTCAATTATATAAGTCAATTTACATTTCGAAACAATATTTTGGGTTATTAATAATCTAGAAATTGATATGCTTCAATATATTCGTTAGTGTGCTTCAAAACATATGTAGGTATAGTTAACTGGGAAAGAAAACAATATCACAGAGTTCACAAATTATACATAATATAAACAATTGTTTAAGCTTTGACCTTGGTAAATATTTGAGTAATACTTACTTCTACAAATTACTGTTCTTAGAAAATCTTCAAGTTTAGTCTACA
This sequence comes from Agonopterix arenella, assembly GCA_927399405.1. Taxonomy (NCBI): domain Eukaryota; kingdom Metazoa; phylum Arthropoda; class Insecta; order Lepidoptera; family Depressariidae; genus Agonopterix; species Agonopterix arenella. The sequence continues at coordinate 10,134,605 of OV656707.1, read as the reverse complement.
TTCTATTTAACCTTATAACTTGATTACCAAAGTTATATAAAGCAAGGTTAAACAAAGTTTGTTTATTCCTCCATTACCACTGACATTGATAAATTGCTTTCAAAATCGTTTCTCGAACAAATAATACAACAGGTAAGCATTTGGCAGTAAACTAAAATGAAATCTTATAATAATAAGTCTAATTATACAGGGTGTAAGGAAAAGTATCATTAACCTTTAAACCACATAATCTACCCATCAAACTGAACAACTTTTACTATGGGAGCAAACCTGTCAGAACAAAAAAAAAATCCGCTGTCCCGTTCAAAACTGCAAACATAACTCGACTGAAATGTATGGGACAGCAGATTTATTTTCGCGATTTCGATATTGGTCCCATAGAGAAAGCTGTTCAGTTTGATGGTCTGAAGCACCCCTTTAAGTAACTGTCCCATTTTTTTCTACACCCCGTATATAAGGTCTAACAAAATTAGCTGAAACTATTTTAAGGGTATGTTCAAACCATCAAACTGAACAACTTTCTCTATGAGACCAATATCGAGATCGCGAAAAAAAAATTTGATGTCCCATACAAAACTGCAAACACGACTTAACTCAAATGTATGGGGCAGCAGATTTTTTTTGAGATTTCGATATTTGTTCCGTAGAGAAAGTTGTTCAGTTTTATGGTCTGAGTTTGTTTTAAGGGTTAAAACAGTTTCAGCTAATTTTATTAGACCTTATATAAAAGAAAAAGTTGTCTGGTCATGGATAAACAAAATCTTATAGGTTGCTGGTGCGAGTTATCCAGCAATATATTCCACCCTTAGCAACAAGTGAATTCACACTCAAAAGGAAAGTAAAATATTCCTAGATAAAGTGAATACACAAGGTACGTAATAAAGTAGGTTATTGTAAGCAGAATACCGTCTAGTTCCATTGCTACCGAGTCCGAGATTGGTATAAATAATTCAAGAACATTTTGCGAGCAGGTTCATCGAGCTGGTGTAAATTCGTCATCCTCTCCCCGACCCGACCGGTCTACTTGTACATCTACTCCTGTTTATGCTGTGTTTACACTGTTACCTACGGTCGAGATGGAAAATATTCTGAGAAATTGTTCAAATCGCATGAATGTTTTATTACGATTTTGCGGTGTGGCAAGTTTTGTGATTCGGTCTCGTGTTACGTGTTCAGGAGCAACATTATGTTATTTTTACAAGAGTGAACTAATGAAGTACCCATAGTTCTCACAGTATATTATATCGCGCACCGTAGCACAAAGCTATAATATAATATAAAGTGTCATTTTGGTTTGTTGTTATTAATTGGTAAATTATAATTATTATTACAATTTTACAACGTTTCTTAGAATAAACCTAATAAGAATGGTACAGCTTTTGCGACATAATGACAATTGCTCCAGAAGATAATTTTATTATACTCTAGCAATATCTAGCATTATTTTGCTTTTCCCAGCATTTTCAGAAATCTATAAAATAAAAATACGATTTATCGAACTTTTATTATCATTGATCACAATAACCCTACAACTGTTGTGCCATATTCACTCACTATAGCTCGTTCTAACAATACGTAAACATTTTTTTTGTGTCAAGCACTATCAGAAAAGGCCTAAAACTGTATGGAGCCTGAATTATCTCCTTACCAATTAGTAAGTATTTTACGAATCTCTCACTTTTTATCTAACGTTTTGACGAAGCATTTTGCTGACTACTGGCTGCTGTGACGTAGCGTTATGATTGACGTGGCGTGTGCTGACTGCTTGGTTACCAATTAGTGCTAAAAAACCAAAATTACAACATTGAGGTACCTACTAGAGGCGACACCCAGACTAAATTTTTTGTAACACTCGTCGACCTTACTTAGCATTGTGCCGGGCATGCGCACGTGCACGCCCCGCTCTGCTGATCGTGGTGTACAGATTTTATTCGCGTTATTTGTTCTATACATAATTATTCAATGAATTACACTTAAATTGTCGAGTCTAAACGGGGCCTACCATAGCGCTAGCTTTCGAGCTTCACAGTCATTTCCGAAAGCGTTCGCTGTGCGAGACGCCGGAGGAACTTAAATCGCGACAATTTCCATTTATATGACCGTCATGAGCCGTGTCCCGCGGCTTTGTCTAGCTGACATTTTGCAACAATACTTGCTCAACTTATGCCGTCACAAAGTTATCTAGGAAGTGGGGCAGTGTTCTCTTCTACAGACGAAACTAATGACGCTAATGTTTCATTAGTCATTACTATTGTAAATAATGTTGTGATAATGCTATAGAGAAAATTAAACACTTACAACCCGGAATGACCTAATAATCGCGTCAGTACGGTTAGCATCATCGTTGGCGATACGAGTCTCGATAATTTTGTACACATCGTTTCACACAGAACCAGAGCGCCGATATAACGTATGGACGACGCCAGGAGTGCGATTTTTAAGTCATACGTAGAACTCGGTACAAAATGTCAAAATTACTATGGAGATATGCATCTTTCTACTGCTGTAGGCCTCGCATGCCACCCCCGAGAAAACGATAAAAATCGAGATGTGCCTCCATCCTTAATATTTTACGTATGCCAGAAAGAGCGCGGATGACGTTTTTCTCGTTTAAACGCTTTGTCGTCGGTGGTATGCTAGCCGTGCTATTTGACTTCACAACTTATTCGCTGAGCTGAAAATGTTAAAATTACTATGGAGATATGCGTCTTTCTACTATACCGGGTGAAATTGATATCATTAGCATCCTTTTAAACTAAGAGTCTACCCATCGAACTGAACCACTTTAACTATGGCAGCAAACCGATCGGTACAAAAAAAAAATCAGCTGTTGCATACACTGTGTCGCGAACTCGCGCGTTGACATTGCAGTTTAGTATGGAACAGCAGATTTTTTATTTGCTCCGATCGGTTTGCTCCCATAGTAAAAGTTGTTCCGTTTGAGTGGGTAGACTCTCAGTTTAAAAGAATGCTTATGATATCAATTTCACCCTGTAGATATGACAAAATCGCAGTCCTGGTGCACAGATAATGTGACAACTGACAAGGTTATCCATTTTGAATTTAAGCTATCATCATCATCATCATCAGCCTATCATCGTCCACTGTTGAACATAGGCCTCTCCCAAGGCACACCACAAGACACTATATTATCGGCCTTCCTCATCCAGTCGCTCCCCGCTACATTTTTTTAGATCGTTTCCAGCGAGCAGCAGGGCAGGGCAGGCAGGGCAGCTATACAAAACCAAAATAAGCTGGCCGCTCGTAGGTCGAGTAATGTAAAACGTCAATCGGCCAGCTTATTTTGGTTTTGTATAGCTTGATGTGTCGCAGTGTGTAAAACCCGCCCCGCTTCGAACTGGTCTTCAACTTTTCTCGTAAATCAGTCTATCCATTAGTTAAAACCCTAGTTAAAACCGTATCAAAGTCCCTACAGTACCTAGTTACTTAGATTAACCTATACAGGGCGTAAATTTGTTGCAAAAGATGCAACATTTGTTAAGATGACGTATGATCATTTATTCATTGCGAATCTAAACTATTATAAAACTCTAGCAGAAAGTTTGTCTGTACATTGAAGATATTAACAAAAAAAAAGTTACGATATGCTTTTTAGGTGTCCCTGATTCCGTTTCACCAATTTTTTGATTTTTTTGTCCGTCTGTTTGTTTGTTTGGGTGTTTGTTTGTTTGTTTGAACGAGTATCACGCAAAAACTACTGAACCGATTTTGATGAAACTTTTTTTGTTTGATAGCTTATGATCTGGCTTAAAATCTGGTATATAATTTGTGCGGACAAAATAGCGGGTTAACGCTCGTAATTTAATAAAATCACGATTAAAATTATATATCCTGTATAATTAAAATTATACGTTCTGAAAGAAAAAGGCGGCTAAGGACTTAAAATTATAGTGATGTAATATAAAAGTCATATACGTAAAGTGTGATCTACTCGCTAGTCCCATTAGAATCGCAACGAAGTCGAAGTCTAAGGAGGTTTTTGCCCTGCAGTACGATGTATCCTACAGGCTACAGGCCCAAATTTACTTACTTCTACATACAGAAACCTAAATATCCTTTTGAATTAAATAGCAATCCACTTCATTTTCAGACGTACCATTTTCAGCAATACTCATGCCTTTTTCTAAGATAAAATGTGGCTATACAAGAAAATTATCATACAAATAGTGGGTTTGTACGAACTCAGTGTGATGTAAGTCTATGGCGGCTTTTAGCTCGATTAAACTGGACTCGTGGAACTGAGAATGATAATACTTATGGTTATTTACAGCCTTTCTCACACATACGTTATTCGTATTGAAATACGAATGCTCTAGACATCTGTCAATCTCATCTGTCTAGATAGATTTTAGGTAGTAACTAGTTCATCAGCACTATAGTTTCTGTTTAAATCTGTAACCCCGAATCCGCTATGCATATTGGAATTAGTTGTAGATAATTGATCTAGGATGTAAATACTCGCAGGATTACGTAAATATAAGAGGCTATGTGAAAAAATAGGACTCTTCAAAGCGTCATATACCATTAGTACTAACAGTAGGAGTATGATAAGCGGATATGTGTAAATTGAACACATAATTGAAGTTTTGATTAGAGCCAAAACACGATGATGACTCATTTTCTCGATAGAAAAACAAGCCAATGTAGCCTCCGTCTTTATCAATAAACGCTTGGAACTGCTAAACGGTGAATAATAGAAACACGAGACTTGATTTAAAAAAAAGAGATTGATATTTTACAAATTTGGATGAGAGTAGAATTGAACTTACATAAATAGTACAATCACAATTAAGTAAAGTTTGTTTTACGCTTGCGTTGTTTCAGGCGCGCGCGCCGCCCCATCTGTTTGTCTCGCATCAGACAGTAATATAAGCTATCATACGCCCATTTCGCTTCAATTATTTTTCGAATGAACATGTAAGATCGATCTTAACTAATGGTTCGGAAAGTGGAGTGGAATGGCACAGTTCGGAAATATTATCATACTTTGAATAATGATATTTTTTTAGTAAACTGTTGTTAACTACTTCTTCTTCGGGTTCCTCTCCATTACTGATAGTTATTATAGAAACGGTAGTTGTTACTACACCGTAACTAAACCTGATGCTATGCTGCTATGCTAACTTAATATGCTGACACTTCTTTAAGGGGATGATCAGACCATCAAACTAAACAATTTTCTCTGTGGGACCAACATCGAAATAGCGAAAATAAAACAGCAATCCCATACATTTGGCTCAAGTAGGTTTGAAGTTTTGTATGGAACAGCAGATTTTTTTCTCGTGATTTCGATGTTGGTGCCATAGAGAAATTTGTACAGTTTGACGGCCTGACCATCCCCTTAAATGTTTATTTGCATACAAATCGCGAAAAAAAAAATCAGCTATCCCATCCATACATTTAGCTCGAGTAGAATTGTAGTTTAGTATCGAATAACAGTTTTTTTTCGCGATTGTCATATTGGTCCAATAGTGAAAGTTGTTCAGTTTGATGGTCTTAACCACACCATAAATGTATATTTTTATAATGCCTATCCACAACAGGCTTCATCAAAGAATTTATATCATTCATATCCAAAACTCGAAAAAAAGACTTAGGTATATATTAGATCTCTATGTATATATTACTAGCTGTTGCCCGCGACTTCGTCTGCGTTACCCGGATAAAAAGTACCCTATGTGTTAATCCAGGCTATGGTCTATCTGTATGCCAAATTTCATCGAAATCCGTTCAGTAGTTTTTTGCGTGAAAGAGTAACAAACATCCAAACTTTCGCATTTATAATATTAATTGGATTATGTTTAAATCTCTGGAGCAATGAAAACATTTCGAAAAATTACAGCAATTAAGATAAGCTTAACAATTCTGAAGCGAAATATCCTCGGGAAACATACTGTTCCTGTGGGAATAAGGAAAATCGGGTGAATGTGAACTGAAAACGATGCTGATAATTGTATAAATTCACTATTAAAACCCGACCATTATTTCAGCGGTCGGATATGGAGGGAATAAAATACGTTTTCAATCCATTTACAGATGAAGTCTAATGGTGTGAGCTTCATTCGTCTGAAGACAGAGAAAGACTATCTGTAGCTGATCCTTTCCATATTACTATTTCAACTTTGATGCGTTTAAAAACATTAAAAAGGGTGTAACAAAACACCCTAGTAATATAAAAAGGGGTGAAGGGAGACCATCAAACTGAACAATTTTCACAATGGAGACAATGTCAGTTTTTTTTAAACCCGACTCCGCCCGAAGGATTGTTATGTTTTTTGAGCGTATGTATGTAGGTATGTATGTATGTTTCTATGTATATTTCTTTGGCACGCTCTACAGCCTAAACGACTTGATGGATTTGAAAGTATGAGGTGTCTTTATATTCTTAAAAATTGTGAGAGTGACATAGGGTATATTACCTCAAGATGATCAATTTTTTTTTTTTTTTAAATACTATATGCGTATTGAATGAAAGCAAGTGAATAGCAGATTCCAATATAGTACTTTTATGCTACTATTTCGACACAAGAGTAAAAATATTAGGTAACTAGAAAAGAGAAAAACAAGGTCTATAATCATTAATCAGCAATACCAACTTTGTTTAAATATAATTTGAATGTTAGGTAGGTATGTATTGCAGGGAAAAAACAAGCAGGTTTTGTGATTTTTCTTTGTCCCCGTTTGCGTTACCTACCTAATAACATTCAAATTATTAATAATAAATTCTGTCTCATTAGTCAAAGTTCTTCACCATGAAGCACACCTTTAGATTGTGTAACGTATTTAATTTTGCACCCTGTATAATCGTTACACCTTGAATAAAAAATATTTAGATTCAAACCGTCCAAACAATAGATAAATTACACAAAACAAGTAAAAGATGCAAACGGACAAAGGAATCATGTAATTTTCGGAAGGCTAAAGTGCTTAAGATCTAGGCAACCGACCTTTTCTTGGAGCACACTTTTATCTTTATCAATTGCGTAATCTTGTTTGGAACGGAAACTTTTAGAACTCGAATTCCCAAATGTCATTTATTACGTAAGGTCATAAAGGATTACGTAAGATTTTTTTTAGCTGAAATGGAACATAAGAACATTTATCACTACTCCCAGTGATATTTTTTTAATTTGACAAATCCCAATTCATGTTCCATGCACGATGTGCATAATTTTTTTCATAAAATACCCAAATCCAATAAGGATGTGACCAAAGAGGTAACATTCAATAATAATCTTGCCAAATATTAACTTTATAAAATTGCTTCTACTCACTACAACTGATCGTAAATGTTGTGGTAGTGTCCAACCGCGGCGGGTTTCATGTCTGGTACTATTTTAAGTTATTTTAAGAACCATGTACCCATGAATGCAACAAATAAATGAACATCAGTATAAATATTCGAAAGTTACATAAACTGTATGGAATTTTGTTCAATTTGTTTATTAATAAGGATGAAAAAAATAAAATAAAAATAGCACTCTTGGTCTCGATGTCATATTGAGGCAACCGAGTGTTTATCATAGAATGGATAGCCTCAAGTTCAAGTCTCGTATACCTACAGACCAAAAATCTAAAGACGTCGCTTTCATCGATTGGTGAACGAAATCACGAACAAATAACGAAAACGAAATCACCAAACGAAATTGACGGGACAGGGCAGGGCCTCTACCCGAACATTCGAACGTCGCAATTGCATGAACGTTTTCGTTTCAATGTCAACTCTAATACAATGAAGTTCGGACCGAAACGGTCTCGAAATATCGAAAATCGAAACTCCGGGTACAGGGCCAGGCGTGCGGTTTTTGAACGTCACACGTTCAAATCAGCAGTAGAAAATGTCAAAATTACTATGGATTTTATGCATTTGTCTACTGATTAGAAATTGCAACTTTCGAAAATCGTACTCCAGGGCATGTCCTCGGAACTTAGATCATATAACTAAGCCTTGGACGAACCAATTAGACCACGATCTTGAGCGGTGCATACGCAGTTATAGTGCTAATGCTCGGCGAACGCGGATGCCCTGCTGGCAAAGCAGGTCTTGGAGCTTATTGGCACAGTAAGAAAGAGTAGGTATCTATTATTATTGGTTTGTGGTCCATCAACCGCTAAAGCTAATCGCAGACAAGCAGAAACGGACCGTTCATTGGACCAATAGTATCAATGTGGTTGTGGACATAAGAGGTGTCGCATTCCTCGCCTCGTTCATTTGCGTTGATCCCGACGTGCAGACATTACCGTCGAAAAGCACATAAATCATGTTTATTGCTCGAAACACTTACATTCAGGGCAGATAAAATACAATGTAGCAAGTTGGAAAAGCTGACATTTACGGACGACTTACACTTTGTGCTACTATCCTTCAGTTCCTCATAAGAAGACCTCTAGCAGAACTCTTATATGCCAATGGACGTAGGAATGAAAATGCCTTGATTCTTGGGACTTTGCGTTTAAAAGGAACTATACTTGGTGCGTGGTAAGCGTAATAACTTAGTAAGAGCTTAAGAACTTAAGTACAACAGTAACTACGTACACACTAAACCAGATTAAAGCAAGCAACTTTCAAGCTAACTTGACTGGCCAGAGATATAATTTTCTTTAAAAGAAATAGTTCGGAATAACAAGGTAGAGACGAGAATAAACGTAAAAGTCCGACTTTTTAAAACTCTTCGAGGGATTTAATCACAACATAGTATAAAACAAAGTTGCTTCCCGCTGTCTGTCCCTATATATGCTTAGATCTTTAAAACTACGCAACGGATTTTGAAGCGGTTTTTTTTTAAAAATAGATATAATGATTCAAGAGGAAGGTTTATATGTAAACAATACATCATCATTGCACCCGCGTGCGAAGCCGGGGCGGGTCACTAGTTCATGACGTAATACTTTTCGGGCTGACCAGAAACATTGGTGCATTAACCAACTATCTTTTACAACCAACAATGAGGTTCGTTCGATAATAGTAAGTATATCTCATTCAATAAGATACGTGACGATAAAAGAGTCGAATACAATTCAATGATTTTCTTGAATTTTGGTATAAATCACATGGCAGCTACATGCCAACATAATTATAATAGACGGTGTAAACTTAAATGCGTTACATACTTTAGGGTGTGCTTCAGGCCATCAAACTGAACAACTTTCACTATGGGACCAACACTTATATCAAAGTCAAATTAATGGATAGGCCCAAAGCGCGTTTAAGTTGAAGCACACAAACTAGTACACTTGGTCCATACAAACTAGCTCTGTCATCACACGTCAGCACTTGGTCTGTCATCTCGGTACATATTAGAAGAAAAACTGTCATTTGTTTTGCCTCATTTTTCTGGTTTGAAATGTTCGCGTAAGACCTATCCATTAATTTTACTTTGATCTGAGGAACAACATTGAAAATAAATCGGCTGATTCATACAAAACTGTAGTACCAACTCGACCTAAATATATGAACAGCAGATTTGTTTTATTTTTTTCTATGTTGGAGCCATAATGACAGGTTTAGACTCTAAACAACCCCTTCAGTTATTTTAGAGATTGAAATGAGTCGTCGAATTAGGGTCTTTTGTGACATCCTTCTATACCGTGATTTGAGATGGGTATTCGAATGTTGACGTTGCATTATGAAAAGAAAATATTTCAAATCGATCTTCAGCTTGACAATGCAATACTTTAACCATTACTTCAAAACAAAAGAACTCCCGGATGACTTTGTATGTGCATTGTTTGTAGGTTGAATGACATTGATTGTATTTCAAACTCTTGCCCAGGACTACATATTTTATTAGTAAGTTTTCCTCTCGAAGACAGTTCGGAAACTTGGTTACCTCCCTAAACTCTTCTAGTTAAAAGTTAGCAACTCTGGAAAGAAAGATCGTTTTAAAGTTTGATTGTCTATTACAAAGCCGAGAAGATATACTTTTTAATGAGGCAGGTATTTTCCTTTACATATAATCAAACTCTCAAACTATCATTTTTAATCCGTAAACAAACAATAAACCTCAGGGTCCAAGCCGTTTTTAAGAGGATGATCAGACCATCAAACTGAACAACATTCTCTATGGGACCAAAATCTGCTGTTCTATACATTTGGGTCGAGAAGGATTCCAGTTTTGCATGAAAAAGCTGATATTTTTTTCGTGATTTCGACATTTGTTCCGATAGACAAAGTTGTTCAGTTAGATGGTCTGATCATTAAAAAACCGTCAACTTATTAATAAGTACCCTATACAGGATGTAAGGAATAATATAATTATTCCTTAAACCACGTACCCATACCCATCAAACTGAACTTACTATGGGAGCAAACCTCTCAGAACAAAAAAATTACAACAAATCTGGTAAAGTCTACACCCTTCCTGAGGGTAGGCCTGTGCCCTGCAGTGGGACGTTTATAGGCTGATGATAGGTACCACTAGATATTTTCCTCCGTGTAAACATAATATAAAACTAAATTTTTACCATTTCACCAATAGTTTTTACAATTCACAAATAGTCAAGCCTGCCATTTGGTACAAAATGAAAACAGACGGTCCATAGATGAAAGTTTAATATTCGTAAAGCTTAGCAATTTCTCCCGGGGAGAAAATAAAGATATTTTAACCCTTTCTCATTCCTGCACTTCACTATAATTTTATGAATAGACAATGACGTCCATTCGTAACATTTAGGTACTGTCGTTTAGTGCTACGTTTTTCATGCTATTGTTCCGGCGAGGTGAATTTGAAAAGCAGTTTGTACGTTTCGTAACATTCCTGTGACATTACTGAATCTATGAGTACTATATCTAATACATTCTTAGTATTCTTTAAAATTATTTTTTAACTAAATGTAACTATAGGCAGTTCACAGGTAATATGATGATCAAACCAGTTTTGTCCATTATAAGTGGCGACGGGCTCAATCCATGAGACACTGGACAGAGTTTCGGTACTATTAATGAAACTTGGATGTTCTGAGTTTTGTTAGAATATGTCTGACTGCTACCTCGGCTAATATATTCGTGTCGTGAGCATATGCTACGCTTAATGATGGGGATTTTTAATTAGAACACTCTTCTTATGAGGCTTATTTTGATTCAGTCCCATCAAAACGTGATTACCTGTTAAAGTAATTAAGTAGAAAGTAACTGATTTATCGATAAACCATATCCGGCAACAAAATTCTATCTGCCAATGGGTAGAGAGGAATACCTTGGCTAATTTTTTCCAGCTACCTTGTAGTCGAGAGAAGCAATGTACGCACGGCGACACATCAAGCTATACAAAACCAAAATAAGCTGACCGCGCGTAGGTCGAGTAACGTATAACGTAGCGGGGCCACCTTATGTTGGTTTTGTATAGCTTGATGTGTCGCCGTGCGTACTATGTTAAACGATGTAGATATTTAGTAGCATTTCATTAACAATAAAATTATAATGAACTATAACGATGACTAGACTATTGCTATAAAATCCATCAATTTTGTGTTATTGCGTATCTTGAAATTATTTATTAAGTTGTTTCTTCTTTTTATTAGGTATGTCAATTATTAACATTAATATTTGTTTCCTTCAAAATTAAGAGAAAATGTTATGAACACGTCTTGGACTCAATGTATTATATCAATATTCAATGCTTTTTTCGATTGACACCTTAATTCGTATTGATACCTAATGTTCCTTTTAAAAATTACTGTACAACACGTATTCGGTGTTACTACGACTTCATTCTCGATAGTTACTCTATTATCAACTAACAATGACAAGTTAGATCAATAGTGAACACTATTCTATAGAAGGCATGATATTATATCCATTGTGTATCGCTCAGCCGACTGAAGACTGTCAAACTGTAGGTATTGTTCGACAAAAGTTACCAATTTGAAAAAAAATTATCGTGCGTGGCGTTAATTTTATCGAAGTTTATTAGTAGTAGTGTGATTGCTTTCATTATTATTTATAATATGAGATTTCTGAGAAAGTATGAAATAATCGAAGAGGTGCACAACACAACAACAACAACAGAACGAGACAAAAAAGCTTAGCAAACATTTAATAAGTGTAGAACTTGCATTTTTGCTAAGTTGACCGACCACGAACAAACGAACAAAATTAGGAGCAAACCCAAAGATTGTTCCAAAAATAAAGCAAATAGCTACGGTCATTATCTTCGACTAGCGTTTGTTAAACCAATCAAGTTTATCCAAATACTTCATACATGTCCTTATTTCAAACATCAACAACAACAATAAGCAAATAAAAGTTTTTAAGTAAAACGTAAAGTCTTATTTTATTATTCTTCTTCTTATCGTGTGGGAGGAGCCCTGGTGTCAGAGTTTTTTCAGACCGCCTTACGGCCTCTGACGCGGTTTTTATGTAACGACGCTTAACGTGCCATCCGAAGCACGGAATCATTTTTCTTTTCAGACAATCAGGTGATTCAGCCTGCAATGTCCTAACCAACTGGGGAAAACGCACAAAGTAACATATCACTAGGTGTCCCCCGTGGGAATCGAACCCACGACCTCCGTGTCGAGAGCCCAATGCTCTTAAAGTCAACTTTGAATGTTGGTAAAAAAAGGATAACAATTTCTAGAAATAAAAATACCTAATGATTATACGTAATACATAATTCATACATTATACGTAGCTAAATTATATGTTTGCACATCGCTGAAAGACGTACATACAACCAAAAAAGTCAAATAAAAATCAAATTATAAAGCTAGACCTAATATTAAGTCAATGAACCACCGCACATACGAAAATACTTTACTACTATTTTACCTTTTTTAGGGTTCCGTACCCAACGGTTGAAAATGGGACCATATTCACAAGCATACGCTGTCCGTCCGTCCGTCTGTCCTACCTATTTAGGGCTGTATCTTTTGAACCGTTATTAGGCAGTTGAATGTAATGTGTGTTATTATGGCGGATTTGCTACCAAATAATAAAAATGTCAAAATTTTTTAAATTAAGTGCGTTCCACAGACTAGTTCTTACCTTTGTTTTTTCTTCTCTTTCTATCGTTAAAACTGTAACATTACACAAGCGTCAAACTTGGTGTGGTTATAGAGAAAATTGTACCGTATAACAACAAATATTAAAAACTGGCCAAGTGTGAGAGTCTCGGAGACAACAAAACTTTTTTAAAAAGTTAATGTGTCGTGTGGTGGTATGGTACGGAACCCTCGGTGCACGAGTAGCCAGACTCGCACATGACCGATTTTATATTTATTCCAAAATATCCACGACATTTACAAAATTCCTTTTGAAAATCTACGAAGAGTGTCAAAATCACTTTTAATAAAGAAAGAACTGTATGAGGGTTAAAAACCTGGGTACTATATTAACTCTACAATGGAAGGTCAATGACTGCATAGTAATAAACTGATTCTCATGTTGAAAACAGTTAATTTATAATAAGAATTACTTATATTACCTATTATATTTTCTTACTAAAAAAAAACTTAATTGATTTGTTTGTATGGAGCGCGCCAAAGGTAATATCGTTGTGTAGTCCGTTTCTAACTTGTCGGTCGATTGTTTGTAATATATTAATTTGTTTATTTTCTTGTGTAGTTTAAAATAAGGTATAAATTATCATTTAAGTTATTGTTCAGATTGTGTGTTTTAGTTTATTAATTTCTGTAAATTGTGTACACCTTGCCTTCCTCACTTTGTAAACTTTCTGCTTATCGTGGGTGTGATGGTAGAAATCTCTTCAGAGATAAGCTCGCTGTCTATTATGCTGTATAAATCTGTATTTCCGTGTGTACAATAAACTGTTAGATAATGGTTCAATAGGGAATGGGATGAGAGGTCTGGAGGAATGACCGCCGAAGAACGAGCTTAACAAAGTTGGTCGGCATGATAAAGAAAGCAATTGAAGGGAACTACTAGACAGCCCATAATTTAATATGGACTGAAGTCCTTCTTATTATAATAACGACTGCTATCCTCAGTAAGAAATGCCTAAGGCAATAACAAAGCAGAAGTAGTAATAAATCTTAAAGTAATTCTGCGGAGAGTTCTTTGAACTTTGAAAGTGGTCGAAAACTATTACGGGCTTTTTTGTAAATCATGCTGTGTTTTTTCTCAGGCATGCTATAATAGTCATTGATTTTACAAAAACCTTGAAAACTAAGAATTTCTTTAAATTTTATTGAAATTATTACAATCTGTTGCAACTAAAAATGAAGCTTGCCTTTGTACATCACGACTTGTTGTAATTTTTTTTCATAATTATGTTTTTGTGTACAATAAAGAATCTAAGAATCTAAGCTTTTTCCAAGACTAGTACATAGTGGTTATATTCTCTTTGGACTAGTAAATCGAAAAATCTGTGGATGGCAATATTAAAATTACGAAGAAATCTGACACATTGACGATAAAAAAGTACTGTTTGTCTATGGTGTGTCCTTAGCTTATCATCATCACTTCACGTGTGTGGTATTGCCTATGCATATAAACTGTTCACTACCAATAAACAAGCAATAAAACTGAAAATGTTTGTTATACGTGCATAAAAGGAACATTGCCGATTCGACGACCCGGTTGGTGTAATGGTTACCACGCCGGACTGCCAAACTAGGGTCCTGGGTTTGAATCCCGCTTCGGTCATGGATGTTACATGTGTCGTTGTTGTATCGTAACCATAACAAAAAGCCTAAGGCTTACCTGGGATCATTACAATGTATGTGCCTGTGAGCGTTATTTATTTTTATTTATTTATTTATTGACTGCTTAAAAAGTAAATCAATTCGAAGTATCAAAACGTCTTTCACGTTATAACCATCATAATTCTATTAACGAATTGACAAATCAAGTGCTGGGAGCTCCTCTTCTCGATGACTCCATCCCACCTTTCATACAAGAACAAATGGACAAGTTCCAGAAATCGTCCGACCGCCTCACAAAAATAAACTCTCACATGGCTTTATGCATCATTAAGTTTTGCCTCTTCGTGCCTCAGTTCACATACGTCCTACGGTGCTGCCATCTATGGAAATTTCCAAGTCTTTTAACAGCCGTAGACGACAGTATCAGAAACCTGCTAACAAGCGTGCTGAACTGTACATTTTCTGCTGAAGCTTGGGCCCAGGCATCTCTCCCGGTTCGTTTTGGGGGTATTGGCATAAGAGGGGTTTCTGCTGTTGCTTTGCCGGCTTTCTTAGCTTCCGCTCACGGTTGCAGTAAGCTCTTTCAGGAGATTATCAGCCCCTCTTTGGGTAGTGCTGCCGGTGTAGCTCATCTTACGGACGCTTTGTCCCGGTGGAGGGATCTGTGTGGTAGCGACACGCCTACCCTGCTAGACTCACAGAAGCGGTGGGACGAGCCTCTGTGCAAGAAAGGGCAGCAGGACCTTTTGGCTACCTGCTCCTGCGAGACAGATCGCGCTCGTGTCCTCGCATCCTTTGAGAAGGAGTCTGGTCTCTGGCTGAACGCCCTGCCCTCTGCCAATATCGGAACCCTACTAGACGACTGTACCCTTTCTTTGGCGGTAGGCCTCCGTTTGGGCCTTCAAACGAACCAGGCCCACCAGTGCGGGTGTGGTGCCGCTGTAAACAGGCTAGGCCACCACGGGCTTTCTTGCCGGAGAAGCGCCGGTCGCGTCCCGCGCCATAATGCTCTGAATGACGTTATTCGTCGGGCTCTTGTCTCAGCGAACATTCCGGCAAAGTCCGAACCAAACGGAATTGTCCGCACTGATGGCAGGAGGCCCGACGGGTTAACGCTCATTCCTTGGCGACAGGGGAAAAGCTTGGTGTGGGATGTGACCTGCGTGGACACCCTGGCTCCATCTCACGTCCAGGCCACTTCTGAGCGCGCTGGTGCTGCTGCTGCGGGTGCTGAGGTCGACAAGTGTAGAAAGTACCGCGATCTGGCCGGCAGCTACATATTCACGCCAATAGGTTTTGAGACGCTAGGTCCTTGGGGCCCAGAGGCCAAAGCATTTCTTGCAGACCTATCCGGTCGTCTCAATGAGACCTCTGGTGACCGCAGAGCTGGCAGCTTCCTGGCACAAAGAATCAGCCTCACCATCCAGAGGGGGAATGCTGCTAGCCTGTTGGGCACCATGTCTTGCGGCGACGCTCTAGAGTGTTTGTATTATTTGTAGGCTTTTATGTTTTGAGATAAGATGTTGTTTATATAATTTAGTCCAGTTATATTTTAGTTTTAGGATATTTTAGTTTAATCAGTTGTTGTTCTTTATTTCGTTAGTAACTTAAATATTATCTTTTTAATAATGATGTAAAATAAAATTATCCACATTGATATCTCATTAACAGCTTACTCCCAAATTGAAAAATTGCTCCCTTAAATTAGAGAATAAAAGAAACCGAAACACTTTCGATCTGACAGCAAAACTTTTACGACTGTTACGCCATCCTGCCAGCGTCTCTGAACTATTTGTTTTTAATGAAAACCTTTTATTACTCAGAATAACTGAAATTACCTACCTACCACTACCTACACACTTACAAAATACGAGGGTTAACCCGCGACTTTGTCCGTACAAATTATATACCAGATTTTAAGTCGGATAATAAGCTATCAAACAAAAAAAGTTTTATCAAAATCGGTTCAGTAGTTTTTGCGTGATGCTCGTTCAAACAAACACACAAACAAACAAACAGACAGAGAAAAAATCCAAAAATGTATGATATGGAATTAGGGATACCTAAAAACCATATCGTAACTTTTTTTTTTATAATATCTTTAATGTACTGACAATCTTCCTGTTACAGTTTTATAATAGTTTAGATGTACAGACAAACTTCCTGTTACAATTTTATAATAGTTTAGACTTATGGCGGTTACAGACACTATTAAGATAAATCGTCTCTAAGAATAAAATTCTACAAATGAGAACGCGTTTATAGCTACTAGGTTTCCAAAACTTTAATGCTGTTTCTGTCGATATGACATAAAATATATACAGACACGATCTTTCGGGCAAATTGGAAGGACTAAATGTCTCATAAATATGTATGTATCAACGTTTTTCTCGCCTCTGTTTGACCCCAAAAAGATGAAAGATGAATGAATGATGAGATCCCAAGTCTAAGATGTTTCCGGATACCAATTAGGGTACAAATGTTTGACCAGCATTATCAATGCATAGAGTTCTAGGTTCTTAACGTTATGGTTGGGTCTATACCAATACTACACAAACTTGTTTTAATTAGAACAGTATTTCAGTGTACAGTGTGTAGTATATAGCTTGATATTCTAATTGCAGTTCTTTGTATTTAACATATTATTTTCACACGCGACAGGTCATTTCATCATTAAGCCCAAAAACAAAAAATATGCTAAAAGTAATTCATACTACCATTTCACATCTTCGAAAAATCCGTCCGTCAGGTTTAAAGGTAGAGACAATAGCATAGAATAACTTTATTATGACAATAGTTATTTGTTATGCAAGGCTGCAAAGTTGCTTTTTGGCGCGAGTACTTGTATTGAAACGTGAGAAAGTGAAGGATTCTAGGATTGAATTCAAATATAGAATCCTGAGCATAGCGAGGGTTTCAAAGGTACGAGACGCAGAATAACTTTGAAGCCGAGCGAAACACATAACTTTTCACCTCACTACAGCGAGGAAAATGGCATTGCGCCAACCTCATTTTTAGAATAATGTATACAAACTAACATTAATAAAAACCGGCCAAGCGTGTGTCGGGCTCGCGCTAACGGTCCCGGAGAAAAATATTTTTTTTTGTTAATAATGTGTGGTGGTACGGAGCCCCCCGTGCGCGAGTCCGACTCGCACTTGGCCTGGCTGGTTTTTTGAGAATTGACTGAAATACCCACTGACTATTTTGATAACAAATACCCAAGTGTTTAAAATTCCCAGCTAGATCCGTGCTAACAGAGAAATTGTGCGAATGGCTAAATTGTATCGGTACCAAAATTGTACCAATCGCTCATTGTACGAATTGATAATTTGTGTGAACAGAGAAATTGTACGAATGGCTAAATTGTACCGATGATGTCAGAATTGTACCGATTGATAATTTGTGTCATTGTACAAATTGATAATTTGTGTAAACAGAGAATTGTACAAATTGCGAAATTGTACCGATGACGATGCTTTCTCTTATTCACCTTTCATCTTTCAATTATTTTTAGGGTGCTTTTGTTCTACAAATAGTGTAACTTTACGCTAAAGTAGAGCGGCATAGCGACCGCATGTTGTATATTAGAAGCATAATGAGGTTTGTTTGTTACTGTGGATGTGGCTGGCAGTATATTAAGTGTGAGATGAACCGCACTGAAGGTTGAATAGTGCTCCAGAGATGTAGTGACGGAGAAATATGGCGCGGTGTAAAGGTACTCTTAGGACTAGACGTGCAGTAATAGTAAATGGAATTAATTTATGTTTATTTAAACCTTTCGTTCTCTCCTATGCTTTATATTACATTTTATTTTTAGAATGGTTCTTGTTTTAATTTAAAATGATAACGTTTTAGACTAAACATACTGTTAAAGGGGTTAATTAAAGGGGTTTCTTTAGACCATCGAACTGATCAAATTTTACTATGGGACCAACATTGAAATCGCGAAAAACAAAAACTGTTCCATACACTTCAGTCGTTTTCTATAGAACAGCAGATTTAACACGCAGTTCTAACTTTTTTTTTTAATAATTATTACTGATAGGTTTGCTCTTGACCTCAATCCAGTCCTTAGGACAAAGATGGGGTCGAAGATGTAGCGAGCTAACCCAGAAGAAGCCTATTTACTCGTACTTTAAAGGAATTCGGGTTGTAAGATTCAGAAAGGCGCTTGGTGCGGATATGTGGGATATCGACCTAGAACGGGTGATATCCCGCGGTGCGGCTGGAAATCCTATAGTAGGCGAAGGCGGGATGAGCTCATGCACCTCTTGGGCACACTCACCCCAGTACAATCTTTTCTTGATTTTCTATGTTCATTTACTGAACCTGAAATTATCTAGGTACTTAATGCTTATTATTATTATTATAATTAACGCTTAGGATGAGTTCCTAGTTTTTATTTAGGTTTTCTTTCATATGTAGAACGCACTCTCTGACCAACATAGTATTTAGTCTCGCTTCGCTAATCAGTAGAAAAAACAACACGCAACTTTCAAAATGGAAGTGGCTCCTATTCGTGGCTTCGGAAGCACTCAATTCAACAGACTCGTAAAGAGCACTACAAATCTAATTTTCAACTGCGTTAAACAAACACTATAACATTTTCTCTAAGTTTAATCACACTCCCACAGTACTCCAGCGAAGTTTTAAAACAAAACGCTCTAGAGAAAATCAAAACAACAAAAGCTATTGCAAGCCAGACCTCGAATAGAATGTTCTTTGAAAATGCAGCTTGGTCACAATTTTTCTTTGCTTTGCATAAAGTAACTTTTCCTACGTATACTCGCAATTTTTGTATTACATTTCTCGTATTACGTAGGTATATTTACATTTGTATCTAATGTGTGGTTTCTCAGAAAAGATACACCACATTTTCCTCTCGGTTATTATACGGGGTGACTAGGAACGCATTTTTCTAGACTAGTCACCTGTCATGACTAGTCCATGTCAGCCCATCTAGTATGATCTCTCTTACCGCGCCCGACGCGCTTTTCTACATAGAAAATGACCTTTTCCCGCGTTTTTAGGCTACCAGTAGTATAGTGAAAAAGAGTCGAGCGTTAGAAAGCGAGTGAGAAAAACGTATTTATAGGAGTTGCGGTTTGCACTAACTATGTTACGAACGTTTTGCGTTATAAAACATTGCAAAAAATATGAAAAACGTTCCATTTTAAGGAAATAAGCATTTTAATAAAAATTCCATAAAATCACCTAAAAGTAACCTTTTGAATCGTGTAACCTAAAGGTAACCAGACGGAGCTAAAAATCACCTAAAAGGTTACAAAAGTAACCTTCTGGCAACACTGAAATTAACCTTACTGCAACAAGAAAACAGTTTTATTTACAGCGGTTTTGTATCTGTAAAAGTTAAACTCGAAGTTGGATATGAAAAGTGTGGTTGACATTTGTATACAGGGTGTAAAATTATGCTTCAGACCATCAAATTGAACATTCACTATAGAACCAAGGTCGAAATCGCGAACAAAAAATATCAGCTGTTCCATAGAAAACGTAAATCGCGGCAATACCCAAAAGTATAGAACAGCTGTACCACAAGCATTTTCATAAGCAGCGTGTACATGAATCGGGTACTTGTTAGGCGGAGTACCGGTACCCAGATACCGAAATGGCAAGAACCGCTAAGTACCGGTAAAGAATCTGTTCGTTTGGTACCGGTTCTAAGCCCTGCTCACTAATCTGTCTTAGAACCCGCAATGAATTTAATTAAAGAAGGAGCAGGAATAATAAGTATCTGACTCCCTCCGTTACAAACGGGAGACAGCAATAAAAAAATTATGGCTATTAGTAAGCCAAATCAAGATAAAAATGCGAAAGTTGAAGACCGTTCTGCAAAAGCAACAATTAAATAGCAATACAAAAACAAACAAAAGAGCAATCGAAACCTATTATACTGAAACTATGACCTAGTTTGCTTCATTGCAGTAATAATTATGATACAAAAACATCTGAACGAATGTAAGTTATTCTGACTAAAGCGATTAAGATTCGTCAGTTTATGGATGTAAGTCGGATATAGTCTCTAGGGTCCCACTGCTGGGCAAATGTCTAGGTATATAATAGGTACTTAGCTAAATATAGTACCTACGTAGACAAGTGACAATAAAACAGGCAGTCCTGAGGACAGCGCAGGACAGGTCGTTGTGGCGATCCTTGGGAAGGCCTAGTAGCCCAGTCATTTTACGGAGTTTTGTTAGGAGAGGTGGAAAGTAATTATTAATTTGACTTTTAAACTGTAACCGGCACCATTTAGTGACAAAAAGACTATCGAAAAACATATTAAATAAAAATCGGTACGCAACGTAGAAATCAAAATTGCGAGTCCCAGAAGGCTTTTAAATTAATATTATTAATGCCAATAATGCACTCATTTGAATTAGATTGAACAATATAAATAATTTTGAGCAATAAAATGGGCATTAATATTTAAAAAATTTGGTTTTTATTAGAAAATACGAATGTATTTTTCAAAACCTTCTAAGTAAACAAAAATATTTACACCAGTAGGCCTCGCATGCCACCCCCGAGAAAACGATAAAAATCGAGATGCGCCTCCATCTTTATTATTTTACGTATGCCAGATGCATACGTAAAATATAGAGAGCGCGCATGACGTTTTTCTCGTTTAAACACTTTGTCGTGGGTGGCATGCTAGCCGTGCATGTTTGAAGTATGTAGAATGGTAATGTCTTAAATATGTGCAAAAAAAAAATTACCCTCAGATTTTTTATAACAAGATAATAGCAAAATTTCAAATTTGGAACTGTTGCTGACGGGAATTATTTTAAATTTTGGTACAGTTCTAAGCTCAAATTAGCTCTTGAATACTACACCGAAAAAAAATCAATTATGAATTTTATTAGTCCCGGCTCAAACCGTAAAATGACTGGGCTATATGTCCAGCAGTGGACGTCAATCAGTTGAGTTGATGATGAGAATAAAACAAGTGAGTAAACTTGCACGTTAGTCACGTTGACTGCAACGTGCCTACTGAAAACGTGCTGTTAACTCATGCTGCTCCATTAACAGGGTGGTTTGGTTTAATAACTCAACTTGTCAGGGCACTTTGCAACTTTGAGTTTGCAACAACTTTGACGCGGTGGCGCTAGACGTTTCACAATCGTGAATATAGGTTAGACAACTTGTTTAGAAAATATATTATTTGCATGCGCACACAGTTTATTAAATAGGATGATAAATATTTTAATTATTATTCGATAATTAAATGGAACTAATGTAAAGAAATTGTCTGGATAGATTTTGAATGATAAATGCCATCCACTCGATAGAAGAATGTCTAGATAGATTATCAGTGTTGCAATATTTACCGTTTGTGTTTACAAATTCTAAAAATGATAATATTTATATCAATTTTGTTCGTGATGTTCTTCTCGCTAAGAAGAAATTCTTTTGTGAATGTGAAGTCTACCAACCCACACGCACGCGTGGTAGACTAACGCCTGTACCACCCTCGTCGTTGAGGATAGGCCTATGCCCTGCGCAGTGGAACCAGTGGTCTCGAACCTACCGATTTTCGGTATTTCTACCGATATGGGGTCTCTTCTACCGAAATACCGAAATGTATACATTTTTCCACGATTTTTGAGAATACAAGGAAATTCTCCCGAATTTTTTACCGACTTTCCGTTTCTGAACTACAAACCCTGTTCGTTTTGTTTATGTTTAACCGTAGATTCCCCCTACGTTGAGAAAAGTTGTTTAATGTATGGATAAATTAAGATAACAACTCTTTAAATAAGTAAAAACCGATTTCTTTATGTTGGTTTGTACTGCCAACTGCCTACTTTCTCTAACAACATCTGTTTTAAAGATGAATTTGTTCGTTTTTTATTCGTGAAAAAAAAATGGTTTTTGCGCGATGCTCGAACAAACAAACAGACAGACAAAAAAATCAAAAAATTTGTGATTTGGAGACGTACATCTACCCATGTTAATGTGATAGTGGGTGTGTGTGTGTGTGTGTGTGTGTGTGTGTGTGTGTGTGTGTGTGTGTTTTAAAGATACAAATTTGATTGAATATTGTTTCTTAACATTTACCGATTTTTGGTACAAATCTACCGATATTTATCGGCAACTCTACCGATTTCATATTTTGACGTTCGAGACCACTGAGTGGAACGTATATAGGCTGATGATAACGATGAAATTTTGGTCAACCTTTACAAAATAAAAACCAATTGAGGAGTTACCTTTATTAAAGTGTCTGAAAAGTAAAGTTTTAATAATAAAATACATTCAAACAATTATAACAAAGAAAAACAATTGGCAATCTTCAACCGTATATAAAGTTCACAAGCTCACGAGGCCGTACGTCCCACGCAAGTTTACATAAAGGTCGTAATAATATTATTTTGCTTAAATTTTTATTAAGAACACCTACGCTACTATATTATAGAAATAACGTATGTTTTGAACAAATCGTTTTAGGTCTTAAAAATCATTGGCCAATTCAGATTTAATAAACTTACGTATGATATGTTTTCAATCAACGATGTCGCAAGCGATTAAGTGGAAAACACAAACCCTCTCTTTACTGACGTGTACTACTCGTAGATAACTGACAACACTTTTGTAAATATTAGACCAGACAAGCAATTTAGAGGCGGATTAATAAAATGTCTTTGAAATACTGTTTTGGCATAGGCCATCTCGTGCAATGGTATCAATGCGTTCAGTATGACCTCCTGAACACAAATACATGAGATGACAAGCGCTCAGACTGTGGGGGTAAAAACTGTGACGTCATGAAGGTGGCCTTAAAAAGATTTTTTTTTTTTTAAATGACCCAGGATTATCTTTATAAGTATTTTGAATATTAACCAACTAAAGTCGATGAAATTTTTTAAACAAGGTCTTGAAACTAATTTCTTGTTATATTTTCGTTTCGTTAAATGTATTTTCAAACTTTATACAGTGGCTCAATGATTTCCATACAAGTCTTAAATTAATTGAAACTAATATATAATATTTTAACGGAAATCTAACAAACCGTCATCGACATAAAGTCAGTAAAAAAAAAATATTTAGGAAAGAGCAAATTCAATATAAAAAATAGTCGATTGGTCTTTGAACTTTTTAGTGAAAATGTGTGGTAAATAACGTTTTCAATGATACCTGGTTCATGTTCGTATTTATAATTAATTATTATTCTGGAATATTCATGTAAACTGAAAGCATAAATTGAATTTCAATCAAAAGATTATTAATAAATCTATAACAATTATACCGTTTTCAATCAATCAAGGAATTTAATTAACAAGTATTCATCATCATCAGCCTATATACGGCCCTTCTTAGTAATATCAAATCAGAATAAACCATCAAACTGAAAATTTTTCTGTAAGTATGGGACCAACATCGAAATCGGGAAAATAAATTCTGCTGTCCCATAAATTTTTTCGCGATTTCATTATTGTTCTCGTTGTGAAAGTTGTTCAGTTTGATGAAGCGGGTGATTATATAAGTATGTCACATGTAAGTTTAAACCCCCTATATAATCGTATATTTCCTACTAAAACACACATAATCGTGTATTACCAATTACTAGCTTTTGACATTTGAATGAACACTCGTAGTCTCGTAACCTGCATGAAAAGCCTTTCCAAAACAATAGGTAAACAGTTCGGCGGCAATACCGAATTAATGCGTTTAATTTACGACCCCATTATGATTCCGTCATGACTTAAGCTATATTAATTCCGGGATGCGTACACAGAGTAGCCAAATTGCCGAAAACACGGACTCAAAGCTCTTAATGACACTCTATTACAATGGAGCAGCGCTTGAATTTGAAAATACAAATTTTAACACGACATTTTCATAAATATTCTAGACGAAGAGTTTCAGTACTACAGATACACGACTACTTTGTAAACTATTGACATCCTAATATGATTTTCACGAATAAATATAAATCGTCTGACATTCGCGACTTTTATATTATATTCACAAAGATGCATGACATAACCCTATCTGGAGAGTGTGTGAAATACCACTAAGCACGCAAATATGCAGACCGTGTCACAGTCTGTGCATGTGTGCGTATGAAGACACGTAGGGTTGCTGCGCTGGCGTTCCACATTTGTGTTTCAAACAACGCAATTCGCATGACCTCGTTCAACGTATCTCGTGCATAGGTAAGGCAGCCGTATACTGGAAACTAGAAGCCTCTTTGTTGTTTACTGTACTCGTATTAGGGACCAGGATATAAATCTCCGAAAACGGGTTGATTTTCGAAAAATAGTGCACCCCTACTTCATGGTCTGTAGAAATCTTCAATGTTTTAGCCCATAGACGAATTTTTTTTCGCGTACGCTGATACACTGAACCACAACGTATCCACGTATGAGACAGCGATACTCATAAAATCCTATACAATTTATATACAAATACAAAATGTCTTTATTTTTCTCACCACAAACACAAAATTAATAAAAACAAATAAAGATATTATATTGAGTACAAGAGTTTGTGGGTGGAGACTGGTGCTTGGTAAGTATGTGTTGTACTTGGGTACACATACCTGTACTTCAAGTCACCAGGTCTTCTCCCGCCAGAAGTAAGAATTAAGAAGTAGGTAGGTACACTAATTTTAAAGCTTAAACTATAGTTAATTTACAAATCAATGTAATAGAATGTAGAAAAACCTGTTTATTGTGTAAATAAGTGTATTTATATAAGTAGTGTATGTATGTATTTTGTATTAGCATGTATATGTGTTTTGTATATGAAGCTAGATGACTGACTCCGGAATCAGACAGCCGTCGTAGTATAAAAAAGTGGTTACGTAAAGTAGCGATCTCCTTTTTTTAACTAGAACGAATTTGCTATGTGCATCTCTTATTAGTGAATATGACAAGACACGTGCTTAATTCTAGTACCTTCTCTTTCTACAGTTTAGCCTGTGCGTTATTTGCACAGATCACAAAAACTAAGGGAGATGTGAAAAGGGGCCAGTGTCGCAGCAATATGCGCAAAAACGGAAAACATTACTTGCGACAGTAAGGATTCAATACATTATGAGGGTGAAAGCCAATCGAGATATTATTTGTCAATAGTTTACAATGCTTGCGTAGTACTAAAGATTATTTGAACGTTGAGCACATATACCGCAATGGATAATGAGCACATTCAAGCTAACAAAATACTTTCTATCGTGTGGTACTGGTGGTAATGCGACACTAGGTTTCGTACTCAGCGCGTTGGTTGGCATCTCTCTAAATCTCTATGGTTATTTGTTAGTTATTCAGTCAGTCACAGACTTGTTTTATACGTATAGCAACTTCTACAATACAGGTTACCAATAAATAATTTAAAACCAAACATCGATTACGAATTTCCTTATGTATCTATGAAACGAATGCTAACTATGTAAAAAAAATAGGATTCTTCAAAGCGTCATATATCATAAAGTACTAACAGTAGGAGTATGATTAGCGGATATGTGTAAATTGAACATATAATTGAAGTTTTGATTAGAGCCAAAACACTATTAAGACACATTTTCTCGATAGAAAAACAAGCCAAAGTAGTCTCCGTCTTTATTTATAAACGCTTGGAACTGCTAAACGGTGAATAATAGAAACACGAGATTTGATTTAAAAAAAAAGAGATCGATAATTTACAAATTTTGATAAGAGCAGAATTGAACTTACATAAATAGTTACACAATTAAATAAAGTTTGTTTTACGCTTGCGTTGTTTCAGGCGCGCGCGCCGCCCCATCTCTTTCTCTCGCATCAGGCAGTAATATAACCTATCATACGCCCATTTCGTTTCAATTATTTTTCGACATAGGCCCTCAATTAAGATCGTCATACACAATTGTCGCAAACACGACTTTAATTGGCACGGTTTTTCATAACAAACTGTAATATGACTTATATTTTACTGTTAACTTGCATAGATTTAATAAACAGCAACAAAACAACAACTTTCGCAAAGGATGACATTATAACATCGCAATTAATCTTCAACTGACAGAAGCAGAACAAAAAACCCGTAATAGGAAAACCTCGTGAAATAGGAAGGTTTTTGTAAAAACAATTTGGCACCGACATAAACAAGGCAAGAATGCATTGCCTCCAGCGTAGCTCTGCAACCTATCCAAATATTGGAAAAGGTTTAATTAATACCATTATTACACGCCTGACTAATTGCCTCCTTGTATTTGTACCTACGCTTTGTACGTACTCTGTCAGGTGGTATAATTGTATAATTGCACAGCACTTATCTTTTCACTAGATTTTGCCCGCGACTTTGTCTTCGTGTATTTCGGAAAACTTCAACGCCCCTTTAGGGGTTCATTTTCGAAAAATAGTCACCCCTACCACAGTATAAGAAAGAGTATATCTAGTACTACATACAGTAAGGACACTCCCTGCCTCCCACCGACTTTTTACCTCACCCTTTCTGGTTGAATCGTGGTTCCTCTTAAGCAAATGCGTATTCCTTTTTCGCTCGCACTCACTCAGTATCGCTTATGCTTAATTCTTCTTTTAAATTTTTCCCATTTGTATAAAATGACAGCTATCAGCTGACAGTGTCCAAGGCAAGGATTTTAGAATCATAAAGGATGCCACTCCTCCTTACAAGCATGGAAACAAGAAAATTGGCCATGGCGGTCGGTAATGTTCGATCTTCTTTCGTACGTCTCCCTAGTCGATGTTTCCAACGTTTTTGTTTCTCTTTCTATCTAATGACGTGACGTCATGTATGACAGGAGCTACAATTTTTGTCGTTGGATTAGAAAGGGACAAAGTAACGTCGAAAACATAGACGGGAATTTACGAAAGAAGAACAATCATTACCGACCACCAAGGAGTATTATCATGTTTCGCTGTTTGTTAGGCAGTCTCCAAGGTATAGGCAATATCTATGCCAGCTTCCTGGTGGTGTGCCCCTACTTAATGGTCTGTCGAATGTAGCATAGATTAATATGTATATTAGATATAGATAGGTAACTCGCCTTGAATTTTAGGACGTCCTAATTGCGTTGCCGCTTATTAGCACTAGGGGGCGCCACATTATGAAATAAATTGAAAAAGACAATCGGCCGACACGAGGCTCGAACCTTAGCTACTCGGATCGTAAGCCAGTTGTCTAGACCGCTTGACCAACAAGACAGTGATTAATATGGGCGAAATCTCTCACTACTACAGCGCAGCGGGTGAGGTGTAGTGCGCTGTTACTCCGATATGAACCCTAGTTCAACACAGTGCTTCGAAACATAACCGATAGATGGCGGAAGCTGTCTATGGAAAATCAGCGTTCCACTTAGTTTGTACTAAGATAACATAGCATGGAATGTAGGTATAGGTATAAATTCCATGTTTCTATCTTCAATGGTTTAGCCTATGCGTTATCTGTCAGTCAGTCACAGAATTGTTGTTTAACTCACTGTTTTTACGTATAGAAAATAACGCAGAGAAGTGACACTTTTAATCACTATGTTACGTACATTAGATACGAATGTAATATATTATTTAGACCTTGGTCTGGTCGCTAATTTCCCTATGGACGGCTAGGACCCGAAGATACGTGTACTGTCATATGTACGGAACCTTAATTACGGTTCGTGAATAGTAAAATTTACTGATGGACTTAAACTTACCAAAAAATAGTTTAGACTTAATTTAGGTCATCGTCATCAAACTTTTTACAGTAAACTTATGAATGTTTTTTATCTTTTTTAACACGCTTATATTAGCTTCACTTGTATGTATGTAAGAAAATCTAGGAAGTCGATTTTAACCAACTTCTTTATATAAAAAATTTGGTTCAGAAGTTAATCTATTTTCTATTTTGACTTATAGGGACTAGCAGGCACGTATCCAGGGGGGGGGATAGGTGGGTTTTATCCGTGAAGTGATTACAGCACTTACTTTTTCATTGTTTTTCTATGAATATCCCCCCTCCCCCGAAAATTGAATATCCCCCCGAAACTAAAGTCTGGATACGTACTTGGACTAGTTACGCGTGTAATTCTACTAACAAACATTTCTGTCACTTTTTGCGAGAGGCGAGGTAACATGAAATCCGCAACTTTGGATTTTATTCCCCATAACTTAAGATTCTAATTTTGATTGCTAAAAATCATGAAAAGTAGTCTCGTGTGAACCCCAAACGTTCTAAGTTTGAAGTTATTGTTTTCGCAACTATAGGCTCGTTTAGTGATTTAGTGATAAGGTATAAAATTGCATGTAAATACACATGATCAATTGTGCTTATATCGTGGCAGAGGGGACATGCTACCGCAAGGCTAGTCCTTATAATAAATAGTAAAGATTTTCTATTTCTACCGTAGACACGTCAAACTACAAGACAGACGCATTTCATTTGACTAATATCATCTGTGTTAATATTATACAGGGTGTAAAATTAAATGGGACCGTTACTTGAAGGAGTGCTTCAGACCATCAAACTGAACAACTTTCTCTATGGGACCAATATTGCAATCGCGAAAAAAAAATCGGCTGTCCCACACATTACAGTCATGTTATGTTTGCAGTTTCTTTTTTTTAATGTACTTTAGTTTTGTATGGGACAGCGGATTTTTTTTCGCAATTTCATTGTTGGTCCCTTAGTAAAAGTTATTCAGTTTGATGGTCTGAAGCACCCCTTAAAGTAACTGTCCCATTTAATTTTACACCCTGTATAATATGTGGGTGTTTGTCATATAATATGTTGTTGATTAACACATAGGATACTTTTTTAAAGTCAACGCAGACGAAGTCCCGCGGGTAATAGTTAGTATCACACAGATATTTAGGCCCTATAGGCAAATGATAACAAACATTTATAGTATAAGCCAAATTTAAAGGTAAACGTGCGAGAAAAGTCCAGAATAAATAAGGTATACTGGAAGTTGCAGGTGTTTACTGGCAAAGGTAAACCATTAGACAGGATCACCCTTACGTGCCCTTACTATTGGGATGAAAACCTTTAATATTAAATAAACAGTCGATCCTTTTATACACCGACAGGCTTGAAAGTTTTTTTTGTACCAGAAGGTATTCTCAGTCCAAAGGCAGTTGGTCTAATAGGTCTAACGATCAACGATGGTCAACTTATTATCAGTTTCCTAAAAGACTAAATTTAGTAGAAGTAAAATTAACGTTTGTATACTTGTTATCCATGGTAACATTTTTTGTGTCAGGACCGTGGGTAGTAACCTATAGTTTTTGTGATCTGTGGTAGTAACTTATTATTAATCTGTGGCGTGGAACCTTTTCTGTTTGGCGTAAAAATGAAGAACCCAACAGCGGCCACAGTATGGCAGCATGATATAGTGCTATCGCGCCTTACCTGTCTTTCTATTTGCGCGCAAACGAACGTGATAATAGTCTTATCATCCGCATCATGCTGTGGTCTCAGTTGGGTTCACCGGGTTGATGATGCTATACTATTGTTATGCTATATTTAAAAATATATCCTTACCAACTCTTAACCCAATAGCTTATCCCCGATAAATGCCTTCAGAATTGATGACCTAGAAAAGTCGAATCTTAATCCTTGATACGAGAGCTTCATAAATATTCAGTGTCGTTATTTCACCTCGGCGGATGTCGATCCGAAGTGAGACGCGGGCAGCAGGAGCCTGTGTTTATATTTACAGGAGGGTGGGGAGGAGCGACCAGCTGAGATCCCCCCCTGCCCCGCTTTCCACCCGCTGACTGCGGAAAATCGATAGCGCTCCGAGCGCCGCAGACCTCAGTTCGGATGCTTTACTGTTTGACGTGTCCTTAAACTCTTCTAAGCTATGATGCCTTGGTACTTCGATTTTACCTGAGCTGCTAGATTTTGGATAAACGTTCATTCAAATATTTGTTTTAAAAGAAATGTAATAAATTTTTTGCCTTTTTATTTTAATTTAAAGTTCAAAGCTGACTAATGAAATTAAAGTACCTACAATGGATTTTTTGATAAAATAATTTATAAGACTTATTTTATATTTTTAGAGTCTTATTGAATAAAGACGTTAAACTTTAATGAAGCAATAAAAAATGATTAATTTAAAAACTAAAAAAGTGATCTCATAAAGCTAAAAATATTAATGTTTTTAAAACATTCTCTGAAGTAAAATTTGATTAGAGTTACAATTTTGTTCTTTGACTAAACTTTTAGTCATAACCATAACGCTTATAAAATATCTATTTGTTGAAAAGGTAACGTTGCACACAGCAGATCATCTGAAAGATATGATAACGTATAAATGAAATGGATGCTAAAGATTTGATTCAAACGGAGGCGCTGCAAGTGAAACTCCGCAGAAATAGGTCAGGTGAATTTCATAATTTAGAGCTGTATTTCTGAGCTACGAAACCGAGAGGTCTTTCTCAAAGTCTTTCGCAATTAACATAATTTTCACAAGATGGTCGTAAACTCGAGATTTCTACGATATAAATCTTTCAAGTGGAGATGAATTCCCGGGACTGCGAAATGATACATAAAATATTCAACTCACTCACAAATGCAAGCATCTGTTTTTCACTCCACTTTCCGATCCTTTTTTTCTAATTGAAGTTTTTACTTAAACGCTTAAATATTCATGCGTCCATTAATTTAGTTCTGGACTAAAGATTCAAAGATTTCTAAATTTATATTTAAAAGTTCGTATGCTTGTTAAGATATTCTTAAGTACATATACAAATACTTAAAGCTTACCAAAGTGTCGTTAAAGCAGATTATACATACCTGAAACAAAAATTAATGGACATTAGTATATTTAGTAAATTACTTACCCCATTTCCGGTACAATTAACAATTTAACCTTTACAATTCAGTGTCATAGTCTTACCACAAAATAGTATTTAATAGTAAGTCATAGTCACGGTCGTTTTAACAAGCATCTCTTCATTAAAATTGGTGTTACTCACAATCCTCTGTGCAGGGTGTGCATGGAGTTTGAGGAAACGGCTGCGCATGTGCTTTTGGAATGCAACGGGCTAACACACTATCGTGCACAACACCTCGTATCACCGGAGTCTCTTCCAGAAATCTTCGGCAGCATTAGCAAGCTAGTGGACTTCCTGGAGGAACTGGGATGATGAGTAAAGATATTCCTGCCTCACGCGAAATAGGCGCCTAGGACGTCGAGTTGCGGTAAACGAGGCCTCTCAACCAACCAATACGTCACACAACATATTTATTATGACTGAATTTGACTTTCAATTTTTTTTTTTCAATCTTTAATTTGACTCGAAATAGCAGAACATGGCTGTAACATGTTTAAAAATCAATACTATTTGAATTTCACTGATTTGAAATTAGTTTTGGGTCCCAAACCGCAACAATAACAACAATATTATGAGCTTTCCAGACAAGACTAAATGTTAGGAAAAATTAATATTCAATCGTTTCAAACATCGTTTTTCCTTTTTAAGACAACAATAAGACGGAAGAGCTTAAGCATAGCATAAAATATGCTCAAGACTTTATTCCCCGGGCGGGGTAGTCAGAGATAAAGTTAGTTAGAGTTCTGAAAACTCAGATTATCCACCATATTTAATAATCGATTGCACAAGAAGGTGTGGAATATCATTTCCCTCGAACATAGGCTGCCGGTCTCTGTCTTCAGCTTCTGCGCAACATACTACATCATTATCATACAGTTTACTCATCTCTACGATTAATTCAATTCAATTCAATAAGCTTTATTAATAATCTCTACGATTAATCTATCTATACTTTTATTAAACTGTAAATTTAAGTGTAAGTTTGTTTGTTTGATCGAGCATCACGCGAAAACTACTGAACCGATTTTGATGAAACTTTTTTGTTTGATAGCTAATTATCTGACTTAAAATCTGGTATATAATTTGTGCCGACAAAGTCGCGGGTTAACGCTAGTACATACTAATAAGATAGCTAAGGTATCTAATCTAAACTATTACAAAACTGTAACAGAAAGTGTGTCTGTACATCGAAGATATTAACAAAAAAGAGTTACAATATGGTTTTTAGGTGTCCCTGATTCCATATCACCAATTTTTGGATTTTTTGTGTCTGTTTGTTTGCGTGTTTGTTTGTTTGTTTGATCGAGCATCACGCAAAAACTACTGAACCGATTTTGATGAAACTTTTTTGTTTGATAGCTAATTATCTGACTTAAAATCTGGTATATAATTTGTGCGGACGGAGTCGCGGGTTAACCCTAGTTAGGTATATTTGTTTAAATAATATGAGCTCATAATGTATCTCGTCTCTGTCTATCCAAATGAGACATCGGCCTTGACTATTATAATTAAACTACATTTGCAATGTAAAACAAGTTATTGAAAACTGCGTAAATTATTTTAGTTTGAACAAAAACTCATCTGCCCAATAAATGTTAAATGAAAGCAAAGGTTGATATATTATTTAGGAATATTAAATAGCAAATTGTTTTGACACAGACAAGCTTGCAAATGGATTTTTAATTTACTTTTTAGTCTGTTTCAGTTCTGAAACTTTTTTTGTTATTAATTTGCCTACTAGCAGCCCAGTCATTGTACTGTTTGAGCCGGGACTAATTAGTAATTGAAATGTTTTTCGGTATAATATTGAAGAGCCAATTTGAGCCTAGAAATGTACCAAAATTTAAATAAAATCACGTCAGCAACAGTTCCAATTTTAAAATTTTGCTATTGTCTCGTTCTAAAAACCTGATGGTAAATTTTTTTTTGCACATATTTAAGGCTTTACCATTATAAAACTACAAACATGGTGTGCATATTTTTGTCTGCTTAGAAGGTTTTGAAATATACGAACGTATATTCTAATAAATATCTCATTTTTTAAATTGTATTGCCTATTTTATTGCTCAAAAATAATTTATGTTGTTAAATTTAAGACAAATGAGTGCATTGGTATTAATATTAATAATTTAAAATCCTTCTGGGATACATAATTTTGATTTCTATGGTGCGTAGTGAATTTTTTTTAATATGTTTTAAGATAGTCCTTTTGTCACTTAATGGTTCCGGTTACAGTTTAAAAGTCTAATTAGTAATTACTCCCACCCCGCCTAACAAAACTCCGTAAAATGACTAGGCTATACTAACGTCTTTATTTTCTAAATAAAAACTTCAAAGGTACTAATATAAAGCCTAGAAAACATAAATGTTTTTGGAAGTGTAGTTACCATTAATTATGTCCGAGAAGCCCTGGCTATTGAGCAAAATGCTTCTTCCTAATTATTTTTACCTTCACCGTTGAATAAACAGGTAATGTTTATGTATAGGTCAATGTTATAAAATTTGCGTTTTCAAAAGTAAATCCTTTAATATCCAAATTTTAAAAGAAACAATAAATCTTGTTCAACGCCATCAATTCTCATGCGAACAATATCGAGAAAAGTTTAGTGAAACCGGCAATTACTCTGGTCAGTGTCGCAGACAAGATTGATTGCTCACACTATATACGAAATAGAAATGTTTCTTGGTTCAGCATTGAAAAATGATCTTTCTGAGATTGTAATAGGTACGATCGCAAATGTTACAATTATAACCTAAAAAATCATAAAAAAATTAAAAACCTGTCAAGTTCGTGTTGGGTCACGCGCAGTGTAGGGTTCCGTAGTTGCCCTCCAATATATGGACTTACAAGGGGCTTTTTGTTTTATACTACGGTTTAACCTTCTCCGAGTACATTTTTTAAGTTGGTCGTCAGCCGTGATAGTTTTCCTTTTAAATTCATTATATATACTATTATTAGGGGGGGGGGGGGGGGGGGGTGGACACATAACTCTAACAAAAATTTTCGCTTTAAAGATTAATATTTCGCTAACGGATTCCTGAATCGAAAAATAGTTTTCCGACACCTACAATATTTTTAAAAGACGTATTTAACGATACCGGAGAAAAGAAAATGTCATCCCCACTTCACGTGTAGGGGGGTACATAAAAAAATATTTTTCAAGATTTTATTTTACCACTTTAGTCGGCGTGATGAATATGTATTATGTATACATAATATGCCAAATTACAGATTTCTAGTATTAAGCGTCTCTGAGCTAAGCCACGGACAGACCGACGGACATGGCGAAACTATAAGGATTCCTTTTTGACTTCGGAACCCTAAAAACCGAAAGATTCCCGTGCCTATTCATCATGAATCTGACATAATATTTAACGATGTAATAATGGTAAGATATCGTTAACTAATACCTACTACGTTGAAAGACTGATTAATGAAATATATAGAAAATATCGGGAATAATGTAGAAAAACATATGTTAGCAAGTATTACCTATAGCTTCGTTGCCAAGTGTATCCATAATTTTATTTCTTTTAAATTGTTACATAGATTATCTAGTCCCATTTAAAGTACCAGAATCTAGCCCGGACTTGTACAATGATGACTAAACAACGATATTGAATACACGATAAAATATCAATGCCTTGGGAATAAGCATTTATAGTCATCATAAATATATCATAAAAATGTCTATTCCGGTATTCGGACCCGCGACCCTAAGTACAGCAAGCACGTTCACTACCGACAGAGCTGTCAAGCGGTTGTTATAAAGAATGACATGAATTACTGATATGTGGGTAAAAAAAAATCACTCCAGCTCTTTCCAAAACCTACCCCTTTCCTACACACCCTTCGCATGAAGGGTGAAAGGTAACAAATGAACGCGTAACCTGATAATCTTTTTTATTTTATATACCTACATCTTACTCCAAAAATACATCAGAAAGTTAGTAGTAAACGTCAATCAGACCTTCGCTTCGTTGAAAAGAACATGCCAAATAAGATTTTCAAGGCAGCCCTTCTAAAATCTACCCTACGATATATCTTAAACGGTAATATATCTTGCATAGAGTTGTAAATCACACGGGCACAAAACGGGCGGATCGCTTCCAACGTATTTTAATCTGTCTTCTGTATTGAATTTACGTACATCGGAGTACAATTGAGTTTTTTACGGGTTCAGAGAGAAAAAATCTGCGTTATGTTGGATGACTCTAAAAGGGTTTAAATGCAATTTTCACTACGAAAAAAAAAACATTTGTGACATAGGAATAAGTCCTAGGTACCATTATTGTTCACGGAGAAAAATATCTAGGTAGTATACCTAGTATACCTAATATCATCATCATCATCATCATAGGTAGCGGGGTCTGCTTTCCTAGTCTGTTTTTTCCACTTCGCTCTATCTTGAACATCGTCGATGGAGAGCTCGCAGCTGTCCATTTCCTTCTTTACAACATCAGACCATCTGAGTTTTGGCCTACTTACACCACGTTGACCTGGTAGGGTGAAGTCCATTGCTTTGTTGCCTATATAGTCAGGTGATCTTCTTTTTATATGGCCAAACCATCTTAGTCGATTTTCTTCTAATAATTTTATCAGCTACGTCACGAACTCCGAAACTAGTATACCTAATATGTGACAACCATTTAAGGTGTATTAGCAGACATTACTAGAAAATTTGTTGTTATAAGTCGATTTTAATGTTGTTTCTTTTACCTGTAAGTAAATTGTTTATTCAATAAAAATAAATAGTGCACTGTATATCCACAACAGGTTTCGTCTAACTAAGAAAATATAGCACTCACATCCACAAATCGTTTCGTCAGTAAATACATTCCATATTATCAACTAGCCTCGTCAATTACTATTCTTAAATAGAAAATATCACATATAATTTTAAAAACCGGCCAAAACCGCGTCGGACTCGCCCGAGGTAGGGTTCCGTAGTCGTTATGTGAAAAGCTTGTTCTGACTTAAGAGGATATGTGAATAAAATTTGATTCTTCAAAGCGTCATATATCATGAAGTACTAACAGTATGAGTATTATTTGCGGATATGTGTAAATTGAAAATATAATTGAAGTTTTGATTAGAGCCAAAACACGATTAAGACACATTTTCTCGATAGAAAAACAAGCCAAAGTAGCCTCCGTCTTTATCGATAAACGTTCGGAACTGGTAAACGGTGAATAATAGAAAAACGACACTTTGTTAAAAAAAAAAGAGATAGATATTTTATAAAGTTTGATTAGAGCAGAATTGAACTTCCATAAATAGTACAATCACAATTAAATAAAGTTCGTTTAACGCTTGCGTCGTTTCAGGCGCGCGCGCCGCTCCAACTCTTTTTTCCGCATCAGGCAGTAATATAAGCTATCACACGCCCATTTTGCTTCAATAATTTTTGACATAGGCCCTTAAACAACTAAACAAATCTTCAAGAGCAAACGATAGTGTGATTTAATTTACTTCAGCGCTATGCTAGATTGACGATACGATACAAAAGTTTAAGGGTTCCTTGTTTGACTACGGAACCCTAAAAAGGGACCTATAACCTATAAACCTCCTCCAAAGCCTCGCCCTGTGGGCCTTCTAAGAACAACACGATTTTAATTAAAAGTCAGTATGGTTCTTTCATTAAATAATTTTAAAGGTTAATTAAAAATGAAAACAACAAAACAGTACAGGTATAAAATCAACTTAAAGATTGAAATTTTAATTAAATCTACCAGATAATAATTTCCTTTTTTTTGTTATTAATAACGTGAAATAAATATTCTTTATTTGCACATCAAAACCAAAAATATACATTATCCAATGATTAATTATAATTATAATTATTAATTAATCAAATGATTAATTAGTTGGTAAAGCCGTGGTGGTACAGTAGCGATGGTTCGATCCCCATCCAAGCCGACTCGTACCAATGAGTTTTTCGGAATTTATGTACGATTTGTAACACCACTGGCATTTCGGTGAAGGAAAACATCGCGAGGAAACCAGCATGCTTCAATTTCGAGGCATGTATTATACCCACTGTCCATTACAAGTGGCGACGGGCTCACTCTCTGTCACACTGGGGCAGAGTTTCGGTACTACTAGTGAAACTCGGATGTTCTGAAGCTTCAGAATATCTCGGAGAATTTAGTCATAAGCATAATGGGATCTCACTTTGTTCGTAAATATGTAGCGAGCTCGGGCAAGATACTTATCCTCTTAACCAAATTTAAAAAGGTTCTTTCATTTAATTGTAGATATTAAATATACCAAAGATAATAAGTCTTCTTTAAAATCTCTATGAGCTACTTTAGGACAAAGTAATTTGTTACCAACATTTTTTACTTAGCCCATAATATCGTAAGGTAGGTCAGCACTAAAAGCCTTGTAGCGGTAAATTAGGTCCTTAGTAAGCCTAATTGGGTAGTCGCTTGGAAAAGAATACAAAATCTTCTAGACGCACCGAAAATACGCACGACTCACTGGACACGATTGTGGTAGTACCTTTACAATGCTAGAATTTATGTTAGAATTTATGTTCTTGTTTTTTTTTTGTTCCTATAGAACATACAAAATTATTTGGGGTGTCAGGGTTCTGGAGTGGAGACCGCAAACTGGTAGACGTAGTTTGGGACGTCCTGCTGCCCGCTGCTGGACAGACGACCTAAAAAACGTAGTGGGGAGCGACTGGATGAGGAAGGCAGAGGACAAAGTTTTGTGGCGCGCCTTGAGAGATGCCTATGTTCAGCAGTGGACGATGATAGGCTGATGATAATACAAAATTATTAATATGAACGTATTCCTTTTCAGTATCGTCAGAAATCGTCACTTTTTTGAGTCTGTAGTTGTAGCAAGGTTCAGTATTTTCTTATTTATTCATTTTATTTAATTAGCGACACCTCCATTCAAGAATAAAAATTCAATAGTCTGGGCTAATACACAGGGTACTTAATATGCTGACGGCTTAGTGGCTATTTTTAAGGGGATGATCAGATCATTAAACTGAACAACTTTCTCTTTGAGATCAACATCGAAATCGAAAAAAATTTATGCAACTGCGGCCATGTCTAACTCTTATAATGTTTTTAAGGCCGCATACTAGTATTATCCTTTCATCTATTCCAGTGTTTAGGGTTCCGTATCCAAAGGGTGAAAACGGGACCCTATTCATTAGCCTATGATATCCGTTCGTCCGCTTATCCTACATATTTAGGGCTGTAACTTTGAACCGGTTGAAATTTTCACATACTGCGTTATCTGCGTTGAAAATCAAGGGGGGTTTTTACCTACGTTTACTAGTTTTTAACTACGTTTTTTCTTCTCGCTCTATCGTTAACACGGTAAAACATACAAGCGTCAAACTTAGTGTTATTATAGAGCAGAATCTACAGTATAACAACAAATAATAAAAACCGGCCAAGTGTGAGTCGGTCTCGCGCTAAAGGTCCCGGATAAAAAAACTTTTTTGTAAATTAATAATGTTGTGCGGTGGTGTGGTACGGAACCCTTGGTGCGCGAGTAGCACGACTCGCACTTGACCGGTTGTATTTCTTAAGGGCCTATGTCGAAAAATAATTGAAGCGAAATGGGCGTGTGACAGCTTATATTACTGCCTGATGCGAGAGAAAGAGATGGGGCGGCGCGCGCGCCTGAAACGACGCAAGCGTAAAACAAACTTCATTTAATAGTGATTTTAATATTTGTGTGAGTTCAATTATGCTCTAATCAAAATTTGTAAAATATCAATCTATTTTTTTTTATATCAAGTCTCGTGTTCCTATTATTCACAGTTTAGCAGTTCCAAGCGATTATCGATAAAGACAGAGGCTACTTTGGCTTGTTTTTCTATCGAGAAAATGTGACTTAATCGTGTTTTGGCTCTAATCAAAACTTCAATTATATGTTAAATTTATACATATCCGCTAATCATACTTCTACTGTTAGTACTTCATTATATTATATGACGCTTTGAAGAATCCTATCTTTTTCACATAGCCTCTTAAACGGAACCTTAAAGCATAAAACCATTCGTCGATACAATAAACCAACAACCATTGACTAAACTTGCGCAGTAATAATATCAATATGTAAATGTTAAAGTACAGAACTAAGTCACGTCTCAAAATAAATTGAAACTGATCTTGAGTCGGTTCACGTGAAGATCGCAATCATCTGCAGTGAGCGGTGGAAGAGACCAAGTCGGCAGCCATCTTATATTTTAGGGACATGTCCCAACTGCCAGCGAGTAGCGGGTTAAGAAAAACGTCAGTATTTATACAGAGCCCTTCTTAATATAGTGGCACTTTTTTAAGGGGATGGTCAGACCATCAAACTGAACAACTTTCGCTATGGGACCAACATCAAAATCGCGAAAAAATCTGCTGTCATTTGGCTCGAGTAGATTTGCAGGTTTTTATATGGAACAGCGGATTTTTTCTCGCGATTTCAAAATGAAA
Organism: Agonopterix arenella; assembly: GCA_927399405.1. Taxonomy (NCBI): domain Eukaryota; kingdom Metazoa; phylum Arthropoda; class Insecta; order Lepidoptera; family Depressariidae; genus Agonopterix; species Agonopterix arenella. The sequence goes on along the minus strand of OV656707.1, from coordinate 10,094,742 downwards.
GTTGTTCAGATTGATTATTGAATTACTTGACAGTTTTTAGGATTCCGAAGTCAACAAGGAACCCTTATAGTTTCGCCAAGTCCATCTGTCCGTGGCTTAGCACCTTTGACTATTTATATAGGGACTAGCCACGCATGTAATTCTACTAAATAAAAATTCTGCAACTTTTTGCGGGGGGCAAGATAACATGAAATCTGCAACTTTGGATTTTATTCCCCATAACTTTAGATTCTAATTTTGAACGTTAAAAATCATGAAAAGAAGTCTCATGTGAACTCCAAACGTTCTAAGTTCGAAATTATTGTTTCGCAATTATAGGCTGTCTCGTTTAGTGATAAGGTATAAAATTGAATGTAAATGCACATGATTAATTAATCTTATACCGTGGCAGAGAAGAAATGCTACCGCAAGGCTAGTCCTTATGATAAATAGTCAAAGCTTAGCACAGAAACGCTTATTACTAGAAAGCTGTAATTTGGAATAGGCAAACATATTCGTCACGCCGACAAAGTGATAAAATAAAAGCAGGAAAAATATTTTTTTAGGGTACCTCCCCTACACGGGAAGTGGAAATGGAATTTACTTTTCTCGTCTACCCCATGGTGTGGGGTATCGTTGGATAGGTGGTTTAAAAATATTATGGGTATGGGAGAACTATTTTACGATTTATAGATCCGTTAGCGAAATATTAAACTTTAAAGTGAAAATTTTTGTTAGAGTCAAGTGCCCCCCCCCCCCCTTGCCAGCTAAAGGGTTGTTTCTGAATATGTCAAAAAATTAATGGCAGTAGTATAGATAACGAAATTAAAAGGAAAACTATCACCGCTAAGTAGGCTTTACAAGTTTACGAGTAATAGTCGACCAACTTATAAAATGTACTTTTTACACTTTATTAGCCGTTAAACCGTATTATAAAACAAAAAGCCTCTTTCTAAGTCCATATTATATTGTCACGGGCAACTACGGAACACCCTGCGCTTGTCCCGACACGCACATGGCAGTTTTTTACACAAGAACTCCGTATGGTACCGGCTTAGAATGGACCATCCATATTTTGTTGCAGTGTATGTCGTACCACGTGACCAAAGGATAATGTAGGACTAAGTAGCAAAAATCTCAAAATTCAAGCTTAGTACTAAATTCGGTACCAGTTTAATTTATAATAATATTTTCAAATCATAATGTAATTTACTTATTACAAACATTTCAGTTTATCCAATCTATACTATTATAAAACTGTAACAGGAAGTTTGTCTGAATATTACTACATTGAAGATATTAACAAAAAAAAAGTTACGATATGGTTTTTAGGTGTCCCTGATTCCATTTCACCATTTTTTTTATTTTTTGTCTGTCTGTTTGTTTGTGTGTTTGTTTGGGTGTTTGTTTGTTTGTTTGAACGAGTATCACGCAAAAACTACTGAACCGATTTTGATGAAACTTTTTTTGTTTGATACCTTATGATCTGACTTAAAATCTGGTATATAATTTGTGCGGACGAAGTCGCGGGTTAACGCTCGTATTATTATAAAACTGTAACAGGAAGTTTGTCTGTACATTGAAGATATTAACAAAAAAAAAGTTACGATAAGGTTTTTAGGTGTCCCTGATTCCATTTCACCAATTTTTTGATTTTTTGTCTGTCTGTTTGTTTGTGTGTTTGTTTGTTTGTTTGTTTGAACGAGTATCACGCAAAAACTACTGAACCGATTTTGATGAAACTTTTTTGTTTGATAGCTTATGATCTGACTTAAATATTTGGTATATAAATTGTGCGGACGAAGTCGCGGGTTAACGCTCGTATGATATAAAAGAGCCTCTGGCTTCGTTACAGTTTAAAATCATATGGAAATGAAGCTCAAAAATACTTTAGTAATCACAATATCAATGCAATGAACGAGTTTGATAATTTAAATTGCATGCTCGCATTTTCCAACGAAACTTTTTTATTTTTCAAAATTGCTATGTTGAAAGGGCAATGCAACATAAAGTCATTTGAGTCACAATTAGATATGAGGAATTTTAAACAACTTCTCTAGAAAAATCGGTGGTCGTCTAGTGACTAATGACACCGCATCTGGTGCAGATAGGTGGCGATTCTATCCCATCTTGAATCTGATTTGTACCCAATTCGTACCAATGAGTTTTTAGGAGGAGTCGCGCTGCTACTTTGCCGTGTGGTGTCGGCCATGAATAGCACCATCCCGTTTCCTCCCGTGGGTGTCGTAAAAGGCGACTAAGGGATCTACTGAAGGATGGGCAGCAGCATCCTCTGAGTACACACATTGATTGGATCTAACTGCGATCGCCAACCCCCCCATTTTGGGGAGGCTTATGTCCAGCAGTGGCCGTTTAATGGCTGATATGATGCGCTGCTACTCTGACGGTAGTGGTGTATTGGCTGAGTGAGATTATATCTGGCTTATATGTATAAGGGTATTGATCATAAATCTAAACTTGAGAGCAAGATAAACTAATTGAAATTGGCAGAATTGCAGTGCTAGACATAAGCAACCGGCAGTACTATTATTTAAGACTAAAAAAAAGTTTTTGGGACTTTTATGTTCGATCTTACGTCAACAAGACAATCTGGCAGATATGGTTCTCATTTTTTTTTATTATTGCAACTGTTACTATCTATACCTTTATATTATTATCTTTACCTTATCTTATCTTGTTTTGAGCCAATGACTGCTGGCCTGTGGCCTGCAGAGGACGTATACAGTAGGCCTACCATGAGTGTACAGTTTACTACAGTTTTTGTGTTGAATTTCGTACTGTAGAAAAATACGTTAAGACCATCGAGCTGAACAACTTTTGCTATGGAGCCAACTAAGAGGAAAAATAAAAAAATCCGCTGTTTCATGCCAAACTGCAGTACCTGCTCGACTCAAATGTATGAGACAGATTTTATTTTCTGATGTTTTTCCGATCCAAATTGCATGTTGTTCAGTTTGATGGTCTAAAGTCTAAACCACCCCATTAAATATTTGGTACTTAGATCTTTTGTTACACCCTGTACACTGTACAGGCTGATGTACAGGCTGATAATTACGATGAGAATATATTATTTGCAGAGCTGAATTTACAAGCTTAGAGAAAAAATTTTAGTATCTCTAAGCTCATTAATTAGCAAGAGGTCATTGAATTCGACTTTCGTGAACAGACTTTAATTTTTCATTTATACTTGAATAATTACCGAAGTTATTTATATGGTAGGTAGGTCCCTCAAAAGAATAAAATGTTTGAATTAATAAAACTTTTGTTAGCCTAAATAAGATCCTAAACGTAAAAAAAAAAATAACTCATATTTTAAGTAATTTAACTGTCAACACTAACACTCTGTATACTAGACTAGTACCACACCCCGGACACAGCATACAAAAAATTTAAATTGACAAGATGACGTCAGCACATGCAAAACCAAAAAAAATAACCTTTAGTCTTCTTCTTGAGTGACTGGCGGGACCCTCTATAATCTATAAAGAAAAAAAAGTATTGCCCTCTAGTTACACCAGAGGGCGATAGAGGGGGTGAGGTAAAAAGTTGGTGGGAGGAAGGGAGTGTCCGTACTGAATGTAGTAATAGATACTCACAGATACTCTTTCTTATACTGTGCTTGTACACTACAACTTGAATTGAATTAAATTAATAAATCGCATTTAGAAATATTTGCAGTATCACTCTGGATACTACAATGTAATTATAGTATTATGTGCAATGTAGAATGCATAATCTTTAAGAGAGGTCAACGGCCTCGCATTTATAGTACCGGTATCTTCTATTGAACTTATTTTGAAGATCAAATAATAGTACATTATGATACAAGTGAGCAAAGTTGATCATTACAGCCGCGGGGTTGCAGCACGAGCTGCAAGGCGAGTGATGCATACTAGCCGAGGGCGAAGAAAAAGTAATAAAATTTCGTAAAATACAGCAATTTTAGATAAATATTTGTTGAAAATGGCGCTGGGCTTCTTTTTTTATGAAATTCCGAACCTTTGGTTGAGATAGCTATGCGCACGCAGGTCGACGAAGAGGCAAAGACGTTAAACGATATTCAACCAGCGATATATTATTGTTGCAAACAACATATTATTGAAAACGTTTTAAACTTAATATTTATAACACAAATTAATGTTAATTTGTTAACTAAAATAAATTGTTTGATGAAATGAAGCGTTTATTTATCACATTTTAACTAAAACAGATTAATCTATTCAGAATTTTTTTTTACATTAAAACTCTTTGCTAAGATTTAAAAACAAACTATAGAGAAAAGTGAACATTTTCGCACGCGTGTTCTATAAGCTGTATTATGTACTTAAAAGCTGTGCAATAAGAGCTATTTTACGAGCAAGTATGTTAAACAAAATTATTTACAAAACTCCTATCACGTTTCACCCAAACACGATGAAATAAAATGATGACCAAAATGAGTAATTAATGTCCGTATTTATGTTTGTTTTTCCTCAAAGACAACATGCTCATTTATATCAAGTACTAACGAACTAGCGTACAAGGAAGGCCACTTGTAATTACGAACTCATTTCGAGTGGAAGTTGTCTCGTGCCAAACTTGTATTGTTTCTGTTCGCTTGTTTACGGACGACGAACTCTTTGCAACTCAAATGAATAGATGGCGGGACGCTAATTTGATGGAAGGGATTCATTTCGAGCTTTCGAGATTGTAAATTGCAGCTTGCATGTCTGTTTTGTATTCTAGGGTTTATTAACAAATCTTTGTGGGGGAAATACTTTGACGTTACTTGAAAGTAGTTTGTGTAGAATCGAATTATCATGGTTTCAGCATAGGTAATTTTTTTCAAAATAATAAGTAATTTTGATCGTAAAATTTACTGAACCCGATGTCAACCCACCGCACGGGCAAACTCACCCTACTTACTACTAAAACAAGCTTCTTAAAATGGATCCATGAGTACGTTAGCGCTTTCATTCATTGCTGAAATGAAAACAAATCATTTTTGCCTCAAAACTTAAAATGCGAATAACTTTAAATTTTAACTATCAAAATAATGAAATTATTGTTTCAATCTAATTATTTTTTTTGTATAAATCAGTTGGGGTGTATGAGGTTTAGCGCTTATTCATTAACACGTTGTATAGGGACTGGTTACGCGTGTAATTCTACTAACAAACATTTCTGCCAATTTTTGCGGTGGGCGAGGTAACACAAAATCCGCAACTTTGGATTTTGTTTCCCATAACATTAGATTCTAATTTAGAACGTTAAAAATCATGAAAAGAAGTCTCGTGTGAACCCCAAACGTTCTAACTTCGAAGTTAATGTTTCGCAATTATAGACTGTCTCGTTTAGTGATAATGTATAAAATTTAATATAAATGCACATGATCAATTAATCTTATACCGTAGCAGAGGGGAAATGCTACCGCAAGGCTAGTCCTTATAATAAATAGTCAAAGAGGAAAAAGGAAGGTCTTGCACGGGATAGCTCTTGTTAAGCGCCATGCGTGTTGACGAAAGCGAAGGGGAAAGGTAATGATAATCGAATCTTATTTGTTTAGCTAAATTGTTTATACTGAAAAGTGTACGGGATTGAAAAGGCGGCACGCGATGGGGGACGACAAAAGAGCTAAGTAGTCTCTTTTTTCTATAGGATTAACGCGACAGGTGTCTACAGGATTAACACGAAGGTATACAGGGTGTTAGGGTAAACAGTTACATTACTATAAGGGGTGATCGTACCCATGAGACTGAATAACTTTTCGCAAAACGTTAAGGAAATTCGTTAAAAAAATTTGGACTTCTCATACTAAATGCAATCAGCTGATCGCACGTTTGTATGAAAAGTAGTTTTTTTTTAGAATGTCCTTTATGTTTCTTAGGGAAAGTTGTTAAATATCATGTGTTCAATCACCCCTTAAAGTAGTGCAACTGTTTACTCTAGCACCCTATATGTATGAATATATGAATAATACATTTAATTAATAATTATGTTGTGAACTATCAATATATTCGAATGAAAAGATAAAATATTGTCTTTATTCGTTCTCATAATAAATTACGTATCAATAACTATTTTTTTATAACAACCTCTATCACTATTACATTAGATGTCAATCCCATGAAGCATATCCGATAATAACATACTAATCAAAATGCGACTGTCGAAATCGCTGTAAATAACCTTAACATAAAGTAGTGCAACTGTTTACCCAAACACCCTGTATGTATGAATATATGAATAATCAGTTTTTGTTTCCTATTGTGCATTATATTTTGTTTTGGTGTGCAAATAACGAATATTTATGTTATGTTATATTATATTTCATTAATTTTTTAATTAATTAATTTCATTAATAATTATGTTATTAACTGTTAATATATTTGAATGAAAAGATAAAATATTGTCTTTATTCGCTCTCGTAATAAATTACGTATCAATAACTTTTTTTTTATATAACAAATTCTATCATTATTATATTAGATATCGATCTCATGAAGCATATCCATGATAATAACATACTAAAACGTAACTGTCAAAATCGCTGTATAAATAATAACCTTAACACGTTCCGGGACAGTGAACGAGACACAATAGAACTTTTATTGTTATCACGGCTATAGGCGGTCACTGTCCCGGAACGTGTTAACATAAATAATAACAAAATCTACAAAAATAAACGCATACAATTCATACCATCGATTAAATAAGCATTTTTGTCTTTTATCATTGAGAACACATCACGAACTCACAATGAAGAAAACAAAATAAAATAACAACTAGCAATATTCCGTGCTACATTGCTACGAGCGCTACGAACAGCTACGGCGTAGCACTTGTACTCAAGTGACACGAAACGAAACAAAAAAGAACACAATTGAATCTTATCTCTAATGGACACGATTCTCTGTCCCTGTCTCTCGCTGCTCTCTTATTACCGAATAAGAAGAACGCAAAATAAAACGTCCAGCATCTATGTCGACATTGTTAATGAATAGATATATTACATTACATAATGTGAATAATGTATTGATTAAGTACCTTATAATCTATCTATCTATCTATACTATTATAAAACTGTAACAGGAAGTTTGTCTGTACATTGAAGATATTAACAAAAAAAAAGTTACGATATGGTTTTTAGGTGTCCCTGATTCCATTTCACCAATTTTTGGATTTTTTGTCTGTCTGTTTGTTTGTGTGTTTGTTTGTGTGTTTGTTTGTTTGTTTGTTTGTTTGTCTATACTATTATAAAACTGTAACAGGAAGTTTGTCTGTACATTGAAGATATTAACAAAAAAAAAGTTACGATATGGTTTTTAGGTGTCCCTGATTCCATTTCACCAATTTTTGGATTTTTTGTCTGTCTGTTTGTTTGTGTGTTTGTTTGTGTGTTTGTTTGTTTGTTTGTTTGTTTGTTTGAACGAGTATCACGCAAAAACTACTGAACCGATTTTGATGAAACTTTTTTTGTTTGATAGCTTATGATCTGACTTAAAATCTGGTATATAATTTGTGCGGACGAAGTCGCGGGTTAACGCTCGTACTATTATAAAACTGTAACAGGAAGTTTGTCTGTACATTGAAGATATTAACAAAAAAAAAGTTACGATGTGGTTTTTAGGTGTCCCTGATTCCATTTCACCAATTTTTGGATTTTTGTCTGTCTGTTTGTTTGTGTGTTTGTTTGTGTGTTTGTTTGTTTGAACGAGTATCACGCAAAAAATACTGAACCGATTTTGATGAAACTTTTTTAGTTTGATAGCTTATGATCTGACTTAAAATCTGGTATATAATTTGTGCGGACGAAGTCGTGGGTTAACGCTCGTTATATTATAACATTTAATTACGTAGAATTGTTAGGATTCCGTCAAACAAGAAAAGTAAAGTCTGCTAAAAATAAATAGTTATCACATACCTACATCCTTCTTAAGGCCCTATGGTAGGGACAAAACACCTTGGAAGCATCTGTTATTTTTCTATTTTTGACTAGATTCATACAATTTATCGAAACCAAAAAACTCAGTATTTTTGATAGTTTATCTAGTGAAATCATCAATTGAATCCACGATTGGAATTACTTCACTCTATAGAGAATCGTCACAAAGATGACGTATTTTCTTGTTTTTTAAATATTTTTCTCGTTTTAGAAGAACTTGAAATAGACGCTTAAGACGCAACAGATTGAAAATTTCGTTCTCTGGGTAGAGAGCCCGAGCGTCGAGCCCACTAGGGCTCGGTGGCGAAATTGGATAACGCAGTTCCCCGGTTTGGAAAAGTGCGGGTTCAAGTCCCGCCCGAGACAAATTTTTCAATCTTTAATTTGATTCATCAATAGCACAACATGGCTGTAACATGTTTAAAAATCAATAATATTTGAAACTTGAAATAGTTTCTGGTTTTTTGTATTTAAACTCACATATTCACCATTAGTTTATCTAGTGAAGTCATAAAAAAATCTATAAAAAGTACTTTTGTTAATTATTTTTAATCGAAAATAAGGCGCACGCACTTTTCAATCTTCCTGTATATTCTCTTATCAGCACCCAGGGTTGCTTCAAACACGCTGCCTCGAAGATATGGAACGACCTCCCTCCCCCAGTTCGGGAGGCACTGTCGCTATCACTACCAACCTTCAGGAAAAAATGTTTCCAGTGGCTGTTCATGAGGCAATCGCAGGCTGCTGGTGTCCCTCTTTAGGCGTATTTACCGAAAATTTATTTATGTATACTGATTGTGTTCACCTATCCATAACAATATATTTGACTACTTCGTATCCTGGAAGTTGTATAGGTTCTTTAATATTTGGGTATTGTGTTTCATGCAGTTTATGTCTGACTATGGCAGAATAACAGAGGCAGCTGATTTATTCAACTGTCGCTGAGCCGTAGACCTTTTTGTCTTATGTAGTTTTATATTAATTGTTATTCTAGTGGTACTTCCCTCGGAGTATATGTACACAACCAAACTTGTTTGTGTATAGGTGCCCTGGGGAGGTATCATTATCATACTAACAACAGAAAACAACACTTTTATTTTTAATGTCCTTTTGTCTCATATTACCAATACTTCTGTTTGTGTACAAATGTAAAAGACAAATAAACGATATTTAATTTAATTTAATTAATTTAACACGCACGCACTTTTCGGAGGGCTGGCAATCGCGTTTCTCATAGAAAATATTCGTCTGAACCCCTTAGTATCCTGGCGGCTTTTTCAGGGGATGATACCATCAAGATTAACAACTTTTTCTATGGGACCAACATCGAAATCGCAAGCAAAAAATCTGCTGTGGGGTCGACTCGCTCGGTCGATTGCAATTTTGTATGGGACAGCAGGTGGAGTCGCGTTGTAGGTCTGCTATTGGGTAGTCACGTCACTCGTCGATTGTTGGTTGCGCTCCCGGGCCTACAACGAAGTTCCAGTGGTGGCTCAAGATAGTGTTCTTTTCGAAAAACAATCCTTGAAGTCACAAAAATACACAAACTACCTTACAACGTACTAGACATTGGCTAAATCATCACAACCAAGATGGCGGCCATTTTTTCAAAAATATAATAAAATGGGACAGCAGATTTTTGTTTCGCGATTTCCATATTGGCCCCATTGTGAAAACTGTTCAGTCTGTCTATCTAAACTATTATAAAACTGTAACAGAAAGTGTGTCAACATTGAAGGTATTAACAAGAAAAAGTTACGATATGGTTTTTAGGTGTCTTTTGGATTTTTTGTCTATTTGTTTGTTTGTTTCAACGAGCATCACACAAAAACTACTCAACCGCTTTGATAAAACTTTTTTTGTTTGATAGCTTATGATCTAACTTAAAATCGGGTATATAATTTGTACGGACGAAGTCGCGGGTTTACGCTAGTCTTATAATAAAATAATGCAGTCTTCCAATAAAATTATTATTTCTACTTTAAATATGCTAGTACACTACTACTTGGATTTAATTAAATTAAACATTAAACAACACTTCGAAATATTAACAGTATCACTTTGGATACTTTAATGTACAATACATATTCTCCAGGGGTCAACGGCCTCGCATTTCAGCGCAGATTCACCCAGGGAGAACTAACTACGTATCTCCTATCTAGGTAGAGCACTAAAATGTTGATTAGCAGGGATTTACTGAATACTTGAACCGTGAACGCTCCAAAATACTCTTTTAGAATTTAAAGTACATACAGGGTCCTTCTCAATATGCTGACCCTATTCTAAGAGGATGATCAGACCATCAAACTGAACAACTTTCTCTATGGGACCAACATCGAAATCGCGAAAACAAAATCAGCTGTCCCATACATTTGGCTTGAGTAGATTTGCAGTTTTGTATGGAAGACCGAAGAGCTGATTTTTTTTTCGCGATTTCGATGTTGGTGCCTTAGAGAAAGTTATTCAGTTTGACGTCCCCTTAAAAAAGTGTCAGCATATTAAGAAGGACCCTATACCTATGTATAGAATACTCTAGAAGGTGTTACAAAAATACAAATAAACATTTAAGGGGGTGGTTTAGACCATCAAACTGAACAACTTTCACTATGGGACCAAAATCGAAATCGCGAATAAAAAATCTGATGTTCCATACTAAACTACAAACCTACTCGAACTAAATGTATGGGACAGCCAATTTTTTTTCCCGTTTTCAATGTTGGTCCCATAGTGCAAGTTGTACAGTTTGATGGTCTGAACAACACCCTTAAAAGTTTTAAATGTTTATATTTACTATTTTAACACCTGTGTACTCTATTATTGTATCAAAGGAGCGATGATATTCTATAAGGAAGAGAGCTAGCGACTCAATCATGAGGCGGCGATTCGATTCCTGGCCTGTACCAAGTTCTACAGAATGTATGTACATTTGTATTCATCATTATCACTAGCTCAGTGGTATAAAAAAACCTGCATAGCCGAGAATGAAAAGACAATACCATAAGTTCGGAGGTATGCTTAAAATATGGGTGAGCATGGGGCGAACACAAAGGACCAGCGATGGTCTGAGTGTTACAACGACCCTTGCTTGCAATAGCCTAATCAACAATCAATACTCTATTCCATTGGGATTAAGGTAAGATGTAAACAAATTAAATAACCTGAAAATATGAATATCTTAAAATCATTGACCAAGTAGTAGACAGAACGTTAGTGTAACTGCGTATGAGATCATACAATTTATACAGGGTGTAAAATTAAATGGGACAGTTACTTAAACTGCTTCAGACCATAAAACTGAACAACTTTCTCTATGGGACTAATATCGAAATAGCGAAAAAAAAACTGCTGTCCCATACATTTCAGTCGAGTTTTGTTTGCGGTTTTATATGACACAGCGGATTTTTTTTTCGCGATTTCAGTGTTGGTCCCATAGTAAAAGATGTTCAGTTTGATGGTCTGAAGCACCCATTCAAGAAACTGTTCCATTTAACTTTAAACCCAGTACAAAAATTGCCGCTGCAATATACAGCCATAGATGATCGGTGGCTTGACTTAATGTTTACGGTTATTAATATTAAGTTTATGGGTTATAGTACAAAAATGTGGTTACGTTGATAAGGACAGCATTAAGGTTTTTTAACAAGAGCAAATTTGGTATAATGCGTCTCGTATTGAGTAAACAGAACCAAACCTTTGACTATTTATTATAAGGACTACCCTTGCGGTAGCATTTCCCCTCTGCCACGGTATAAGATTAATTGATCATGTGCATTTATATTAAATTTTATACATTATCACTAAACGAGACAGTCTATAATTGCGAAACAATAATTTCGAAGTTAGAACGTTTGGGGCTCACACGAGACTTCTTTTCATGATTTTTAACGTTCAAAATTAGAATCTAAAGTTATGGGAATAAAATCCAAAGTTGCGGATTTCATGTTACATCGCCCCCCGCAAAAAGTGGCAGAAATGTTTTTTAGTAGAATTACACGCGTAACTAGTCCCTATATTAGTAGTCAAAGGACCAAACACGTTCCGACCTCTATTCCTTCTCTCTCTTCGCATTCGTCATTGATTTTGTTAGTAAAATAAATGATACAGGTTAATGTTCGAGAACATTTTCGGAAGTTATTCGCTGTTAAACATGAAATTGATATTCAATTACTGAATTCCTTGAAATGTTGAAATTATATATTTTGCCCGCTCTCTACAAGTTTGTCGTCAAATTTTATCAAAACAATTATAATTTAGTTCCTTTGCGATATTACATCATAGCAAATTGTTCTTCTCTCGACTTCAATCAATTTCTAATTATTTCTGAGCCTAAAATTCAAACCATTTTCTACTGAAAAATTATCTGGTTGATATTAAATCACGTAGGGTTACCGATTATGGGCTTTATTTTTAAGCCTTTTTTCGGTGTGAGGTGACTGAGCTGGAAATGTATATCTTTTAACGAATTACAAAAAACATAATTATATAACAAATTATTCAAACGAAATTACAATCAAATAGAAAATAATAAAGCTTTTTAAAAGATTTCTATCGTCTTCTATCTCTTTCATGCAAAACAGATAACATAACATAAACACTACTTCTTTATTTGCACGCCAAAAACAATTTAACAGCTTAACAACCTTTTTTCGGTGTGAGGTGACTGGTCCTGGTTTATATCTTTTAAATTATTGAAAAAGATTTCTATCGTCTTCTATCTCTTTCATGCAAAACAGACAACATAACATAAATACTTATTCTTTATCTGCACGCAAAAAACATACAAAACAGAATAATAAGAACATAAGGGCGTAACAAATGGGGTTCTTATCACTAAAAGCGATTTGTTCCACACAACCATTCAACGATCTCTCCTTGTGCGGCTGACAATGCCTCCCGTTGACTTTCTGCATTTCTAGGCCGATTCTGTCTTTCTGTGATAGTTCAATTTAAGTAGGTACAATCTGCCTATTACATTGTTTAATTACTACAGAATATTTTAATAGGGTATTTGAAAGGTTTTTTAAAACCTGTTCTACGTTAATCACTGATGTCTAAGAAAATTTATTTTTTACGTTCCAATACATATTATAGTGCAAGAAAAAACAAAATATTATTTAAATATCCCGCGAAAACGCTTTTCTTAACAATATACTTGTCTACATGTGACACTCATACTCTACACGCAACTGTCTACATGCAGTTTTCGTCATCAACCATTCGGCCAATCACAGACGTTTACGATCACGTGACTAAAGTAGACAAAAAAAATTATTATTGTCTTTGTCGATTTTCTCTTAAAATTTCCAGTATTTTTCATAACTGACTAAACAGTTGGTTTCCAAAATTCATATTCAATACAGATACCATCAATAGATCCCATACTGTGCAGTATCATATACCCTATTTATTCCTTCTCAGATGACAATGACGATAATGGATAACGAGTAATCAAGAGGTAAGGCGAGAAGCTTTTCAGACCCCTTAGTAAGGTCAATGTGTAAAATATTATATGAAACGAATTACGTCTGTTAATCTCCTTCTGTAAAGCTGGAGCTTTACCTTTTTATTATTACTCAGAGCACAATGTACGTTTCTAATATGCTTATAAGTAGAGTTAAGGAGATTAGCACACGTAAAATGTTTCATGTATTTACCGTTTAAAGTTTTAATTATAACAATTGAATTCAGGTTTATCAACATCTAATTATTTTTTTTATTCTTCTTTCATAATGATTTTCATTATAAAATTATAAATTATTTTTGACTTATTTTATAATTACCAACTTAATATTTAAGTACCTACTTACTATTTAATTGTAATATTGTGAAACAAGATTAGATTTCGAGGCCATTTTGTTAATAAAAATTAAAATCTTACCTGGAGTGCGATTTTTGAATCTCATACGTCGAACTCAGCAGTCGAAAATGTATGGAGATACGCATCTTTCTACTGCTGATTTGACTTTCAAAAATCGCACTCCTGGAGTATGATTTTTAAAAGTCAAATCAGCAGTAGAAAGATGCATATCTCCATAGTAATTTTGACATTTTCAACTGCTAAGCTCAGCGAATGAGATTCAAAAATCGCACTCCTGCATCCAAAATTGTAGCCAATGAAAATTGAAAATTTGTAATTTTTAATTTAAAAAAATCACTTATCAAATTATTGTTCAGTTACAGACACTTTTTCCGATCTTGCACTACATTTGTTAAGACAATTACCCTCCCTTTGCATCGCGCAGTCGGGTTAAAAAAAGGTACAACCAAAACGTCAAGAGTGAGAGTCGACTATTGCACTAAAACTTGTGATATATAAAATGTATTTGTGGTAGCCCTAAAGTCACTCTAACAAGTTTCCTGTCCGTTTCCATAGCAGATACTTCACGGGACTATATGATACTTAGAGGATATTAAATACAAACAAGTTGTTACGTAACTCAATATTGATTAAGAACCACCCACGTTTTATATTTCCGTTTCGTGTGATTTAAAAATTCGAATTATTAAATAACTGCCAGTCAATAAATCAGTCAGTCAATCAATCAATCTGTCAACATTTTTTTTTAGGAAAAGGTTCTAAGTTTTCGAGATAAGGACAGTTTTATGAATTTCGTGAAACTCTTTACCTTAGTCTCTATTTTGAGTGCCACGGCTACAAATGTTCTATGCAGTATCTGTGTTAAAACTGTCAATATCTCGAAAACTAAGGCACTTTTACTAAAGTCAAATTTTGATGTTCTGCTTAGTCATGACCTAACCTATCAGCATCCGCCGGGTTGACGTCGGATTACGGGACACCCTGTATATTCTTTGCCCGTGGTCTAATGGTTAAGAGCATTGGGCTCTCGACACGGAGGTCGTGGGTCCGATTCCCACCTAGTGATATGTCACTTTGTACGTTTTTCCCCAGTCGGTTAAGACATTGCAGGCTAAATCAACTGATTGTCTGAAAAGAAAAATGATTCCATGCTTCGGACGGCACGTTAAACCGTTGGTCCCGGCTGCTATATCTGGTGGTAGTAGTCGTTACATAAAAACCACGTCAGAGGCCGTAAGGAGGTCTGAAAAAACTCTGACACCAGGGCTCTGCCCACACGATAAAGAAGAAGAAGTAAATATTTTTATGGTTTATAATTGTGTCAAAGCCTAATATAATTATTCATGATCATGAATTATTGATAACTAGCTGACCCGACAGTTGTTGTTTTTTTTTATTTAAGTATTTAATAAAATATCCAAATCGGTCCAGCCATATTGCGATGCGACTACCATACAATTGGGGTAGGTTTAGTAGTAAGTAAAACGAGATTATTTAAACTACCAAGCGTTGTTTAAATAGGTATAACGTTATTCCTTATACAGGGTGTATGTGACAGCCTAGCAAATACTGAAACGGTAAACTCAGACCATCAAATTGAACAACTTTCACTATGGAGCCTACCTCAGGAAACGAGAAAAAAATCTGCTGTCCCATACATTTTAGTCGGGTAGGTACAGTAGTTTTGTATGGGACAGCTGCATTTTTTTTTGCGTTTCCTGAACTAGGCTCCATAGTGAAAGTTGTTCAGTTTGATGGTCTGAGTTCGCCATTTCAGTATTTGCTAGGATGTCACTTACACCTGTATAAAGTACCTAAGTTTATGTATATTTAATTCATTCATTGATCTTTATGTAGTCAGATAACCATTTCTATTACCTGTATCCAACATCAACAAATATTTAAACAATCATCATAATGGAATACTTTACAAAGTATATAGGAAAAATCAAACCGAAAACAAGCTTTATCTGCGAATCTGTTGTAAAAAGCAGTAAGGAAACACGCACGGCAGGAAAATAGGATAGAAATAGGAAATATCTTGAGAAGGCACGATAACAATAAAACCACTTAACAAACAGCTCTGAATGAATAAAACGATACGTTGTAGGAATTATTGTTACAGGAAACGAAGGCCACCGAGTAGATTTCCTACAGAGAAATAACTTCATACAAGCTCGCGGTGGTACACACCTACATTCCCAGAGAAACTGCGAGACGAGAGTGAACGGCAGCATAGCATCGCTGCGCAAATAGGGGTGTAACTTAACTACCTTTGCGCTTTGTATCAAGCTGTTTTCTGTGGGATATCTACTCGTGCGTTACATACCACTGTTCATGTTTATATCTTTAGTGGTTTAGGCTGTGCGTTAGTCTGTCAATCACGAAACTGTTTTAAAAGTATAGGTACCAATCGCCCGGTATTAAGTATTATACAGGGTGTGAGTGACACCCTAGCAAATACTGAAACGGTGAAGTCAGACCATCGAAATAAACAACTTTCACTATGGAGCCTAACTCAGTAATGCAGCTGTCCCATACAAAACTGCTGTACCTACCCGACTTAAATGTATGGGAGAGCTGATTTTTTTTGCGTCTCCTGAGTTCGGCTCCATAGTGAAAGTTGTTCAGTTTGATGGTCTGAGTTCACCGTTTCAGTATTTGCTAGGCTGTCACTTACACCCTGTAGATTATAGGTAGTTACTATACACGTTACACGAATTATGTTAAGTAAATACTTTGACTATGATTGTATTATACCAATAAGTTTTCCACAAATAGCCATAGATATAATTATTTTGGTTTCAACAAAAGATCCACTAATGCTACGAACACAATGCTTTGACATTCCTCAGTACAACAAGTTCTCCATGACATAACGAAATACAGTAACAAATGAAAGAAACCCATCCACATATCTAGTTAACAAACACTCTTTTAACATGACAAAAACACGTTATATAGCGGCATGTTTTGTTAGTGTACACAAAAACGTTCACGTCCCTATTCCCCTGCCTCCCTTTCCCCGTACCCCCCGCACCCAGCGCATACTTCCCATTATGTTGGTACATTGTTCATTAAATTTGTGAGACGTTTTTTGCGCATCTCTCTTTAGTGGTTATCTATGTAGAAAGTTTTCTTTGAAGCTACCAAATGATACGTTAACCTCGAACGAACCGTCATTTTGGACCACAGTAGAATTATGACGGTCACTTGATGGGAAATTCCATCTGGTAATATTATAAAGGTATAATAAGATACGCTGTTCCGCTGTAAAAGTGCTTATCCTGTTACCCTATGACTGAATAGGTGCGGGCGGGCGTCGTAATAGACCAGTCATTTTAAGGTTTGAGCCGGGACTAATTAGTAATTGAAATTTTTTTTCGGTATAATATTGAAGAGCCAATTTTGAGCCTAGGAATGTAACAAAATAAAAAAAAATCAACACAGCAACAGTTCCATATTTTAAATTTTAGCTATTATCTCGTTCTAAAAAACCTGATAGTATATATTTTTTTGCACATATTTAAGGCTTTACCATTATACAAACTACAAACATGGTGTGAATATTTTTGTCTACTTGGAAGGTTTTGAAAAAAACATTCGTATTTTCTTATAAATATTCATTTTTTAAATTTCAATGCCTATTTTATTGCTCAAAAATAATTTATATTAATAAATCTAAGTCAAATGAGTGCATTGGTATTAATTTAAAAGCCTTCTGGGACACACAATTTTGATTTCTATGTTGCGTACCGATTTTTTTAAAACATGTTTTAGGATAGTCTTTTTGTCAATAAATGGTGCCGGTTACAGTTTAAAAGTCCAATTTATAATTACTCCCTACCCCTCCTAACAAAACTCCGTAAAATGACTAGGCTACGCTGTAAAAGTGTTTATCCTGTAACCCTATGACTGAATAGGTACGGGCGGGTGTCGTAAAATGAAATGGCGGTTTTATTTAGAACGAACATTACTAGAGCTAGTTTTAAAGATAAGTGTTTTCTTAGTACTTTTTGATATCTGATATCTTACTTACTTAAGTGTTACGGCACACATGCAGAACGTTCCGCGCCGAACGTTCGGCTGAATACGCGCTCGACGCTTTTTCCTATACCGGCGTCACACCAGTACACGCCTTTGCGCGCCATTTTCCCTAGTAGACGCGTATTCAACCGAACGTTCGGCGCAGAACGTTCCGCAAGTGTGCCTCAACACTTATAGATACCAAAGGCAAAACAGATCTCACATTTAGTTCAACTATGGGTATAGGTACCAAAAGTAACAACTCTTTTTGTTGTCTAGTTCCCATAACTAAAGATTCCACGAAAGAAGACTAACTAAGAAAGTTCTTGTAAATTCTAATTGACTTCAGACTAATTTATGTGCCTGTAAGCTTTATAATTATTATTTACTAAGTTTTGTCTGTGGTTTTTCGAGATAAAAATGCAATGTCCGTCTCCAAGCTATTGACTTTAAATAGCATAGTGATTGGATGAACGATTGAGGCATAAATATTTATTTTGTTACAAATGTTGGTACCAGATAAAACACTGAATCAAATAATTCAAAATGCACAAACAACTTCATGTTAATAACAAATTCATAAAACAATCATAAGCCACGTTCTGGTTATCTACGTGCCACGTTTAACAATTGATATTATAATTTAGTCGAGAGGAACGCGAATTAATTAAGGACCCCAAACATCATAAATTAAGTTTGTGGGTGACAAAAAATTTCAGTGTAACGGGTACGTTTGTTACTGCATGGTGGCTACTACGAGGTACAAACTCACTGTTTTGTCGAAAAAAGTAGAAGAGCATAAAGTGAGAATAATAGACTGGTAAGAATAAGAGTAAAATTAAACAACAACAAAAACTAGAAACTAGTTGACATTTTGAATTCAAAATACAAAAAATATTTCAATTTTTTTTTACGTTTAACACGTTCCGGGGCAGTGAACGAGACAAAATAGAACTTTTATTGTTATCACTGCTATAGCCGGTCACTGTCCCGGAACGTGTTAATGCATGGAGTTTATTGCTAACGTAGCGTAGGTTGACGCAAGTGGTGCTTAGAGTTTCAGGATAGTATGAGATATCAAGTGATATATTGTGTTCCATTTTAAACTAGGAGTCACACGGCCTTCAATTGAACCTAAGAGTGTAGTACTGATAAAGTAAGATAAGAAAGTAAGTAGATATGTAGGTTCACATACTTTTGGATCTGAGAAACACTTTTTACTCACCTAGACAAGTCTGGTGAAATATGGCCCAAACCATTTTAGTCTTTAGTGAGAGGAAGCATTTCCCTTCACTGGGATTATTAAAGCTATACCTAACTCAATTGCTTACATTTGGAATCATAATAAATGAAATGGGTATGAATAAATTCGAGTTCAAAATGACTTTTAGCAACATAGTGACCAAGCGAAATGAAAATAATTAAACGTCAAATGAGTTGAATGACGCCTATTTAAAACGGTGGGTATTTACGGGGGTGTGCCAGGGCGCGGGGTGAATTACGTCACGATTAATGCCCCTCGTCAGTTGGCCGGGCTGAGCGCTTGACTTTTTTGAAAACCTCGGCTATTTACTGGCAGGAAAAGGTTTAAGATGGAAACAAAGGCTGTTCACTTGAGGATGGAGAACAAACTGAAGTGTAATTTTTATTATGCATCTTTTAATCACCCACACTTTAGGTTTTAGGTCTGCTTTGCACGCTATTGCTGCCATGTATTCCCAACGTCACGACGCCGATTGCACTTTTAATCTAAGTTAACACCAGGCGGCAGCAGCGTCTATGTTGTTAAATTTTCATTAAATTTTAGTTCGCCGGTGGCAGGCTAAAGGGAGGATGCCTTACTCAGCAATGGAATGAAATAGGCTAAGGGAAAAAAGGCGCATTCTTTTCTGACTCCGCCTCAAATGAAATGTAATTTTTTTTTCTTAGTGGAATTTTTATCTATTCTTACCCTAATTCCTGCATTAGAAACCTAAAAAAGCTCAAAAAGACTACGCCTGAACTAGACCTGAAATCGATCGGAGCACGCTGAAACCAAGTAATATGGGGATCCTTAGATGAAAATTGACAATGAGAAATCAGGACCCAAGATGTGCAGGAATAAAGGAGGAATCTTTCGTTGACCTCAAACTACCGACGAGGAGAAACGAGAAGAAAATGAGAGAAGGACACGGTATGTATTAACAAGCGTTAACCCGCGACTTCATCCGCACAAATTATATACCAGATTTTAAGTCAGATCATAAGCTATCAAACACAAAAAGTTTCATCAAAATCGGTTTAGCAGTTTTTGCGTGATGCTCATTCAAACAAACAAACACACAAATGAACACAAACAAACAAACAGACAACATATGGATCAGGGACACCTAAAAACCATATCGTTTCTTTTTTTGTTAATATCTTCAATATACAGACACACTTCTGTTACAGTTTTATAATAGTTTATATAAGAAATCCTGAAACCATTGGAAGCTTAGCTTTCATTGAAAATCCGAAATTTTTAACACATTTTTTTTCATATGTGTTTGTTTTATAAAACTCACGACAGTGGTTCCAAGACCATTCCATTTGGGGATTGGGGGTGTTCAGACACATGCTACAACTTTCTATTTAAAAATGTAGTTCTAGCAATCAATACTCACATTTAACCATTTAAGTTTCAGGGTGGAATGACGTGTCAAGTGGTGAGAGATGGTTTTTAGCCCACATTAACATTGCAATCATCATCATCATAATCATCTCAGCTGATGGACGTCCACTGCTGGACATAGGCCTCGCTCAAGGATCGCCATAACGACCGGTCATAGTATAGGACCGACCATAAAGAAGTCATTACTGCGTTATTATAGACCATAGAACAGTAGCAGGCTCTTTTCCAAATTTAATAGCTATCCGACGCCATGTAAAAGGAAATACATTTCATTTTAACGGTGTCGCGACAATGTTCATTATAGCCGGTCAAGCGCGACTCCATTGACACTTTGACGTTTCCGTAGAAGTTTCGACAGTGGTGAAAATTTACTTTTCGCTGGGAATGTGGCTCTTAGAAACATCGTCTATTTTTACTGAGAAATATATTCTAGGAACGAGAATTTTTACTATTTCTTTGTTAATATTTTATAGATCACAAATCAAAAGGCAATAAAGTAGATACACACCTCTAGTTTATAATAAGTAACGAATCTTGACAACTTTTCCTAAGGAACATGAGTCAAAAAACGAGAATTTTTTGTATTTTCTCCCATACAAAAGTGTGGATCAGCCGATTGATTTTCTATGGGAGATCCAAAAAGTATTATAGTCTTTCGACTAAAGACTTTTTTTTTTTTTTTTGAGCTGACTATTACAGCTCTGCTCCGGGAGCGACTACTGCTTTTTACTGCGGGCTATTGGAGGGACCACGAAGGTCACCGAGCCAATTGAATGAACTTAAGCAACCGGCCTAGGGGCACCCAGAGGGGTACGGACCTCTGCCTAGGACGTTGCTGGGGCTACGCGGCGGATTGTGTAGCTGGGATAGGTGAGAAGCGGCCTGGGATTGGCCTGTAGCGCCTGTAGGCGCCAGAATTGAAGGGAGTGTGCAGTGGTCGCGGCTGTCTCCGCCGGCGAGGACGTTGATTACTGTGTCGACGTGTTGTTGTCGTGTGTTGTGAGTTTGCGATTGTTAGTCGTGTCTGTTGGGCCGCCTGTACGGCAACCGTGATCTCATCGTCTGGATCGACCAGTACATTACGGGGTCGACGTCTATTCGTCCTGTTAGTATCACAAGGGTAGATGGCGTTTGCCCTAATTAGAGGGTTGGAGTGGCGGGGGATGGTGGCGAAATGATCCGCCACCATGCATTTGAGTAGTTGCTTGTCGACTAAAGACCTCGAAACTAGTGGTGTATAAATGGTCATGAACGTCGCATGTGTCCCGTATGTAGGGTAATGATGGGCTGCAAAGCACCGTCCTCCTCGCACCAAGGGTCCAAAAATGTATACCAATATATATTAGTATATATTGATAGCAATTTGAAAATAAACCTTCCAGTTTTCATATTACTATCAGGGCGTATAACCGCCATCCAATAACAGTATGCGGTATAAACTCATTACCGTCCTAGAGTGCTATTTTTAAAAATCCAAATTCGTTTACCTACGAAAGTGATGCCAAACTTTATGGAATTTATGTCACATTCGATGTATGACATTCAGAATATTACTCTTGGTCTTGGATACATTATCATTGATCAAATCCTTCTACGATCAGCAGTTCAGGACAACATTTTAGAAAGACGAAACGTGAAGAGTAATTTCGTAACATGAACTAAGGGAAGAGTTACGAGTGTATCATTCGTAGCATCAACCATTTTACTACTACGAATAGGCCATTGTGAAGGCTTTCAAAATAATAATATTATTACCAATGCACTCATTTGATTCAAATTTATTAATTTAAATTATTTTTGAGCAATTAAATAGGCATTGAAATTTAAAAAATGAGGAATTTATTACAAAATACGAATGTATTTTTCAAAACATTCTAAGTAGACTGAAATATTTACACCATGTTTGAAATATGTATAATGGTAATGCCTTAAATAAGTGCAAAAAAAAAAATAGCATCAAATTTTTAATTTGGAACTGTTGCTGACGGGATTTTTTTTTCATTTTTGTACATTGATAAGCTCAAATTGGCTCTTAAATACTATACCGAAAAAAAATAATCAATTACACATTAGTGCCAGCTCAAACCGTAAAATTACTGGGCTAGAAGGCATTACGTGATACTTGACAAGACTATTGTACTACCTATCAAAATTTTATTTCCACCCAATTGAAAACAATGCAATAGCGAAGCCTTTGTTTATTCGTGCTTCAGTAATTTGCTACAACGAAACTCTACGAAAAATAATTTTACTATTAATTTCCCTAGTAAAAGTATAATTTAAAACGTCCTTGTCAACCGCAGTGATTCATGGCCGCAGAGTGCTGCGACATTTAAAAAACTTCTCATTGTTAACACAATATGTGCTCCTCCAAAAGAAATGCTAAATATAGGTTAATGCATTCTCTCATTGCAAGTGATAAACAAGCCGAGAGTTGCTAGTCGTTTAGTACATTGCTGAAAACTGCAAAAACGTACCATTTTATGCTTTACCACGATGAGTTACGGCCCAAACTTGCACGGATTTCAAAAATGTTTGTATCACAGTATTCTGTTTGTATGTACTCGTACTTATACGTACGAGATAGCTTTTCTTTGTTTCACCATAATGTTGTAGTATAGAATTGTTTCGAACAAAGCTTATTGTAAAACAAGTTTCAGTTGGTTTTCTAGAAACGAGTCCGTGTCGATGACCTCTCGTAGATGTGCTCACATTACATGGTAGCATGAAAAGTTTATTTTTATTTCTGTTCTTTGATAACTCGACGTTCGAAGTTTCTATATTTTTATCCAGTTTTACAACATACAAATTATGGTAACAGCTCGTAACACTTAGATGGCTTCTTGCTAACATAGCGAACGGTTATGGGACAATTTTATATAGCTCACGTATAATTACCACTTTTGTTACAAAATTAGCTGAAACTATTATAAGGGGATGATCAGACCATCAAACTGAACAACTTTCTCTATGGGACCAATATCGAAATCGCGAAAAAAAATTAGCTGTTCCATACAAACCTACTCGACCTAAATGTATGGGACAGCAGATTTTTTTTTGCGATTTCAATATTGGTCCCATAGAGAAAGTTGTTCAGTTTGATGGTCTGATCATCCCCTTAAAATAGTTTCACCTAATTTTGTTAGACCTTATATAGTGTTACAAACTAAAAAATATGTAGGACATTCCCATATCTTTTAGGCGTTTTCTATTAAACATTTACCATTCTAACATAACCAAGGAGACAACACATTCTTTAGAGCTCTGTTGTATTACGCGTATTATAATATGTGTCAAAACCCTCAGTTTCTTTCTTCCCTGGTGTCAGAGTTTTTTCAGACCGCCTTACGGCCTCCGACTACTACCACCAAAGATATTAGCCGGGACCAACGGCTTAACGTGCCATCCGAAGCACGGAATCATTTTCCTTTTTAGACAATCAGGTGATTCAGCCTGCAATGTCCTAACCAACTGGGGAAAAACGAACTAGGTGCAATCACTAGGTGCCCCCCGTGGAAATCGAACCCACGACCTCCGAGTCGAGAGCCAATGCTCTTAACCATTAGACCACGGAGGCAGTAAAGTCACTGGATAAGATTTTCATAGAAAAATTATAATTTATAATATATTTAAAAGTGTCAGTTCTGATGTAGGTAGAACCCGAGGAGCATACATGAAGAGTCTGATATATGTGTAGGAAGCGTAGATTAAGATCGTAGCAGTTGGCGTTTCGTTGTCTCTGCCTGACCCAAAGGGCAACAGGCGTGTAGATACATCTAAATACGTTTACTTTTAAGGAATGATCAAGCGAAAAAACACGATCGAACGCAAAGCAATAAAATTAGGCTTTATCCCGAGCAACGGACGCAGTGAAAGCGACAACAGGGGCTGAGGGAAGGGAGGGTAGAGGGGAGGGGTACGACCTACTTTCACATCGGTCCCTCACCCGCAAGTCTAACCACCGCACTGCGAAGGGACGGGATCCCAGCTTCGTGAGCGCACTATCGTCCCGTCTATACGGGTTTATTTCAGCTGTAAGCGAATTCGCACTTCGATGTAAAGTGAAGTGAGAAGAAAAGCGGTCCGCGAGAGCGATAGTGGTGGGGAACGATCGATCGCCGGAGAACGAATGCCGATACCCGCTCCTGAAGAACGGGATCACAATTAGCGGAGACGTAACGCGGTTACCGGCTGGTGATTGATGCTGGGGCTGAGTACAGAGTTGTATCGAGGCATATGTCAAGGTGAAGTAGTCTTTACCTTTGTTGGTGCACTTAAACTTTATCATTTATATTTTAACATACTTATATTAGCTTTACCTGTGTGTAACAAAGTATGTGACAAAATCTAGGAAGCCGATTTCAACTTACTTCTATTTAGTCGAATCGATTTGAAACTGTCTCAATTGGTTGAAACTCTTCATGGGTACTAGGAAACTCCTCGAGTTTACGGTCATTTTGTTTGCTTTAACGATTCTTTTGTACTTCACCGATAAAACGATTAAATTTTTTGAAACGATTTAATTTAGTAATTTTAGTTATACAAGATAATTATTTATTTTTTTTCATATCAAATCCGTACCTATAGGCAAGCATGAAGTGAAGCCGAAGGTTTAACAGGAGTAATAAATGTAGTCGAATCACATATTTAGAGTTAAAATAGGTAAATATAAAAAAAAACATATAATGTTCCTCCACTTACTTTGATTAGACAAACGAAGTTGCTTTAAACGACAGTTGTATAATGTGACTACCATCCAGAAAATAGCCGTCGTAAACATATACAGGGTGAAATTGATATCATTAGCCTCTTTTTAAATTAAGAGTCTACCCATCAAACTCAACAACTTTTACTATGGGAGCAAACCGATCGGAGCAAATAAAAAATCTGCTGTTCCATACTAAACTGCAATCTCGACACGCGAGTTCGCGACTCAAATGTATGCAACAGCCGATATTTTTTTGCTCCAATTGGTTTGCTCCCATAGTAAAAGTTGTTCAGTTTGATGGGTAGACTCTAAGTTTAAAAGGATGCTAATGATATCAATTTCACCCTGTAGAAAAGTACATGAAATATAACATTGAATTAGTACACCAGTAAAAGTAAGACACAAATGAAACATTAGCGCCACCAAAAGCCGCCCCTGTTCCACGCGATCTAAGCAAACCAGACGAATTTAAAAGACATTACATTAAGGCTTTTTCACAATTCCTTTTGGTTAAAAGGATCATTGAGGCACTTATCCGTGAGAACGGTTAACATTCGTAATACAATTGTTACATTATTGAATTTAGCAAATTGAGTGTAGCTTAAATTATCACGAATACTCTTTGGTCTTTTAAGAATATTAAGTACAAAAACCCTGGCCCACTCCCTCTCACACTTATTCGCTAGAGGTGGCCATTGCCCTGCAGTGGGGTCCTACAGGCTTTAACTTAACGTACAAAAAGCTCTGTATAGCCATTCCGCTTAGAGTCATTAACATAAGCCATATTTTCTCCAGCACTCCACATAGGTTTAAAAATACAATTACTAGTTTGTACTAAATAAAGATTTTTGGTACGGATATGTGACTGTTTTCTTATTATGGGTACTTAATAGGGATGCAACGATTCCGAAGCGGTGCATCGTTTTGCATCTGTAATCGTAATAATCACTATTAATAACGATGCAATGCACCGTAGAAACGTACGATTATTAAAATAAATTGAAAACGTCAATCACATTGTATTTGTTGACAAATACCAGACCTGAATACTAGATTCCAGAGCCGAAACACAACTTTAAAAAATCGGATCATTAAATCGGCCATTTTAACTCATATCTGACTTTTTTATGGTCAGATTTGACTCATTTTATCATTTTTTATAAATTCTACCGAGGTCTTTGATTTGATTTTCGATTTGAAGTATTACATACATTCTCGTTTTGGCGATATCTCCTTCATACACCACATTTCAAAAGATTAATCTCCCACGTAAATCAGGCGAGATATTGATTGATTAACGAGATTATACAGAATCATGTTCCATGTTGTGTTTTTCAAAGCAAATTAGCCTAGCCTCTACGCGTCCAAAAATCAGAATCCTAACCGATTGTACCTTTGACTTCGATCTCAAATTAGTAGAAAAAGTTACAAAGTCTTGGAATTAAAAAAAATTTATGATTTAACTTTCATTGGAATGCAAAGAAACACTATGAGATCTCATTCTGAGGATAACCTCAACTAAATTTGTTTAAATAATCGTAATGCATCGGTTATCGTAATAAATAACGATTAATATCGTAATCGTAATGGCCGAATCGTTGTATCCCTAGTAATTAATAATGTTTTTCCTTTGACATTGTATTTTAGTAGAAGTAAGGAGAATGTTATTATTATTTTTATTGTTAT
Organism: Agonopterix arenella; assembly: GCA_927399405.1. Taxonomy (NCBI): domain Eukaryota; kingdom Metazoa; phylum Arthropoda; class Insecta; order Lepidoptera; family Depressariidae; genus Agonopterix; species Agonopterix arenella. Next base: position 10,067,927 of record OV656707.1, on the reverse strand, counting down.
TACGAGCTTATTATTATTATTTTTATTGTATGCCATTATTGTAGGTTTAACTGGCATAGGTTAAATTAATTATTATTGATTTGATGGTAAATGTTTATAATGGCAATAAGATGATTTTTATAACTTTCACTGACAATTGTAAATGCCTGGAAAGGTAGGGTTGCATTGCATTGGACACAAAATTCTGCACATGTAAACCTGTAATTCATACAATAAATATGAATTAATTCATTAATTCATTCTAAACAAACATGGGACTTCCCAGTCCCACACATAATTTATTCTCGTGGGGTACCGTGGGTTACGGAAAAAACACCACCTTATCGTATCGTACGAGTCCACTGAGGGAAAGGATTTCTTTTGCAATGCGACATCTAGCCGCCTATCATCAGCCTGTCATTGTCCACTGCTGAAGGCTTCTCCTAAGACGCACCACAAAACTATCCTCTGCTCTGCCTTCCTCATCCAGTCGCTCCCTGCGGGCCGGAAGGCGTCCCGCTCTACGCTCTCCATTCGACTAACACAACTTGACATTGAATCCTGTCCTGAAACCTGAATATGAATAAGCTGAAAGTAAACCTTGCTACAACTACATACTTAGAAAGGTAGTTAGTGTAGCCAAGATCAACTCGAATAGGAGGCGGTTAGAATCGTCCTCCTCCCGTCATGAGTATATGTAAGTGTGCATGCAATATACAACTAAGATAATTAATAAATCTCAATGGTATAGACGTGCTTAATTAATTATAATAAGTGAAACCTAAAATATGCATTCAGTAGACTTAATGTATTGTGTGCTCGCCGTGTGTGCTTGCCTTTAGCATTCAATAGTGGGTAAAGTACTTGACGAACCTTGAAGCAAGTTTGAACCATTATTTCAAAGTGTAGGTACCCCGAGTTTTCAACTAAAAAGATAAATATTTTCTTCTTCAACTATTGTTTCAAATCTCAAATGTACTTCTGAAAATCGAATTATTTTTTTACTTTGTAACAGACTCGACCAAATTGAATAGTCAAATCTTATTTGCAAATGTTTTGCCATGTTGTCATGTTTTATATCCTTGAGAATTATTTTGAAATTATTTTGTTTAACATCTTATACAGGGTGTAAAATTAAATGTGTTACATACTTTAAGGAGTGCTTCAGACCATCAAACTGAACAACTTTTACTACAGGAGGACTAACGTTGAAATCGCGATGTCAATAGCTACTCGATAAAAATGTATAAAACAGCAGCTTTTTTTGCGATTTTAATGTTGGTCCCATTGTGAAAGTTGTTCAGTTTGATGATCTGGAGTACCCCCTTTGATATGTAACGTTTACGTGATAAAATTTTATTAATTTTAAACCTTGTATAATAACAATAGAATTTTGCACAAAAAATATTAAATTCTCAAAAATACAAAAAAGAAAAACTGATAAAATTATTAACTGATAATATTTATGATAAAAAAATGTGAATTCTAAGCAAACAAAACTTTTTGTATCCAAGTTATTATCGAGACATCTGAAAAATGTTTACGCCGATCCCGATTCTAAGAAAAGCAGAATTTAAATCAAACCAATATCGAGATAAAGTTAAACGTAACGCTAGAGGTGAACTTTATAACAAAGACAAAGAGATATCGCCCGAGGTGATACTGTTCGAAGATTGAACAACTCTGACATCGTTTAGATTTTACCCGAGCTCGTACGTGACCAAAACTTTTACGCTCCGTAACTAATATCGAAAGTTAACTCTTATTTATGATAATCCTTTTCTTTTATATTTCATTTAGTAACAGGGTTGTTATAGTAACAAACGGTAATGTAGCTTATGCAGCTTACGCAGTTCAAAAAATTAGACAGCTAACTGTTATAGCTACTGCAAGACTTGTATACTTCAGCTTTCATAATCTACGTTGTCGAGATTCACTACGAGATCTTTTAAAGATATCAGTATCTTATCTTTCTACAGTCAATACATTTAAGAAAATATTTTAAACGTTCGGAAAAATTTGTATCTAATTCCCAAAAACAGTGACGATCATAATTACAATACAAGAAATAAAAATAAATTAGCATTCCCACATTTTCGACTCAGTAAGGTCAACACATCTTTCATGGGGCACTGTATACGCTATTATAATAATATACCAGAGGATATTCTAAACTTGCAAGACAAAAAGTTTAGGTCCCATGTTAAACAAGTCCTCTGTAAAAAAAGGCTACTATAAACTCAATGACTATTTGAATGACCAAAATGTCTGGTCTTGACAATGTTACTCTATGTAATGCAATATTGTATTTTAATTGTACTTTGTATATCTTGTTTTTTTAAAAGATGTGTGTTGTAGGGTTTCTGGCCGCATCTTCTCTCAACGGAACACCTTCCGACGCGGTGGTAGAGTCAAAAAATTACGTCAAAAAGCTATGTGATATTATTTTGAATAAAAAATTGTTGATATTTGATTTGATTTGTAGTAGGTAATCGTTTTGTGACTTTGTACTTGGAGCAGGCCGTTGTACGTTTGACATCTGGACCCCACCGTGGGGTAAATCATTGACATAAGGCTCATTTTAAATCGTTCATTAAAAATCGGGTTGATTGAACTATCTGTTACGGTAGTAATCTGTGCTTGGAGTATGGAAATCAAAATCATAGGAGATTATTAATTAAAATTGATATAGGAGAAAGATTATTGTACAAGGATATTTTGCATTGAACTGCAGTATCAGAAAATTCTAAAGATGTAAGTTCGAAGTTTTAAACACGAATAGGTACCAAATCTTAATTTTCTTAACAAATATTTACTAAAGTAAAATAAAATAAAATTACACAATACGAAATGTGAACTGTTTGCCAACCTCCGATAGGAGAGGCACCACAAGAAGAAGAAGAAGCATAGATACCTATGATTCGAGTGTAATTCGAGTAGGTAAGGGTTGTTAGTGTTGTTACGAAAAAATAAATAATAATTTTACGTCCTATGACATAACCTCAAACCAAAACGTCAGTTGTCAAAATTCAAATTACGAAAAGTTTATAATGAACATTTTCATTAATAAACAAATGAGTGTTGTAAACGTGCCATCACCAACGGTTACAGAGTCGGCCCTCGTTTGAGGTTAATCAAAACTCAATTTATATGCCGTTCCAATTACAAAACCCCGCGAATCAAGCTATTATCGTACTTACAACGAAGATATAACGAGTTCTGCAGAGAGACTAGCGTGGAGCGAACTGAAACTGTCTTTAGTCCGTGTCGGTTTGGAAACAAGCCCTTTTGGCGAAAACTTTATGTCTTCGTGATTAATTATTGGAGAGATATTCGAGGAGCCACGTGCTGCCCTAATTGTGATGTTTATAGTTAAAACTTCCGCAGAGTATTCATTAGGTGTCTTTTGAAGTGTGACAAATTCGGCAACGTCGCCTCACGCAACGTTGCTACATGATACGCAGTATGAAGAGGTCATGTCATGTGAAGGCGGCGGGAACCCGTTGGATGAGGGCAGCGCAGGACCGGTCGTTATGGCGATCCTTGGGGGAGGCCTATGTCCAGCAGTGGACGTCCATCGGCTGAGATGATGATGATGATGACATAATCTGCATACAAAATGGCATGAACCATTATCACACAAGCGGTTTTTGAGCGTAGACGATTTCGCAACTATGCCGCAACGACGTCGCAACTGCACCGTCACGATACGGTATCGTTCCATCAACGCCTACGCTCAAAAATTACTTTAATATATGCCACCTAAGACATCAAGAAATCATTAGATCTAGTGAAAAAGTCTCTGAAAGCGGCAACACTATACAGAATCTAATTCCGAATCAGGTTTATTCCGGATGTATGTGGCAGACCTAAGAGGTGACTAATCCCATTAAGCAACGTCATATGAAGCCCACACCCACAAGCTACCGGTTAGTGTCACTGCACCTAACCGCACCTCTGATACTACCGGTTTCCCGTTCCCTCAGATTCAGGAACTTGGATGTTTTAAATAAGCGCGGCCAAAGAAAAAAAAGAAAATTAAAGAAATCAAAAAACCCGTCTGCGTAAAAATTGAACTTTAAATAAAAACCGACTGTTTAAATAAAGACGCTTCAATATTACTTTAAAAAATTCTAGACTTCTGGACTTGTTTTTTTCTTTTCAATTTTTATTTAATGTTCAATTTTTACGCAGACGGGTTTTTTTATTTTTTAAATTGACTTTTTTTACACTTTTTAGTTTTTTCAACTTTAAATCGTTATAGATCAATGGTCATGGTCATTCCAAATGAAAAATGATGGGATAAACCTTAAGATGATTTTCAAATACCTATTGAATGATACCCCGACATAGTTCAGACATTGAATAAAAGGTTAACATCAAAAGGGATTAAGTCACGGATTTACATGCACATATTGATTTTACTCTCTATTGATTTAAAACATAGAACATAGATACATTTTATCGATACTAAACCACCCATTATGAAATGCAAAAATTCAATGAAATGAAAACTTTGTTATAGCCAAATAAACGCGAGCAAAAAAAATAGTGATGGTAAATCCGGGTTTTTAAAACTAGGTGCTAGCTAGTACACAGTAGCAAACATACCTAAATATCTTTGAATTGATAATTATTTATTTCTCGAAAATAGCAATTTTCAAGCCAGTAAATAGCTAAAATTTGTCAAAGAAGGACATACATAACCTCACGACCATAATTCCTTTCACAGGGATCAGAAACTTTGCTACAAGATTTTTTCAATCGAGTAATTTTTTAGCGTATTAAAGGTTTCAGGAAAGCAACAAATTATTAGCTAATACCTATAATATCCAACTAAAGTAAAAAATGCTTTAATTGATGCAAAATTAGGGACGGAGCAATTGATTTGGCACATTCAATGTGTGAGGTAAGCAAGAAAACAGTTCTCAAGCTATGGATTCTCATATTCAAACGAATCCCTCTGGATATTGATATGAATGATCCCTGATATCCTAGACAGAGCCAAGAACAATGAGTGTATTGTAAAACAACCACAATGTAGTATGTATTATACGGTCCCAACTGGGTCGAGAGACGCTGAGAGTTTGCGTAGTTATCTTGTATTATGCCCTCAATAAGATAAGAAGATGCCCTAGCTTAATAATTTGATCGGCTTATCGATTCTAGTATGAATCTTACAATCCTTTGACAGTCTTAAACCAATTTAAGTCAAAAAAAAACATTTTAATAATTCCCAACACATGTTTGAAATTACACAATGCTATGGCATAAAGAAATAGATTTATGGTAGTAAATTGTGCGCTCTCTTTGTTGTTTTAATGCTGTCTTTGTTTATTTTTCTTGTTAGAATGCGCCGTCTGGTTTGGATTAATGAGATTATGAGACTAAAACGTTAATTTTTAATCTGAAACATCGCCTCGTGCTACAAATATTACCCATATCGAATGCAGATGTAATAGAAATTGTAAGTATTTATACTTACTTAGAAGCAAAAGACTTACACCAATATGACGTCATCAACACAAAGACAATAATTTTAAGAATGTACATTATGATTTTCACTGTAAAAGTAATCAAGTATAACGTCTAACGACGAAAGTTAATCGGAAATCTTAAAAAGGTTGCTATAACAAAGCTTCTTACTACCCCGAAATGTACATAGGTATAATAGGTTGCAATATAAATCGAATTTTACACAAACAGCAAACAGTACATCCAACAAATTTGTGTACAATAAAGAATCTAAGAATCTAAGAATCTAAGAATCTACATCCAACTCATATTTTCTATAAAATTTCTCGCATTACTGTGATTTTTTTGCCAAAAAGCCTATCGGTTAAGAACGCCCGCTTTTGGCTGCCAAGCGAGCTGGGCTGCCGCCAAGCACCAGCCAAGACTGAACGTGGCCTATCGCGATCGCCCCTACGATACTGCACCCAACTCGGCGGCATTCTTGAGTGATTTTAAATTAGGCTTGCATTTACTGAGAGTTTAGTATTTGGATACGTGCATGGGTTAGATAAGTTCGTAGATGACTTCGCTATGAAATAGTTAGTTTGTTCATTATATTATGCAAATGTTTTAGAGGCGGTATTCTATCGCAATCGCAATATCCTTTGAAAGTTTGGACAATCGTGACTAAGGTCCGCCACATACATACGGAATAAACCTGATTCGGAATTGGTTCCGGATGGAGTGTTGCCGCTTTCAGAGACTTTTTCACTAGATTTAGTGATTTTTTTGATGTCGTAGGTGAAATTTTTTTAAAGATTTACACTCATATCACACAAGTGATTTTTGAGCGCAGGCGTTGATGGAACAATACCGTATCGTGATGGTGCAGTTGCGACGTCGTTGCGGTATAGTTGCGAAATCGCCTACGTTCAAAAATAGCTTGTGATAATGGTTCATGCCATTTTGTATACAGATAATGTCTAATGTTAAAACTGTCGATAGTCTTTTTATATAGTTGCATAATATTGAAATACAATTTACAAATTATCATCGTAACGTGACCTGATGGTGACATCGTAACGTCATCGTATCGTAAAATGACCTCATCACATGATAGAAATTATCATGTATGAAAATTGTTTGTTTCGTTTTAATTAATACTTAAAAATGCAATTGTCATTCTTTTGGCGTTTCATACATTTTTATTTTAGTCAACCATAGTTGACAACACTGAATCCTGAATCAGGATTCCGGATCGCAATTCCGTCTGTGGGTGGCGGACCTTAATCACGCATAAACGGTTGAATAGATTTAAGATGTTTGGTACACAGATAGAATATGTTATGAATTAACACATTAACATATACAGGGTGAAATTGATATCATTAGCATCCTTTTAAAATAAGAGTCTCCCCATCAAACTGAACAACTTTGACTATGGGAGCAAACCGATCGGAGCAAATAAAAAATCAACTGTTCCATACTAAACTGCAATGTCGACGCGCGAGTTCCCGACTCAAAAGTATGCAACAGCTGATTTTTTTTGCTCCGATCGGTTTGCTGCCATAGTAAAAGTTGTTCAGTTCGATGGGTAGACTCTTAGTTGAAAAGTACGCTAATGATATCAATTTCACCCTGTATAATACTTTTTTAAAGTCAACTAGGACGAAGTCGCGGGCAAAAGCTAGTACGTAATAATTTTGAACTTTTTTCGAAACCTCGGTAACGTGAAAGTATAGAGTTTACAATTTTTCATGACAATAAACTCCTTAAAAAGTTATATACTTATTTAGTTATATAATACTCCTTAAAAAGTTTATAAATGCAGTAAATTTGTATATTGTTTTGCACTTCTACATCCCCCCGTATTAGGGCATGTGTTTAATCATGATTTCAACTAAGAAACTAATTAACTTTAGTTCATTTAATTTAACTATAAGCCAGTAATTAGAAACCACAAATGCTATAAATTATAATAACATAACCAATGTATGCAGTAACAGCGCATTAAAAAAAAAAGGTTAATAAGGTCAGGTAACGGCCGTGTATGCAAGTTTTATGAGCGAGTTGACACACTACCTAGTATTATGTATTACCTACACACGTATACGTTGACATATAAACGTGTATGTATATTAAATGCAACATAACCTCATATTAAGTTGAATGCGGGCACGCGAACGTTAGGGTAACCAGAAGTTTTGTATTTATGGGTATACAAAGGTGTCTCCAAAGAGTCCTTTTCTACACAACATTACGAAACATACGTACATGCATAAACTCACGACCGTAATCCCTTTCGGGGTGGTCAAAACCTTTCTAGCTACAACTACCTCCCAATTTTCTGTTTAAGCATATAGTAGAAATGCTTGCATTTGACAATCTAAGTTTCAGGATGGAATGACGTGTCAAGTGGTAAAAGGCGTCCTTTTTGCACACATAAACATTGCATAAGATACATACATTTTTAACTAATGAGAATAATTAAGTATGCTATTTGTTCTGTAAGTATCTAAAACCTAATATGTAAATAAATAAAAATAATACCTACAATAGACTCGCCGTTTACAAACGTCGTTATGTTCCAAAAATAATTATTATTCGTCGAATTAACAAACATTGAATTTCGGTTGGAGCATCAGAGCACCACCCACAGATCACAAAAACTAAAGGGAGCTGTGAAAAAGGGGCGGGGCCAGTGTCGCAGCAACATGCGCAAAAACGGAACACATTGCTCGCGACAGTAAGGATTCAATATATTATGACGCTGAAAGCCAATCGAGATATTATGTGTAAATAGTTTACAATGCTTGCATAGTACTAAAGATTATTCGAACGTTAAGTTCTGATACCGCAATGGATAATGAGCACATTCAAGCTAACAAAATACTTTCTATGGCGTGGTACTGGTGGTAATGCGACACTAGGTTTCGCACTCAGCGCGTTGGTTGGCATCTCTCTAGATCTCTATGGTTTACTCCCTTAGTCGCCTCGTACGACACCCACGGGAAGAATTGGGGTGGTCCATTCTATATAAGCCGGAACTAAACGGCCTGTTACAAAAATACTAAAAATATGGAAATATAAAATACAGGGTCCCTCTTAACATGCTGACACTTTTTAAAAAAAATATTACGTTAAAATATATATATTACTTTTAAGGGGATGATCAGACCATCAAACTGAACAACTTTCTCTATGGGACCAACATTGAAATCGCGAAAAAAAAATCTGCTGTCCCATATATTTGGCTCGAGTAGTTTGCTGTTTTGTATGGATATCCAAGATATTTGCGATTATATAGTATTATTGGTTTGTGGTAGATTATTTGGTATCATTGACTTACCAACTACTGGACGTATGGTCCACTCAAAAGTGTCCGAACCAAAAGAGCAAACGTATAAAGAGATACGAAAATCTGACAACATACAAGCATAGAAATTAGTTTATAGAGAGTTTCTGAAAAAAATCATTGACTTTAATTAGTTAGCATTGAAAATATAACCAGACTTCGTTTGTATGGAGCGCTCTCCAAATTATATCCCCTTAAGTTTCCAATTGAATCATTTCTTACATAACATATTAATTGCAAAATAATTCGCAGTTTATTCGTTATTGAAAACCTATAGCCAGAGAACCGTGTGAAATTCGCAAATATGACGAGGTTACTCGTAGGTGCTGTCAGCATATATCGACTTCACTAACAACTAGGTCGACTGTCGCACTCGACCACCGACCGATCTAATCGTGTCCGTGTCAATGAATTCTGCACTTAATTCCACTGAAAACAGTTTCTAGTTTACTTCCATGCAGATTTACTATCGTATTCGCTTAAGTCGAATAAGACATTCCTTGATTTGGTAGGACCTAAGATAGGTATTAGACATTTCAGAGATTTTAGTGTTGTTCTCAACTGATTTGTGAAGAAATTAAAATGTGGTTTGATTTGTGATTCCCATATTTACAGTCCTACTGGAAAATAATATAACTACCATCGATTATTATTATTATCTTAACTGCATAGATAAACAATCAGCGAACGCTCCAAAAATGGATATAGTCTATTTTTTTCGAGCCGGGGTGAAAACTTGACATTGGCGCAAACTATTATATCATAGAAAGGGAGGTTTAAATGATAGTTGCAGTTCTAGCTCATGCCAAAATCGAATCGAGCCGCTTGAGAAAGGAGACGATTGAGCGAGCGAAGCGAGCTCGAAAATTCGCAATATATTCGAACTCAATTTCTAACTTTCTCTTACTAGGTACGTTCGGGCCTCAAACTCTAAACCGGAGGCCCAGGCCTCCAACTCCAAACTGTCTAAACATATTTTGGTATTGTTTTGGATTTGATTAAACATCTTCTCGAGATTTGGAGGCCCCCAGGACCAGACGGAGGCCCGAGGCGGCGGACCGCCCCCTCCGCTCCGCCCGCTAGTGTCAGAAACTCAGAGTAAAAGTTGAAAGGGGTTCGAGAATTAAAGTGCCTATCTAATTATCTAAATATACATAGTATCAATAGGTAAGGCAGACCAACTTCAAGGTCTGCCCCAAGTTGAAAAGGTAGTATTTGTCGAAATCCCAATAAGCTGTTTTCTTACATAATGTTCTGTGTTTCTTACCTTGACAAATTTCAATGAAAGAATTTACTCAATAATTATAATGTAGATTATTAGGTCAGCGTAACGTTTGCGTTTTTATACGTTACCATTTGTATCGAACGACATTGTAAAGATATACGCAATGACAACATTTTTGTAATTGTTATTATCAAAACAATACTAAACCGAAAGACTATTTTGTGACGAACGTACGTCGTAAAAACTGTAACAAAAATCTATCTACAATAACATGGAATCATCATCATCATCAGCCTATCATCGTCCACTGCTGAACATAGGCCTCTCCCAAGACGCACCACAAACCTCTAGTCTATGTCGTTTCAAAACTTTCAGGGGTGATTCAGACCATCAAACTAAATAGGTAACTTTCACTACCTGTGTAAGCAAATCTGAATTCGTAACGAAATCTTTTGCTGTCTCATTCATTTGAGTCAAGTCGGCATGCACTACTGTACACGGCTAGCATGCCACCCACGACAAATCGTTTTGAGAGGATATGTGAAAAAAATAGGATTCTTCAAAGCGTCATATATCATGAAGTACTAACACTAGGAGTATGAATTGCGGATATGTGTAAATTGAACATATAATTGAAGATTTGATTAGAGCCAAAACACGATTAAGACACATTTTCTGGATAGAAAAGCAAGCCAAAGTAGCCTCCGTTTTTATTTATAAACGCTTGGAACTGCTAAACGGTGAATAATAGAAACACGAGACTTGATTTAAAAAAATGAGATTGATATTTTACAAATTTTGATTAGAGCAGAATTGAACTTTCATAAATAGTACAATCACAATTAAATAAAGTGTATTTTACGCTTGCGTCGTTTCATTCGCGCGCGCCGCCCCATCTCTTTCTCTCGCATCAGGCAGTAATTAAGCTATCACACGCGCATTTCGCTTCAATTATTTTTCGACATAGGCCCTTAAGGTGGTTTCAGTCCATACAAAAGTTTGACGCAAAATACGCGTAGACGGAACTAATAAAAGTAATATTTTATATATGGAAAAATAGTTTAGAATATGTAGTTGCCGTGTAACAAATAACATTTGCAATTTAGAATATAATTACGAAGATATAAAGCTTTTCAGATTTTGTACGAAAAATTTCAAAGCTTTATATCTTCGTAATTATTTTATAAATTGCAAATGTTATCTGTGACGCGGCATCTAGATTTTCTAAACTATTTTTCCATATATACAAAGTTACTTATATTAATACCGTCTACGCGTATTGTGCGTCAAAGTTTTGTATAAAATTGACCCCTCTGCAACCACCTTAACGAGAAAAACGTCATGCGCGCTCTTTCTGGTCTACGTAAAATAATAAAGAAGGCGGCACATCTCGTTTTTTATCGTTTTCTCGAAGGTGGCATGCGAGGCCTACAGTTTGGTATGACAGCTGATTTTTGTGCAATTTCGGATTTGCTGCCATAGAAAAAGTTGTTCAGTTTGATACGAGTACGAAGAAACGAGTTCGTGTAAATTTGAAGACTGTGTGGAATAGAGAACGTGTTCAATGGCAGTTGTGCGGAATCCATATGGTGTCGAAACACGAATAGGAAGAAAAGCGTTTGTCAAGACCTTCCATTAATCCTTCTCAACCACCCCTGAAAGTTTCGGAAAGGTAAAAAAAATCATCCGGCAAACTTTAAAACGTAGTAAATTTTTAATAAATAAGACAATTCTTATGCACTCCGATTTAATCCGTGAACTAAATAAAGTAAAATTAAACACTCTAGCAAATTGGCTTCGTCTTACGCTACGGCACTAACTACCTACAAACTTTAGAGAAAATGATATTTTACTTAATACAATTGCAGTAGTTTCTGTGAGCTTCTTATTATTCAATGTCCTAAGTTCGTCTGCAAACTTCCGCCGTTTATTTCAATATTCAGTACCGAGTCGGGCTAAGAGTTGAAGTTGGGTACAATGAGAAATTCTTTACATTTACACCCTGCTTAACTATTTAAGAATTTGCTGAGATAAACTGCTGAGCTATGTACGGTAGAACAAGGAAGCTTAATGAAAAAAAACCGCGTAGTGCTAGAAGAACTTACGCGGGAAAGTTCTATATCTACACTGTCATGTAATGGGCCAAGTCACGCCGTGCGCTACCCTCTTGCGCTCCTCGCTTTGGGTGGTGCCACAGAGATCTAGAGAGATGCCAACCAACGCGCCGAGTACGAAACCTAGTGTCGCATCACCACCAGTACCACGCGATAGAAAGTATTTTGTTAGCTTGAATGTGCTCATTATCCATTGCGGTATCAAAACTCAACGTTCGAATAATCTTTAGTACTACGCAAGTATTGTACACATAATCGACAAAGAGTGGCTTTCAGCCTCATAATATATTGAATCCTTACTGTCGCGAGCAATGTGTTCCGTTTTTGCGCATATTGCTGCGACACTGGCCCCGCCCCCTTTTCACATCTCCCTTTAGTTCTTGTGATCTGTGGGTGGTGCTCTGATGCTCCAACCGAAATTCAATGTTTGTTAATTCGACGAATAATAATTATTTTTGGAACATAACGACGTTTGTAAACGGCGAGTCTATTGTAGGTATTATTTTTATTTATTTACATATTAGGTTTTAGATACTTACAGAACAAATAGCATACTTAATTATTCTCATTAGTTAAAAATGTTTATTTTCGCTCAGTTGCAGAAACGCTCATTAAAGTTAATCCTCCATTAAATCTCTTGCTGTCACTTTTTGTCTTGTTGACGTAGTAAAAGCTAGCAAGAGATTTAATGGAGTATTGACTTTAATGAGCATTTCTGCAACTGTGTTTAACTTTCAAACGTTTAGGTGGAAGTGCGTTCATCATACTACCACAGATACTACGAAAACGGTACATTTCTCGTCTGACAGATTTGCTCCCATAGTAAAAGTTGTTCAGTTTGATGAATAAGTACGTGGTATATCCTCCTGCGTACATGTGTACTTCTCGTAGGACATAAGAAATAAGTAATAAAATCGATTGTTAGTGTTTTAGTCGCCAACCAAAACACCCGATAATTTTAGTCGCCAACATGTTAATGATACTTTTCCTTACACCCTGTATAAATACTTTAAATGTTTTTCAGTAACATACGTTTGACACTGCTCAATAGTCTACAACTACATTGACATTCAGTAGCAATCCTATTCTCTCCATAGATCTTGCAGGACAATGTAACTTGTGGAAGGGGGAAGGGAGAGCGGGGCAGCTGTGTTAGGAAATTGAATATAGACGAATGTAGACAGTTCCAATTCGGGTACGTGATTAATTTTATTTGTTCCTTACAATTGTTCTGTGAAATTATGTCTATTGGGATACTATTTGAACAAATAAAAGGCTGGGCTATTTTACTTGAACCATTCTCACCGATCCCCACTACCCAATCGTAGTCCGCGTAGTCCCAGCAACGCCCATTGCCGAGGTCCGTACCCCTTAGGGGTGCCCCTTGGGCAGGTTGCTTAAGCTCATGCATTGGTTCGGTAGACCTACCAAGGCGCTTCGCCGTCACTGGTGTGGTCCCCCCATAGTCCGCAGTAATAAGCAGTCGATGCTCCCTGAGTAATGCTGTATTTGTCAATTCGAAAAATAAAACTTGAACCTTTTTTCCCTTTACTGTGTGATTCTTATTCTCCATAGATGAATGGCTTACATCCACCCAGTTTCTACTCGTGGGGTCATCATCATCTTATTTATGGTGCAGTATTCGTCAATCCTGTCTCTTTTCCGCTAGTTTCTTGAGTTCGTTTTACGACACGACATCACCCTTTTCCTTCACTTGGGTTCGATAACTCTGTCTAGGTCTTCTTCTGCCTCTCTTCCCCTCGTATCCCGTACCCGGGGTATCGTGGCAAATGATGGGAAATATTTTGGCTCATAGCCGGCTAGCCTTAATAACCCTAGAAAATTTCCATTCTGAAACCTAAACTTTGTAAACGTAACTAAATTGTACTAGAATAATGTATCTACAATCTACACTAAAGATGGTTTTAAGTTCCAGCATAATTGTTCACCGCCTCTAAAACCATTTACCTACCTACTTACGGTCGGAATTTTATACATATACAGGGTGAAATTGATATCATTAGCATCCTTTTAAACTAAGAGTCTACCCATCAAACCGAACAACTATTACTATGAGAGCAAACCGATCCATTCCATACCAGGGTCATTATTTTATTCAGGGTACCATAATCCAGTCCTCTTCAAAGGTAACGGAACAAAGGCAATTTTGTTAGTAAAATAAGTAAATTCCAAAATAAAACTGTTATCGGTAGAACCGAATAAGATATAAGGTGTTACCGAATAAGAAACCAGTCTTAGAAAAACGTAGGAATTAAAGTAGAATACTATACTTTTTTGCAAATTACGGTAACTCAGTTGTTTGTGTAAGCAACGCAATATAATTTTGAGGGACGGCAACGCAGTGGTTATTTTGCTGAAAAAACATTAATAAATGTAAGAAGTAGCAAGAAAACATCGCTGCAAAATTAAATAATGATTACTATAAACAATGACGAAAAAAAATCATCATAAAACGGTAAACAAAGACTTATAGAATTTAAACAATAAAAGAAAATAAAATTTTATCCAAATTGTACCCTGAATAAAATAATGGCCCACCAAACTGAAATAACGACGCGCGAGTTCGCGACTCAAATGTATGCAACAACAGTTTTTTTTTGCTCCGATCGGTTTGCTCCCATAATAAAAGTTGTTCAGTTCGATGGGTAGACTCTTCGTTTAAAAGGATGCTCATGATATCAATTTCACCCTGTAGTAAGCAAAAACACGGCATCGAAATATGAATCAGTAATCTGTGCATAGGAAGTCGCAAGCACAGCATGTTTTTTTTTTTAACTTCTAACCCTGAGGTTATGTCAGCTCCATCGTGCCTTAACCTTAAGACTACAACGCAATGAAATGAAAACCTAACACTTCCAAAATACAACTAAAAACTAGTAGCTACTATAAAAAAGGTACACCATTTTAGCCTTTCCCGACGTTGGGGCGCAGATGTAAAATAATTATACAGGGTGGTCCTGACCAGATGGATGTAATTTATTTTTAATTAGTATACTTGGGGACCTGCCAGTACCCGCCAGATAAAAATCGGTTTTCATCCGATTACAAAAAACGATTTTTTGTATAACTGTATCCAGAGGATTATACATTTTATTTTTAATTTTTTCATTGTTAATTTTTGCAATTTTGAATGCCGTGTTTACTTTAGTAACTAACCAACAACAAAAAAACATACGATTGATGTCCAATAAATTGATTTAAAATGCAATACATTTTAAAAGAAACTAAATAAACTATTTTTTTTCCAGATTTTTTTCTGGTAGGTTCCCAAGTCATTGATCTAAAAAAAAGTTATATCTATCTGGTCTGGAACATTCAGTACAATATTAACAAACGACACTATTTAAACCTACGCTTACGTTACAGTTTAAAAAATGTTCAGTCCTATAGAGTAGTACGACTTACGGCACTAATTTTATTGCTTAGTTGCTACAGACAGATGGATTTTTTAGAGTCTGGTTATACAATAAATTGATAGATATTGGTCGTTCTCGTATATCTGGAAATTTAGAGGCGGATTCGACTCCGTTCGAACCCTATAGACCATAATATGAAAGTTTATGCTCCTTGACGTCAGCTCCAGAAGCAAAGAAACCGCCCAATAATTTGGACCCAGTATACGTTAAACTGAGTAGCTGTATGCTTGGCTTATATGGCTTATACTCACTCACACTTACTCATAGATACCCTATACATAGACAAACATCTTACTACCTATGGGAAATCCTAAAATAAGTGCAAAACTTAAAACTGGATGATTTACACAAAACCCATTCAAGGTCAAGAACCCTGAAAAAATAAAGGTATTAATTGTTTCCATAAAATAGTAACATTAAATAAAATTATAAATAAAGAGACTTAAAACTAAACTAACCTAGGATGTGGTGCAGGTTTGGTTCTTGTGGGAGGGTACCCAGAACGCTAGCCGCATTTCCTCGCTGAATGGCTATGCTGATCCGTTGAGCGAGGAAAGTGCCAGCTCTTGGGTCCCCTGTCGAGTCTATCAGGCGCTTTGACAGGTCTTTAAAAAGCGCCTGCGCATTAGGTCCCCACGGTCCAAGAGTTTCGAAAAATAAATAATATTGTATGCTGCTAGATTTTACTAACAATGCCCACATACCGAAACCGACTCATAGTTCAGACGATTTTTTTTTAATTGTTATTTGATAATAATATCGAGTATTAACTCACATAGAATACGAGTGTGGAAGTTCTTGGAATTGGTTAGTTTTGAAACAATTACTGTGCAAGCAAAGCATTCGACAGTTCAAGAATTAAGGGGTTGCTTTAGTATCCTGCGGCCTTTATCTACTTACCTACTACAGAATAACAAACATTGAAGATAACACACAGAGCATTTTTGTCTTACATTACACTGTACTAGGTACTTATCTAAATCTGAGACAGGAGATAAGACATGAAATCGTTATTCAAATGGACGGTTTCGGTTTCGTTGGCCTGTTTGCGGTCACACTGGTCAAACCAAGGAGATTTTATTTTGGGAGCGAGAATTCGGTACGTAAAGTTTTTTCCTGGTATATTTTTTTACAGTAGTTTCGTAGATTTTTTTACCAAAGACAACGGATTTAAGCCCATTCAGCCTCTGATATAGCGTCATTTAGAGGTCAAATGAATGTCAAGTATTTTTTTATTTTTGTTAAAATATCCACTATCTTATAATATAAGAGTTTTAAATAAGAAAATAAGGTTTCTAAATATAAAATCTCGAAATGGTTTTGGAATCAGCATAGCTTAAGTTTTACCCGTATTTCATACGGCAAAAACGCCTACGGACGGAGTACGGATTTTAAATAGGTACAGACAGACACAACAAAAAGTATGGAACTCAACGCACAAAACCTGCAGTTACGTTAGTTTATATGTTCGGATACACTTGCAATCATTTTGTGTATCTATATTGTACCCATTGTGTGTAGGAATAATATTATAAGAGAGAAAGCCGACCGTACAAAAGTCTTTCAGATTTTCTATTTAATACCTTATTTGGGTATATATTCGGGTCCTTCTTATATAATACGAGCGTTAACCCGCGATTTTGTCCTCACAAATTATATACCAGATTTTAAGTCAGATAATAAGCTATCAAACCAAAAAAAGTTTCATCAAAATCGGTTCGGTAGTTTTTGCGTGATGCTCGTTCAAACAAACAAACCCACAAACAAACAGACAGACAAAAAATCCAAAAATTTGTGATATGGAATCAGGGATACCTAAAAACTATATCGTCGCTTTTTTTTTTTAATATCTTCAATGTACAGACAAACTTCCTGTTACAGTTTTATAATATTAGATGCTGACACTGTTCCATACAAAACTGCAAACCTACTGGAGCCAAATGTATGGGACAGCTAATATTTTTTTCGCGATTTCTTTGTTGGTCCCTTACAGAAAGTTAGTTTGATGGTCTGATCATCGCCTTAAAAAAGTGTCAGTATATTAAGAAGGACCTGTATACGTGTGCCAGCTATACAGGGTGAAATTGATATCACTAGCATCCTTTTAAACTAAGAATCTACCCATCAAACTGAACAACTTTTTCTATGGCAGCAAACCAATCGGAGCAAAAAAAAATTCTGCCTTTGCACACATTTGAGTCGCGTACTTGCGCGTCGACATTGCATTTAGTATGGAACAGCTGATTTTTTATTTGTTCCGATCGGTTTGCTCCCATAGTAAAAGTTATTCAGTTTGATGGGTAGACTCTTAGTTTAAAAGGATGCTAATGATATCAATTTCACCATGTAGATGTTGGAGTAACCCCTTTACTGCACTATGAATGTACATAATGCCCACTGATGGCCACTGTAACAATAAGTCACAAGATTATACCGCCCGCTTTCACATCGCATTGTTAAGTTCAGTGCTATTATATTCAGCACAATTGATGGCAGGCTGTGCTTCAATTGAGTCAATCTACAAGGCTAACTTGGATAACTGTTATGCATAGCTTTATCTACAGCTAGGGTCTTTTGAGGTCACATTTGTAGTCCTTCAAGCATAAATAATACAGTGCACGTCAATGCTTTCTCAATCGATATGTACCTCTACCACTACGCAGTCCAGGCCCTGTACCCGGACTTTCAATTTTTGATATATCGCAACTGTTTCGGTCCGAACTTCATTGTAATAGAGTTGACATTGAAACGAAAATCTTTACGCAATTGTGAAGTTCGAATGTCCGGGTACAGGTCCTGAGCAGGCGAGCGAGCCTGGTAATATTCTAAAGCTCCTTTGGCATACGAGAATCCTAATAGCGAATCCATTTCAAAAGCTTGCCTTTACCGGAGACGTAGCGCGTACTAAGCTAAAACAAGCACAGAACAAAAACATGTTGAGACTAATCTTTTTTTTTTTAATCTTGTGGTTATGTGGAAGACTTTTCGGTTTTTAAAATTGGCAAGAGTGTGATTTTTCCTTTGTAAGAGCATCAGCAATCAGATTCATTGCAGAAATAAAGCAGGCATGTTATTGCAAATATAATTTTTCAACATGCTTGCTCGTAAAGTGGCTCTTACTGCACGGCTTTTAGGTACAAAAGGCTAGCCAAAGGGAATGTAACTCACTACGTTAAAGCTAGCTTATAGAACACGCGTGTGAAAATGATTACAATGTTTTTTTTTCTATAGTTTGCTTTTAAATCTCAGCAAAGAGTTTTTATGTCTAAAAAAAACTTTTTTCTGAATAAATTAATCTTTTTTAGTTAAAAAATGATAATATGACAAACTAACATTAATTTCTGTTATAAATACATGAATATTAAGTTTATAACGTTTTTAATATTATGTTGTATGCAACAAAATATCTTGGGTTGAATGTCGGTTGACGTCTTTGCCTCTTCGTCGACCTGCGCGCGCATTGCAATCTCAACCAAAGGTACGGAACGCAAAAAAAAGAAGCCCTGCGCCGTTTTCCACAAATATTTTTCCATAGAAATTTTATTACTTTTTCCTCGCAAGTATGTTTAAAAACGTCTTATGAAACGCGTGAGCGTTGGTCATTACAGCCCTTGGCTAGTATGCATCACTCGCTTGGCGGCTCGTGATGCAATGTAATGCTGTAATTACCAACTTTGCTCACTTGTATCATAATGTACTATAATACAATATCGTTCAATATAACTTCTTCATGGTTATCAAGAAGGTTGTTTGAGTGGTTTTGAGGTTTCAGAGAAAATGCAGTATAGTGAAATATAGGTACAGATAATGTTGCAGTCCTATATCCGAAACTCATATAGCAGCCCGGTAATGTTGCATTTAATTAAGCGATAATAATCTAGGGGTAGTAGGTTAAGGAGATGTCATAATTAAGGGGTGGTTAGCCGTCAGCTGGCAAGGACGTAACACGATTTGGGAGCAAGCCAAGACTGGGACGAAACTTCTTAAGACTGTGATTTTGAGAAAATTCTGTGAACGTGTGAACTGCAAATATGATGCAGTGGTGGTAGTGCAGTCTAGACTAGTTTAAGTAGTTTTGCTGGTGTTTTATATTATGCGGTGTTCGGTCCTTTACGATGCGGTCTGACGACCTTGTGGGCCTTATCAAGGTCGCGAGGAGGTAATTGGTGGAAGCAGGGACCGAAAATTTTCGGTTACCTTTATTTAAATGTTACCTTTATCCAGGTAACAACCGATTTTAATACCGGTAACCTAAATATGACCTTCAAGAGAATGCGAGTGAGTGCGGGTAAGGGTCAGTATAGACGGAGCGGCCAAAAGCGCCCGTGGTTTTTAATAACACTGAAAAATGAACTTTAATTTCTACTAATCAAAAGTACAAAATTGATTGAACAACGTCGTTATTGTAGCGGGTGACTCAAATTTTGGAGCACCCAACGAGTCACGCGCGCACTATTTTCAGTGTTGCTACAGCATTGGACAGGTCGAGATAATAAAGGAGATGATTATTTACATTTTATTGAACCCAAATGGTTTAAGTTTACGTTCACGTTTGAGTTTAAGTTTGTTATTATAATTGATTTAATTTGTATTTAGTAACGACTAACGAGGTACTTACTTAAAATTGAATACTTACTATATTTATAAAGAAACAATTTTTAATTTA
This sequence comes from Agonopterix arenella, assembly GCA_927399405.1. Taxonomy (NCBI): domain Eukaryota; kingdom Metazoa; phylum Arthropoda; class Insecta; order Lepidoptera; family Depressariidae; genus Agonopterix; species Agonopterix arenella. Next base: position 10,047,697 of record OV656707.1, on the reverse strand, counting down.
AACATATCTCTCTGTACGCGGACCGTTAGTAGAATGATATAAAGGTTACCTCTAAAAATACTTGTAAAAAAAATAAAGGTTGTAACCAAAAAATACCGGTATTATTGATACCAGTTTCGGTCCCTGGGTGGAAGTTGCACGTAATCCATCGTTGTGGAAAATGGAACATATTTGAGGAGGCCTATGTCCAGCAGTGGAAATTCGGGTGATATTAATGAGCATGTGCTAAAGAAAATGTGGGGCCACTGAAAGTTGAAACTGCGTACTATCGCGGACTTTTCCGCCTGACCACTTAACAAAAATTCGCATAATTTCGTGCATAATTTATTGTTTGGAAACTATTCATCCATTGGTCTATTCATCAATAGGGCGGGTCTAGACAGCGCTTTTATTTTTTAGTATGCAAGCTAAAATGAGCCTAGTGGTGGTCAGGCTGAAAATTCCGCGATAGTAAACCTAATCAATAAACGTACATTCAAGTCAATAATACACAAAAGGTTATAGAAATTAATTTCTCAAAAGAATACACATTTATTCGCGTATTAGAGACAAACAGGGTATCTATCTATCTATACTATTATAAAACTGTAACAGGAAGTTTGTCTGTACATTGAAGATATTAACAAAAAAAAAGTTACGATATGGTTTTTAGGTGTCCCTGATTCCATTTCACTAATTTTTGGATTTTTTGTCTGTCTGTTTGTTTGTGTGTTTGTTTGTTTGTTTGTTTGAACGAGTATCACGCAAAAACTACTGAACCGATTTTGATGAAACTTTTTTTGTTTGATAGCTTATGATCTGACTTAAAATCTGGTATATAATTTGTGCGGACGAAGTCGCGGGTTAACGCTCGTAACTTATAAAATAGATAAGTACTCGTTTGAAGCTTAGGACGGGCATGCAGTATAAATAAAAATAAAGTAATTTGTTATAAGGGTAGTGCACATGTATCGAAGTTATGCCAGCATGATACAGCGGTACCACACCTTCGCTCTCTTTCTATTTGCGCGCGAACGAACGTGATACAGCCGTATCACGTGTAGCATGCTACGGCTTCTGGGCACCTAAAGATTTCGTAGTTTCTGAATGTGCACCTTATTTAAATAATTTTTATACAGAGAGCAAACAATCAGGAAATACAAAAGGCACAAAAACAGTTCAAAAGTTCAATTCTGCTCTTATCAAAATTTGTAAAATATCAATCTCTTTTTTTTTTTAAATCAAGTCTCGTGTTTCTATTATTCACCGTTTAGCAGTTCCAAGCGTTTATAAATAAAAACGGAGGCTACTTTGGCTTGTTTTTCTATTAAGAAAATGTGTCTTAATCGTGTTTTGGCTCTTATCAAAACTTCAATTATATGTTCAATTTACACATATCCGCAATTCATGCTCCTACTGTTACTTCATGATATAAAATATGACGCTTTGAAGAATCCTATTTTTTTCACATAGCCTCTTAAGCTTTAATCGTAAAGTACCAAAGTCTAACGACGTTGCCATCCGACGATAAAGACAAGTATGAGCTAGGCCGTCTGTTGAATCCTAGCCAACTTCTCTCTATCTGCAGACTGTACTTAACAGATTGTTTGTGTACAGTCAGCAACATAAACATATCAAGACGTGCCAGCTCTGTGTCAGATGTGTTTAAAAGTTGAGACTGGAATTGTGAACTATTTTGTTAAGAACTGCTCTAACTGCAATATATTTTAAAGACGTAGCGATAGATAAGTGTTACTGTTTGGCCCTGGCTAGGATAGGGCCGTTCTTTCTAAGTCCTAGTTTTCGTACGATGCGACTAAGAATAAAGAAAACATCCATATCTGCCTACCAACCGTATATATGACAAATTCCCTTTTTCTAGGAGTGAATTAATTCTATACTAGGTAATTTTTTACTTTCTTCCAATTCCACTTGCCACTTTCAGAGGTGGTTCAGACCGTCAAACTGAACAACTTTTACTATGCGAGCAAACCAGAAATTGCAGTCGAGCTGAGACCATTTTACTATAAAAGGTGTTACAAATAAACATTTAAGGGGGTGGTTTACACCATCTAACTGATCAAATTTCACTATGGGACCAATATCGAAATCGCAAAAAAAATCTGAAGTTCCATCGTCATCATCATCATATCAGCTGATAGACTTCCACTGCTGGACACAGGCCTCCCTCAAAATAGGAAGATTTGCAATAATCGCCATGATGCGATGCGTTTGCGATGTTCCATACTAAACTACAGATCTACTCGAGCTCCGGAGGAGTCATCCGATCCCAAGGTAATGCACTTGTCGTAGGGCTAAGGTCAATTTCAAGTTGTAAAGGTTTTAAGTTCATTCTGTACTGTGACAATCACACATGCAATCGCACACACGCACTCAGTTATGGGTATTATTCTCACACATTTACACAATACACAATTTACATACATACATAAATAAACTTAAGCTGTCATAGAAAATAAGCATGAAAATTGTAAGTAGAAATTTTAGAAAATAAGAGTTAACCCGGCTAACAATTTGATCGTATAGGTGTCGTATAGTCGTACATTAGACGCATAAAGCACCAGTCTATGACAAAATTACAGTAATATAACTTTTATAAGTCAAATAATCATATAAATGGGGGCATAATACGACCAAATTGTTTGCTGGGAAGTGTTTTAAAACATATACCTATTAGAATTACTTATAATAGGTTTCTCCTAAAAAAAAATCTTGTAAAGGTACCGTGCGGGTGGAGGCCTGGTGTCCTGTGACACCTTATCTGTGGCACCAGTCTCCACATTACTATAATAATGTATTTAATACTAGTCCAGTTATACCTAAACCACTTGTTGTCTCATTATTGTATGTGGAGAGAAATAAATTATTTTTATTATTTATTATTTTTATAGCTAAATGTATGGTATGACTCTACCACCGCGTCGGAAGGTGTTGTAGAGAAGATGCGGCCAGAAACTCTACAACACACATGATGTAAAATTTTACATTTCGTTACATATTTTTGGGGCTGCTTCAGACCATCAAACTGAACAACTTTCACTATGTAGCCAACATCGAAATTGTGGATAAAATACAACTGTTCCATAGAAAATGTCAACGGCTACCCGATCCAAAACATATAGAACAGGTGATTTTTATTAGTAATTAATGTTGGTCCTATAATAAAAATTGTTTAGTTTGATGGTCTGAAGTATGTAACGCATTTAAGTTTACACCCTGTACACGTGATCGCCTGAAGAAGAAATTTCCATGCGTATGTGAAGTTTACCAATCCGCACTGGGCATTCGTGGTAGACATAACGCCCATACACCTTCCCTGAGGGTAGGCTTGTGCCCTGCTGTGGGACGTATATAGCTGATGATGATACGTGATCTAACCCGTAGGTATATTCTTACGATTAAAGGTCCATTTCTGTAAATCAATAACATTAAAAAAAACCGACTACAAAAGCTGTGTTAAAATCAACATCAATTTCATTTTAAATATCTGTCATGCAGGAATCAGAGGCTCTTTGTCCTCGTCATTTATTATCTGGTAAATGAGGGGGAGCGGGGAGGGGCACCTATCCCCCAACCCTTTGACCTCAAACCCTTGCCTTTCAAATTTGCTGACATCTCGAAATGGGCAAAAGAGCAGCTTTTTTAGTGTTTTCGTTTGCATTTTACTTCACGGTGTTTTAAGAGAAATGTTTAAATTGGAGGAGGTGATATGGTGTTGGTCCTGGCCTAGTATACATGATCCAACTTAATATGCTGACGGTTTTTTTAAGAGGATGATTAGACGATCTAATTGAACTACCTTCTCTCCATAGAGAAACAATGACCAATAACGAAATCGCGAAAAAAAACAGCCAGCATACATTTGGGTCGAATTATAGGATTGCAGCTTTTTATGGAACACAGTTTTTGTGAGTTACTCGGTTATTATTTAATCTAGAATTAAACATTTTGACGGGTTCTTACCGCGTTTTGGTATATTTGAATTGCAGATCACGGGATGACTGAGGAACCTCAAATATACCAAAACGCGGTAAGAACCCGATAAAATGTTTTTTTATGGAACAGATTATTATTCGTATGGCTGTTTTCTTTTTCATTCCTGCGTAGATTATAAATTGATGTTTATGGTTTTAAGCCATAGTTTGGCTCTCGGGGTTAGCTCGTTTAACTCCCAGATTCCACCGTCGAATCTGGAATAGATAATAATTGTTTTCGCGATTACAACTTTGGTCCTATAGATAAAGTTGTTCAGTTTGATGGTCTGATCATCCCCTTTAAAAACCGTCAGCATATTAGAAAGAACCCTGTTCTTAGTTTCGTGTGGATTTGTACGAGGCAGCTAAGTGCTAAGGCTTCTTTTCATTTTTTTGTGCAAAACATGTATGACAAACGAGTGGCAACCATTTAAAACTGGCACGCCATTCCATCCAGAAACCTTCAATATTCTAAAAGCTACCTTGCTACAATTACACGCTTGATAATACATGCATACATAGTTGGTAGTTGTAGCAAAGTATCCGATCACCCCGGAAGGGATTGCAGTCTAGGGTTGGTCCCATACCGAAAGATAATTACCAAAAAACCACACCCGAACAACGATATTTAATTATTTATACAGTGTGAAATTGATATCATTAGCATCCTTTTAAACTAAGAGTCTACCCATCAAACTGAACAACTTTTACTATGAGAGCAAACCGATCGGAGCAAATAAAAAATCTGCTGTTCCATATTAAACTGCAATCTCGACGCGCGAGTTCACGCCTCAAATGTATGCAACAGCAGATTTTTTTGTTAAAGTTGTTCAGTTTGTTGGGTAGACTCTTAGTTTAAAAGGATGCTAATGATATCAATTCCACCCTGTAGGTACCTATTACCTAGTGTGTAAAAGTAGGATCAGCAATCTTAATATGGCGTGTGATATGGTATGCAATCTACAATACTTGTAGCGAATTGGCCTGACAACTGACTCATCTCGCTCCGACCTAAACCGTTTGACCCAGAAACCTGAAAATTTTGCTCTAGCTTTCATTTAGGACGCAAGAATCCGCTAAGGGATTATTCAAGGGGCTTAGCTGTCACACATTTCATTACGATTAATGTGAAATTGTACACATTAATAACAGTAATCATAAAATCTTCTATTTAATTGCTTTCAAGTCACGAAATATTTCAAACGAAACTAATTTTAGGCAAAAAGAATCGTGTGTATAAAATGAAAACAAGGTTTTTCTGGCAACACAAAATTCATGTCCGCGTTTTTAGGGTTCCGTACCCAAAGGGTGAAAACGGGACCCTATTACTAAATCAACGTTGTCCGTCTGTCTTACCTATTTAGGACTGTTGAAATTTTCACAGAATGTTCGTTATTATTGCAGATTTGATTCAAAAAGTGAAAAATTAAGGGGGTCGTCATACAAGAAACTAGTTTTTATCCACGTTTATTCTTTTCGGTCTATCGTAAAACAGTCATACCTACAAGCGTCACACTTGGTGTGATTATAGAACAAACTCTACAGTATAACAACAAATAATAAAAACCGGTCAAGTGTGAGTCGGCCTCGCGATAAAGTTCATGGAGAAAACAAAACTTTTTTGTAAGTTAATATGTTGTGTGGTGCTGTGGTACGGAACCAACGGTGCGCGGGCTACTCGCACTTGACCGGTTTTATTAAATTTTAAAACAATTTAATCAAAACATTTTTACTGTTTCAGTGCCTTCACAGAACCGTTTAATTCTTTTCAGTCGCAATGTTGGTTCAGGGGAGCGAACCAAAACAATAGGGATTGAAAACGACTCACCCTCCCCCTCGCCCGCTATTTCTAGGGGTGTCAACTAGTGTTGCAAAAGACTGAAGCCTTAATTTTCATAATGATATGCTTATAGTCGATTCCAACTACATTGACTCCTTCATTATAAAAACATTACCCTCCTTCTGGCACAGTCTGGTAAAACAATCAGAATTCAAAATAGGTAGTGTACAACCACTATTTTGTATTCAGATAATGAAACTAAACTTTCCCTAAGGAACAAAACAAGAAAATAAGTAACTTTTTGTCGCACTGTGTAGCATAGTGTGTTAATAGTATGTTTTGAGTCTTTTAAAAAGATACGTAGTCTTTTAAAAATTATTTAGTCAAAAGGACTCAAGATCTGTAACCATAATCAAATATCTAGTCTTGAAAAACAAGGTTAGTCATCTAAATCTAAACTATTATAAAACTGTAACAGGACGTTTGTTACAGACAATTGAATTGAAGATATTAAGAAAAAAAAGTTACGATATGGTTTTTAGGTGTCCCTGATTCCATATCGTTTGTTTGTTTGTGTGTTTGTTTGTTTGTTTGAACGAGCATCACCCAAAAACTACTAAACCGATTTTGATAATATTTTGTTTTTGATACCAGATCTTACTTAAAATCTGGTACACCAGAGTCTTTCGCAACACTGCTATCAACTGAGGGTTGTCACTCGCTTCCCGGATAATGGATGACGCAAACGATTCTAAGATGCAACGAATATTAATCACGAATGCCACGTCACTAATAAATTGTATACTTTGCGAGCTGACTTGCAAATAAAACTGCTTTGCTGAACTAACAAAATTTACAGGTGAAATCTGATAAGAGTTTGTCAGTATTTATTTACAAGTACCAAAACATTTTAAATGACAGACGAGACACAATATAAATTTTAATGTATTTTCGTTTATTTCCATCGTGTCTTTGAACTTACAAAATGGATTTTGTTTATTTAACTCAGTGAACCCCGAATAATTTAGTGCTACGCGACTTCTGAATATTTACAATAGCTAAATATACAACGAGCTCGTCCAATCGCCGTGAATAATTATATAAAAGAAACAACCAGTATAATTGGGTTGTCTATACAGGGTGTTTCAAAAGTAAAAATAAACATTTTAAACATCTATGGGGGTTGTTGAGACCATCAAACTGAACAACTTTCACTATTGGACCATACTCGAAATCGCGAAAAAAAAAATCCTGCTGTCCCATACATTTAGCTCGAGTAGATTTTTAGTTTAGTATGGAACATTAGATTTTTTTCGCGATTTCGATATTGGTCCCATAGTGAAAGTTGCTCAGTTTGATGGTCTCAACTAACCACTCCTTTAAATGTTTATTTGTATTTTTGTTACACCTTGTAAAACATATTGAAATCGTATTGAATTTATCAAGGTAACTTAAAGAACTTAAAGCGTCGGCAGAGGGCGCCCTCGTAGGACGTATGCTGATCAAATCAGTTGCGTCCTACAAAAAGGGGAGCTGCGGAGTACTCGAAACCGACGGGCATGTATGAAGAGATATATAGATATGCATGAGGCAAAAGAAGTATGTAAGGATCGTAGTAAGTGGTGCGCCCTGGTCTCTGCCTACCCCACTGGGAAAGAGGCGTGACGTTATAGATAGATAGATAGTAACTTAAACACGTGCTTCAATTTCGAGTCATAAAATTATTGGCCGTTGTCAATTCAAAGTAGCCAAAACAGAATACATTATTTATGATTCGAATATGCAGTGTAGAACAAAAAAGAGCCCAATGCTGATTAGTAGACTTCACAAACGCATTAGAATTTTTTCTTCAGCGTGTACACACGGCGACACATCAAGCTATACAAAACCAAAATAAGCTGGCCGCGCGTTGGTCGAGTAAGAGTAACGTATAACGTCGTGCGGCCAGCTTATGTTGGTTTTGTATAGCTTTGATTGATTGATGAATTGTCGCCGTGTGTACATGTTTCTTCACGATATGTTTTCCTCCACCGTTTATTAAGAGCAGTCGGTATTAAGTACATAAGTTAGTACATAGAATATTACTACCCTCCTTTGTTAATCTTTTGTTATATCTTGTATAAGAATTATGCCCGTTTTCTTCACACAAATTTACGGGATTCGAACCCACTTCCCGCAGTAGCTTCGAAGACAGGTCTCACTATCAACTAGGCCAATAAAATGATCCTTGCCTGTAGCCGACGATGTCATTAAAACGGAGCTGATAGTATATATCCAAGCAATCACGGACACACTATTAGTTCCAACCTGTATAAGTTTAATTGGAGTCCTATATATCTGACCTCGGGTATACTATTGAAACTACTTCAATATGCAGTTAAGGGCATATGTCGAAAAATAGTTGAAGCGAAATGGCCGTGTGATAGCTTATATTACTGCCTGCTGCGAGAGAATGAAATGAGAAAGAAAGAGATGAGGCGACGCGCGCGCCTGAAACGACGCAAGCGTAAAACAAACTTTGTTTAATTGTGATTGTACTATTTATGTAAGTTCAATTCTGCTCTTATCAAAATTTGTAAAATATCAATCTCTTTTTTTTCTAAATCAAGTCTTGTGTTTCTATTATTCACCGTTTAGCAGTTCCAAGCGTTTATAAATAAAAAAGGAGGCTACTTTGGCTTGTTTTTCTATCGGGAAAATGTGTCTAAATCGTGCTTTGGCTCTTGTCAAAACTTCAATTATATGTTCAATTTACACATATCCGCTAATCATATTCCTACTGTTAGTACTTCATGATATATAACGATTTGAACAATCCTATTTTTTTCACATAGCCTCTTAATTATTCTAGTTCTAGGTGAAAGTATTAATGTTATTAGGAATTAAGAGTTACAATAATAAAATTAGTGCTGCGCTCCTAAATTCAGTCCTGGCATTAAGAGGATATAATCCTTAGCAAGATCAGACATCGTCTAGGTATGTCATATAATATTTTAGACAAATGCTGCCGACTGGTACACGATTTAGGTCTTCTTTCTTATTTGGTATCAGAGTTTTTTCGGACCGCCTTTCGGCCTCTGACGTGGTTTTTATGTACCGACTTCTACCACCAGAAATAGTATCTGGGACCAACGGCTTAACGTGCCATTCAAAGCAAGGAATCATTTTTCTTTTCAGGCAATCAGATGATTCAGCCTGCAATGTTTTAACCAACTGGAGAAAACGCACAATGTGACATATCACTAGGTGTCCCCCGTGGGAATCGAACTCTTATCGCTCTTAAACATTAAAGGAAGGCACAGGCAGTGTGTTTGTTACATCTTTGTTACGAGCAGAAACTGATTATTAGGTATGTGTAGGTACTACAAGGTTTTAATTTTGACAGTTGCATTACTTAATAATACTTACTTAATAATTATAAAATACAATAACCAATAAAAAATTTTATCTTAAAATATTATTGACTTCATCAACTTTCTCATCAGAAAACACACTTGGTACCTACGCAAAAGTTTAATCAAAAACCATTCCAAAAAGTAATTTCAAACTGAGAAGTTTTATTACAAAAATGGCTTCCCAACATTAAAAGATAATATGAAGACAGGAATAACCTACCTTGTTACTAAATAAGAAATTCATTTCCAATCAATAACAAATAAAGAATTAAGATCGGGAGTGCGACTTTTGAATCTCATTCGCTGAGCTCAGCAGTTGAAAATGACAAAATAACTCTGGTGATATGCATCTTTCTACTGCTGCTTTAACTTTCAAAAATCATACTTCAGGAGTGTGATTTTTGAAAGTCAAATCAGCAGTAGAAAGATGCGTATCTCCATGAACTGATGAGTTCAACGTATGAGATTCAAAAATCGCACTCCTGACTTGAACCTAGGATTTAAATGTTTCACCTTGACACGGTAGGTATATCAGATAATCCTGAATAAAACCGTTCATACAGTGATACTGGTTATTAACGTTACTTATAATAAATTATGTTCACACGGCGACACATCAAGGTATGCAAAACAACCATAAGCTGACCGCGCAACGTTATACATTACTCTATCTACGCCCGGCCAGCATATTTTGTTCAATGCTTGTGACTCAATCACGCCTAAACGGCTTAACGATTTGAATAAAATTTGGCACACAGATAGAATATCTTCTTGATATACACAGGATATATTTGTAAAGTCAAACGCAAACGAAGGCAACAGCTATAGTTATTTAAGAATATATTGGTAGGTTATCGATAAAACCCGATCACAAAAATATAACCAATTTAATTCCAGCGCAGTTTTAAGCACCAAAACAAATTTGCTTTTAGCCGGTTTCTGTACAAATGGGGTGTGTTCGAAATGGTTCATTCATTTATCTTCCTTATTCGCTTGTTTTGCTCCGCTAGTTTTTCAGTGGCTAACGCTATATCGCCATCGATAAATCACGCACCTTACAGACTTATTTAGGATAATTTTCTTTTACCTGGCCTGTTACTTTAGTTTTTAGCCCACGTAAAGAAAAGATGTTTAGTTATACAGGGTGTAAGGAAAAGTATCAATAACCTTTAAACCACGATACTCTCTCTACCCATCGAACTAAACAACTTTTACTATGGGAGCACACCAACGTCACCACCAGCTTAGTATGGAATAGCTGACTTTTTTTTGTTCTGACAGGTTTGCTCCCATAGTAAAAGTTGTTCAGTTTGATGGGTAGAGTATGTGCAGTTAAAAGGTTAATTATACTTTTCCTTACACCCTGTATTGTAACGTGTTGCATATGTATAGTAGAAAAAATCAACACAAAAAACAAAATAAACAAAATAAATGTTCAAAACAGCACTAATTAACCTAATCTAATTATAGTTCCAGTCCAATTATTAGGTAATTAGTAAAATGTTCTTAATTGTAAACTGTAATAAATAAAAAGACGAAATGTTTGTACATAAAATAAAGATGAATTAAGGTAAATAAAAATTAGCTTTCTTTCAACTTTTATACCAACACTAAAATAGAAGACTATTTTGTATCAGCACTGTATTTTTATTCATTTATGTATAAGTCATCTTAGGAATATAACTTTTTTATTTGAATTTTTTATTATTATTTTATTTGGGGGGCTTACACTCAGTTGCAGAACCACTCATTAGAGTTAATCCTCCATTAAATCTCTTGCTAGCTTTTACTACGTCAACAAGACAACAAGTGACAGCAAGAGATTTAATGGAGGATTAACTTGAATGAGCGTTTCTGCAACTCAGTGTAACAGCTATAAAGTGTTCATTTGTTGTTCTGACCCCAAACTGTGACTATTATAGTGTTTGCTTAACGCCGAATATAACTAGAATTTCTTTCTCTAAAAATGTAAACTCACTGTAATCACCTACACTACAAAAATAACAATATTTCGAATATATAATTTCTACAAAAAAAAAACGGTCACCTGGCAACAAAAATTACCAGGTCACAAAGTCACCCTGTATTATATACATATACTTACCTAGCACGCACACAGTCATAAATCCAAGGACTACGCCCAGCAAACTTGGTCAATCGAGTCGAGAGCTTTTTGATCTCAAATATCCAACCAATTCTAAATCTAATTTCCTTTTTGTAATACGAATGTCAGAAATAAAGAAATTTGATTTAAAAGAAAAACACCACAACAACATTTAGGTATAGGGAGAGGCTGTAAACGCAAAGGGCAAAAATGAAACCAGTGTACCACGTGTAAAATATTCTAAGTACCTACCGTCAGGCAATGTAAGATGATGAACCCTTGCGAACCTTATTCTATATACAGGGTGTTACAGAAGTAAAAATAAAAATTTAAAACTTTTAAGGGGATGGTTCGCGAAAAAAAACAGGTATCCCATATATTTAGCTCTAGTAGATTTGTAGTTTAGTATGGAACATCAGATTTTTTTTTGCGATTTTGATATTGGTCCCATAGTAAAGGTTGTTCATTTTGATAGTCTAAACCACCCCCTTAAATGTTTATTTTCATTTTTGTAACACCTTGTATAAGGGTGAGGTTCATCAACTTTCGTTAGCGACTGTACCTACGGTTAGCAACAAAAGTAGATGTGTTTTTTTTGTTTGCTTTATAGTAAAATGCCGTTTGATTTCGGCTTAGAATTGATCATTTTGCGAAGATGGTTTGAAACTTTTGGGTTTGTGAAATCTAGTAATAAACATTTGTAGTTTTAATAGGAGTAGGAGCATCTAGCAAACGGTCTAATCTGGGAAAATGATAAGATACACAATAAGTGGGATCACACACGATGACGCATGACGGAGCGGCAGACGTCAGTCCGTCATTTGTGAAGCAAGGAGTTGTATGAAACCGCACGAAGTACGTGAACTACTGAACAATACTAAACCTATCTATACTATTATAAAACTGTAACAGGAAGTTTGTCTGTACATTGAAGATATTAACAAAAAAAAAGTTACGATATGGATTTTAGGTGTCCCTGATTCCATTTCACCAATTTTTTGATTTTTTGTCTGTCTGTTTGTTTGTGTGTTTGTTTGTGTGTTTGTTTGTTTGTTTGTTTGAACGAGTATCACGCAAAAACTACTGAACCGATTTTGATGAAACTTTTTTTGTTTGATAGCTTATGATCTGACTTAAAATCTGGTATATAATTTGTGCGGACGAAGTCGCGGGTTAACGCTCGTACTATTATAAAACTGTAACAGGAAGTTTGTCTGTACATTGAAGATATTAACAAAAAAAAAGTTACGATATGGTTTTTAGGTGTCCCTGATTCCATTTCACCAATTTTTGGATTTTTTGTCTGTCTGTTTGTTTGGGTGTTTGTTTGTGTGTTTGTTTGTTTGAACGAGTATCACGCACAAACTACTGAACCGATTTTGATGAAACTTTTTTTGTTTGATAGCTTATGATCTTACTTAAAATCTGGTATATAATTTGTGCGGACAAAGTCGCGGGTTAACGCTCGTTTTCAATAAATTCCTTACAGTAAATGTTACCAATTATATCTTAACACGTATTTTTTCATAAATATCTGAACAGCAAATTTTCAATAATTTCTTTACAATGTTATTTAAAATTGGAATGTATAACAACGGATTAAGGTCTTTTTTCCTTAGCTCAGATGTTTATGATCACACTGACTGCGTTGATATATTTGATGTTCTAGGCGTTCAGATATTTTTGATTGGTTATGTGTAAAGTAATTATTGAAAATTAGAACTGCTTAGAAATATTTGAACACCTTGTTTGCTGTGATATATCTGATGAACAGTTCTAATAAAAATAGGTATACTTATACGTATTTCCGTTTGTTTAGAAGTGATTTTCAGTAAAATCTAATCAACTATAACCATGCACTGACTAGGAATCTGAATGTTTCGTCTTCTTCTATAATTAGGAATTTATTTATACAATTATAATAATAGGTACATACTGAAATTTTGCTTGTTTGTGCATTAACACTAATTGAAATGATATTGAAAGAAATTGGTAAGAAGTGAAGGATAAGTGATAGATATTTTTTTATTTGTAAATGGCACAGCCGGGCTTCATCAACAAATAATTAAACGCACTCTAAAACTGTCCACACTAATGACAGTGACAGCTTATATTTAACCATATTTAAGCCTAAATACTGTTTAGTGCGAGATATCTAAGTGTTTATTCGATCGGCTCACTCAATCAGAAAAAAATTGCGCTTAGAGCATTATGTTAATGATTGCTTGACTTCAAGGTTTTCATCCGCGCGGGTTCGTATTCAGTAAACTGCGCACAGGTACCCTTTGTATGAAGTCGAGATACCGCTAGTAGCTAGCTACCTAAATAAAATTTGATATTAGAGAAGAATAAAAAAACTGAATCAACAAAGATGCGAACAAGACTTTGACTGAGACTATCTCAAACAGTTTTGAACGTGATTACCCAGGAGTTGATTCATATTTTTTGTGAGTCATGATTTCAAGAATTTCGAATTGATATAGGTAGTGGCTCAAGTTTAAAAAAAAAAACAAAAACACAAACATTACTAGGTATGCTAACAGAAACAATAAAAACAAAACACAATGTTGTGTACGAAGAGCTAAAAAATGTGCAAAAATTCTCACGTTTTTTTCTCCATAACCTTAAAATTATCCAGATTTTTAGACACAATTTATATCCATTTTCACTTATTAATAAATCACTTTTTAAAAACAAAAGTTTAATTTAACTTGCTATAAAAATGTAGGTACTGATTGCCACGAGTAATTTGATCAAACTAGAAGTTGACACACCCATATCTTATCTTGTTAATACGTAAAGATAGATAAGTGCCGTAATACCTATGGCAATATTAGTTTCTTTTTCGTTGGTATTTGTATATACACGGTGTCCCGTAAACCGACGTCAACCCGGGATGCTGATAGGTTAGGTCATGACTAAGCAGAATATCAACATTTGACTTTAGTAAAAGTTTCAGTAGTTTTCGAGATATTGACAGTTTTAACACAGATACTGCATAGAACATTTGTAGCGTGGCACGGTGGCACGGTGACTAAGGTAAAGGGTTTCACGAATTTCATAAAACTGTTCTTATCTCGAAAACTAAGAATCTTTTCCTAAAGTAAAATGTTGTCAGATTGATTGATTGATTGACTAATTTTTTTTATATATTATTATTTTATTTTAGTATATTCTGGTTAGGCATGAACTAACCTACCAGCATCCACCGGGTTGACGTCGGTTTATGGGACCCCGTATAATATCGTGAACTCAAATATACCAAAAAAACGATAAAATCCCGTTAAAATGTTTATTTTTAGTTAGATTAAAAAACTGTACGTCCAATATGAATTATATTATGCAGCACATTTCACATTAACTTATAAATTAAGTAATCTCTCGATGGGTTAAAAGATTTTTTTTCGACCCCCTTTCTGTTGCATGGGAAAACATTTTATTTTTGGGCTGATGATGATGACATATTTCGATAAACAATTGACTAAATCTCGATGGTTGAATATTCCCAAAGAGGCTCTTTAGGAATATTCAACCATCGAAATATAGAAAGAGCGTATATACCTACCTCAATTACGCTGAAACAAATTCACGACGCAATATCGTAAAGCAAAGCCGTTTTAGTCTCTGCCAACTTTTAAGAGCTTTCAAGCTATAAAATATTACAAAATAAATTGTGTACTACACAAGCAGGGTGTTAGGGTAAACATTTGCATTACTACCTATGATACTGAACAACTTTCCCTAAGAAACATCAAGAAATCCGCAAACAATTTTGAACTTTCCTAAGAATCAAATTAAAGATTGAAAAAAAATAAAAAAATAATAATAATAAAAAATAAAATAATAATAATATCAAAATCAATAATATTTGAAATTGAATAGAATCAGCTGATCGACCGTTTGAATAAAACGTTTTTTTTTTGCGAATTTTCCTTATGTTCCTTTGGGAAAGTTGTTAAGTATCATGAGTATAATCACCAATTAAAGTAATGCAACTGTCTTCCCTAACAACCTGTATAAATAAAACGAATATACAGAGTGAAATTGATATCATTAGCATCCTTTTAAACTAAGAGTCTACCCATCAAACTGAACAACTTTTACTATGAGAGCAAACCAATCGGACCACAAAAAAAATATTCTGTTGCATACATTTGAGTCGAGTCGGCACGGCACGGCACTGTACTTTAGTATGGAACATTAGATTTTTTTTTGCTCCGATCGGTTTGCTCCCATAGTAAAAGTTGTTCAGTTTGATGGGTAGACTCTTAGTTTAAAAGGATGCTAATGATATCAATCTCACCCTGTATACATAGTATATAGGTATACTTATCTTAGTATTATGTATAGTACCTACCTACATATCTGAGCAAATAATTAAAAGTTTCCTGTTGAAAGACAGAGAGCCGACTCTAATTAAATTCTAATCGACGAGGTATTCTCAATTTTCGTAAGTATTCCTTTGATTATTTGGCTGCAGTGAGTTTGGAACTCATCAAAAGCCACCACAAGATCGACTTGGTATGATATACGTGTTCTACATAAATTTTATTAATAACCGATATGTTAACTTACAGAATAATATTGAGAAGGGTGGCCAGCAATTTTACACATATCCAATAATAGCCAACCAATGTGATGTATCATAAAGTCGTAATCGGTTTGTTTGACGCAGAGTTGATCGTTATGGAATCCGCCATCAATCACACGTTATCAAACCGCCCACCAAATATTAACCAATTATAACAGGCCAGCTTCCATCGCGCCGCGTCCTCAATTGTTATAACCCTTTCATTTTGTTTTGAATCAGCCATCGACACACCTACAACCACTATATCTCCAACGAGATTGAAACACTTCGATTTCTGATTGCCTCGTTTATTAATAAGTAGAGGTATGCTTTGGAATTTAATAGGGCGTAGTTTTACTTTCGTACTTTTAATGTTATCTAAATTAGAGCATACATTTTGAAACATTGTTTATTTATTTTGATCTAGTCCTCATTACTTGGTTTGTTTTGATACTAGGTATCGGGAGTAGAAAATGTAGTGCAGATAGACATGGAAACAGGCATAGTAGAGGTTGACGACTTACCAATCATGTGGAGGCTGGGGTCGCCTGCGAGCTTGCACGCAGCAAGGCGGCTCCTGAGGCTCGCAGGGCAGCTGCAAACCAGGCGGCGGCGGCGGCGGCGGCGTGCAGGCCAGACGGCGCGCCGCCGCAGCCCCAACGTATTCCACGTAGCGCGTCGGCGGCGGCGAGCCAGCGATGTCCTCGCGGCAGGCAGGCCCGCAACACTTGCGCGGCGCCGGCGGCGGTGGTCGGCACGCCAGCGAGCAGTATACCGGCGGCGGCGGACGCAGCGGCGCCGGGGGCCGCGGCACGTAGCGCTCCACCGGCACGTGCGCCGCCGGAGGCACGTAGCGCGGCCGCCGCGCGCGCTCCGCCTCGGCACAACGGCGCACCCGCCGCGGAGATGCCGAGAAGCGGTCCGGCAGCGGCGCGGGCGGCGGCGGGCTGAGCCGCTCCGGCGGCGCCACGCTGAACGCGCCCGCCGCCGGGAAGCGCTCGCATGGCGAACGCGCGTACTCCTCGCCCATGGCGCGCGGTCAGCCGCCGCCGCCCGCGCGCCCTCGCGACTTCGACACGCTGTCTCACATGCCGCGCGGCCACTCTAGCACTATCACTGGCCGGGCGCTCCGCTCGCTTGCGGGGGCTGCGGCGCCGTCCCGATGTCCGCATTCACTCGAGCGCCATGGCGCTCCAGGCGATCGATACCGACGCGGTGCAGGCTCAGAGGACGCCCGCCGCACAGCCTCGACCGCGACACATTCTCCCTCGGGCTATCTCTTGGTTTCAGATTAGACTCTGAGGCTGGGGCGAGGCGAAAGTGCGTCCTCGGCCAAGATGGCCGCTCTCATCATGTTCTTGAACGGCGCGCCTGCGCGAATATTCCGATGTGTTTGTTTTCACTCGTATCCCACATAGATTTGGTATCACTCAATAGTTGTAACGGGGTCTTGGGTAATTTCACTGTAAGATATCGAACAGTCACTATTTATGTACAAAGTGTCGTCCTAGACACGGGGTTCGCGTGCTGCGTCGCCGAGGGTGACGAGGGTGACGTGCGTCGCGACGGTGCTCGGCGCGGGGGTGGGCACTGGGCAGGAGGCGGCGGGGGTGCGCGGCGCCGGCGGCGCGTGGTCCGCCGCGACGTCAGCCCGGTGCGCGTATCGACGCGGCGCTGCTCCGCACCACCGTCCGACCTGCAACTCCCTTCACGCCACTCTGACACAAACACCCTATTGCGAAACGGTCCTCTGCATATAGCCTACGTTTATTTTCAGTATCCTGTTCACACAAACCCTTAATTTGATCCCATTTTTATTGTAATAACCTCGATTTCCAATTTCGCCGGAAGCCTCTGTGACTTATGGCAAATATAAACTTATTACAGGAGAAATCTTGCAAATCTACCTAGGCTTCTGTATCATTTAGAGTGTAGGACACTTTAGTTTCATAAATATTAAATGAAAAATTGCTACTCCAATATATTCTATATATTATCATCGCGATATCCACAGTTTAGCTGTAGGAATTCGAAGAGTTTTCGAACGTATTTCGCATCGCTGTTCAATGTTTGGGAGCATAATATAATTACCTACCTGGAAGTCACTGATCCGTCAAAGAATATGTACAGTGTAGCGTAGGTATTGTACCTATAGCTATAGGCAGATACAGAGTTTATCTGTAGGAATAACTTCTAACTACGAGCTCGACCGAACTTCGCGCTAAAGTGATTTTGACTTACAGTGCAGAAACGTTTACCCACTGTAACATAGTGATTGTGATCTGCCACCTCTCCACTTACTTATACTTGATACTTATTAAACTTTATTCATTACTAGCTTTTGCCCGCGACTTCGTCTGCAAACTGTATTGACTTCAAAAAAATATCCTATGTCTAGAACGTCTATCTGTGCCAAATCCGTTTATGCGTGATTGCAAACTTTCATATACGTTAGGTACTTAATATTTGTAGGAATTAAGATAGGATAGTAATTATTATGTAGGTAGTACTTACGTAGAAGGATGTATTTAAATTTAAACAGTAACCGAATCAGTGTCGAAGAAAATTCTAAGTTAGACTCGATATCAATGAGACATCTGCTTTTAGTTTGTATAATGAACTGGTGACGTATACAACGTGTTAATGAATTAACGCAAAACTAGAAAGTAGTTTGTTTTGAATCGAGAGCAGAATCCAATTATCATGGTTTCAACATAGGTATTTTTTTTCAAAATATTAAATAATTTGTTTGTGAAATTTAAAATTTTCTGAACTCGATCTCAACCCACCGCACGGGCACATTCACCCTTCTCACTACCAAAACAAGATTATTAAAATGTATCCATGAGTACTTACTACTAATCTATGAATAAGTTGAGAGTAAATTTTACATGGCCAATTTTGACGGTTTAAAACTTATAACGAGACTAATGAAATGTCAATGTCAAATAATTAAAAAAATTAAAATAAAAAGAAACCTACCAATTAAAACTGTATAACCTCACATTACAATAAGTACGCATACAACGACCTCGTCCTTTAGGTGGATTATAATATTCGTTCTTTTAGTATGGGTTTAGTGTGGTAGAAGACCAATGAAGTTATTTCGGAGTAAACACTAGGAGTAAAATTAATTCTTGTATAGTTACTCTTCTATAAATCGAAGTTTGGTCGAATCCGGCCTAAGTAGACTAAGAGAGGGGTGGAGTAACTCCTCTTTCTTATTCTTTTTGCCCTGCAATGGAATCCTACAGACACAGATATCTACCGTGGTATTCCCAAAATTACTAGCGCGACCCACCCCATCTTCGGCCCGGGTGGGATCTATGTTTCTAAATGACAGTGAAACTCGTATCAAAATCCGTTGCGCGTCAGTAAGCTGAGAAATAGAAATGATTTTTTTTATTTTTTTCTTTTATAATTTATTTATGATGAGGATTTATAAATACTATTTAGGGACAGTATACAGGGTGTAAACTTAAATGCGTTGTTTACATAGTTTAAAGCCCCAGTACATCGAAACTATAATTTACAGAATAATTAAATTGTAGATACAATTTATGAAAATATAATAGGTAGTTAAAGTTTAGACTATCAAAATGAACAACTATTTTTATTTATTATTTTTCACTTTGGGACTAAATCTGAAATAGCATAAAAATCCGCTGCTCCATACATTTGGGTCATACGACTTTCGACTTTTTCCATGGAACAACCACTTAGTTTCGCGTTTTCAATATTTATTGGTCTCACAGAGAAATTTGTTCAGTTTGATGGTTTGATGCACCCACTTAAGAAGCGCTTAAGTAACGCATTTAATTTGACACCCTGTATTTGTAGATTCTATTTGACGTACGTTCTCACACACATATACCCACGACCGTATTCTTTTTCTTGGTGGTTAGTGCTACAACTTCCTTTGGACATACCTTAGTTAGGCACGGAATATAATGAGAGTACATGTTCAGGTTAGGGCTGAAGCCAAACGAGCGTAATTTTGAGTCCGTTTTATATAAAATCCGGGAATGCATTGTCTATATGACCTCAGCCTTTATATGAAACGGAATAAAAATACGCGACTCACAATTCACAAAATTACGCTCGTTCGGCGTCACCCTAAAGTATTACATATAAAAAAAATGCAGTCGAATTGAGAACCTCCTCCTTTTTTTGAAGTCGGTTAAAAAGTAAGAAAAATACTAATTGCAGCTTATGTTCTAATCTCCGCTGATCTCTCAATTCACTCCTAGACACGCCTTTGACATACTTAAGCCAAATAGAACCGCCTATAAGCTCAAAGGGAAACCTTTAGAAGTCATTACCTGGGATACAGGCACCTGGCTATGTCGCTTGACGTCTTCACTTGTCATGCAAACTGGCTATTGTATTATTCAACACAGTCATGTTAAGGATAACTCACATCACAGCATTGACATCTGAAATGAGAAATGTCCCAGATATGACGAGTGAAACGAAACTGGGTTAATACTTCTCGTTATAAGTATCTAACTATATCTGACATATATTTTTTAGTGATATTTCAGTAGAAATTATTTACTAGAATGATGTCGTGGAAATGTCGTTAACGCGTTTTAAAAGTGAAATGGCTTTTTATCTGCTGTCCGTGGCAACTTAGGCACAGTCTACATTTTGGACACTTAGCTGCAGTAGCGTAGCGAGGGGGGGGGGGGGGGGGGGCAAGGGGGACAAATGCCCTGGGCGGCACTTTACTAGGGGCGGCAAATTCGGGAAGAGTATAGATTGATTGATCTGTCTATAACTAATTCGTAGAACAGAGAAAAGTCGAGCTCGCTTCGCTCGATCCATAGTGTTTACTTAGGATCATCTTCTCAGCCGATGGACGTCCAGTGCTGGACATAAGCCTTCCCCAAGGATCGCCATAACGACTTTACTTATATAGGTTACTTTGCACATATATTGTAAGTAAAAAGATCTGGTTTCAACTGATTCGTATTTAGGAGAAAAGTCGAGCTCGCTTCGCTCGCTCTAAGTGTTGCCTACATTTATAGATCAAAAGATGTCTAACCAGGTGACTACAACCCAAGTAGTTGTGCCAAAAAATTTCGAGCTAGCTTTGCTCGCTCCGTTATTTTTTGGATAGGTCTTCTTATAAAGATAAGGGGGCGGCAAAATCGGTCTGTGCCCCGAGCGACAGAAACCCACGCTACGCTAGAACGCTACGCCACTGCTTGTCTGTCATTTCATACAATGCGAAAAATTTACAAGAACAGTTAAAGCATATGCGATACTGAGTGAGTGCGAACGAAACAGGAATATGCCATTTCCTACATTTGCATCTCGGCTGCTCCAAAATAAAACACGGATAAGCCATTGAACATTTTACGACAGAGCCACTTTTAAGATTTTTGTTTTACTTTCAATTACTTACTGTACCCGATAAATTAAATTATTTGTGGATAGTTCTGTTAATATATTTCCCAAATGTTTAAAAAAGGATCCTCAATTCTGTTACATTTGAACAAGTTATATCAATTCGTAAAAAGGGGGAAAAAAAATTCAAATGGCGTATTCCGTGTGGAGCAGCCAATCTACGCATGCTACCAAGCGGTGGTGAGGCTAACATTGGTGGGGGGAAGTGAGTGTCCGTACTGTATGTAGTACCTAACCTACTAGATACCTACTCTTTCTTATATTGTGGTCTAGGTAGGGCAGGAGAAAGGATTTAAAATTATATATGATTAAAATTCTTAAAATGTAAATAGGAATTATATAAGGTCTAACAAAATTAGGTGAAACTTTTTTAAGCGGATGATCAGACCATCAAACTGAACTACTTTCTCTATAGGACCGATATTGAAATCGCGAAAAAAAACAGCTTTTCCATACAAACCTACTCGACGTAAACGTATGGGACAGCAGATTTTTTTTTCGCGATTTCAATATTGGTCCCATAGAGAAAGTTGTTCAGTTTGATGGTCTGATCATCCCCTTAAACTAGTTTCACCTAATTTTGTTAGACCTTAAATAATTATCTTCAATGTTGTTTGAATTTCCAGACCACTTTATCCACTTAGAACGACTGGATATAAAAGAATTTACTAGTACATATTTATAACATCACATGCCTTTGCGTAGAAATCGATGTTGATTTACCTAAGTATAAATAAATAACGAAGAGGACGATATGTAGGTACCTACAGAGACAGGTGTCCTGAATCTAGAATTCGAAACTCACACATCATGCCCCAACCCATTTGACCTAGAAACGTAAAATGTTAGGTTTCCATTTGCATAGCGAATTAAAACCTTTAAGACGAGAAAATTAGGGTTCCCATTTTATCAAATGCCACAAGGGTTAAAAGGTTAGCTTGCTTAAGAGACTTTTAAATTCAAATCTCAAATTAATGCAAAACAAATACCTTCACGATAAAGTATAAACGTTTATTGAAAGGGGAATGCAGTCAACGAGCCTTTTCGAGTACCATAAAAATAAAAGTAAGGAAAGTTTTTCTTTTTATTTAATCTCCCTTAGAACGTAATGCATTATTGATAGGGAATCAATGGGCAAATCAAACCTCCCTGAAGGGCGACGGAGCTAACAAGGTAGAATCACGCACGCCCGTTTTGTTCGGTCCGTTATTGTACGGTGACATTTACCCAAATTGAATGGATATGCCTTAGCCGGTGCTTTGCAGTTGAGCGATTAAGGCTATCGGAAGGGTTAGATTAGCTTGACAATACTGCTATAAATTTCCGGACCAAACACTTTTATAGCTAAGAAACTAATTTTCACTCAGATCACTTAAAAACACGAGGTTACCTTCTCGTTTCACCATAGTATCGGACGCTGAAATTGTCATAATAATATGAAAGTGAGTGAGTGAGTCTTGTAGATAAGATCAAGATAAGATGGCCTATAATGAGTATATTTCAGTACTTACATCACCATCACCACCTTGAATTTAATCTACAGGGTGTTAGGGTAAACAGTTGCATTAGTTTAAGGGGTGATTTTACTCATGGTACTGAACAACTTTCCCTAAGCTACCAATAGGAAATTCGCAGTATTTTTTTTGGACTTTCCATACTAATAGGGTTGAAGGTTTACCTATCTTTACTTATCTAAAAAGTTGTTCAACTCTAAAGGAACTATCGTACACCTATCAAATAGATCTCAACTATTATAAAACTGTAACAGGAAGTTAGTCTGTACATTGAAGATATTAACAAAAAAAAAGTTACGATATGGTTTATAGGTATCCCTGATTCCATATCACCAATTTTTGGATTTTTTGTCCGTCTGTTTGTTTTTGTGTTTGTTTGTTTATTTGAACGAGCATAACGCAAAAACTACTGAACCGATTTTGATGAAACGTTTTTGTTTGATAGCTTATTATCTGACTTAAAATCTGGTATATAATTTGTACGGACAAAGTCACGGGTTAACGCTCGTAATATAATAAAAAAATAAAGTTGCTTGCCTAAAGCTTCACCACTTTGAACAGAAATCCCGTAGTTTTACGTTGAATTGCAGATTCGAAAGCCGCAGAGATTGGCACAATCAGAAACCTAATTGTAGCACGTCGATAGAACAAACAAGTGAAACAAGATGAAGTTGATTACCTCTGGCCTGGCTGCGATGTTTTAGAAATGACATTGAGGCACCACTCGCTCGGCAATCAATGTTTCGAAAAAAAAAGTGTATCACACTTATGAGAAATTGCAGAAACGCTCATTAAAGTTAATCCTCCATTAAATCTTTTGCTAGCTTTAACTACGTCAAAAAGACAAAAAGTGACAGCAAGAGATTTAATTGAGGATTAACTTTAATGAGCGTTTCTGCATCTGAATGTCAGTCTATCAGTTTAGAATTGTTCAAAATAAGAAGGCTTTAACCATCTTTAACAAAATGTAAAAAGACTTACCTTCGTCCATCATCAAGTTTTAAAGTAGAAATTGCTAAATTCAACAAGTTACCACATCTAATATTTTTGCGACTCTGGTGACTACAGAACCCTACGTTGTGCGTGGATCCGCAATTGGTCGGTTTTGTATTCTAGGGTACTATACAGGGTGTAAGTGACAGCCTAGCAAATACTGAAACGGTGAACACAGACCATAAAACTGAACTAATTTCACTATGGAGCCTACCTCAGGAAACGCGAAAAAAATCAGTTGTCCCATACATTTTAGTCGGGTAGGTACAGCAGTTTTGTATGGGACAGCTGATTATTTTTCGCGTTTCCTGAGGTAGGCTCCAAAGTTGTTCAGTTTGATGGTCTGAGTTCACCGTTTCAATATTTGCTAGGCTGTCACTTACACCCTGTATCTTAAATCTTAGACTATCTTTTAAATAAATCAAAAAGCAAACAACTTTTTTGACTTTAAAATTGTTACGGGAATCGTACCCACAGACGAAAAGTTATTATAAGTACCTAGCATTCGAAAAAGGGCCTTGTTTATATAAATTATCTCATTTAACCATCCATTATTAAGGTCAAATCATTATTATAACAGCAACGATTTTCCCACAAAAATAATTGTAGAACCAATCGGCATTATTCATGCGACTATAATCGTGATTGGTTCTAGCTTTCGATTTATATTATTGTTTATGAGACCACTCTACTTACTGGAATCTAGGGCAATATCAGTTCTCACAAACGAATCTTTATATTCTTCCATTTTGAAACAATGTTGGATATCGCGCGTAGGTAAATATACTACATTACATTTATTTACCGTATTCTGAGTGCGTAAAAAATTAATAATCTAATACGTTGTAAGCAGTAGGCCTCGCATGCCACCCTCGAGAAAACGATAAAAATCGAGATGTGCCTCAATCCTTATTATTTCACGTATGCCAGAAAGAGCGCGAATGACGTTTTTCTCGTTTAAACGCTTTGCCGTGGGTGGCAACTGACAGACAAGCAGGTATCCAGACTTTGGTTTCGGGGGAAGGGCAAATTCATTTCGGGGGCGGGATTTTCATTGAAAAACGATGAAAAAATTATAGCCGTAAATTTCCATATACAAATATTCAGATTTCGGGGGGATATATTTTGGATACGTGCTTGGCCTAAACCGCTGAAAAACAGGGTCCTTCTTATTCTTAATATGCTGACGGTTTTTTAAGGGGATGATCACACCATCAAACTGGACAACTTTCTCTATGGGACCAACATCAAAATCGCAAAAAGAATCAGCTGTTCCATGCTAAACTACAATTCTACTTGACCCAAATAGATGGGACACTTTATTTTTTTTCTAATATCGACCCCTAAAGGGGACGAAGTGGTAATCCACGCATCCACATTTAGTAAATAAACGAATTAACCAACATTTTTTAATAACTTAAGTGGATAAAGCATCAAAGTATACAGGGTGCATGGGACAACCAGGCCATACTAGTTACTACCATAGAATAACTTTATGCCAAAAAAAAGTCAGCTGTTTCATACAATTTGGGTCAGGTAGGTACTGCACAAATTTATACTAGGAAGGTTCTTATTGTTTATGTTTGCCGTCTCTAAGATTGACGCTTAAAAAGTAGGATCAGTGGTCGTAGGCTCAAGACTGTAAATATTTATGTAAATTTTTTTGGTTTGCTATTTATATCAGTGTACCTACATCATGATAATCAGCCGGTTCACCCCAACTACTGCTAAGCCTCCCCTATCCTATTCTACGTCTACGGGAAGTACCCTATAGGATGCTATAGGTTTTCATTTCAGAGTTGCGAGTAACAAAATATGACATAAATGGCCTTATGTTTTGACTGCGTTAAGCGTACCAAGCCTTAAAACCGAATAGCCGGACAGACCGGTCAGTTTGGCCGGACATTTGGGTAAAAAGGCCGGACACCTAGGACCCGGAAACCCTTGTTTATTGAGGATTTTCACCTTAGTAGATACGACGACAAAATATCTATGCGAAATCAGGCTTAAATTCTAAAAAAACAAAGAAAATAAATAAACATGAAACAATGCAATTGAAAACCAAAATTAAACAATTGGTACTTCTTCACTAATTAAAGTACTTAATTGAAACAAAAATAATCAATATTTTTGGTGGCCAGATACCTGCTTTAAAAGCTCAGTTTCGATCAAAATAGGGTAGACTGGTCAAATGTAAAATGCCTAACAAATGCCGGACAGGCCGGACACCGTGACTTAGAAGCTTGAATTTTGTATACCTACATGAGTTTTAGTATCAGGTATTAATTTCACCTTGATACCGTTACCCGTTCCTGAGAAATAGGGTCTTGACAGACGCACAACGAATTTCTCCTATGGTCCAACAATAAGGGCTCCGTTTTTTTCTTTTGAGGTACGAAACACTAAAAATACTACTTATACATATCCCGTGATCCCGAGACTTAAAACTGTCAATACCACATTGAGTTTCATGAAGCACGTCTCTCATAGAAGTTCATACAACTACTAGCAGTCCCCTCTACTCTACACTACCTGTCTAGCCAAGCGTTATCGTCGCATAATTGGATAAGGCCTAATGAACATGCCACTGGAACACGCCGCCGATTAACGAACGGCCCGATTCGATCCCGGCAATATTCGGGATTCGCAGGCTTTCCTGTATCAGAGGAAGAACATAGCATGACTCCAACATGAGTGAAACGAGGCAAAAATAGCCTTTGCTATTGGTTTTTAGGGTTCTGGAGCTCAAAAGAAAAAAACGGAACCCTTATAGAATCACGTTGCTGTCCGTTTGTCACGACCTTTTTTTCTCAGGAACGGGTAGAGTACTATATACAACAAAATAATCAGATTGAAACAATAATTTCATTATATTAATAGTTAAAATTTAAAGTTATTCGAATTTTAAGTTTTAAGGCAAAAATGATTTGTTATCATTTCAGCAATGAATGAAAGCGCTAACATACTCATGGATACATTTTAATAATCTTGTTTTGGTAGTAAGTAGGGTAAGTGTGCCTGTGCGGTGGGTTGACATCGGGTTCAGTAAATTTTAAATTTTACAAAAAAATTATTCAATATTTTGAAAAAAATTACCTATGTTGAAACCATTATAATTCGATTCTGCTCTCGATTCTAAACAAACTACTTTCTAGTTTTGCGTTAATTCATTAACACGTTGTAAACACAAAAAATAATGTAGCCAATAAGTACCTACGGACTGTATGGTGTCTCAAAAATAGTAATAATGTTGTAATTACGTAACTATTATATTATTTATGGATATGCTCATCAGAAAACCATCCATTATTTATTTGATACCTAAACCTACCTACTATTTTCAATAAAATTACTATACAATTTATGTAACAGGTACGAGTAGGTATGAAACAGACAAAAGGAAGATAATAATCCACCGACCCTGAACGAGCACTCATTCATTATCGTAACAGTAATTATTTTGCTGACTACGCATAAATAGTTGTACAAATTATTCAAATTTCAATTTGAAACTGTTTTAATTATAGTTCGCTTTATGTTATGGTTCATGAAATACGAATAAGGTCCGCCACACACAGATGGAATTGCGATCCGGAATCCTGATTCAGGATTCAGTGTTGTCAACTATGGTTACAAAAAATACTAGAGAGCTGTTTAAAAAATGGCTAAAATAAAAATTTATGAAACGCTAAATGAATGACAATAATTGCATTCTTAGGTATTTATTAAAACAAAACAAACAATTTGTATACATGCTAATTACTATCATGTGATGAGGTCATGACGTTACGAATGTTACGATGATGGTTTGTAAATTGGATTCCAATATTAATGCAACTATATCAAAAGACTATCGATAGTTTTAACATAAGACATAATCTGCATACAAAATGGCATGAAACATTATTACACAAGCGGTTTTTAAGCGTAGGCGATTTCGCAACTATGCCGCAACGACGTCGCAACTGCGCCGTCACGAAACGGTATCCTTCCATCAACGCCTACGCTCAAAAATCAATTTAAAATATTCCACCTAAGACATAGATCAGTAGATCTAGTGAAAAAGTATCTGAAAGCGGCAACACTCCATACGGAATCTAATTCCGAATGTATGTGTATGTGGCGGACCTAAATGACATGCCTGTACAACATTTGTTAAATTCATTAGTAAATTATCAATGTGTATGTTGTTGTAGGTACACATCAAGCTATACAAAACCAATATAAGCTGGTCGCGTGACGTTATACATTACTCGTCCTACGCGCGGCCAGCTTTTTTTGGTTTTGTATAGCTTGATGTGTCGCCGTGTGTTCAAATGGGTAAACCAACAATTCAGACATATATAGGGAATCTACTAAATACGGGATATTTTATGTTTAGATTTAAAAAAACGTAATTTCATCTCACCTCGTGGGGACGGACGTGGTGAAGACGGAAAGCCATATGCGTCTCCAGTGCCTCGACACTCAAAACAAAATCGTAATTGTATGAAATGCCCTAGATTGTATGGGCTCCAAAGATTTAATGCCCTAGCTTCATACTATTTTGGATTGCGTAGCTAGTTAGGCAGTGCCGACTCTTAAAACGTAGTGATTCCATTCTCTTTGTGCGGCTCTTTTAGGTAACAATTAGGTTTTCATCAGCCTTTGTGTTTGAATTATGATTTGAAAGATTAAAGTACCTAAGATTAATCAAAGTCGGATACGTGTCCATTAGAAATAGATGCTCTACAAGTGCTCTACTTTCTCCACGAAAAATATGTTCCTACAAAAATGAACGCGAATAAAAAATGTTCGACACCTCTGTGAATTGTAGGTAAGTAACAGACGACATCACAACATTTACGGCAGTAACAACTAGTATTAATTTTGTGGTATATAAAAAAGTATACAGGGTGGGAAAAAAAGGCCGTGGTTGGAGGGAAAGTACCCTTAATATTTATGATGGCAAATTTTACTGTAAGGAAACATTCCTTTATTTTCAAAAATAATTAAAACTGCATTTAAAGATTTTTGAAAAATCATCTGCTTGAGCCGGGAATCGAACCGGTAAAACGTAAAAAAAAAAACATCCTGTATTTTATGATACCAACCGAAAGAGTCATTCATAAGGATCAATTTCTTTTAAACAACATAGTATCTTAAATTAAAGAAAAACCAAGAAAAAATGATTTTTTTATTGTTAAAATGGGTCTCATTTTGAGCAATTTATAAGTTAAGTAAAGAATTTTCTTTAGATAGTAGGTAAGTTTAACAATAAAAAATCATTGTTTCTTAGTCTTTCTTTAATTTAAGATACCATGTTGCTTAAAAGAAATTGATCCTTATGAGTGACTCTTTCATTTGGTATCATAAAATACAGGATGTTTTTATTTACGTTTTACCGGTTCGATTCCCGGCTCAAGCAGATGATTTTTCAAAAATGTTTAAATGCAGTTTTAATTATTTTTGAATATTAAGGAATGTTTCCTTTCAGTAAAATTTGCCATCATAAATATTAAGGGTACTTTCCCTCCAACCACGGCCTTTTTTTTCCACCCTGTATAAAAAAGTATATATCAATACGTTTTCAGTACTCAGTCGGTACTATTTAATGTTATCGATTTTCGATTGATCAGTTTTCTGTTTTTTTTTTATTCAGTTTTCTGGTGTTTCGTTAATTCGTGAGCATGTTCCTCGATATCTATCTTTGACTATTTATATAAGGCTATCCTTGCGGTAGCATTTCCCCTCTGCCACGGTATAAGAACGATTGATCACTAACTAAGAACTTATGACGTTTGGGGTTCACACGTGACTGCTTTTCATGATTTTTAACATTCAAAATTAGAATCTAAAGTTATGGGGAATAAAATCCAAAGTTGCGGATTTCTTGTAACCTCGTCCCCCCGCAAAATGTGGCAGAAATGTGTGTTAGTACTTTAGTAGAATTACACGCGTAACTAGTCCCTATATAAGTAGTCAAAAATACCTATACTATACATAGTTTTGTGATAAATTTAATTCGCGAAACGATACAAAAAAAAAAGGTTCACCACCTCTGTAACTGAGACATGTTGATCTTACGTAGGTAGTTTATATCAACTAACCTCATCGTACATAATGTAAGTAGGTAGGTATGAAACATGATGCGAGAACTTCACCAGTGTCGTCCATAAAGAGAGGGTGTAATGAAATTAGGAGACAGGTGTCTGCATTCGTTAGAGGGCGTGTATCGCCGGCCCTGTTACCCTAATTGGGTAAAGGACTCTGAAATACTATCGCGAAATAAGTATGGGGCAAAGTACCTACTTAGTGGGATAAAGTAAGAAAAAAGTACTATACTTATCTAACCTATTATAAAACTGTAGCAGAAAGTTTGTCTGTACATTGAAGATATTAACAAAAAAAAAGTTACGATATGGTTTTTAGGTGTCCCTGATTCCATATCACCAATTTTTGGATTTTTTGCCTGTCTCTTTGTTTGTTTGTGTGTTTGTTTGTTTGAACGAGGATCACGCAAACACTACTGAACCGATTTTAATGAAACTTTTTTTGTTTGATAGCTTATGATCTGACTTAAAATCTGGTATATAATTTGTGCGGACAAAGTCGCGGGTTAACGCTCGTAGATTATACAGCCCGACAGCATAGTTGGTACCAACGCCTGTCAAACCTGTGATCGCAAGTTAGGTTGCCACGGGAAGCAAATTATGCATTATTAGGTATTTCTGGGCAACATTTTAAATACAGGGTGAAATTGATATCGTTAGCATCCTTTTAAACTAAGAGTCTATCCATCAAACTGAACAACTTTTACTATGGGAGCAAACCGATCGGAGCAAATAAAAAATCAGCTGTTCCATACTAAACTACAATGTCGACGCGAGAGTTCGTGACTCAAATGTATGCAACAGCAGGTTTATTTTTTGCTCCGATCAGTTTACTCCCTTAGTAAAAGTTGTTCAGTTTGATGGCTAGACTCTTAGTTTAAAAGGATGCTAATGATATCAATTTCACCCTGCATACAAAACCTGAAAGTCATTTGTATACACCACCATTTTTTAATTACTAACATAACTTTAAGGTATTTTTGGACTTCCCATGGAAGGTCCGAAATTT
Organism: Agonopterix arenella; assembly: GCA_927399405.1. Taxonomy (NCBI): domain Eukaryota; kingdom Metazoa; phylum Arthropoda; class Insecta; order Lepidoptera; family Depressariidae; genus Agonopterix; species Agonopterix arenella. Next base: position 10,016,854 of record OV656707.1, on the reverse strand, counting down.
TTTCTCGTTTTTCGACCCATGTTCCTTAGGGAAAGTTGTTTAGATTCATGGTCTGAATACACACTTAAATTTATGTTAGTCATCACCAGCCTATACAGAGTATAAAACTAAATGCGTTAATGTACATATCGAACAGGATGCTTCAGACCATCAAACTGAACAACTTTCACAAGGGAGCAAACATTCAAATCGTGAAAAATAATCTGCTGTTCCATAGAAAATGTCAATATAGCAACCAATATGTATGAAACCGCTGTTTTTTTGTTCTTTATAGTCTGAAGCATCCATAAATATGTAACGCAATTTAAGTTTACACCCTGTATACGTCCCACTGCAAGGCACAGGCCTATTATTATTTGGTTATAAGGGCTTGGTCAATGAGCAAATAGCTACTGCGACCTAGATAGATCTATTGTAGCTAGGCACAGGCCTATATATAAGGTCTAACAAAATTAGGTGAAACTATTTTAAGGGGATGATCAGACCATCAAACTGAACAACTTTTTCTATACCAATATTGAAAACGCGAAAAAAAATCTGCCGTCCCATACATTTAGGTCGAGTAGGTTTGTGTGGAACAGCTGATTTTTTTTTGCGATTTTGATATTGCTCCCATAGAGAAAGTTGTTCCGTTTGATGGTCAGATCATCCCCTTAAAATAGTTTCACCTAATTTTGTTAGCATACCTTTTTGAAATACTTGGTCAACAAGATTTTGTTGTTTTACATCCAGAACCGTCCCGCGTCCAATTTCGAATTTGTACCTATCAGAAGAAGAAGAAAAGGCGAAATAAGGAAACTAGTTACCAAAACCCTTGGAGATACAATAGAAGATTACACACCGAGGGCAGGTAAGAAAGAAAGGGCTCAGATGTCATGTAATTGTTGACCGAGGCGAAACCGAGGTCAACAAACATGTGATCTGAGGCTTTCTTATTTACTGCCCGAGGTTAGTACACTATTTTTCACCCCGACGAAGCGGTTCCCCCTCGGTTAGTGCTGCGGGACGAAAGGTGACGCTTTCCTTCCGGAGGGGTGAAAAAACCATTACCTACTAGGAAAATTTGAATTTTAGTGTTATTAATAACTGCATCAATAGATTTGCCGATAAATACCTACCTATCATTTGTTCGTCTCTAGGTACTTCTGTGTAGATAATATAGGGATGAATGAATCTGTTCCACGTAACTGGTAGAAATCTCTAGTTCGATCATGGAATTGTTGGGGCTTGGGAGTTGACCAAATCGATCTCATATGTCATAGCACCAATTAATATAAACGCACAATACTTACGTAGCTTCACAGATAAAATAATACTATACTAGTAGTACCTTTTACATTGCCTAATAAGTTTTTAATTATGTCGTTTAATGTTAATTGATATGAATCAACAAAATTAGGTTTATCCCAATCATGAAATTAATAAGCAATTAACATAGCTGACCATTTGTTAGCCGAACGATTCATTATTAATTAGAATTAATAAAGGATAATATTTAAAGGCAAATGACTCTATTTATTTGAACGTAAGGTAGGTAAGAATTCAATAAAATGTCCGAGTACATACAATACATACGACCATAATTCCTTTCGAGGTAGTCAGAAACATTGCTACAACTTCCAGCTATCTTACATACATTGCGTTGTAACAAAGGCTCATTTTTAGTGTAAGTAGGTACCTAATGATGTTAGAGTATAATTCATAATTATTGATATTTTGTTCAAATATTTGTATTAAGTATTTTAGACACAATCTAACAATACCTACAGACGTCATTGTCAGTCTGATCGAAAATTTTACTTCTTATTGAAAAAAAAATGAACACAAAATCGAAAAACCGTTTCAACAGAATTTCTGAGCAACATTATATACCTAAATTAATTAAGTCATATCTTAGGTACAAACTTATATATCATTTAAGGCCAGGCCACACAGAGGCGGTTTTGCGGGAAAGCGGGCCGGAGGCGGACCTGCGGGAAGCGAATATCTCCGGACCCGCGCGTATTTCTGTGTGGTAGGGTACATACAAACTCGAACATTACCACCACACCACACCATACACAACAAAACACACAGAAAACCGAGCGGGTCCGGGGATATTCGCTTCCCGCAGGTCCGCCTACGCCTCCGCCGCGCCGGCGCGGCCCGCTTTCCCGCAAAACCGCCTCTGTGTGGCCTGGCCTTTAGTTTTCTATGGGAGGACTAAAAAATTAGGTATATTATTAAATTGCTATTTCTGTGCAATTCGATAATTCAACATGATTATTAGTTGTTAATAATTAGGTATTACTAATAAGTAGAGTAGGTATTACGTTGCATTTCATGTTATTCACTAAGGTTAAAATTTATAATTTCGCAAGTCACACAAAACAAAAAGCAAAATAAACTTTGAAATTATTTTATTGATTATTAATAAAACATACAAATTGTACTTTTACGACGATATTCAGTCTCGCATATTAAATTAACTTAAAATAATCGTACATCTAAAGAGTATTTACAAATCTTGAAACTGGATTGTTACGTAAAGTACACACATTAACTAAGTATAGGAATTATAGTTATATGAAGGTTTAGGATAAGAATATGTAGGAGGATGTACAGGTTCCGGACAATCCTCCCATAACCACCAAATCGTAATCAACACCTCCAAATTTATCAACAGCAAAGAAATGACTGGGATTGTTAACTTACTTATCAAAGATTTTATACCTCCTTTCGCAATAAGCAACGGCTTTACTATTCCATTTATAACAATATCTTTAAAACCTTTCATTTCTAAATCATCAGGGGCAGATCCAGTAAGCAGAGACAAAACCAGGCCTATTAGACCGCTGACTTTGCTTGCTACCTTCGTGGTGACGGGTTTAAGAAAGCTGGTCAGCTCTGGTTTCAAGGTCTTCGGTGCAGTGTGGTGAACACTCGTAGGTGGCAGGTATGCGGCTGGAGGCTGGTATAGTGGAGCAGGCTGGTATGGAGGGGCGTACGGTCCATAGCTCGGTCTTGATGGATACGATCCGTACGGTCGTGGGTACGAAGGGTATGGCGCTGTAGGGTAGGGCGCATTCTCATATTCTCTTCCAGCAGCACGAGATTTGCTAACAGGTTCCTCGTTTTCAGATACTTGATTAAGAGCTTCGATTAAGTCATTGAAAGTTATGTTGTGACCTCTTTTAAACGGTTTTTCCGTTGTTGTTCGAATCGGCACTTGGAAACTGGTGTGATGGATTTGGTGCTGAGGTACGCTGTTTTGTGGCTGTGCTACGCTGTCCTCTATTTGTTGAAATGGCTGTTGAAACCGACTGCTGTCCAAAGTTAACTGGTTCTCGAAAGGTATATTTTGCCTATTGCCCGCAGTCCGCACTTCCAACGGGGGAAGGTACATCACAGGATCTCCAGAGCTGCCAAATGCATATCTGATTGAATGCAAAATCACCAAAACAAACGTTATACACGCCAACTCCATAGCGACTAAGTGCAAACTGACGTAGTTTGCATTATGATATTTATAAATTTCGAAACATCATTATTGCATGTTAGCATTCTACACGTAAAAATCTGGGTTACAAATAGCGTCTCACTGCCCTACATAGTTTTAATGTTTGCGGAAATAAATCGTAAACTTCAGCTGATATCCACTCCGGAAGTGCACTCCACTGACATACACCGAGCAACTTTATCGCCAGCTAATATGCTTAGCATAATTTTTGCGAATGAACTGTCGTCATCGATGTCTTCGATCATGGAGAACGTGACGGCCGCACCAAGGTTGCTGCTCCACCCGTATTTCGATGCTCTCTGGATAACACACGCGATTCTTTCCGAACAATCCGTTATGGCTCGTGATTTGTTACCTTTTTTCTTTTTCTTCTTAAAATACTTGATCATCTTCGATACCATCGGCCACAGCAGTAAAGCCTTCAGTCCCATCTTAGCGAATAACAGAACGATAAGAGGGAACAGCAACATCTTTCCCGCTAAAACTTTTAGGAAAATAATTACTGCAGCTGATATCATGATCTTCGAGGCACTCCCCAAAATATTTGCGAATGATCCTAGCGTGTCGCTTTTTGGACACGAGATATACGAAGACGGATAGTCCGAATATGCCTTACGTATCGGCTCAGAGTAATAATTTGAGGCTCCTGTAAACAGGTCTAAAAACGGGAAAGGCGGAGGCTGTGATGGTGGCACAGTGCTCAACGCCTGCTCTTGCGCACCAGCTTCCGACGCAACAAAAAAAACGACAACGATCAAGATCATGGCAAATAAACTGTTACGCTTCAAATGTTTCATTTCATTTAATACCTCGCCCATGAAATTTCAATTTCAAGATTCGATAAACAATTAACTTTGGATAATTTAAAATAACGGCACGAGAGTCAACCAGAGCAAGAACTTAGACAAATAATTCAAGTTGAAAGTGTGCCCAGTTTGATTAGATACGGTTTCGATTGTTTTCCGTGTTAAAATAGATAGCTATTTTTTGGGAGTGCCTCCGCTCCCGACGCTGGCAACCAAAAATAATGCCATTAGGAACCGGCCGGTGGCAGGCCCTGTGACCGGGAGCCATTTACGGTACCGGCGCGTGCAGTCGTGTGTACCGGCGCCGCGCCGGTATCTAAAATGGCAGCCGGTGACTGAGGTTTGTAGGACTGCCAGTGCCGGCATACAAATTAGCAGCCGACGACAACCGGGGCCTGTAAGACTCAAAATATTTACAAAACTTATGCTTGTCTGTATGTTACCAAAACTCTTCTCCGAATACCTTTTCTGACCGAAGGGAAAAAGCACCCTGTTTCTGTGCGCGCGATGGCCGAGATTTGGGACTTTTATTACAAATTTTCAGGGGTGGTTCAGACCATGAAACTAAAACAACTATTACAATGGGAGCAAACCTGAAATCCTAAAAAAAAGGTAGATATTTGAGTCGAGGAGCATTGCAGTTTAGTACGGAACAGCAGATTTTTTCAAAGATTTCATATTGTATGCTCACATAGTAAAAGTTGTTTAGTTTGATGGTCTGAACAACCCCTGAAACTTTGAAAAGTTTTTATCAAATCTAGAATACAAACAATCGCTCACCTAACCAACTGATTCGGATATTTCGTCCAAATTTTAAGTTATATTTTTAAATTATATAGGTATTTTAAATTCCAAATTAAGTCCTAGATTAGAGCCCATGTAAACTATTAGGTATAGTTTAGGCCAGCAACTATTGCCGGCCGGTATCCAATTCAGCAGCCGGCTACTGCCACCGGACGCGCGGCGCCGGCAGCGGAGGCACTCCCTTTTTTCGATGTCACCAAAACTTGAAAATTGTAGTATCGATTTTATATTTTTACCGATAGAAGACATCATTTTAAGATGCTAATTAGATTTTCTTCGAGTTTATCAATATAAAGTTAATTTTTAATTTAATTTGATTTGTAATCTCTAAACGCAGAAAAACCGGTCAATTTCGAGTCTGGCTACTCGCGCACCGCCCTCGGTACCACACCACATCATCACATACCATATTAACATACAAAAAGTTGCTTTCTCCGGGACCTTAAACGCAAGATCGACTCACACTCAGCCGGTTTTTATTATTTGTTGTTATATTATAGAGTTTGTTATACAATCACACCAAGTTTGACGCTTGTATGTGTACTGCCATTTTAACGATAGAGAGAGAAAAACGTTGATTAAAACTAGTTTCTTGTATGAGGACCCACCTTAATTTTTAGCTTTTAGACATTTTTATTATTTGTTAAAAAATCCGCCGCATAATAACGGTTTTTCTGTGAAAATGTCAACTGTCTAGTAGCTATTACGGTTCAAAAGTTAATACAGCTCTAAATATAGGTAGTACAGACGAACGGATAAAGTAGACTTAGTAATAAGGACCCTTTGGGTAAAGAACCCTAAAAAATTAAAATCACCTGCCTTCTCTTTCTAACTCTATGCTGGAAACAGAAACAGCAACATCAAATGCTTACATTTTTTTTTTGGTTCTGTTCAAGGTAAAGGGCTTATAATATCCCATACAACCGATGTCGTCAATAAAATTCTCTCATATATAGCTATTAAAACACTGGAGTTCACAGGAAGAGAGAAGTCCACAGGAAAGAGGTGAACCGGCCGCTTTGCCGCGCACTTTGTTACGCAAAACAACACCAATTTTACGAACCAAAACTCACTATAAACAATAAAAATTCAATAAAATATGAGGACTCCAAACGTAGCTGAAAAATAACCGCCAAAAACTCTCAAATTCTTACATTGTAATATTTTTTTTTTTTTCATAATGGCCATTTATTTTAAGTTTACGAAGGAGTTTTTTGGTCCGACGAGTGATGTCACGTCGAAAAAACGAACGAAAAATTAATCTTCTTATGATGTGATGCGAACGAAAAAGTCATCGGCTGCAATAATATTTTTTAACTTTTTAGTTTTTTTGAAGGCAGTTTTAATTTTTTGTTAAAATTTTGTTTATTTCACAATTTTTAGTGGCGAATTCTATAGTTGGATTCAGATATCAGTTACACACGCAAAGGGTACATCTATATGAAGCGAATGTTTTAAATTCATAATAAATTGAGGAGATCTATTGTGTAGTTCCGAAGCGCTATATCAGATCTTCACCAAATTAAAATGGAACCATCTCGAGGATAAATCCTTCAGAACTAAAAACGAATCACCCAAATCGGTCAAGAAATACCGAAGTAATTACGATTATCGAAGGTTCCCCTCGATTTCTCTGGGATCCCATCATCAGATCCTGGTTTCCTTATCATGGTACCGGCCTTGGGATATCTCCTTTCCAACAAAAAAAGAATCATCAAAATCGACATAAACGACGAAGTTATCCGCGAACACACATAAAAAAAAATATTAATATCTGTAATCCTCTCTTCTCTGACAGAAAATATTTTTATTGAAACAACTATTTCGAAATTGTTTTCAATTCAGACCTCCAAAAAAAACTTTACATAGGTACAGATTTTTTTTCTGCCGCTATATTTTGTCTGTGATCGACTTTAAAAAAAAATTTTAAAAGTAAATATCAGGCGGGAAATTTTTTGTAATCTTTTGATGGGCATGTAATAATTTTGTTGTTTGTAAAATGTTTTATTAACCGACTTCAAAAAAGGAGTAGGTTTTTGTTTACCAGTTGATTCACATATCATAATCAAAAATCAAGTAGGTCAGTGTACAAAACAAAATGAAGTCGGTGTCAGTTACGATTACGACTGTATAGTTTAGTTCATTTTCTTGGAAATTTCAGAACAAACTCATTCAAATGGTAATGGTAACTAGAAGCTCGCACAGAAAAGCTTGTGCAAGCTATGATAGCAGTGATTTGTCGCACAATAACGAAATACGGCCACCATGGTGTTCAGGTCAGTGTAAGTAATATAAAGCTTGAACTATACCATTCTGTGACTGACTGATAGACAACGCACAGCCTAAACCGCTGAAGATAGAAACATGAAATTTAGAATATATATGCTACAGAGGACATAGGGGTGCACTAAAAAAGGATTTTTAGAAAATCTACCCCTAAAGGGGTTATCCACGCCGACGAAGTCGGGGTCATTATTAGGTATTATAAGCTCGTTATTTTTATTTAAAAAATGATCATTTATCAGCCTATGCAGGGAGAAAGGAAAAGTATAATTAACCTTTAAACCACATACTCTACCCATCAAACTGAACAACTTTGACAATGGGAGCAAACCTGTCAAGGCAGGCACTTCACTTTCGCGAGAAGGCGGCGGGAATTCTCAACGAGAACTTTCAAGAAAAATTAATACGGCATAAGACGCCACGAGGACAATGAAGGGCGTCCACACTCTCGTTCTCGGCTGTTCTCGGCGATAATGTAGTGCCCGCATCAGAGCAAAAATCTGCTGCTCCATACTAAACTGCAATACCTACACGACTGAAATATATGAGACAGCTGATTTTTTTTTGTTCTGACATGTTTGCTCCATAGTAAAAGGTGTTCAGTTTAATGGGTGAGTATGTGGTTTAAAGGTTAAGGGCCTATGTCGAAAAATAATTGAAGCGAAATGGACGTGTGATAGCTTATATTAGTGCCTGATGCGAGAGAAAGAGATGGGGCGGCGCGCGCGCCTGAAACGACGCAAGTGTAAAACAAACTTTATTTAATTGTGATTGTACTATTTATGTAAGTTCAATTCTGCTCTTATCAAAATTTGTAAAACATCAATCTCTTTTTTTAAATCAAGTCTCGTGTTTCTATTATTCACCGTTTAGCAGTTCCAAGCGTTTATAAATAAAAACGGAGGCTACTTTGGCTTGTTTTTCTATCGAGAAAATTGTCTTAATCGTGCTTTGGCTCTTGTCAAAACTTCAATTATATGTTCAATTTAAACATATTCGCTAATCATACTCCTACTGTTAGTACTTCATGATATATGACGCTTTGAAGAATCCTATTTTTTTCACATAGCCTCTTAATGATACTTTTCCTTACACCCTGTATATATGTAAATGGGCAGTGTAAATAAAATACATATTGTTTTATTTATTAGTGTCACCTAGGTTACTATGTATGAAATATTAATAAAGTAGTTTCGACCTTTCGCATAAAATTAGGTTATTTAAACTCATGTCTATTTTCATTTTCAAACATGAATTTATTATGTCCCTACTACAAATGGTACGGCCTTTGAAAGCGTTATCGTATTTATGATTTATGTCAGATGCATTGCTCTTTATTAATACTTGTTTACAGAAATAGAGAAACATACTTAGTTAGATTATCGGACGAGAAACTACAAAACAATTCATAATTTATCGTAAACTTACATACCAACATTGACTTACTAAACTAAAATAAGCGTTGATTAAAATATGAATTTAACCAAAGAAAATAAGTCAATGTACCTATGCCAAGGTACGCGTTTGAAGTTTCCGCACATTCCCCGTACATAAATAATTAGTTTTGGTTTTGCTTCAATTTGTTTGTGAAACACAAACTAGCCCAGTTATTTAACGCTTTGAGGCGGAACTATTAATAATTGATATTTTTTTTGGTACAGTATTTAAGAGTCAATTTGAGCATAGAAATGTTCCAAAATTTTAAAAATATCACATCAGCAACAACTCCAAATTTTAAATTTAGCATTTATCTCGTTCTAAGAAAAACTAATTGTATTTTTTTTTGCACGTTTTTAAGGCTTTACCATTATACATACTTCAAACATGGTGTTAATATTTTTGTCTACTTATAAAAAAATACGTTAGCATTTTCTATTAAATATACCATTTTTTTAATTTTCAATGCCTAATTTATATTGTTAAATCTAATTGAAATCAGTGCATTGGTATTAATATTATTAGTTTAAAAGCCTTCTGGGAGGTACAATTTTGATTTCTATGTTGGGTAGCGATGTTTTTTTTTTAATATGTTTTCAGATAGTCTTTTTGTCAGTAAATGGTTCCAGTTACAGTTTAAAAGTCCAATTCATAATTACTCCCCACCCCTCATAACAAAATATATCCGTAATCCGTAAAATGACTGGGCTAAACTACCTATTTGGTTCAAGACTACATCCGCGTGGTCAGCACTCCAATGACCTGCATGCAATACTCAGTGTATTTGCAAAACCATCAAAAAACAAAATAAGTCAGGTACCTACCTAGGTACTGTGAATTATTTATGGGTCAGTACGACTGGGGAACTTTACAACGTTGTAGAAAGTTTCTAGGTAACAAAGTCACAAACATTTTCTAAGTTTCCTCTGAAGATAGTCTGTATCTGTAATAGTAGTGAGCGCAAACTTTTTCGTGCATCAAACTGACCAGTAGCACAGCATAAGAAAGAGTATCCAGTAGTGCGATTTTTGAAAGTCATACGTTCAAAAAATCTGCAGTAGAAAATGTCAAAATTACAATGGAGATTCATAGAGATAGTAAGTACTACGTACACCTATCTATGTGGAGATTATGCATCATTCGTTCATGATATTGAATCTCACGATCAATGACTTAAAACCTTAAAAGTCATTGCTCACGATTCAAAAATAACAATACCGTAAAATGTAGTGATTACTGCAATACACTTACTTACTGCAGGCAGTAGAAAATGTCAAATTTATTTTTATTCTCACAATTTTCAGGCTAATTTTAATATCCTAAACTGTCCAAGTCTAAAAGTCATCATAAATCAATCCCAAATTTCCTAATTAGGTACCTAATTCTCCAAATATTGAGACTAATTGTATAATTTTAATATCCTAAACAGATTGAATGCCTACAAATATTAAACATTTGTCTTTCATAGTGTCTGAAAAGATAAATTAGTGAAGTCAAATAAGTTTCTTCAAAAAGTTAAGCTTCCAGAGTTCGAGGTTACAACTTTGCCAAGCATTTCAACAGTCAATCACAATATAATACAACAGAAACTTTAAACAATGACATTATTAGTGCTAACCTACATCTGCTCCTAATTCGTACGACCCAAAAACCGATTCGGAGCAGCTAACAGCTTGCATAATGCAATTGGAGCGTGCCACCACCTGCCATGCTATGAATAATGACGTGCGCCGTTTGCACAAATATCAAATGAGCTGTGTTAACGGCCTGATTAATCATCCGCCAAGTTACTGTAATTTTTTAAGTTTTTAATAAAGAAATTGATCTCACACAATCTTACGCTGAACACTGCTGTTTACAAGAATATGACAAAAAGTACTATACTATCATTAATATTATGCGGTCCCATATCGGGTACTCTCCGGCTGGCCGCGAGGATCCAAAATTTTATGTCATGCTCCCCAGCAGCTAGAAATTTCAGGATAAATTGTACAGAATATGTACTAATTTGTAGCTTCGTCTGAAAAATTGTACCTTCAGTACTTTTCATGTAATCAGTCATTTTAAGTGGTTGCATTGTAGGTGTTCAATGCTGGTGGGGAGCATGACATAAAATTTATTATTCCGATACTAATTGTGATAGTGTTCGTTATAATTCTCATTGAAAGTAATTACGCAGAGCCACATTGTCAACTCCCGCTCTGTTTTGGACTTTGAGAGCATATATCTCGAGATTCATGCACTGTAACGACGGTTTTTGGGTATTTTGGTCTACGTTACAAAAGCTATCCAATGACACCTCACTCGACTTAATAAAAAAAAAATTCTTTCAATCTCCTTTTCGTTGTATGGGAAAAATTAAATGGACGAAAGTATAAGAGTTCCTTGTTTGACTACGGAAACCTAAAAAAACGTTTGTGCTACGTTACCAGTAACATACATATTATATCTAATATCAAATAGGAATATGCCATTAAGTATTAATTAAAATCCCAAAAACTGGAAAAACTGACATTGATTTCATTCAGTGTATTTGAAACAATATATTCCTTCGCCACTGTTTCTTTTTACTACAAAACTTTATAACGACCCATTTACATACATTAAAACACTAAGTAAAATCTTAACGTTACAAAGCATTAATTAATTTAATTACACACGCTAAACAAGCCACCCAACTAAGGTGCTCAGGTAACCGTTGTTTTTGCAACAGGAAAAGTTTATGAAAGGAAGAAACCAAGAAAAGTTACGTCACCGACCTGGGAAATACGATCCTCGTATCCTTTACGTGAAAACATCTGGGAATATCTAAGGGAAGATAAGAAAAACTTCTGCCACAAGAGAAAGAATGGGAAAGCGTGCTTTAAACAAATACCACCGAAGAACAAAGTACAGAGGAAAACTGTGATTTTGCCCGCATTTATGTTTATTGCAGTGGCAATGATAGGTCATTATTTTAAACTTTTTATTACTAGTTAAGTGAAAATTTTGCCATTTTCCACGATTCTCGCTTGAAAATAATGTTGATTGTATTAAATTTTATAAGCTTTCTGAAACAAAAGAATCCGTTTTTCAATAAGAATATTATACTTCTGCAATTTTCATTTTAATCTTGTTCTCAATTGGTTTATGTACGTTTCAGCATTTTTATGGTTTTCCAATACCAATTCAGAGAAGAACATGATGTCAACAGTATTTCCGAGAACAAAGTTAATATCAATGCGTAAGTACCTATCGTTATATCCTTATCAAATCCAATATTAGAAACATCTCAGTAATGTAATAAAATAACAAACTATATTTATAACGCAATCACTTCGAAACTGTTTGAATCAACGATAAGCATAGAATGCAATTCATGTTTGGCCTAGATTATTAGCTCAGGAAATATTTCATTACCAAATGGACAAACGCGCCGTCAAAACATAGAACCAACTATACACATTATAAAGCCGAATTACTATTCATGTCAGTAAAAAAATAGGTATATTGAGTTCCATATTCTATAAATACTGAAAACAAATATCTATGTAACAAGTGAGCCTTGCTACAACGCTTGGTAGTTGTAGTAGTTTCTGATCACCCCGAAAAGGAATACAGGGTGAAATTGATAAGATAAGATAAGATAAATATTCATTAACTTCTTTATTCTTTCTTTCTTTATTCTTTATATCATTAGCATCCTTACCACTGTTTAAACTAAGAGTACCCATCACAACCAGCATGTACCAGTACAACTTTGACATTGGGAGCAAACCGATCGGAGCAAAAAAAATCAGCTGTTCCATACTAAACTGCACCCGCTGCCGCTGCCTACTCGACTCAAATGTATGCAACAGCTGTTTTTTTCCTTGCTCCGATTTGTCTGCTCCCATAGTAAAAGTTGTTCAGTTTGATGGGTAGACTCTTGGTTTGAAAGGATGGTAATGATATCAATTTCACCCTGCATAATATTTATTTTATTAGTTAAATGTGCACACTATGCCTGCCTCACCTTATATGCTCTCTCTCTTTCACGGATGAGGAGCAACAAATAAATTAGCTGTTGTTTACCTAAATTTAAGTCTAGTAGGCATTGCAGTATCGTATAGAACAGCAGATTTTTTTTACTCTGATCTGTTAAGTTTGATGGGTAGACTCTGTTTAAAAGGATGCTAATGATATCAATTTCACCCTGTACAATGATAGTGAGCTTATGCACCTGTGTATGTAAATGTAAAACGAATTGTTCAGGTACAGGACATAATGTATAAGTAAATTGTTGCAGTTGGCCTAGAACCATCAACTTCTGTAGACGAGGAATGCTGTTACAGGATGAAGCATTTAGCAGCAGAGCTGTTGCGTGCTGAAGAAGCACTTAGGTAACTCTTATACAGGGTGTAACATAAAATGGGACAGTTACTAGAGGGTGCTTCAAACCATCAAACTGACCAACTTTCTCTATGGGACCAATATTGAAATCGAGAAAAAAAATCGGCTGTCTATTTCAGTCGAGTTATTTTTGCAGTTTTGTATGGGACAGCGGATTGTTTTTTTCGCGATTTCAGTGTTGGTCCCATAGTAAAAGTTGTTCAGTTTGATGTTCTTAAGCACCCTTATAAGTGACTGTCCCATATTATATTACACTCTGTATACAAATATAGCTACTGTTAGATTAACCGGGAATCAGTAAGTTATGGTAAACAGTTGCATTACTTTAAGGGGTGATTGTAACCATGATACTGAACAACTTTACCTAAGAAACGTATAGGAACTTTTCATAAAAACTTCGCTCAGCTGATTGCATTTAGTGGGAAGGCCACAATGTTTTTCATGAATTTTCTATAGGTTTCTTAGGGAAAGTTGTTCAGTATCATGGATACAATCACCTCTTAAAGTAATGCAACTGTTTTACCCTAACAGCCTGTATACTTGGTAGAAAGTCAGTATTGTGGATATACTCAACAAAAAATGCAAACTGACCTAAAAAGGAATCAAAGCGGATTATATCAGGAAAACACGAAAACAGATTTCAAAGAAACATAGCTAAGAACCATTTTGTAATAATTAGCATTCCATTTCAAAAACTTCATCCACAACAGTTCATCCGTTTGGGAGTTGCGATGCCACAGACTCAGTCAGACAAAGGCTTTCGGTGGCTGAATTGAATAGACTTGTCATACTACCAAATCGCAGAAAAACATGAACAAACTCTGTTATATCTATCGTATCGTAATCTTTACAAATCGAGGTAGGTACTTATGTAAAGATACGTAACGAATTGGTGATATTTACAGGAGTGCTCTACGATTGCGGAAAACGATGATGTTAACTTCTGAAACTATGAAAGCAGGTAATGTTTCCAACCCGTTCGTTAGTATTGCTATTTTATCCCAAAACTAACTTAGTAGATGTAACAAATATGTATGTCAACGTATAGTGCAAAAGTACGGGCAGGACAATTGACAATTTTGAGTACATTGGCGAGAATGCTAGGAGACATGACATTAAGCACTGCAAGTTTAGCGTCATTAGTAACCAGCAATGTACTCCGAATTGTCATTGTCACTTGTTTAGTGAAAGAACAATAAATAAATATGTATTTGTAACGTGGATACAGTTGGCAACAAAAGTGAATGGATATTTCTGAACCTTATTGTCATATTAATAAATATGAGAAACATTCATCAACTTTATATTACCACTAGAGTTTACACGCGACTTCGTCCCCTCAAATTACTAAGCTATCAATCAAAAAAGGGTTCATCAAAATCGGTTCAGTAGTTTTTGAGTGATGCTCGAACAAACAAGAAATAGACGGACAAAAATTCTAATAAAAAGGTTGTTTGAGGTCAGGGACACCTAAAAACCATATCGTAATCTTTTTTTTTTTGTTAATATCTTCAATGTACAGACACTTCTGTTACAGTATTTTAATAGTTTATATTGGTAGATAATGTACATATTACTTGCTATTTTGGTGGTTTTACTTGTTGGTGTGCAAATATGGAGTATTAGTATTGTACTTGTACTTGTAAAACGTGTTTCTGTACATTTAAGATATTAACAAAAAAAAGTTACGATACGGTTTTTAGGTATCCCTGATTCCATATCACCAATTTTTGGATTTTTTGTCTGTTTGTTTGTGTGTTTGTTTGTTTGAACGAGTATCACGCAAAAACTAATAAACCGATTTTGATGAAACTTTTTTTGTTTGATAGCTTATTATGTGATTTAAAATCTGGTATATAATTTGTGCGGACAAAGTCGCGGGTGCGGGGGTCGCTCGTAGAAAATAAAATTACTTATCCCGTATGAAGTAAATAGTAGGCGACGAACGAATAAAAACTCGTAAAATCGAGCTCAGTAGTTTACCTAGGCATTTACTTATTATTGTTGATGGGTGCATGCGGGTTAAAAAGAAAAACCTCTCTGTAACCAGCAACTATTTGATTCTTGTCAACTACTGGAATTCCTAGTTTCATACACTAAACATTCATAACTCATATAGGCTACTGGCTAATCAAGAAACATGTCCTACAGTTTCAGAGGCATCGAATGCGATCGACGGGGGATACATATCGGGCGCTTCGGTCACGAAGGGCAGCAGCACTAAGGCGTGGGGTGGCCGCGTGGCCCTGTGGGGCATAGTCCCTTTATGGCGCGCCGCCCCGCCACCCGACACGGTCCTGGTTCTACGCAAACCTACGCCGTCTGATTGCTGGCCCTTCAGGTTAATTTACTGCCAGTTGCATGTACGTTCATTAAAGATAATCCTCCATTAAATCTCATGCTGTCACTATGCGATAAGGGCAGGAAGAAGCTGTCACTTTTTAACCTACTGCGCCAGGATTGCAATGTTGACATAATAAAAGCTAGCAAGAGATTTAATTGAGGATTATCTTTAATGAACGTACGTGCAACTGGCGGTTAGTCTTTCTATATAGAAGCTAGAATGGAATGGGTTTATTTTAGTAGTTAACTATATTCGTCATCGCTGTTTTATGACTTTGCCACCAATCAATGCCAATCTTTAATACAGGGTCCTTCTTAATGTTTTTTTTTTTTGGAGATGACTATTACAGCTCTGCTCAGAGAGCAACTACTGCTTTTTACTGCGGACTATTGGGGGGACCACGAAGGGTCTACCGAGCCAAATGAATGAACTTAAGCAACCGACCTAGGGGCACTCAGAGGGGTACGGACCTCGGTATAGGACGTTTCTGGGGCTACGCGGCGGATTGGGTAGCGGGGATCGATGAGAAACGGCCTGCGATTGGCCTGCAGCGTCTGTAGGCGCCTGAAGTGAAAGGAGTGGGCAGAGGTCGCGGCTGTCCCCGCCGGCGGGGACGTTGATTACGGTTTCGACGCTTGATATCGTGTTACCTGTTGTCGTCCTTTTTAATTACTGTTTTTAAGAGGTAGAGCAGATCATCAAACTAAACAATTTTCTCTACGGGATTAACATCGAAATCACGAATAAAAGATCAGCTGTTCCATACAAAACTGTAAACCTACTCGACCCAAATATATGGCGTTAATTATTTTTGCGCGATTTCGATGTTAGTCCCATAGATAATGTTGTTTAGTTTGATGGTTTGATCATCCGCTTATAAAGCCGTCAGCATAATAACGAATTTTTATTAGGGTTCCACAAGATTATCAAAAGATGATACGTTGCACAAAACACTGCGAAAAAACCTTATTCCTTTTGTAATTTCACATTTATATACTATCTTTTGTGTAATCAGCCTAGCTAGCATGCCACCCACGACAAAGCGTTTAAACGAGAAAAACGTCATGCGCGCTCTTTCTGGCCTACGTAAAATAATAAAGATTTTTGTCGTTTTCTCGGGGGTGGCATGCTAGCTAGGCTGGTCGAAGAACTCTGATTTCGGTCCCATTTTCTCCAAAAAGATGTCTTACGTGCACATACAATAGCCCTGGAAAGAAAGATGTGAGCAGATTTCAGGGATTCAAACAAAACGAAGAAAATCTATTTGCATTTTTTTACAATATCAATCGATAACTTTGTTTCCCTTACAA